>CM038670.1:70069382-71506890 GCA_021605145.1 Aegilops bicornis | reverse complement strand
TACAAGTCTTCCTAATAACCCTAGCGTCACCGAACCTTAATTGTGTAGACCCTATGGAGTGCGGAGACATCTGAGACATGACCGAGACGGCTCTCCGGTTAATAACCAACAGCGGGATCTGGATAACCATGTTGGCTCCTACATACTCCTCGATGATTTCATTGGATGAACCACGATGTCGAGGATTCAAGCAACCCCGTATACTATTCCCTTTGTCAGACGGTATTTTACTTGCCGAGATTCGATCGTCGGTATCCCAATACCTCGTTCAATCTCGTTAGGCAAGTCACTTTACTCATCGTGCCGTAATGCTTGATCCCGTGACCAGACACTTGGTCACTTTGAGCTCATTATGATGATGCACTACCGAGTGGGCCCGATGATACCTCTCCGTAACACGGAGTGACAAATCGATCTCGATCCGTGTCAACCCAGCAGACACTTTCGGAGATACTGCGGTGCACCTTTATAGTCACCCGATTCACGTTGTGGCGTTTGGTACACCCAAAGCACTCCTACGGTATCCGGGAGTTACGGTCTCATGGTCTAAGGAAGAGATACTTGACATTGGAAAAGCTCTAGCAAAAACGAACTACACGATCTTGTGCTATGCTTAGGATTGGGTCTTGTCCATCACATCATTCTCCTAATGATGTGATCCCGTTATCAATGACATCCAATGTCCATAGTCAAGAAACCATGACTATCTATTGATCAACGAGCTAGTCAACTAGAGGCTCACTAGGGACATATTGTGGTCTATGTATTCATACGTGTATTATGATTTTGGATAATACAATTATAGCATGAATAAAATACAATTATCATGAACAAGGAAATATAATTATAATCCTTTTATTATTGCCTCTAGGGCATATTTCCAACAAATGCGTGTTATTATGCGGATAGGTAGCGATGGATAAATTTTGTATGTTTTTTGTTCTGGTTTTTCCCATTGATTATGGATTTCAAAGCTAATCTTGGAATGTTTCAATTGCACGATATATTATGGATTTTCGGTGAGCACAAGCCTGCAACCTTGAAGGAAAAGCCATTGCCGCTGATGACATGATACTACGGGTGGGATTTTTCATGTTTACTTTGTTATGTCGGTATGTTGCCTCGAGAGGTACAACTGATTTAGTAGATGTACTACACTCCTAAAAGTCGAGTGTGAGTAGTTACGCTTGAAGAGGCCATGGTGATTTTGGTTCATTTATTGTAAAATCTTGTGATGGCTTGACACAACGCTCACAAACTCACAAACTTATTTAACAAGGATGCTTACGCTGTTACGGAGGTCAGCGGATGTGTTTATTCAAACCTTTAATGAGAATTTTTGATCATTGTTGTTCATTAGTGTCCAATTAGGTTTAGTTTTAGAAATCTTGAATATGTATTTATAAAATATTCAGATGGAACAACTCAGATTAAACTATCTAAAAATTCTGGGCCCCCTCTATAATAGTTGCATGAATAGAAGTAAGGAGACTGAGTGTTAGTAGGTCATAAGTACCTTACTATACTCCCCTTCATTCTTGCTTTGTTTGGTTGAACACCTGCAATCGTTGCTCCTCCAAGTCTGAACTCCACCGCCGTGGCTCGTATGACACATCGGTGATAATGTGTTTGGTTGTAATTGTACACCACACACGTAATCACAGTATGTCTTTCCTGTGGCACCAGAGTTCCAATTTTGCGGTGGCTGGTTGTTTCTTAAAATTGTTATATGAACCTTGCAGGACTTCTTTGCGGGATGCAAAAGGTCAATAATTTCGTGGCAACACCACATTAGGTAATTCAAAATTTTACTCTCTATTCTCATACCTTTTCCTACAATGATGTAGCACCGTCCGTTTTGGTGGTTTGCTTTGCTTTGAGACAGGATATATATCGGGAGAGAAATCATAACAGGGGTTGGCGAAGAGGGCAAAGGAAGACTTCGTGGGAGCTGCGAGGCAATGATTTTGGGGTATGTTACTGTTTTAGGTGTGATACCAGTTCATAATTTACTGTTGCTATGCACATGATCGTGACGCGTGGGCTGCCGGCTAACTACAAACCATGGTGCTCGTTGTTGGCGTCCACCTAGGTCTTGGTGGCCAGCGGCATGGCGGAGTATGCACGGCTAGGCGATGTTCTGGCTGAGTGCGCGGTGTTTGGCGGCTAATGGTTCGATGTGGCAGATCTGCTTTCCGGCTTTTGACTGCGTCATGGGAGATTGGATCTAGGGCGGCGGCAGCCTCACCGTGGATTATGGGCTCCATCAAAAGATTTTGTGAGAGTTTCTTCTCTGCAGATGTGATGGTTGACTTCAGCGGCGAGATGCAAACTGTGAGCGATGTCTTGATGCGAGAGGGATTGTTGTGCGGTGGCGGCGGGCATATCGCTGTAGCTCTTTGGGATGCGTGGATAAGTGGTGGCGACAACACATGAATGACCTCGATGGTGGTGCTACTTAAGCATCCGGTCTAGAGCTCCGGGGTGAAAGCCTTGGTCTGGCCCGTGTTGGGTATATCGGCAATGGCGATGTTTTTACGTTGTTACCTTGTTGAAGGAATTGTTAGGAATGCTCGGACTGATTCTTGAGGTGAAAACCTAGATTCTAACCTTGGATGGCTGGATCCGGTGATGGTGACACTTGAGTGTCGCTCCCTTCTGAAGGCGTTCTTGTTGAAGAACATCGCCGTCAGCGTGGAGTCATGAGATTGTTGGTGCAGATATGGTCATTGTTATAGTTTTCGATCGTGATCTGATATCTTTGGGGCTTTTTCTTTTTCCTCATACGCATAGCTTTGGTCTCGTATGACTTTGCTATTTGCGGCATTATGTGCGTGCGTTGGTGTTGGCTATGTGCATCCTAGCTATCTGAGACGGTGTGTGCTCATTTGTTTGTATCCTCTTGATGCTTCATTTTGAGTCAATAAAATCCATCCTTTGTCAAAAAAAGCTATCAGTTCTCTACTTTCTATGTAGATTAATTCTGTTTATTAGCCATAAGTATTTTTTGGATACCAACTAAATATTGTGAAAGCAACACTAAAACATACGCATCTACTAAATGTAAAACTGTTTCTCTGCTGGTACAAACAATCATGTAGATTACTGCATGTAGTTTCTTTTGCACACAACATACTATCCAGTAGTGCCAAAATTAGAATCTCATTCCATGTCCATTATACAAGATGCAATAGAGTTCAGAATAAGTTATTCATCATCATCTTCACGCATTTTCCGTTGTAATGTATATTTTGTATTTGTGTACAGTTGGACACATACATACAGTATGTCGAACTTATGCATAAGAAAAGGGACCCTTCACTGTATGCAATGTTTTGTTGCAATAGCAGCACTTGGTGCTACTAATGTTGCCTCTGTCGAAGTATGTCTTACGCATGACATTTATTTATATTCAGATCATTAAGGGTATGCTTTAAATGGATTTCTATTTATGTTACTATACAAATTTGCTTTTTATATATAACTAATGTCTATCCCACCATTCCCAGCATGATTTGGCATGGTATCGACTGTAGTTGCTGTCTTGAAGCACCTTTAACCAAGGCAAAGCACATGAAACAATCTCTTTGAATTTACGATTCTCGTCAAGGTTGGTGATAGGATTAGGGTAGGGAAGCCAAGGCGATGGAACAAATTATAGCAGTAGTCTCTTTTCGATTATCGTCGCACTATTCATTGAAACAAGCCAATATGCCCTACAATGATGTACCCGGCCAGCTGACTTATGTATCTTGCGATGTCGGCGTCATACTTTTGTACATAGAAGGATGGATTCGGTAACAATCACTTGAATAGTTCTACTAATTTGGGTTTCTGTATCGTACCTTGACCCTTTGTTCCTCTACACCAGCAATGCTTGAGGATTCACTGGATGTCTTGAGATCAAATATTGGATGCCAATTTGGATACTCAGGTTACCACGACCATCTGTGCATGCATAGATGAGATGTTTTCATGAATTGTTCCGGCGCATGGTGGTTTTTCATACACTTTTCATTTTTATCTGGTTAGGGTGAACAATACTATTTAGGTGATTGTGGAAATGCAGGCTCTGATACTAAATTTTCATAAGGTTTGTGAAAATACAATTTTCTACATTAAGGATGGTCCCAGCTTCCATGGCAGAGTTTAGTTGGTTAGTACATTAGTGGGTGTGTTATGTATTCGCAAGAGTTGTGTCGATTATAAGACTTAATTCCTTGTAACCATAAATGTGAGCTAGGAAGAATAAAATTTGTGCTCTATTGAACTTCTTGTAAGCGGAGCAAGACGATCGAGAGAGGGAGGGATTACAAATATTTCATTCATGGCAGAGTTAGAAGTAGAGCGAGCAATGTAGATGGACAATTATGCTTTCTTAAGACTATATTTTTCGTGTGAACTATATTTATTTTCCGTGGCAACGGCAGTTGGTCTTGAGATTGACAAAGTTGCAAAAACATCGCCTCCCATTGAAAGAATATTTCCCTGCCACCACAATGTTACTATTGTCAATTGTATGTGATAGTGAGAGAATATTACCTTGAGGTGTTTTAATGCACTATCATTGGTGGATAGGAAGGGTATGAACCATCACAAACAAGAGCAATGACTATGTGATAGCAAGGTCGGAGGTGAGGTCGGAGGGCTATCGAGAAAATAGGAGGTAGGCAGGGAGAATGAGGATGATGTCATGTCTTGTTGCGGTGGTGACCCATAAGTAAATCGCTTGTTGCAGTCATGTCTCATGATGATGCCAAGAGTAAATTTGTCCTACCTTGTCTATAATTGTGTGCCTTGGCCACCATGCCAAAAATAATACACCTTAGATAAACAAATGGAGGGAGTAAAAAGGAACAAAGAGATCAAAAAGATTATGGTATGTCTTCCCACAATTTTGGTATGTATCTAAAAGTATATTAGCTATGTATGTACTCCTAGAAAAGCTGAGGTACTCCATCTTGGTGGAGAAGATAAAAATGTCCACAATTTATGGTCTTGTGCTAATCTATTTTTGTATTGCGCCTATAGCAACGCACGGGCATTATGCTAGTCCTAGTAGGTTTCCACCTCAAGGACAATGGGGAAGGAAGGCAGAGGGGGGCCGCGCCCCCAACCCCTTGTCCAATTCGGACTGGGCTTGGGGGTGTTGGAAATATGCCCTAGAGGCAATAATAAATTGGTTATTATTATATTTCCTTGTTCATGATAATCGTTTATTATCCATGCTATAATTGTATTGATAGGAAACTCAGATGCATGTGTGGATACATAGACAACATCATGTCCCTAGTAAGCCTCTAGTTGACTAGCTCGTTGATCAACTGATGGTTACGGTTTTCTGACCATGGACATTGGATGTCATTGATAACGGGATCACATCATTAGGAGAATGATGTGATGGACAAGACCCAATCCTAAGCCTAGCACAAAGATGCGTAGTTAGTATGCTAAAGCTTTTCTAATGTCAAGTATCATTTCCTTAGACCATGATATTGTGCAACTCCGGATACCGTAAGAATGCTTTGGGTGTACCAAAGCGTCCTGGCGTAAGCTGGGTGGCTATAAAGGTGCACTACGGTATCTCCGAAAGTGTCTGTTGGGTTGTACGAATCGAGGCTGGATTTGTCACTCCGGTTGTGGAGAGGTATCTCTGGGCCCTACGGTAGGACATCATCATAATGTGCACAATGTGACCAAGGGGTTGATCACGGGATGATGTGTTACGGAGCGAGTAAAGAGACTTGCGGTAGCGAGATTGAACAAGGTATATGGATACCGGCGATCGAATCTCGGGCAAGTGCAATACCGCTAGACAAAGGGAATTGAATATGGGATCAATTGAGTCCTTGACATCGTGGTTCATCCGATGAGATCATCGTGGAACATGTAGGAGCCAACATGGGTATCCAGATCCGCTGTTGGTTATTGACGGAGAACGTCTCGGTCATGTCTACATGTCTCCCGAACCCGTAGGGTCTACACATAAGGTTCGATGGCGCTAGGGTTATAAAGGAAGTTGTATGTGGTTACGAATGTTGTTGAGTCCCGGATGAGATCCCGGACGTCACGAGGAGTTCGGAATGGTCGGAGGTAAAGATTTATATATGGGAAGTCCTGTTTTGGTCACCGGCAAAGTTTCGGGTTTTCTCGGTAACGTACCGGGACCGCCGGGAGGGTCTCGGGGGTCCACCAAGTGGGGCCACCGGCCCCGGAGGGCTGCATGGGCCAAGTGTGGGAGGAGACCAGCCCCAGGTGGGCTGGTGCGCCCCCCCCACAAGGGCCCAAGGCGCCTAGGGTTTGGGAGGCGCCCCACCTGGCAGGGGCAAGTTTCCCCCTCTCCCCTCCCTTGGCCGCCACCCTAGATGGGTTTGGGCTGGCCGCCGCTCCTAGGAGTGGAACCCTAGGTGGGGGCGCAGCCCCCCCTCTCCCCCTATATATACTTGAGGTCTTGAGGGCTGCCAACACGTGAGAACTTTTCCCTCTTGGCGCAGCCCTACCTCTCTCCCTTCTCCTCTCTCGTGGTGCTTGGCGAAGCCCTGCTGGATTGCCACGCTCCTCCATCACCACCACGCCGTTGTACTGCTGCTGGATGGAATCTTCCTCAACCTCTCCCTCTCTCCTTGCTGGATCAAGGCGTGGGAGACGTCACGGGATGTCACGTGTGTTGAGCAGCGGAGGTGCCGTCCATTCGGCACTAGGATCTCCGGTGATTTGGATCACGACGAGTACAACTCCTTCAACCCCGTTCTCTTGAACGCTTCCACTTAGCGATCTACAAGGGTATGTAGATGCACTCTCCTTCCCCTCGTTGCTGGTTTCTCCATAGATAGATCTTGATTACACGTAGGAAAATTTTGAATTTACGCTCGTTCCCCATGATGGCATCATGAGCCAGGTTTATTGCGTAGATTCTTTGCACGAGTAGAACACAAAGTAGTTGTGGGCGTTGATTTTGTTCAATATACTTAACGTTACTAGTCCAATCTTGTTTCAACGGTATTGTGGGATGAAGCCGCCCGGACCGACCTTACACGTACTCTTACGTGAGACAGGTTCCACCGACTGACATGCACTTTGTGCATAAGGTGGCTAGCGGGTGCCAGTCTCTCCCACTTTAGTCGGAACGGATTCGATGAAAAGGGTCCTTATGAAGGGTAAATAGCAATTGGCATATCACGTTGTGGTTTTGCGTAGGTAAGAAACATTCTTGCTAGAAACCCATAGCAGCCACGTAAAACATGCAAACAACAATTAGAGGGCGTCTAACTTGTTTTTGCAGGGTATGCTATGTGATGTGATATGACCAAGAAGAATGTGATGAATGAAATGTGATGTATGAGATTGATCATGTTCTTGTAATAGGATTCACGACTTGCATGTCGATGATTATGACAACCGGCAGGAGCCATAGGAGTTGTCTTAATTTATTGTATGACCTGCGTGTCATTGAACAATGCCATGTAATTACTTTACTTTATTGCTAACCGGTATCCATAGTAGAAGTAATAGTTGGCGAGACAACTTCATGGAGACACGATGATGGAGATCATGATGATGGAGATCATGGTGTCATGCCGGTGACGATGATGATCATGGAGCCCCGAAGATGGAGATCAAAGGAGCAAAATGATATTGGCCATATCATGTCACTATTTGATTGCATGTGATGTTTATCATGTTTATGCATCTTGTTTACTTAGAGCGGCGGTAGTAAATAAGATGATCCTACAACAATTTCAAGAAGTGTTCTCCCCTAACTGTGCACCATTGCTAAAGTTAAATGCTTCTAAGCACCACGTGATGATCGGGTGTGATGGATTCTTACGTTCACATACAGCGGGTGTAAGACAGATTTACACACGCGAAACACTTAGGGTTAACTTGGCGAGCCTAGCATGTCTGAGACATGGCCTCGGAACACGAGACCGAAAGGTCGAGCATGAGTCGTATAGTAGATACGATCAACATGAAGATGTTCACCGATGATGACTAGTCCGTCTCACGTGATGATCGGACACGGCCTAGTTGACTCGGATCATGTAATCACTTAGATGACCGGAGGGATGTCTATACGAGTGGGAGTTCATAAGATGAACTTAATTATCCTGAACATAGTCAAAGACCTTTTGCAAATTATGTCGTAAGCTTCGCGATTTAGTTCCTTTGTTTAGATATGTTCCTAGAGAAAATATAGTTGAAAGTTGACAGTAGCGATTATGCGGACAAAAGAAAGCTTATGTCCTTAATGCACCGCTCAGTGTGCTGAACCCCAAACGTCGTTTGTGGATGTTGCGCACATCGGACATACACGTTTTGATAACTACGTGATAGTTCAGTTAAACGGTTTAGAGTTGAGGCACCAAAGACGTTTTGAAGCGTCGCGGAACATATGAGATGTTTGAGGGCTGAAATTGGGATTTCAGGCTCGTGCCCACATCAAGAGGTATAAGACCTCCGACGATTGTCTTAGCCTGCAAACTAAGGGAGAAAAGCTCAATCGTTGAGCTTGTGCTCAGATTATGTGAAGTGCAGCAATCACTTGAACCGAGTGGGAGTTGATCTTCCAGATGAGATAGTGATGTTTCTTCAATGTCATTTCCACCAAGCTGTTAGAGCTTCGTGATGAACTGTAACATATCAGGGATAGATATGATGATCCTTGAGGTATCGCGATGTTTGACACCGCGAAAGTAGAAATCAAGAAGGAGCATCAATTGTTGATGGTTGGTGAAACCACTAGTTTCAAGAAGGACAAGGGCAAGAAGGGACACTTCATGAAGCGGCAAATCGATTCTTTGCTCGGTGAAGAAACCCAAGGTTGAACCCAAACCCGAGACTAAGTGCTTACGTAATAAGGGAACAACCACTGGAGCAGAATTACCCTAGATACTTGGTAGATAAGAAGGTTGGCAAGGTCTAAAGAAGTATATTGGATATACATTATGTTAATATGTACTTTACTAGTACTCCTAGTAGCACCAGGGTATTAGATACCGGTTCGGTTGCTAATTGTTAGTAACTCGAAACAAAAGCTACGGAATAAACGAAGACTAGCTAAAGGTGAGCCGAAGATATGTGTTGGAAGTGTTTCCAAGTCTGATTTGATCAAACATCGCACGCTCCCTCTACCATCAAGATTAGTATCAAACCTGAATAATTGTCATTTGGTGATTGCGTTGAGCATAGACATGATTGGATTATGTCTATCATAATCTGATTATTCATTTAAGGAGAATAATGGTTACTCTATTTATTTGAATAATACCTTCAATGGTCTTGCACCTAAAGGAATGGTTTATTGAATCTCGATCGTAGTGATACACATTTTCATGCCAAAAGATATAAGATAGTAATGATAGTACCACTTACTTGTGGCACTGCCATTTGAGTCATATTGGTATAGAACGCATGAAGAAGCTCCATGTTGATGGATCTTTGGACTCACTCGTTTTTGAAAAGTTTGAGACATGCGAACCATGTCTATTGGTGTATATGCATGAAGAAACTCCATGCAAATGGATCGTTTGGACTCACTTGATGTCTGAATCACTTGAGATATGCAAGGCATACCACATGGGCAAGATATTTGAAAAGCCTCGTTTGGTAAGATGGAACAAGATAGCAACTTGTTGGAAGTAACACATTTTGATGTGTGCATTCCAATGAGTCTTTGAGGCATCTGATGAATATCGTTATGTTCTTACTTCCACGAGATGATTTGAGTAGATGTTGAGTATATTTACTTGATGAAACACAAGTCTGAATTATTGAAAGGTTCAAGTAATTTCAGAGTGAAGTTGAAGATCTTCGTGACAAGAGGATAAAATGTACGTGATGTGATCATAGAGATGAATATCTGAGTTACGAGCTTTGTACGCTATTAAGACATAGTGGAAATTGTTTCACAATTAATACCGCTTTGCAACACCATAGTGTGATGGTGTGTCCAAACATCATAGTTGCACCCTATTGGATATGATCGTACCATGATGTCTCTTATTGAATTACCACTATCGTTCATGGGTTAGGCATTAGAGACAACCACACTCACTTTAATAGGGCAGCACGTAATTCCGTTGAGACGACACCGTTTGAACTATGGTTTGGAGAAACCTAAATTGTCATTTCTTAAAAGTTTGGGGCTGCTACGCTTATGTGAAAAAGTTTCAGGTTGATAAGCTCGAACCCAAAGCGGATAAAATGCTTCTTCATAGGACACCCAAAACAGTTGGGTATACCTCCGATCTCGATTCGGAAGCAAAAAGGATTGTTTCTAGAATTAGGTCCTTTCGAGAAAAGTTTCTCACAAAAGAATTGAGTGGGAGGATGGTGGAGACTTGATGAGGTTATTGAACCGTCACTTCAACAAGTGTGTAGCAGGGCACGGAAGTTGTTCTGTGGCGCCTACACCAATTGAAGTAGAAGCTTATGATAGTGATCATGAAGTTTTGGATCAAGTCACTACCGTACCTCGTGGGGTGACAAGGATGTGTACTACTTACAGGTGGTACAGCAATCCTGTCTTAGAGGTCATGTTGCTAGACAACAATGAACCTACGAGCTATGGAGAAGCGATGGTGGGCGGATTCCGACGAATGGCTCGAGGCCATAAAATCCGAGAAAGGATCCATGACTTTGGTGGACTTGCCCGATGATCGGCAAGACATTGAGATGAATGGATCTTTAAGAAGAAAAGCAGGCGTGGATGGTAATGTCACCGTCTATGAAGCTCGACTTGTGGCGAAGAGTTTTCACAAGTTCAAGGAGTTGACTACGATGAGATTTTCTCATCCGTGGCGATTCTTGAGACTGTCGGAATCATGTTAGCATAAGCTGCATTTATGAAATCTGGCGGATGGATGTCAAAGCGAGTTTCCTTACCGGTCTTCGTAAGGAAAGGTTGTATGTGATACAATCGAAAGTTTTGTCGATCCTAAGGATGCTAAAAGGTATCTTGGCTCCGGTGATCCTTTCTAAGGACTGGAGTAAGCATCTCGGAGTTGGAATGTGCGCTTTGATGAGATGATCAAAGATTTTGGGTTTATACAAAGTTTATGAGAAACTTGTATTTCCAAAGAAGTGAGTGGGAGCACTATAGAGTTTCTGATAAGTATATGTTGTAAACATATTGTTGATCAGAAATGATGTAGAATTTCTAGAAAGCATATAGGGTTATTTGAAAAGAGTTTTTCAATGGAAAAACCTAGATTAGGCTACTTGAACAATAAGCGTCAAGATCTATAAGATAGATCAAAATGCTTAATAATACTTTCAAATGAGCACATACCTTGACATGATGTTGAAGGTGTTCAAGATGGATCGATCAAAGAAGGAGTTCTTGCCTGAGTTATAAGGTATGAAGTTAAGACTTAAAGCTCGACCACGGCAGAATAGAGAGAAAGGGCGAAGGTCGTCCCTATGCTTAGACGTAGGCTCTATAGTATGCTATACTATGTACCGCAGGAAGTGTGCCTTGCCATGAATCGGTCGAGGGTACAAGAATGATCCGGGAATGGATCATTGGATAGCGGTCTAAATTGTCCTTGGAGTAAATAAGGACATGTTTCTCGATTATGGAGGTGATAAAGAGTTCGGCGTAAAGGGTTACGTCGATGCAAGCTTTAAGACCTATCCGAGTGACTCTGAGTAGCAAACCGGATACGTATAGTGGAGCAACCATTTGGAATAGCTTCAAGTGGAGCGTGGAAGCAACATTTACAATATGACATAGAGAATTGCGAAGTACGTACGGATCTGAATATTCTGAGACCCGTTGACTAAAACCTCTCTCACAAGCAAAACATGATCAAACCCCAGAACTCATTGAGTCTTAATCACATGATGATGTGAACTAGTTTAATGACACTAGTAAACTCTTTGGATGTTGGTCACATGGCGATGTGACCTGTGAGTGTTAATCACATGGCGATGTGAACTAGATTATTGACTCTAGTGCAAGTGGGAAACTGTTGGAAATATGCCCTAGAGGCAATAATAAATTGGTTATTATTATGTTTCCTTGTTCATGATAATCGTTTATTATCCATGCTATAATTGTATTGATAGGAAACTTCAGATGCATGTGTGGATACATAGACAACACCATGTCCCTAGTAAGCCTCTAGTTGACTAGCTCGTTGATCAACTGATGGTTACGGTTTCCTGACCATGGACATTGGATGTCATTAATAACGGGATCACATCATTAGGAGAATGATGCGATGGACAAGACCCAATCCTAAGCCAAGCACAAAGATCGTAGTTTGTATGCTAAAGCTTTTCTAATGTCAAGTATCATTTCCTTAGACCATGAGATTGTGCAACTCCCGGATACCGTAGGAATGCTTTGGGTGTACCAAACGTCACAAACGTAACTGGGTGGCTATAAAGGTGCACTACAGGTATCTCCGAAAGTGTACATTGGGTTGGCACGAATCGAGATCGGGATTTGTCACTCCGGTTGACGGAGAGGTATCTCTGGGCCCACTCGGTAGGACATCATCATAATGTGCACAATGTGACCAAGGGGTTGATCACGGGATGATGTGTTACGGAACGAGTAAAGAGACTTGCCGTTAACGAGATTGAACAAGGTATCGGGATACCGACGATCGAATCTCGGGCAAGTGCAATACCGCTAGACAAAGGGAATTGAATATGGGATCGATTGAGTCCTTGTCATCGTGGTTCATCTGATGAGATCATCGTGGAACATGTGGGAGCCAACATGGGTATCCAGATCCCGCTGTTGGTTATTGACCGGAGAACGTCTCGGTCGTGTCTACATGTCTCCCGAACCCGTAGGGTCTACACACTTAAGGTTCGATGACGCTAGGGTTATAAAGGAAGTTTGTATGTGGTTACGAATGTTGTTCGAGTCCCGGATGAGATCCGGACGTCACGAGGAGTTCGAAATGGTCCGGAGGTAAAGATTTATATATGGGAAGTCATGTTTTGGTCACGGAAAAGTTTGGGTTTTATCGGTAACGTCGGGACCACCGGGAGGGTCGGGGTCCACCAAGTGGGGCCACCGGCCCGGAGGGCTGCATGGGCCAAGTGTGGGAGGACCAGCCCCAGGTGGGCTGGTGCGCCCCCCCCCCACAAGGGCCCAAGGCGCCTAGGGTTTGGGGAGGGGGCGCCCCACCTAGCTTGGGGGGCAAGTTTCCCCCACTCCCCTCCCTTGGCCGCCACCCTAGATGGGTTTGGGCTGGCCGCCGCCCCTAGGAGTGGAACCCTAGGTGGGGACGCAGCCCCCCCCCCCTTTCCCCCTATATATACTTGAGGTCTTGAGGGCTGCCAACACGTGAGAACTTTTCCCTCTTGGCGCAGCCCTACCTCTCTCCCTTCTCCTCTCTCGCGGTGCTTGGCGAAGCCCTGCTGGATTGCCATGCTCCTCCATCACCACCACGCCGTTGTGCTGCTGCTGGATGGATTCTTCCTCAACCTCTCCCTCTCTCCTTGCTGGATCAAAGCGTGGGAGACGTCACCGGGCTGTACGTGTGTTGAACGCGGAGGTGCCGTCCGTTCGGCACTAGGATCTCCGGTGATTTGGATCACGACGAGTACGACTCCTTCAACCCCGTTCTCTTGAACGTTTCCGCTTAGCAATCTACAAGGGTATGTAGATGCACTCTCCTTCCCCTCGTTGTTGCTTTCTCCATAGATAGATCTTGGTGACACATAGGAAAATTTTGAATTTCTGCTACGTTCCCCAACAGGGGGGGGGGGGCTCCACCTCCTGGCTGCTGCCTCTCCTTCCCTCTAAGGCCCACTAAGGCCCATCAACTCCCCGGGGGGTTCCGGTAACCCCTCCGGTACTCCGTTTTTACCCGAAACTATCCGGAACACTTCCGGTGTCCGAATAACATGGTCCAATATATCAATCTTTATGTCTCGACCATTTCGAGACTCCTCGTCATGTCACTGATATCATTTGGGACTCGAACAATCTTCGGTACATCAAATCACATAACTCATAATACAAATCGTGATCGAGCGTTAAGCGTGCGGACCCTACGGGTTCGAGAACTATGTAGACATGACCGAGACACATCTCCGGTCAATAACCAATAGCGGAACACGGATGCTCATATTGGTTCCTACATAGTCTCTGAAGATCTTTATCGGTCAAACAGCATAACAACATACGTTGTTCGCTTTGTCATCGGTATGTTACTTGCCCGAGATTCGATCGTCGTTATCATCATATCTAGTTCAATCTCGTTACCGGCAAGTCTCTTTACTCGTTCCGTAATGCATTATCTCGTAACTAACTCATTAGTCGCATTGCTTGCAAGGCTTATAGTGATGTGCATTACCGAGAGGGCTGAAAGATACCTCTCCGATACACGGAGTGACCAATCCTAATATTGATCTATGCCAACTCAACAAATACCATCAGAGACACCTGTAGAGCATCTTTATGATCACCCAGTTACGTTGTGACGTTTGATAGCACACAAGGTGTTCCTCCGGTATTCGGGAGTTGCATAATCTCATAGTCAGAGGAACATGTATAAGTCATGAAGAAAGCAATAGCGAGAAAAACTAAGCGATCATTATGCTAAGCTAGCGATGGGTCTTGTCCATCACATCATTCTCTAATGATGTGATCCCGTTTATCAAATGACAACACATATCTATGGCTAGGAAACTTAACCATCTTTGATTAACAAGCTAGTCAATGTAGAGGCATCTTTGGGGACACTCTGTTTGTCTATGTATCCACACATGTACTAAGTTTCCGGTTAATACAATTCTAGCATGAATAATAAACATTTAGCATGATATAAGGAAATATAAATAACAACTTTATTATTGCCTCTAGGGCATGTTTCCTTCACCATCTCTTCCGATTGCAGCTAGAATTTGTTGACTAGTAGTGAGCTTGATGAAACAACCATCCAGACTACAACAAATAAATGAAATCATAATTGATTAGCACATGAAATCAAAACATTAGTAGCACTTAGCACAAATACTATTCACTTACTTATGAATGGTCTTCAGCCATTGAGAAACCCTTATTTGCATCTATTCAAGCATATGAACAGTGCATGGAACCTAGGGTTAGTGCTTGGATGCTCCTTCAGATATCTTGTTGTCACAATGCATCTTGAACCTGGATTTGTATCCAACACAGCCTGTAAATAATCCCTAATCCTGGCGTACTGCGCTTTTTGGTCTCCTAACACAATAGCCTTTGCTGCCCTCTTTGCCATGTATGCCATGTGTGTTGATATTTCCACACCATACTTGCTCTTTGCAGTTTTAATAATAGTTGTGATTGTTGTGCATGGGTCATTTCTGATAGCCTCGTCACATAATTTTGAAACCCACATAGCAGGGACTTTAGTGTTCTCGACATAGAAGGGCATGTGTGGACTAAATATTGCTTCCTAATTGTAAACGACTTCTCATTTGCAATCTGAGAAGCTGCTATATAGAAGGGCATTGCTCATCTATGCAATGTGTTATCACCCTATCACTGCAGTTTCTATGGTAGACAAAGTTCCTGTTTTGAGCAATGTGCGGGGCAGTTCTGAACTAGTACACATTTAAGAAGCAAAGATGCTTCACAAATTGCTCCTCTGGATGACCTATGTTCTCATCAAACCATATCCTCTTCTTCATCTTCTTTGCTCTGCCTTTTCTACCATTGGGCAACACATATGCCAATGCCTCAGCACCGTCATCATCTTCCACACCAAGGTCTTGTGGTTTCTTCTCCTCATCAGATGATGGAATCCAGTCCTCCTCAAACATGTGTTCTATAATCCCATGCGAATTGCTTGTTGGGCCTTTTCTTTGTCTCTTGGCCCTTCTCTTCTTTGGTATATCTTGCCCTAGCTCATCCTCTTGTTCCTCTTCCTCCAATTCCTCCTCCTCTTCCTCCTCTACATCCTCTTCTTCACCTTGTGGCACATACATCTCATCATCCACTTCTGAGTCACACATTTCCTCAACATCCGTGTCCCCTTCAAAATGAAGTTCTGGGTCATTCCTCTGTCTTATCATCTCCTAAAGCCTAGCTATGATATCACCATATTCTATCAGATCATCATCATCACTATCCTCTTCATTGTCCATCACTGCAGCTTTCCTGTTCAAACAAGTCTGCTTCACTCTTTCCTTCTTGTTCTTCCTAAACATTTCAATTTCCTTTCTCCTTTTCTCCTCCATTTCTTGCTCTATTAACAGTTGCTCCTCTGAATTGTCGGTCACATGGTATTCTTCCACTCTGCATCACCTAAAGCAAGTTCGAGCTCACATTTATTCTACTCTGCTTTGTGTGTCAAACTGCAATTCTACTACGATGTGTGTCAAACTGCAAGGGCATTGGCTCTTGTTCTCCTCCTGCATCACAACTCTTAGCTTCTACATGCACATTTTCAACATTAAACAACACTCCTTCATCATCAATCGAGTTTGGGCTCTCCAATTTGTTTTATTGGCGTCTGCAGCTCAATGACATTAACACTGGTATTTATATTGGGAACTTTCTCTGCCTTGGCCCTAACTATTGTCACATTCAACATCTTGTTATTCTGCTCTGTTATGTGGTCTAAAATTTCCTCTAACTTTTCATCATCATCTATTTCTTCCATTCCTTCAATCCCTAGCCGTGGTCCCTCACATAATACAAATAATCTCTTCTGTCTCCATCGGTGCTACCAAATTGTAATATGTGATGTCTGACATCATCATACTCCTTTCAATATCATCTCTATCATGAAAATGCATCGTCAATTCCCAAACCTCATCTTCAAGACTGCAAATAATAATACAAGAGTGCACTATAAGTACTTAAAGTAAAGTGAAGCAAGCTAGTGCAGACGAGCGAGAACATCATTTGAGTGCAACAATTCATATCCTTCTATTTACGTAAACCCTAGTTGTAAGCATCTAATTAAAGAACTATATCATTCTAATTACAGAACTATAACACACACAAACCCTAGAACTACAACACACACAAACCCTAGAACTACATTAACCCTAACCCTAGCAACAGAAGGGGAATGTGATTGGGGAGGGGAATGTGATTGGGATCTCACTAGACTCCGCCGAAAGATGAAGCAATGTGCTGGGTTCCAACTGGATTTGCCTTCACCGCCGCGGCGAAAGATCTGGCCACCCGGAATTCCACCGAGTACTGCGGGTCCTCCTCCTCCTCCTCTTCTTCTGCCGTCGCCTTCGTAGGGTTCAAGCTCCCGCACATGTCTCCAGTGGACGGCGGGGCGCTGCCGCCAACATCGCTCGATTTCGCCGGGCTCATGTCTGCGACGGGGGCGGGATACCGACCATCAAATCTCGGGCAAGTAACATACCGATGACAAAGGGAACGACGTATGTTGTTATGCGGTTTGACCGATAAAGATCTTCGTAGAATATTTAGGAGCCAATATGAGCATCCAGGTTCCGCTATTGGTTATTGACTGAGAATAGTTCTAGGTCATGTCTACATAGTTCTCAAACCCGTAGGGTCCGCAACAAGGTTTCGATGACAGTTATATTATGAGTTTATGAGTTTTGATGTACCGAAGGAGTTCGGAGTCCCGGATGAGATCAGGGACATGACGAGGTGTCTCAAAATGGTCGATACGTAAAGATCGATATATTGGACGACTATATTCGGACTTCGGAAAGGTTCTGAGTGATTCGGGTATTTTTCGGAGTACCGGAGAGTTACGGGAATTCGCCGGGAGAAGTATTGGGCCTTATTGGGCCATACGGGAAAGAGAGAGGGCTGCCTAGGGCAGGCCACGCGCCCCAAGGCCTAGTCCGGGTGGACTAGGGGAGGCTGCCCCCTCCTTCCTTCCTTCTCCTTTCCCCTTCCTTCTCTCCTACTCCTACTAGGAAAGGAGGAGTCCTACTCGGTGGGAGTAGGACTCCCCCAAGCGCGCCTCCTCCTCTTGGCGGCCCCTCCTCCTTGCTCCTTTATATCACGGGGCAGGGGGCACCCCATGACACACAAGTTGATCTACGTGATCGTTCCTTAGCCGTGTGTGGTGCCCCTCCACCATATTCCACCTCGGTCATATCGTCATGGAGTTTAGGCGAAGCCCTGCGCCGTAGAGCATCATCATCGTCCTGCCACGCCGTCGTCTTGTGGAACTAATCCCGACACTTTGCTGGATCGAGTCCGGGATCGTCATCGAGCTGAGCGTGTGCTGAACTCGGAGGTGCCGTCGTTCGGTACTTGGATCGGTCGGATCGTGAAGATGTCTGACTACATCAACCGCGTTGTCATAACGCTTCCGCTTATGGTCTACGAGGGTACGTGGACATACACTCTCCCCTCTCGTTGCTATGCCATCACCATGATCTTGCGTGTGCGTAGGAATTTTTTTGAAATTACTACGTTCCCCAACAGTAGCTTGGTAGGAGCGACTGAAGGATTCTGTCAATGACCGCCTCGTCCGGGAGGTTAATGTCCAGCTGGGACAGGCGGTTGTGCAACCCAGACATTTTGAGTATGTGCTCACTGACAGAACTGTTTTCCTCCATCTTACAACTATAGAACTTGTCGGAGACTTCATATCTCTTGACCGGGCATGAGCTTGAAAAACCATTTTCAGCTCCTCGAACATCTCATATGCTCCGTGTTGCTCAAAATGCTTTTGGAGCCCGTTTCTAAGCTGTAAAGCATGCCGCGAACGAGGGAGCAATCATCAAGACGAGACTGCCAAGAATTCATAATGTCTTGGTTCTCTGGGATGGGTGCATCACCTAGCGGTGCTGCTAGGACATATTGTTTCGTGGCTGCTATAAAGATGATCCTCAGGTTCCGGACCCAGTCCGAATAGTTGCTGCCATCGTCTTTTAGCTTGGTTTTCTCTAGGAACGCGTTGAAGTTCATGGTGACATGAGCGTTGGCCATTTGATCTACAAGACATTTTGCAAAGATTTTAGACTAATGTTCATGATAATTAAGTTCATCTAATCAAATTATTTAATGAACTCCCACTCAGATTTGACATGCCTCTAGTCATTTAAGTGTTACATGATCCGAGTCGACTAGGCCGTGTCCGATCATCACGTGAGACGGACTAGTCATCGTCGGTGAACATCTCCATGTTGATCGTATCTTCCATCGACTCATGTTCGACCTTTCGATCTCTTGTGTTCGAGGCCATGTCTGTACATGCTAGGCTCGTCAAGTTAACCCTAAGTGTTTATGCATGTGTAAAACTGTCTTACACCCGTTGTATGTGAGCGTAAGTATCTATCACACCCGATCATCACGTGGTGCTTGAAGCTTGACGAACTTTAGCAGCGGTGCACAGTTAGGGGAACACTTTCTTGAAATTATTATAAGGGATCATCTTATTTACTACCGTCGTTCTAAGTAAACAAGATGCATAAAACATAATAAACATCACATGCAATTATATAAAGTAGTGACATGATATGGCCAATATCATATAGCTCCTTTGATCTTCATCTTGGGGGTCCATGATCATCTTGTCACCGGCATGACACCATGATCTCCATCATCATGATCTCCATCATCGTGTCTCCATGAAGTTGCTCGCCAACTATTACTTCTACTACTATGGCTAACACGTTTAGCAATAAAGTAAAGTAATTTACATGGCGTTGAATCAATGACTTCAGGTCATACAATAATTAAGACAACTCCTATGGCTCCTGCCGGTTGTCATACTCATCGACATACAAGTCGTGATTCCTATTACAAGAACATGATCTCATACATCACAATATATCATTCATCATTCATCACAACTTCTGGCCATATCACATCACATGACAATTGCTGCAAAAACAAGTTAGGCGTCCTCTAATTGTTGTTGCATCTTTTACTTGGCTGCAATTGGGTTCTAGCAAGAACGTTTTCTTACCTCTGAATAACCACAACGTGATTTTGTACCCTTCTATTTACCCTTCATAAGGACCCTTTTCATCTAATCCGCTCCAACTAAAGTAGGAGAGACAGACACCCGCTAGCCACCTTATGCAACTAGTGCATGTCAGTCGGTGGAACCTGTCTCACGTAAGCGTACGTGTAAGGTCTGTCCGGGCTGCTTCATCCTACAATATCGCTGAAGCAAGAAAAAGACTAGTATCGGCAAGCAAGTTGACAAGATCTACGCCCACAGCAAAATTGTGTTCTACTCGTGCAATAGAGAACTACGCATAGACCTAGCTCATGATGCCACTGTTGGGGAACGTTGCAGAAAATTAAAAATTTTCCTACGGTTTCACCAAGATCCATCTATGAGTTCATCTAAGCAATGAGTCATGGGAGAGAGATTGCATCTACATACCACTTGTAGATCGCGTGCGGAAGCGTTCAAGGGAACAGTGATGATGCAGTCGTACACGCCGTGATTCAGATCACCGATGACCAAGTGCCGAACGGATAGCACCTCCGCGTTCAACACACGTACGGAACGGACGATGTATCCTCCTTCTTGATCCAGCAAGGGGAAGGAGTTGTTGAGGAAGAAGGCTCCAACAGCAGCACGTCGGCGTGGTGGTGATGGAGTGACAGTTCTCCGGCAGGGCTTCGCCAAGCACACGCGGAGGAGGAGAGGTGTTGGGGAGGGGAGGGGCTGCGCCTTGGAAGTCTGTTGCAGCCCTCCCCTCACCCCTCTATTTATAGGGGAAGGGGCAAGGGGGGCCGGCCCCTCTAGATGAGATCTAGAGGGGGGCGGCGGCCAGGGAGGGGGGCTTGCCCCCCAAGCAAAGGGGGGGGCGCCCCCCACTAGGGTTCCCCCCAACCCTAGGCGCATGGGCCCAAGGGGGGCGCGCCCAGCCCTCCAGGGGATGGTTCCCTGTCCCTTGTGGGCCATGAGGCCCTCCGAGAGGGGTGGCCCCTCCCGGTGGACCCCCGGAACCTCTCCGGTGGCCTTGGTACAATACCGATATGACCCCGAAACTTTCCGGTGTCCGTTTGATAACTTCCCATATGTAAATCTTTACCTCCGGACCATTCCGGAACTCCTCGTGACGTCCGGGATCTCATCCGGGACTCCGTACAACATTCGGTAATCACATAGAAGTCTTCCTAATAACCCTAGCGTCACCGAACCTTAAGTGTGTAGACCCTACGGGTTCGGGAGACATGCAGACATGACGGAGACGGCTCTCCGGTCAATAACCAACAGCGGGATTTGGATACCCATGTTGGCTCCTACATACTCCTCGATGATTTCATCGGATGAACCACGATGTCGAGGATTCAAACAACCACGTATACTACTCCCTTTGTCAGACGGTATGTTACTTGCACGAGATTCGATCGTCGGTATCCCAATACCTCGTTCAATCTCGTTACCGGCAAGTCACTTTACTCGTACCGTAATGCATGATCCCGTGACCAGACACTTGGTCACTTTGAGCTCATTATGATGATGCACTACCGAAAGTGGGCCCGGTGATACCTCTCCGTAACACGGAGTGACAAATCCCAGTCTCGATCCGTGTCAACCCAACAGACACTTTCGGAGATACCTGTAGTGCACCTTTATAGTCACCCAGTTACGTTGTGACGTTTGGTACACCCAAAGCACTCCTACGGTCCATAGTCAGGAAACCATGACTATCTATTGATCAACGAGCTAGTCAACTAGAGGCTCACTAGGGACATATTGTGGTCTATGTATTCATACGTGTATTACGATTTCCGGATAATACAATTATAGCATGAATAAAATACAATTATCATGAACAAGGAAATATAATTATAATCCTTTTATTATTGCCTCTAGGGCATATTTCCAACAAGTACGTGTGTGTGTGGATAGGTAGGGATGGAAAATTTTGTATGTTTTTGTTCCTGGTTTTTCCCATCGATTATGGATTTGAAAGCTAATCTTGGAATGTTTAAATTGCCTGATACATTATGGATTTTCAGTGAGCACAAGCCTGCAACCTTGAAGGAAAAGCCATTGCCGCTGATGACATGATACTACGGGTGGGATTTTTCATGTTTACTTTGTTATGTCAGTATGTTGCCTCAAAAGGTACAACTGATTTAGTAGATGTACGACACTCCTAAAAGTCGAGTGTGAGTAGTTCTGCTTGAAGAGGCCATGGTGATTTTGGTTCATTTATTGTAAAATCTTGTGATGGCTTGATACAACGCTCACAAACTCACAAACTTATTTAACAAGGATGCTTACGCTGTTCGGAGGTCCATGGGTGTGTTTATTCAAACCTTTGATGAGAATTTTTGATCATTGTTGTTCATTAGTGTCCAATTAGGTTTAGTTTTAGAAATCTTGAATATGTATTTATAAAATATTCAGATGGAACAACTCAGATTAAACTATCTAAAAATTCTGGGCCCCCTCTATAATAGTTGCATGAATAGAAGTAAGGAGACTGAGTGTTAGTAGGTCATAAGTACCTTACTATACTCCCCTTCATTACTGCTTTGTTTTGGTTGAACACCTCGCAATCAAGCTTTCTCCTCCAAGTCTGAACTCCACCGCCGTGGCTCGTATGACACATCGGTGATAATGTGTTTGGTTGTAATTGTACACCACACACGTAATCACGAGTATGTCTTTCTGTGGCACCAGAGTTCCAATTTTGCGGTGGCTGGTTGTTTCTTAAAATTGTTATATGAACCTTGCAGGACTTCTTTGCCGGGATGCAAAAGATCAATAATTTCGTGGCAACACCACATTAGGTAATTCAAAATTTTACTCTCTATTCTCATACCTTTTCCTACAATGATGTAGCACATGTCCGTTTTGGTGGTTTGCTTTGCTGAGACAGGATATATTGTTGGGGAACGTAGCAGAAATTCAAAATTTTCCTACGTGTCACCAAGATCTATCTATGGAGAAACTAGCAACGAGGGAAGGAAAGTGCATCTACATACCCTTGTAGATCGCTAAGCGGAAGCGTTCATGAGAACAGGGGTTGAAGGAGTCGTACTCGTCGTGATCCAAATCACCGGAGATCCTAGTGCCGAATCGACGGCACCTCCGCGTTCAACACACGTACAGCCGGTGACGTCTCCCACGCCTTGATCCAGCAAGGAGAGAGGGAGAGGTTGAGGAAGACTCCATCCAGCAGCAGCACAACAGCGTGGTGGTGGTGGAGGAGCGTGGCAATCCAGCAGGGCTTCGCCAAGCACCACGGGAGAGGAGGAGGAGAGGCAGGGCTGCACCAATAGAGGGAGAAAACTCATGTGTGTTGGGCAGCCCAAACCTCAAGTATATATAGGGGAGAGGGGCTGCGCCCCCTTTAGGGTTTCCCACCCCAAGGGGTGCGGCCAGCCCTAGATCCCATCTAGGGGGGGCGGCCAAGGGGGGAGGAGTGCCTCCCAAGTCAAGTGGAGGCCTCCCCGTTTAGGGTTTTCCCCTTCCCATGCGCATGGGCCTTGGGGGGGCTGGTGCCCCTGGTCCATTAAGGCTAGGGCGCCCCCCTACAGCCCATGCTACTGTATTGGACGTGGTGGAACAATTTCCGGACCTCCGGACCCCTCCGGAACCTTCTGGAAGCTTCCCGGTACAATACCAAAAAAACCCGAACTTTTTCCGGAACCCGAACAACAACTTTCCATATATAAATCTTTACCTCCGGACCATTCCGGAATCCTCGTGACGTCCGGGATCTCATCCGGGACTCCGAACAACATTCGGTAACCACATACAAACTTCCTTTATAACCCTAGCATCATCGAACCTTAAGTGTAGACCCTACGGGTTCGGGAACCATCTGAACATGACCGAGACGTTCTCCGGTCAATAACCAACAGCGGGATCTGGATACCCATGTTGGCTCCCACATGTTCCACGATGATCTCATCGGATGAACCACGATGTCGAGGATTCAATCAATCTCGTATTCAATTCCCTTTGTCTAGCGGTATTGTACTTGCCCGAGATTCGATCGTCGGTATCCCGATACCTTGTTCAATCTCGTTTCCGGCAAGTCTCTTTACTCGTTCCGTAACACATCATCCTGTGATCAACCCCTTGGTCACATTGTGCACATTATGATGATGTCCTACCGAGTGGGCCTAGAGATACCTCTCCGTTTACAAGGAGTGACAAATCCCAGTCTCGATTCGTGCCAACCCAACAGACACTTTCGGAGATTACTGTAGTGCACCTTTATAGCCACCCAGTTACGTTGTGACGTTTTGTACACCCAAAGCATTCCTACGGTATCCGGGAGTTGCACAATCTCATGGTCTAAGGAAATGATACTTGACATTAGAAAAGCTTTAGCATACGAACTACGATCTTTGTGCTAGGCTTAGGATTGGGTCTTGTCCATCACATCATTCTCCCAATGATGTGATCCCGTTATCAATGACATCCAATGTCCATGGTCGTGAAACTGTAACCATCTATTGATCAACGAGCTAGTCAACTAGAGGCTTACTAGGGACATGGTGTTGTCTATGTACCCACACATGTATCTGAAGTTTCCTATCAATACAATTATAGCATGGATAATAAACGATTATCATGAACAGGGAAATATAATAATAACTAATTTATTATTGCCTCTAGGGCATATTTCCAACAGTCTCCCACTTGCACTAGAGTCAATAATCTAGTTCACTTCGTCATGTCATTAACGCTGATAGGTCACATCGCCATGTGACCAACATCCAAAGAGGTTACTAGTGTCTGTAAACTAGTTCACATCATCATGTGATTAAGACTCAATGAGTTCTGAGGTTTGATCATGTTTTGCTTGTGAGAGAGGTTTTAGTCAACGGTGCGAACCTTTCAGATCCGTGTGTACTTCGCAATTCTATATGTCATATTGTAAATGTTGCTTCCACGCTCCACTTGAACCTTATTCCAAATGGTTGCTCCACTATACGTATCCGGTTTGCTACTCGAGTCACTTTCGGATAGGTGTTAAAGCTTGCATCGGCGTAACCCTTTGCGCCGAACTCTTTATCACCTCCATAATCGAGAAACATGTCCTTATTTACTCCAAGGATAATTTTGACCGCTGTCCAATGATCCATTCCTGGATCATTCTGGTACCCCTTGACTGACTCATGGCAAGGCACACTTCTGGTGCGATACACAGCATAACATACTATAGAGCCTACGTCTGAAGTATAGGGGACGACCTTCGTCCTTTCTCTCTTTTCTGCCATGGTCGAGCTTTAACTCTTAACTTCATACCTTACATCTCAGGCAAGAACTCCTTCTTTGACTGATCCATCTTGAACACCTTCAAGATCATGTCAAGGTATGTGCTCATTTGAAAGTATTATTAAGCATTTTGATCTATCCTTATAGATCTCGATGCTCAATGTTCAAGTAGCTTAATCCAGGTTTTCTATTGAAAAACATCTTTCAAATAACCCTATATGCTTTCGGAAATTCCACATCATTTCTGATCATCAATATGTCAACAACATATACTCATCAGAAATTCTATAGTTCTCCCACTCACTTCTTTGGAAATACAAGTTTCTCATAAACTTTGTATAAACCCAAAATCTTTGATCATCCTATCAAAGTGCATATTCCAACTCCGAGATGCTTACTCCAGTCCTTAGAAGGATTGCTGGAGCTAGCATACATTTTAGCATCCTTAGGATTGACAAAACTTTTACGATTGTATCACGTACAACCTTTCCTTACGAAAGCGGTAAGGAAATTCGTTTTGACATCCATCTGCCAGATTTCATAAATGCAGCTTGTGCTAACATGATTCCGACGGACTTTAAGCATCGCTACTGATGAGAAAATCTCATCGTAGTCAACTCCTTGAACTTGTGAAAAACTCTTCGCCACAAGTCGAGCTTCATAGATGGTGACATTACCGTCCACGTCCGTCTTTTTCTTAAAGATCCATTTATCTCAATGGCTCGCTGATCATCGGGCAAGTCCACCAAAGTCCATGCTTTGTTCTGATACATGGATCCTATCTCGGATTTCATGGCTTCTAACCATTTGTCGGAATTTGGGCCCACCATTGCTTCTCCAGAGCTCGTGGGTTCATTGTTGTCTAGCAACATGACCTTCAAGACAGTGATTGCGTACCACTCAAGTAGTACGCATCCTTGTCACCCTACGAGGTACGTCGGTGACTTGATCCAAAACTTCATGATCACTATCATAAGCTTCTACTTCAATTGGTGTAGGTGCCACGGGAACAACTTCACGTGCCCTGCTACACACTAGTTGAAGTGATGGTTCAATAACCTCATCAAGTCTCCACCATCCTCCCACTCAACTTTTCAAGGCAATTTTTCCTCGAGAAAGGACCCGATTCAAGAAACAATCCCTATTGCTTCCGGATCTGAATTAGGAGGTATACCCAACTGTTTTGGGTGTCCTATGAAGATGCATTTTGTCCGCTTTGGGTTCGAGCTTATCAACTTGAAACTTTTCCACATAAGCGTCGCAGCCCCAAACTTTTAAGAAACGACAACTTAGGTTTCTCCAAACGGTGTCGTCTCAACGGAATTACGTGGTGCCCCATTAAAGTGAGTGTGGTTGTCTCTAATGCCTAACCCATGAGCGATAGTGGTAATTCGATAAGAGATATCATGGTACGCACCATATCCAATAGAGTGCAACTATGATGTTCGGACACACCATCACACTATGGTGTTCCAGCGGTATTAATTGTGAAACAATTTGCACAATGTCTTAATTGTGTGCCAAAACTTCGTAACTCAGATATTCATCTCTATGATCATATCATAGACATTCTATCCTCTTGTCACGAAGATCTTAAACTTCACTCTGAAATTACTTGAACCATTCAATAATTCAGACTTGTGTTTCATCAAGTAAATATACTCAACATCTACTCGAATCATACTGTGAAGTAAGAACATAACGATATTCATTGCATGCCTCAGCACTCATTGGACTGCACATATCAAAATGTGTTACTTCCAACAAGTTGCTATCTTGTTCCATTTCTTTGAAACCGAGGCTTTTCAGGTCATCTTGCCCATGTAGTATGTTTTGCATATCTCAAGTGATTCAAAATCAAGTGAGTCCAAACGATCCATCTGCATGGAGTTTCTTCATGCGTACACACCAATAGACATGGTTCGCATGTCTCAAGTTTTCAAAATGAGTGAGTCCAAAGATCCATCAACATGGAGCTTCTTCATGCGTTTACACCAATATGACTTACATGGCAGCGCCACAAGTAAGTGGTACTATCATTACTATCTTATACTTTTGGCATGAAAATGTGTATCACTACGATCGAGATTCAATAAACCATTTATTTAGGTGCAAGACCATCGAAGGTATTATTCAAATAAACAGAGTAACCATTATTCTCCTTAAATGAATAACCGTATTGCGATAGACATAATCCAATCATGTCTATGCTCAACGCAAACACCAAATGCAATTATTTAGGTTTATCACCAATCTCGTTGGTAGAGGGAGCGTATGATGCTTGATCACATCAAGCTTGGAAAAACTTCCAATACATATCGTCAGCTCACCTTTAGCTAGTCTTCGTTTATTCCGTAGCTTTTATTTCGAGTTACTAACACTTAGCAACCGAACCGGTATCTTAATACCCTGGTGCTACTAGGAGTACTAGTAAAGTACACATTAACATAATGCATATCCAATATACTTCTATCGACCTTGCCAGCCTTCTCATCTACCAAGTATCTAGGGTAAATCTGCTCCAATGGTTGTTCCCCTTATTAACGAAGCACTTAGTCTCGGGTTTGGGTTCAACCTTGGGTTTCTTCACTAGAGCAGCAACTGTTTTGCCGTTTCATGAAGTATCCCTTGTTGCCCTTGCCCTTCTTGAAACTAGTGGTTTTACCAACCATCAACAATTGATGCTCCTACTTGACTTCTACTTTTCGCGGTGTCAAACATCGCGAACACTTCAAGGATCATCATATCTATCCCCGATATGTTATAGTTCATCACGAAGCTCTAGTAGCTTGGTGGCAATGTCTTTGGAGAAACATCACTATCTCATCCGGAAGATCAACTCCCACTCGATTCAAGTGATTGTTGCACTCCGGACAATCTGAGCACAAGCTCAACAATTGAGCTTTTCTCCCTTAGTTTGCACGCTAAGAAAATCGTCGGAGGTCTTATACCTCTTGGCGTGGCACGAGCCTGAAATCCCAATTTCAGCTCTCGTAACATCTCATATGTTCGCGATGTTTCAAAAACGCGTCTTTGGTGCCTCAATTCTAAGCCGTTTAACTGAACTATCACGTAGTTATCAAAGCGTGTATGTCCGATGTTCGCAACATCCACAGGCGACGATTGGGGTTCAAAGCACAATCGGCGGTGCATTAAGGACATAAGCTTTCTACTGTCCGCATAATCGCTACTTTCAACTTTCAACTATATTTTCTCTAGGAACATATCTAAACAGTGGAACTAAAGCGCGAGCTTACGACATAATTTGCAAAAGGTCTTTTGACTATGTTCAAGATAATTAAGTTCATCTTATGAACTCCCACTCGAGATAGACATCCCTACGGTCATCTAAGTGATTACATGATCCGAGTCAACTAGGCCGTGTCCGATCATCACGTGAGACGGACTAGTCATCATCGGTGAACATCTTCATGTTGATCGTATCTACTATACGACTCATGCTCGACCTTCGGTCTCTGTGTTCCGAGGCCATGTCTGTACATGCTAGGCTCGTCAAGTTAACCCTAAGTGTTTGGCGTGTGTAAATCTGTCTTACACCCGTTGTATGTGAACGTAAGAATCCATCACACCCGATCATCACGTGGTGCTTAGAAGCGACGAACTTTAGCAACGGTGCACAGTTAGGGGAGAACACTTCTTGAAATTTGTGTAAGGGATCATCTTATTTACTACCGTCGTTCTAAGTAAACAAGATGCATAAACATAATAAACATCACATGCAATTATATAGTAGTGACATGATATGGCCAATATCATATTGCTCCTTTTGATCTCCATCTTCGGGCTCCATGATCATCATTGTCACCGCATGACACCATGATCTCCATCATCATGATCTCCATCATCGTGTCTCCATGAAGTTGTCTCGCCAACTTATTACTTCTACTACTATGGCTACGGTTAGCAATAAAGTAAAGTAATTACATGGCGTTGTTCAATGACACGCAAGTCATACAATAAATAAAGACAACTCCTATGGCTCCTTCCGGTTGTCATACTCATCGACATGCAAGTCGTGAATCCTATTACAAGAACATGATCAATCTCATACATCACATATCATTCATCACATTCTTCTTGGCCATATCACATCACATAGCATACCCTGCAAAAACAAGTTAGGCGTCCTCTAATTGTTGTTTGCATGTTTTACGTGGCTGCTTTGGGTTTCTAGCAAGAACGTTTCTTACCTACGCAAAACCACAACGTGATATGCCAATTGCTATTTACCCTTCATAAGGACCCTTTTCATCGAATCCGTTCCGACTAAAGTGGAGAGGCGGCACCCGCTAGCCACCTTATGCACCAAGTGCATGTCGATTCGGTGGAACCGGTCTCACGTAAATGCGTGTAAGGTCGGTCCGGCCGCTTCATCCCACAATACCGTCGAAACAAGATTGGACTAGTAACGGTAAGCATATTGAACGAAATCAAAGCCCACAACTACTTTGTGTTCTACTCGTGCAAAGAATCTACGCAATAGACCTAGCTCATGATGCATCTTTTTGGGTTCGTAGCAGAAATTCAATATTTTCCTACGTGTCTCCTAGATCTATCTATGGAGAAACTAGCAACTTGGGAAGGAGAGTGCATCTTCGTACCCTTGTAGTTCGCTAAGCGGAAGCGTTCATGAGAACGGGGTTGAAGGAGTCATTGCGTCGTGATCCAAATCACCGGAGATCCTAGTGCCGAGCGGACGGCACCTCCGCGTTCAACACACGTACAGCCCGGTGGCGTCCCACGCCTTGATCCAGCAAGGAGAGAGGGAGAGGTTGAGGAAGACTCCATCCAGCAGCAGCACAACGGGCGTGGTGGTGGTGGAGGCGTGGCAATCCAGCAGGGCTTCGCCAAGCACCATGGGAGAGGAGGAGGAGGAGAGGCAGGGCTGCACCAAAAGAGGGAGAAAACTCATGTGTGTTGGGCAGCCCAAACCTCAAGTATATAGGGGAAGGGGAGGGGCTGCGCCCCCTTTAGGGTTTCCCACCCCAAGGGGTGCGGCCAGCCCTAGATCCCATCTAGGGGGGGCGTCCAAGGGGGGAGGAGTGCCTCCCAAGTCAAGTGGAGGCCTCCCCGTTTAGGGTTTTCCCCTTCCCATGCGCATGGGCCTTGGGGGGGCTGGTGCCCCTAGTCCATTAAGGCTAGGGCGCCCCCCTACAGCCCATGCTACTGTATTGGACGTGGTGGAACAATTTCCGGACCTCCGGATCCCTCCGGAATCCTCCGGAACCTTCTGGAAGCTTCCCGGTACAATACCAAAAAAACCCGAACTTTTTCCGGAACCCGAACAACAACTTTCCATATATAAATCTTTACCTCCGGACCATTCCGGAACTCCTCGTGACGTCCGGGATCTCATCCGGGACTCTGAACAACATTCGGTAAACACATACAAACTTCCTTTATAACCCTAGCATCATCGAACCTTAAGTGTGTAAACCCTACGGGTTCGGGAACCATGCAGACATGACCGAGACGTTCTCCGGTCAATAACCAACAGCGGGATCTGGATACCCATGTTGGCTCCCACATGTTCCACGATGATCTCATCGGATGAACCACGATGTCGAGGATTCAATCAATCTCGTATTCAATTCCCTTTGTCTAGCGGTATTGTACTTGCCCGAGATTCGATCGTCGGTATCCCGATACCTTGTTCAATCTCGTTTCCGGCAAGTCTCTTTACTCTTTCCGTAACACATCATCCTGTGATCAACCCCTTGGTCACATTGTGCACATTATGATGATGTCCTACCGAGTGGGCCTAGAGATACCTCTCCGTTTACACGGAGTGACAAATCCCAGTCTCGATTCGTGCCAACCCAACAGACACTTTCGGAGATACCTGTAGTGCACCTTTATAGCCACCCAGTTATGTTGTGACGTTTGGTACACCCAAAGCATTCCTACGGTATCCGGGAGTTGCACAATCTCATGGTCTAAGGAAATGATACTTGACATTAGAAAAGCTCTAGCAAAACGAACTACACGATCTTGTGCTATGCTTAGGATTGGGTCTTGTCCATCACATCATTCTCCTATTGATGTGATCCCGTTATCAATGACATCCAATGTCCATAGTCAGGAAACCATGACTATCTATTGATCAACGAGCTAGTCAACTAGAGGCTCACTAGGGACATATTGTGGTCTATGTATTCATACGTGTATTACGATTTCCGGATAATACAATTATAGCATGAATAAAATACAATTATCATGAACAAGGAAATATAATTATAATCCTTTTATTATTGCATCTAGGGCATATTTCCAACAAAATGCGTGTGTGTGTGCGGATAGGTAGGGATGGATAAATTTTTTTATGTTTTTGTTCCTGGTTTTTCCCATCGATTATGGATTTGAAAGCTAATCTTGGAATGTTTCAATTGCCTGATATATTATGGATTTTCAGTGAGCACAAGCCTGCAACCTTGAAGGAAAAGCCATTGCCGCTGATGACATGATACTACGGGTGGGATTTTTCATGTTTACTTTGTTATGTCAGTATGTTGCCTCGAAAGGTACAACTGATTTAGTAGATGTACGACACTCCTAAAAGTCGAGTGTGAGTAGTTCTGCTTGAAGAGGCCATGGTGATTTTGGTTCATTTATTGTAAAATCTTGTGATGGCTTGATACAACGCTCACAAACTCACAAACTTATTTAACAAGGATGCTTCTGCTGTTCTGGAGGTCCATGGATGTGTTTATTCAAACCTTTGATGAGAATTTTTGATCATTGTTGTTCATTAGTGTCCAATTAGGTTTAGTTTTAGAAATCTTGAATATGTATTTATAAAATATTCAGATGGAACAACTCAGATTAAACTATCTAAAAATTCTGGGCCCCCTCTATAATAGTTGCATGAATAGAAGTAAGGAGACTGAGTGTTAGTAGGTCATAAGTACCTTACTATACTCCCCTTCATTACTGCTTTGTTTTGGTTGAACACCTCGCAATCGTTTCTCCTCCAAGTCTGAACTCCACCGCCGTGGCTCGTATGACACATCGGTGATAATGTGTTTGGTTGTAATTGTACACCACACACGTAATCACGAGTATGTCTTTCCTGTGGCACCAGAGTTCCAATTTTATGTGGCTGGTTGTTTCTTAAAATTGTTATATGAACCTTGCAGGACTTCTTTGCCAGGATGCTAAAGATCAATAATTTCGTGGCAACACCACATTAGGTAATTCAAAATTTTACTCTCTATTCTCATACCTTTTCCTACAATGATGTAGCACATGTCCGTTTTGGTGGTTTGCTTTGCTGAGACAGGATATATATCGGGGAGAGAAATCATAACAGGGGTTGGTGGAGCAGAAGAGGGCAAAGGAAGACTCGTGGGAGCTGCGAGGCAATGATTTTGGGGTATGTTACTGTTTTAGGTGTGATACCAGTTCATAATTTACTGTTGCTATGCACATGATCGGCGGCCGCGTAGGCTGCCGGCTAGCTGCAAACCATGGTGCTGGTTGTTGGCGTCCACCTAGGTCTTGGTGGTCAGCGGCATGGCCGGGTAGCACGGCTAGGCGATGTTCCTGGCTGAGTGCGCCGGTGTTTGGCGGCTAATGGTTCCAGTGTGGCAGATCTGCTTTCCGGCTTTTGACTGCGTCATGGGAGATTGGATCTAGGACGGCGGCAGCCTCACCGTGGATTATGGGCCCCATCAAAAGATTTTGTGAGAGTTTCTTCTCTGCAGATGTGATTGTTGACTTCAGCGGCGAGATGCAAACTGTGAACGATGTCTTGATGCAGAGGGATTGTTGTGCGGTGGCGGCGGGCATATCGCCTGTAGCTACTGGGATCGTGGATAAGTGGTGGCGACAACACATGAATGACCTCGATGGTGGTGCTACTTAAGCATCCGGTCTAGAGCTTCGGGGTGAAAGCCTTGATCTGGCCCGTCTTGGGTATATCTGGCAATGGCGATGTTTTTACGTTGTTACCTTGTTGAAGGAATTGTTCGGAACGCTCGGACTGATTCTACAGGGTGAAAACCTAGATTCTAACCTTGGATGGCTGGATCCGGTGATGGTGACACTTGAGTGTCGCTCCCTTCCTGAAGGCGTTGCTGTTGAAGAACATCGCCGTCCGCGTGGAGTCATGAGATTGTTGGTGCAGATATGGTCATTGTTATAGTTTTTCGATCGTGATCTGATCTCTTTGGGGCTTTTTTCTTTTTTTCCTCGCCTACGCATAGCTTTGGTCTTGTATGACTTTGCTATTTGCCGGCATTATGTGTGTGCGTTGGTGTGGGATGTGTGCATCTTAGCTATGCAGAGACCAGGTGTGTGCTCATTTGTTTGTATCCTCTTGATGCTTCATTTTGAGTCAATAAAATCCATCCTTTGTCAAAAAAAAAGCTATCAGTTCTCTACTTTCTATGTAGATTAATTCTGTTTGATAGCCATAAGTGTTTTTGGATACCAACTAAATATTGTGAAAGCAACACTAAAACATACACGCATCTACTAAATGTAAAACTGTTTCTCTGCTGGTACAAACAATCATGTAGATTACTGCATGTAGTTTCTTTTGCACACAACATACTATCCAGTAGTGCCAAAATTAGAATCTCATTCCATGTCCATTATACAAGATGCAATAGAGTTCAGAATAAGTTATTCATCATCATCTTCGCGCATTTTCCGTTGTAATGTATATTTCGTATTTGTGTACAGTTGGACACATACATACAGTATGTCGAACTTATGCATAAGAAAAGGGACCCTTCACTCTATGCAATGTTTTGTTGCAATAGCAGCACTTGGTGCTACTAATTTTGCCTTTGTCGAAGTATGTCTTCTGCATGACATTTATTTATATTCAGATCATTCTAGGGTATGCTTTAAATGGATTTCTATTTACGTTACTATACAAATTTGCTTTTTTATATATAACTAATGTCTGTCCCACCATTCCCAGCATGATTTGGCATGGTATCGACTGTAGTTGCTGTCTTCGAAGCACCTTTAACCAAGGCAAAGCACATGAAACAATCTCTTTGAATTTACGATTCTGCGTCAAGGTTGGTGATAGGATTAGGGTAGGGGAAGCCAAGGGCGATGGAACAAATTATAGCAGTAGTCTCTTTTCCAGTTATCGTTGCACTATTCATTGAAACAAGACAATATGCCCTACAATGATGTACCGGCCAGCTGACTTATGTATCTTGCAGTGTCGGTGTCATAATTTTGTACATAGAAGGATGGATTCAGTAACAATCACTTGAATAGTTCTACTAATTTGGGTTTCCTGTATACGTACCTTGACCCTTTGTTCCTCTACACTAGCAATGCTTGAGGATTCACTGGATGTACTGAGATCAAATATTGGATGCCAATTTGGATACTCAGGTTACACGACCATCTGTGCATGCATAGATGAGATGTTTTTTCATGAATTGTTCCGACGTATGGTGGTTTTTCATACACTTTTCATTTTTTTATCTGGTTAGGGTGAACAATACTATTTAGGTGATTGTGGAAATGCAGGCTACAGTACTAAATTTTCATAAGGTTTGTGAAAATACAATTTTCTACATTAAGGATGGGCCCAGCTTCCATGGCAGAGTTTAGTTGGTTAGTACATTAGTGGGTGTGTTATGTATTCGCAAGGTTGTGTCCAGTATAAGACTTAATTCCTTGTAACCATAAATGTGAGCTAGGAAGAATAAAATTTGTGCTCTATTGAACTTACTGTAGAGCGGAGCAAGACGATCGAAGAGAGGGAGGGATTACAAATATTTCATTCATGGCAGAGTTAGAAGTAGAACGAGCAATGTAGATGGACAATTATGCTTTCTTAAGAGTATATTTTTCGTGTGAACTATATTTATTTTCCGTGGCAACGGCAGTTGGTCTTGAGATTGACAAAGTTGCAAAAACATCGCCTCCCATTGAAAGAATATTTCCCTGCCACCGCAATGTTACTATTGTCAATTGTATGTGATAGTGAGAGAATATTACCTTGAGGTGTTTTAATGCACTATCATTGGTGGATAGGAAGGGTATGAACCATCACAAACAAGAGCAATGACTATGTGATAGCAAGGTCGGAGGTGAGGTCGGAGGGCTATCGAGAAAATAGGAGGTAGGCAGGGGAGAATGAGGATGATGTCATGTCTTGTTGCGGTGGTGACCCATAAGTAAATCGCTTGTTGCAGTCATGTCTCACGATGATGCCAAGAGTAATTTTGTCCTACCTTGTCTATAATTGTGTGCCTTGGCCACCGTGCCAAAAATAATACACCTTAGATAAACAAACGGAGGGAGTAAAAAGGAACAAAGAGATAAAAAATATTATGTTATGTCTTCCCACAATTTTGGTATGTATCTAAAAGTATATTAGCTATGTATGTACTCCTAGAAAAGCTACTCCATCTTGGTGGACAAGATAAAAATGCCCACAATTTATGGTCTTGTGCTAATCTATTTTTGTATTGCGCCTATAGCAACACACGGGCATTATGCTAGTCCTAGTAGGTTTCCACCTAAAGGACAAGGGGGAAGGAAGGGAGAGGGGGGCCGCGCCCCCAACCCCTTGTCCAATTCGGACTGGGCTTGGGGGGGGGGGCTCCACCTCCTGGCTGCTGCCTCTCCTTCCCTCTAAGGCCCACTAAGGCCCATCAACTCCCCGGGGGGTTCCGGTAACCCCTCCGGTACTCCGTTTTTACCCGAAACTATCCGAAACACTTCTGGTGTCCGAATAACATGGTCCAATATATCAATCTTTATGTCTCGACCATTTCGAGACACCTCGTCATGTCACTTGATCTCATTTGGGACTCGAACAATCTTCGGTACATCAAATCACATAACTCATAATACAAATGCGTCATCGAGCGTTAAGCGTGCGGACCCTACGGGTTCGAGAACTATGTAGACATGACCGAGACACATCTCCGGTCAATAACCAATAGCGGAACCTGGATGCTCATATTGGTTCCTACATAGTCTCGAAGATCTTTATCGGTCAAACAGCATAACAACATACGTTGTTCGCTTTGTCATCGGTATGTTACTTGCCGAGATTCGATCGTCGTTATCATCATATCTAGTTCAATCTCGTTACCGCAAGTCTCTTTACTCGTTCCGTAATGCATTATCTCGTAACTAACTCATTAGTCGCATTGCTTGCAAGGCTTATAGTGATGTGCATTACCGAGAGGGCTGAAAGATACCTCTCCGATACGGAGTGACCAATCCTAATATTGATCTATGCCAACTCAACAAATACCATCGAGACACATGTAGAGCATCTTTATGATCACCCGATTCACGTTGTGACGTTTGATAGCACACAAGGTGTTCCTCCGGTATTCAGGAGTTGCATAATCTCATAGTCAGGAACATGTATAAGTCATGAAGAAAGCAATAGCGAGAAAAACTAGCGATCATCATGCTAAGCTAACTGATGGGTCTTGTCCATCACATCATTCTCTAATGATGTGATCCCGTTTATCAAATGACAACACATATCTATGGCTAGGAAACTTAACCATCTTTGATTAACAAGCTAGTCAATGTAGAGGCATCTTGGGGACACTCTGTTTGTCTATGTATCCACACATGTACTAAGTTTCCGGTTAATACAATTCTAGCATGAATAATAAACATTTATCATGATATAAGGAAATATAAATAACAACTTTATTATTGCCTCTAGGGCATATTTCCTTCACCATCTCTTCGATTGCAGCTAGAATTTGTTGACTAGTAGTGAGCTTGTGAAACAACCATCCAGACTACAACAAATAAATTAAATCATAATTGATTAGCACATGAAATCAAAACATTAATAGCACTTAGCACAAATACTATTGACTTACCTATGAATGGTCTTCAGCCATTGAGAAACCCTTCTTTGCATCTATTCAAGCATATGAGCGATTGCATGGAACCTAGGGTTAGTGCTTGGATGCTCCTTTAGATATCTTGTTGTCACAATGCATCTTGAACCTGGATTTGTATCCAACACAGCCTGTAAATAATCCCTAATCCTGGCGTCTTGGGCTTTTGGTCTCCTAACACAACAGCCTTTGCTGCCCTCTTTGCCATGTATGCCATGTGTGTTGATATTTCCACACCATACTTGCTCTTTGCAGTTTTAATAATAGTTGTGATTGTTGTGCATGGGTCATTTCGATAGCCTCCTCACATAATTTTGAAACCCACTTAGCGGTGACTTTAGTGTTCTCACGACATAGAAGGGCATGTGTGGACTAAATATTGCTTCCTAATTGTAAACGACTTCTCATTTGCAATCTGAGAAGCTGCTATATAGAAGGGGCATTGCTCATCTATGCAATGTGTTATCACCCTATCACTGCAGTTTCTATGGTAGACAAAGTTCCTGTTTTGAGCAATGTGCGGGGCAGTTTTGAACTAGTACACATTTAAGAAGCAAAGATGCTTCACAAATTGCTCCTCTGGATGACCTCTGTTCTCATCAAACCATATCCTCTTCTTCATCTTCTTTGCTCTGCCTTTTCTACCATTGGGCAACACATATGCCAATGCCTCAGCACCGTCATCATCTTCCACACCAAGGTCTTGTGGTTTCTTCTCCTCATCAGATTATGGAATCCAGTCCTCCTCAAACATGTGTTCTATACTCCCATGTGAATTGCTTGTTGGGCCTTTTCTTTGTCTCTTGGCCCTTCTCTTCTTTGGTATATCTTGCCCTAGCTCATCCTCTTGTTCCTCTTCCTCCAATTCCTCCTCCTCTTCCTCCTCTACATCCTCTTCTTCACCTTGTGGCACATACATCTCATCATCCACTTACGAGTCACACATTTCCTCAACATCCGTGTCCCCTTCAAAATGAAGTTCTGGGTCATTCCTCTGTCTTCTCATCTCCTAAAGCCTAGCTATGATATCACCATATTCTATCAGATCATCATCATCACTATCCTCTTCATTGTCCATCACTGCAGCTTTCCAGTTCAAACAAGTCTCCTTCACTCTTTCCTTCTTGTTCTTCCTAAACATTTCAATTTCCTTTCTCCTTTTCTCCTCCATTTCTTGCTCTATTAACAGTTGCTCCTCTGAATTGTCGGTCACATGGTATTCTTCCACTCTTGCATCACCTAAAGCAAGTTCGAGGCTCACATTTATTCTACTCATGTGTGTCAAACTGCAATTCTACTCTTTGTGTGTCAAACTGCAAGGGCATTGGCTCTTGTTCTCCTCCTGCATCACAACTCTTAGCTTCTACATGCACATTTTCAGCCTTTGAACAACACTCCTTCATCATCAATCTGATACAGTTTGGGCTCTCCAATTTGTTTTATTGGCGTACGCAACTCAATGACATTAACACTTTGGTATTTATATTGGGAACTTTCTCTTGACTGGCCTAACTATTGTCACATTCAACATCTTGTTATTCTGCTCTGTTATGTGGTCTAAAATTTCCTCTAACTTTTCATCATCATCTATTTCTTCCATTCCTTCAATCCCTAGCCCAGGGTCCCTCACATAATACAAATAATCTCTTATGTCTCCATCGATTGCTACCAAATTGTAATATGTGATGTACGCCATCATCACACTCCTTTCAATATCATCTCTATCATGAAAATGCATCGTCAATTCCCAAACCTCATCTTCAAGACTGCAAATAATAATACAACGAGTGCACTATAAGTACTTAAAGGAAAGTGAAGCAAGCTAGTGCAGACGGAGCGAGAACATCATTTGAGTGCAACAATTCATATCCTTCTATTTACAAAAACCCTAGTTGTAAGCATCTAATTAAAGAACTATATCATTCTAATTACAGAACTATAACACACACAAACCCTAGAACTACAACACACACAAACCCTAGAACTACATTAACCCTAACCCTAGCAACAGAAGGGGAATGTGATTGGGGAGGGGAATGCGATTGGGATCTCACTAGACGCCGCCGAAAGATGAAGCAATATGCAGAGTTCCAACTGGATTTGCCTTCACCGCCGCGGCGAAAGATCTGGCCACCCGGAATTCCACCGAGTACTGCGGGTCCTCCTCCTCCTCCTCTTCTTCTGCCGTCGCCTTCGTAGGGTTCAAGCTCCCGCACATGTCTCCGATGGGACGGTAGGCGCTGCCATAACATCGCTCGATTCGCGGGCTCATGTCTGCGGACAGGCGGGATACCGGCGATCAAATCTCGGGCAAGTAACATACCGATGACAAAGGGAGCGACGTATGTTGTTATGCGGTTTGACCGATAAAGATCTTCAGAGAATATTTAGGAGCCAATATGAGCATCCGAGGTTCCGCTATTGGTTATTGACTGAGAATAGTTCTAGGTCATGTCTACATAGTTCTCAAACCCGTAGGGTCCGCCCGCTTAAGGTTTCGATGACAGTTATATTATGAGTTTATGTGTTTTGATGTACCGAAGGAGTTCGGAGTCCCGGATGAGATCAGGGACATGACGAGGAGTCTCAAAATGGTCGATACGTAAAGATCGATATATTGGACGACTATATTACGTGCCGGAAAGGTTCCGAGTGATTCGGGTATTTTGAGTACCGGAGAGTTACGGGAATTCGCCGGGAGAAGTATTGGGCCTTATTGGGCCATACGGGAAAGAGAGAGGGGCTGCCTAGGGCAGGCCACGCGCCCCCCCAAGGCCTAGTCCGAATTGGACTAGGGGGAGGGGCTGCGCCCCCTCCTTCCTTCCCTTCTCCTTTCCCCTTCCTTCTCTCCTACTCCTACTAGGAAAGGAGGAGTCCTACTCCCGGTGGGAGTAGGACTCCCCCCTTGGGCGCGCCTCCTCCTCTTGGCCGGCCCCCTCCTCCTTGCTCCTTTATATACGGGGGCAGGGGGGCACCCCATGACACACAAGTTGATCTACGTGATCGTTCCTTAGCCGTGTGTGGTGCCCCCCTCCACCATATTCCACCTCGGTCATATCGTCGCGGAGTTTAGGCGAAGCCCTGCGCCGATAGAGCATCATCATCGTCACCACGCCGTCGTCTTGTGGAACTAATCCCGACACTTTGCTGGATCAGAGTCCGGGGATCGTCATCGAGCTGAGCGTGTGCTGAACTCGGAGGTGCCGTCGTTCGGTACTTGGATCGGTCGGATCGTGAAGGCGCGACTACATCAACAGCGTTGTCATAACGCTTCCGCTTATGGTCTCACAGTGCGTGGACATACACTCTCCCCTCTCGTTTCTATGCCATCACCATGATCTTGCGTGTGCGTAGGAATTTTTTTTGAAATTACTACGTTCCCCAACAGTAGCTTGGTGGGAGCGACTGAAGGATTCTGTCAATGACCGCCTCGTCCGGGAGGTTAATGTCCAGCTGGGACAGGCGGTTGTGCAACCCAGACATTTTGAGTATGTGCTCACTGACAGAACTGTTTTCCTCCATCTTACAACTATAGATCTTGTCGGAGACTTCATATCTCTTGACCCGGGCATGAGCTTGGAAAACCATTTTCAGCTCCTCGAACATCTCATATGCTCCGTGTTGCTCAAAACGCTTTTGGAGCCCCGTTTCTAAGCTGTAAAGCATGCCGCACTGAACGAGGGAGCAATCATCAGCACGAGACTGCCAAGCATTCGTAATGTCTTGGTTCTCTAGGATGGGTGCATCACCTAGCGGTGCTTCTAGGACATATTGTTTCTTGGCTGCTATGAGGATGATCCTCAGGTTCCGGACCCAGTCCGAATAGTTGCTGCCATCATCTTTCAGCCTTGTTTTCTCTAGGAACGCGTTGAAGTTCATGGTGACATGAGCGTTGGCCATTTGATCTACAAGACATTTTGCAAAGATTTTAGACTAATGTTCATGATAATTAAGTTCATCTAATCAAATTATTTAATGAACTCCCACTCAGATTTGACATCCCTCTAGTCATTTAAGTGTTACATGATCCGAGTCGACTAGGCCGTGTCCGATCATCACGTGAGACGGACTAGTCATCGTCGGTGAACATCTCCATGTTGATCGTATCTTCCATACGACTCATGTTCGACCTTTCGGTCTCTTGTGTTCCGAGGCCATGTCTGTACATGCCAGGCTCGTCAAGTTAATCCTAAGTGTTTATGCATGTGTAAAACTGTCTTATACCCGTTGTATGTGAACGTAAGGATCTATCACACCCGATCATCACGTGGTGCTTGAAGCGACGAACTTTAGAAACGGTGCACAGTTAGGGGGAAAATTTCTTGAAATTATTATAAGGGATCATCTTATTTACTACCGTCGTTCTAAGTAAACAAGATGCATAAAACATAATAAACATCACATGCAATTATATAATGTAGTGACATGATATGGCCAATATCATATAGCTCCTTTGATCTTCATCTTCGGGGCTCCATGATCATCTTGTCACCGGCATGACACCATAATCTCCATCATCATGATCTCCATCATCGTGTCTCCATGAAGTTGCTCGCCAACTATTACTTCTACTACTATGGCTAACATGTTTAGCAATAAAGTAAAGTAATTTACATGGCGTTGAATCAATGACTCGCAGGTCATACAATAATTAAGACAACTCCTATGGCTCCTGACGGTTGTCATACTCATCGACATAAAAGTCGTGATTCCTATTACAAGAACATGATCTCATACATCACAATATATCATTCATCATTCATCACAACTTCTGGCCATATCACATCACATGACAATTGTTGCAAAAACAAGTTAGACGTCCTCTAATTGTTGTTGCATCTTTTACGTGGCTGCAATTGGGTTCTAGCAAGAACGTTTTCTTAGCTACGAATAACCACAACGTGATTTTGTACCCTTCTATTTACCCTTCATAAGGACCCTTTTCATCTAATCCGCTCCAACTAAAGTAGGGGAGACAGACACCCGCTAGCCACCTTATGCAACTAGTGCATGTCAGTCGGTGGAACCTGTCTCACGTAAGCGTACGTGTAAGGTCGGTCCGGGCTGCTTCATCCTACAATATCGCTGAAGCAAGAAAAGACTAGTAGCGGCAAGCAAGTTGACAAGATCTCGCCCACAGCAAAATTGTGTTCTACTCGTGCAATAGAGAACTACGCATAGACCTAGCTCATGATGCCACTTTGTTGGGGAGCGTTGCAGAAAATTAAAATTTTTCCTACGGTTTCACCAAGATCCATCTATGAGTTCATCTAAGCAATGAGTCATGGGAGAGAGATTGCATCTACATACCACTTGTAGATCGCGTGCGAAGCGTTCAAGGGAACAGTGATGATGCAGTCGTACACGCCGTGATTCAGATCACCGATGACCAAGTGCCGAACGGATAGCACCTCCGCGTTCAACACACGTACGGAACGGACGACGTATCCTCCTTCTTGATCTAGCAAGCGGGAAGGAGAGGTTGAGGAAGAAGGCTCCAACAGCAGCACGTCGGCGTGGTGGTGATGGAGTGACAGTTCTCCGGCAGGGCTTCGCCAAGCACACGCGGAGGAGGAGAGGTGTTGGGGAGGGGAGGGGCTGCGCATTGGATGTCTGTTGCAGCCCTCCCCTCACCCCTCTATTTATAGGGGAAGGGGCAAGGGGGGTCGTCCCCTCTAGATGAGATCTAGAGGGGCGGCGAGGAGGGAGGCTTGCCCCCAAGCAAAGGGGCGCCCCCACTAGGGTTCCCCCAACCCTAGGCGCATGGGCCCAGGGGGCGCCCAGCCCTCGAGGATGGTTCCCTGTCCCTTGTGGCCCATGAGGCCCTCCGAGAGGTGGCCCCTCGGTGGACCCGGAACCTCTCCGGTGGCCTTGGTACAATACCGATATGACCCGAAACTTTCCGGTGTCCGTTTGATAACTTCCCATATGTAAATCTTTACCTCCGGACCCTTCCGGAACTCCTCGTGACGTCCGGGATCTCATCCGGGACTCCGGACAACATTCGGTAATCACATACAAGTCTTCCTAATAACCCTAGCGTCACCGAACCTTAAGTGTGTAGACCCTACGGGTTCGGGAGACATGCAGACATGACCGAGACGGCTCTCCGATCAATAACCAACAGCGGGATCTGGATACCCATGTTGGCTCCTACATACTCCTCGATGATTTCATCGGATGAACCACGATGTCGAGGATTCAAGCAACCCCGTATACTACTCCCTTTGTCAGACGGTATGTTACTTGCCTGAGATTCGATCGTCGGTATCCCAATACCTCGTTCAATCTCGTTACCGGCAAGTCACTTTACTCGTACCGTAATGCATGATCCCGTGACCAGACACTTGGTCACTTTGAGCACATTATGATGATGCACTACAGAGTGGCCCCAGTGATACCTCTCCGTAACACGGAGTTACAAATCCCAGTCTCGATCTGTGTCAACCCAGACACTTTCGGAGATACCTGTAGTGCACCTTTATAGTCACCCGATTACGTTGTGACGTTTGGTACACCAAAGCACTCCTACGGTATCCGGGAGTTACGATCTCATGGTCTAAGGAAGAGATACTTGACATTGGAAAAGCTCTAGCAAAGCGAACTACACGATCTTGTGCTATGCTTAGGATTGGGTCTTGTCCATCACATCATTCTCCTAATGATGTGATCCGTTATCAATGACATCCAATGTCCATAGTCAGGAAACCATGACTATCTATTGATCAACGAGCTAGTCAACTAGAGGCTCACTAGGGACATATTGTGGTCTATGTATTCATACGTGTATTACGATTTCCGGATAATACAATTATAGCATGAATAAAATACAATTATCATGAACAAGGAAATATAATTATAATCCTTTTATTATTGCCTTTAGGGCATATTTCCAACAAGTACGTGTGTGTGTGTGTGTGGATAGGTAGGGATGGATAAATTTTGTATGTTTTTGTTCCTGGTTTTTCCCATCGATTATGGATTTGAAAGCTAATCTTGGAATGTTTCAATTGCCTGATATATTATGGATTTTCAGTGAGCACAAGCCTGCAACCTTGAAGGAAAAGCCATTGCCGCTGATGACATGATACTACGGGTGGGATTTTTCATGTTTACTTTGTTATGTCAGTATGTTGCCTCGAAAGGTACAACTGATTTAGTAGATGTACGACACTCCTAAAAGTCGAGTGTGAGTAGTTCTGCTTGAAGAGGCCATGGTGATTTTGGTTCATTTATTGTAAAATCTTGTGATGGCTTGATACAACGCTCACAAACTCACAAACTTATTTAACAAGGATGCTTCTGCTGTTATGGAGGTCCGCGGATGTGTTTATTCAAACCTTTGATGAGAATTTTTGATCATTGTTGTTCATTAGTGTCCAATTAGGTTTAGTTTTAGAAATCTTGAATATGTATTTATAAAATATTCAGATGGAACAACTCAGATTAAACTATCTAAAAATTCTGGGCCCCCTCTATAATAGTTGCATGAATAGAAGTAAGGAGACTGAGTGTTAGTAGGTCACAAGTACCTTACTATACTCCCCTTCATTACTGCTTTGTTTTGGTTGAACACCTCGCAATCGTTTCTCCTCCAAGTATGAACTCCACCGCCGTGGCTCGTGTGACACATCGGTGATAATGTGTTTGGTTGTAATTGTACACCACACACGTAATCACGAGTATGTCTTTCCTGTGGCACCAGAGTTCCAATTTTGCGGTGGCTGGTTGTTTCTTAAAATTGTTATATGAACCTTGCAGGACTTCTTTGCCAGGATGCTAAAGATCAATAATTTCGTGGCAACACCACATTAGGTAATTCAAAATTTTACTCTCTATTCTCATACCTTTTCCTACAATGATGTAGCACATGTCCGTTTTGGTGGTTTGCTTTGCTGAGACAGGATATATATCGGGGAGAGAAATCATAACAGGGGTTGGTGGAGCAGAAGAGGGCAAAGGAAGACTCGTGGGAGCTGCGAGGCAATGATTTTGGGGTATGTTACTGTTTTAGGTGTGATACCAGTTCATAATTTACTGTTGCTATGCACATGATCGGCGGTGACAGAGGGCTGCCGGCTAGCTTCTAAACCATGGTGCTGGTTGTTGGCGTCCACCTAGGTCTTGGTGGCCAGCGGCATGGCCGGAGTAGCACGGCTAGGCGATGTTCCTGGCTGAGTGCGCGGTGTTTGGCGGCTAATGGTTCCAGTGTGGCAGATCTGCTTTCCGGCTTTTGACTGCGTCATGGGAGATTGGATCTAGGACGGCGGCAGCCTCACCGTGGATTATGGGCCCCATCAAAAGATTTTGTGAGAGTTTCTTCTCTGCAGATGTGATGGTTGACTTCAGCGGCGAGATGCAAACTGTGAACGATGTCTTGATGCAGAGGGATTGTTGTGCGGTGGCGGCGGGCATATCGCCTGTAGCTACTGGGATCGTGGATAAGTGGTGGCGACAACACATGAATGACCTCGATGGTGGTGCTACTTAAGCATCCGGTCTCGAGCTTCGGGTGAAAGCCTTGATCTGGCCCGTCTTGGGTATATCGGCAATGGCGATGTTTTTACGTTGTTACCTTGTTGAAGGAATTGTTGAACGCTCGGACTGATTCTACAGGGTGAAAACCTAGATTCTAACCTTGGATGGCTGGATCCGGTGATGGTGACACTTGAGTGTCGCTCCCTTCCTGAAGGCGTTGCTGTTGAAGAACATCGCCGTCCGCGTGGAGTCATGAGATTGTTGGTGCAGATATGGTCATTGTTATAGTTTTTCGATCGTGATCTGATCTCTTTGGGGCTTTTTTATTTTTTTCCTCGCCTACGCATAGCTTTGGTCTTGTATGACTTTGCTATTTGCGGCATTATGTGTGTGCGTTGGTGTTGGCTGTGTGCATCTTAGCTATGCAGAGACCAGGTGTGTGCTCATTTGTTTGTATCCTCTTGATGCTTCATTTTGAGTCAATAAAATCCATCCTTTGTCAAAAAAAAGCTATCAGTTCTCTACTTTCTATGTAGATTAATTCTGTTTGATAGCCATAAGTGTTTTTGGATACCAACTAAATATTGTGAAAGCAACACTAAAACATACACGCATCTACTAAATGTAAAACTGTTTCTCTGCTGGTACAAACAATCATGTAGATTACTGCATGTAGTTTCTTTTTGCACACAACATACTATCCAGTAGTGCCAAAATTAGAATCTCATTCCATGTCCATTATACAAGATGCAATAGTGTTCAGAATAAGTTATTCATCATCATCTTCGCGCATTTTCCGTTGTAATGTATATTTTGTATTTGTGTACAGTTGGACACATACATACAGTATGTCGAACTTATGCATAAGAAAAGGGACCCTTCACTCTATGCAATGTTTTGTTGCAATAGCAGCACTTGGTGCTACTAATTTTGCCTTTGTCGAAGTATGTCTTCTGCATGACATTTATTTATATTCAGATCATTCTAGGGTATGCTTTAAATGGATTTCTATTTACGTTACTATACAAATTTGCTTTTTTATATATAACTAATGTCTGTCCCACCATTCCCAGCATGATTTGGCATGGTATCGACTGTAGTTGCTGTCTTCGAAGCACCTTTAACCAAGGCAAAGCACATGAAACAATCTCTTTGAATTTACGATTCTGCGTCAAGGTTGGTGATAGGATTAGGGTAGGGGAAGCCAAGGGCGATGGAACAAATTATAGCAGTAGTCTCTTTTCCAGTTATCGTTGCACTATTCATTGAAACAAGCCAATATGCCCTACAATGATGTACCGTCCAGCTGACTTATGTATCTTGCAGTGTCGGTGTCATACTTTTGTACATAGAAGGATGGATTCAGTAACAATCACTTGAATAGTTCTACTAATTTGGGTTTCCTGTATACGTACCTTGACCATTTGTTCCTCTACACTAGCAATGCTTGAGGATTCACTGGATGTACTGAGATCAAATATTGGATGCCAATTTGGATACTCAGGTTACACGACCATCTGTGCATGCATAGATGAGATGTTTTTTCATGAATTGTTCCGACGTATGGTGGTTTTTCATACACTTTTCATTTTTTATCTGGTTAGGGTGAACAATACTATTTAGGTGATTGTGGAAATGCAGGCTACAGTACTAAATTTTCATAAGGTTTGTGAAAATACAATTTTCTACATTAAGGATGGGCCCAGCTTCCATGGCAGAGTTTAGTTGGTTAGTACCTTAGTGGGTGTGTTATGTATTCGCAAGGTTGTGTCCAGTATAAGACTTAATTCCTTGTAACCATAAATGTGAGCTAGGAAGAATAAAATTTGTGCTCTATTGAACTTACTGTAGGCGGAGCAAGACGATCGAAGAGAGGAGGGATTACAAATATTTCATTCATGGCAGAGTTAGAAGTAGAGCGAGCAATGTAGATGGACAATTATGCTTTCTTAAGAGTATATTTTTCGTGTGAACTATATTTATTTTCCGTGGCAACGGCAGTTGGTCTTGAGATTGACAAAGTTGCAAAAACATCGCCTCCCATTGAAAGAATATTTCCCTGCCACCGCAATGTTACTATTGTCAATTGTATGTGATAGTGAGAGAATATTACCTTGAGGTGTTTTAATGCACTATCATTGGTGGATAGGAAGGGTATGAACCATCACAAACAAGAGCAATGACTATGTGATAGCAAGGTCAGAGGTGAGGTCGGAGGGCTATCAGAAAATAGGAGGTAGGCAGGGAGAATGAGGATGATGTCATGTCTTGTTGTGGTGGTGACCCATAAGTAAATACGCTTGTTGCAGTCATGTCTCACGATGATGCCAAGAGTAATTTTGTCCTACCTTGTCTATAATTGTGTGCCTTGGCCACCGTGCCAAAAATAATACACCTTAGATAAACAAACGGAGGGAGTAAAAGGAACAAAGAGATAAAAAGATTATGTTATGTCTTCCCACAATTTTGGTATGTATCTAAAAGTATATTAGCTATGTATGTACTCCTAGAAAAGCTGATGTACTCCATCTTGGTGGAGAAGATAAAAATGCCCACAATTTATGGTCTTGTGCTAATCTATTTTTGTATTGCGCCTATAGCAACACACGGGCATTATGCTAGTCCTAGTAGGTTTCCACCTAAAGGACAAGGGGGAAGGAAGGGAGAGGGGGGCCGCGCCCCCAACCCCTTGTCCAATTCGGACTGGGCTTGGGGGGGGGGGCTCCACCTCCTGGCTGCTGCCTCTCCTTCCCTCTAAGGCCCACTAAGGCCCATCAACTCCCCGGGGGGTTCCGGTAACCCCTCCGGTACTCCGTTTTTACCCGAAACTATCCGGAACACTTCCGGTGTCCGAATAACATGGTCAATATATCAATCTTTATGTCTCGACCATTTGAGACACCTCGTCATGTCCTTGATCTCATTTGGGACTCGAACAATCTTGGTACATCAAATCACATAACTCATAATACAAATCGTCATCGAGCGTTAGCGTGCGGACCCTACGGGTTCGAGAACTATGTAGACATGACCGAGACACATCTCCGGTCAATAACCAATAAGCGGAACCTGGATGCTCATATTGGTTCCTACATAGTCTCTGGAGATCTTTATCGGTCAAACAGCATAACAACATACGTTGTTCGCTTTGTCATCGGTATGTTACTTGCCGAGATTCGATCGTCGTTATCATCATATCTAGTTCAATCTCGTTACGGCAAGTCTCTTTACTCGTTCCGTAATGCATTATCTCGTAACTAACTCATTAGTCGCATTGCTTGCAAGGCTTATAGTGATGTGCATTACCGAGAGGGCTGAAAGATACCTCTCCGATACACGGAGTGACCAATCCTAATATTGATCTATGCCAACTCAACAAATACCATCAGAGACACCTGTAGAGCATCTTTATGATCACCCGATTCACGTTGTGACGTTTGATAGCACACAAGGTGTTCCTCCGGTATTCAGGAGTTGCATAATCTCATAGTCCGAGGAACATGTATAAGTCATGAAGAAAGCAATAGCAGAAAAACTAAACGATCATCATGCTAAGCTAACTGATGGGTCTTGTCCATCACATCATTCTCTAATGATGTGATCCCGTTTATCAAATGACAACACATATCTATGGCTAGGAAACTTAACCATCTTTGATTAACAAGCTAGTCAATGTAGAGGCATACTGGGGACACTCTGTTTGTCTATGTATCCACACATGTACTAAGTTTCCGGTTAATACAATTCTAGCATGAATAATAAACATTTATCATGATATAAGGAAATATAAATAACAACTTTATTATTGCCTCTAGGGCATATTTCCTTCACCATCTCTTCCAGTTGCAGCTAGAATTTGTTGACTAGTAGTAAGCTTGACGAAACAACCATCAGGACTACAACAAATAAATGAAATCATAATTGATTAGCACATGAAATCAAAACATTAATAGCACTTAGCACAAATACTATTGACTTACCTATGAATGGTCTTCAGCCATTGAGAAACCCTTCTTTGCATCTATTCAAGCATATGAACAGTGCATGGAACCTAGGGTTAGTGCTTGGATGCTCCTTTAGATATCTTGTTGTCACAATGCATCTTGAACCTGGATTTGTATCCAACACAGGCTGTAAATAATCCCTAATCCTGGCGTACTGGGCTTTTTGGTCTCCTAACACAACAGCCTTTGCTGCCCTCTTTGCCATGTATGCCATGTGTGTTGATATTTCCACACCATACTTGCTCTTTGCAGTTTTAATAATAGTTGTGATTGTTGTGCATGGGTCATTTCGATAGCCTCCTCACATAATTTTGAAACCCACTTAGCGGTGACTTTAGTGTTCTCGACATAGAAGGGCATGTGTGGACTAAATATTGCTTCCTAATTGTAAGCGACTTCTCATTTGCAATCTGAGAAGCTGCTATATAGAAGGGCATTGCTCATCTATGCAATGTGTTATCACCCTATCACTGCAGTTTCTATGGTAGACAAAGTTCTGTTTTGAGCAATGTGCGGGCAGTTCTGAACTAGTACACATTTAAGAAGCAAAGATGCTTCACAAATTGCTCCTCTGGATGACCTCTGTTCTCATCAAACCATATCCTCTTCTTCATCTTCTTTGCTCTGCCTTTTCTACCATTGGGAAACACATATGCCAATGCCTCAAAGACCGTCATCATCTTCCACACCAAGGTCTTGTGGTTTCTTCTCCTCATCGATGATGGAATCCAGTCCTCCTCAAACATGTGTTCTATACTCCCATGTGAATTGCTTGTTGGGCCTTTTCTTTGTCTCTTGGCCCTTCTCTTCTTTGGTATATCTTGCCCTAGCTCATCCTCTTGTTCCTCTTCCTCCAATTCCTCCTCCTCTTCCTCCTCTACATCCTCTTCTTCACCTTGTGGCACATACATCTCATCATCCACTTGAGTCACACATTTCCTCAACATCCGTGTCCCCTTCAAAATGAAGTTCTGGGTCATTCCTCTGTCTTCTCATCTCCTAAAGCCTAGCTATGATATCACCATATTCTATCAGATCATCATCATCACTATCCTCTTCATTGTCCATCACTGCAGCTTTCCAGTTCAAACAAGTCTCCTTCACTCTTTCCTTCTTGTTCTTCCTAAACATTTCAATTTCCTTTCTCCTTTTCTCCTCCATTTCTTGCTCTATTAACAGTTGCTCCTCTGAATTGTCAGTCACATGGTATTCTTCCACTACTGCATCACCTAAAGCAAGTTCCAGGCTCACATTTATTCTACTCTACTGTGTGTCAAACTGCAATTCTACTCTGCTGTGTGTCAAACTGCAAGGGCATTGGCTCTTGTTCTCCTCCTGCATCACAACTCTTAGCTTCTACATGCACCTTTTCAGCATTGAACAACACTCCTTCATCATCAATCTGATACAGTTTGGGCTCTCCAATTTGTTTTATTGGCGTCGCAACTCAATGACACTAACACTGGTATTTATATTGGGAACTTTCTCTTGCTTGGCCCTAACTATTGTCACATTCAACATCTTGTTATTCTGCTCTGTTATGTGGTCTAAAATTTCCTCTAATTTTTCATCATCATCTATTTCTTCCATTCCTTCAATCCCTAGCCCAGGGTCCCTCACATAATACAAATAATCTCTTATGTCTCCATCAGTGCTACCAAATTGTAATATGTGATGTCTGCCATCATCACACTCCTTTCAATATCATCTCTATCATGAAAATGCATCGTCAATTCCCAAACCTCATCTTCAAGACTGCAAATAATAATACAATAGTGCACTATAAGTACTTAAGGGAAACTGAAGCAAGCTGGTGCAGACCAGAGCAAGAACATCATTTGAGTGCAACAATTCATATCCTTCTATTTACGGAAACCCTAGTTGTAAGCATCTAATTAAAGAACTATATCATTCTAATTGCAGAACTATAACACACACAAACCCTAGAACTACAACACACACAAACCCTAGAACTACATTAACCCTAACCCTAGCAACAGAAGGGGAATGTGATTGGGGAGGGGAATGCGATTGGGATCTCACTAGACGCCGCCGAAAGATGAAGCAATGTGCTGGGTTCCAACTGGATTTGCCTTCACCGCCGCGGCGAAAGATCTGGCCACCCGGAATTCCACCGAGTACTGCGGGTCCTCCTCCTCTCCTCTTCTTCTGCCGTCGCCTTCGTAGGGTTCAAGCTCCCGCACATGTCTCCAGTGGACGGCGGGGCGCTGCCGCCAACATCGCTCGATTTCGCCGGGCTCATGTCTGCGACGGGGGCGGGGATGGTGCGCCGCACGAGCTGGAACATGGGAGAAGAAGGGGAAAAGGGGGATAAGAGGAAACCGAGCGAGCGATGCCTTCTAACGACTGTCCGACCAGCCCGGCGGTGCCACGTCGGCAAAAAATGGGCCCCACCTATCATAAATCCACTTATCGGTGTCCGATCCGCCGATCAGTGGTATTTGCAAAGTGTTCTGAGAGAGGTGGTGTTTTTGCCAAGAAACTGTAACGTAGTGATTTCTGCTAACCTAGCCCTCAAACCGGTGGTTTTCTGCAATTTACTCCTCTTTCTCTCTCCAAGCTTGTGCAATGTGCTCTGCATCCATCTCTTTTTTTGTTAAATGAATCTCAGACTCAGGAGAGCATGTTCTATAGGTTGGCATCACTGTCAAAAACCCACACCTCCCTGTTGTTTGCATTGTATCCCTGCTTTATATATGAATGAATAATTATGCTAGATTTTAGTTCAAAAATCTGCATACATTGGTTCTAATTTGATGCAAATAACCAAAATGATAGGATATTATTTTTGCAGTGTTCTAAGGGAAGCAGGTTCTCTGTTACAACTTGCAAGCCATTGTTGGTTGCTAATATGTAAGGGTGCTGCTTTCTCTAGTCCGATGAGTCAGGTTGGATATGCTTGCTGCCCACAGTTTTTAAGTGAGGCTTTCTTAACTGAAATGTCTTGTGATTATATTGACATACATGCAGCACAGAAAGGACAGCAGAAGATTGAAGACCGCCCTCTGTGCTGCATGTATGCGATGATTTTGCGGCCATCAGGATTGATCTATATTATTTAAGTGGCCCATGAGATGTTTGAGGAAATGGCTATAGTAGATTAGCAAGTGAGTAACTATGCAGCGCTTAAGTTCATATGAACCATTTTGTGACCCAGCTTGACTTCGTTGATTTTAACAACAATTATTGATGCTGCTAATATCGATCTGTGCTACATCAAAATATTTTTAGTCCATGTAAATTTGAACAATATCTTTCTAGTCTGAATGCTGGAATAACAAAACATGGTCTTTAATTAAGCTAGCTGTAGTAATATTACATTTTACATGGCTGGCGTGCAAGTTAAATGTTCTAATACAGTTTGTGTTTTCAGGTATTTTGAATCACGCTGATTAATATACTAAACATATATGCGCAAGTAGTTCTTTCTCCTCATTGCAGCTACAATTTCGTTGATAGCTTCGCTGAGATAAAAGGATAGTATTGAGAGAAATCGTCTGTCTGTCGTCTGATAATGAGATTAGGTATACATTTTTGTTTTTGTTTGTTTCTTCGGTATCATTTGATTGCAGACTTCGGTTAGCTGAGAGAGAGCTAAGAGATAACATGGTAAACAATTTCTACCAAGTGGTTGAGCTACTTTTTTCAAGGCGGTCAGGTGACTGGGCCAAAACAATAATAAGGAGCTTAGTATTTTGTTATGTGATTTGAGCTGATCTAGGTTCTTATTTCGTTCAAGCAATAAGTTATGATGTACTGGTTAGACCTATTGATACAGGGAAAGAGTAAATCTGTTTTGTTCTACTTAATTTCGGTTCATTGCATTTTTCTTATCGACATTCCTCAACATAAGTTGATTTTAGAAAAAGGTGCTCCAATCATGGTTTTCAATTTCAGTTTCAGCAAAATTTCAGCACCAACTGAAATAACTGAAATTCAATGAAATTCAGTTATTTCAGTTTGCATTTCAGCCAAAAGGCCTAAATATTCATTTGAATTTAATTAAATATTTGAAATTTTCAAAAAGTATTTTGAAAAAAATTTGATTTTCTGTGTACTACTGAATTTCCTGAAATATTTTGACCGAAACGTAATATTTCAGTGTTTACTGAAATTAATGAAATTCAGTGAATTTCAGTGAAATCTCACTAAAAGTGAAAACCATGGCTCCAATTCTGCTCGTTTGGAATTTCAACTGAGCGGTCTGTACAGTTCACAAAACTTATTGAGACACATTTTGGTGATTGCATTAAGGGCTATGTTACATCTGTAGGGGTTGAATTGATAGCTACAAATTCAGAGTGACATTTTGTCTCACCGAGTGATAATGAAGAAGACATACGCAAAAGGGACCGCTCGAATCAAACAAGCTGCTAATTTAGTACCTGTAGCACTCATGCAAAAGGTATGCTCTTCAGATTTTTCTTAGGCAAGCACAAGGAGAAATGAACAAAAGAGAGGATAACATGCATGCCTCCCTTAACTTGCTGTTGCTGAACTCTTGAATTAGTCTTTGAGGCCGCCCAGGAGGCCAGCGCAACAGACGAGGTGCTCTTGGAGTGTACAAGGGCGAGCAAGAGGCAGTAGATCCAGCTCTGGTCTGTTCTGGCGGTACCGTTTCACTGATATAGCGTTTAGAAGCCCTGGCATGTCGGTGGTGAACTTAAACGGTGGATCGGCGGTCTTGTCTGTCAAATACCTAACGCCGACGGGAGGGCAGCGGGCACCGCGCGCGCCCCCATGTACAGCGTTCCTGCCACACATGGAAACCTCCTGGCCGAGAGGGAGAAGCCGCCACATCCCGACAAACACGGCGCGGTGGCGGCCAATGTCCTCCACCGGAAGAAGCCTCTTGCCGACCACATCCACCTCAAACACCTGGATTAGGTTCCACGGTTCTCCCTCACATGGTGCTCCACCCTGATCACGTCCATGACCTTCCTCCTGCGCTTCATGATTCTTTGTTCATCGGCACTGAGGTGGTCGAGGTTGAGGTAGTAGCACACCATGAGCATGCCGCCACGGCAGCGGTGGTCGTCGTCGGGAGGTACGAGGTAGCAGAACATGTTGTAGTCGGTGTTGGGCTCACTACTAGGAAAATGGCTATAGATGGAATTGACACTAATGGCGCACCAGACATGTGATGCGCCATTACTATATACTAATGGCGCACCATGTGTTGGTACGCCATTAGTGTCCAAATACTAATGGGGCACGACATCGCGGGTGCGCCATTAGTAAAAAAAAATTTAAAATTTTTTGTCAAAACTACTAATGGCGCACCGTGGGAGTGGTGCGCCATTACTAGTTGAACTAGTAATGGCGCACCATGCCACGGTGCGCCATTAGTAACTTGGCCACCACTTTCACTGAAGTGCCCCCCTGTGGATCGCCTTTTCAGTTTTAAAAAAAATAAAAGAAAATGATGAAAATGTCAAAAAAATAAAAGAAAATAAGTTTAATTTCCATGTGATATATGGTCTAGTTGTTGGGAAAATTTGCAAATATGAATTTCGACTTCATTTGCAAAATCTCTCGAGAATTTGTAAAAATGGGCATAACTTTTGCATACTAACTCGGACGAAAAAGTTTTTTATATGAAAAATCATCTACTCGAAAAGTTACATCCGAATTTAACGGGAGAACCCCGTTAAACATTTTCAAAATCCTCAAAAACCTAACAGAAAAAAAGATACGGGGCTTTTAAGATCTGAAGAGGCAAAAAAACTTCAAACTCACTAATGGCGCACCTGCCCATGGTGCGCCATTAGTATCTTCCCGCCTTCAAAATTTAAAATAAGTCGAAAAAATAAAAAAAAGTTACTAATGTGCACCTGCCCATGGTGCGCCATTAGTATCTTCCCGCCTTCAAAATTCAAAATAAGTCAAAACAATTAAAAAAATTTACTAATTGCGCATCGGCCCATGATGCTCCATTTGTATCTTTCCGCCTTCAAAATTCAAAATAAGTCAAAAAAAAGTTACTAATGGCGCACCGGCCCATGGTGCGCCATTAGTATCTTCCCGCCTTCAAAATTCAAAATAAGTCAAAAAAATAAAAAAAGTTAGTAATGGCGCACCTGCCCACGGTGCGCCATTACTATGTCGTATATATGGTTGGGCGCACCTCCTCCACTCCACCTCTCCTCCACTCCATCTCCTCCTCTCCTCTCCTCCACTCCTTCTCCTCCTCTCCGGCGACCTCCTTCTCCTCTCCGGCGACCTCCTCCTCCTCTCCGGCGACCTCCTCCTCCTCTCCGGCGACCTCCTCCTCTCCGGGAACCTCCTCCTCCCTCCTCTCCTCCCCTCCCCTCCCCTCACGGTTTCTCCTCCCTCCTCTCCGGTGAGCTCCTCCTCCCTCCTCTCCTCCCATTCCCTCATGGTTTCTCCTTCCTCCTCTCCGATGCTTCGGTGAACTCCTCTCCGGTGACCTCCTCCTCCTCTCCGGCGATGTAGCCGAGCGCCTCTCCGGTGACCTCCTCCTCCTCCTCTCCTGATAACTCCTCTCTGCCAAAAGAACACGGCAAAAGAACGTACAAGATCCAAAAACAGGAACAAAATTTGAAATAATATCGTGCCAAAAAACGAGCAAAAAAACTAGCAAAAAATGGGCAAAAAAATCACGATCCAGATCCAAATTCAAAATTCAAAAATAGCAATGGCGCATGGTGGGGATTAGACGGTGCGCCACTACTATTTTTCCGCCTTCAAAATTCAAAAATACTAATGACGCACCGTGGCCTATACTAATGGCGCACCAGTGGCCTATACTAATGACGCACTGTGGCCTATACTAATGGCGCACCAGTGGTGCGCCATTAGTATACCAGATACTAATGGCGCATCACTGGTGCGCCATTACTAGCACGCCATTAGTAATTGCTAGTAATGGCGCACCAGTGATGCGCCATTAGTAGGCAAAACTGGTGCACCATTAGTAGGCCTTTTCCTAGTAGTGGCTGGTCCACGACCACGGGCACCACACGAGGCTCGGGACAGAGCCGCGCATGCATTACGTGCCCCTCGAGAGTCGCTGGCAGTAAACGCCCCTCCAGGGTCAACGCCGGCGAGAACCGACCACGACAAGGGGTCGTCCGGCCTCCACATCTCGTCGTCCATCACCGCCCACCACGGGTCACCGAGCTTGGCGTGAGGCTATGGCACGCCACGGTCAACCATCAGGAGCACGACTGAGGGAGGAGGTCTCGTCAGACACGCCGGCGTAGACGACGCGCGACACGGACTAGAACAGTCCCATGGTCCAGCCGGTGTATGCGCAGCCAAGGTCCGCGGTGACGGGCAGGAGGTCGGTGAGGGCCCTGGTGAGCGGGTTGAGGAGGCGCACAGTGTGGCTCGCCTTGTCGCGCAGGAGCAGGAGGCCCTCGGTGCTGGCCTCGAGGTGGTGCCGCGAGAGCTCCGGGAGGTCGACGAGGGCACTGGCGCCGGTGGAGAGGTTGAGGAAGCGGCGGCCGTCGCCGTCGGTGCGGTTGGACAGCATGATCCAGCGCCGCGGCCGGAAGCGGGGGTCCAGGTGGTTGCATCCCTCGCGCGGGTCGGCGGTGCATCTCCTCCACTCCTTGCACGCGGCGCGGAGGCGGATGTACTCGGTCACGTCATGGCTGAGCAGCCGGTCGGCGATGTCGTCGACGAGCACCGTCGGCAGGTTGGGCCAATCTCGCCTGCCCGTATAAATTAGACCATCGTCAGAGAAACAAGAGAAATTAGGATTGAATAGAAGGCAGGGGGGATGGACTGACAAGAAAAACAAGAGAAATCAGGACAGAGGACGGGGGAACAATTTTGAACTGACCATTCCTCTTCGTGGCCGCGTTGCCGGCCGGCGAGGTCGTTCCTCTTTCGCCGCTTGCCCATGTGATCTGCTCGGATCTGGTCCTGGTTTGGACGAGAGCCGTGGGGGCGGCTAACCCACCTTGGTATTTTGGGTGCATATGTATTTACATAACGATGAAATGGGCCGTACAGTGAAATGGGCTGATTGGTGCAGCAAGCCTCGCGAAAGTCGGGAAAACAAAATACTATTTGCCACCCGTTCCATCAGAAAAAAAATACTCCCTCCATTTCAAAATACTTGAAGTTTTATGTATGTCCTAAGTCAAATTCATGCAAATAATTACTAATGACATCCACAATATCAAATATATATAGCAAAAGTATATATTTTATGATGAATCTAGTTAAACTAATTTTGTGTTGTAGGCGTTGGTACTTTTTGTATATACTTAGGAGAGACCTCTTTAAGTATTCAAATGGAGAAAGCATATGCCACTCCTTTTTAGGGTCTAAAACTACTTTTTTGGCCTTTAAAAATGGGCAGGCTATTTTTTCTTTTGCGGGGTAAAGGGGGATTTCATTACTCAAGGAGGCATATCAGCCTTGAAGGTTTACAACAAAGTCCAGCCCGAGGATAGCCAAACTGCAGTGCGGGTGTAGCACGTCATTGTAGGATCATTGCATGTGACATAACTACCCTTTTAAAATTTGCATGTTGCAAATAAATAGGGACTGTAATGTGTATGCTCACGTAAAAATGTACAAACTCTGATCTGGCACAGGTTAAAATCGTGGGGAGGTGTAGGACGGAAGGAACGCATCCGATCGAGCCCACCTTTCTCGTTCTTTCTGTTTCTGCTAGGTTAAATAAAAGGAAAACTCCAACGTTTTAGGCAATAGAATTCATATTCCTCAAGTAAAAACGCGGACATAACTGTCTCTCCAATTACGTGGAGTGGATCATGGAGATAACTGTCTCTCCAATAAGGTGGAGTAAATCATGGAGATCTCTTCTACCTCGAGCCAAAGAATCCATCGCGTGAGTTCGTTCGTGCGTAAGAAACAGCCGAGCTCGTTCGGTCCTGTCGAGTTAACCGGGCTAAGACCGGACCGGACCGGTCGACTTTCGGGCCGAAGTTCCCAGCTCGGACCGGCCAATTTTCCCAGCGGGCCGGGACCGTTCGGTCCGGTCCAGATCGGTCCACGAGCGGGCCAAAAAGCCCGCTCGCTACGTCCAGCCTGACGCATGACTAACCTTATTCTGTGAACGACTAATAAGAGTAAAAGAAATCTCCCTACGAGCATCTTGTGCTAGTCTACAAATCTCCTCAACGAGCACACGGGACTGCAATCTATCTCTAGTATGTGCTAGCAGCCTAGACACGGCTTCGGCACAGTCAAGCTCAACCATAATGGGCAGGTTCAGATAGTAAAGCGCAAGCTCCAGGCCCTCTTTACACGCAGCCAACTCTGCCAGGCCATTATCGCATGTAAGGAGCTGTCTACAAGCAGTAAGATGATGTTGCCTCTATCATCACGAAGAATCATACCACCCCCTGCCTCTCCGGTTGGAGGAACATGGCCGCCATCTGTATTGAGCTTAGCCCACCCCGGTGGAGGAGGGGTCCAGTGCAACTCCGGCTTGGGCACTTCCCTTGTGTGTATAACCGGGAGGCTACCATGCACCACCATAATGAGCAGGCTATTTGCCGCTTACTAAAAGATTTATCGAACACACATCCCTTACTTCTCCTCACATGGGCCAGTACATGACTAGAAATCTTCAAGAATATAAGTGTATACCATAGTCGCCTCTAAGGAATTCTTGAAGATATAAGGGCTTCTTTGATTCAAAGGATTCTTAAAGAAATTTGGAGGATTCTAGTCCTTAAGAATTTTTGCTATGTTGATTGTTTGATTCGCATAATTGCAAACCATATGCTTTTTAAATTTAGGATTCATTTTGTTATATTTCATAGGATTTTTTTTCATCTACTTCAACCTCTTTAAGTACATCTTTGATTGCAATATTCTAAAATGCAGCAATAAAAAAACATAGGATCGTAATTTCATGCTCATTTGAGCTGTACATGATTTTGATTTGTTTGATTGCATCGTAGGAAAAGTAATGGATTATTTACAAGAGGTTTGAGTGGATGTTGAACTTTCTATGGAATGTAGTACAGATGTATAACATAGTCGCCTCTAAGGAATTCTTGAAGATACAAGGGCTTACTTCATTCAAAGGATTCTTAAAGAAACTTCGGAGGATTCTAGTCCTTCAGAATTTTTGCTATGTCGATTGTTTGATTCGCATAATTGCAAACCATATGCTTTTTAAATTTAGGATTCATTTTATTATATTTCATAGGATTTTTTTCATCTACTTCAACCTCTTTGAGTACATCTTTGATTGCAATATTCTAAAATGCAGTAATAAAAAAACATAGGATCGTAATTTCATGCTCATTTGAGCTGTACATGACTTTGATTTGTTTGATTGCATCGTAGGAAAAGTAATGGATTATTTACAAGAGGTTTGAGTGGATGTTGAACTTTCTATGGAATGCAGTACAGATGAGTCCTTAGGAAATTTCTTATATGGTTTGATCCTATGAATCAAACACCATCATTAAAAACTTACTCCTCAATCTGAGATTCATTTAACAAAGAAAAAGAGATGGATGCAAAGCACACTGCACAAACCTGAGAGAGAGAGAGAGAGAGAGAGGGGGATAGGGAAAGCAACCATGGAGGCACCCCTCTCTCCCTCGTGTCGCCCTCTTGGGCGACACGAAGGCCGAAACCCTAGCCCCGCCACGTCTCCTCCTCTCTCGACCTCCCCTCGCCGCCGCCTGAGGCAGCCGTCGGCCTTGTTCGGGACGCTGCTGATGAAGGTGGCGGCGGGGCCTCTCCTGCTGCCCCGCATCTCTTGTGGGGAGCCTCGGGACCCGGGCCGACGGCCCTTGCTAAATTGGCGCCACCGGATCCTCGACGCATGGTGGCGCAGGTGCGGGCCGGTGCCCTCGGCCGTGTGGACGGCGAGCTATCCGATGGATGCAGGCTAGGGTGCGGTGGCGGCGGCTGCAGATCTGGCCGCCTTCCACCCTCTGCTGCGAATTCGGCAAGTCCCTTCCCCCAGCTCTGGCCTGCTCCGTCCTGGACGCCGGTTTTCCGCCGGGTGGGTGCGGTGACGGGAATATAGACAGGAGAAATCCCTAGCCAGTCCTACTGGCTATGACGGCGGCGACGCCCGCGGGCGCCGCGCACCTCCTTGGAGGCGTCTGTCAGGTATATCTTCCCCGCCCCTTACCCCTTGTGCTTCCCGGGTGAAAATCCCAACGCTGTTGGACGGCGGTGACGCCCTTGGCACCGTATCCTTCTTAAAGGCGCTACTTTTGGGAGCAAGGTGGGAAGTTGGACTTCGCTGTGACGTGTGCGGTGGGTGTGAGCGGTGGTGGTGTACTCCTGGTCCGGGCCATGTTTGAGTGCTTACCGTGTGGCTGTAGTGATCCTACTCCGGTGCCCGTGGCTACTGGAGAGGAGGGGATAGGGATTCCCTCCGGCAGTGTCACTCCAGTGAGCAAGTTGTGCAGAAGCTCCTCACTTTGATATTGGCCCTGGCTGTTGTTCATTAGTTCATTCAGGCAGCTCTCCTCTTGCATGCATGGGTCCTTGGTTTTGGTCATGTTGTGCTCTAAGTGAGAAGTCGATGGCAGGTCGGGCCTGCCTGGTCCCAATAATGTGGCTGCCATCGGTGCCACTCATCGAGGTTCTAGGGTGAACGTGTCCATTCGTCGATGGTGCGGTGCCTTTCAAGCTAGGCGAGGAGGCAGGGGCCTTCTTTGACGATGGATCTGGATGGTGGTGTTTCCGTCAGGGTCCGAGGTGTTGTGGCAACGGTTGCCCTTTCGGTCATCTGATCTTCCTCTCCTTCGCCGCATTTCCCTTCTCATAGGCTTTGTGCGAGCAAGACGCCTTGTCATCTTCAAGCTAGGTGTGTCCTGTTGATCTTTTTAGTTTGTTGTACGTCTGGCATGTGAGCTGCTCCCGGCGCCATTGTATCTTGCCATTTTTCTCTAGTTTCTTTTTGGTTTGTTTCGCGGTTGTTATCCAGTGTTTGTTTTCCTGGGCGGTTTATGTCATTGTTCACCCAAAGCCGGGCTCTTCGCGAGCCTTCATTCTAGAGAGAGAGAGAGAGAGAGAGAGAGAGAGAGAGAGAGAGGCTCACCTTGACATGTGTTGGCACCGTGTCGAGTATCAAAAAATTAATTTCGCTTGGTTCATCTATGAATCTTTTTCCCTCTGAAATCAGATTGCATACATATTGCTCGGTTACTCTACCATTGCTGCTTACATATTTATAAATAAGGATTGCCATGTAATTTAAACAAAAATGTCTAAAAGTTAGATCTTTCTATAATCTTTGTACATTGATTTAGCTGAGAGCATATTCGACGAACAAAATGTTGCTAACAGACTGAGTTTGGAAGCGATAAATTTGACACTTTCGTTGTTTGTCGTACAAAGGATCAACTGTTATATCCAGTTCAGCGCCTCTTAACTTGGCATGCATGTATATTTTTGAATGTATATTTTTCAAAAGATATAACAAATCGCTGGAATTAACTATGCATTATTCAGAATTTGGCACACTTGGGACTCTGGGACAAAGAAGCAAATGTATATAAACCATTATTCGTGAACTACTCACGACTAACGTGTCTGTGTGTTCAGTTTGGTTCCCACTGTAAGGATTAGCGCAACAGGTTCATATGCGTTTTCTATGTAGGTTTAGAATTATCTAGTATTTCAAGAATACTGAAACATTGGTTTAAATGTAGAGGTAGAATGCAGGTGGTTTTGCATAATTCTAGACTAGCTTGAATACATCAGCTCGAATTTTAGAGAGAACAACAAGTGGTTTTGCATAATACGTACTACAATGCTCTGTCCATCTTTCAGAATTTTCTGATTCAACACAACGAGAAATGAACAGAGGAGGAGACAACATGCATATCTTAACTTGCTGGTGATGATTGAATTAGTCTTTGAGACCGCCAAGGATGCCGGCGCAACAGACAAGGTACTCTTGGAGTGTACAAGGGCGAGCAAGAGGCAGTATATTCAGCTCCGGTATCCTCTGGCGGTACCGTTTCACTGATATATCATCTAGAAGCCCTGGCACGTCGGTGGCGAACACAAACGATGGATCAGCAGTCATGTCCGCCAGATACCGCATGCCGACGGGAGAGCAGCGAGCCCCAAGCGCCCACATGTGCACCGCGTTCCCTGCCACACATGGAAACCTCCTGGCCGAGAGGGAGAAGCAGGCCACGTCCCTGACAAGAAAAATGTTGGTGACAAACAGGAGTGACTTCACTAGTAGAAAAGGGGGCAATGGCCCAAGCCGGGTCAGCCCATTAGCCGGCAATGACCAATGAAGGTATTTGTCCCGATTCGTGATCCTAGGGGGCCGGCCTGGACCTCGTGGGCATTGGTCCCTGTTCGTCTGGCCCTATTGGTCCCGGTTGGTGGGACGAACCGGGACCAATGGCTCGCCTCCTGGCAAGACAACCATTGGTCGGTTGGTGGCTTGAACGGGACCAAAGGCTCCCCTTTAGTCCCGGTTCATGCCACCAACAAGAACCAATGAGGTGCCTATATATACCCCTTCGCGTGAGAGCAGAGCACACTGCTCTGATTTTTCTGGCCGCCGAGGGGGAGAGGGCTTGGTGGTGCTCTAGCTCACCTCCTATGCACACAAGGTGTTCGATGGAATGCCCGAGCCACACTACTTAAGCTTTCTCCTCTCCAAGCTCGACCTCCAAGCTCCATTTTCCTCAATATTTTTCTAGGTTTAGCTGTCTGTCACGTCCCGTCCCCGTCTTCACCGTCGTCGATCACCCGCGCCGATCTCATCGCCGGCACCACCGTGGTGAGCCTCTTGTTCTTATCTTCTTTCTGAAAGAAAAATATTCTTACTTGTATGTTTAGATAGATACTTGTATTATTTTCTTACTTTTATTATTGCATCTTATATAGTGCAATGGTTTTGGTATCGGCCCCGTCGGCCCTCGTCCTGTCTATGATTCGGATGTGATATATATTATCTTTTCATAACTATTGGTTCATTTATTGTTTATGAAAATTATGCCGATCAACGTGACATGGATTTTATTTATCTAGGAGGTTGTTGAACCAGAAATTCCAACCGACCCTATTGTCGAGAGGTTAATTTTAGTTATAGAAGAAAACTATTTCTTGAATGAAAAAATAAAAACTTGAGGAGGAGAAGATGATATTGGAGTTGCATGTTGCGGATGTCGTCGATGATCACAAGATCAAGATGGATGCAATGCGCTTGAAGATTAGAAAGTTTAGAAAATTTGCCATTCATACCGAGGCTTGGTATCATTATGCCGTTGGATCAGTTGTTACCTTGGTTGCGATTATGATCGCATTTGTTTTCGCATTGAAATGTTTTACATAGTTTCAATGTATGGTTTAAATAATTTAGATGCTCTGCAGAGCTTTATGTTGTTAGATGAGAACTATGTATGTAGTTTCGTTTTTATGTGATGATGAACTTCTATTAATTTGGTCACTTAATTATCTATTCATGATGTTCTGTAATAATTTTTGACACACTTAATTATATATAATGCACGCAGATGAACCAACAATGGATGTACGGTGACAGACACACCCCCGAGTACATTAAGGGCGTGCATGATTTTCTCGAAGTGGCTGAGGCAAACAAGCAGAATGGTTTTATGTGTTGTCCATGCCCTATATGTGGGAATCTGAAGTCATACTCTGACCGGAAAATTCTTCACACCCACCTACTTTACAAGGGTTTCATGCCACACTATAATGTTTGGACGAGGCACGGAGAAATAGGGGTTATGATGGAAGACGACGAAGAAGAAGAGTACGATGACAACTATGTGCCCCCTGAATACGGTGATGCTACTGAACATCAAGAGGAACCAGACGATGTGCACGATGATGCTGCAACGGGCGAAGATGCTGAAGATCAAGAGGAACCAGACGATGTGCCCGATGATGATGATCTCCGCCGGGTCATTGTCGATGCAAGGACGCAATGCGAAAGTCAAAAGGAGAAGCTGAAGTTCGATCGCATGTTAGAGGATCACAAAAAAGGGTTGTACACCAAATTCCAAAGATGGCAACACAAAGCTCGGTACCGTACTGGAATTGCTGCAGTGGAAGGCAGAGAATCCTGTGTCTGATAAAGGATTTGAGAAGCTACTGAAAATATTGAAGAAAAGCTTCCAAAGGATAACGAATTGCCCGACAGTACATACGCAGCATTTGCGAGAGGGGATGGAAGAGCGGATGGACTGATGGCTGCCGGACGTGCTTGTGGAGGTGCCGGTATGCCCCCTAATTTTGAGCCTGGAAGGGTCCTTGCTCTACCTTGTTCTCAAGGGTGTTCATCTACTTGTTGCCGTGTTCTGGAATCTGGACGATGCACTTATGCAGGTTTGATTTTTTTTTTTGCATATCCCTGAATTTTTAGAGCCGTGATTTAAATGATGTCGTGTGTGCCATCGTGTCCTATATAATGATTCTTATTGAGGCATTGTTGCAACCCAGTTTGTTTATCAAATTGATGCAAGAAACGAACTAATACATAGAGAGTACAAATCACTAATCTATATATGCCCTGCAGTACTGTTGGGGAACGTTGCAGAAAATTAAAAATTTTCCTACGGTTTCACCAAGATCCATCTATGAGTTCATCTACGCAACGAGTCATGGGAGAGAGATTGCATCTACATACCACTTGTAGATCGCGTGCGGAATCGTTCAAGGGAACGGTGATGATGCAGTCGTACACGCCGTGATTCAGATCACCGATGACCAAGTGCCGAACGGACAGCACCTCCGCGTTCAACACACGTCACGAACGGATTTACGTCTCCTCCTTCTTGATCCAGCAAGGGGGAAGGAGAGGTTGAGGAAGAAGGCTCCAACAGCAGCACGACGGCGTGGTGGTGATGGAGTGACAGTTCTCCGGCAGGGCTTCGCCAAGCACACGCGGAGGAGGAGAATATTTCATGCTCATTTGAGCTGTACATGATTTTGATTTGTTTGATTGCATCGTAGGAAAAGTAATGGATTATTTACAAGAGGTTTGAGTGGATGTTGAACTTTCTATGGAATGTAGTACAGATGTATAACATAGTCGCCTCTAAGGAATTCTTGAAGATACAAGGGCTTACTTCATTCAAAGGATTCTTAAAGAAACTTCGGAGGATTCTAGTCCTTCAGAATTTTTGCTATGTCGATTGTTTGATTCGCATAATTGCAAACCATATGCTTTTTAAATTTAGGATTCATTTTATTATATTTCATAGGATTTTTTTCATCTACTTCAACCTCTTTGAGTACATCTTTGATTGCAATATTCTAAAATGCAGTAATAAAAAAACATAGGATCGTAATTTCATGCTCATTTGAGCTGTACATGACTTTGATTTGTTTGATTGTCGTAGGGAAAAGTAATGGATTATTTACAAGAGGTTTGAGTGGATGTTGAACTTTCTATGGAATGCAGTACAGATGAGTCCTTAGGAAATTTCTTATATGGTTTGATCCTATGAATCAAACACCATCATTAAAAACTTACTCCTCAATCTGAGATTCATTTAACAAAGAAAAAGAGATGGATGCAAAGCACACTGCACAAACCTGAGAGAGAGAGAGAGAGAGAGAGAGAGGGGGGATAGGGAAAGCAACCAGCGGAGGCACCCCCTCTCTTCCTCGCGTCGCCCTCTCGGGCGACACGACGGCCGAAACCCTAGCCCCGCCGCCGTCTTCTCCCCCTTTCGACCTCCCCTCGCCGCCGCCTCAGGCAGCCGTCAGCCTTGTCCGGGGCGCTGCTGATGAAGGTGGCGGCGGGGCCTCTCCTGCTGCCCCGCATCTCTTGTGGGGAGCCTCGGGACCCGGGCCGACGGCCCTTGCTAGATTGGCGCCACCGGATCCTCGACGCATGGTGGCGCAGGTGCGGGCCGGTGCCCTCGGCCGTGTGGACGGCGAGCTATCCGATGGATGCAGGCTAGGGCGCGGTGGCGGCGGCTGCAGATCTGGCCGCCTTCCACCCTCTGCTGCGAATTCGGCAAGTCCCTTCCCCCAGCTCTGGCCTGCTCCGTCCTGGACGCCGGTTTTCCGCCGGGTGGGTGCGGTGACGGGAATATAGACAGGAGAAATCCCTAGCCAGTCCCATCAAGAGGACGGGCGGGCGACGCCAGCATGGCGCCAGCAGACCTCCCTGGAGGCATCTGTCAGTATATCTTCCCACCCTTCCCCTATTGTGCCTCCGTGTGAAAACCCCAACGTTGTTGGGCGGCGACGCCTTGGCACCGTATCCTTCTTAAAGGCGCTACTTTTGGGAGCAAGGTGGGAAGTTGGACTTCGCTGTGACGTGTGCGGTGGGTGTGAGCGGTGGTGGTGTACTCCTGGTCCGGGCCATGTTTGAGTGCTTACCGTGTGGCTGTAGTGATCCTACTCCGGTGCCCGTGGCTACTGGAGAGGAGGGGATAGGGATTATCTCCGACAGTGTCACTCCAGCGAGCAAGTTGTGCAGAAGCTCCTCAATTTGATATTGGCCCTGGCTGTTGTTCATTAGTTCATTCTGGCAGCTCTCCTCTTGCATGCGTGGGTCCTTGGTTTTTGGTCATGTTGTGCTCTAAGTGAGAAGTCGATGGCAGGTCGGGCCTGCCTGGTCCCAATAATGTGGCTGCCATCGGTGCCACTCATCGAGGTTCTAGGGTGAACGTGTCCATTCGTCGATGGTGCGGTGCCTTTCAAGCTAGGCGAGGAGGCAGGGGCCTTCTTTGACGATGGATCTGGATGGTGGTGTTTCCGTCAGGGTCCGAGGTGTTGTGGCAACGGTTGCCCTTTCGGTCATCTGATCTTCCTCTCCTTCGCCGGCATTTCCCTTCTCATAGGCTTTGTGCGAGCAAGACGCCTTGTCATCTTCAAGCTAGGTGTGTCCTGTTGATCTTTTTTAGTTTGTTGTACGTCTGGCATGTGAGCTGCTCCCGGCGCCATTGTATCTTGCCATTTTTTCTCTAGTTTCTATTTGGTTTGTTTCGAGGTTGTAATCCAGAGTTTGTATTCCTGGCCGGTTGATGGCATTGTTCACCCAAAGCCGGGCTCTTCGCGAGCCTTCATTCTAGAGAGAGAGAGAGAGAGAGAGAGAGAGAGAGAGAGAGAGAGAGAGAGGCTCACCTTGACATGTGTTGGCACCGTGTCGAGTATCAAAAAATTAATTTCGCTTGGTTCATCTATGAATCTTTTTCCCTCTGAAATCAGATTGCATACATATTGCTCCGGTTACTCTACCATTGCTGCTTACATATTTATAAATAAGGATTGCCATGTAATTTAAACAAAAATGTCTAAAAGTTAGATCTTTCTATAATCTTTGTACATTGATTTAGCTGAGAGCATATTCGACGAACAAAATGTTGCTAACAGACTGAGTTTGGAAGCGATAAATTTGACACTTTCGTTGTTTGTCGTACAAAGGATCAACTGTTATATCCAGTTCAGCGCCTCTTAACTTGGCATGCATGTATATTTTTGAATGTATATTTTTCAAAAGATATAACAAATCGCTGGAATTAACTATGCATTATTCAGAATTTGGCACACTTGGGACTCTGGGACAAAGAAGCAAATGTATATAAACCATTATTCGTGAACTACTCACGACTAACGTGTCTGTGTGTTCAGTTTGGTTCCCACTGTAAGGATTAGCGCAACAGGTTCATATGCGTTTTCTATGTAGGTTTAGAATTATCTAGTATTTCAAGAATACTGAAACATTGGTTTAAATGTAGAGGTAGAATGCAGGTGGTTTTGCATAATTCTAGACTAGCTTGAATACATCAGCTCGAATTTTAGAGAGAACAACAAGTGGTTTTGCATAATACGTACTACAATGCTCTGTCCATCTTTCAGAATTTTCTGATTCAACACAACGAGAAATGAACAGAGGAGGAGACAACATGCATATCTTAACTTGCTGGTGATGATTGAATTAGTCTTTGAGACCGCCAAGGATGCGGCGCAACAGACAAGGTACTCTTGGAGTGTACAAGGGCGAGCAAGAGGCAGTATATTCAGCTCCGGTATCCTCTGGCGGTACCGCTTTCACTGATATATCATCTAGAAGCCCTGGCACGCCGGTGGCGAACACAAACGATGGATCAGCAGTCATGTCCGCCAGATACCGCATGCCGACGGGAGAGCAGCGAGCCCCAAGCGCCCACATGTGCACCGCGTTCCTGCCACACATGGAAACCTCCTGGCCGAGAGGGAGAAGCAGGCCACGTCCCTGACAAGAAAAATGTTGGTGACAAACAGGAGTGACTTCACTAGTAGAAAAGGGGGCAATGGCCCAAGCCGGGTCAGCCCATTAGCCGGGCAATGACCAATGAAGGTATTTGTCCCGATTCGTGATCCTAGGGGGCCGGCCTGGACCTCGTGGGCATTGGTCCCTGTTCGTCTGGCCCTATTGGTCCCGGTTGGTGGGACGAACCGGGACCAATGGCCTCGCTCCTGGCGCACAACCATTGGTCCCGGTTGGTGGCTTGAACCGGGACCAAAGGCTCCCCTTTAGTCCCGGTTCATGCCACCAACAAGAACCAATGAGGTGCCTATATATACCGCTTCGCGTGAGAGCAGAGCACACTGCTCTGATTTTTCTGGCCGCCGAGGGGGAGAGGGCTTGGTGGTGCTCTAGCTCACCTCCTATGCACACAAGGTGTTCGATGGAATGCCCGAGCCACACTACTTAAGCTTTCTCCTCTCCAAGCTCGACCTCCAAGCTCCATTTTCCTCAATATTTTTCTAGGTTTAGCGGTCCGTCACGCCCCGTCCCGTCTTCACCGCTGCCGATCACCCGCCGATCTCATCGCCCGGCACCACCGTGGTGAGCCTCTTGTTCTTATCTTCTTTCTGAAAGAAAAATATTCTTACTTGTATGTTTAGATAGATACTTGTATTATTTTCTTACTTTTATTATTGCATCTTATATAGTGCAATGGTTTTGGTATCGGCCCCGTCGGCCCTCGTCCTGTCTATGATTCGGATGTGATATATATTATCTTTTCATAACTATTGGTTCATTTATTGTTTATGAAAATTATGCCGATCAACGTGACATGGATTTTATTTATCTAGGAGGTTGTTGAACCAGAAATTCCAACCGACCCTATTGTCGAGAGGTTAAATTTAGTTAAAGAAGAAAACAATTTCTTGAAGGAAAAAATAAAAAAACTTGAGGAGGAGAAGATGATATTGGAGTTGCATGTTGCGGATGTCGTCGATGATCACAAGATCAAGATGGATGCAATGCGCTTGAAGATTAGAAAGTTTAGAAAATTTGCCATTCATACCGAGGCTTGGTATCATTATGCCGTTGGATCAGTTGTTACCTTGGTTGCGATTATGATCGCATTTGTTTTCGCATTGAAATGTTTTACATAGTTTCAATGTATGGTTTAAATAATTTAGATGCTCTGCAGAGCTTTATGTTGTTAGATGAGAACTATGTATGTAGTTTCGTTTTTATGTGATGATGAACTTCTATTAATTTGGTCACTTAATTATCTATTCATGATGTTCTGTAATAATTTTGACACACTTAATTATATATAATGCACGCAGATGAACCAACAATGGATGTACGGTGACAGACACACCCCCGAGTACATTAAGGGCGTGCATGATTTTCTCGAAGTGGCTGAGGCAAACAAGCAGAATGGTTTTATGTGTTGTCCATGCCCTATATGTGGGAATACGAAGTCATACTCTGACCGGAAAATTCTTCACACCCACCTACTTTACAAGGGTTTCATGCCACACTATAATGTTTGGACGAGGCACGGAGAAATAGGGGTTATGATGGAAGACGACGAAGAAGAAGAGTACGATGACAACTATGTGCCCCTGAATACGGTGATGCTACTGAACATCAAGAGGAACCAGACGATGTGCACGATGATGCTGCAACGGGCGAAGATGCTGAAGATCAAGAGGAACCAGACGATGTGCCCGATGATGATGATCTCCGCCGGGTCATTGTCGATGCAAGGACGCAATGCGAAAGTCAAAAGGAGAAGCTGAAGTTCGATCGCATGTTAGAGGATCACAAAAAAGGGTTGTACACCAAATTCCAAAGATGGCAACACAAAGCTCGGTACCGTCTTTGGAATTGCTGCAGTGGAAGGCAGAGAATCCTGTGTCTGATAAAGGATTTGAGAAGCTACTGAAAATATTGAAGAAAAGCTTCCAAAGGATAACGAATTTCCCGACAGTACATACGCAGCATTTGCGAGAGGGGATGGAAGAGCGGATGGACTGATGGCTGCCGGACGTGCTTGTGGAGGTGCCGGTATGCCCCCTAATTTTGAGCCTGGAAGGGTCCTTGCTCTACCTTGTTCTCAAGGGTGTTCATCTACTTGTTGCCGTGTTCTGGAATCTGGACGATGCACTTATGCAGGTTTGATTTTTTTTTTTGCATATCCCTGAATTTTTAGAGCCGTGATTTAAATGATGTCGTGTGTGCCATCGTGTCCTATATAATGATTCTTATTGAGGCATTGTTGCAACCCAGTTTGTTTATCAAATTGATGCAAGAAACGAACTAATACATAGAGAGTACAAATCACTAATCTATATATGCCCTGCAAGATCTTGTTGGAACGTTGCAGAAAATAAAATTTTCCTACGGTTTCACCAAGATCCATCTATGAGTTCATCTACGCAACGAGTCATGGGAGAGAGATTGCATCTACATACCACTTGTAGATCGCGTGCGGAATCGTTCAAGGGAACGGTGATGATGCAGTCGTACACGCCGTGATTCAGGTCACCGATGACCAAGTGCCGAACGGACATCACCTCCGCGTTCAACACACGTACGGAACGGACGACGTCTCCTCCTTCTTGATCCAGCAAGGGGGAAGGAGAGGTTGAGGAAGAAGGCTCCAACAGCAGCACGACGGCGTGGTGGTGATGGAGTGACAGTTCTCCGGCAGGGCTTCGCCAAGCACACGCGGAGGAGGAGAGGTGTTGGGGAGGGGAGGGGCTGCGCCTTGAAGTGTGTTGCAGCCCTCCCCTCGCCCCTCTATTTATAGGGGAAGGGCAAGGGGCGGCCCCTCTAGATGAGATCTAGAGGGGGCGGCGACAGGAGGGGGCTTGCCCCCCAAGCAAAGGGGGGCGCCCCCTACTAGGGTTCCCCCCAACCCTGGGCGCATGGGCCCCAGGGGGGTGCACCCAGCCCTCCAGGGGCTGGTTCCCTGCCCCTTGTGGCTCATGAGGCCCTCCGAGAGGGGGTGGCCCCTCCCGGTGGACCCCCGGAACCTCTCCGGTGGCCCCGGTACAATACCGATATGACCCCGAAACTTTCCGGTGTCCGTTTGACAACTTCCCATATATAAATCTTTACCTCCGGACCATTCCGGAACTCCTCGTGACGTCCGGGATCTCATCCGGACTCGAACAAATTCGGTAATCACATACAAGTCTTCCTAATAACCCTAAGCGCCACCGAACCTTAAGTGTGTAGACCCTACGGGTTCGGAGACATGCAGACATGACCGAGACGGCTCTCGGTCAATAACCAACAGCGGGATCTGGATACCCATGTTGGCTCCTACATACTCCTCGATGATTTCATCGGATGAACCACGATGTCGAGGATTCAAGCAACCCCGTATACTATTCCCTTTGTCAGACGGTATGTTACTTGCCCGAGATTCGATCGTCGGTATCCCAATACCTCATTCAATCTCGTTACCGGCAAGTCACTTTACTCGTACCGTAATGCATGATCCCGTGACCAGACACTTGGTCACTTTGAGCTCATTATGATGATGCACTACCGAGTGGGCCCAGTGATACCTCTACGTAACACGGAGTGACAAATCCCAGTCTTTGATCCGTGTCAACCCAATGACACTTTCGGAGATACCGTAGTGCACCTTTATAGTCACCCGATTACGTTGTGACGTTTGGTACACCCAAAGCACTCCTACGGTATCCGGGAGTTACACGATCTCATGGTCTAAGGAAGAGATACTTGACATTGGAAAAGCTCTAGCAAAACGAACTACACGATCTTGTGCTATGCTTAGGATTGGGTCGTGTCCATCACATCATTCTCCTAATGATGTGATCCCATTATCAATGACATCAAATGTCCATAGTCAGGAAACCATGACTATCTATTGATCAACGAGCTAGTCAACTAGAGGCTCACTAGGGACATATTGTGGTCTATGTATTCATACGTGTATTACGATTTTCGGATAATACAATTATAGCATGAATAAAAGACAATTATCATGAACAAGGGAATATAATAATAATCCTTTTATTATTGCCTCTAGGGCATATTTCCAACAGTCTCCCACTTGCACTAGAGTCAATAATCTAGTTACATTGTGATGAATCGAACACCCATAGAGTTCTGGTGTTGATCATGTTTTGCCCGCGGAAGAGGTTTAGTCAACGGATCTGCGACATTCAGATCCGTATGCACTTTGCAAATTTCTATGTCTCCATCTTGAACATTTTCACGGATGGTTTTGAAGCGACGCTTGATGTGCCTGGTCTTCTTGTGAAACCTGGGCTCCTTGGCAAGTGCAATAGCTCGGTGTTGTCACAGAAGAGTTTGATCGGCCCGACTCATTGGGTATGACTCCTAGGTCGGTGATGAACTCCTTCACCCATATTGCTTCATGTGCTGCCTCCGAGGCTGCCATGTACTCCGCTTCACATGTAGATCCCGCCACGACGCTCGCTTGCAGCTGCATTCACCATCGCTCCACCATTCAACATATACACGATCCGGTTTGTGACTTAGAGTCATTCAGATCTGTGTCGAAGCTAAGCGTCGACGTAACCCTTTACGATTTGAGCTCTTCGTCACCTCCATAAACGAGAAACATGTCCTTTGTCCTTTTCAGGTACTTCAGGATATTCTTGACCGTTGTCCAGTGTTCCTTGCCGGGATTACTTTGGTACCTTCCTACCAAACTTACGGCAAGGTTTACATCAGGTCTGGTACATAGCATGGCATACATAATAGATCCGATGGCCGAGGCATAGGGGATGACGCTCATCTCTTCTTTATCTTTTGCCGTGGTCGGGCATTGAGCCGAGCTCAATCTCACACCTTGCAAAGAGGCAAGAACCCTTTCTTGGACTGATCCATTTTGAACTTCTTCAAAATCTTATCAAGGTATGTGCTTTGTGAAAGACCTATGAGGCGTCTTGATCTATCTCTATAGATCTTGACGCCTAATATATAAGCAGCTTCTCCAAGGTCCTTCATTGAAAAACTTTTATTCAAGTAGGCCTTAATGTTGTCCAAGAGTTCTATATCATTTCCCATCAAAAGTATGTCATCTACATATAATATGAGAAATGCTACAGAGCTCCCACTCACTTTCTTGTAAACGCAGGCTTCTCCATAAGTCTCAAGCATAAACCCAAACGCTTTGATCATCTCATCAAAGCGAATGTTCCAACTCCGAGATGCTTGCACCAGCCCATAAATGGATCGCTGGAGCTTGCATACCTTGTTAGCATTCTTAGGGTCGACAAAACCTTCCGGCTGCATCATATACAGCTCTTCCTTAAGATAACCGTTAAGGAATGCCGTTTTGACGTCCATCTGCCATATCTCATAATCATAGTATGCGGCAATTGCTAACATGATTCGGATGGACTTAAGCTTCACTACGGGAGAGAAAGTCTCATCGTAGTCAACCCCTTGAACTTGTCGATAACCCTTAGCAACAAGTCGTGCTTTATAGATGGTGACATTACCACCCGCGTCCGTCTTCTTCTTAAAGATCCATTTGTTTTCTATCGCTCGCCGATCATCGGGCAAGTCTGTCAAAGTCCATACTTTGTTTTCATACATGGATCCTATCTCGGATTGCATGGCTTCAAGCCATTTGTTGGAATCTGGGCCCGCCATCGCTTCTTCATAGTTCGAAGGTTCACCGTTGTCAAACAACATGATTTCCAGGACAGGGTTGCCATACCACTCTGGTGTGGAATGTGTCCTTGTGGACCTACGAAGTTCAAGAGCAACTTGATCCAAGTACCTTGATCATCATCATTAATTTCCTCTCCAGTCGGTGTAGGCACCACAGGAACATTTTCCTCAGCTGCACTACTTTCCGGTTCAAGAGGTAGTACTTCATCGAGTTCTACTTTCCTCCCACTTACTCCTTACGAGAGAAACTCTTTTTCCAGAAAGGATCCGTTCTTGGCAACAAAGATCTTGCCTTCGGATCTAAGGTAGAAGGTATACCCAATGGTTTCCTTTAGGGTATCCTATGAAGACGCATTTTTCCGACTTGGGTTCGAGCTTTTCAGGTTGAAGTTTCTTGACATAAGCATCGCATCCCCAAACTTTTAGAAACGACAGCTTAGGTTTCTTTCCAAACCATAATTCATACGGTGTCATCTCAACGGATTTAGACGGTGCCCTATTTAAAGTGAATGTAGCTGTCTCTAGTGCGTATCCCCAAAATGATAGCGGTAAATCGGTAAGAGACATCATAGATCGCACCATATCCAAAAGAGTGCGACACGACGTTCGGACACACCGCTTATTGAGGTGTTCCAGCGGCGTGAGTTGTGAAACGATTCCACATTTTCTTAAGTGTGTACCAAATTCGTGACTTCAATATTCTCCTCCACGATCCGATCGTAAGAATTTTATCTTCGGTCACATTGATTCTCTACCTCATTCTGAAATTCCTTGAACTTTTCAAAGGTCTCAGACTTGTGTTTCATCAAGTAGACATACCCATATCTACTCAAGTCATCAGTGAGAGTGAGAACATAACGATATCCTCCGCGACCCACGACGCTCATTGGACCGCACACATCGGTATGTATGATTTCCAATAAGTTGGTTGCTCGCTCCATTGTTCCGGAGAACGGAGTCTTGGTCATTTTTCCCATAAGGCATGGTTCGCATGTGTCAAGTGATTCATAATCGAGAGACTCTAAAAGTCCATCAGAATGGAGCTTCTTCATGCGCTTGACACCAATGTGACCAAGGCGGCAGTGCCACAAGTATGTGGGACTATCGTTATCAACTTTACATCTTTTGGTATTCACACTATGAATATGTGTAATATTACGTTCGAGATTCTTTAAGAATAAACCATTGACCATCGGAGCATGACCATAAAACATATCTCTCATATAAATAGAACAACCATTATTCTCGGATTTAAATGAGTAGCCATCTCGCATTAAACGAGATCCCGATACAATGTTCATGCTCAAACTTGGCACTAAATAACAATTATTGAGGTTTAAAACTAATCCCGTGAGGTAAATGTAGAGGTAGCGTGCCGATGGCGATCACATCGACCTTGGAACCATTCCCGACGCCAAGATCGTCACCTCGCCCTTCGCCAGCCTCCGCTTATTCCGCAGCTCCTGCCGTGAGTTACAAATATGAGCAACGGCACCGTATCAAATACCTGTGGAGTTACTACGAGTAATCGGTAAGGTACACATCAATTACATGTATATCAAATATACCTTTAGTGTTGCCGGCCTTCTTGTCCGCTAAGTATTTGGGGCAGTTCCGCTTCCAAAGGGTTCTTCCCTTTGCAATAAAAAGCACTATGTCTCAGGTTTGGGTCCATTCTTTGACTTCTTCCCGGAAACTTGCTTACCGGGCGCGACAACATCCTTGTCGTCCTTCTTGAAGTTCTTCTTACCCTTGCCCTTTTTGAACTTAGTGATTTTATTGACCATCAACACTTGATGTTCCTTCTTGATTTCAACCTCTGCTGACTTCAGCATTGAGAATACTTCGGGAATGGTCTTCACCATCCCCTGCATATTGTAGTTCATCACAAAGCTCTTGTAGCTTGGTGGGAGCGATCAAGGATTCTGTCAATGACCGCCTCGTCCGGGAGGTTAATGTCCACCGACAAAGGCGGTTGTGCAACCTGGACATTTTGAGTATGTGCTCACTGACAAAACTGTTTTCCTCCATCTTACAACTATAGAACTTGTCGGAGACTTCATATCTCTCGACCCGGGCATGAGCTTGGAAAATCATTTTCAGCTCCTCGAATATCTCATATGCTCCGTGTTGCTCAAAACGCTTTTGGAGCCCCGGTTCTAAGCTGTAAAGCATGCCGCATCGAACGAGGGAGTAATCATCAAAGACGAGACTGCCAATCATTCATAATGTCTTGGTTCTTCGATGGGTGCATCACCTAGCGGTGCTTCTAGGACATATTGTTTCTTGGCTGCTATGAGGATGATCTCGGGTTCCGGACCCAGTCCGAATAGTTGCTGCCATCGCCTTTCAGCTTGGTTTTCTAGGAACGTTGAAGTTCATGGTGACATGAGCGTTGGCCATTTGATCTACAAGACATTTTGCAAAGATTTTAGACTAATGTTCATGATAATTAAGTTCATCTAATCAAATTATTTAATGAACTCCCACTCAGATTTGACATCCTCTAGTCATTTAAGTGTTACATGATCCGAGTCGACTAGGCCGTGTACGATCATCACGTGAGACGGACTAGTCATCGTCGGTGAACATCTCCATGTTGATCGTATCTTCCATACGACTCGTGTTCGACCTTTCGGTCTCTTGTGTTCCGAGGCCATGTCTGTACATGCTAGGCTCATCAAGTTAACCCTAAGTGTTTATGCATGTGTAAAATTGTCTTACACCCGTTGTATGTGAACGTAAGGATCTATCACACCCGATCATCACGTGGTGCTTCGAACGCATTTAACTTTAGCAACTGTGCATAGTTAGGTGGAACACTTTCTTGAAATTATTATAAGGGATCATCTTATTTACTACCGTCGTTCTAAGTAAACAAGATGCATAAAACATAATAAACATCACATGCAATTATATAAAGTAGTGACATGATATGGCCAATATCATATAGCTCCTTTGATCTTCATCTTCGGGCTCCATGATCATCTTGTCACCGGCATGACACCATGATCTCCATCATCGTGTCTCCATGAAGTTGCTCGCCAACTATTACTTCTACTACTATGGCTAACACATTTAGCAATAAAGTAAAGTAATTTACATGGCGGTGAATCAATGACTCGCAGGTCATACAATAATTAAGACAACTCCTATGGCTCCTGCCGGTTGTCATACTCATCGACATACAAGTCGTGATTCCTATTACAAGAACATGATCTCATACATCACAATATATCATTCATCATTCATCACAACTTCTGGCCATATCACATGACATGACAATTGCTGCAAAAACAAGTTAGACGTCCTCTAATTGCTGTTGCATCTTTTACGTGGCTACAATTGGGTTCTAGCAAGAACGTTTTCTTACCTACGAATAACCACAACGTGATTTTGTCAAATTCTATTTACCCTTCATAAGGACCCTTTTCATATAATCCGCTCCAACTAAAGTAGGAGAGACAGACACCCGCTAGCCACCTTATGCAACTAGTGCATGTCAGTCGGTGGAACCTGTCTCACGTAAGCGTACGTGTAAGGTCGGTCCGGGCCGCTTCATCCCACAATACCGCTGAAGCAAGAAAAGACTAGTAGCGTCAAGCAAGTTGACAAGATCTACGCCCACAACAAAATTGTGTTCTACTCGTGCAATAGAGAACTACGATAGACCTAGCTCATGATGCCACTGTTGGGGAACGTTGCAGAAAATTAAAAATTTTCCCTACGGTTTCACCAAGATCCATCTATGAGTTCATCTAAGCAACGAGTCATGGGAGAGAGATTGCATCTACATACCACTTGTAGATCGCGTGCGGAAGCGTTCAAAGGAACGGTGATGATGCAGTCGTACACGCCGTGATTCAGATCACCGATGACCAAGTGCCGAACGGATAGCACCTCCGCGTTCAACACACGTACGGAACGGACGACGTATCCTCCTTCTTGATCCAGCAAGGGGGAAGGAGAGGTTGAGGAAGAAGGCTCCAACAGCAGCACGACGGCGTGGTGGTGATGGAGTGACAGTTCTCCGGCAGGGCTTCGCCAAGCACACGCGGAGGAGGAGAGGTGTTGGGAGGGGAGGGGCTGCGCCTTGGAATTTTTTTGCAGCCCCCCCCTCACCCCTCTATTTATAGGGGAAGGGGCAGGGGCGGCCCCTCTAGATGAGATCTAGAGGGGCGGCGGTTGTGGAGGGGGGCTTGCCCCCCAAGCAAAGGGGGGGCGCCCCCCACTAGGGTTCCCCCCAACCCTAGGCGCATGGGCCCAAGGGGTGGGGGCGCACCCAGCCCTCCAGGGGCTGGTTCCCTGCCCCTTGTGGCCCATGAGGCCCTCCGAGAGGGGTGGCCCCTCCCGGTGGACCCCCGGTACCTCTCCGGTGGCCTCGGTACAATACTGATATGACCCCGAAACTTTCCGGTGTCCGTTTGACAACTTGCCATATATAAATCTTGACCTCCAGACCATTTCGGAACTCCTCGTGACGTCCGGGATCTTATCCGGGACTCCGAACAACATTCGGTAATCACATACAAGTCTTCCTAATAACCCTAGCGTCACCGAACCTTAAGTGTGTAGACCCTATGGGTGCGGGAGACATGCAGACATGACCAAGACGGCTCTCCGGTCAATAACCAACAGCGGGATCTGGATACCCATGTTGGCTCCTACATACTCCTCGATGATTTCATTGGATGAACCACGATGTCGAGGATTCAAGCAACCCCGTATACTATTCCCTTTGTCAGACGGTATGTTACTTGCCCGAGATTCGATCGTCGGTATCCCAATACCTCGTTCAATCTCGCTATCGGCAAGTCACTTTACTGCACCGTAATGCTTGATCCCGTGACTGCACACTTGGTCACTTTGAGCTCATTATGATGATGCACTACCGAGTGGGCCCAGTGATACCTCTCCGTAACACAGAGTGACAAATCCCAGTCTCGATCCGTGTCAACCCAACAGACACTTTCGGAGATACCTGCAGTGCACCTTTATAGTCACCCGATTACGTTGTGACGCTTTGGTACACCCAAAGCACTCCTACGGTATCCGGGAGTTACACGATCTCATGGTCTAAGGAAGAGATACTTGACATTGGAAAAGCTCTAGCAAAACGAACTACACGATCTTGTGCTATGCTTAGGATTGGGTCTTGTCCATCACATCATTCTCCTAATGATGTGATCCCGTTATCAATGACATCCAATGTCCATAGTCAGGAAACCATGACTATCTATTGATCAACGAGCTAGTCAACTAGAGGCTCACTAGGGACATATTGTGGTCTATGTATTCATACGTGTATTATGATTTTTGGATAATACAATTATAGCATGAATAAAATACAATTATCATGAACAAGGAAATATAATTATAATCCTTTTATTATTGCCTCTAGGGCATATTTCCAACAAGTACGTGTGTGTCTGGATAGGTAGCGATGGATAAATTTTGTATGTTTTTGTTCCTGGTTTTTCCCATTGATTATGGATTTCAAAGCTAATCTTGGAATGTTTCAATTGCCTGATATATTATGGATTTTCAGTGAGCACAAGCCTGCAACCTTGAAGGAAAAGCCATTGCCGCTGATGACATGATACTACGGGTGGGATTTTTCATGTTTACTTTGTTATGTCAGTATGTTGCCTCGAGAGGTACAACTGATTTAGTAGATGTACTACACTCCTAAAAGTCGAGTGTGAGTAGTTCTGCTTGAAGAGGCCATGGTGATTTTGGTTCATTTATTGTAAAATCTTGTGATGGCTTGACACAACGCTCACAAACTCACAAACTTATTTAACAAGGATGCTTCTGCTGTTCTGGAGGTCCGCGGATGTGTTTATTCAAACCTTTGATGAGAATTTTTGATCATTGTTGTTCATTAGTGTCCAATTAGGTTTAGTTTTAGAAATCTTGAATATGTATTTATAAAATATTCAGATGGAACAACTCAGATTAAACTATCTAAAATTCTGGGCCCCCTCTATAATAGTTGCATGAATAGAAGTAAGGAGACTGGGTGTTAGTAGGTCATAAGTACCTTACTATACTCCCCTTCATTACTGCTTTGTTTTGGTTGAACACCTCGCAATCGTTGCTCCTCCAAGTCTGAACTCCACCGCGGTGGCTCGTATGACACATCGGTGATAATGTGTTTGGTTGTAATTGTACACCACACGTAATCACGAGTATGTCTTTCCTGTGGCACCAGAGTTCCAATTTTGCGGTGGCTGGTTGTTTCTTAATATTGTTATATGAACCTTGCAGGACTTCTTTGCCAGGATGCAAAAGGTCAATAATTTCGTGGCAACACCACATTAGGTAATTCAAAATTTTACTCTCTATTCTCATACCTTTTCCTACAATGATGTAGCACACGTCCGTTTTGGTGGTTTGCTTTGCTGAGACAGGATATATATCGGGGAGAGAAATCATAACAGGGGTTGAGCAGAAGAGGGCAAAGGAAGACTCGTGGGAGCTGCGAGGCAATGATTTTGGGGTATGTTACTGTTTTAGGTGTGATACCAGTTCATAATTTACTGTTGCTATGCACATGATCGGTGACGCGTAGGCTGCCGGCTAGCTGCAAACCATGGTGCTCGTTGTTGGCGTCCACCTAGGTCTTGGTGGCCAGCGGCATGGCCGGGTAGCACGGCTAGGCGATGTTCCTGGCTGAGTGCGCCGGTGTTTGGCGGCTAATGGTTCCAGTGTGGCAGATCTGCTTTCCGGCTTTTGACTGCGTCATGGGAGATTGGATCTAGGACGGCGGCAGCCTCACCATGGATTATGGGCTCCATCAAAAGATTTTGTGAGAGTTTCTTCTCTGCAGATGTGATGGTTGACTTCAGCGGCGAGATGCAAACTGTGAACGATGTCTTGATGCAGAGGGATTGTTGTGCGGTGGCGGCGGGCATATCGCCTGTAGCTACTGGGATCGTGGATAAGTGGTGGCGACAACACATGAATGACCTCGATGGTGGTGCTACTTAAGCATCCGGTCTAGAGCTCCGGGGTGAAAGCCATGGTCTGGCCCGTGTTGGGTATATCTGGCAATGGCGATGTTTTTACGTTGTTACCTTGTTGAAGGAATTGTTCGGAATGCTCGGACTGATTCTTCAGGGTGAAAACCTAGATTCTAACCTTGGATGGCTGGATCCGGTGATGGTGACACTTGAGTGTCGCTCCCTTCCTGAAGGCGTTGCTGTTGAAGAACATCGCCGTCCGCGTGGAGTCATGAGATTGTTGGTGCAGATATGGTCATTGTTATAGTTTTCCGATCATGATCTGATATGTTTGGGGCTTTTTTTCTTTTTTTCCTCACACGCATAGCTTTGGTCTCGTATGACTTTGCTATTTGCCGGCATTATGTGCGTGCGTTGGTGTTGGCTATGTGCATCCTAGCTATACAGAGACCGGGTGTGTGCTCATTTGTTTGTATACTCTTGATGCTTCATTTTGAGTCAATAAAATCCATCCTTTGTCAAAAAAAAGCTATCAGTTCTCTACTTTCTATGTAGATTAATTCTGTTTGTTAGCCATAAGTATTTTTTGGATACCAACTAAATATTGTGAAAGCAACACTAAAACATACACGCATCTACTAAATGTAAAACTGTTTCTCTGCTGGTACAAACAATCATGTAGATTACTGCATGTAGTTTCTTTTTGCACACAACATACTATCCAGTAGTGCCAAAATTAGAATCTCATTCCATGTCCATTATACAAGATGCAATAGAGTTCAGAATAAGTTATTCATCATCATCTTCACGCATTTTCCGTTGTAATGTATATTTTGTATTTGTGTACAGTTGGACACATACATACAGTATGTCGAACTTATGCATAAGAAAAGGGACCCTTCACTCTATGCAATGTTTTGTTGCAATAGCAGCACTTGGTGCTACTAATGTTGCCTCTGTCGAAGTATGTCTTCTGCATGACATTTATTTATATTCAGATCATTCTGGGGTATGCTTTAAATGGATTTCTATTTATGTTACTATACAAATTTGCTTTTTTATATATAACTAATGTCTATCCCACCATTCCCAGCATGATTTGGCATGGTATCGACTGTAGTTGCTGTCTTCGAAGCACCTTTAACCAAGGCAAAGCACATGAAACAATCTCTTTGAATTTACGATTCTACGTCAAGGTTGGTGATAGGATTAGGGTAGGGGAAGCCAAGGCGATGGAACAAATTATAGCAGTAGTCTCTTTTCCAGTTATCGTCGCACTATTCATTGAAACAAGCCAATATGCCCTACAATGATGTACCGGCCAGCTGACTTATGTATCTTGCAGTGTCGGCGTCATACTTTTGTACATAGAAGGATGGATTCAGTAACAATCACTTGAATAGTTCTACTAATTTGGGTTTCCTGTATACGTACCTTGACCCTTTGTTCCTCTACACCAGCAATGCTTGAGGATTCACTGGATGTACTGAGATCAAATATTGGATGCCAATTTGGATACTCAGGTTACACGACCATCTGTGCATGCATAGATGAGATGTTTTTTCATGAATTGTTCCGACGCATGGTGGTTTTTCATACACTTTTCATTTTTTATCTGGTTAGGGTGAACAATACTATTTAGGTGATTGTGGAAATGCAGGCTACAGTACTAAATTTTCATAAGGTTTGTGAAAATACAATTTTCTACATTAAGAATGGGCCCAGCTTCCATGGCAGAGTTTAGTTGGTTAGTACATTAGTGGGTGTGTTATGTATTCGCAAGGTTGTGTCCAGTATAAGACTTAATTCCTTGTAACCATAAATGTGAGCTAGGAAGAATAAAATTTGTGCTCTATTGAACTTACTGTAGAGCGGAGCAAGACGATCGAAGAGAGGGAGGGATTACAAATATTTCATTCATGGCAGAGTTAGAAGTAGAACGAGCAATGTAGATGGACAATTATGCTTTCTTAAGAGTATATTTTTCGTGTGAACTATATTTATTTTCCGTGGCAACGGCAGTTGGTCTTGAGATTGACAAAGTTGCAAAAACATCGCCTCCCATTGAAAGAATATTTCCCTGCCACCGCAATGTTACTATTGTCAATTGTATGTGATAGTGAGAGAATATTACCTTGAGGTGTTTTAATGCACTATCATTGGTGGATAGGAAGGGTATGAACCATCACAAACAAGAGCAATGACTATGTGATAGCAAGGTCAGAGGTGAGGTCGAGGGCTATCGTAAAATAGGAGGTAGGCAGGGAGAATGAGGATGATGTCATGTCTTGTCATGGTGGTGACCCATAAGTAACACGCTTGTTGCAGTCATGTCTCACGATGATGCCAAGAGTAATTTTGTCCTACCTTGTCTATAATTGTGTGCCTTGGCCACCGTGCCAAAAATAATACACCTTAGATAAACAAACGGAGGGAGTAAAAAGGAACAAAGAGATAAAAAGATTATGTTATGTCTTCCCACAATTTTGGTATGTATCTAAAAGTATATTAGCTATGTATGTACTCCTAGAAAAGCTGATGTACTCCATCTTGGTGGAGAAGATAAAAATGCCCACAATTTATGGTCTTGTGCTAATCTATTTTTGTATTGCCTATAGCAACACATCGGCATTATGCTAGTCCTAGTAGGTTTCCACCTAAAGGACAAGGGGGAAGGAAGGGAGACGCGCGCCGCGCCCCCAACCCCTTGTCCAATTCGGACTGGGCTTGGGGGTGTTGGAAATATGCCCTAGAGGCAATAATAAATTGGTTATTATTATATTTCCTTGTTCATGATAATCGCTTATTATCCATGCTATAATTGTATTGATAGGAAACTCAGATGCATGTGTGGATACATAGACAACACCATGTCCCTAGTAAGCCTCTAGTTGACTAGCTCGTTGATCAACCGATGGTTACGGTTTCACGACCATGGACATTGGATGTCATTGATAACGGGATCACATCATTAGGAGAATGATGTGATGGACAAGACCCAATCCTAAGCCTAGCACAAAGATCGTAGTTCGTATGCTAAAGCTTTTCTAATGTCAAGTATCATTTCCTTAGACCATGATATTGTGCAACTCCCGGATACCGTAGGAATGCTTTGGGTGTACCAAACGTCACAACGTAACTGGGTGGCTATAAAGGTGCACTACAGGTATCTCCGAAAGTGTATGTTGGGTTGGCACGAATCGAGACTGGGATTTGTCACTCCGGTTGACGGAGAGGTATCTCTGGGCCCACACGGTAGGACATCATCATAATGTGCACAATGTGACCAAGGGGTTGATCACGGGATGATGTGTTACGGAACGAGTAAAGAGACTTGCCGGTAACGAGATTGAACAAGGTATCGGGATACCGACGATCGAATCTCGGGCAAGTACAATACCGCTTAGACAAAGGGAATTGAATACGAGATTGATTGAATCCTCGACATCGTGGGTTCATCCGATGAGATCATCGTGGAACATGTGGGAGCCCACATGGGTATCCAGACCCGCTGTTGGTTATTGACCGGAGAACGCCTCGGTCATGTCTACATGTCTCCCAAACCCGTAGGGTCTACACACTTAAGGTCTGGCGACGCTAGGGTTATAAAGGAAGTTGTATGTGGTTACCGAATGTTGTTCGGAGTCCCGGATGAGATCCCGGACGTCACGAGGAGTTCCGGAATGGTCCGGAGGTAAAGATTTATATATGGGAAGTCCTGTTTTGGTCACCGGAAAAGTTTCGGGTTTTCTCGGTAACGTACCGGGACCACCGGGAGGGTCCCGGGGGTCCACCAAGTGGGGCCACCGGCCCCGGAGGGCTGCATGGGCCAAGTGTGGGAGGAGACCATCCCCAGGTGGGCTGGTGCGCGCCACAAGGGCCCAAGGCGCCTAGGGTTTGGGGAGGGGGCGCCCCACCTAGCTTGGGGGGCAAGTTTCCCCCTCTCCCCTCCCTTGGCCGCCACCCTAGATGGGTTTGGGCTGGCGGCCGCTCCCAGGAGTGGAACCCTAGGTGGGGGCGCAGCCCCCCCTCTCCCCCTATATATACTTGAGGTCTTGAGGGCTGCCAACACGTGAGAACTTTTCCCTCTTGGCGCAGCCCTACCTCTCTCCCTTCTCCTCTCTCGTGGTGCTTGGTGAAGCCCTGCTGGATTGCCACGCTCCTCCATCACCACCACGCCGTTGTACTGCTGCTGGATGGAGTCTTCCTCAACCTCTCCCTCTCTCCTTGCTGGATCAAGGCGTGGGAGACGTCACCGGGCTGTACGTGTGTTGAACGCGGAGGTGCCGTCCGTTCGGCACTAGGATCTCCGGTGATTTGGATCACGACGAGTACAACTCCTTCAACCCCGTTCTCTTGAACGCTTGCTTAGCGATCTACAAGGGTATGTAGATGCACTCTCCTTCCCCTCGTTGCTGGTTTCTCCATAGATAGATCTTGATGACACGTAGGAAAATTTTGAATTTCTGCTACGTTCCCCAACAGTGGCATCATGAGCCAGGTTTATTGCGTAGATTGTTTGCACGAGTAGAACACAAAGTAGTTGTGGGCGTTGATTTTGTTCAATATACTTACCGTTACTAGTCCAATCTTGTTTCGACGGTATTGTGGGATGAAGCGGCCCGGACCGACCTTACACGCATTTCCACGTGAGACAGGTTCCACTGATCGACATGCACTTTGTGCATAAGGTGGCTAGCGGGTGCCGCCTCCCACTTTAGTCGGAACGGATTCGATGAAAAGGGTCCTTGTGAAGGGTAAATAGCAATTGGCATATCACGCTGTGGTTTTATGAGGTAAGAAACGTTCTTGCTAGAAACCCATAGCAGCCACGTAAAACATGCAAACAACAATTAGAGGACGCCTAACTTGTTTTTGCAGGTTATGCTATGTGATGTGATATGACCAAGAAGAATGTGATGAATGATATGTGATGTATGAGATTGATCATGTTCTTGTAATAGGATTCACGACTTGCATGTCGATGAGTATGACAACCGGCAGGAGCCATAGGAGTTGTCTTAATTTATTGTATGACCTGCGTGTCATTGAACAACGCCATGTAATTACTTTACTTTATTGCTAACCGGTATCCATAGTAGTAGAAGTAATAGTTGGCGAGACAACTGCATGGAGACACGATGATGGAGATCATGATGATGGAGATCATGGTGTCATGCCGGTGACGATGATGATCATGGAGCCCCGAAGATGCAGATCAAAAGGAGCAAAATGATATTGGCCATATCATGTCACTATTTGATTGCATGTGATGTTTATCATGTTTATGCATCTTGTTTACTTAGAACGACGGTAGTAAATAAGATGATCCTTACAACAATTTCAAGAAGTGTTCTCCCCTAACTGTGCACCATTGCTAAAGTTCGTCGCTTCTAAGCACCACGTGATGATCGGGTGTGATGGATTCTTACGTTCACATACAACGGGTGTAAGACAGATTTACACACGCAAAACACTTAGGGTTAACTTGACGAGCCTAGCATGTATGCATACATGGCCTCGGAACACAGAGACCGAAAGGTCGAGCATGAGTCGTATAGTAGATACGATCAACATGAAGATGTTCACCGATGATGACTAGTCCGTCTCACGTGATGATCGTACTCGGCCTAGTTGACTCGGATCATGTAATCACTTAGATGACCAGAGGGATGTCTATCTGAGTGGGAGTTCATAAGATGAACTTAATTATCCTGAACATAGTCAAAAGACCTTTTGCAAATTATGTCGTAAGCTCGCGATTTAGTTCCACTGTTTAGATATGTTCCTAGAGAAAATATAGTTGAAAGTTGACAGTAGCGATTATGCGGACAAAAGAAAGCTTATGTCCTTAATGCACCGCCACAGGTGCTGAACCCCAAACGTCGTTTGTGGATGTTGCGCACATCGGACATACACATTTTGATAGCTACGTGATAGTTCAGTTAAACGGTTTAGAGTTGAGGCACCAAAGACGTTTTCGAAACGTCGCGGAACATATGAGATGTTTCGAGGGCTGAAATTGGGATTTCAGGCTCGTGCCCACATCAAGAGGTATAAGACCTCGGACGATTGTCTTAGCCTGCAAACTAAGGGAGAAAAGCTCAATCGTTGAGCTTGTGCTCAGATTATGTGAAGTGCAGCAATCACTTGAACCGAGTGGGAGTTGATCTTCCAGATGAGATAGTGATTTCTCCAATGTCATTTCCACCAAGCTGTTAGAGCTTCGTGATGAACTATAACATATAAGGGATAGATATGATGATCCTTGAGGTATCGCGATGTTTGACACCGCGAAAGTAGAAATCAAGAAGGAGCATCAATTGTTGATGGTTGGTGAAACCACTAGTTTCAAGAAGGGCAAGGGCAAGAAGGGACACTTCATGAAACGGCAAATCAGTTCTTGCCCAAAGGAAGAAACCCAAGGTTGAACCCAAACCCGAGACTAAGTGCTTCTGTAATAAGGGGAACAGCCACTGGAGCAGAATTACCCTAGATACTTGGTAGATAAGAAGGTTGGCAAGGTCTAAAGAAGTATATTGGATATACATTATGTTAATATGTACTTTACTAGTACTCCTAGTAGCACCAAGGTATTAGATACCGGTTCGGTTGCTAAGTGTTAGTAACTCGAAACAAAAGCTACGGAATAAACGGAGACTAGCTAAAGGTGAGCCGAAGATATGTGTTGGAAGTGTTTCCAAGTTTGATTTGATCAAACATCGCACGCTCTACCATCAAGATTAGTATCAAACCTGAATAATTGTCATTTGGTGATTGCGTTGAGCATAGACATGATTGGATTATGTCTATCGCAATACGGTTATTCATTTAAGGAGAATAATGGTTACTCTATTTATTTGAATAATACCTTCAATGGTCTTGCACCTAAAGGAATGGTTTATTGAATCTCGATCGTAGTGATACACATTTTCATGCCAAAAGATATAAGATAGTAATGATAGTACCACTTACTTGTGGCAATCGCCATTTGAGTCATATTGGTATAGAACGCATGAAGAAGCTCCATGTTGATGGATCTTTGGACTCACTCGTTTTTGAAAAGTTTGAGACATGCGAACCATGTCTATTGGTGTATATGCATGAAGAAACTCCATGCAAATGGATCGTTTGGACTCACTTGATTTTGAATCACTTGAGATATGCAAAGCATACCACATGGGCAAGATGACTGAAAAGCCTCGTTTCAAAGAAGATGGAACAAGATAGCAACTTGTTGGAAGTAACACATTTTGATGTGTGCAGTCCAATGAGTCTTTGAGGCATGCAGTGAATATCGTTATGTTCTTACTTCACAGATGATTTGAGTAGATGTTGAGGATATTTACTTGATGAAACACAAGTCTGAATTATTGAAAGGTTCAAGTAATTTCAGAGTGAAGTTGAAGATCTTCGTGACAAGAGGATAAAATGTCTGTGATGTGATCATAGAGATGAATATCTGAGTTACAAGCTTTCGCACGCTATTAAGACATAGTGGAAATTGTTTCACAATTAATACCGCCTACAACACCATAGTGTGATGGTGTGTCCAAACATCATAGTTGCACCCTATTGGATATGATGCGTACCATGATGTCTCTTATTGAATTACCACTATCGTTCATGGGTTAGGCATTAGAGACAACCACACTCACTTTAATAGGGCAGCACGTAATTCCGTTGAGACGACACCGTTTGAACTATGGTTTGGAGAAACCTAAATTGTCATTTCTTAAAAGTTTGGGGCTGCTACGCTTATGTGAAAAAGTTTCAGGTTGATAAGCTCGAACCCAAAGCGGATAAAATGCTTCTTCATAGGACACCCAAAACAGTTGAGTATACCTCCAGTCTCAGTTTCGGAAGCAAAAAGGATTGTTTCTAGAATTAGGTCCTTTCCCGAGAAAAGTTTCTCTCAAAAGAATTGAGTGGGAGGATGGTGGAGACTTGATGAGGTTATTGAACCGTCACTTCAACAAGTGTGTAGCAGGGCACAGGAAGTTGTTCCTGTGGCGCCTACACCAATTGAAGTAGAAGCTTATGATAGTGATCATGAAGTTTTGGATCAAGTCACTACCGTACCTCGAGGGGTGACAAGGATGTGTACTACTTCTGAGTGGTACAGCAATCCTGTCTTAGAGGTCATGTTGCTAGACAACAATGAACCTACGAGCTATGGAGAAGCGATGGTGGGCCCGGATTCCGACGAATGGCTCGAGGCCATAAAATCCGAGAAAGGATCCATGACTTTGGTGGACTTGCCCGATGATCGGCAAGCCATTGAGATGAATGGATCTTTAAGAAGAAAACAGACGTGGATGGTAATGTCACCGTCTATGAAGCTCGACTTGTGGCGAAGAGTTTTTCACAAGTTCAAGGAGTTGACTACGATGAGATTTTCTCATCCGTAGCGATTCTTGAGACCGTCGGAATCATGTTAGCATAAGCTGCATTTATGAAATCTGGCAGATGGATGTCAAAACGAGTTTCCTTACCAGTCTTCGTAAGGAAAGGTTGTATGTGATACAATCAGAAAGTTTTGTCGATCCTAAGGATGCTAAAAGGTATCTTTGGCTCCAATGATCCTTTCTAAGGACCGGAGTAAGCATCTCGGAGTTGGAATGTGCGCTTTGATGAGATGATCAAAGATTTTGGGTTTATACAAAGTTTATGAGAAACTTGTATTTCCAAAAGAAGTGAGTGGGAGCACTATAGAGTTTACGATAAGTATATGTTGTAAACATATTGTTGATCGTAAAATGATGTAGAATTTCTATAAAGCATATAGGGTTATTTGAAAAGTGTTTTCAATGGAAAAACCTAGATTAGGCTACTTGAACAATAAGCGTCAAGATCTATAAGATAGATCAAAATGCTTAATAATACTTTCAAATGAGCACATACCTTGACATGATGTTGAAGGTGTTCAAGATGGATCAGTCAAATAAGGAGTTCTTGCCTGAGTTATAAGGTATGAAGTTAAGACTTAAAGCTCGACCACGGCAGAATAGAGAGAAAGGACGAAGGTCGTCCCCTATGCTTAGACGTAGGCTCTATAGTATGCTATACTATGTACCGCATCGAAGTGTGCCTTGCCATGAATCAGTCAAGGGGTACAAGAATGATCCGGGAATGGATCATTGGATAGCGGTCTAAATTGTCCTTGGAGTAAATAAGGACATGTTTCTCGATTATGGAGGTGATAAAGAGTTCGGCGTAAAGGGTTACGTCGATGCAAGCTTTAAGACCTATCCGAGTGACTCGAGTAGCAAACCGGATACGATAGTGGAGCAACCATTTGGAATAGCTTCAAGTGGAGCGTGGAAGCAACATTTACAATATGACATAGAGAATTGCGAAGTACATACGGATCTGAATGTTACGTAACCCGCTGACTAAAACCTCTCTCACAAGCAAAACATGATCAAACCCCGTAACTCATTGAGTCATAATCACATGATGATGTGAACTAGTTTAATGACACTAGTAAACTCTTTGGATGTTGGTCACATGGCGATGTGACCTGTGAGTGTTAATCACATGGCGATGTGAACTAGATTATTGACTCTAGTGCAAGTGGGAAACTGTTGGAAATATGCCCTAGAGGCAATAATAAATTGGTTATTATTATGTTTCCTTGTTCATGATAATCGTTTATTATCCATGCTATAATTGTATTGATAGGGAACTCAGATGCATGTGTGGATACATAGACAACACCATGTCCCTAGTAAGCCTCTAGTTGACTAGCTCGTTGATCAACTGATGGTTACGGTTTCCTGACCATGGACATTGGATGTCATTAATAACGGGATCACATCATTAGGAGAATGATGCGATGGACAAGACCCAATCCTAAGCCTAGCACAAAGATCGTAGTTTGTATGCTAAAGCTTTTCTAATGTCAAGTATCATTTCCTTATACCATGAGATTGTGCAACTCCCGGATACCGTAGGAATGCTTTGGGTGTACCAAACGTCACAACGAATCGGGTGGCTATAAAGGTGCACTATGGTATCTCTGAAAGTGTCAGTTGGGTTGGCACGAATCGAGACTGGGATTTGTCACTCCGGTTGACGGAGAGGTATCTATGGGCCCACTCGGTAGGACATCATCATAATGTGCACAATGTGACCAAGGGGTTGATCACGGGATGATGTGTTACGGAATGAGTAAAGAGACTTGCCGGTAACGAGATTGAACAAGGTATCGGGATACCGACGATCGAATCTCGGGCAAGTGCAATACCGCTAGACAAAGGGAATTGAATATGGGATCGATTGAGTCCTTGACATCGTGGTTCATCTGATGAGATCATCGTGGAACATGTGGGAGCCAACATGGGTATCCAGATCCCGCTATTGGTTATTGACCGGAGAACGTCTCGGTCATGTCTACATGTCTCCCGAACCCGTAGGGTCTACACATAAGGTTCGATGGCGACGCTTAGGGTTATAAAGGAAGTTTGTATGTGGTTACCGAATGTTGTTCGAGTCCCGGATGAGATCCCGGACGTCACGAGGAGTTCCGGAATGGTCCAAGGTAAAGATTTATATATGGGAAGTCATGTTTTGGTCACGAGAAAAGTTTCGGGTTTTATCAGAACGCATCTGGGACCACCGGAGGGTCCTGGGGTCCACCAAGTGGGGCCACCGCCCCGGCGGGCGGCATGGGCAACGTGTGGGAGTCCACCACCCCCTGGTGGGCTGGTGCGCCCCCCCCCCCCACAAGGGCCCAAGGCGCCTAGGGTTTGGGGAGGGGGCGCCCCACCTAGCTTGGGGGGCAAGTTTCCCCCTCTCCCCTCCCTTGGCCGCCACCCTAGATGGGTTTGGGCTGGCCGACGCCGCTAGGAGTGGAACCTAGGTGGGGGCGCAGCCCCCCCCCCCTTTCCCCCTATATATACTTGAGGTCTTGAGGGCTGCCAACACGTGAGAACTTTTCCCTCTTGGCGCAGCCCTACCTCTCTCCCTTCTCCTCTCTCGCGGTGCTTGGCGAAGCCCTGCTGGATTGCCATGCTCCTCCAATACCACCACGCCGTTGTGCTGCTGCTGGATGGAGTCTTCCTCAACCTCTCCCTCTCTCCTTGCTGGATCAAGGCGTGGGAGACGCCACCGGGCTGTACGTGGTGTTGAACGCGGAGGTGCCGTCTGCTCGGCACTAGGATCTCCGGTGATTTGGATCACGACAGTACGACTCCTTCAACCCCGTTCTCTTGATCGTTTCCGCTTAGCAATCTACAAGGGTATGTAGATGCACTCTCCTTCCCCTCGTTGTTGGTTTCTCCATAGATAGATCTTGGTGACACATAGGAAAATTTTGAATTTCTGCTACGTTCCCCAACAAGGGGGGGGGCTCCACCTCCTGGCTGCTGCCTCTCCTTCCCTCTAAGGCCCACTAAGGCCCATCAACTCCCCGGGGGGTTCCGGTAACCCCTCCGGTACTCCGTTTTTACCCGAAACTATCCGGAACACTTCTGGTGTCCGAATAACATGGTCCAATATATCAATCTTTATGTCTCGACCATTTCGAGACTCCTCGTAACTTCCGTGATATCATCTGAGACTCTGAACAAACTTCGGTACATCAAATCACATAACTCATAATACAAATCGTCATCGAACGTTAAGCGTGCGGACCCTACGGGTTCGAGAACTATGTAGACATGACCGAGACACATCTCCGGTCAATAACCAATAGCGGAACCTGGATGCTCATATTGGTTCCTACATAGTCTACGAATATCATTATCGTACAAACCGCATAACAACATACGTTGTTCGCTTTGTCATCGGTATGTTACTTGCCCGAGATTCGATCGTCGTTATCATCATATCTAGTTCAATCTCAAGTTATCGCAAGTCTCTTTACTCGTTCCGTAATGCATTATCTCGTAACTAACTCATTAGTCGCATTGCTTGCAAGGCTTATAGTGATGTGCATTACCGAGAGGGCTGAAAGATACCTCTCCGATACACGGAGTGACCAAATCTAATATTGATCTATGCCAACTCAACAAATACCATCGGAGACACCTGTAGAGCATCTTTAGATCACCCAGTTACGTTGTGACGTTTGATAGCACACAAGGTGTTCCTCCGGTATTCAGGAGTTGCATAATCTCATATTCTGAGGAACATGTATAAGTCATGAAGAAAGCAATAGCAGAAAAACTAAACGATCATTATGCTAAGCTAACTGATGGGTCTTGTCCATCACATCATTCTCTAATGATGTGATCCCCGTTTATCAAATGACAACACATATCTATGGCTAGGAAACTTAACCATCTTTGATTAACAAGCTAGTCAATGTAGAGGCATACCGGGGACACTCGCTTGTCTATGTATCCACACATGTACTAAGTTTCCGGTTAATACAATTCTAGCATGAATAATAAACATTTAGCATGATATAAGGAAATATAAATAACAACTTTGTTATTGCCTCTAGGGCATATTTCCTTCACCATCTCTTCCAGTTGCAGCTAGAATTTGTTGACTAGTAGTGAGCTCGATGAAACAACCATCCAGACTACAACAAATAAATGAAATCATAATTGATTAGCACATGAAATCAAAACATTAGTAGCACTTACACAAATACTATTGACTTACCTATGAATGGTCTTCAGCCATTGAGAAACCCTTCTTTGCATCTATTCAAGCATATGAACAGTGCATGGAACCTAGGATTAGTGCTTGGATGCTCCTTCAGATATCTTGTTGTCACAATGCATCTTGAACCTGGATTTGTATCCAACACAGCCTGTAAATAATCCCTAATCCTGGTGTACTGGGCTTTTGGTCTCCTAACACAATAGCCTTTGCTGCCCTCTTTGCCATGTATGCCATGTGTGTTGATATTTCCACACCATACTTGCTCTTTGCAGTTTTAATAATAGTTGTGATTGTTGTGCATGGGTCATTTCTGATAGCCTCGTCACATAATTTTGAAACCCACTTAGCAGTGACTTTAGTGTTCTCTGACATAGAAGGGCATGTGTGGACTAAATATTGCTTCCTAATTGTAAATGACTTCTCATTTGCAATCTGAGAAGCTGCTATATAGAAGGGGCATTGCTCATCTATGCAATGTGTTATCACCCTATCACTGCAGTTTCTATGGTAGACAAAGTTCCTGTTTTGAGCAATGTGCGGGGCAGTTTTGAACTAGTACACATTTAAGAAGCAAAGATGCTTCACAAATTGCTCCTCTGGATGAGCTCTGTTCTCATCAAACCATATCCTCTTCTTCATCTTCTTTGCTCTGCCTTTTCTACCATTGGGCAACACATATGCCAATGCCTCAGCACCATCATCATCTTCCACACCAAGGTCTTGTGGTTTCTTCTCCTCATCGATGATGGAATCCAGTCCTCCTCAAACATGTGTTCTATAATCCCATGCGAATTGCTTGTTGGGCCTTTTCTTTGTCTCTTGGCCCTTCTCTTCTTTGGTATATCTTGCCCTAGCTCATCCTCTTGTTCCTCTTCCTCCAATTCCTCCTCCTCTTCCTCCTCTACATCCTCTTCTTCACCTTGTGGCACATACATCTCATCATCCACTTCGAGTCACACATTTCCTCAACATCCGTGTCCCCTTCAAAATGAAGTTCTGGGTCATTCCTCTGTCTTCTCATCTCCTAAAGCCTAGCTATGATATCACCATATTCTATCAGATCATCATCATCACTATCCTCTTCATTGTCCATCACTGCAGCTTTCCTGTTCAAACAATTCTGCTTCACTCTTTCCTTCTTGTTCTTCCTAAACATTTCAATTTCCTTTCTCCTTTTCTCCTCCATTTCTTGCTCTATTAACAGTTGCTCCTCTGAATTGTCAGTCACATGGTATTCTTCCACTACTGCATCACCTAAAGCAAGTTCCAGGCTCACATTTATTCTACTCTGCTGTGTGTCAAACTGCAATTCTACTCTGATGTGTGTCAAACTGCAAGGGCATTGGCTCTTGTTCTCCTCCTGCATCACAACTCTTAGCTTCTACATGCACATTTTCAGCATTAAACAACACTCCTTCATCATCAATCTGATACAGTTTGGGCTCTCCAATTTGTTTTATTGGCGTCTGCAGCTCAATGACATTAACACTGGTATTTATATTGGGAACTTTCTCTGCACTGGCCCTAACTATTGTCACATTCAACATCTTGTTATTCTGCTCTGTTATGTGGTCTAAAATTTCCTCTAACTTTTCATCATCATCTATTTCTTCCATTCCTTCAATCCCTAGCCTAGGGTCCCTCACATAATACAAATAATCTCTTCTGTCTCCATCAGTGCTACCAAATTGTAATATGTGATGTCTGACATCATCATACTCCTTTCAATATCATCTCTATCATGAAAATGCATCGTCAATTCCCAAACCTCATCTTCAAGACTGCAAATAATAATACAAGAGTGCACTATAAGTACTTAAAGTAAAGTGAAGCAAGCTAGTGCAGACCAGAGCAGAACATCATTTGAGTGCAACAATTCATATCCTTCTATTTACAGAAACCCTAGTTGTAAGCATCTAATTAAAGAACTATATCATTCTAATTACAGAACTATGACACACACAAACCCTAGAACTACAACACACACAAACCCTAGAACTACATTAACCCTAACCCTAGCAACAGAAGGGGAATGTGATTGGGAAGGGGAATGGGACTGGGATCTCACTAGATGCCACCGAAAGCTGAAGCAATGTGCTGGCTTCTAACTGGATTTGCCTTCACCGCCGCGGCGAAAGATCTGCCACCCGGAATTCCACCGAGTACTGCAGGTCCTCCTCCTCCTCTTCTTCTTCTGCCGTCGCCTTCAGAGGGGTTCAAGCTCCCGCACATGTCTCCAGTGGACGGCGGGGCGCTGCCACCAACATCGCTCGATTTCGCCAGGCTCATGTCTGCGACGGGGGCGGGATACCGACGATCAAATCTCGGGCAAGTAACATACCGATGACAAAGGGAACGACGTATGTTGTTATGCGGTTTGACCGATAAAGATCTTCGTAGAATATTTAGGAGCCAATATGAGCATCCAGGTTCCGCTATTGGTTATTGACTGAGAATAGTTCTAGGTCATGTCTACATAGTTCTCGAACCCGTAGGGTCCGCACGCTTAAGGTTTCGATGACAGTTATATTATGAGTTTATGAGTTTTGATGTACCGAAGGAGTTCGGAGTCCCGGATGAGATCAGGGACATGACGAGGAGTCTCAAAATGGTCGAGACGTAAAGATCGATATATTGGACGACTATATTCGGACTTCGGAAAGGTTCCGAGTGATTCGGGTATTTTTCGGAGTACCGGAGAGTTACGGGAATTCGCCGGGAGAAGTATTGGGCCTTATTGGGCCATACGGGAAAGAGAGAGGGGCTGCCTAGGGCAGGCCACGCGCCCCCCCAAGGCCTAGTCCGAATTGGACTAGGGGGAGGGGCTGCGCCCCCTCCTTCCTTCCTTCTCCTTTCCCCTTCCTTCTCTCCTACTCCTACTAGGAAAGGAGGAGTCCTACTCCCGGTGGGAGTAGGACTCCCCTTGGGCGCCTCCTCCTCTTGGCGGCCCCTCCTGCTTGCTCCTTTATATACGGGGCAGGGGCACCCCATGACACACAAGTTGATTTACGTGATCGCTCCTTAGCCGTGTGGTGCCCCCTCCACCATATTCCACCTCGGTCATATCGTCATGGAGTTTAGGCGAAGCCTCGCCGTAGAGCATCATCATCGCCACCACGCCGTCGTCTTGTGGAACTAATCCCGACACTTTGCTGGATCGAGTCCGGGATCGTCATCGAGCTGAACGTGTGCTGAACTCAGAGGTGCCGTACGTTCGGTACTTGGATCGGTCGGATCGTGAAGACGTACGACTACATCAACCGCGTTGTCATAACGCTTCCGCTTATGGTCTACGAGGGTACGTGGATATACACTCTCCCCTCTCGTTGCTATGCCATCACCATGATCTTGCGTGTGCGTAGGAATTTTTTTGAAATTACTACGTTCCCCAACAGTAGCTTGGTGGGAGCGACTGAAGGATTCTGTCAATGACCGCCTCGTGCGAGAGGTTAATGTCCAGCTGGGACAGGCGGTTGTGCAACCCAGACATTTTGAGTATGTGCTCACTGACATAACTGTTTTCCTCCATCTTACAACTATAGAACTTGTCGGAGACTTCATATCTCTTGACCCGGGCATGAGCTTGGAAAACCATTTTCAGCTCCTCGAACATCTCATATGCTCCGTGTTGCTCAAAACGCTTTTGGAGCCCCGTTTCTAAGCTGTAAAGCATGCCGCACTGAACGAGGGAGCAATCATCAGCACGAGACTGCCAAGCATTCGTAATGTCTTGGTTCTCTAGGATGGGTGCATCACCTAGCGGTGCTTCTAGGACATATTGTTTCTTGGCTGCTATGAGGATGATCCTTAGGTTCCGGACCCAGTCCGAATAGTTGCTGCCATCGTCTTTTAGCTTGGTTTTCTCTAGGAACGCGTTGAAGTTCATGGTGACATGAGCGTTGGCCATTTGATCTACAAGACATTTTGCAAAGATTTTAGACTAATGTTCATGATAATTAAGTTCATCTAATCAAATTATTTAATGAACTCCCACTCAGATTTGACATCCCTCTAGTCATTTAAGTGTTACATGATCCGAGTCGACTAGGCCGTGTACGATCATCACGTGAGACGGACTAGTCATCGTCGGTGAACATCTCCATGTTGATCGTATCTTCCATACGACTCATGTTCGACCTTTCGGTCTCTTGTGTTCCGAGGCCATGTCTGTACATGCTAGGCTTGTCAAGTTAACCCTAAGTGTTTATGCATGTGTAAAACTGTCTTACACCCGTTGTATGTGAACGTAAGGATCTATCACACCCGATCATCACGTGGTGCTTCGAAACGACGAACTTTAGCAACGGTGCACAGTTAGGGGAAACACTTTCTTGAAATTATTATAAGGGATCATCTTATTTACTACCGTCGTTCTAAGTAAACAAGATGCATAAAACATAATAAACATCACATGCAATTATATAAAGTAGTGACATGATATGGCCAATATCATATAGCTCCTTTGATCTTCATCTTCGGGGCTCCATGATCATCTTGTCACCGGCATGACACCATGATATCCATCATCATGATCTCCATCATCGTGTCTCCATGAAGTTGCTCGCCAACTATTACTTCTACTACTATGGCTAACACGTTTAGCAATAAAGTAAAGTAATTTACATGGCGTTGAATCAATGACTCGCAGGTCATACAATAATTAAGACAACTCCTATGGCTCCTGCCAGTTGTCATACTCATCGACATACAAGTCGTGATTCCTATTACAAGAACATGATCTCATACATCACAATATATCATTCATCATTCATCACAACTTCTGGCCATATCACATCACATGACAATTGTTGCAAAAACAAGTTAGACGTCCTCTAATTGTTGTTGCATCTTTTACGTGGCTGCAATTGGGTTCTAGCAAGAACGTTTTCTTACCTACGAATAACCACAACGTGATTTTGTACCCTTCTATTTACCCTTCATAAGGACCCTTTTCATCTAATCCGCTCCAACTAAAGTAGGAGAGACAGACACCCGCTAGCCACCTTATGCAACTAGTGCATGTCAGTCGGTGGAACCTGTCTCACGTAAGCGCACGTGTAAGGTCGGTCCGGCTGCTTCATCCTACAATATCGCTGAAGCAAGAAAAGACTAGTAGCGGCAAGCAAGTTGACAAGATCTACGCCCACAGCAAAATTGTGTTCTACTCGTGCAATAGAGAACTACGCATAGACCTAGCTCATGATGCCACTGTTGGGGAACGTTGCAGAAAATTAAAATTTTTCCTACGGTTTCACCAAGATCCATCTATGAGTTCATCTAAGCAATGAGTCATGGGAGAGAGATTGCATCTACATACCACTTGTAGATCGCGTGCGGAAGCGTTCAAGGGAACAGTGATGATGCAGTCGTACACGCCGTGATTCAGATCACCGATGACCAAGTGCCGAACGGATAGCACCTCCGCGTTCAACACACGTACGGAACGGACGACGTATCCTCCTTCTTGATCCAGCAAGGGGGAAGGAGAGGTTGAGGAAGAAGGCTCCAACAGCAGCACGTCGGCGTGGTGGTGATGGAGTGACAGTTCTCCGGCAGGGCTTCGCCAAGCACACGCGGAGGAGGAGAGGTGTTGGGAGGGAGGGCTGCGCCTTGGAAGTCTGTTGCAGCCCTCCCTCACCCCTCTATTTATAGGGAAGGGGAAGGGGCGGCCCTCTAGATGAGATCTAGAGGGGGCGGCGCTGTGAGGGGGGCTTGCCCCCAAGCAAAGGGGGCGCCCCACTAGGGTTCCCCCAACCCTAGGCGCATGGGCCCAAGGGGGCGCCCAGCCCTCCAGGATGGTTCCTGTCCCTTGTGGCCCATGAGGCCCTCCGAGAGGTGGCCCCTCCCGGTGGACCCCGGAACCTCTCCGGTGGCCTTGGTACAATACCGATATGACCGGAAACTTTCCGGTGTCCGCTTGATAACTTCCCATATGTAAATCTTTACCTCCGGACCATTCCGGAACTCCTCGTGACGTCCGGGATCTCATCCGGGACTCCGGACAACATTCGGTAATCACATAGAAGTCTTCCTAATAACCCTAGCGTCACCGAACCTTAAGTGTGTAGACCCTACGAGTTCGGGAGACATGCAGACATGACCGAGACGGCTCTCCGGTCAATAACCAACAGCGGGATCTGGATACCCATGTTGGCTCCTACATACTCCTCGATGATTTCATCGGATGAACCACGATGTCGAGGATTCAAGCAACCCCATATACTACTCCCTTTGTCAGACGGTATGTTACTTGCCTGAGATTCGATCGTCGGTATCCCAATACCTCGTTCAATCTCGCTACGGCAAGTCACTTTACTCGCACCGTAATGCATGATCCCGTGACTGCAGACACTTGGTCACTTTGAGCTCATTATGATGATGCACTACCGAAAGTGGGCCCAGTGATACCTCTCCGTAACACGGAGTGACAAATTAGTCTCGATCCGTGTCAACCCAACAGACACTTTCGGAGATACCTGTAGTGCACCTTTATAGTCACCCGATTACGTTGTGACGTTTGGTACACCCAAAGCACTCCCACGGTATCCGGGAGTTACACGATCTCATGGTCTAAGGAAGAGATACTTGACATTGGAAAAGCTCTAGCAAAACGAACTACACGATCTTGTGCTATGCTTAGGATTGTCTTGTCCATCACATCATTCTCCTAATGATGTGATCCCGTTATCAATGACATCCAATGTCCATAGTCAGGAAACCATGACTATCTATTGATCAACGAGCTAGTCAACTAGAGGCTCACTAGGGACATATTGTGGTCTATGTATTCATACGTGTATTACGATTTCCGGATAATACAATTATAGCATGAATAAAATACAATTATCATGAACAAGGAAATATAATTATAATCCTTTTATTATTGCCTCTAGGGCATATTTCCAACAAGTACGTGTGTGTGTGGATAGGTAGGGATGGATAAATTTTGTATGTTTTTGTTCCTGGTTTTTCCCATCGATTATGGATTTGAAAGCTAATCTTGGAATGTTTCAATTGCCTGATATATTATGGATTTTCAGTGAGCACAAGCCTGCAACCTTGAAGGAAAAGCCATTGCCGCTGATGACATGATACTACGGGTGGGATTTTTCATGTTTACTTTGTTATGTCAGTATGTTGCCTCGAAAGGTACAACTGCTTTAGTAGATGTACGACACTCCTAAAACTCGAGTGTGAGTAGTTCTGCTTGAAGAGGCCATGGTGATTTTGGTTCATTTATTGTAAAATCTTGTGATGGCTTGATACAACGCTCACAAACTCACAAACTTATTTAACAAGGATGCTTCTGCTGTTCTGGAGGTCCGCGGATGTGTTTATTCAAACCTTTGATGAGAATTTTTGATCATTGTTGTTCATTAGTGTCCAATTAGGTTTAGTTTTAGAAATCTTGAATATGTATTTATAAAATATTCAGATGGAACAACTCAGATTAAACTATCTAAAAATTCTGGGCCCCTCTATAATAGTTGCATGAATAGAAGTAAGGAGACTGAGTGTTAGTAGGTCATAAGTACCTTACTATACTCCCCTTCATTACTGCTTTGTTTTGGTTGAACACCTCGCAATCGTTTCTCCTCCAAGTCTGAACTCCACCGCCGTGGCTCGTATGACACATCGGTGATAATGTGTTTGGTTGTAATTGTACACCACACACGTAATCACGAGTATATCTTTCCTGTGGCACCAGAGTTCCAATTTTGCGGTGGCTGGTTGTTTCTTAAAATTGTTATATGATCCTTGCAGGACTTCTTTGCCAGGATGCAAAAGATCAATAATTTCGTGGCAACACCACATTAGGTAATTCAAAATTTTACTCTCTATTCTCATACCTTTTCCTACAATGATGTAGCACATGTCCGTTTGGTGGTTTGCTTTGCTGAGACAGGATATATATCGGGGAGAGAAATCATAACAGGGGTTGGTGGAGCAGAAGAGGGCAAAGGAAGACTCGTGGGAGCTGCGAGGCAATGATTTTGGGGTATGTTACTGTTTTAGGTGTGATACCAGTTCATAATTTACTGTTGCTATGCACATGATCGGCGGCCGCGTAGGCTGCCGGCTAGCTGCAAACCATGGTGCTGGTTGTTGGCGTCCACCTAGGTCTTGGTGGCCAGCGGCATGGCCGGGTAGCACGGCTAGGCGATGTTCCTGGCTGAGTGCGCCGGTGTTTGGCGGCTAATGGTTCCAGTGTGGCAGATCTGCTTTCCGGCTTTTGACTGCGTCATGGGAGATTGGATCTAGGACGGCGGCAGCCTCACCGTGGATTATGGGCCCCATCAAAAGATTTTGTGAGAGTTTCTTCTCTGCAGATGTGATGGTTGACTTCAGCGGCGTAGATGCAAACTGTGAACGATGTCTTGATGCAGAGGGATTGTTGTGCGGTGGCGGCGGGCATATCGCCTGTAGCTACTGGGATCGTGGATAAGTGGTGGCGACAACACATGAATGACCTCGATGGTGGTGCTACTTAAGCATCCGGTCTAGAGCTTCGGGGTGAAAGCCTTGATCTGGCCCGTCTTGGGTATATCTGGCAATGGCGATGTTTTTACGTTGTTACCTTGTTGAAGGAATTGTTCGGAACGCTCGGACTGATTCTACAGGGTGAAAACCTAGATTCTAACCTTTGATGGCTGGATCCGGTGATGGTGACACTTGAGTGTCGCTCCCTTCCTGAAGGCGTTGCTGTTGAAGAACATCGCCGTCCGCGTGGAGTCATGAGATTGTTGGTGCAGATATGGTCATTGTTATAGTTTTTCGATCGTGATCTGATCTCTTTGGGGCTTTTTTCTTTTTTTCCTCGCCTACGCATAGCTTTGGTCTTGTATTACTTTGCTATTTGCCGGCATTATGTGTGTGCGTTGGTGTTGGCTGTGTGCATCTTAGCTATGCAGAGACCAGGTGTGTGCTCATTTGTTTGTATCCTCTTGATGCTTCATTTTGAGTCAATAAAATCCATCCTTTGTCAAAAAAAAGCTATCAGTTCTCTACTTTCTATGTAGATTAATTCTGTTTGATAGCCATAAGTGTTTTTGGATACCAACTAAATATTGTGAAAGCAACACTAAAACATACACACATCTACTAAATGTAAAACTTTTTCTCTGCTGGTACAAACAATCATGTAGATTACTGCATGTAGTTTCTTTTTGCACACAACATACTATCCAGTAGTGCCAAAATTAGAATCTCATTCCATGTCCATTATACAAGATGCAATAGAGTTCAGAATAAGTTATTCATCATCATCTTCGCGCATTTTCCGTTGTAATGTATATTTTGTATTTGTGTACAGTTGGACACATACATACAGTATGTCGAACTTATGCATAAGAAAAGGGACCCTTCACTCTACGCAATGTTTTGTTGCAATAGCAGCACTTGGTGCTACTAATTTTGCCTTTGTCGAAGTATGTCTTCTGCATGACATTTATTTATATTCAGATCATTCTAGGGTATGCTTTAAATGGATTTCTATTTACGTTACTATACAAATTTGCTTTTTTATATATAACTAATGTCTGTCCCACCATTCCCAGCATGAATTGGCATGGTATCGACTGTAGTTGCTGTCTTCGAAGCACCTTTAACCAAGGCAAAGCACATGAAACAATCTCTTTGAATTTACGATTCTGCGTCAAGGTTGGTGATAGGATTAGGGTAGGGGAAGCCAAGGGCGATGGAACAAATTATAGCAGTAGTCTCTTTTCCAGTTATCGTTGCACTATTCATTGAAACAAGCCAATATGCCCTACAATGATGTACCGGCCAGCTGACTTATGTATCTTGCAGTGTCGGTGTCATACTTTTGTACATAGAAGGATGGATTCAGTAACAATCACTTGAATAGTTCTACTAATTTGGGTTTCCTGTATACGCATTTTGACCCTTTGTTCCTCTACACTAGCAATGCTTGAGGATTCACTGGATGTACTGAGATCAAATATTGGATGCCAATTTGGATACTCAGGTTACACGACCATCTGTGCATGCATAGATGAGATGTTTTTTCATGAATTGTTCCGACGTATGGTGGTTTTTCATACACTTTTCATTTTTTTATCTGGTTAGGTGAACAATACTATTTAGGTGATTGTGGAAATGCAGGCTACAGTACTAAATTTTCATAAGGTTTGTGAAAATACAATTTTCTACATTAAGGATGGGCCCAGCTTCCATGGCAGAGTTTAGTTGGTTAGTACATTAGTGGGTGTGTTATGTATTCGCAAGGTTGTGTCCAGTATAAGACTTAATTCCTTGTAACCATAAATGTGAGCTAGGAAGAATAAAATTTGTGCTCTATTGAACTTACTGTAGAGCGGAGCAAGACGATCAAGAGAGGGAGGGATTACAAATATTTCATTCATGGCAGAGTTAGAAGTAGAACGAGCAATGTAGATGGACAATTATGCTTTCTTAAGAGTATATTTTTCGTGGTGAACTATATTTATTTTCCGTGGCAACGGCAGTTGGTCTTGAGATTGACAAAGTTGCAAAAACATCGCCTCCCATTGAAAGAATATTTCGCCACCGCAATGTTACTATTGTCAATTGTATGTGATAGTGAGAGAATATTACCTTGAGGTGTTTTAATGCACTATCATTGGTGGATAGGAAGGGTATGAACCATCACAAACAAGAGCAATGACTATGTGATAGCAAGGTCGAGGTGAGGTCGGAGGGCTATCGTAAAATAGGAGGTAGGCAGGGAGAATGAGGATGATGTCATGTCTTGTTGCGGTGGTGACCCATAAGTAACACGCTTTGTTGCAGTCATGTCTCACGATGATGCCAAGAGTAATTTTGTCCTACCTTGTCTATAATTGTGTGCCTTGGCCACCGTGCCAAAAATAATACACCTTAGATAAACAAACGGAGGGAGTAAAAAGGAACAAAGAGATAAAAAAGATTATGTTATGTCTTCCCACAATTTTGGTATGTATCTAAAAGTATATTAGCTATGTATGTACTCCTAGAAAAGCTGATGTACTCCATCTTGGTGGAGAAGATAAAAATGCCCACAATTTATGGTCTTGTGCTAATCTATTTTTGTATTGCGCCTATAGCAACACACGGGCATTATGCTAGTCCTAGTAGGTTTCCACCTAAAGGAGAAGGGGGAAGGAAGGGAGAGGAGGGCCGCGCCCCCAACCCCTTGTCCAATTCGGACTGGGCCTGGGGGGCGCCACCTCCTGGCTGCTGCCTCTCCTTCTCTCTAAGGCCCACTAAGGCCCATCAACTCCCCGGGGTTCCGTAACCCTCCGGTACTCGCTTTTACCGAAACTATCCGGAACACTTCGGTGTCCGAATAACATGGTCCAATATATCAATCTTTATGTCTCGACCATTTCGAGACACCTCGTCATGTCACTGATCTCATTTGGGACTCCGAACAATCTTCGGTACATCAAATCACATAACTCATAATACAAATCGTCATCGAACGTTAAGCGTGCGGACCCTACGGGTTCGAGAACTATGTAGACATGACCGAGACACATCTCCGGTCAATAACCAATAGCGGAACCTGGATGCTCATATTGGTTCCTACATAGTCTACGAAGATCTTTATCGGTCAAACAGCATAACAACATACGTTGTTCGCTTTGTCATCGGTATGTTACTTGCCCGAGATTCGATCGTCGTTATCATCATATCTAGTTCAATCTGCTATCGGCAAGTCTCTTTACTCGTTCCGTAATGCATTATCTCGTAACTAACTCATTAGTCGCATTGCTTGCAAGGCTTATAGTGATGTGCATTACCGAGAGGGCTGAAAGATACCTCTCCGATACACGGAGTGACCAATCGTAATATTGATCTATGCCAACTCAACAAATACCATCAGAGACACCTGTAGAGCATCTTTATGATCACCCAGTTACGTTGTGACGTTTGATAGCACACAAGGTGTTCCTCCGGTATTCAGGAGTTGCATAATCTCATAGTCCGAGGAACATGTATAAGTCATGAAGAAAGCAATAGCAGAAAAACTAAACGATCATTATGCTAAGCTAACTGGTGGGTCTTGTCCATCACATCATTCTCTAATGATGTGATCCCGTTTATCAAATGACAACACATATCTATGGCTAGGAAACTTAACCATCTTTGATTAACAAGCTAGTCAATGTAGAGGCATACTGGGGACACTCTGTTTGTCTATGTATCCACACATGTACTAAGTTTCCGGTTAATACAATTCTAGCATGAATAATAAACATTTATCATGATATAAGGAAATATAAATAACAACTTTCTTATTGCCTCTAGGGCATATTTCCTTCACCATCTCTTCCAGTTGCAGCTAGAATTTGTTGACTAGTAGTGAGCTTGACGAAACAACCATCCAGACTACAACAAATAAATTAAATCATAATTGATTAGCACATGAAATCAAAACATTAATAGCACTTAGCACAAATACTATTGACTTACCTATGAATGGTCTTCAGCCATTGAGAAACCCTTCTTTGCATCTATTCAAGCATATGAACAGTGCATGGAACCTAGGGTTAGTGCTTGGATGCTCCTTTAGATATCTTGTTGTCACAATGCATCTTGAACCTGGATTTGTATCCAACACAGCCTGTAAATAATCCCTAATCCTGGCGTACTGGGCTTTTTGGTCTCCTAACACAACAGCCTTTGCTGCCCTCTTTGCCATGTATGCCATGTGTGTTGATATTTCCACACCATACTTGCTCTTGCAGTTTTAATAATAGTTGTGATTGTTGTGCATGGGTCATTTTTGATAGCCTCCTCACATAATTTTGAAACCCACTTAGCAAAGTGACTTTAGTGTTCTCGACATAGAAGGGCATGTGTGGACTAAATATTGCTTCCTAATTGTAAACGACTTCTCATTTGCAATCTGAGAAGCTGCTATATAGAAGGGCATTGCTCATCTATGCAATGTGTTATCACCCTATCACTGCAGTTTCTATGGTAGACAAAGTTCCTGCTTTTGAGCAATGTGCGGGCAGTTCTGAACTAGTACACATTTAAGAAGCAAAGATGCTTCACAAATTGCTCCTCTGGATGACCTCTGTTCTCATCAAACCATATCCTCTTCTTCATCTTCTTTGCTCGCCTTTTCTACCATTGGGAAACACATATGCCAATGCCTCAAAGACCGTCATCATCTTCCACACCAAGGTCTTGTGGTTTCTTCTCCTCATCAGATGATGGAATCCAGTCCTCCTCAAACATGTGTTCTATACTCCCATGTGAATTGCTTGTTGGGCCTTTTCTTTGTCTCTTGGCCCTTCTCTTCTTTGGTATATCTTGCCCTAGCTCATCCTCTTGTTCCTCTTCCTCCAATTCCTCCTCCTCTTCCTCCTCTACATCCTCTTCTTCACCTTGTGGCACATACATCTCATCATCCACTTCGAGTCACACATTTCCTCAACATCCGTGTCCCCTTCAAAATGAAGTTCGGGTCATTCCTCTGTCTTCTCATCTCCTAAAGCCTAGCTATGATATCACCATATTCTATCGATCATCATCATCACTATCCTCTTCATTGTCCATCATCGCAGCTTTCCAGTTCAAACAAGTCTCCTTCACTCTTTCCTTCTTGTTCTTCCTAAACATTTCAATTTCCTTTCTCCTTTTCTCCTCCATTTCTTGCTCTATTAACAGTTGCTCCTCTGAATTGTCACCACATGGTATTCTTCCACTATCTGCATCACCTAAAGCAAGTTCCGTGCTCACATTTATTCTACTCTACTGTGTGTCAAACTGCAATTCTACTCTGCTGTGTGTCAAACTGCAAGGGCATTGGCTCTTGTTCTCCTCCTGCATCACAACTCTTAGCTTCTACATGCACCTTTTCAGCATTGAACAACACTCCTTCATCATCAATCTGATACAGTTTGGGCTCTCCAATTTGTTTTATTGGCGTCTGCAACTCAATGACACTAACACTGGTATTTATATTGGGAACTTTCTCTGCACTGGCCCTAACTATTGTCACATTCAACATCTTGTTATTCTGCTCTGTTATGTGGTCTAAAATTTCCTCTAATTTTTCATCATCATCTATTTCTTCCATTCCTTCAATCCCTAGCCCAGTGGTCCCTCACATAATACAAATAATCTCTTATGTCTCCATCAGCGCTACCAAATTGTAATATGTGATGTCTGCCATCATCACACTCCTTTCAATATCATCTCTATCATGAAAATGCATCGTCAATTCCCAAACCTCATCTTCAAGACTGCAAATAATAATACAACAGTGCACTATAAGTACTTAAAGGAAAGTGAAGCAAGCTAGTGCAGACCAGAGCAGAACATCATTTGAGTGCAACAATTCATATCCTTCTATTTACAGAAACCCTAGTTGTAAGCATCTAATTAAAGAACTATATCATTCTAATTACAGAACTATAACACACACAAACCCTAGAACTACAACACACACAAACCCTAGAACTACATTAACCCTAACCCTAGCAACAGAAGGGGAATGTGATTGGGGAGGGGAATGGGACTGGGATCTCACTAGACGCCGCCGAAAGCTGAAGCAATGTGCTGGCTTCCAACTGGATTTGCCTTCACCGCCGCGGCGAAAGATCTGGCCGCCCGGAATTCCACCGAGTATTGCGGGTTCTCCTCCTCCTCTTCTTCTGCCGTCGCCAGAGGGTTCAAGCTCCCGCACATGTCTCCAGTGGACGGCGGGGCGCTGCCGCCAACATCGCTCGATTTCGCCGGGCTCATGTCTGCGACGGGGGCGGGGATGGTGCGCCGCACGAGCTGGAACATGGGAGAAGAAGGGGGAAAAGGGGGGATAAGAGGAAACCGAACGAACGATGCCTTCTAACGACTGTCCGACCAGCCGACAGTGCCACGTCGGCAAAAAATGGGCCCCACCTATCATAAATCCACTTATCGGTGTCCGATCCGCCGATCAGTGGTATTTGCAAAGTGTTTACGAGAGAGGTGGTGTTTTTTGCCAAGAAACTGTAACGTAGTGATTTCTGCTAACCTAGCCCTCAAACTGGTGGTTTTCTGCAATTTACTCCTCTTTCTCTCTCCAAGCTTGTGCAATGTGCTCTGCATCCATCTCTTTTTTTGTTAAATGAATCTCAGACTCAGGAGAGCATGTTCTATAGGTTGGCATCACTGTCAAAAACCCACACCTCCCTGTTGTTTGCATTGTATCCCTGCTTTATATATGAATGAATAATTATGCTAGATTTTAGTTCAAAAATCTGCATACATTGGTTCCTAATTTGATGCAAATAACCAAAATGATAGGATATTATTTTTTGCAGTGTTCTAAGGGAAGCAGGTTCTCTGTTACAACTTGCAAGCCATTGTTGGTTGCTAATATGTAAGGGTGCTGCTTTCTCTAGTCCGATGAGTCAGGTTGGATATGCTTGCTGCCCACAGTTTTTTAAGTGAGGCTTTCTTAACTGAAATGTCTTGTGATTATATTGACATACATGCAGCACAGAAAGGACAGCAGAAGATTGAAGACTGCCCTCTGTGCTGCATGTATGCGATGATTTTGCGGCCATCAGGATTGATCTATATTATTTAAGTGGCCCATGAGATGTTTGAGGAAATGGCTATAGTAGATTAGCAAGTGAGTAACTATGCAGCGCTTAAGTTCATATAAACCATTTTGTGACCCAGCTTGACTTCGTTGATTTTTAACAACAATTATTGATGCTGCTAATATCGATCTGTGCTACATCAAAATATTTTAGTCCATGTAAATTTGAACAATATCTTTCTAGTCTGAATGCTGGAATAACAAAACATGGTCTTTAATTAAGCTTAGTTGTAGTAATATTACATTTTACATGGCTGGCGTGCAAGTTAAATGTTCTAATACAGTTTGTGTTTTCAGGTATTTTGAATCACGCTGATTAATATACTAAACATATATGCTAAGTAGTTCTTTCTCCTCATTGCAGCTACAATTTCGTTGATAGCTTCGCTGAGATAAAAGGATAGTATTGAGAGAAATCGTCTGTCTGTCGCCTGATAATGAGATTAGGTATACATTTTTGTTTTTGTTTGTTTCTTCGGTATCATTTGATTGCAGACTTCGGTTAGCTGAGAGAGAGCTAAGAGATAACATGGTAAACAATTTCTACCAAGTGGTTGAGCTACTTTTTCAAGGCCGGTCAGGTGACTGGGCCAAAACAATAATAAGGAGCTTAGTATTTTGTTATGTGATTTGAGCTGATCTAGGTTCTTATTTCGTTCAAGCAATAAGTTATGATGTACTGGTTAGACCTATTGATACAGGGAAAGAGTAAATCTGTTTTGTTCTACTTAATTTCGGTTCATTGCATTTTTCTTATCGACATTCCTCAACATAAGTTGATTTTAGAAAAAGGTGCTCCAATCATGGTTTTCAATTTCAGTTTCAGCAAAATTTCAGCACCAACTGAAATAACTGAAATTCAATGAAATTCAGTTATTTCAGTTTGCATTTCAGCCAAAAGGCCTAAATATTCATTTGAATTTAATTAAATATTTGAAATTTTCAAAAAGTATTTTGAAAAAAATTTGATTTTCTGTGTACTACTGAATTTCCTGAAATATTTTGGATCAAACGTAATATTTCAGTGTTTACTGAAATTAATGAAATTCAGTGAATTTCAGTGAAATCTCACTAAAAGTGAAAACCATGGCTCCAATTCTGCTCGCTTGGAATTTCAACTGAGCGGTCTGTACAGTTCACAAAACTTATTGAGACACATTTTGGTGATTGCATTAAGGGCTATGTTACATCTGTAGGGGTTGAATTGATAGCTACAAATTCAGAGTGACATTTTGTCTCACCGAGTGATAATTAAGAAGACATACGCAAAAGAGACCGCTCGAATCAAACAAGCTGCTAATTTAGTACCTGTAGCACTCATGCAAAAGGTATGCTCTTCAGATTTTTCTTAGGCAAGCACAAGGAGAAATGAACAAAAGAGAGGATAACATGCATGCCTCCCTTAACTTGTTGTTGCTGAACTCTTGAATTAGTTTTTGAGGCCGCCCAGGAGGCCAGCGCAACAGACGAGGTGCTCTTGGAGTGTACAGGGGCGAGCAAGAGGCAGTAGATCCAGCTCTGGTCTGTTCTGGCGGTACCGTTTCACTGATATAGCGTTTAGAAGCCCTGGCACGTCGGTGGTGAACTTAAACGGTGGATCGGCGGTCTTGTCTGTCAAATACCTAACGCCGACGGGAGGGCAGCGGGCACCGCGCGTCCCCATGTACACGGCGTTCCCTGCCACACATGGAAACCTCCTGGCCGAGAGGGAGAAGCACGCCACATCCCCGACAAACACGGCGCGGTGGCGGCCAATGTCCTCCACCGGAAGAAGCCTCTTGCCGACCACATCCACCTCAAACACCTGGATTAGGTTCCACCGGTTCTCCCTCACATGGTGCTCCACCCTGATCACGTCCATGACCTTCCTCCTGCGCTTCATGATTCTTTGTTCATCGGCACTGAGGTGGTCGAGGTTGAGGTAGTAGCACACCATGAGCATGCCGCCACGGCAGCGGTGGTCGTCGTCGGGAGGTACGAGGTAGCAGAACATGTTGTAGTCGGTGTTGTTCTCACTACTAGGAAAATGGCTATAGATGGAATTGACACTAATGGCGCACCAGACATGTGGTGCGCCATTACTATGTACTAATGGCGCACCATGTGTTGGTACGCCATTAGTGTCCAAATACTAATGGGGCACGACATCGCGGGTGCGCCATTAGTAAAAAAATTTAAATTTTTTGTCAAAACTACTAATGGCGTGATCAGGAGTGGTGCGCCATTACTAGTTGAACTAGTAATGGCGCACCATGCCACGGTGCGCCATTAGTAACTTGGCCACCACTTCCACTGAATGTGCCCCCCTGTGGATCGCCTTTTCAGTTTTAAAAAAAATAAAAGAAAATGATGAAAATGTCAAAAAAATAAAAGAAAATAAGTTTTCCATGTGATATATGGTCTAGTTGTTGGGAAAATTTGCAAATATGAATTTCGACTTCATTTGCAAAATCTCTAGAATTTGTAAAATGGGCATAACTTTTGCATACTAACTCGGATTTAAAAAGTTTTTATATGAAAAATCATCTACTCGAAAAGTTACATCCGAATTTAACGGGAGAACCCCGTTAAACATTTTCAAAATCCTTAAAAACCTAACAGAAAAAAAAGATACGGGGCTTTTAAGATCTGGAGAGGCAAAAAAAATTCAAACTCACTAATGGCGCACCTGCCCATGGTGCGCCATTAGTATCTTCCCGCCTTCAAAATTTAAAATAAGTCAAAAAAATAAAAAAAAGTTACTAATGTGCACCTGCCCATGGTGCGCCATTAGTATCTTCCCGCCTTCAAAATTCAAAATAAGTCAAAGAATAAAGTTACTAATGGCGATCGCCCATGATGCGCCATTAGTATCTTTCCGCCTTTAAAATTCAAAATAAGTCAAAAAAAATAAAAAAAGTTACTAATGGCGCACCGGCCCATGGTGCGCCATTAGTATCTTCCCGCCTTCAAAATTCAAAATAAGTCAAAAAAATAAAAATAAAAAGTTAGTAATGGCGCACCTGCCAACGGTGCGCCATTACTATGTCGTATATATGGTTGGGTGCACCTCTTCCACTCCACCTCTCCTCCACTCCATCTCCTCCTCTCCTCTCCTCCACTCCTTCTCCTCCTCTCCGGCGACCTCCTTCTCCTCTCCGCGACCTCCTCCTCCTCTCAGGCGACCTCCTCCTCCTCTCGGCGACCTCCTCCTCTCCGGGAACCTCCTCCTCCTCCTCTCCTCCCTCCTCCCCTCACGGTTTCTCCTCCCTCCTCTCCGGTGAGCTCCTCCTCCCTCCTCTCCTCCCATTCCCTAATGGTTTCTCCTTCCTCCTCTCCGATGCTTAGGTGAACTCCTCTCCGGCGACCTCCTCCTCCTCTCCGGCGATGTAGGCGAGCGCCTCTCCGGTGACCTCCTCCTCCTCCTCTCCTGCTAACTCCTCTCCGCAAAAGAACACGGCAAAAGAACGTACAAGATCCAAAAACAGGAACAAAATTTGAAATAATATCGTGCCAAAAACGAGCAAAAAACTAGCAAAAAATGGGCAAAAAAATCACGATCCAGATCCAAATTCAAAATTCAAAAATAGCAATGGCGCATGGTGGGGATTAGACGGTGCGCCACTACTATTTTTCCGCCTTCAAAATTCAAAAATACTAATGGCGCACCGTGGCCTATACTAATGGCGCACCAGTGGCCTATACTAATGGCGCACTGTGGCCTATACTAATGACGCACCAGTGGTGCGCCATTAGTATACCAGATACTAATGGCGCATCACTGGTGCGCCATTACTAAAACGACATTAGTAATTGCTAGTAATGGCGCACCAGTGATGCGCCATTAGTAGGCAAAACTGGTGCACCATTAGTAGGCCTTTTCCTAGTAGTGGCTGGTCCACGACCACGGGCACCACACGAGGCTCGGGACAGAGCCGCGCATGCATTACGTGCCCCTCGAGAGTCGCAAAGTAGAAACGCCCCTCCAGGGTCAACGCCGACGAGAACCGACACGACAAGGGGTCGTCCGGCCTCCACATCTCGTCGTCCATCACCGCCCACCACGGGTCACCGAGCTTGGCGTAGGCTATGGCACGGCCACGGTCAACCATCAGGAGCACGACTGAGGGAGGGGAGGTCTCGTCAGACACGCCGGCGTAGACGACGCGCGACACGGACTAGAACAGTCCCATGGTCCAGACGGTGTATGCGCAGCCAAGGTCCGCGGTGACGGGCGGGAGGTCGGTGAGGGCCCTGGTGAGCGGGTTGAGGAGGCGCACAGTGTGGCTCGCCTTGTCGCGCAGGAGCAGGAGGCCCTCGGTGCTGGCCTCGAGGTGGTGCCGCGAGAGCTCCGGGAGGTCGACGAGGGCACTGGCGCCGGTGGAGAGGTTGAGGAAGCGGCGGCCGTCGCCGTCGGTGCGGTTGGACAGCATGATCCAGCGCCGCGGCCGGAAGCGGGGGTCCAGGTGGTTGCATCCTCGCGCGGGTCGGCGGTGCATCTCCTCCACTCCTTGCACGCGGCGCGGAGGCGGATGTACTCGGTCACGTCATGGCTGAGCAGCCGGTCGGCGATGTCGTCGACGAGCACCGTCGGCAGGTTGGGCCAATCTCGCCTGCCCGTATAAATTAGACCATCGTCAGAGAAACAAGAGAAATTAGGATTGAATAGAAGGCAGGGGGGATGGACTGACAAGAAAAACAAGAGAAATCAGGACAGAGGACGGGGGAACAATTTTGAACTGACCATTCCTCGTCGTGGCCGCGTTGCCGGCCGGCGAGGTCGTTCCTCTTTCGCCGCTTGCCCATGTGATCTGCTCGGATCTGGTCCTGGTTTGGACGAGAGCCGTGGCGGCGGCTAACCCACCTTGGTATTTTGGGTGCATATGTATTTACATAACGATGAAATGGGCCGTACAGTGAAATGGGCTGATTGGTGCAGCAAGCCTCGCGAAAGTCGGGAAAACAAAATACTATTTGCCACCCGTTCCATCAGAAAAAAAATACTCCCTCCATTTCAAAATACTTGAAGTTTTATTAATGTCCTAAGTCAAATTCATGCAAATAATTACTAATGACATCCACAATATCAAATATATATAGCAAAAGTATATATTTTATGATGAATCTAGTTAAACTAATTTTGTGTTGTAGGCGTTGGTACTTTTTGTATATACTTAGGAGAGACCTCTTTAAGTATTCAAATGGAGAAAGCATATGCCACTCCTTTTTAGGGTCTAAAACTACTTTTTTGGCCTTTAAAAATGGGCAGGCTATTTTTTCTTTTGCGGGGTAAAGGGGGATTTCATTACTCAAGGAGGCATATCAGCCTTCGAAAGGTTTACAACAAAGTCCAGCCCCGAGGATAGCCAAACTGCAGTGCGGGGTGTAGCACGTCATTGTAGGATCATTGCATGTGACATAACTACCCTTTTTACAATTTGCATGTTGCAAATAAATAGGGACTGTAATGTGTATGCTCACGTAAAAATGTACAAACTCTGATCTGGCACAGGTTAAAATCGTGGGGAGGTGTAGGACGGAAGGAACGCATCCGATCGAGCCCACCTTTCTCGTTCTTTCTGTTTCTGCTAGGTTAAATAAAAGGAAAACTCCAACGTTTTAGGCAATAGAATTCATATTCCTACGAAGTAAAACGCGGACATAACTGTCTCTCCAATTACGTGGAGTGGATCGTGGAGATAACTGTCTCTCCAATAAGGTGGAGTAAATCATGGAGATCTCTTCTACCTCGAGCCAAAGAATCCATCGCGTGAGTTCGTTTCAGGCGTAAGAAACAGCCGAGCTCGTTCGGTCCTGTCGAGTTAACTGGCTAAGACCGGACCGGACCGTCGACTTTCGGGTCAAGTTCCCAGCTCGGACCGCCAATTTTCCCAGCGGGCCGGGACCGTTCGGTCCGTCCAGATCGGTCCACGAGCGGGCCAAAAGCCCGCCGCCACGTCCAGCCTGACGCATGACTAACCTTATTCTGTGAACGACTAATAAGAGTAAAAGAAATCTCCCTACGAGCATCTTGTGCTAGTCTACAAATCTCCTCAACGAGCACACGGGACTGCAATCTATCTCTAGTATGTGCTCGCAGCCTAGACACGGCTTCGGCACAGTCAAGCTCAACCATAATGGGCAGGTTCGTATAGTAAAGCGCAAGCTCCAGGCCCTCTTTACACGCAGCCAACTCTGCCAGGCCATTATCGCATGTAAGGAGCTGTCTACAAGCAGTAAGATGATGTTGCCTCTATCATCACAAAGAATCATACCACCTCCTGCCTCTCCGGTTGGAGGAACATGGCCGCCATCTGTATTGAGCTTAGCCCACCCCGGTGGAGGAGGGGTCCAGTGCAACTCCGGCTTGGGCACTTCCCTTGTGTGTATAACCGGGAGGCTACCATGCACCACCATAATGAGCAGGCTATTTGCCGCTTACTAAAAGATTTATCGAACACACATCCCTTACTTCTCCTCACATGGGCCAGTACATGACTAGAAATCTTTAAGAATATAAGTGTATACCATAGTCGCCTCTAAGGAATTCTTGAAGATATAAGGGCTTCTTTGATTCAAAGGATTCTTAAAGAAATTTGGAGGATTCTAGTCCTTAAGAATTTTTGCTATGTTGATTGTTTGATTCGCATAATTGCAAACCATATGCTTTTTAAATTTAGGATTCATTTTGTTATATTTCATAGGATTTTTTTTCATCTACTTCAACCTCTTTAAGTACATCTTTGATTGCAATATTCTAAAATGCAGCAATAAAAAAACATAGGATCGTAATTTCATGCTCATTTGAGCTGTACATGATTTTGATTTGTTTGATTGCATCGTAGGAAAAGTAATGGATTATTTACAAGAGGTTTGAGTGGATGTTGAACTTTCTATGGAATGTAGTACAGATGTATAACATAGTCGCCTCTAAGGAATTCTTGAAGATACAAGGGCTTACTTCATTCAAAGGATTCTTAAAGAAACTTCGGAGGATTCTAGTCCTTCAGAATTTTTGCTATGTCGATTGTTTGATTCGCATAATTGCAAACCATATGCTTTTTAAATTTAGGATTCATTTTATTATATTTCATAGGATTTTTTTCATCTACTTCAACCTCTTTGAGTACATCTTTGATTGCAATATTCTAAAATGCAGTAATAAAAAAACATAGGATCGTAATTTCATGCTCATTTGAGCTGTACATGACTTTGATTTGTTTGATTGCATCGTAGGAAAAGTAATGGATTATTTACAAGAGGTTTGAGTGGATGTTGAACTTTCTATGGAATGCAGTACAGATGAGTCCTTAGGAAATTTCTTATATGGTTTGATCCTATGAATCAAACACCATCATTAAAAACTTACTCCTCAATCTGAGATTCATTTAACAAAAAAAAAAGAGATGGATGCAAAGCACACTGCACAAACCTGAGAGAGAGAGAGAGAGAGAGAGAGAGAGGGGATAGGGAAAGCAACCAGCGGAGGCACCCCCTCTCTTCCTCGCTGCCGCCTCTCGGCGACACGACGTCGAAACCCTAGCCCCGCCGCCGCCTTTCTCCCCTTTCGACCTCCTTGCCGCCGCCTCAGCAGCCGTCAGCCTTGTCCGGGCGCTGCTGATGAAGGTGGCGGCGGGCCTCTCCCGCTGCCCGCATCTCTTGTGGGGAGCTCGACCCGGGCCGACGGCCCTCATAGATTGGCGCCACCGGATCCTCGACGCATGGTGGCGCAGGTGCGGGCCGGTGCCCTCGGCCGTGTGGACGGCGAGCTATCCGATGGATGCAGGCTAGGGCGCGGTGGCGGCGGCTGCAGATCTGGCCGCCTTCCACCCTCTCGCTGCGAATTCGGCAAGTCCTTCCCCAGCTCTGGCCTGCTCCGGCCCTGGACGCCGGTTTTCCGCCGGGTGGGTGCGGTGACGGAATATAGACAGGAGAAATCCCTAGCCAGTCCTGCTGGCTATGACGGCGGGCGACGCCATGGGCGCCGCAAGACCTCCCCGGAGGCATCTGTCAGTATATCTTCCCACCCCTTCCCTATTGTGCCTCCTGTGAAAACCCCAACGTTGTTGGGCGGCGACGCCTTTGGCACCGTGATCCTTCTTAAAGGCGCTACTTTTGGGAGCAAGGTGGGAAGTTGGACTGCTGTGACGTAGCGGTGGGTGTGAGCGGTGGTGGTGTACTCCTGGTCCGGGCCATGTTTGAGTGCTTACCGTGTGGCTGTAGTGATCCTACTCGTGCCCGTGGCTACCGGAGAGGAGGGGATAGGGATTATCTCCGACATTGTCACTCCAGCGAGCAAGTTGTGCAGAAGCTCCTCAATTTGATATTGGCCCTGGCTGTTGTTCATTAGTTCATTCTGGCAGCTCTCCTCTTGCATGCGTGGGTCCTTGGTTTTTGGTCATGTTGTGCTCTAGGTGAGAAGTCGATGGCAGGTCGGGCCTGCCTGGTCCCAATAATGTGGCTGCCATCGGTGCCACTCATCGAGGTTCTAGGGTGAACGTGTCCATTCGTCGATGGTGCGGTGCCTTTCAAGCTAGGCGAGGAGGCAGGGGCCTTCTTTGACGATGGATCTGGATGGTGGTGTTTCCGCTGGGTCCGAGGTGTTGTGGCAACGGTTGCCCTTTCGGTCATCTGATCTTCCTCTCCTTCGCCGCATTTCCTTCTCATAGGCTTTGTGTAGCAAGACGCCTTTGTCATCTTCAAGCTAGGTGTGTCCTGTTGATCTTTTTTAGTTTGTTGTACGTCTGGCATGTGAGCTGCTCCCGGCGCCATTGTATCTTGCCATTTTTTCTCTAGTTTCTATTTGGTTTGTTTCGAGGTTGTAATCCAGAGTTTGTATTCCTGGCCGGTTGATGGCATTGTTCACCCAAAGCCGGGCTCTTGGCGAGCCTTCATTCTAGAGAGAGAGAGAGAGAGAGAGAGAGAGAGAGAGGCTCACCTTGACATGTGTTGGCACCGTGTCGAGTATCAAAAAATTAATTTCGCTTGGTTCATCTATGAATCTTTTTCCTCTGAAATCAGATTGCATACATATTGCTCGTTACTCTACCATTGCTGCTTACATATTTATAAATAAGGATTGCCATGTAATTTAAACAAAAATGTCTAAAAGTTAGATCTTTCTATAATCTTTGTACATTGATTTAGCTGAGAGCATATTCGACGAACAAAATGTTGCTAACAGACTGAGTTTGGAAGCGATAAATTTGACACTTTCGTTGTTTGTCGTACAAAGGATCAACTGTTATATCCAGTTCAGCGCCTCTTAACTTGGCATGCATGTATATTTTTGAATGTATATTTTCAAAAGATATAACAAATCGCTGGAATTAACTATGCATTATTCAGAATTTGGCACACTTGGGACTCTGGGACAAAGAAGCAAATGTATATAAACCATTATTCGTGAACTACTCACGACTAACGTGTCTGTGTGTTCAGTTTGGTTCCCACTGTAAGGATTAGCGCAACAGGTTCATATGCGTTTTCTATGTAGGTTTAGAATTATCTAGTATTTCAAGAATACTGAAACATTGGTTTAAATGTAGAGGTAGAATGCAGGTGGTTTTGCATAATTCTAGACTAGCTTGAATACATCAGCTCGAATTTTAGAGAGAACAACAAGTGGTTTTGCATAATACGTACTACAATGCTCTGTCCATCTTTCAGAATTTTCTGATTCAACACAACGAGAAATGAACAGAGGAGGAGACAACATGCATATCTTAACTTGTTGGTGATGATTGAATTAGTCTTTGAGACCGCCAAGGATGCCGGGCGCAACAGACAAGGTACTCTTGGAGTGTACAAGGGCGAGCAAGAGGCAGTATATTCAGCTCCAGTATCCTCTGGGCGGTACTGCTTTCACTGATATATCATCTAGAAGCCCTGGCACGCCGGTGGCGTAACACAAACGATGGATCAGCAGTCATGTCCGCCAGATACCGCATGCCGACGGGAGAGCAGCGAGCCCCAAGCGCCCACATGTGCACCGCTGCTCCCTGCCACACATGGAAACCTCCTGGCCGAGAGGGAGAAGCAGGCCACGCCCCTGACAAGAAAAATGTTGGTGACAAACAGGAGTGACTTCACTAGTAGAAAAGGGGCAATGGCCCAAGCCGGGTCAGCCCATTAGTCTCGGTTCTGTCACGAACTGGGACCAATGAAGGTATTTGTCCCGGTTCATGATCCCAGGGGCCGGCCGGGGCCTCGTTGGCATTGGTCCCGGTTCGTCTGGCCCTATTGGTCCCGGTTGGTGGGACGAACCGGGACCAATGGCCTCGCTCCTGGCCCACAACCATTGGTCCTGGTTAGTGGCTTGAACCGGGACCAAAGGCTCCCCTTTAGTCCCGGTTCATGCCACCAACAAGAACCAATTAGGTGCCTATATATACCCCTTCACAGGAGAGCACAGCCCACTGCTCTGATTTTTCTGGCCGAGGGGAGAGGGCTTGGTGGTGCTCTAGCTCACCTCCTATGCACACAAGGTGTTCGATGGAATGCCCGAGCCACACTACTTAAGCTTTCTCCTCTCCAAGCTCAACCTCCAAGCTCCATTTTCCTCAATATTTTTCTAGGTTTAGCGGTCCGTCACGCCTGGCCCCTGCCTTTCACCATCGCCGATCACCCGCGCCGATCTCATCGCTGCACCACCGCAGTGAGCCTCTTGTTCTTATCTTCTTTCTAAAAGAAAAATATTCTTACTTGTATGTTTAGATAGATACTTGTATTATTTTCTTACTTTTATTATTGCATCTTATATAGTGCAATGGTTTTGGTATCCGCCTCGTCGGCCCTCGCCCTGTCTATGATTCGATGTGATATATATTATCTTTTCATAACTATTGGTTCATTTATTGTTTATGAAAATTATGCCGATCAACGTGACATGGATTTTATTTATCTAGGAGGTTGTTGAACCAGAAATTCCAACCGACCCTATTGTCGAGAGGTTAAATTTAGTTAAAGAAGAAAACAATTTCTTGAAGGAAAAAATAAAAAAACTTGAGGAGGAGAAGATGATATTGGAGTTGCATGTTATGGATGTCGCCGATGATCACAAGATCAAGATGGATGCAATGCGCTTGAAGATTAGAAAGATTAGAAAATTTGCCATTCATACCGAGGCTTGGTATCATTATGCCGTTGGATCAGTTGTTACCTTGGTTGCGTATTATGATCGCATTTGTTTTCGCATTGAAATGTTTTACATAGTTTCAATGTATGGTTTAATTAATTTAGATGCTCGCAGAGCTTTATGTTGTTAGATGAGAACTATGTATGTACTTTCGTTTTTATGTGATGATGAACTTCTATTAATTTGGTCACTTAATTATCTATTCATGATGTTCTGTAATAATTTTTGACACACTTAATTATATATAATGCACGCAGATGAACCAACAATGGATGTACGGTGATGTACACACCCCGAGTACATTAAGGGCGTGCATGATTTTCTCAAGTGGCTGAGGCAAACAAGCAGAATGGTTTTATGTGTTGTCCATGCCCTATATGTGGGAATACGAAGTCATACTCGACCGGAAAATTCTTCACACCCACCTACTTTACAAGGGTTTCATGCCACACTATAATGTTTGGACGAGGCACGGAGAAATAGGGGTTATGATGGAAGACGACGAAGAAGAAGAGCACGATGACAACTATGTGCCGCCTGAATACGGTGATGCTACTGAACATCAAGAGGAACCAGATGATGTGCGCGATGATGCTGCAACGGGCGAAGATGCTGAGGATCAAGAGGAACCAGACGATGTGCCAGATGATGATGATCTACGCCGGGTCATTGTCGATGCAAGGACGCAATGCGAAAGTCAAAAGGAGAAGCTGAAGTTCGATCACATGTTAGAGGATCACAAAAAAGGGTTGTACACCAAATTCCAAAGATGGCAACACAAAGCTCGGTACACTGCATCGGAATTGCTGCAAAGGGAAGGCAGAGAATCCTGTGTCGATAAAGGATTTGAGAAGCTACTGAAAATATTGAAGAAAAGCTTCCAAAGGATAACGAATTGCCGACAAGACATACGCAACATTTGCGAGAGGGGATGGAAGAGCGGATGGACTGATGGCTGCCGGACGTGCTTGTGGAGGTGCGGGTATGCCCCCTAATTTTGAGCCTGGAAGGGTCCTTGCTCTACCTTGTTCTCAAGGGTGTTCATCTACTTGTTGCCGTGTTCGAATCTGGACGATGCACTTATGCAGGTTTGATTTTTTTTTGCATATCCCTGAATTTTTAGAGCCGTGATTTAAATGATGTCGTGTGTGCCATCGTGTCCTATATAATGATTCTTATTGAGGCATTGTTGCAACCCAGTTTGTTTATCAAATTGATGCAAGAAACGAACTAATACATAGAGAGTACAAATCACTAATCTATATATGCCCTGCAAGATCGTTGGGGAACGTTGCAGAAAATTAAAATTTTTCCTACGGTTTCACCAAGATCCATCTATGAGTTCATCTACGCAACGAGTCATGGGAGAGAGATTGCATCTACATACCACTTGTAGATCGCGTGCGGAATCGTTCAAGGGAACGGTGATGATGCAACAGACACGCCGTGATTTAGATCACCGATGACCAAGTGCCGAACGGACATCACCTCCGCTGCTCAACACACGCACGAACGGACGACGCCTCCTCCTTCTTGATCCAGCAAGGGGAAGGAGAGGTTGAGGAAGAAGGCTCCAACAGCAGCACGACGGCGTGGTGGTGATGGAGTGACAGCCCGCAGGCTTCGCCAAGCACACGCTGGAGGAGGAGAGGTGTTGGGAGGGAGGGCTGCGCCTTGAAGTGTGTTGCAGCCCTCCCTCACCCCTCTATTTATAGGGAAGGGGCAATGGCCCTCTAGATGAGATCTAGAGGGGGCGGCGATCAGGAGGGGGCTTGCCCCTGCCAAAGGGGCGCCTCACTAGGGTTCCCCAACCCTGGGCGCATGGGCCCTGTGGGGTGCACCCAGCCCTCCAGGCTGGTTCCCTGCCCCTTGTGGCTCATGAGGCCCTCCGAGAGGGTGGCCCTCCCGTGGACCCCGAACCTCTCCGTGGCCCCTGCATAATACCGATATGACCCCGAAACTTTCCGTGTCCGCTTGACAACTTCCCATATATAAATCTTTACCTCCGACCATTCCGAACTCCTCGTGACGTCCGGGATCTCATTCCGGGACTCAACAACATTCGGTAATCACATACAAGTCTTCCTAATAACCCTAGCGCCACCGAACCTTATGTGTAGACCCTACGGGTTCGGGAGACATGCGCATATGACCGAGACGGCTCTCCGTCAATAAACAACAGCGGATCTGGATACCCATGTTGGCTCCTACATACTCCTCGATGATTTCATCGGATGAACCACGATGTCGAGGATTCAAGCAACCCCAGATACTATTCCCTTTGTCGACGGTATGTTACTTGCCCGAGATTCGATCGTCGGTATCCCAATACCTCATTCACTGGCTATCGCAAGTCACTTTACTCGCATCAGTAATGCATGATCCCGTGACCAGACACTTGGTCACTTTGAGCTCATTATGATGATGCACTACCGAAAGGGCCCAAAGTGATACCTCTCTCGTAACACGGAGTGACAAATCCCAGCCTCTCGATCCGTGTCAACCCAATGTACACTTTCGGAGATACCTGTAGTACACCTTTATAGTCACCCGCTTACGCCAGGACGCTTTGGTACACCCAAAGCACTCCTACGGTATCCGGGAGTTACACGATCTCATGGTCTAAGGAAGAGATACTTGACATTGGAAAAGCTCTAGCAAAACGAACTACACGATCTTGTGCTATGCTTAGGATTGGGTCTTGTCCATCACATCATTCTCCTAATGATGTGATCCCATTATCAATGACATCAAATGTCCATAGTCAGGAAACCATGACTATCTATTGATCAACGAGCTAGTCAACTAGAGGCTCACTAGGGACATATTGTGGTCTATGTATTCATACGTGTATTACGATTTTCGGATAATACAATTATAGCATGAATAAAAGACAATTATCATGAACAAGGGAATATAATAATAATCCTTTTATTATTGCCTCTAGGGCATATTTCCAACAGTCTCCCACTTGCACTAGAGTCAATAATCTAGTTACATTGTGATGAATCGAACACCCATAGAGTTCTGGTGTTGATCATGTTTTGCCCATGAAGAGAAGTTTAGTCAACGGATTCGCGACATTCAGATCCGTATGCACTTTGCAAATTTCTATGTCTCCATCTTGAACATTTTCACGGATGGTTTTGAAGCGACGCTTGATGTGCCTGGTCTTCTTGTGAAACCTGGGCTCCTTGGCAAGTGCAATAGCTCCAGTGTTGTCACAGAAGAGTTTGATCGGCCCCGACTCATTGGGTATGACTCCTAGGTCGGTGATGAACTCCTTCACCCATATTGCTTCATGTGCTGCCTCCGAGGCTGCCATGTACTCCGCTTCACATGTAGATCCCGCCACGATGTTTCGCTTGCAGCCGCACCAGCCATCGCTTCCACCATTCAACATATACACGTATCCGGTTTGTGACTTAGAGTCATCCAGATCGTGTGTCGCTTAGCGCCGACGTAACCCTTTACGCATTTAGCTCTTCGTCACCTCCATAAAGGAGAAACATGTCCTTTGTCCTTTTCGTACTTCAGGATATTCTTGACCGCTGTCCAGTTGTTCCTTGCCGGATTACTTTGGTACCTTCCTACCAAACTTACGGCAAGGTTTACATCAGGTCCGGTACATAGCATGGCATACATAATAGATCCGATGGCCGAGGCATAGGGATGACGCCATCTCTTCTTTATCTTTTGCCGTGGTCGGGCATTGAGCCGAGCTCAATCTCACACCTTGCAAAGACAGGCAAGAACCCTTTCTTGGACTGATCCATTTTGAACTTCTTCAAAATCTTATCAAGGTATGTGCTTTGTGAAAGATTTATGAGGCGCCTTGATCTATCTCTATAGATCTTGACGCCTAATATATAAGCAGCTTCTCCAAGGTCCTTCATTGAAAAACTTTTATTCAAGTAGGCCTTAATGTTGTCCAAGAGTTCTATATCATTTCCCATCAAAAGTATGTCATCTACATATAATATGAGAAATGCTACAGAGCTCCCACTCACTTTCTTGTAAACGCAGGCTTCTCCATAAGTCTCAAGATAAACCCAAACGCTTTGATCATCTCATCAAAGCGAATGTTCCAACTCCGAGATGCTTGCACCAGCCCATAAATGGATCGCTGGAGCTTGCATACCTTGTTAGCATTCTTAGGGTCGATAAAACCTTCCGGCTGCATCATATACAGCTCTTCCTTAAGATAACCGTTAAGGAATGCCGTTTTGACGTCCATCTGCCATATCTCATAATCATAGTATGCGGCAATTGCTAACATGATTCGATGGACTTAAGCTTCGCTACGGAGAGAAAGTCTCATCGTAGTCAATCCCTTGAACTTGCCGATAACCCTTAGCGACAAGTCGAGCTTTATAGATGGTGACATTACCATCCGCCTCCGCCTTCTTCTTAAAGATCCATTTGTTTTCTATCGCCGCCGATCATCGGGCAAGTCCGCCAAAGTCCATACTTTGTTTTCATACATGGATCCTATCTCGGATTGCATGGCTTCAAGCCATTTGTTGGAATCTGGGCCCGCCATCGCTTCTTCATAGTTCAAGGTTCACCGTTGTCAAACAACATGATTTCCGTGACAGGGTTGCCATACCACTGGGTGTGGAATGTGTCCTTGTGGACCCACGGGTTCAAGAGCAACTTGATCCAAGTACCTTGATCATCATCATTAATTTCCTCTCAAAGAGGTGTAGGCACCACAGAACATTTTCCTCACCTGCACTACTTTCCGGTTCAAGAGGTAGTACTTCATCGAAGTTCTACTTTCCTCCCACTTACTCCTTTCGAGAGAAACTCTTTTTCCGTAAAGGATCCGCTTCTGGCAACAAAGATCTTGCCTTCGGATCTAAGGTAGAAGGTATACCCAATGGTTTCCTTTAGGGTATCCTATGAAGACGCATTTTTCCGACTTGGGTTCGAAGCTTTTCAGGTTGAAGTTTCTTGACATAAGCATCGCATCCCCAAACTTTTAGAAACGACAGCTTAGGTTTCTTTCCAAACCATAATTCATACGGTGTCGCCTCAACGGATTTAGACGGTGCCCTATTTAAAGTGAATGTAGCTGTCTCTAGTGCGTATCCCCAAAATGATAGCGGTAAATCGGTAAGAGACATCATAGATCGCACCATATCCAATAGAGTGCGACACGACGCTCGACACACCGCTTCGCTGAGGTGTTCCAGCGGCGTGAGTTGTGAAACGATTCCACATTTTCTTAAGTGTGTACCAAATTCGTGACTTCAATATTCTCCTCCACGATCCGATCGTAAGAATTTTATCTTTCGGTCACATTGATTCTCTACCTCATTCTGAAATTCCTTGAACTTTTCAAAGGTCTCAGACTTGTGTTTCATCAAGTAGACATACCCATATCTACTCAAGTCATCGTGAGAGTGAGAACATAACGATATCCTCCGCGACTCCACGACGCCATTGGACCGCACACATCGGGTATGTATGATTTCCAATAAGTTGGTTGCTCGCCCATTGTTCCGAGAACGGAGTCTTGGTCATTTTGCCCATAAGGCATGGTTCGCATGTGTCAAGTGATTCATAATCGAGAGACTCTAAAAGTCCATCGAATGGAGCTTCTTCATGCGCTTGACACCAATGTGACCAAGGCGGCAGTGCCACAAGTATGTGGGACTATCGTTATCAACTTTACATCTTTTGGTATTCACACTATGAATATGTGTAATATTACGTTCGAGATTCTTTAAGAATAAACCATTGACCATCGGATCATGACCATAAAACATATCTCTCATATAAATAGAACAACCATTATTCTCGGATTTAAATGAGTAGCCATCTCGCATTAAACGAGATCCTGATACAATGTTCATGCTCAAACTTGGCACTAAATAACAATTATTGAGGTTTAAAACTAATCCCGTGAGGTAAATGTAGAGGTAGCGTGTCGACGGCATCACATCGACCTTGGAACCATTCCCGACGCCAAGATCGTCACCTCGCCCTTCGCCAGCCTCCGCTTATTCCGCAGCTCCCGCCGTGAGTTACAAATATGAGCAACGGCACCGGTATCAAATACCTGTGAGTTACTACGAGTAATCTGGTAAGGTACACATCAATTACATGTATATCAAATATACCTTTAGTGTTGCCGGCCTTCTTGTCCGCTAAGTATTTGGGGCAGTTCCGCTTCCAGTGGACTTCCCTTTGCAATAAAAGCACTATGTCTCAGGTTTGGGTCCATTCTTTGACTTCTTCCCGGCAACTTGCTTACCGGGCGCGGCAACATCCTTGTCGTCCATGTTGAAGTTCTTCTTACCCTTGCCCTTTTTGAACTTAGTGATTTTATTGACCATCAACACTTGATGTTCTTTCTTGATTTCAACCTCTGCTGACTTCAGCATCGAGAATACTTCGGGAATGATCTTCACCATCCCCTGCATATTGTAGTTCATCACAAAGCTCTTGTAGCTTGGTGCGAGCGACTGAAGGATTCTGTCAATGACCGCCTCGTCCGGGAGGTTAATGTCCAGCTGGGACAGGCGGTTGTGCAACCCAGACATTTTGAGTATGTGCTCACTGACAAAACTGTTTTCCTCCATCTTACAACTATAGAACTTGTCGGAGACTTCATATCTCTCGACCCAGGCATGAGCTTGGAAAATCATTTTCAGCTCCTCGAACATCTCATATGCTCCGTGTTGCTCAAAACGCTTTTGGAGCCCCGGTTCTAAGTGTAAAGCATGCCGCATCGAACGAGGGAGTAATCATCAAGACGAGACTGCCAATCATTCATAATGTCTTGGTTCTTCGATGGGTGCATCACCTAGCGGTGCTTCTAGGACATATTGTTTCTTGGCTGCTATGAGGATGATCTCGTGTTCCGGACCCAGTCCGAATAGTTGCTGCCATCGCCTTTCAGCTTGGTTTTCTAGGAACCCGTTGAAGTTCATGGTGACATGAGCGTTGGCCATTTGATCTACAAGACATTTTGCAAAGATTTTAGACTAATGTTCGTGATAATTAAGTTCATCTAATCAAATTATTTAATGAACTCCCACTCAGATTTGACATCCCTCTAGTCATTTATGTTACATGATCCGAGTCGACTAGGCCGGTACGATCATCACGTGAGACGGACTAGTCATCGCCGGTGAACATCTCCATGTTGATCGTATCTTCCATACGACTCATGTTCGACCTTTCGGTCTCTTGTGTTCCGAGGCCATGTTTGTACATGCTAGGCTCGTCAAGTTAACCCTAAGTGTTTATGCATGTGTAAAATTGTCTTACACCCGTTGTATGTGAACGTAAGGATCTATCACACCCGATCATCACGTGGTGCTTCAAACGCATTTAACTTTAGCAACGGTGCATAGTTAGGGGAACACTTTCTTGAAATTATTATAAGGGATCATCTTATTTACTACCGCCGTTCTAAGTAAACAAGATGCATAAAACATAATAAACATCACATGCAATTATATAAAGTAGTGACATCATATGGCCAATATCATATAGCTCCTTTGATCTTCATCTTCGGGCTCCATGATCATCTTGTCACCGCATGACACCATGATCTCCATCATCGTGTCTCCATGAAGTTGTTTCGCCAACTATTACTTCTACTAGTATGGCTAACACATTTAGCAATAAAGTAAAGTAATTTACATGGCGTTGAATCAATGACTCGCAGGTCATACAATAATTAAGACAACTCCTATGGCTCCTGCCGGTTGTCATACTCATCGACATACAAGTCGTGATTCCTATTACAAGAACATGATCTCATACATCACAATATATCATTCATCATTCATCACAACTTCTGGCCATATCACATCACATGACAATTGCTGCAAAAACAAGTTAGACGTCCTCTAATTGCTATTGCATCTTTTACGTGGCTGCAATTGGGTTCTAGCAAGAACGTTTTCTTACCTACGAATAACCACAACGTGATTTTGTCAACTTCTATTTACCCTTCATAAGGACCCTTTTCATATAATCCGCCCAACTAAAGTAGGAGAGACAGACACCCGCTAGCCACCTTATGCAACTAGTGCATGTCACCGGTGGAACTCGCCTCACGTAAGTGTACGTGTAAGGTCGGTCCGGCCGCTTCATCCCACAATACCGCTGAAGCAAGAAAAGACTAGTAGCGCCAAGCAAGTTGACAAGATCTACGCCCACAACAAAATTGTGTTCTACTCGTGCAATAGAGAACTACGATAGACCTAGCTCATGATGCCACTGTTGGGGAACGCTGCAGTAAAATTAAAAATTTCCTACGGTTTCACCAAGATCCATCTATGAGTTCATCTAAGCAACGAGTCATGGGAGAGAGATTGCATCTACATACCACTTGTAGATCGCGGCGGAAGCGCTCAAAGGAACGGTGATGATGCAACAGACACGCCGTGATTCAGATCACCGATGACCAAGTGCCGAACGGATAGCACCTCCGCTGCTCAACACACGACGGAACGGACGACGTATCCTCCTTCTTGATCCAGCAAGGGGAAGGAGAGGTTGAGGAAGAAGGCTCCAACAGCAGCACGACGACGGAGTGGTGGTGATGGAGTGACAGCCCCAAGCAGGCTTCGCCAAGCACACGCCGAGGAGGAGAGGTGTTGGGAGGGAGGGCTGCGCCTTGAAGTGTGTTGCAGCCTCCCTCACCCCTCTATTTATAGGGAAGGGGCAGGCCGCCCTCTAGATGACATCTAGAGGGGGGCGGCGGCCAGGGAGGGGGGCTTGCCCCCCAAGCAAAGGGGGGCGCCCCCACTAGGGTTCCCCCCCAAACCCTAGGAGCATGGGCCCAAGGGGGGGGGCGCACCCAGCCCTCCAGGGGCTGGTTCCCTGCCCTCAGGGCCCATGAGGCCCTCCGAGAGGGGTGGCCCTCCCGTGGACCCCCGTACCTCTCCGTGGCCTCGGTACAATAATCGATATGACCCCGAAACTTTCCGTGTCCGTTTGACAACTTGCCATATATAAATCTTTACCTCCAGACCATTTCGGAACTCCTGTGACGTCCGGGATCTCATCCGAGACTCCGAACAACATTCGGTAATCACATACAAGTCTTCCTAATAACCCTAGCGTCACCGAACCTTAAGTGTGTAGACCCTATGGGTGCGGGAGACATGCAGACATGACCAAGACGGCTCTCCGGTCAATAACCAACAGCGGATCTGGATACCCATGTTGGCTCCTACATACTCCTCGATGATTTCATTGGATGAACCACGATGTCGAGGATTCAAGCAACCCCAGATACTATTCCCTTTGTCGACGGTATGTTACTTGCCCGAGATTCGATCGTCGGTATCCCAATACCTCGCTCAATCTGCTATCGCAAGTCACTTTACTCGCATCAGTAATGCTTGATCCCGTGACCGCACACTTGGTCACTTTGAGCTCATTATGATGATGCACTACCGAGTGGGCCCAAGGATACCTCTCCGTAACACGGAGTGACAAATCCCAGTCTCGATCCTTGTCAACCCAACAGACACTTTCGGAGATACCGCAAAGGCACCTTTATAGTCACCCAGCTTACGCCAGGACGCTTGGTACACCCAAAGCACTCCTACGGTATCCGGGAGTTACACGATCTCATGGTCTAAGGAAGAGATACTTGACATTGGAAAAGCTCTAGCAAAACGAACTACACGATCTTGTGCTATGCTGAGGATTGGTCTTGTCCATCACATCATTCTCCTAATGATGTGATCCCGTTATCAATGACATCCAATGTCCATAGTCAGGAAACCATGACTATCTATTGATCAACGAGCTAGTCAACTAGAGGCTCACTAGGGACATATTGTGGTCTATGTATTCATACGTGTATTATGATTTTTGGATAATACAATTATAGCATGAATAAAATACAATTATCATGAACAAGGAAATATAATTATAATCCTTTTATTATTGCCTCTAGGGCATATTTCCAACAAGTACGTGTGTGTCTGGATAGGTAGCGATGGATAAATTTTGTATGTTTTTGTTCCTGGTTTTTCCCATTGATTATGGATTTCAAAGCTAATCTTGGAATGTTTCAATTGCACGATATATTATGGATTTTCAGTGAGCACAAGCCTGCAACCTTGAAGGAAAAGCCATTGCCGCTGATGACATGATACTACGGGTGGGATTTTCATGTTTACTTTGTTATGTCAAGATGTTGCCTCGAGAGGTACAACTGATTTAGTAGATGTACTACACTCCTAAAAGTCGAGTGTGAGTAGTTCTGCTTGAAGAGGCCATGGTGATTTTGGTTCATTTATTGTAAAATCTTGTGATAGCTTGACACAATGCTCACAAACTCACAAACTTATTTAACAAGGATGCTTCGCTGTTCGAGGTCCGCGGATGTGTTTATTCAAACCTTTGATGAGAATTTTTGATCATTGTTGTTCATTAGTGTCCAATTAGGTTTAGTTTTAGAAATCTTGAATATGTATTTATAAAATATTCAGATGGAACAACTCAGATTAAACTATCTAAAAATTCTGGGCCCCCTCTATAATAGTTGCATGAATAGAAGTAAGGAGACTGAGTGTTAGTAGGTCATAAGTACCTTACTATACTCCCCTTCATTACTGCTTTGTTCTGGTTGAACACCTCGCAATCGTTGCTCCTCCAAGTCTGAACTCCACCGCCGTGGCTCGTATGACACATCGGTGATAATGTGTTTGGTTGTAATTGTACACCACACACGTAATCACGAGTATGTCTTTCTGTGGCACCAGAGTTCCAGTTTTGGCGGTGGCTGGTTGTTTCTTAAAATTGTTATATGAACCTTGCAGGACTTCTTTGCCAGGATGCAAAAGGTCAATAATTTCGTGGCAACACCACATTAGGTAATTCAAAATTTTACTCTCTATTCTCATACCTTTTCCTACAATGATGTAGCACACGTCTGCTTTTGGTGGTTTGCTTTGCTGAGACAGGATATATATCGGGAGAGAAATCATAACAGGGGTTGAGCAGAAGAGGGCAAAGGAAGACTCGTGGGAGCTGCGAGGCAATGATTTTGGGGTATGTTATCGCTTTTAGGTGTGATACCAGTTCATAATTTACTGTTGCTATGCACATGATCGGCGGTCACAGAGGCTGCCGGCTAGCTGCAAACCATGGTGCTGGTTGTTGGCGCCCACCTAGGTCTTGGTGGCCAGCGGCATGGCCGGGTAGCACGGCTAGGCGATGTTCTCGGCTGAGTGCGCCGGTGTTTGGCGGCTAATGGTTCCAGTGTGGCAGATCTGCTTTCCGGCTTTGATTGCGCCATGGGAGATTGGATCTAGGACGGCGGCAGCCTCACCGTGGATTATGGGCTCCATCAAAAGATTTTGTGAGAGTTTCTTCTCTGCAGATGTGATGGTTGACTTCAGCGGCGTAGATGCAAACCGTGAACGATGTCTTGATGCAGAGGGATTGTTGTGCAGTGGCGGCGGGCATATCGCCTGTAGCTACTGGGATCGTGGATAAGTGGTGGCGACAACACATGAATGACCTCGATGGTGGTGCTACTTAAGCATCCGGTCTAGAGCTCCGGGGTGAAAGCCTTGGTCTGGCCCTTGTTGGGTATATCTGGCAATGGCGATGTTTTTACGTTGTTACCTTGTTGAAGGAATTGTTCGGAATGCTCGGACTGATTCTTCGTGGTGAAAACCTAGATTCTAACCTTGGATGGCTGGATCCGGTGATGGTGACACTTGAGTGTCGCTCCCTTCCTGAAGGCGTTGTTGTTGAAGAACATCGCCGTCCGCGTGGAGTCATGAGATTGTTGGTGCAGATATGGTCATTGTTATAGTTTTCTGATCGTGATCTGATATCTTTGGGGCTTTTTTCTTTTTTTCCTCGCACGCATAGCTTTGGTCTCGTATGACTTTGCTATTTGCCGGCATTATGTGCGTGCGTTGGTGTTGGCTATGTGCATCCTAGCTATGCAGAGACCGGGTGTGTGCTCATTTGTTTGTATCCTCTTGATGCTTCATTTTGAGTCAATAAAATCCATCCTTTGTCAAAAAAAGCTATCAGTTCTCTACTTTCTATGTAGATTAATTCTGTTTATTAGCCATAAGTATTTTTTGGATACCAACTAAATATTGTGAAAGCAACACTAAAACATACACGCATCTACTAAATGTAAAACTGTTTCTCTGCTGGTACAAACAATCATGTAGATTGCTGCATGTAGTTTCTTTTTGCACACAACATACTATCCAGTAGTGCCAAAATTAGAATCTCATTCCATGTCCATTATACAAGATGCAATAGAGTTCAGAATAAGTTATTCATCATCATCTTCACGCATTTTCCGTTGTAATGTATATTTTGTATTTGTGTACAGTTGGACACATACATACGATATGTCGAACTTATGCATAAGAAAAGGGACCCTTCACTGTATGCAATGTTTTGTTGCAATAGCAGCACTTGGTGCTACTAATGTTGCCTCTGTCGAAGTATGTCTTCTGCATGACATTTATTTATATTCAGATCATTCTGGGGTATGCTTTAAATGGATTTCTATTTATGTTACTATACAAATTTGCTTTTTTATATATAACTAATGTCTATCCCACCATTCCCAGCATGATTTGGCATGGTATCGACTGTAGTTGCTGTCTTCGAAGCACCTTTAACCAAGGCAAAGCACATGAAACAATCTCTTTGAATTTACGATTCTACGTCAAGGTTGGTGATAGGATTAGGGTAGGGGAAGCCAAGGGCGATGGAACAAATTATAGCAGTAGTCTCTTTTCCAGTTATCGTCGCACTATTCATTGAAACAAGCCAATATGCCCTACAATGATGTACCGGCCAGCTGACTTATGTATCTTGCAGTGTCGGCGTCATACTTTTGTACATAGAAGGATGGATTCAGTAACAATCACTTGAATAGTTCTACTAATTTGGGTTTCCTGTATACGCATTTTGACCCTTTGTTCCTCTACACCAGCAATGCTTGAGGATTCATCGGATGTACCGAGATCAAATATTGGATGCCAATTTGGATACTCAGGTTACACGACCATCTGTGCATGCATAGATGAGATGTTTTTCATGAATTGTTCCGACGCATGGTGGTTTTTCATACACTTTTCATTTTTTATCTGGTTAGGTGAACAATACTATTTAGGTGATTGTGGAAATGCAGGCTACAGTACTAAATTTTCATAAGGTTTGTGAAAATACAATTTTCTACATTAAGGATGTGCCCAGCTTCCATGGCAGAGTTTAGTTGGTTAGTACATTAGTGGGTGTGTTATGTATTCGCAAGGTTGTGTCCAGATAAGACTTAATTCCTTGTAACCATAAATGTGAGCTAGGAAGAATAAAATTTGTGCTCTATTGAACTTCTTGTAGAGCGGAGCAAGACGATCGAAGAGAGGGGGATTACAAATATTTCATTCATGGCAGAGTTAGAAGTAGAACGAGCAATGTAGATGGACAATTATGCTTTCTTAAGAGTATATTTTTCGTGTGAACTATATTTATTTTCCGTGGCAACGGCAGTTGGTCTTGAGATTGACAAAGTTGCAAAAACATCGCCTCCCATTGAAAGAATATTTCCCTGCCACCACAATGTTACTATTGTCAATTGTATGTGATAGTGAGAGAATATTACCTTGAGGTGTTTTAATGCACTATCATTGGTGGATAGGAAGGGTATGAACCATCACAAACAAGAGCAATGACTATGTGATAGCAAGGTCGAGGTGAGGTCGGAGGGCTATCAGAAAATAGGAGGTAGGCAGGGAGAATGAGGATGATGTCATGTCTTGTTGCGGTGGTGACCCATAAGTAAATACGCTTGTTGCAGTCATGTCTCGCGATGATGCCAAGAGTAATTTTTTCCTACCTTGTCTATAATTGTGTGCCTTGGCCACCATGCCAAAAATAATACACCTTAGATAAACAAATGGAGGGAGTAAAAAGGAACAAAGAGATCAAAAAGATTATGGTATGTCTTCCCACAATTTTGGTATGTATCTAAAAGTATATTAGCTATGTATGTACTCCTAGAAAAGCTGAGGTACTCCATCTTGGTGGAGAAGATAAAAATGTCCACAATTTATGGTCTTGTGCTAATCTATTTTTGTATTGCGCCTATAGCAACGCACGGGCATTATGCTAGTCCTAGTAGGTTTCCACCTAAAGGACAAGGGGGAAGGAAGGCAGAGGGGGGCCGCGCCCCCAACCCCTTGTCCAATTCGGACTGGGCTTGGGGGTGTTGGAAATATGCCCTAGAGGCAATAATAAATTGGTTATTATTATATTTCCTTGTTCATGATAATCGCTTATTATCCATGCTATAATTGTATTGATAGGAAACTCAGATGCATGTGTGGATACATAGACAACACCATGTCCCTAGTAAGCCTCTAGTTGACTAGCTCGTTGATCAACCGATGGTTACGGTTTCTCGACCATGGACATTGGATGTCATTGATAACGGGATCACATCATTAGGAGAATGATGTGATGGACAAGACCCAATCCTAAGCCTAGCACAAAGATCGTAGTTCGTATGCTAAAGCTTTTCTAATGTCAAGTATCATTTCCTTAGACCATGATATTGTGCAACTCCCGGATACCGTAAGAATGCTTTGGGTGTACCAAACATCACAACGTAACTGGGTGGCTATAAAGGTGCACTACAGGTATCTCCGAAAGTGTCTGTTGGGTTGGCACGAATCGAGACTGGGATTTGTCACTCCGGTTGACGGAGAGGTATCTCTGGGCCCACTCGGTAGGACATCATCATAATGTGCACAATGTGACCAAGGGGTTGATCACGGGATGATGTGTTACGGAACGAGTAAAGAGACTTGCCGGTAACGAGATTGAACAAGGTATATGGATACCGACGATCGAATCTCGGGCAAGTGCAATACCGCTAGACAAAGGGAATTGAATATGGGATCAATTGAGTCCTTGACATCGTGGTTCATCCGATGAGATCATCGTGGAACATGTGGGAGCCAACATGGGTATCCAGATCCCGCTGTTGGTTATTGACCGGAGAACGTCTCGGTCATGTCTACATGTCTCCTGAACCCGTAGGGTCTACACACTTAAGGTTCGATGACGCTAGGGTTATAAAGGAAGTTGTATGTGGTTACCGAATGTTGTTCGGAGTCCCGGATGAGATCCCGGACGTCACGAGGAGTTCCGGAATGGTCCGGAGGTAAAGATTTATATATGGAAGTCCTATTTTGGTCACCGGAAAAGTTTCGGGTTTTCAGACGCACGGGACCACCGGAGGGTCCTGGGTTCACCAAGTGGGGCCACCGGCCCCGGAGGGCTGCATGGGCCAAGTGTGGGAGGAGACCAGCCCCAGGTGGGCTGGTGCGCCCCCCCCCACAAGGGCCCAAGGCGCCTAGGGTTTGGGGAGGGGGCGCCCCACCTAGCTTGGGGGGCAAGTTTCCCCCTCTCCCCTCCCTTGGCCGCCACCCTAGATGGGTTTGGGCTGGCCGCCGCTCCTAGGAGTGGAACCCTAGGTGGGGGCGCAGCCCCTCTCCCTATATATACTTGAGGTCTTGAGGGCTGCCAACACGTGAGAACTTTTCCCTCTTGGCGCAGCCCTACCTCTCTCCTTCTCCTCTCTCGTGGTGCTTGGCGAAGCCCTGCTGGATTGCCACGCCTCCATCACCACCACGCCGCTGTACTGCTGCTGGATGGAATCTTCCTCAACCTCTCCCTCTCCTTGCTGGATCAAGGCGTGAGACGCCACCGGCTGTACGTGTGTTGAACGCGGAGGTGCCGTCTGCTCGCACTAGGATCTCCGTGATTTGGATCACGACGAGTACAACTCCTTCAACCCCGTTTCTCTTGAACGCTCGCTTAGCGATCTACAAGGGTATGTAGATGCACTCTCCTTCCCTCGTTGCTGGTTTCTCCATAGATAGATCTTGATGACACGAGGAAAATTTTGAATTTCTCGCTACGCTCCCCAACAAAGGGCATCATGAGCCGTGTTTATTGCGTAGATTCTTTGCACGAGTAGAACACAAAGTAGTTGTGGGCGTTGATTTTGTTCAATATACTTACCGTTACTAGTCCAATCTTGTTTCGACGGTATTGTGGGATGAAGCGGCCCGGACCGACCTTTACACGCATTTCACGTGAGACAGGTTCCACTGATCGACATGCACTTTGTGCATAAGGTGGCTAGCGGGTGCCGCCTCCCACTTTAGTCGGAACGGATTCGATGAAAAGGGTCCTTATGAAGGGTAAATAGCAATTGGTATATCACGTTGTGGTTTTGCGTAGGTAAGAAACGTTCTTGCTAGAAACCCATAACAGCCATCAGAAACATGCAAACAACAATTAGAGGACGCCTAACTTGTTTTTGCAGGGTATGCTATGTGATGTGATATGACCAAGAAGAATGTGATGAATGATATGTGATGTATGAGATTGATCATGTTCTTGTAATAGGATTCACGACTTGCATGTCGATGAGTATGACAACGGCAGGAGCCATAGGAGTTGTCTTAATTTATTGTATGACCTGCGTGTCATTGAACAACGCCATGTAATTACTTTACTTTATTGCTAACCGGTAGCCATAGTAGTAGAAGTAATAGTTGGCGAGACAACTTCATGGAGACACGTTGATGGAGATCATGATGGAGGAGATCATGGTGTCATGCCGGTGACGATGATGATCATGGAGCCCCGAAGATGGAGATCAAAAGGAGCAAAATGATATTGGCCATATCATGTCACTATTTGATTGCATGTGATGTTTATCATGTTTATGCATCTTGTTTACTTAGAACGACGGTAGTAAATAAGATGATCCCCTACAACAATTTCAAGAAGTGTTCTCCCCTAAAGTTCGTCGCTTCTAAGCACCACGTGATGATCGGGTGTGATGGATTCTTACGTTCACATACAACGGGTGTAAGACAGATTTACACACGCGAAACACTTAGGGTTAACTTGACGAGCCTAGCATGTACAGACATGGCCTCGAACACAGAGACCGAAAGGTCGAGCATGAGTCGTATAGTAGATACGATCAACATGAAGATGTTCACCGATGATGACTAGTCCGTCTCACGTGATGATCGGACACGGCCTAGTTGACTCGGATCATGTAATCACTTAGATGACCAGAGGGATGTCTATTCGAGTGGGAGTTCATAAGATGAACTTAATTATCCTGAACATAGTCAAAAGACCTTTTGCAAATTATGTCGAAGCTCGCGATTTAGTTCCACTGTTTAGATATGTTCCTAGAGAAAATATAGTTGAAAGTTGGCGATGAGCGATTATGCGGACAAAAGAAAGCTTATGTCCTTAATGCACCGCCAAGGTGCTGAACCCCAAACATCGCTTTGTGGATGTTGCGCACATCGGACATACACGCTTTGATAACTACGTGATAGTTCGGTTAAACGGTTTAGAGTTGAGGCACCAAAGACGTTTTCAAACGTCGCGGAACATATGAGATGTTTCGAGGGCTGAAATTGGGATTTCAGGCTCGTGCCCACATCAAGAGGTATAAGACCTCCGACGATTGTCTTAGCCTGCAAACTAAGGGAGAAAAGCTCAATCGTTGAGCTTGTGCTCAGATTATGTGAAGTGCAGCAATCACTTGAACCGAGTGGGAGTTGATCTTCCAGATGAGATAGTGATGTTTCTCCAATGTCATTTCCACCAAGCTGTTAGAGCTTCGTGATGAACTATAACATATCAGGGATAGATATGATGATCCTTGAGGTATCGCGATGTTTGACACCGCGAAAGTAGAAATCAAGAAGTAGCATCAATTGTTGATGGTTGGTGAAACCACTAGTTTCAAGAAGGGCAAGGGCAAGAAGGGACACTTCATGAAACGACAAATCAGTTGCTGCCCAAAGGAAGAAACCCAAGGTTGAACCCAAACCCGAGACTAAGTGCTTCTGTAATAAGGGGAACAGCCACTGGAGCAGAATTACCCTAGATACTTGGTAGATAAGAAGGTTGGCAAGGTCTAAAGAAGTATATTGGATATACATTATGTTAATATGTACTTTACTAGTACTCCTAGTAGCACCAGGGTATTAGATACCGGTTCGGTTGCTAAGTGTTAGTAACTTGAAACAAAAGCTACGGAATAAACGGAGACTAGCTAAAGGTGAGCCGAAGATATGTGTTGGAAGTGTTTCCAAGTTTGATTTGATCAAACATCGCACGCTCCCTCTACCATCAAGATTAGTATCAAACCTGAATAATTGTCATTTGGTGATTATGCTGAGCATAGACATGATTGGATTATGTCTATCGCAATACGGTTATTCATTTAAGGAGAATAATGGTTACTCTATTTATTTGAATAATACCTTCAATGGTCTTGCACCTAAAGGAATGGTTTATTGAATCTCGATCGTAGTGATACACATTTTCATGCCAAAAGATATAAGATAGTAATGATAGTACCACTTACTTGTGGCAATCGCCATTTGAGTCATATTGGTATAGAACGCATGAAGAAGCTCCATGTTGATGGATCTTTGGACTCACTCGCTTTTGAAAAGTTTGAGACATGCTAACCATGTCTATTGGTGTATATGCATGAAGAAACTCCATGCAAATGGATCGCTTGGACTCACTTGATTTTGAATCACTTGAGATATGCAAAGCATACCACATGGGCAAGATGACTGAAAAGCCTCGTTTCAAAGAAGATGGAACAAGATAGCAACTTGTTGGAAGTAACACATTTTGATGTGTGCAGTCCAATGAGTGCCGAGGCATGCAAAGGAATATCGTTATGTTCTTACTTCACAGATGATTTGAGTAGATGTTGAGTATATTTACTTGATGAAACACAAGTCTGAATTATTGAAAGGTTCAAGTAATTTCAGAGTGAAGTTGAAGATCTTCGTGACAAGAGGATAAAATGTCTGTGATGTGATCATAGAGATGAATATCTGAGTTACGAGCTTTGGCACGCTATTAAGACATAGTGGAAATTGTTTCACAATTAATACCGCCTGCAACACCATAGTGTGATGGTGTGTCCAAACATCATAGTTGCACCCTATTGGATATGATGCGTACCATGATGTCTCTTATTGAATTACCACTATCGCTCATGGGTTAGGCATTAGAGACAACCACACTCACTTTAATAGGGCAGCACGTAATTCCGCTGAGACGACACCGTTTGAACTATGGTTTGGAGAAACCTAAATTGTCATTTCTTAAAAGTTTGGGGCTGCTACGCTTATGTGAAAAAGTTTCAGGTTGATAAGCTCGAACCCAAAGCGGATAAAATGCTTCTTCATAGGAAACCCAAAACAGTTGGGTATACCTCCGCCTCAGCCCGAAGCAAAAGGATTGTTTCTAGAATTAGGTCCTTTCCCGAGAAAAGTTTCTCTCAAAAGAATTGAGTGGGAGGATGGTCGAGACTTGATGAGGTTACTGAACCGTCACTTCAACAAGTGTATAGCAGGGCGCAGGAAGTTGTTCCTGTGGCGCCTACACCAATTGAAGTAGAAGCTTATGATAGTGATCATGAAGTTTTAGATCAAGTCACTACTGCATTCGTGAGGGTGACAAGGATGTGTACTACTCGAGTGGTACAGCAATCCTGTCTTAGAGGTCATGTTGCTAGACAACAATGAACCTACGAGCTATGGAGAAGCGATGGTGGGCCCGGATTCGATTTAATGGCTCGAGGCCATAAAATCCGAGAAAGGATCCATGACTTTGGTAGACTTGCCCGATGATCGGCAAGCCATTGAGATGAATGGATCTTTAAGAAGAAAACAGACGTGGATGGTAATGTCACCGTCTATGAAGCTCGACTTGTGGCGTAAGAGTTTTTCACAAGTTCAAGGAGTTGACTACGATGAGATTTTCTCATCCGTAGCGATTCTTGAGACCGTCGGAATCATGTTAGGATAAGCTGCATTTATGAAATCTGGCAGATGGATGTCAAAACGAGTTTCCTTACCAGTCTTCGTAAGGAAAGGTTGTATGTGATACAATCAGAAAGTTTTGTCGATCCTAAGGATGCTAAAAGGTATGCTGGCTCCAAATGATCCTTTCTAAGGACCGGAGTAAGCATCTCGGAGTTGGAATGTGCGCTTTGATGAGATGATCAAAGATTTTGGGTTTATACAAAGTTTATGAGAAACTTGTATTTCCAAAGAAGTGAGTGGGAGCACTATAGAGTTTCTGATAAGTATATGTTGTAAACATATTGTTGATCAGAAATGATGTAGAATTTCTAGAAAGCATATAGGGTTATTTGAAAAGTGTTTTTCAATGGAAAAACCTAGATTAGGCTACTTGAACAATAAGCGCCAAGATCTATAAGATAGATCAAAATGCTTAATAATACTTTCAAATGAGCACATACCTTGACATGATGTTGAAGGTGTTCAAGATGGATCAGTCAAAGAAGGAGTTCTTGCCTGAGTTATAAGGTATGAAGTTAAGACTTAAAGCTCGACCACGGCAGAATAGAGAGAAAGGACGAAGGTCGTCCCCTATGCTTAGATGTAGGCTCCATAGAATGCTATGCTGTGTACCGCACCGGAAGTGTGCCTTGCCATGAATCAGTCAAGGGGTACAAGAATGATCCGGGAATGGATCATTGGATAGCGGTCTAAATTGTCCTTGGAGTAAATAAGGACATGTTTCTCGATTATGGAGGTGATAAAGAGTTCGGCGAAAGGGTTACGCCGATGCAAGCTTTAAGACCTATCCGAGTGACTCGAGTAGCAAACCGGATACGTATAGTGGAGCAACCATTTGGAATAGCTTCAAGTGGAGCGTGGAAGCAACATTTACAATATGACATAGAGAATTGCGAAGTAATGCACGGATCTGAATGTTACGCACCTGCTGACTAAAACCTCTCTCACAAGCAAAACATGATCAAACCCCGTAACTCATTGAGTCTTAATCACATGATGATGTGAACTAGTTTAATGACACTAGTAAACTCTTTGGATGTTGGTCACATGGCGATGTGACCTGTGAGTGTTAATCACATGGCGATGTGAACTAGATTATTTACTCTAGTGCAAGTGGGAAACTGTTGGAAATATGCCCTAGAGGCAATAATAAATTGGTTATTATTATGTTTCCTTGTTCATGATAATCGTTTATTATCCATGCTATAATTGTATTGATAGGAAACTCAGATGCATGTGTGGATACATAGACAACACCATGTCCCTAGTAAGCCTCTGACTAGCTCGTTGATCAACTGATGGTTACGGTTTCCTGACCATGGACATTGGATGTCATTAATAACGGGATCACATCATTAGGAGAATGATGTGATGGACAAGACCCAATCCTAAGCCTAGCACAAAGATCGTAGTTTGTATGCTAGAGCTTTTCTAATGTCAAGTATCATTTCCTTAGACCATGAGATTGTGCAACTCCCGGATACCGTAGGAATGCTTTGGGTGTACCAAACGTCAAAACGTAACTGGGTGGCTATAAAGGTGCACTACAGGTATCTCCGAAAGTGTCTGTTGGGTTGGCACGAATCGAGATCGATTTGTCACTCCGCTGACGGAGAGGTATATCTGGGCCCACTCGGTAGGACATCATCATAATGTGCACAATGTGACCAAGGGGTTGATCACGGGATGATGTGTTACGGAACGAGTAAAGAGACTTGCCGGTAACGAGATTGAACAAGGTATCGGGATACCGACGATCGAATCTCGGGCAAGTGCAATACCGCTAGACAAAGGGAATTGAATATGGGATCGATTGAGTCCTTGACATCGTGGTTCATCTGATGAGATCATCGTGGAACATGTGGGAGCCAACATGGGTATCCAGATCCCGCTGTTGGTTATTGACCGGAGAACGCCTCGGTCATGTCTACATGTCTCCGAACCCGTAGGGTCTACACATTTAAGGTCTGGCGACGCTAGGGTTATAAAGGAAGTTTGTATGTGGTTACCGAATGTTGTTCGGAGTCCTGATGAGATCCCGGACGTCACGAGGAGTTCCGGAATGGTCCGGAGGTAAAGATTTATATATGGGAAGTCATGTTTTGGTCACCTAAAAGTTTCGGGTTTTATCGCATCGCATCGGGACCACCGGGAGGGTCCCGGGGGTCCACCAAGTGGGCCCACAACCCCCGGAGGGCTGCATGGGCCAAGTTTGGGAGGGGACCAGCCCCAGGTGGGCTGGTGCGCCCCCCCCCCACAAGGGCCCAAGGCGCCTAGGGTTTGGGGAGGGGGCGCCCCACCTAGCTTGGGGGGCAAGTTTCCCCTCTCCCCTCCCTTGGCCGCCACCCTAGATGGGTTTGGGCTGGCCGCCGCCCCTAGGAGTGGAACCCTAGGTGGGGGTGCAGCCCCCCTCCCCCCTTTCCCCCTATATATACTTGAGGTCTTGAGGGCTGCCAACACGTGAGAACTTTTCCCTCTTGGCGCAGCCCTACCTCTCTCCCTTCTCCTCTCTCGCGGTGCTTGGCGAAGCCCTGCTGGATTGCCATGCTCCTCCATCACCACCACGCCGTTGTGCTGCTGCTGGATGGAGTCTTCCTCAACCTCTCCCTCTCTCCTTGCTGGATCAAGGCGTGAGACGCCACCGGCTGTACGTGTGTTGAACGCGGAGGTGCCGTCTGCTCGGCACTAGGATCTCCGGTGATTTGGATCACGACGAGTACGACTCCTTCAACCCCGTTCTCTTGAACGTTTCCGCTTAGCAATCTACAAGGGTATGTAGATGCACTCTCCTTCCCCTCATTGTTGGTTTCTCCATAGATAGATCTTGGTGACACATAGGAAAATTTTGAATTTCTGCTACGTTCCCCAACAGGGGGGGGGGGGGCTCCACCTCCTGGCTGCTGCCTCTCCTTCCCTCTAAGGCCCACTAAGGCCCATCAACTCCCCGGGGGGTTCCGGTAACTATCTGGAACACTTCCGGTGTCTGAAGAACATGGTCCAATATATCAATCTTTATGTCTCGACCATTTCGAGACTCCTCGTCATGTCACTGATATCATTTGGGACTCCAAACAATCTTCGGTACATCAAATCACATAACTCATAATACAAATCGTCATCGAACGTTAAGCGTGCGGACCCTACGGGTTCGAGAACTATGTAGACATGACCGAGACACATCTCCGGTCAATAACCAATAGCGGAACCTGGATGCTCATATTGGTTCCTACATAGTCTACGAAGATCTTTATCGGTCAAACAGCATAACAACATACGTTGTTCGCTTTGTCATCGGTATGTTACTTGCCCGAGATTCGATCGTCGTTATCATCATATCTAGTTCAATCTCGTTACCGGCAAGTCTCTTTACTCGTTCCGTAATGCATTATCTCGTAACTAACTCATTAGTCGCATTGCTTGCAAGGCTTATAGTGATGTGCATTACCGAGAGGGCTGAAAGATACCTCTCCGATACACGGAGTGACCAATCCTAAGATTGATCTATGCCAACTCAACAAATACCATCGGAGACACCTGAGAGCATCTTTATGATCACCCAGTTACGTTGTGACGCTTGATAGCACACAAGGTGTTCCTCCGGTATTCAGGAGTTGCATAATCTCATATTACGAGGAACATGTATAAGTCATGAAGAAAGCAATAGCGTAAAAACTAAACGATCAATATGCTAAGCTAACTGATGGGTCTTGTCCATCACATCATTCTCTAATGATGTGATCCCCGTTTATCAAATGACAACACATATCTATGGCTAGGAAACTTAACCATCTTTGATTAACAAGCTAGTCAATGTAGAGGCATACTGGGGACACTCTGTTTGTCTATGTATCCACACATGTACTAAGTTTCCGGTTAATACAATTCTAGCATGAATAATAAACATTTAGCATGATATAAGGAAATATAAATAACAACTTTATTATTGCCTCTAGGGCATATTTCCTTCACCATCTCTTCCAGTTGCAGCTAGAATTTGTTGACTAGTAGTGAGCTTGATGAAACAACCATCCAGACTACAACAAATAAATGAAATCATAATTGATTAGCACATGAAATCAAAACATTAGTAGCACTTAGCACAAATACTATTGACTTACCTATGAATGGTCTTCAGCCATTGAGAAACCCTTCTTTGCATCTATTCAAGCATATGAACAGTGCATGGAACCTAGGGTTAGTGCTTGGATGCTCCTTCAGATATCTTGTTGTCACAATGCATCTTGAACCTGGATTTGTATCCAACACAGCCTGTAAATAATCCCTAATCCTGGCGTACTGGGCTTTTTGGTCTCCTAACACAATAGCCTTTAATGCCCTCTTTGCCATGTATGCCATGTGTGTTGATATTTCCACACCATACTTGCTCTTTGCAGTTTTAATAATAGTTGTGATTGTTGTGCATGGGTCATTTCTGATAGCCTCCTCACATAATTTTGAAACCCACTTAGCATTGACTTTAGTGTTCTCTCGACATAGAAGGGAATGTGTGGACTAAATATTGCTTCCTAATTGTAAACGACTTCTCATTTGCAATCTGAGAAGCTGCTATATAGAAGGGCATTGCTCATCTATGCAATGTGTTATCACCCTATCACTGCAGTTTCTATGGTAGACAAAGTTCTGTTTTGAGCAATGTGCGGGGCAGTTCTGAACTAGTACACATTTAAGAAGCAAAGATGCTTCACAAATTGCTCCTCTGGATGAGCTCTGTTCTCATCAAACCATATCCTCTTCTTCATCTTCTTTGCTCTGCCTTTTCTACCATTGGGCAACACATATGCCAATGCCTCGGCACCATCATCATCTTCCACACCAAGGTCTTGTGGTTTCTTCTCCTCATCGAGATGATGGAATCCAGTCCTCCTCAAACATGTGTTCTATAATCCCATGTGAATTGCTTGTTGGGCCTTTTCTTTGTCTCTTGGCCCTTCTCTTCTTTGGTATATCTTGCCCTAGCTCATCCTCTTGTTCCTCTTCCTCCAATTCCTCCTCCTCTTCCTCCTCTACATCCTCTTCTTCACCTTGTGGCACATACATCTCATCATCCACTTCGAGTCACACATTTCCTCAACATCCGTGTCCCCTTCAAAATGAAGTTCTGGGTCATTCCTCTGTCTTCTCATCTCCTCAAGCCTAGCTATGATATCACCATATTCTATCAGATCATCATCATCACTATCCTCTTCATTGTCCATCACTGCAGCTTTCCTGTTCAAACAAGTCTGCTTCACTCTTGACTTCTTGTTCTTCCTAAACATTTCAATTTCCTTTCTCCTTTTCTCCTCCATTTCTTGCTCTATTAACAGTTGCTCCTCTGAATTGTCAGTCACATGGTATTCTTCCACTACTGCATCACCTAAAGCAAGTTCCAGGCTCACATTTATTCTACTCTGCTGTGTGTCAAATTGCAATTCTACTCTGATGTGTGTCAAACTGCAAGGGCATTGGCTCTTGTTCTCCTCCTGCATCACAACTCTTAGCTTCTACATGCACATTTTCAACATTAAACAACACTCCTTCATCATCAATCTGATACAGTTTGGGCTCTCCAATTTGTTTTATTGGCGTCTGCAGCTCAATGACATTAACACTGGTATTTATATTGGGAACTTTCTGACTGGCCCTAACTATTGTCACATTCAACATCTTGTTATTCTGCTCTGTTATGTGGTCTAAAATTTCCTCTAACTTTTCATCATCATCTATTTCTTCCATTCCTTCAATCCCTAGCCTAGGGTCCCTCACATAATACAAATAATCTCTTCTGTCTCCATCGGTGCTACCAAATTGTAATATGTGATGTCTGACATCATCATACTCCTTTCAATATCATCTCTATCATGAAAATGCATCGTCAATTCCCAAACCTCATCTTCAAGACTGCAAATAATAATACAAGAGTGCACTATAAGTACTTAAAGTAAAGTGAAGCAAGCTAGTGCAGACGAGCAGAACATCATTTGAGTGCAACAATTCATATCCTTCTATTTACCCGAAACCCTAGTTGTAAGCATCTAATTAAAGAACTATATCATTCTAATTGCAGAACTATAACACACACAAACCCTAGAACTACAACACACACAAACCCTAGAACTACATTAACCCTAACCCTAGCAACAGAAGGGAATGTGATTGGGGAGGGAATGTGATTGGGATCTCACTAGACTCACCGAAAGATGAAGCAATGTGCTGGGTTCCAACTGGATTTGCCTTCACTGGCATGGCGAAAGATCTGCCACCCGGAATTCCACCGAGTACTGCGGGTCCTCCTCCTCCTCCTCTTCTTCTGTCGTCGCCTTCGTAGGGTTCAAGCTCCCGCACATGTCTCCAGTGGACGGCGGGGCGCTGCCGCCAACATCGCTCGATTTCGCCGGGCTCATGTCTGCGACGGGGGCGGGGATGGTGCGCCGCACGAGCCGGAACATGGGAGACGAAGGGGGAAAAGGGGGGATAAGAGGAAACCGAACGAACGGTGCCTTCTAACGACTGTCCGACCAGCCGACAGTGCCACGTCGGCAAAAAATGGGCCCCACCTGTCATAAATCCACTTATCGGTGTCCGATCCGCCGATCAGTGGTATTTGCAAAATGTTTATGAGAGAGGTGGTGTTTTTTGCCAAGAAACTGTAACGTAGTGATTTCTGCTAACCTAGCCCTCAAACTGGTGGTTTTCTGCAATTTACTCCTCTTTCTCTCTCCAAGCTTGTGCAATGTGCTCTGCATCCATCTCTTTTTTTGTTAAATGAATCTCATACTCAGGAGAGCATGTTCTATAGGTTGGCATCACTGTCAAAACCCACACCTCCCTGTTGTTTGCATTGTATCCCTGCTTTATATATGAATGAATAATTATGCTAGATTTTAGTTCAAAAATCTGCATACATTGGTTCCTAATTTGATGCAAATAACCAAAATGATAGGATATTATTTTTTGCAATGTTCTAAGGGAAGCAGGTTCTCTGTTACAACTTGCAAGCCATTGTTGGTTGCTAATATGTAAGGGTGCTGCTTTCTCTAGTCCGATGATTCAGGTTGGATATGCTTGCTGCCCACAGTTTTTTAAGTGATGCTTTCTTAACTGAAATGTCTTGTGATTATATTGACATACATGCAGCACAGAAAGGACAGCAGAAGATTGAAGACCGCCCTCTGTGCTGCATGTATGCGATGATTTTGCGGCCATCAGGATTGATCTATATTATTTAAGTGGCCCATGAGATGTTTGAGGAAATGGCTATAGTAGATTAGCAAGTGAGTAACTATGCAGCGCTTAAGTTCATATGAACCATTTTGTGACCCAGCTTGAGTTCGTTGATTTTTAACAACAATTATTGATGCTGCTAATATCGATCTGTGCTACATCAAAATATTTTAGTCCATGTAAATTTGAACAATATCTTTCTAGTCTGAATGCTGGAATAACAAAACATGGTCTTTAATTAAGCTAGCTGTAGTAATATTACATTTTACATTGCTGGCGTGCAAGTTAAATGTTCTAATACAATTTGTGTTTTCAGGTATTTTGAATCACGCTGATTAATATACTAAACATATATGCGCAAGTAGTTCTTTCTCCTCGTTGCAGCTACAATTTCGTTGATAGCTTCGCTGAGATAAAAGGATAGTATTGAGAGAAATCGTCTGTCTGTCGTCTGATAATGAGATTAGGTATACATTTTTGTTTTTGTTTGTTTCTTCGGTATCATTTGATTGCAGACTTCGGTTAGCTGAGAGAGAGCTAAGAGATAACATGGTAAACAATTTCTACCAAGTGGTTGAGCTACTTTTTTCAAGGCCGGTCAGGTGACTGGGCCAAAACAATAATAAGGAGCTTAGTATTTTGTTATGTGATTTGAGCTGATCTAGGTTCTTATTTCGTTCAAGCAATAAGTTATGATGTACTGGTTAGACCTATTGATACAGGGAAAGAGTAAATCTGTTTTGTTCTACTTAATTTCGGTTCATTGCATTTTTCTTATCGACATTCCTCAACATAAGTTGATTTTAGAAAAAGGTGCTCCAATCATGGTTTTCAATTTCAGTTTCAGCAAAATTTCAGCACCAACTGAAATAACTGAAATTCAATGAAATTCAGTTATTTCAGTTTGCATTTCAGCCAAAAGGCCTAAATATTCATTTGAATTTAATTAAATATTTGAAATTTTCAAAAAATATTTTTGAAAAAAAATTGATTTTCTGTGTACTACTGAATTTCCTGAAATATTTTGACCGAGACGTAATATTTCAGTGTTTACTGAAATTAATGAAATTCAGTGAATTTCAGTGAAATCTCACTAAAAGTGAAAACCATGACTCCAATTCTGCTCGTTTGGAATTTCAACTGAGCGGCCTGTACAGTTCACAAAACTTATTGAGACACATTTTGGTGATTGCATTAAGGGCTATGTTACATCTGTAGGGGTTGAATTGATAGCTACAAATTCAGAGTGACATTTTATCTCACCGAGTGATAATTAAGAAGACATACGCAAAAGGGACCGCTCGAATCAAACAAGCTGCTAATTTAGTACCTGTAGCACTCATGCAAAAGGTATGCTCTTCAGATTTTTCTTAGGCAAGCACAAGGAGAAATGAACAAAAGAGAGGATAACATGCATGCCTCCCTTAACTTGCTGTTGCTGAACTCTTGAATTAGTCTTTGAGGCCGCCCAGGAGGCCAGCGCAACAGACGAGGTGCTCTTGGAGTGTACAAGGGCGAGCAAGAGGCAGTAGATCCAGCTCTGGTCTGTTCTGGCGGTACCGTTTCACTGATATAGCGTCTAGAAGCCCTGGCACGTCGGTGGTGAACTTAAACGGTGGATCGGAGGTCTTGTCTGTCAGATACCTAACGCCGACGGGAGGGCAGCGGGCACCGCGCGCCCCATGTACACGCGTTCCCTGCCACACATGCAAACCTCCTGGCCGAGAGGGAGAAGCACGCCACATCCCCGACAAACACGGCGCGGTGGCGGCCAATGTCCTCCACCGGAAGAAGCCTCTTGCCGGCCACATCCACCTCAAACACCTGGATTAGGTTCCACCGGTTCTCCCTCACATGGTGCTCCACCCTAATCACGTCCATGACCTTCCTCCTGCGCTTCATGATTCTTTGTTAATCGGCACTGAGGTGGTCAAGGTTGAGGTAGTAGCACACCATGAGCATGCCGCCACCGCAGCGGTGGTCGTCGTCGGGAGGTACGAGGTAGCAGAACATGTTGTAGTCGGTGTTGGGCTGGTCCACGACCACGGGCACCACACGAGGCTCGGGACAGAGCAGCGCATGCATTACGTGCCCTCGAGAGTCGCTGGCAGAAACGCCCCTCCAGGGTCAACGCCGACGAGAACCGACACGACAAGGGGTCGTCCGGCCTCCACATCTCGTCGTCCATCACCGCCCACCACGGGTCACCGAGCTTGGCGTAGGCTATGGCACGGCCACGGTCAACCATCAGGAGCACGACTGAGGGAGGGGAGGTCTCGTCAGACACGCCGGCGTAGACGACGCGCGACACGGACTGGAACAGTCCCATGGTCCAGACGGTGTATGCGCTGCCAAGGTCCGCGGTGACGGGCGGGAGGTCGGTGAGGGCCCTGGTGAGCGGGTTGAGGAGGCGCACAGCGTGGCTCGCCTTGTCGCGCAGGAGCAGGAGGCCCTCGGTGCTGGCCTCGAGGTGGTGCCGCGAGAGCCCCGGGAGGTCGACGAGGGCACTGGCGCCGGTGGAGAGGTTGAGGAAGCGGCGGCCGTCGCCGTCGGTGCGGTTGGATAGCATGATCCAGCCCCGCGGCCGGAAGCGGGGGTCCAGGTGGTTGCATCCCTCGCGCGGGTCGGCGGTGCATCTCCTCCACTCCTTGCACGCGGAGCGGAGGCGGATGTACTCGGTCACGTCGTGGCTGAGCAGCCGGTCGGCGATGTCGTCGACGAGCACCGTCGGCAGGTTGGGCCAATCTCGCCTGCCCGTATAAATTAGACCATCGTCAGAGAAACAAGAGAAATGGGCCGTGTGATCTGCTCGGATCTGGTCCTGGTTTGGACGAGAGCCGTGGCGGCGGCTAACCCACCTTGGTATTTTGGGTGCATATGTATTTATATAACGATGAAATGGGCTGTACAGTGAAATGGGCTGATTGCTAGTAGAGAGGTTCCCGGGTGCAGCAAGCCTCGCGAAAGTCAGGAAAACAAAATACTATTTGCCACCCGTTCCATCAGAAAAAAAAAAATACTCCCTTCATTTCAAAATACTTGAAGTTTTATGTATGTCCTAAGTCAAATTCATGCAAATAATTACTAATGACATCCACAATATCAAATATATATAGCAAAAGTATATATTTTATGATGAATCTAGTTAAACTAATTTTGTGTTGTAGACGTTGGTACTTTTTGTATATACTTAGGAGAGACCTCTTTAAGTATTCAAATATTCAAATGGAGAAAGCATATGCCACTCCTTTTTAGGGTCTAAAACTACTTTTTTTGCCTTTAAAAGTGGGCAGGCTATTTTTTTCTTTTGCGGGGTAAAGGGAGATTTCATTACTCAAGGAGGCATATCAGCCTTCAAAAAGTTTACAACAAAGTCCAGCCCCGAGCACAGCCAAAATGCAGTGCGGGGTGTTGCACGTCCATACGCGGCAAGCGCATGAGTATTTCTTCAACATGGTCCAATTCCGAAACACAACTTACCTGTTGAAATCCTAGGGGACCCCCCTCCATCCAAGGGTGATCCCGTGTTAGAGCTCAAACTTTTACCTGATAATCTTAAATATGCTTATCTTGATGAAAACTCAGGGTGGACACGGTCCGGCCGGTCCGGCCCTGACCGAGCCACCGTCTGGACCGCCGGGCGGACGGACCGGACCGACCGAGCAGTGCCAGTCCGCTTTTCATGGACCGGACCGGCGGTTGGAAAGCTCGGGCTGGACCGAGAGGACCGCCCATGGCGTCAGACGGCGACGGAAGCGGCGGCGCATGGCGACGGCGAGCTCCTGCAGGAGATTACGGGCATGGGGAGGAGAGGAAGGAGAGAGACACAGCCGTGTGCCTATCACGAGCACGTTTAAGAGGCCGGGGAGCAGTGGCGGCGCCAAGATTTTGAGGCTGGGTATTCATTGGCACAAAAAAATTACTCTAAATGTACTATAAAGACACCAGTACGACAATAGTAACTTTTTAATGCATCAAACCATACTAATTTTACATAAACATAAAGACACCAGTACCTTACCTTTTGATTGACAGAATGATGGTATCCCATCTTACAATATAACTTTGCGATCGCCTTTTTGGAAGGGATTGATGACATCCTCATTCTTTACTTGATTGAAGAATTCTCTGTCAACAAATGTAACCAAACAATTGTTCAAGTAATGATCACCCATTTTGCTCCTTAGCTTATTCTTCACATAGTTCATTAAGAAAAATTGAATCAACTAAAAACCTGAAACTCTGTTTTTTAAGGTTGTACCTGAACGCAGGGCACAGACGCGGGGAGAGGGAGAAAGAAACTGCTGCCGCCCGCTGGTCCTTGGGCAGGCGGGCGCCCGCCCATGGCGATGGGCGGCCAACGGGGCTGGGGCTGGGCTGCCGGCGAGCGCCGGGGCGGGGCGGCGTCGCGGCGATGCAGTCCGATCGGCGCAGCCTCCGGTCGATCCTAGCAAAGATTAGAGGGGCTTGACGCGGCGTCCGGCGAGCACCGGCGGCGCTGAGCAGCTGAGGCCTGAGGGCGGGGCGGGGGCGGCGGCCGCTGAGCGGGAGCGGGGGCAGTGGGATCGCTCCGTCGCTGACTCGCTGTCGCTGGCGGCTAGGGCTGGAGCAGGGGAAGTGGGGATTGGGGTCGGGGAACGAGGCAACGAGCGAGAGAAGGGAACGAAACGGTGCGGTCGGCGCGTGCGTTGCAGCTATGTATTAATTTTTTTTTGCACTCAATAATGGGTATTCATACGAATACACATGAATACCCTCAGCGCCGCCAGTGCCGGGGAGGCGAGATACATGACGACGACGATGAATGGAGGTGTCGCCGTGGAGGTGGCGACGTCGCAGGAGGCGGTGGAGGTCACCTCGAACCGGGGCTGATGGAGTTCTTCATCTGGGAGGCCCCCGAGCGAATAAATTCCAAGGGCATGTCTGTTCCTGGCGATACGTAATTAATCTCGGTGCCTGATTGCCGTTGTTTCCTGTTTTCTTTTTTCTTAAGGTTGTTTCCTATTTTGTGTCACGTAAATACCGTTTGTTTTTTTAAAGTATCACGTTAAATCTGTTGAGTCAATAGGATTCATCATTGTAGGATCGTTGCATGTGACATAACTACCCTTTTTACAATTTGCATGTTGCAAATAAATAGGGACTGTAATGTGTATGCCCACGTAAAAATGTACAAACTCTGATCTGGCACAGGTTAAAATCGTGGGGAGGTGTAGGACGGAAGGAACGCATCCGATCAAGCCCACCTTTCTCGTTCTTTCTATTTCTGCTAGGTTAAATAAAAGGAAAACTCCAACGTTTTAGGCAATAGAATTCATATTCCTACGAAGTAAAACACGGACATAACTGTCTCTCCAATTACGTGGAGTGAATCGTGGAGATAACTGTCTCTCCAATAAGGTGGAGTAAATCATGGAGATCTCTTCTACCTCGAGCCAAAGAATCCATCGCGTGAGTTCGTTCGTGCGTAAGAAACAGCCGAGCTCGTTCGGTCCTGTCGAGTTAACCGAGCTAAGACCGGACCGGACCGGTCGACTTTCGGGCCGAAATTCCCAGCTCGGACCAGCCAATTTTCCCAGCGGGTCGGGACCGTTCGGTCCGGTCCAGATCGGTCCACGAGCGGGCCAAAAAGCCCGCTCGCTACGTCCAGCCTGACGCATGACTAACCTTATTCTGTGAACGACTAATAAGAGTAAAAGAAATCTCCCTACGAGCATCTTGTGCTAGTCTACAAATCTCCTCAACGAGCACACGGGACTGCGATCTATCTCTAGTATGTGCTAGCAGCCTAGACACGGCTTCGGCACAGTCAAGCTCAACCATAATGGGCAGGTTCGTATAGTAAAGCGCAAGCTCCAGGCCCTCTTTACACGCAGCCAACTTTGCCAGGCCATTATCGCATGTAAGGAGCTGTCTACAAGCAGTAAGATGATGTTGCCTCTATCATCACGAAGAATCATACCACCCCCTGCCTCTCCGGTTGGAGGAACATGGCCGCCATCTGTATTGATCTTAGCCCACCCCCGTGGAGGAGGGGTCCAGTGCAACTCCGGCTTGGGCACTTCCCTTGTGTGTATAACCGAGAGGCTACCATGCACCACCATAATGAGCAGGCTATTTGCCGCTTACTGAAAGATTTATCGAACGCACATCCCTTACTTCTCCTCACATGGGCCAGTACATGACTAGAAATCTTCAAGAATATAAGTGTATACCATAGTCGCCTCTAAGGAATTCTTGAAGATATAAGGGCTTCTTTGATTCAAAGGATTCTTAAAGAAATTTGGAGGATTCTAGTCCTTAAGAATTTTTGCTATGTTGATTGTTTGATTCGCATAATTGCAAACCATATGCTTTTTAAATTTAGGATTATTTTGTTATATTTCATAGGATTTTTTCATCTACTTCAACCTCTTTGAGTACATCTTTGATTGCAATATTCTAAAATGCAGTAATAAAAAACATAGGATCGTAATTTCATGCTCATTTGAGCTGTACATGATTTTGATTTGTTTGATTGCATCGTAGGAAAAGTAATGGATTATTTACAAGAGGTTTGAGTGGATGTTGAACTTTCTATGGAATGTAGTACAGATGTATAACATAGTCGCCTCTAAGGAATTCTTGACGATACAAGGGCTTACTTCATTCAAAGGATTCTTAAAGAAACTTCGGAGGATTCTAGTCCTTAAGAATTTTTGCTATGTCGATTGCTTGATTCGCATAATTGCAAACCATATGCTTTTTAAATTTAGGGTTCATTTTATTACATTTCATAGGATTTTTTTCATCTACTTCAACCTCTTTGAGTACATCTTTGATTGCAATATTCTAAAATGCAGTAATAAAAAAACATAGGATCGTAATTTCATGCTCATTTGAGCTGTACATGACTTTGATTTGTTTTATTGCATCGTAGGAAAGGTAATGGATTATTTACAAGAGGTTTGAGTGGATGTTGAACTTTCTATGGAATGCAGTACAGATGAGTCCTTTGGAAAAATTCTTATATGGTTTGATCCTATGAATCAAACACCATCATTAAAAACTTACTCCTCAGTCTGAGATTCACTTAACAAAAAAAGAGATGGATGCAAAGCACACTGCACAAACCTGAGAGAGAGAGAGAGAGAGGATAGGGAAAGCAACCAGCGGAGGCACCCCCTCTCTTCCTCGCGTCGCCCTCTCGGGCGACACGACGGCCGAAACCCTAGCACTGCCGCCGTCTTCTCCCCCTTTCGACCTCCCCTCGCCGCCACCTGAGGCAGCCGTCGGCCTTGTCCGGGGCGCTGCTGATGAAGGTGGCGGCGGGGCCTCTCCTGCTGCCCCGCATCTCTTGTGGGGAGCCTCGGGACCCGGGCCGACGGCCCCTGCTAGATTGGCGCCACCGGATCCTCGACGCATGGTGCCGCAGGTGCGGGCCGGTGCCCTCGGCCGTGTGGACGGCGAGCTATTCGGTGGATGCAGGCTACGGCGCGGTGGCGGCTGCTTCAGATCTGGCCGCCTTCCACCCTCTGCTGCGAATTCGGCAAGTCCCTTCCCCCAGCTCTGGCCTGCTCCGTCCTGACGCCGGTTTCCCGTCGGGTGGGAGCGGTGACGGGAATATAGAGAGGAGAAATCCCGAGCCAGTCCGGCTGGCTATGACGGCGGCGACGCCCGCGGGCGCCGCGCACCTCCCTGGAGGCATCTGTCAGGTATATCTTCCCCACCCTTCCCCATTGTGCCTCCCGTGGTGAAAAACCCCAACGTTGTTGGGCGGCGACGCCCTTGGCACTGTATCCTTCTTAAAGGCACTACTTTGGGAGCAAGGTGGGAAGTTGGACTTCGCTGTGATGTGTGCGGTGGATGTGAGCGGTGGTGGTGTACTCCTGGTCCGGGCCATGTTTGAGTGCTCACCGTGTGGCTGTAGTGATCCTACTCCGGTGCCCGTAGCTACTGGAGAGGAGGGATTGGGATTATCTCCGACAGTGTCACTCCAGCGAGCAAGTTGTGCAGAAGCTCCTCAATTTGATATTGGCCCTGGCTGTTGTTCATTAGTTCATTCTGGCAGCTCTCCTCTTGCATGCGTGGGTCCTTGGTTTTGGTCATGTTGTGCTCTAGGTGAGAAGTTGATGGCAGGTCGGGCCTGCCTGGTCCCAATAATGTGGCTGCCATCGGTGCCACTCATCGAGGTTCTAGGGTGAACGTGTCCATTCGTTGATGGTGCGGTGCCTTTCAAGCTAGGCGAGGAGGCAGGGGCCTTCTTTGACGATGGATCTGGATGGTGGTGTTTCTGTCAGGGTCCCAGGTGTTGTGGCAACGGTTGCCCTTTCGGTCATCTGATCTTCCTCTCCTTCGCCGGCATTTCCCTTCTCATAGGCTTTGTGCGAGCAAGACGCCTTGTCATCTTCAAGCTAGGTGTGTCCTGTTGATCTTTTTTAGTTTGTTGTACGTCTGGCATGTGAGCTGCTCCCGGCGCCATTGTATCTTGCCATTTTTCTCTAGTTTCTATTTGGTTTGTTTGAGGTTGTAATCCAGAGTTTGTATTCCTGGCCGGGTGATGGCATTGTTCACCCAAAGCCGGGCTCTTGGCGAGCCTTCATTCTAGAGAGAGAGAGAGAGAGAGAGAGAGAGAGAGAGAGAGGCTCACCTTGACATGTGTTGGCACCGTGTCGAGTATCAAAAAATTAATTTCGCTTGGTTCATCTATGAATCTTTTTCCCTCTGAAATCAGATTGCATACATATTGCTCCGGTTACTCTACCATTGCTGCTTACATATTTATAAATAAGGATTGCCATGTAATTTAAACAAAAATGTCTAAAAGTTAGATCTTTCTATAATCTTTGTACATTGATTTAGCTGAGAGCATATTCGACGAACAAAATGTTGCTAACAGACTGAGTTTGGAAGCGATAAATTTGACACTTTCGTTGTTTGTCGTACAAAGGATCAACTGTTATATCCAGTTCAGCGCCTCTTAACTTGGCATGCATGTATATTTTCGAATGTATATTTTTCAAAAGATATAACAAATCGCTGGAATTAACTATGCATTATTCAGAATTTGGCACACTTGGGACTCTGGGACAAAGAAGCAAATGTATATAGGCCATTATTCGTGAACTACTCATGACTAACGTGTCTGTGTGTTCAGTTTGGTTCCCACTGTAAGGATTAGCGCAACAGGTTCATATGCGTTTTCTATGTAGGTTTAGAATTATCTAGTATTTCAAGAATACTGAAACATTGGTTTAAATGTAGAGGTAGAATGCAGGTGGTTTTGCATAATTCTAGACTAGCTTGAATACATCAGCTCGAATTTTAGAGAGAACAACAAGTGGTTTTGCACAATACGTACTACAATGCTCTGTCCATCTTTCAGAATTTTCTGATTCAACACAACGAGAAATGAACAGAGGAGGAGACAACATGCATATCTTAACTTGCTGGTGATGATTGAATTAGTCTTTGAGACCGCCAAGGATGCCGGCGCAACAGACAAGGTACTCTTGGAGTGTACAAGGGAGAGCAAGAGGCAGTAGATTCAGCTCCGGTATCCTCTGGCGGTACCGTTTCACTGATATATCATCTAGAAGCCCTGGCACGTCGGTGGCGAACACAAACGATGGATCAGCAGTCATGTCCGCCAGATACCGCATGCCGACGGGAGAGCAGCGAGCCCCAAGCGCCCACATGTGCACCGCGTTCCTGCCACACATGGAAACCTCCTGGCCGAGAGGGAGAAGCAGGCCACGTCCCTGACAAGAAAAATGTTGGTGACAAACAGGAGTGACTTCACTAGTACTCCCTCCGTCCGAAAATACTTGTCATCAAAATGGACAAAAAGAAATGTATCTAGAACTAATATACATCTAGATACATCCTCTTTTATTCATTTTGATGTCAAGTATTTCAGGACGGAGGGAGTAGAAAAAGGGGCAATGGCCCAGGCCGGGTCAGCCCATTAGTCCCGGTTCTGCCACGAACCGGGACCAATGAAGGTATTTGTCCCGATTCGTGATCCCAGGGGGCCGGCCGGGACCTCGTGGGCATTGGTCCCGGTTCGTCTGGCCCTATTGGTCCCGGTTGGTGGGACGAACCGGGACCAATGGCCTCGCTCCTGGCCCACAACCATTAGTCGGTTGGTGGCTTGAACCGGGACCAAAGACTCCCTTTAGTCCCGCTCATGCCACCAACAAGAACCAATGAGGTGCCTATATATACACCTTGGCGTGAGAGCAGAGCACACTGCTCTGTTTTTTTGGCCGCCGAGGGGAGAGGGCTTGGTGGTGCTCTAGCTCACCTCCTATGCACACAAGGTGTTCGATGGAATGCCCGAGCCACACTACTTAAGCTTTCTCCTCTCCAAGCTCGACCTCCAATCTCCATTTTCCTCAATATTTGTCTAGGTTTAGCGGTCTGTCACGCCCCGTCCCCGTCTTCACCGCCATCGATCACCCGCGCCGATCGCATCGCCGGCACCACCGTGGTGAGCCTCTTGTTCTTATCTTCTTTCTGAAAGGAAAAATATTCTTACTTGTATGTTTAGATAGATACTTGTATTATTTTCTTACTTTTATTATTGCATCTTATATAGTGCGATGGTTTTGGTATCCGCCCCCGTCGGCCCTCGTCCTGTCTATGATTCGGATGTGATATATATTATGTTTTCATAATTATTGGTTCATTTATTGTTTATGAAAATTATGCCGATCAACGTGACATGGATTTTATTTATCTAGGAGGTTGTTGAACGGAAATTCCAACCGACCCTATTGTCGAGAGGTTAAATTTAGTTGAAGAAGAAAACAATTTCTTGAAGGAAAAATAAAAAACTTGAGGAGGAGAAGATGATATTGGAGTTGCATGTTGTGGATGTCGCGATGATCACAAGATCAAGATGGATGCAATGCGCTTGAAGATTAGAAAGATTAGAAAATATGCCATTCATACCGAGGCTTGGTATCATTATGCCGTTGGACCAGTTGTTACCTTGGTTGCGATTATGATCGCATTTGTTTTCGCATTGAAATGTTTTACATAGTTTCAATGTATGGTTTAATTAATTTAGATGCTCTGCAGAGCTTTATGTTGTTAGATGAAAACTATGTATGTACTTTCGTTTTTATGTGATGATGATGTTGGAAATATGCCCTAGAGGCAATAATAAATTAGTTATTATTATATTTCCTTGTTCATGATAATCGTTTATTATCCATGCTATAATTGTATTGATAGGAAACTCAGATACATGTGTGGGTACATAGACAACACCATGTCCCTAGTAAGCCTCTAGTTGACTAGCTCGTTGATCAACAGATGGTTACGGTTTTTCGACCATGGACATTGGATGTCGTTGATAACGGGATCACATCATTTGGAGAATGATGTGATGGACAAGACCCAATCCTAAGCCTAGCACAAAGATCGTAGTTCGTATGCTAAAGCTTTTCTAATGTCAAGTATCATTTCCTTAGACCATGAGATTGTGCAACTCCGGATACCGTAGGAATGCTTTGGGTGTACCAAACGTCACAACGTAACTGGGTGGCTATAAAGGTGCACTACAGGTATCTCCGAAAGTGTGTTGGGTTGTACGAATCGAGACTGGGATTTGTCACTCCGTGTAAACGGAGAGGTATCTCTGGGCCCACTCGGTAGGACATCATCATAATGTGCACAATGTGACCAAGGGGTTGATCACGGGATGATGTGTTACGGAACGAGTAAAGACACTTGCCGGTAACGAGATTGAACAAGGTATCGGGATACCGACGATCGAATCTCGGGCAAGTACAATGCCGCTAGACAAAGGGAATTGTATACGGGATTGATTGAGTCCTTGACATCGTGGTTCATCCGATGAGATCATCGTGGAACATGTCGGAGCCAACATGGGTATCCAGATCCCGTTGTTGGTTATTTACCGGAGAACGTCTCGCCATGTCTGCATGGTTCCCGAACCCGTAGGGTCTACACTGAAGGTTCGATGGACGCTTAGGGTTATAAAGGAATTTTGTATGTGGTTACCGAATGTTGTTTGGAGTCGGATGAGATCCGGTCATCACGAGGAGTTTCGGAATGGTCCGGAGGTAAATATTTATATATGGGAAGTCCTGTTTTGGTCACCGGAAAGGTTTCGGGTTTTATTTGTAACGTACCGGGACCACCGGGAGGGTCCAGGGGTCCACCAAGTGTGGCCACCAGCCCCGGAGGGCTGCATGGGCCAAGTGTGGGAGGGGACCAGCCCCAGGTGGGCTGGTGCGCCCACAAGGGCCCAAGGCGCCTAGGGTTTGGGGAGGCGCCCACCCAGCTTGGGGGCAATTTTCCCTCCCCCTTGGCCGCCACCCTAGATGGGATTGGGGGCAGCCGCACCCCTTGGGGTGGAAACCCTAGAGGGGGCGCACCCCCTCCCTCTCCCCTATATATAGTTGAGGTCTTGAGGGCTGCCAACACATTAGTTTTGACCTCTCCCTGGCGTAGCCCTGCCTCTCTCCCTTCTCCTCTCCCGCGGTGCTTGGCGAAGCCCTGCAGGATTGCCACGCTCCTCCATCACCACCACGCCGTTGTGCTGCTGCTGGATGGAGTCTTCCTCAACCTCTCCCTCTCTCCTTGCTGGATCAAGGCATGGGAGACGCCACCGGCTGTACGTGTGTTGAACGCGGAGGTGCCGTCCGTTTGGCACTAGGATCTCCGGTGATTTGGATCATGACGAGTACGACTCCTTCAACCCCGTTCACTTGAACGCTTCTGCTTAGCGATCTACAAGGGTATGTAGATGCACTCTCCTTCCCCTCGTTGCTGGTTTCTCCTTAGATAGATCTTGGTGACACGTAGGAAAATTTTGAATTTCTGCTACGTTCCCGAACAGTGGCATCATGAGCTAAGTCTATTGCGTAGATTCTTTGCACGAGTAGAACACAAAGTAGTTGTGGGCGTTGATGATGTTCAATATGCTTACCGTTACTAGTCCAATCTTGTTTCGACGGTATTGTGGGATGAAGCGGCCCGGACCGACCTTACACGTACACTTACGTGAGACAGGTTCCACCGACTGACATGCACTTGGTGCATAAGGTGGCTAGCGGGTGCCAGTCTCCCCCACTTTAGTCGAAACGGATTTGATGAAAAGGGTCCTTATGAAGGGTAAATAGCAATTGACATATCACGTCGTGGTTTTGCATAGGTAAGAAACGTTCTTGCTAGAAACCCATAGCAGCCATGTTAAACATGCAAACAACAATTAGAGGACGTCTAACTTTTTTTTGCAGGGTATGCTATGCGATGTGATATGGCCAAGAAGAATGTGATGAATGATATGTGATGTATGAGATTGATCATGTTCTTGTAATAGGAATCACGACTTGCATGTTGATGAGTATGACAACCGGCAGGAGCCATAGGAGTTGTCTTAATTTATTGTATGACTTGCGTGTCATTGAACAAACGCCATGTAATTACTTTACTTTATTGCTAAACGGTAGCCATAGTAGTAGAAGTAATAAGTTGGCAAGACAACTTCATGGAGACACGATGATGGAGATCATGATGATGGAGATCATGGTGTCATGCCGGTGACGATGATGATCATGGAGCCCCAAAGATGGAGATCAAAAGGAGCAAAATGATATTGGCCATATCATGTCACTATTTGATTGCATGTGATGTTTATCATGTTTATACATCTTATTTGCTTAGAACGACGGTAGTAAATAAGATGATCCCTCATTAAAATTTCAAGAAAGTGTTCCCCTAACTGTGCACCGCTATAAAAGTTCGTCGCTTCAAGCACCACATGATGATCGGGTGATAGATTCTTACGTTCACATACAACGGGTGTAAGCCAGATTTACACACGCGGAACACTTAGGTTAACTTGACGAGCCTAGCATGTACAGACATGGCCTCAGAACACAAGAGACCGAAAGGTCGAACATGAGTCGTATGTAGGATACGATCAACATGAATATGTTCACCGATGATGACTAGTCCGTCTCACGTGATGATCGGACACGGCCTAGTTGACTCGGATCATGTAATCACTTAGATGACTAGAGGGATGTCTATCTGAGTGGGAGTTCATGAGATGAACTTAATTATCCTGAACATAGTCAAAATCCCTTTGCAAATTATGTCGTAAGCTCGCGCTTTAGTTCCACTGTTTAGATATGTTCCTAGAGAAAATATAGTTGAAAGTTGACAGTAGCGATTATGCGGACAGAAGAAACCTTATGTCCTTAATGCACCGCTTCGGTGTGCTGAACCCCAAGCGTAAATGCTGTGGATGTTGCGAACATCGGACATACACGTTTTCATAACTACGTGATAGTTCAGTTAAATGGTTTAGGGTTGAGGCACCAAAGACGTTTTTCAAAACGTCGCGGAACATATGAGATGTTTCGAGGGCTGAAATTGGAATTTCAGGCTCATGCCCACGTCAAGAGGTATAAGACCTCTACCGATTTTCTTAGCCTGTAAACTAAGGGGAAAAAGCTCAATCGTTGAGCTTGTGCTCAGATTGTCTGAGTGCAACAATCACTTGAATCGAGTGGGAGTTGATCTTCCTGATGAGATAGTGATGTTTCTCCAAAGTCATTGCCACCAAGCTGCTAGAGCTTCATGATGAACTATAACATATCAGGGATTGATATGATGATCCTTGAGCTATTCGCAATGTTCGACACCGCGAATGTAGAAATCAAGAAGGAGCATCAATTGTTGATGGTTAGTGAAACCACTAGTTTCAAGAAGGGCAAGGGCAAGAAGGGGTACTTCATGAAACAGTGAATCAGTTGCTGCTCTAGTGAAGAAACCCAAGGTTGAACCCAAACCCGAGACTAGGTGCTTCTGGAATGAGGGGAACAGCCACTGGAGCAGAATTACCCTAGATACTTGGTAGATGAGAAGGCTGGCAAGGTCGATAGAAGTATATTGGATATACATTAAGTTATTGTGTACTTTACTAGTACTCCTAGTAGCACCAGGGTATTAGATACCGGTTCGGTTGCTAAGTGTTAGTAACTTCGAAATAAAAGGCTACGGAATTAACGCAGACTAGCTAAAGGTGAGCTGACGCTATGTGTTGGAAATGTCTCCAAGTTTGATGTGATCAAACATCGCACGCTCCCTCTACCATCAAGATTAGTATCAAACCTGAATAATTGTCATTTGGTGATTGCGTTGAGCATAGACATGATTGGATTATGTCTATCACAATCTGATTATTCATTTAAGGAGAATAATGGTTACTCTATTTATTTGAATAATACCTTCAATGGTCTTGCACCTAAAGGAATGGTTTATTGAATCTCGATCGTAGTGATACACATTTTCATGCCAAAAGATATAAGATAGTAATGATAGTACCACTTACTTGTGGCAATCGCCATTTGAGTCATATTGGTATAGAACGCATGAAGAAGCTCCATGTTGATGGATCTTTGGACTCACTCGTTTTTGAAAAGTTTGAGACATGCGAACCATGTCTATTGGTGTATATGCATGAAGAAACTCCATGCAAATGGATCGTTTGGACTCACTTGATTTTGAATCACTTGAGATATGCAAAGCATACCACATGGGCAAGATGACTGAAAAGCCTCGTTTCAGTAAGATGGAACAAGATAGCAACTTGTTGGAAGTAACACATTTTGATGTGTGCAGTCCAATGAGTGCTTTGAGGCATATTGATGAATATCGTTATGTTCTTACTTCACAGATGATTTGAGTAGATATTCAGTATATTTACTTGATGAAACACAAGTCTGAATTATTGAAAGGTTCAAGTAATTTCAGAGTGAAGTTGAAGATCTTCGTGACAAGAGGATAAAATGTCTGTGATGTGATCATAGAGATGAATATCTGAGTTACGAGCTTTGGCACGCTATTAAGACATAGTGGAAATTGTTTCACAATTAATACCGCCTGCAACACCATAGTGTGATGGTGTGTCCAAACATCATAGTTGCACCCTATTGGATATGATGCGTACCATGATGTCTCTTATTGAATTACCACTATCGTTCATGGGTTAGGCATTAGAGACAACCACACTCACTTTAATAGGGCAGCACGTAATTCCGTTGAGACGACACCGTTTGAACTATGGTTTGGAGAAACCTAAATTGTCATTTCTTAAAAGTTTGGGGCTGCTACCCTTATGTGAAAAAGTTTCAGGTTGATAAGCTCGAACCCAAAGCGGATAAAATGCTTCTTCATAGGACACCCAAAACAGTTGGGTATACCTCCGATCTCGGCCCTAAGCAAAAAGGATTGTTTCCCAGAATTAGGTCCTTTCCCCAGAAAAGTTTCTCTCAAAAGAATTGAGTGGGAGGATGGTGGAGACTTGATGAGGTTATTGAACCGTCACTTCAACAAGTGTGTAGCAGGGCACAGGAAGTTGTTCCTGTGGCGCCTACACCAATTGAAGTAGAAGCTTATGATAGTGATCATGAAGTTTTGGATCAAGTCACTACCGTACCTCGTAGGGTGACAAGGATGTGTACTACTTCTGAGTGGTACAGCAATCCTGTCTTAGAGGTCATGTTGCTAGACAACAATGAACCTACGAGCTATGGAGAAGCGATGGTGGGCCCGGATTCCGACGAATGGCTCGAGGCCATAAAATCCGAGAAAGGATCCATGACTTTTGTGGACTTGCCCGATGATCGGCAAGCCATTGAGATGAATGGATCTTTAAGAAGAAAACATACGTGGATGGTAATGTCACCGTCTATGAAGCTCGACTTGTGGCGAAGAGTTTTTCACAAGTTCAAGGAGTTGACTACGATGAGATTTTCTCATCCGTAGCGATGCTTGAGACCGTCGGAATCATGTTAGCATAAGCTGCATTTATGAAATCTGGCAGATGGATGTCAAAACGAGTTTCCTTACCAGTCTTCGTAAGGAAAGGTTGTATGTGATACAATCAGAAAGTTTTGTCGATCCTAAGGATGCTAAAAGGTATGCTGGCTCCAGTGATCCTTTCTAAGGACTGGAGTAAGCATCTCGGAGTTGGAATGTGCGCTTTGATGAGATGATCAAAGATTTTGGGTTTATACAAAGTTTATGAGAAACTTGTATTTCCAAAGAAGTGAGTGGGAGCACTATAGAGTTTCTGATAAGTATATGTTGTAAACATATTGTTGATCAGAAATGATGTAGAATTTCTAGAAAGCATATAGGGTTATTTGAAAAGTGTTTTTCAATGGAAAAACCTAGATTAGGCTACTTGAACAATAAGCGTCAAGATCTATAAGATAGATCAAAATGCTTAATAATACTTTCAAATGAGCACATACCTTGACATGATGTTGAAGGTGTTCAAGATGGATCAGTCAAAGAAGGAGTTCTTGCCTGAGTTATAAGGTATGAAGTTAAGACTTAAAGCTCGACCACGGCAGAATAGAGAGAAAGGACGAAGGTCGTCCCCTATGCTTAGACGTAGGCTCTATAGTATGCTATACTATGTACCGCACCGGAAGTGTGCCTTGCCATGAATCAGTCAAGGGGTACAAGAATGATCCGGGAATGGATCATTGGATAGCGGTCTAAATTGTCCTTGGAGTAAATAAGGACATGTTTCTCGATTATGGAGGTGATAAAGAGTTCGGCGTAAAGGGTTACGTCTATGCAAGCTTTAAGACCTATCCGAGTGACTCTGAGTAGCAAACCGGATACGTATAGTGGAGCAACCATTTGGAATAGCTTCAAGTGGAGCGTGGAAGCAACATTTACAATATGACATAGAGAATTATGAAGTACATACGGATCTGAATGTTACTGCACCCGTTGACTAAAACCTCTCTCACAAGCAAAACATGATCAAACCCCAGAACTCATTGAGTCTTAATCACATGATGATGTGAACTAGTTTAATGACACTAGTAAACTCTTTGGATGTTGGTCACATGGCGATGTGACCTGTGAGTGTTAATCACATGGCGATGTGAACTAGATTATTGACTCTAGTGCAAGTGGGAAACTGTTGGAAATATGCCCTAGAGGCAATAATAAATTGGTTATTATTATATTTCCTTGTTCATGATAATCGTTTATTATCCATGCTATAATTGTATTGATAGGAAACTCAGATGCATGTGTGGATACATAGACAACACCATGTCCCTAGTAAGCCTCTAGTTGACTAGCTCGTTGATCAACTGATGGTTACGGTTTCCTGACCATGGACATTGGATGTCATTAATAACGGGATCACATCATTAGGAGAATGATGTGATGGACAAGACCCAATCCTAAGCCTAGCACAAAGATCGTAGTTTGTATGCTAAAGCTTTTCTAATGTCAAGTATCATTTCCTTAGACCATGAGATTGTGCAACTCCGGATACCGTAGGAATGCTTTGGGTGTACCAAACGTCACAACGAATCGGGTGGCTATAAAGGTGCACTACAGGTATCTCCGAAAGTGTCTCATGGGTTGGCACGAATCGAGATCGGGATTTGTCACTCCGGTTGACGGAGAGGTATCTCTGGGCCCACTCGGTAGGACATCATCATAATGTGCACAATGTGACCAAGGGGTTGATCACGGGATGATGTGTTACGGAACGAGTAAAGAGACTTGCTGCAACGAGATTGAACAAGGTATCGGGATACCGACGATCGAATCTCGGGCAAGTGCAATACTGCTAGACAAAGGGAATTGAATATGGGATCGATTGAGTCCTTGACATCGTGGTTCATCTGATGAGATCATCGTGGAACATGTGGGAGCCAACATGGGTATCCAGATCCCGCTGTTGGTTATTGACCGGAGAACGTCTCGGTCATGTCTACATGTCTCCCGAACCCGTAGGGTCTACACACTTAAGGTCTGGCGACGCTTAGGGTTATAAAGGAAGTTTGTATGTGGTTACCGAATGTTGTTCGGAGTCCCGGATGAGATCCCGGACATCACGAGGAGTTCCGGAATGGTCCGGAGGTAAAGATTTATATATGGGAAGTCATGTTTTGGTCACCGGAAAAGTTTCGGGTTTTATCGGTAACGTACCGGGACCACCGGGAGGGTCCCGGGGGTCCACCAAGTGGGGCACCTGCCCCAGAGGGCTGCATGGGCCAAGTGTGGGAGGAGACCAGCCCTGTGTGGGCTGGTGCGCCCACAAGGGCCCAAGGCGCCTAGGGTTTGGGAGGGGCGCCCACCCAGCTTGGGGGCAAGTTTCCCCTCTCCCTCCCTTGGCCGCCACCCTAGATGGGTTTGGGCTGGCCGCCGCCTAGGAGTGGAACCCTAGGTGGGGACGCAGCCCCCCCCCCCTTTTCCCCTATATATACTTGAGGTCTTGAGGGCTGCCAACACGTGAGAACTTTTCCCTCTTGGCGCAGCCCTACCTCTCTCCCTTCTCCTCTCTCGCGGTGCTTGGCGAAGCCCTGCTGGATTGCCATGCTCCTCCATCACCACCACGCCGTTGTGCTGCTGCTGGATGGAGTCTTCCTCAACTTCTCCTCTCTCCTTGCTGGATCAAGGCGTGAGACGCCACCGGCTGTACGTGTGTTCAACGCGGAGGTGCCGTCCGTTCGACACTAGGATCTCCGGTGATTTGGATCACGACGAGTACGACTCCTTCAACCCCGTTCTCTTGAACGTTTCCGCTTAGCAATCTACAAGGGTATGTAGATGCACTCTCCTTCCCCTCGTTGTTGGTTTCTCCATAGATAGATCTTGGTGACACATAGGAAAATTTTGAATTTCTGCTACGTTCCCCAATAGGGGGGGGGGGCTCCACCTCCTGGCTGCTGCCTCTCCTTCCCTCTAAGGCCCACTAAGGCCCATCAACTCCCCGGGGGGTTCCGGTAACCCCTCCGGTACTCCGTTTTTACCCGAAACTATCCGGAACACTTCCGGTGTCCGAATAACATGGTCCAATATATCAATCTTTATGTCTCGACCATTTCGAGACTCCTCGTCATGTCACTGATATCATTTGGGACTCCGAACAATCTTCGGTACATCAAATCACATAACTCATAATACAAATCGTCATCGAACGTTAAGCGTGCGGACCCTACGGGTTCGAGAACTATGTAGACATGACCGAGACACATCTCCGGTCAATAACCAATAGCGGAACCTGGATGCTCATATTGGTTCCTACATAGTCTACGAAGATCTTTATCGGTCAAACAGCATAACTACATACGTTGTTCGCTTTGTCATCGGTATGTTACTTGCCCGAGATTCGATCGTCGTTATCATCATATCTAGTTCAATCTCGTTACCGGCAAGTCTCTTTACTCGTTCCGTAATGCATTATCTCGTAACTAACTCATTAGTCGCATTGCTTGCAAGGCTTATAGTGATGTGCATTACCGAGAGGGCTGAAAGATACCTCTCCGATACACGGAGTGACCAATCCTAATATTGATCTATGCCAACTCAACAAATACCATCGGAGACACCTGTAGAGCATCTTTATGATCACCCAGTTACGTTGTGACGTTTGATAGCACACAAGGTGTTCCTCCGGTATTCAGGAGTTGCATAATCTCATATTCTGAGGAACATGTATAAGTCATGAAGAAAGCAATAGCAGAAAAACTAAACGATCATTATGCTAAGCTAATGGATGAGTCTTGTCCATCACATCATTCTCTAATGATGTGATCCCCGTTTATCAAATGACAACACATATCTATGGCTAGGAAACTTAACCATCTTTGATTAACAAGCTAGTCAATGTAGAGGCATACTGGGGACACTCTGTTTGTCTATGTATCCACACATGTACTAAGTTTCCGGTTAATACAATTCTAGCATGAATAATAAACATTTAGCATGATATAAGGAAATATAAATAACAACTTTATTATTGCCTCTAGGGCATATTTCCTTCACCATCTCTTCCAGTTGCAGCTAGAATTTGTTGACTAGTAGTGAGCTTGATGAAACAACCATCCAGACTACAACAAATAAATGAAATCATAATTGATTAGCACATGAAATCAAAACATTAGTAGCACTTAGCACAAATACTATTGACTTACCTATGAATGGTCTTCAGCCATTGAGAAACCCTTCTTTGCATCTATTCAAGCATATGAACAGTGCATGGAACCTAGGGTTAGTGCTTGGATGCTCCTTCAGATATCTTGTTGTCACAATGCATCTTGAACCTGGATTTGTATCCAACACAGCCTGTAAATAATCCCTAATCCTGGCGTACTGGGCTTTTTGGTCTCCTAACACAATAGCCTTTGCTGCCCTCTTTGCCATGTATGCCATGTGTGTTGATATTTCCACACCATACTTGCTCTTTGCAGTTTTAATAATAGTTGTGATTGTTGTGCATGGGTCATTTCTGATAGCCTCCTCACATAATTTTGAAACCCACTTAGCAGTGACTTTAGTGTTCTCTGACATAGAAGGGCATGTGTGGACTAAATATTGCTTCCTAATTGTAAACGACTTCTCATTTGCAATCTGAGAAGCTGCTATATAGAAGGGGCATTGCTCATCTATGCAATGTGTTATCACCCTATCACTGCAGTTTCTATGGTAGACAAAGTTCCTGTTTTGAGCAATGTGCGGGGCAGTTCTGAACTAGTACACATTTAAGAAGCAAAGATGCTTCACAAATTGCTCCTCTGGATGAGCTCTGTTCTCATCAAACCATATCCTCTTCTTCATCTTCTTTGCTCTGCCTTTTCTACCATTGGGCAACACATATGCCAATGCCTCAGCACCATCATCATCTTCCACACCAAGGTCTTGTGGTTTCTTCTCCTCATCAGATGATGGAATCCAGTCCTCCTCAAACATGTGTTCTATAATCCCATGTGAATTGCTTGTTGGGCCTTTTCTTTGTCTCTTGGCCCTTCTCTTCTTTGGTATATCTTGCCCTAGCTCATCCTCTTGTTCCTCTTCCTCCAATTCCTCCTCCTCTTCCTCCTCTACATCCTCTTCTTCACCTTGTGGCACATACATCTCATCATCCACTTCTGAGTCACACATTTCCTCAACATCCGTGTCCCCTTCAAAATGAAGTTCTGGGTCATTCCTCTGTCTTCTCATCTCCTAAAGCCTAGCTATGATATCACCATATTCTATCAGATCATCATCATCACTATCCTCTTCATTGTCCATCACTGCAGCTTTCCTGTTCAAACAAGTCTGCTTCATGCATGCAGTTTTTTAAGTGATGCTTTCTTAACTGAAATGTCTTGTGATTATATTGACATACATGCAGCACAGAAAGGACAGCAGAAGATTGAAGACCGCCCTCTGTGCTGCATGTATGCGATGATTTTGCGGCCATCAGGATTGATCTATATTATTTAAGTGGCCCATGAGATGTTTGAGGAAATGGCTATAGTAGATTAGCAAGTGAGTAACTATGCAGCGCTTAAGTTCATATGAACCATTTTGTGACCCAGCTTGAGTTCGTTGATTTTTAACAACAATTATTGATGCTGCTAATATCGATCTGTGCTACATCAAAATATTTTAGTCCATGTAAATTTGAACAATATCTTTCTAGTCTGAATGCTGGAATAACAAAACATGGTCTTTAATTAAGCTAGCTGTAGTAATATTACATTTTACATTGCTGGCGTGCAAGTTAAATGTTCTAATACAATTTGTGTTTTCAGGTATTTTGAATCACGCTGATTAATATACTAAACATATATGCTAAGTAGTTCTTTCTCCTCGTTGCAGCTACAATTTCGTTGATAGCTTCGCTGAGATAAAAGGATAGTATTGAGAGAAATCGTCTGTCTGTCGTCTGATAATGAGATTAGGTATACATTTTTGTTTTTGTTTGTTTCTTCGGTATCATTTGATTGCAGACTTCGGTTAGCTGAGAGAGAGCTAAGAGATAACATGGTAAACAATTTCTACCAAGTGGTTGAGCTACTTTTTTCAAGGCCGGTCAGGTGACTGGGCCAAAACAATAATAAGGAGCTTAGTATTTTGTTATGTGATTTGAGCTGATCTAGGTTCTTATTTCGTTCAAGCAATAAGTTATGATGTACTGGTTAGACCTATTGATACAGGGAAAGAGTAAATCTGTTTTGTTCTACTTAATTTCGGTTCATTGCATTTTTCTTATCGACATTCCTCAACATAAGTTGATTTTAGAAAAGGTGCTCCAATCATGGTTTTCAATTTCAGTTTCAGCAAAATTTCAGCACCAACTGAAATAACTGAAATTCAATGAAATTCAGTTATTTCAGTTTGCATTTCAGCCAAAAGGCCTAAATATTCATTTGAATTTAATTAAATATTTGAAATTTTCAAAAATATTTTTGAAAAAATTGATTTTCTGTGTACTACTGAATTTCCTGAAATATTTTGACCGAGACGTAATATTTCAGTGTTTACTGAAATTAATGAAATTCAGTGAATTTCAGTGAAATCTCACTAAAAGTGAAAACCATGACTCCAATTCTGCTCGTTTGGAATTTCAACTGAGCGGTCTGTACAGTTCACAAAACTTATTGAGACACATTTTGGTGATTGCATTAAGGGCTATGTTACATCTGTAGGGGTTGAATTGATAGCTACAAATTCAGAGTGACATTTTGTCTCACCGAGTGATAATTAAGAAGACATACGCAAAAGGGACCGCTCGAATCAAACAAGCTGCTAATTTAGTACCTGTAGCACTCATGCAAAAGGTATGGTCTTCAGATTTTTCTTAGGCAAGCACAAGGAGAAATGAAAAAAAGAGAGGATAACATGCATGCCTCCCTTAACTTGCTGTTGCTGAACTCTTGAATTAGTCTTTGAGGCCGCCCAGGAGGCCAGCGCAACAGACAAGGTACTCTTGGAGTGTACAAGGGCGAGCAAGAGGCAGTAGATCCAGCTCTGATCTGTTCTCGCGGTACCGTTTCACTGATATAGCGTCTAGAAGCCCTGGCACGTCGGTGGTGAACTTAAACGGTGGATCGGAGGTCTTGTCTGTCAGATACCTAACGCCGACGGGAGGGCAGCGGGCACCGCGCGCCCCATGTACACGGCGTTCCCTGCCACACATGCAAACCTCCTGGCCGAGAGGGAGAAGCACGCCACATCCCCGACAAACACGGCGCGGTGGCGGCCAATGTCCTCCACCAGAAGAAGCCTCTTGCCGGCCACATCCACCTCAAACACCTGGATTAGGTTCCACCGTTCTCCCTCACATGGTGCTCCACCCTGATCACGTCCATGACCTTCCTCCCGCGCTTCATGATTCTTTGTTAATCGGCACTGAGGTGGTCGAGGTTGAGGTAGTAGCACACCATGAGCATGCCGCCACCGCAGCGGTGGTCGCTGCCGGAGGTACGAGGTAGCAGAACATGTTGTAGTCGGTGTTGGGCTGGTCCACGACCACGGGCACCACACGAGGCTCGGGACAGAGCCGCGCATGCATTACGTGCCCCTCGAGAGTCGCTGGCAGAAACGCCCCTCAGGGTCAACGCCGACGAGAACCGACACGACAAGGGGTCGTCTGGCCTCCACATCTCGTCATCCATCACCGCCCACCGCGGGTCACCGAGCTTGGCGTAGGCTATGGCACGGCCACGGTCAACCATCAGGAGCACGACTGAGGGAGGGGAGGTCTCGTCAGACACGCCGGCGTAGACGACGCGCGACACGGACTGGAACAGTCCCATGGTCCAGAAGGTGTATGTGCTGCCAAGGTCCGCGGTGACGGGCGGGAGGTCGGTGAGGGCCCTGGTGAGCGGGTTGAGGAGGCGCTGGCGTGGCTCGCCTTGTCGGCGCAGGAGCAGGAGGCCCTCGGTGCTGGCCTCGAGGTGGTGCCGCGAGAGCTCCGGGAGGTCGACGAGGGCACTGGCGCCGGTGGAGAGGTTGAGGAAGCGGCGGCCGTCGCCGTCGGTGCAGTTGGACAGCATGATCCAGCGCCGCGGCCGGAAGCGGGGGTCCAGGTGGTTGCATCCCTCGCGCGGGTCGGCGGTGCATCTCCTCCACTCCTTGCACGCGGAGCGGAGGCGGATGTACTCGGTCACGTCGTGGCTGAGCAGCCGGTCGGCGATGTCGTCGACGAGCACCGTCGGCAGGTTGGGCCAATCTCGCCTGCCCGTATAAATTAGACCATCGTCAGAGAAACAAGAGAAATTAGGATTGGATAGAAGGCAGGGGGGATGGACTGACAAGAAAAACAAGAGAAATCAGGACAGAGGACGGGGGAACCATTTTGAACTGACCATTCCTCGTCGTGGCCGCGTTGCCGGCCGGCGAGGTCGCTCCTCTTTCGCCGCTTGCCCATGTGATCTGCTCGGATCTGGTCCTGGTTTGGACGAGAGCCGTGGCGGCGGCTAACCCACCTTGGTATTTTGGGTGCATATGTATTTATATAACGATGAAATGGGCCGTACAGTGAAATGGGCTGATTGCTAGTAGAGAGGTTCCCGGTGCAGCAAGCCTCGCGAAAGTCAGGAAAACAAAATACTATTTGCCACCGTTCCATCAGAAAAAAATACTCCCTCCATTTCAAAATACTTGAAGTTTTATGTATGTCCTAAGTCAAATTCATGCAAATAATTACTAATGACATCCACAATATCAAATATATATAGCAAAAGTATATATTTTATGATGAATCTAGTTAAACTAATTTCGTGTTGTAGACGTTGGTACTTTTGTATATACTTAGGAGAGACCTCTTTAAGTATTCAAATATTCAAATGGAGAAAGCATATGCCACTCCTTTTAGGGTCTAAAACTACTTTTTTTGCCTTTAAAAGTGGGCAGGCTATTTTTTCTTTTATGGGGTAAAGGGAATTTCATTACTCAAGGAGGCATATCAGCCTTCAAAAGGTTTACAACAAAGTCCAGCCCGAGCACAGCCAAAATGCAGTGCGGGGTGTTGCACGTCCATACGCTGCAAGCGCATGAGTATTTCTTCAACATGGTCCAATTCAAACACAACTTACCTGTTGAAATCCTAGGGGACCCCCCTCCATCCAAGGGTGATCCCGTGTTAGAGCTCAAACTTTTACCTGATAATCTTAAATATGCTTATCTTGATGAAAACTCAGGGTGGACACGGTCCGGGCCGGTCCGGGCCCTGACCGAGCCACCGTCTGGACCGGCCGGCGGCAGACCGGACCGGACCGGACCTAGCAGTGCCGCGGTCCGCTTTTCATGGACCGGACCGGCGGTTGGAAAGCTCGGGCTGGACCGAGAGGACCGCCCATGGCGTCGTACGGCGACGGCGAGCGGCGGCGCATGGCGACGGCGAGCTCCTGCAGGAGATTACGGGGCATGGGGAGGAGAGGAAGGAGAGAGACACAGCCGTGTGCCTATCACGAGCACGTTTAAGAGGCCGGGGAGCAGTGGCGGCGCCAAGATTCTGAGGCTGGGTATTCATTGGCACAAAAATATTACTCTAAATGTACTATAAAGACACCAGTACGACAATAGTAACTTTTTAATGCATCAAACCATACTAATTTTACATAAAGACACCAGTACCTTAACTTCTGATTGACAAAATGATGATATCCCATCTTACAATATAACTTTGCGATCGCCTTTTTGGAAGGGATTGATGACATCCTCATCCTTTACTTGATTGAAGAATTCTCTGTCAACAAATGTAACCAAACAATTGTTCAAGTAATGATCACCCATTTTGCTCCTTAGCTTATTCTTCACATAGTTCATTAAGAAAATTGAATCAACTAAAAACCTGAAACTCTGTTTTTAAGGTTGTACCTGAACGCAGGGGCACAGACGGGGAGAGGGGAGAAAGAAACTGCTGCCGCCCGCTGGTCCTTGGGCAGGCGAGCGCCGCTGTGGCGATGGGCGGCCAACGGGCTGGGCTGGGCTGCGGCGGCGCCGGGCAGGGCGGCGTCATGGGCGATGCAGTCCGGTCGGCGCAGCCTCCGGTCGATCCTAGCGAAGATTAGAGGGCTTGACGCTGGGCGTCCGTGAGCACCGACGGCGCTGAGCAGCTGAGGCCTGAGGGCGGGGCGGGGGCGGCGGCCGCTGAGCGGGAGCGGGGGCAGTGGGGTCGCTCCGTCGCTGACTCGCTGTCGCTGGCAGCTAGGGCTGGAGCAGGGGAAGTGGGGATTGGGGTCGGGGAACGAGGCAACGAGCGAGAAAAGGGAACGAAACGGTGCGGTTGGCGCGTGCGTTGCAGCTATGTATTAAATTTTTTTTTTTGCACTCAATAATGGGTATTCATACGAATACACATGAATACCCTCAGCGCCGCCAGTGCCGGGGAGGCGAGATACATGACGACGGCGATGAATGGAGGTGTCGCCGTGGAGGTGGCGACGTCGCAGGAGGCGGTGGAGGTCACCTCGAACCGGGGCTGATGGAGTTCTTCATCTGGGAGGCCCCCGAGCGAATAAATTCCAAGGGCATGTCTGTTCCTGGCGATACGTAATTAATCTCGGTGCCTGATTGCCGTTGTTTCCTGTTTTCTTTTTTCTTTAGGTTGTTTCCTATTTTGTGTCACGTAAATACCGTTTGTTTTTTGAAAGTATCACGTTAAATCTGTTGAGTCAATAGGATTCATCATTGTAGGATCGTTGCATGTGACATAACTACCCTTTTTACAATTTGCATGTTGCAAATAAATAGCGACTGTAATGTGTATGCCCACGTAAAAATGTACAAACTCTGATCTGGCACAGGTTAAAATCGTGGGGAGGTGTAGGACGGAAGGAACGCATCCGATCGAGCCCACCTTTCTCGTTCTTTCTATTTCTGCTAGGTTAAATAAAAGGAAAACTCCAACGTTTTAGGCAATAGAATTCATATTCCTACGAAGTAAAACACGGACATAACTGTCTCTCCAATTACGTGGAGTGAATCGTGGAGATAACTGTCTCTCCAATAAGGTGGAGTAAATCATGGAGACCTCTTCTACCTCGAGCCAAAGAATCCATCGCGTGAGTTCGTTCGTGCGTAAGAAACAGCCGAGCTCGTTCGGTCCTGTCGAGTTAACCGAGCTAAGACCGGACCGGACCGGTCGACTTCCGGGCCGAAATTCCCAGCTCGGACCGGCCAATTTTCCCAGTGGGTCGGGACCGTTCGGTCCGGTCCAGATCGGTCCACAAGCGGGCCAAAAAGCCCGCTCGCTACGTCCAGCCTGATGCATGACTAACCTTATTCTGTGAACGACTAATAAGAGTAAAAGAAATCTCCCTACGAGCATCTTGTGCTAGTCTACAAATCTCCTCAACGAGCACACGGGACTGCGATCTATCTCTAGTATGTGCTAGCAGCCTAGACACGGCTTCGCACAGTCAAGCTCAACCATAATGGGCAGGTTCGTATAGTAAAGCGCAAGCTCCAGGCCCTCTTTACACGCAGCCAACTCTGCCAGGCCATTATCGCATGTAAGGAGCTGTCTACAAGCAGTAAGATGATGTTGCCTCTATCATCACGAAGAATCATACCACCCCCTGCCTCTCCGGTTGGAGGAACATGGCCGCCATCTGTATTGAGCTTAGCCCACCCCGGTGGAGGAGGGGTCCAGTGCAACTCCGGCTTGGGCACTTCCCTTGTGTGTATAACCGGGAGGCTACCATGCACCACCATAATGAGCAGGCTATTTGCCGCTTACTGAAAGATTTATCGAACACACATCCCTTACTTCTCCTCACATGGGCCAGTACATGACTAGAAATCTTAAAGAATATAAGTGTATACCATAGTCGCCTCTAAGGAATTCTTGAAGATATAAGGGCTTCTTTGATTCAAAGGATTCTTAAAGAAATTTGGAGGATTCTAGTCCTTAAGAATTTTTGCTATGTTGATTGTTTGATTCGCATAATTGCAAACAATATGCTTTTAAATTTAGGATTATTTTGTTATATTTCATAGGATTTTTTTCATCTACTTCAACCTCTTTGAGTACATCTTTGATTGCAATATTCTAAAATGCAGTAATAAAAAACATAGGATCGTAATTTCATGCTCATTTGAGCTGTACATGATTTTGATTTGTTTGATTGCATCGTAGGAAAAGTAATGGATTATTTACAAGAGGTTTGAGTGGATGTTGAACTTTCTATGGAATGTAGTACAGATGTATAACATAGTCGCCTCTAAGGAATTCTTGACGATACAAGGGCTTACTTCATTCAAAGGATTCTTAAAGAAACTTCGGAGGATTCTAGTCCTTAAGAATTTTTGCTATGTCGATTGCTTGATTCGCATAATTGCAAACCATATGCTTTTTAAACTTAGGGTTCATTTTATTATATTTCATAGGATTTTTTTCATCTACTTCAACCTCTTTGAGTACATCTTTGATTGCAATATTCTAAAATGCAGTAATAAAAAAACATAGGATCGTAATTTCATGCTCATTTGAGCTGTACAAGACTTTGATTTGTTTGATTGCATCGTAGGAAAAGTAATGGATTATTTACAAGAGGTTTGAGTGGATGTTGAACTTTCTATGGAATGCAGTACAGATGAGTCCTTAGGAAAAATTCTTATATGGTTTGATCCTATGAATCAAACACCATCATTAAAAACTTACTCCTCAGTCTGAGATGGATGCAAAGCACACTGCACAAACCTGAGAGAGAGAGAGAGAGAGAGAGAGAGAGAGAGGATAGGGAAAGCAACCAGCGGAGGCACCCCCTCTCTTCCTCGCGTCGCATTCTCGGGCGACACGACGGCCGAAACCCTAGCCCCGCCGCCGTCTTCTCCCCCTTTCGACCTCCCCTCGCCGCCGCCTGAGGCAGCCGTCGGCCTTGTCCGGGGCGGTGCTGATGAAGGTGGCGGCGGGGCCTCTCCTGCTGCCCCGCATCTCTTGTGGGGAGCCTCGGGACCCGGGCCGACGGCCCCTGCTAGATTGGCGCCACCGGATCCTCGACGCATGGTGGCGCAGGTGCGGGCAGTGCCCTCGGCCGTGTGGACGGCGAGCTATTCGGTGGATGCAGGCTAGGGCGCGGTGGCGGCTGCTTCAGATCTGGCCGCCTTCCACCCTCTGCTGCGAATTCGGCAAGTCCCTTCCCCCAGCTCTGGCCTGCTCCGTCCTGGACGCCGGTTTTCCGTCGGGTGGGAGCGGTGGTGGGAATATAGACAGGAGAAATCCCTAGCCAGTCCTGCTGGCTAAGACGGCGGCGACGCATGGGCGCGCGCACCTCCCCGGAGGCATCTGTCAGTATATCTTCCCACCCTTCCCCATTGTGCCTCCTGTGAAAACCCCAACGTTGTTGGGCGGCGACGCCTTGGCATCGTATCCTTCTTAAAGGCGCTACTTTGGGAGCAAGGTGGGAAGTTGGACTTCGCTGTGATGTGTGCGGTGGATGTGAGCGGTGGTGGTGTACTCCTGGTCCGGGCCATGTTTGAGTGCTCACCGTGTGGCTGTAGTGATCCTACTCCGGTGCCCGTAGCTACTGGAGAGGAGGGGATTGGGATTATCTCCGACAGTGTCACTCCAGCGAGCAAGTTGTGCAGAAGCTCCTCAATTTGATATTGGCCCTGGCTGTTGTTCATTAGTTCATTCTGGCAGCTCTCCTCTTGCATGCGTGGGTCCTTGGTTTTTGGTCATGTTGTGCTCTAGGTGAGAAGTTAATGGCAGGTCGGGCCTGCCTGGTCCCAATAATGTGGCTGCCATCGGTGCCACTCATCGAGGTTCTAGGGTGAACGTGTCCATTCGTTGATGGTGCGGTGCCTTTCAAGCTAGGCGAGGAGGCAGGGGCCTTCTTTGACGATGGATCTGGATGGTGGTGTTTCTGTCAGGGTCCCAGGTGTTGTGGCAACGGTTGCCCTTTCGGTCATCTGATCTTCCTCTCCTTCATGGCATTTCCTTCTCATAGGCTTTGTGCGAGCAAGACGCCTTGTCATCTTCAAGCTAGGTGTGTCCTGTTGATCTTTTTTAGTTTGTTGTACGTCTGGCATGTGAGCTGCTCCGGGCGCCATTGTATCTTGCCATTTTTTCTCTAGTTTCTATTTGGTTTGTTTCGAGGTTGTAATCCAGAGTTTGTATTCCTGGCCGGTTGATGGCATTGTTCACCCAAAGCCGGGCTCTTGGCGAGCCTTCATTCTAGAGAGAGAGAGAGAGAGAGAGAGAGAGAGAGAGAGAGAGGCTCACCTTGACATGTGTTGGCACCGTGTCGAGTATCAAAAAATTAATTTCGCTTGGTTCATCTATGAATCTTTTTCCCTCTGAAATCAGATTTCATACAAATTTCTCGGTTACTCTACCATTGCTGCTTACATATTTATAAATAAGGATTGCCATGTAATTTAAACAAAAATGTCTAAAAGTTAGATCTTTCTATAATCTTTGTACATTGATTTAGCTGAGAGCATATTAATTTAACAAAATGTTGCTAACAGACTGAGTTTGGAAGCGATAAATTTGACACTTTCGTTGTTTGTCGTACAAAGGATCAACTGTTATATCCAGTTCAGCGCCTCTTAACTTGGCATGCATGTATATTTTTGAATGTATATTTTTCAAAAGATATAACAAATCGCCGGAATTAACTATGCATTATTCAGAATTTGGCACACTTGGGACTCTGGGACAAAGAAGCAAATGTATATAGGCCATTATTCGTGAACTACTCATGACTAACGTGTCTGTGTGTTCAGTTTGGTTCCCACTGTAAGGATTAGCGCAACAGGTTCATATGCGTTTTCTATGTAGGTTTAGAATTATCTAGTATTTCAAGAATACTGAAACATTGGTTTAAATGTAGAGGTAGAATGCAGGTGGTTTTGCATAATTCTAGACTAGCTTGAATACATCAGCTCGAATTTTAGAGAGAACAACAAGTGGTTTTGCACAATACGTACTACAATGCTCTGTCCATCTTTCAGAATTTTCTGATTCAACACAACGAGAAATGAACAGAGGAGGAGACAACATGCATATCTTAACTTGCTGGTGATGATTGAATTAGTCTTTGAGACCGCCAAGGATGCCGGCGCAACAGACAAGGTACTCTTGGAGTGTACAAGGGCGAGCAAGAGGCAGTATATTCAGCTCCGGTATCCTCTGGCGGTACCGTTTCACTGATATATCATCTAGAAGCCCTGGCACGTCGGTGGCGAACAAAAACGATGGATCAGCAGTCATGTCCGCCAGATACCGCATGCCGACGGGAGAGCAGCGAGCCCCAAGCGCCCACATGTGCACCGCGTTCCCTGCCACACATGGAAACCTCCTGGCCGAGAGGGAGAAGCAGGCCACGTCCCTGACAAGAAAAATGTTGGTGACAAACAGGAGTGACTTCACTAGTACTCCCTCCGTCCGAAAATACTTGTCATCAAAATGGACAAAAGGAAATGTATCTAGAACTAATATACATCTAGATACATCCTCTTTATTCATTTTGATGTCAAGTATTTCAGGACGGAGGAGTAAAAAAGGGCAATGGCCCAGGCCGGGTCAGCCCATTAGTCCCGGTTCTGCCACGAACCGGGACCAATGAAGGTATTTGTCCCGATTCGTGATCCCAGGGGGCCGGCCGGGACCTCGTGTGCATTGGGCCCGGTTCGTCTGGCCCTATTGGTACCGGTTGGTGGGACGAACTGGGACCAATGGCCTCGCTCCTGGCCCACAACCATTGGTCCCGGTTGGTGGCTTGAACCGGGACCAAAGACTCCCCTTTAGTCCCGGCTCATGCCACCAACAAGAACCAATGAGGTGCCTATATATACACCTTCGCGTGAGAGCAGAGCACACTGCTCTGTTTTTTTTGGCCGCCGAGGGGAGAGGGCTTGGTGGTGCTCTAGCTCACCTCCTATGCACACAAGGTGTTCGATGGAATGCCCGAGCCACACTACTTAAGCTTTCTCCTCTCCAAGCTCGACCTCCAAGGTCCATTTTCCTCAATATTTGTCTAGGTTTAGCGGTCCGTCACGCCCCGTCCCCGTCTTCACCGCCATCGATCACCCGCGCCGATCGCATCGCCGGCACCACCGTGGTGAGCCTCTTGTTCTTATCTTCTTTCTGAAAGGAAAAATATTCTTACTTGTATGTTTAGATAGATACTTGTATTATTTTCTTACTTTTATTATTGCATCTTATATAGTGCGATGGTTTTGGTATCCGCCGTCGGCCCTCGTCCTGTCTATGATTCGGATGTGATATATATTATCTTTTCATAATTATTGGTTCATTTATTGTTTATGAAAATTATGCCGATCAACGTGACATGGATTTTATTTATCTAGGAGGTTGTTGAACCGGAAATTCCAACCGACCCTATTGTCGAGAGGTTAAATTTAGTTGAAGAAGAAAACAATTTCTTGAAGGAAAAATAAAAAACTTGAGGAGGAGAAGATGATATTGGAGTTGCATGTTGTGGATGTAAATGCGATGATCACAAGATCAAGATGGATGTAATGCGCTTGAAGATTAGAAAGATTAGAAAATATGCCATCCATACCGAGGCTTGGTATCATTATGCCGTTGGACCAGTTGTTACCTTGGTTGCGATTATGATCGCATATTTTTCCGCATTGAAATGTTTTACATAGTTTCAATGTATGGTTTAATTAATTTAGATGCTCTGCAGAGCTTTATGTTGTTAGATGAGAACTATGTATGTACTTTCGTTTTTATGTGATGATGATGTTGGAAATATGCCCTAGAGGCAATAATAAATTAGTTATTATTATATTTCCTTGTTCATGATAATCGTTTATTATCCATGCTATAATTGTATTGATAGGAAACTCAGATACATGTGTGGGTACATAGACAACACCATGTCCCTAGTAAGCCTCTAGTTGACTAGCTCGTTGATCAACAGATGGTTACGGTTTCCTGACCATGGACATTGGATGTCGTTGATAACGGGATCACATCATTTGGAGAATGATGTGATGGACAAGACCCAATCCTAAGCCTAGCACAAAGATCGTAGTTCGTATGCTAAAGCTTTTCTAGTGTCAAGTATCATTTCCTTAGACCATGAGATTGTGCAACTCCGGATACCGTAGGAATGCTTTGGGTGTACCAAACGTCACAACGTAACTGGGTGGCTATAAAGGTGCACTACAGGTATCTCCGAAAGTGTGTTGGGTTGGCACGAATCGAGACTGGGATTTGTCACTCCGTGTAAACGGAGAGGTATCTCTGGGCCCACTCGGTAGGACATCATCATAATGTGCACAATGTGACCAAGGGGTTGATCACGGGATGATGTGTTACGGAACGAGTAAAGAGACTTGCCGGTAACGAGATTGAACAAGGTATCGGGATACCGACGATCGAATCTCGGGCAAGTACAATGCCGCTAGACAAAGGGAATTGTATACGGGATTGATTGAGTCCTTGACATCGTGGTTCATCCGATGAGATCATCGTGGAACATGTCGGAGCCAACATGGGTATCCAGATCCCGTTGTTGGTTATTTACCGGAGAACGTCTCAGTCATGTCTGCATGGTTCCCGAACCCGTAGGGTCTACACACTTAAGGTTCGATGACGCTAGGGTTATAAAGGAATTTTGTATGTGGTTACCGAATGTTGTTTGGAGTCCCGGATGAGATCCCGGACATCACGAGGAGTTTCGGAATGGTCCGGAGGTAAATATTTATATATGGGAAGTCCTGTTTTGGTCACCGGAAAGGTTTCGGGTTTTATTTGTAACGCATCTGGGACCACCGGGAGGTCCAGGGTCCACCAAGTGGGGCCACCAGCCCGGAGGGCTGCATGGGCCATGTGTGGGAGGGACCAGCCCTAGGTGGGCTGGTGCGCCTCACAAGGGCCCAAGGCGCCTAGGGTTTGGGGAGGCGCCCCACCTGGCAGGGGCAAGTTTCCCCTCCCCCTTGGCCGCCACCCTAGATGGGATTGGGGCAGCCGCACCTTGGGGTGGAAACCCTAGAGGCGGACCCCTCCCTTCCCCTATATATAGTTGAGGTCTTGAGGGCTGCCAACACATGAGTTTTGACCTCTCCTGGCGCAGCCCTACCTCTCTCCTTCTCCTCTCCCGCGGTGCTTGGCGAAGCCCTGCAGGATTGCCACGCTCCTCCATCACCACCACGCCGTTGTGCTACTGCTGGATGGAGTCTTCCTCAACCTCTCCCTCTCTCCTTGCTGGATCAAGGCATGGAAGACGTCACCGGGCTGTACGTGTGTTGAACGCGGAGGTGCCGTCCGTTTGGCACTAGGATCTCAGGTGATTTGGATCATGACGAGTACGACTCCTTCAACCCCGATCACTTGAACGCTTCTGCTTAGCGATCTACAAGGGTATGTAGATGCACTCTCCTTCCCCTCGTTGCTGGTTTCTCCTTAGATAGATCTTGGTGACACGTAGGAAAATTTTGAATTTCTGCTACGTTCCCCAATGATGGCATCATGAGCTAGGTCTATTGCGTAGATTCTTTGCACGAGTAGAACACAAAGTAGTTGTGGGCGTTGATGATGTTCAATATGCTTACCGTTACTAGTCCAATCTTGTTTCGACGGTATTGTGGGATGAAGCGGCCGGACCGACCTTACACGTACACTTACGTGAGAGCGAGTTCCACCGGTGACATGCACTTGGTGCATAAGGTGGCTAGCGGGTGCCAGTCTCCCCCACTTTAGTCGAAACGGATTTGATGAAAAGGTTCCTTATGAAGGGTAAATAGCAATTGACATATCACGTCGTGGTTTTGCATAGGTAAGAAACGTTCTTGCTAGAAACCCATAGCAGCCATTTTAAACATGCAAACAACAATTAGAGGACGTCTAACTTGTTTTTGCAGGGTATGCTATGCGATGTGATATGGCCAAGAAGAATGTGATGAATGATATGTGATGTATGAGATTGATCATGTTCTTGTAATAGGAATCACGACTTGCATGTTGATGAGTATGACAACCGACAGGAGCCATAGGAGTTGTCTTAATTTATTGTATGACTTGCGTGTCATTGAACAAACACCATGTAATTACTTTACTTTATTGCTAACCGGTAGCCATAGTAGTAGAAGTAATAAGTTGGCAAGACAACTTCATGGAGACACGATGATGGAGATCATGATGATGGAGATCATGGTGTCATGCCGGTGACGATGATGATCATGGAGCCCCGAAGATGGAGATCAAAAGGAGTAAAATGATATTGGCCATATCATGTCACTATTTGATTGCATGTGATGTTTATCATGTTTATACATCTTATTTGCTTAGAACGACGGTAGTAAATAAGATGATCCCTCATTAAAATTTCAAGAAAGTGTTACCCCTAACTGTGCACCGTTGAGGAAGTTAAATCGTTTGAAGCACCACATGATGATCGGGTGTGATAGATTCTTACGTTCACATACAACGGGTGTAAGCCAGATTTACACACGCGGAACACTTAGGTTAACTTGACGAGCCTAGCATGTACAGACATGGCCTCAGAACACAAGAGACCGAAAGGTCGAGCATGAGTCGTATGGAGGATACGATCAACATGAAGATGTTCACCGATGATGACTAGTCCGTCTCACGTGATGATCGGACACGGCCTAGTTGACTCGGGTCATGTAATCACTTAGATGACTAGAGGGATGTCTATCTGAGTGGGAGTTCATGAGATGAACTTAATTATCCTGAACATAGTCAAAAGCCCTTTGCAAATTATGTCGTAAGCTCGCGCTTTAGTTCCACTGTTTAGATATGTTCCTAGAGAAAATATAGTTGAAAGTTGTGATGGCGATTATGCGGACGTAAGAAAGCTTATGTCCTTAATGCACCGCTTCAGTGTGCTGAACCCCAAACGCCGAATGCGTGGATGTTGCGTAACATCGGACATACACGTTTTGATAACTACGTGATAGTTCAGTTAAATGGTTTAGGGTTGAGGCACCAAAGACGTTTTTCAAAACGTCGCGGAACATATGAGATGTTTCGAGGGCTGAAATTGGAATTTCAGGCTCGTGCCCACGTCAAGAGGTATAAGACCTCTACCGATTTTCTTAGCCTGTAAACTAAGGGGAAAAAGCTCAATCGTTGAGCTTGTGCTCAGATTGTCTGAGTGCAACAATCACTTGAATCGAGTGGGAGTTGATCTTCCAGATGAGATAGTGATGTTTCTCCAAAGTCATTGCCACCAAGCTGCTAGAGCTTCGTGATGAACTATAACATATCAGGGATAGATATGATGATCCTTGAGCTATTCACAATGTTCGACACATGAATGTAGAAATCAAGAAGGAGCATCAATTGTTGATGGTTAGTGAAACCACTAGTTTCAAGAAGGGCAAGGGCAAGAAGGGGTACTTCATGAAACAGTGAATCAGTTGCTTGCTCGGTGAAGCAACCCAAGGTTGAACCCAAACCCGAGACTAGGTGCTTCTGGAATGAGGGGAACAGCCACTGGAGCAGAATTACCCTAGATACTTGGTAGATGAGAAGGCTGGCAAGGTCGATAGAAGTATATTGGATATACATTAAGTTATTGTGTACTTTACTAGTACTCCTAGTAGCACCAGGGTATTAGATACCGGTTCGGTTGCTAAGTGTTAGTAACTCGAAATAAAAGGCTACGGAATTAACGCAGACTAGCTAAAGGTGAGCTGACGCTATGTGTTGGAAATGTCTCCAAGTTTGATGTGATCAAACATCGCACACTCCCTCTACCATCAAGATTAGTATTAAACCAGAATAATTGTCATTTGGTGTTTTGCGTTGAGCATAGACATGATTGGATTATGTCTATCGCGTCTGGTTATTCATTTAAGGAGAATAATGGTTACTCTATTTATTTGAATAATACCTTCAATGGTCTTGCACCTAAAGGAATGGTTTATTGAATCTCGATCGTAGTGATACACATCTTCATGCCAAAAGATATAAGATAGTAATGATAGTACCACTTACTTGTGGCACGCCATGTAATTCATATTGGTGAAAAACACATGAAGAAGCTCCATGTTGATGGATCTTTGGACTCACTCGTTTTTGAAAAGTTTGAGACATGCGAACCATGTCTATTGGTGTATACGCATGAAGAAACTCCATGCAGATGGATCGTTTGGACTCACTTGATTTTGAATCACTTGAGATATGCAAATCATACCACATGGGCAAGATGGTGAAAAGCCTCGGTTTCGATAAGATGGAACAAGATAGCAACTTGTTGGAAGTAACACATTTTGATGTGCGCAGTCCAATGAGTGCTGAGGCATGCAGTGAATATCGTTGTGTTCTTACTTCACAGATGATTCGAGTAGATGTTGAGTATATTTACTTGATGAAACACAAGTCTGAATTATTGAATGGTTCAGGTAATTTCAGAGTGAAGTTAAAGATCATCGTGACAAGAGGATAAAATGTCTATGATATGATCATAGAGATGAGTATCTGAGTTCTGAGCTTTGTACGCAATTGAGACATTGTGGAAATTGTTTCACAATAAATACCGCACAGAACACCATAGTGTGATGGTGTGTCCGAACATCATAGTTGCACCCTATTGGATATAGTGCGTACCATGATGTCTCTTATCGAATTACCACTATCGTTAATGGGTTAGGCATTAGAGACAACCGCACTCACTTTAATAGGGCACCACGTAATTCTGTTGAGACGACACTGTTTGAACTATGGTTTGGAGAAACCTAAGTTGGCGTTTCTTGAAAGTGTGGGGCTGCGACGCTTATGTGAAAAAGTTTCATCGTGATAAGCTCGAACCCGAAACGGATAAATACATCTTCATAGGACACCCAAAACAGTTGGGTATACCTCCTATCTTAGATTCGGAAGCAAAAGAAATTGTTTCTAGAAACGGGTCCTTTCCCGAGAAAAGTTTCTCTCGAAAGAATTGAGTGGGAGGATGGTGGAGAATTGATGATGTTATTGAACCATCACTTCAACAAGTGTGTAGCAGGGCACAGGAAGTTGTTCGTGTGGCGCCTACACCAATTGAAGTAGAAGCTTATGACAGTGATCATGAAGTTTTGGATCAATTCACTACAGTACCTCGTAGGGTGACAAGGATGCGTACTACTCGAGTGGTACAGTAATCCTGTCTTGAAGGTTATGTTGCTAGACAACAATGAACCTACGAGCTATGAAGAAGCGATGGTGGGCCCGGATTCCGACGAATGGCTCAAGGCCATAACATCCGAGAGAGGATCCATGACTTTGGAAGAAATACTTGATGGTCGTGGGGACGTTGGGTAAAGATGGATTTTAAAAGGAAGATGCAGACAATGATGGTAAGTATCACCATTAAGAAAGCTCGACTTGTCGTTAAAGATGTTTTCCGACAAGTTCAAGGAGTTAACTACGGTGAGGCTTTCTCACCAGAGCGATGCTAAGAGTCTGTTGGAATTGGATTAGCAATTACTGCATGATTGATGAAATATTGCAGATAGGATGTCAAAACATTGTTTCCTCGACGTTATACTTGAGGAAAGGTTGTATGTGATACAACCAGAAGGTTTTGTCAATCCTGAAAGACGCTAACAAGTATGCAAAGCTCCAGCTATCCTTCTAAGGACTGGAGTAAGCATCTCGGAGTCGGAATGTACGCTTTGATGAGATGATCAAAGATTTTGGGTCTATACAAAGTTTATGAGAAACTTGTATTTCCAAAGAATTGAGTGGAGCACTATAGAATTTCTGATGAGTATATGTTGTTGACATATTGTTGATCAGAAATGATGTAGAATTTCTAGAAAGCATATAGGGTTGTTTGAAAAGTGTTTTTCAATGAAAAAACTGGATTAGGCTACTTGAACAATAAGCATCAAGATCTATAAGATATATCAAAATGTTTAATAATTCTTTTAAATGAGCACATACCTTGACATAATCTTGAAGGTGTTCAAGATGGATCAGTCAAAGAAGGAATTCTTGCCTGAGTTGTAAGGTATGAAGTTAAGAGTTAAAGCTCGACCACGGCAGAAGAGAGAAAGGACGAAGGTCGTCCCTATGCTTCAGACGTAGGCTCTATAGTATGCTATCTTGTGTACCGCACCGAAGTGTGCCTTGCCATGAGTCAGTCAATGGGTAAAAGAATGATCCATGAATGGATCATTGGACAGCGGTCAAAATTGTCCTTGGAGTAAATAAGGACATGTTTCTCGATTATGGAGGTGATAAAGAGTTCGGCGTAAAGGGTTACGTCGATGCAAGTTTTAACACCTATTCGAATGACTCGAGTAGCAAACCGGATACGTATAGTGGAGCAACCATTTGGAATAGCTCCAAGTGGAGCGTGGAAGCAGCATTTACAATATGACCTAGAGATTTGCGAAGTACATACGGATCTGAATGTTGCAGACCCGTTGACTAAAACCTCTCTTACAAGCAAAACATGATCAAACTCCAGAACTCATTGAGTCTTAATCACATGATGATGTGAACTAGTTTAGTGACACTAGTAAACTCTTTGGATGTTGGTCACATGGTGATGTGACCTGTGAGTGTTAATCACATGGCGATGTGAACTAGATTATTGACTCTAGTGCAAGTGGGAGACTGTTGGAAATATGCCCTAGAGGCAATAATAAATTAGTTATTATTATATTTCCTTGTTCATGATAATCGTTTATTATCCATGCTACAATTGTATTGATAGGAAACTCAGATACATGTGTGGGTACATAGACAACACCATGTCCCTAGTAAGCCTCTAGTTGACTAGCTCGTTGATCAACAGATGGTTATGGTTTCCTGACCATGGACATTGGATGTCGTTGATAACGGGATCACATCATTTGGAGAATGATGTGATGGACAAGACCCAATCCTAAGCCTAGCACAGAGATCGTAGTTCGTATGCTAAAGCTTTTCTAGTGTCAAGTATCATTTCCTTAGACCATGAGATTGTGCAACTCCCGGATACCGTAGGAATGCTTTGGTTGTACCAAACGTCACAACGTAACTGCGTGGCTATAAAGGTGCACTACAGATATCTCCGAAAGTGTCTGTTGGGTTGTACGAATCGAGACTGGGATTTGTCACTCCGGTAAACGGAGAGGTATCTCTGGGCCCACTCGGTAGGACATCATCATAATGTGCACAATGTGACCAAGGGGTTGATCACGGGATGATGTGTTACGGAACGAGTAAAGAGACTTGCCGATAACGAGATTGAACAAGGTATCGGGATACCGACGATGGAATCTCGGGCAAGTACAATGTCGCTAGACAAAGGGAATTGTATACGGGATTGATTGAGTCCTTGACATCGTGGTTCATCCGATGAGATCATCGTGGAACATGTGGGAGCCAACATGGGTATCCAGATCCCGCTATTGGTTATTGACCGGAGAACGTCTCGGTCATATGCGCATGGTTCCCGAACCCGTAGGGTCTACACATAAGGTTCGATGACGCTTAGGGTTATAAAGGAAGTTTGTATGTGGTTACGAATGTTGTTCGGAGTCCGGATGAGATGCCGGACGTCACGAGGAGTTCGAAATGGTCCGGAGGTAAATATTTATATATGGGAAGTCCTGTTTTGGTCACCGAAAGGTTTCGGGTTTTATCGGTAACGCATCTGGGACCACCGGAGGGTCCTGGGGTCCACCAAGTGGGGCCACCAGCCCGGAGGGCTGCATGGTCCAAGTGTGGGAGGGACCAGCCCGGGTGGGCTGGTGCGCCCACAAGGGCCCAAGGCACCTAGGGTTTGGGGAGGCGCCCACCTAGCTTGGGGGCAAGTTTCCCCTCTCCCCCCTTGGCCGCCACCCTAGATGGGATTGGGGGCAGCCGCACCCCTTGGGGTGGAAACCCTAGAGGGGGCGCACCCCCTCCCTCTCCCCTATATATAGTTGAGGTCTTGAGGGCTGCCAACACATGAGTTTTGACCTCTCCCTGGCGCAGCCCTACCTCTCTCCCTTCTCCTCTCCCGCGGTGCTTGGCGAAGCCCTGCAGGATTGCCACGCTCCTCGATCACCACCACGTCGTTGTGCTGCTGCTGGATGGAGTCTTCCTCAACCTCTCCCTCTCTCCTTGCTGGATCAAGGCATGGGAGACGTCACCGGGATGTACGTGTGTTGAACGCGGAGGTGTCGTCCGTTCAGCACTAGGATCTCCGGTGATTTGGATCACGGCAGTGCACGACTCCTTCAACCCGTTCACTTGAACGCTTCGCTTAGCAATCTACAAGGGTATGTAGATGCACTCTCCTTCCCCTTGTTGCTGGTTTCTCCTTAGATAGATCTTGGTGACACGTAGGAAAAATTTGAATTTCTCCTACGTTCCCCAACAGATGAACTTCTATTAATTTGGTCACTTAATTATCTATTCATGTTGTTCTGTAATAATTTTTGACACACTTAATTATATATAATGCACGCAGATGAACCGGAAATGAATGTACGGTGACAGACACACCTTCGAGTACATTAAGGGCGTGCATGATTTTCTCGAAGTGGCTGAGGCAAACAAGCAGAATGGTTTTATGTGTTGTCCATGCCCTATATGTGGGAATACGAAGTCTTACTCGACCGGAAAATTCTTCACACCCACCTACTTTACAAGGGTTTCATGCCACACTATAATGTTTGGACGAGGCACGCGGAGAAATAGGGGTTATGATGGAAGACGGCGAAGAAGAAGAGTACGATGACAACTATGTGCCCCTGAATACGGTGATGCTACTGAACATCAAGAGGAACCAGACGATGTGCACGATGATGCTGCAACGGGCGAAGCTGCTGAAGATCAAGAGGAACCAGACGATGTGCACGATGATGCTGCAACGGGCGAAGATGCTGAAGATCAAGAGGAACCAGACGATGTGCCCGATGATGATGATCTCCGCCAGGTCATTGTCGATGCAAGGACGCAATGCGAAAGTCAAAAGGAGAAGCTGAAGTTCGATCACATGTTAGAGGATCACAAAAAGGGTTGTACCCCAAATTGCGAAGATGGCAACACAAAGCTCGGTGCATCTTTGGAATTGCTGCGGTGGAAGGCAGAGAATATTGTGCACGATAAAGGATTTGAGAAGCTACTGAAAATATTGAAGAAGAAGCTTCCAAAGGATAACGAATTGCCCGACAAGACATACGCAGCAAAGAAGGTTGTATGCCCTCTAGGATTGGAGGTGCAGAAGATACATGCATGCCCTAATGATCGCATCCTCTACGCGGTGCATACAAGGATCTGAACGCATGCCCGTATACGGTGCATTGTGGTATAAGATCGAGACGAGATGACCACTGGTGATGTTTACTGGCGAGCCTCCGGAAGAGGGTTCCCGCAAAGTGATGTGGTATGCTCCTATAATACCACGGTTGAAACGTCTGTTCGTAAACGGAGAGCATGCCAAGTTGATGCGATGGCACAGTGAGGACCGTAAGAAGGCGGGAAGTTGAGAGCACCAGTGACGGGTCGCAATGGAGAAAAATCGAGAGAAAATCTTGGGATGAGTTTGCAAAGGACCCAAGGAACGTATGGTTTGCTTTAAGTGCCGATGGCATTAATCCTTCGGGAGCAGAGCAGCAATCACAGCACCTGGCCCGTGACTCTATGTATGTATAACCTTCCTCCTTGGATGTGCATGAAGCGGAAGTTCATTATGATGCCAGTTCTCATCCAAGGCCCTAAGCAACCCGGCAACGACATTGATGTGTACCTAAGGCCATTAGTTGAAGAACTTTTACAGCTGCGGAATGGAAACGGTGTACGTACGTGGGATGAGCACAAAAAGGAGGAATTTGACCTAAAGGCGTTGCTGTTCGTGAACATCAACGATTGGCCTGCTCTCGGTAACCTTCGTGACAGACAAACAAGGGATACCACGCATGCACGCACTGTTTACTTGACACCGATAGTATATACCGGGAAGCTGCAGGAAGAATGTGTACACGGGCCATCGCCGATTTCTTCCGACCAACCATCAATGTAGAAAGAAAGGCAAGCATTTCAAAGGCGAGGCAGATCACCGAAAGAAGCCCGCCATGCGCATCGGTGATCACGCATTTGTTATGGTCAATGATTTACACGTAATCTTTGGAAAGGGTCCCGGCGAACTAGTTGTTCCGAATGACGCTAAGAATCACGCACCCATGTGGAAGAAGAAATCTATATTTTGGGACCTACCCTACTGGAAAGACCTAGAGGTCCGCTCTTCGATCGACGTGATGCACGTGACGAAGAACCTTTGCGTGAACCTGCTAGGCTTCTTGGGCGTGTATGGGAAGACAAAAGATACACCTGAGGCATGGGAGGACCTCCAACGCTTGCTCAAAAAAGAGGGCATGCCTCCGAAGCAGTATGAAGGTCCTGCCAGCTACGCTCTTATGAAAGAAGAGAAAGAAATCTTCTTTGAATGCCTGCTCAGTATGAAGGTCCCGACTGGCTTCTCGTCGAATATAAAGGGAATAATAAATATGCTAGAGAAAAAGTTCCAGAACCTAAAGTCCCATGACTGCCACGTGATTATTACGCAACTGCTTCCGGATGCATTGAGGGGGCTTCTACCGGAAAACCTCCGATTAGCCATTGTGAAGCTATGTGCATTCCTCAATGCAATATCTCAGAAAGTGATCGATCCAGAAATCGTACCAACGCTAAGGAGTGATGTGGCGCAATGTCTTGTCAGTTTCGAGCTGGTGTTCCACCATCCTTCTTCAATATCATGATGCACGTCCTAGTTCATTTAGTCGACGCGATTGTCATTCTGGGGCCCGTATTTCTACAAAATATGTTCCCCTATGAGAGGTTCGTGGGAGTCCTAAAGAAATATGTCCGTAACCGCGCTAGGCCAGAAGGAAGCATCTCCATGGGCCATCAAACAGAGGATGTCATCGGGTTTTGTGTTGACTTCATTCCTGGCCTTAAGAAGATAGGTCTCCCTAAATCGCGGTATCAGGGGAGACTGACTGGAAAAGGCACGCTTGGAAGGGACTCAATAATATGCAGGGACGGATATTCTTGGTCTCAAGCAGACTACACAGTTCTCTGAGAACTCTACCTTGGTGACCCGTATGTCGATGAACACAAGAACAGTCTACGCTCCAAACACCGAGCAAAGGCGACGATCGGATTACATGTGAACACATCAGGACTTTCAGCAGTTGGTTGGAAACACGTCTCAGAGGTGACAGCACTGTTTGTGATGAGCTGTACTTGTTGTCCAGGGGACAACGTTCGACTTGCATGTGTTAAGCATATAGCTAGCGTTCCTTCTGAGCCAGGACCATCTTCGACTGTAATTTGGAAAGGATACGAGATAAATGGGAATACATTTTACACGATTGACCAAGATCAAAAGAGCACCAACCAAAACAGCGGTGTTCGCTTTGATGCAGCAACCGAGAGGGGAAAGGACACATATTATGGTTACATAGTGGACATATGGGAACTTGACTACGGAGTAGATTTTAAGGTCCCTTTGTTTAAGTGCAAATGGGTCAGTCTGTCAGGAGGCGGGTGCAGGTAGACCCACGATGCGGAATGACAACAGTGGATCTGAAAAATCTTGGGTATCTTGACGAACCGCTCGTCCGGAGCCAATAATGTGGCACAGGTTATCTATGTGAAGGACATGTCTACCAGACCGAGAAAAAGAAAAGATAAGGAAGCGAATACATCATACGATGAGCCAAAGCGCCACATAGTTCTTTAGGGAAAAGGGACATCCTGGAAGTGGAGGGCAAGACAGACATGTCTGAAGAGTATGAAAAGTTTCATGAAATTCCTCCCTTCAAAGTCAAGGATGACCCAAGCATCCTGACAAACGATGAAGATTATCCATGGTTACGGCGCAATAAGCAAATGACACAAGCGAAGAAAAAGTGAAGACTTTCTCCCGCAACTATTATGATGATACCATGCCAACTTTGTAATGAGCATTTAGTATGATAGCATTGTCCGTTTTGTACATGCACATGCTATGCCAACTTTTTCAGAGTTCATTTGAAAACTATGAATTTAGGTCGAATTTTCTCTATAGGTGCATCTATGTTCATTAGTCCTCGGCCCATGCGGCTACAGCCCATGACCATTAGTCCCGGTTTGTGCCACAAACGGGATGCCTAAACCGGGACTAAAGGGTTGGTCCTCGTTAAGCCAGAGTTTAGTCCCACCAGCCAACCGAAGGGCGCTCACACCGGTTTATAAGCCCGTCCCTCTCTGCCCTGTCGAGCTCCTCTCAAAGTGAAAATAGATGCCCCTATACAGGGAATTTGATCTAAATTCATAGTGAATTTCTATGAAATTCATATAAATTGATTATGAATTTAGGTCGAATTTTCTCTATAGGTGCATCTATGTTCATTTTTTTAGAAAAGTTAATCACAAACTTGTGATTCACACAAATTTCAAAGAATTCAAATTTTAACTATTCAAATTTAAAAACTAATGGCACAAACAGAAAGTTTATAATTTTTTTAAAACTAATGACACTAACAGAAAGTTTATAATTTTGCTGACCTAAAAGGAAAAAGAATTAAAAATAAAGAAAAAAACCAAAATAAAATAAATAATGCAGAAAACAAAACAAAAACTGGAAAAAAATAAAAATAGCAACAATAAGTATTTTGTTGTAAGTAGAAACAAAATAAAATTAATAAAGCAACAAAGAAAAAAAAAATAGTGTTTTCAAATTTGAAAACTAATGGCACTAACAGAAAGTTTATAATTTTTCTAAAACTAAAAGCAAAAAGAATTAAAAAATAAAGCAAAAAATAAAAAAAATAATGCAGAAAACAAAAAAAACTAGAAAAAAAATAAAAATAGCAACAATAAGTATTTTGTTGTAAGTAGAAACAAAATAAAATAAATAAATTAACAAAGAAAAAAAGTGTTTTCAAATTTGAAAACTAATGGCACTAACAGAAAGTTTATAATTTCTCTAAAACTAAAAGCAAAAAAGAATTAAAAAATAAAGCAAAAAACAACAAAAAATAAATAATGCAGAAAACAAAACAAAAAACTGGAAAAAAATTAGTGTCGCCTACTGGGCCCCCACGGCCTGAATACGACTAGAAACCCTACATGGGCCAGTATTCAGGCCCTTGAGGAGGCCAAGTAGGCCCACAGGCACATAGTGACAGATTAGGCCGGAAAGCCTGCAGTTGAGAGGAGCTCGAGAGGGTGGGCGCAGCAACGCTTATAAACCACTCTCGAGCCCTCTCAACTAGCGAGGTGGGACTAAACTTTTGGTGATTGCATTAAGGGCTATGTTACATCTGTAGGGGTTGAATTGATAGCTACAAATTCAGAGTGACATTTTGTCTCACCGAGTGATAATTAAGACGACATACGCAAAAGGGACCGCTCGAATCAAACAAGCTGCTAATTTAGTACCTGTAGCACTCATGCAAAAGGTATGCTCTTCAGATTTTTCTTAGGCAAGCACAAGGAGAAATGAACAAAAGAGAGGATAACATGCATGCCTCCCTTAACTTGTTGTTGCTGAACTCTTGAATTAGTCTTTGAGGTGGGCCAGCGCAACAGACGAGGTACTCTTGGAGTGTGCAAGGGCGAGCAAGAGGCTGTAGATCCAGCTCTGGTCTGTTCTGACGGTACCGTTTCACTGATATAGCGTCTAGAAGCCCTGGCACGTCGGTGGTGAACTTAAACGGTGGATCGGAGGTCTTGTCTGTCAGATACCTAACGTCGACGGGAGGGCAGCGGGCACCGCGCGCCCCTTGTACACGGTGTTCCCTGCCACACATGGAAACCTCCTGGCCGAGAGGGAGAAGCACGCCACATCCCCGACAAACACGGCGCGGTGGCGGCCAATGTCCTCCACCGGAAGAAGCCTCTTGCCGGCCACATTCACCTCAAACACCTGGATTAGGTTCCACCGGTTCTCCCTCACATGGTGCTCCACCCTGATCACGTCCATGACCTTCCTCCTGCGCTTCATGATTCCTTGTTAATCGGCACTGAGGTGGTCGAGGTTGAGGTACTAGCACACCATGAGCATACCGCCACCGCAGCGGTGGTCGTCGTCGGGAGGTACGAGGTAGCAGAACATGTTGTAGTCCGTGTTGGGCTGGTCCACGACCACGGGCACCACACGAGGCTCGGGACAGAGCCGCGCATGCATTACGTGCCCCTCGAGAGTCACGAAGTAGAAACGCCCCTCCAGGGTCAACGCCGACGAGAACCGACACGACAAGGGGTCGTCCGGCCTCCACATCTCGTCGTCCATCACCGCCCACCGCGGGTCACCGAGCTTGGCGTAGGCTATGGCACGGCCACGGTCAACCATCAGGAGCACGACTGAGGGAGGGGAGGTCTCGTCAGACATGCCGGCGTAGATGACGCGCGACACGGACTGGAACAGTCCCATGGTCCAGACGGTGTATGCGCTGCCAAGGTCCGCAGTGACGGGCGGGAGGTCGGTGAGGGCCCTGGTGAGCGGGTTGAGGAGGCGCACAGCGTGGCTCGCCTTGTCGCGCAGGGGCAGGAGGCCCTCGGTGCTGGCCTCGAGGTGGTGCCGCGAGAGCTCCGGGAGGTCGACGAGGGCACTGGCGCCGGTGGAGAGGTTGAGGAAGCGGCGGCCGTCGCCGTCGGTGCGGTTGGACAGCATGATCCAGCGCCGCGGCCGGAAGCGGGGGTCCAGGTGGTTGCATCCCTCGCGCGGGTCGGCGGTGCATCTCCTTCACTCCTTGCACGCGGAGCGGAGGCGGATGTACTCGGTCACGTCGTGGCTGAGCAGCCGGTCGGCGATGTCGTCGACGAGCACCGTCGGCAGGTTGGGCCAATCTCGCCTGCCCGTATAAATTAGACCATCGTCAGAGAAACAAGAGAAATTAGGATTGGATAGAAGGCAGGGGGGATGGACTGACAAGAAAAACAAGAGAAATCAGGACAGAGGACGGGGGAACAATTTTGAACTGACCATTCCTCGTCGTGGCCGCGTTGCCGGCCGGCGAGGTCGCTCCTCTTTCGCCGCTTGCCCATGTGATCTGCTCCGATCTGGTCCTGATTTGGACGAGAGCCGTGGCGGCGGCTAACCCACCTTGGTATTTTGGGTGCATATGTATTTATATAACGATGAAATGGGCCGTACAGTGAAATGGGCTGATTGCTAGTAGAGAGGTTCCCGGGTGCAGCAAGCCTCGCGAAAGTCAGGAAAACAAAATACTATTTGCCACCGTTCCATCAGAAAAAAAAATACTCCCTCCATTTCAAAATACTTGAAGTTTTATGTATGTCCTAAGTCAAATTCATGCAAATAATTACTAATGACATCCACAATATCAAATATATATAGCAAAAGTATATATTTTATGATGAATCTAGTTAAACTAATTTTGTGTTGTAGACGTTGGTACTTTTTGTATATACTTAGGAGAGACCTCTTTAAGTATTCAAATATTCAAATGGAGAAAGCATATGCCACTCCTTTTTAGGGTCTAAAACTACTTTTTTTGCCTTCAAAAGTGGGCAGGCTATTTTTTTCTTTTGCGGGTAAAGGGGATTTCATTACTCAAGGAGGCATATCAGCCTTCAAAAGGTTTACAACAAAGTCCAGCACAGAGCACAGCCAAAATGCATTGCGGGGTGTTGCACGTCCATACGCGGCAAGCGCATGAGTATTTCTTCAACATGGTCCAATTCCGAAACACAACTTACCTATTGAAATCCTAGGGGACCCCCCTCCACCCAAGGGTGATTCCGTGTTAGAGCTCAAACTTTTACCTGATAATCTTAAATATGCTTATCTTGATGAAAACTCAGGGTGGACACGGTCCGGGCCGGTCCGGGCCGTGACCGAGCCACCGTCTGGACCGGCCGGCGGCGGACCGGACCGGACCGGACCGAGCAGTGCCGCGGTCCGCTTTTCATGGACCGGACCGGCGGTTGGAAAGCTCGGGCTGGACCGAGAGGACCGCCCATGGCGTCGTACGGCGACGGCGAGCGGCGGCGCATGGCGACGGCGAGCTCCTGCAGGAGATTACGGGCATGGGGAGGAGAGGAAGGAGAGACACAGCCGTGTGCCTATCACGAGCACGTTTAAGAGGCCGGGGAGCAGTGGTGGCGCCAAGATTTTGAGGCTGGGTATTCATTGGCACAAAAAAATTACTCTAAATGTACTATAAAGACATCAGTACGACAATAGTAACTTTTTAATGCATCAAACCATATTAATTTTACATAAACATAAAGACACCAGTACCTTACCTTTTGATTGACAGAATGATGATATCCCATCTTACAATATAACTTTGCGATCGCCTTTTTGGAAGGGATTGATGACATCCTCATCCTTTACTTGATTGAAGAATTCTCTGTCAACAAATGTAACCAAACAATTGTTCAAGTAATGATCACCCATTTTGCTCATTAGCTTATTCTTCACATAGTTCATTAAGAAAAATTGAATCAACTAAAAACCTGAAACTTTGTTTTTTAAGGTTGTACCTGAAGGCAGGGCACAGACGCAGGGAGAGGGGAGAAAGAAACTGCTGCCGCCCGCTGGTCCTTGGGCAGGCGGGCGCCTTGGGCGATGGGCTAGCAACGGGCTGGAGCTGGGCTGCCGGCGAGCGCCGGGGCGGGGCGGCGTCGCGGCGATGCAGTCCGGTCGGCGCAGCCTCCGGTCGATCCTAGCGAAGATTAGAGGGGCTTGACGCGGCGTCCGGCGAGCACCGGCGGCGCTGAGCAGCTGAGGCCTGAGGGCGGGGCGGGGGCGGCGGCTGCTGAGCGGGAGCGGGGGCAGTGGGGTCGCTCCGTCGCTGACTCGCTGTCGCTGGCAGCTAGGGCTGGAGCAGGGGAAGTGGGGATTGGGGTCGGGGAACGAGGCAACGAGCGAGAGAAGGAGCAAACGGTGCGGTCGGGCGCTGCGTTGCAGCTATGTATTAATTTTTTTTTGCACTCAATAATGGGTATTCATACGAATACACATGAATACCCTCAGCGCCGCCAGTGCCGGGGAGGCGAGATACATGACAACGGCGATGAATGGAGGTGTCGCCGTGGAGGTGGCGACGTCGCAGAAGGCGGTGGAGGTCACCTCGAACCGGGGCTGATGGAGTTCTTCATCTGGGAGGCCCCCGAGCGAATAAATTCCAAGGGCATGTCTGTTCCTGGCGATACGTAATTAATCTCGGTGCCTGATTGCCGTTGTTTCCTGTTTTCTTTTTTCTTAAGGTTGTTTCCTATTTTGTGTCACGTAAATACCGTATTTTTTTTGAAAGTATCACGTTAAATCTGTTGAGTCGATAGGATTCATCATTGTAGGATCGTTGCATGTGACATAACTACCCTTTTTACAATTTGCATGTTGCAAATAAATAGGGACTGTAATGTGTATGCCCACGTAAAAATGTACAAACTCTGATCTGGCACAGGTTAAAATCGTGGGGAGGTGTAGGACGGAAGGAACGCATCCGATCGAGCCCACCTTTCTCGTTCTTTCTGTTTCTGCTAGGTTAAATAAAAGGAAAACTCCAACGTTTTAGGCAATAGAATTCATATTCCTACGAAGTAAAACACGGACATAACTGTCTCTCCAATTACGTGGAGTGAATCGTGGAGATAACTGTCTCTTCAATAAGGTGGACTAAATCATGGAGACCTCTTCTACCTCGAGCCAAAGAATCCATCGCGTGAGTTCGTTCGTGCGTAAGAAACAGCCGAGCTCGTTCGGTCCTGTCGAGTTAACCGAGCTAAGACCGGACCGGACCGGTCGACTTTCGTGACTAAATTCACAGCACGGACCGGACAATTTTACCAGTGGGTCGGGACCGTTCGGTCCGGTCCAGATCGGTCCACAAGCGGGCCAAAAAGCCCGCTCGCTACGTCCAGCCTGATGCATGACTAACCTTATTCTGTGAACGACTAATAAGAGTAAAAGAAATCTCCCTACGAGCATCTTGTGCTAGTCTACAAATCTCCTCAACGAGCACACGGGACTGCGATCTATCTCTAGTATGTACTAGCAGCCTAGACACGGCTTCGGCACAGTCAAGCTCAACCATAATGGGCAGGTTCGTATAGTAAAGCGCAAGCTCCAGGCCCTCTTTACACGCAGCCAACTCTGCCAGGCCATTATCGCATGTAAGGAGCTGTCTACAAGCAGTAAGATGATGTTGCCTCTATCATCACGAAGAATCATACCACCCCCTGCCTCTCCGGTTGGAGGAACATGGCCGCCATCTGTATTGAGCTTAGCCCACCCCGGTGGAGGAGGGGTCCAGTGCAACTCCGGCTTGGGCACTTCCCTTGTGTGTATAACCGGGAGGCTACCATGCACCACCATAATGAGCAGGCTATTTGCCGCTTACTGAAAGATTTATCGAACACACATCCCTTACTTCTCCTCACATGGGCCAGTACATGACTAGAAATATTAAAGAATATAAGTGTATACCATAGTCGCCTCTAAGGAATTCTTGAAGATATAAGGGCTTCTTTGATTCAAAGGATTCTTAAAGAAATTTGGAGGATTCTAGTCCTTAAGAATTTTTGCTATGTTGATTGTTTGATTCGCATAATTGCAAACCATATGCTTTTTAAATTTAGGATTATTTTGTTATATTTCATAGGATTTTTTTTCATCTACTTCAACCTCTTTGAGTACATCTTTGATTGCAATATTCTAAAATGCAGTAATAAAAAAACATAGGATCGTAATTTCATGCTCATTTGAGCTGTACATGATTTTGATTTGTTTGATTGCATCGTAGGAAAAGTAATGGATTATTTACAAGAGGTTTGAGTGGATGTTGAACTTTCTATGGAATGTAGTACAGATGTATAACATAGTCGCCTCTAAGGAATTCTTGACGATACAAGGGCTTACTTCATTCAAAGGATTCTTAAAGAAACTTCGGAGGATTCTAGTCCTTAAGAATTTTTGCTATGTCGAGTGCTTGATTCGCATAATTGCAAACCATATGCTTTTTAAATTTAGGGTTCATTTTATTATATTTCATAGGATTTTTTTCATCTACTTCAACCTCTTTGAGTACATCTTTGATTGCAATATTCTAAAATGCAGTAATAAAAACATAGGATCGTAATTTCATGCTCATTTGAGCTGTACAAGACTTTGATTTGTTTGATTGCATCGTAGGAAAAGTAATGGATTATTTACAAGAGGTTTGAGTGGATGTTGAACTTTCTATGGAATGCAGTACAGATGAGTCCTTAGGAAAAATTCTTATATGGTTTGATCCTATGAATCAAACACCATCATTAAAAACTTACTCCTCAGTCTGAGATTCACTTAACAAAAAAAGAGATGGATGCAAAGCACACTGCACAAACCTGAGAGAGAGAGAGAGAGAGAGAGAGGATAGGGAAAGCAACCAGCGGAGGCACCCCCTCTCTTCCTCGCGTCGCCCTCTCGGGTGACACGACGGCCGAAACCCTAGCCCCGCCGCCGTCTTCTCCCCCTTTCGACCTCCCCTCGCCGCCGCCTGAGGCAGCCGTCGGCCTTGTCCGGGGCGGTGCTAATGAAGGTGGCGGCGGGGCCTCTCCTGCTGCCCCGCATCTCTTGTGGGGAGCCTCGGGACCCGGGCCGACGGCCCCTGCTAGATTGGCGCCACCGGATCCTCGACGCATGGTGGCGCAGGTGCGGGCCGGTGCCCTCGGCCGTGTGGACGGCGAGCTATTCGGTGGATGCAGGCTAGGGCGCGGTGGCGGCTGCTTCAGATCTGGCCGCCTTCCACCCTCTGCTGCGAATTCGCCAAGTCCCTTCCCCCAGCTCTGGCCTGCTCCGTCCTGGACGCCGGTTTTCCGTCGGGTGGGAGCGGTGATGGGAATATAGACAGGAGAAATCCCTAGCCAGTCCTGTTGGCTATGACGGCGGCGACGCCCGCGGGCGCCGCGCACCTCCCTGAAGGCATCTGTCAGGTATATCTTCCCCACCCCTTCCCCCATTGTGCCTCCCGTGTGAAAACCCCAACGTTGTTGGGCGTGGCGACGCCCTTGGCACCGTATCCTTCTTAAAGGCGCTACTTTGGGAGCAAGGTGGGAAGTTGGACTTCGCTGTGATGTGTGCGGTGGATGTGAGCGGTGGTGGTGTACTCCTGGTCCGGGCCATGTTTGAGTGCTCACCGTGTGGCTGTAGTGATCCTACTCCGGTGCCCGTAGCTACTGGAGAGGAGGGATTGGGATTATCTCCGACAGTGTCACTCCAGCGACCCGGATGTGCAGAAGCTCCTTAATTTGATACTGGCCCGGCCCTGGCTGTTGTTCCTTAGTTCATTTTGGCAGCTCTCCTCTTGCATGCGTGGGTCCTTGGTTTTTGGTCATGTTGTGCTCTAGGTGAGAAGTTGATGGCAGGTCGGGCCTGCCTGGTCCCAATAATGTGGCTGCCATCGGTGCCACTCATCGAGGTTCTAGGGTGAACGTGTCCATTCGTTGATGGTGCGGTGCCTTTCAAGGTAGGCGAGGAGGCAGGGGCCTTCTTTGACGATGGATCTGGATGGTGGTGTTTCTGTCAGGGTCCCAGGTGTTGTGGCAACGGTTGCCCTTTCGGTCATCTGATCTTCCTCTCCTTCGCCGGCATTTCCCTTCTCATAGGCTTTGTGCGAGTAAGACGCCTTGTCATCTTCAAGCTAGGTGTGTCCTGTTGATCTTTTTTAGTTTGTTGTACGTCTGGCATGTGAGCTGCTCCGGGCGCCATTGTATCTTGCCATTTTTTCTCTAGTTTCTATTTGGTTTGTTTCGAGGTTGTAATCCAGAGTTTGTATTCCTGGCCGGTTGATGGCATTGTTCACCCAAAGCCGGGCTCTTGGCGAGCCTTCATTCTAGAGAGAGAGAGAGAGAGAGAGAGAGAGAGAGAGAGGCTCACCTTGACATGTGTTGGCACCGTGTCGAGTATCAAAAAATTAATTTCGCTTGGTTCATCTATGAATCTTTTTCCCTCTGAAATCAGATTGCATACATATTGCTCCGGTTACTCTACCATTGCTGCTTACATATTTATAAATAAGGATTGCCATGTAATTTAAACAAAAATGTCTAAAAGTTAGATCTTTCTATAATCTTTGTACATTGATTTAGCTGAGAGCATATTCGACGAACAAAATGTTGCTAACAGACTGAGTTTGGAAGCGATAAATTTGACACTTTCGTTGTTTGTCGTACAAAGGATCAACTGTTATATCCAGTTCAGCGCCTCTTAACTTGGCATGCATGTATATTTTTGAATGTATATTTTTCAAAAGATATAACAAATCGCTGGAATTAACTATGGATTATTCAGAATTTGGCACACTTGGGACTCTGGGACAAAGAAGCAAATGTATATAGGCCATTATTCGTGAACTACTCATGACTAACGTGTCTGTGTGTTCAGTTTGGTTCCCACTGTAAGGATTAGCGCAACAGGTTCATATGCGTTTTCTATGTAGGTTTAGAATTATCTAGTATTTCAAGAATACTGAAACATTGGTTTAAATGTAGAGGTAGAATGCAGGTGGTTTTGCATAATTCTAGACTAGCTTGAATACATCAGCTCGAATTTTAGAGAGAACAACAAGTGGTTTTGCACAATACGTACTACAATGCTCTGTCCATCTTTCAGAATTTTCTGATTCAACACAACGAGAAATGAACAGAGGAGGAGACAACATGCATATCTTAACTTGCTGGTGATGATTGAATTAGTCTTTGAGACCGCCAAGGATGCCAAGCAACAGACAAGGTACTCTTGGAGTGTACAAGGGCGAGCAAGAGGCAGTAGATTCAGCTCCGGTATCCTCTGGCGGTACCGTTTCACTGATATATCATCTAGAAGCCCTGGCACGTCGGTGGCGAACACAAACGATGGATCAGCAGTCATGTCCGCCAGATACCGCATGCCGACGGGAGAGCAGCGAGCCCCAAGCGCCCACATGTGCACCGCGTTCCCTGCCACACATGGAAACCTCCTGGCCGAGAGGGAGAAGCAGGCCACGTCCCTAACAAGAAAAATGTTGGTGACAAACAGGAGTGACTTCACTAGTACTCCCTCCGTCCGAAAATACTTGTCATCAAAATGAACAAAAAGAAATGTATCTAGAACTAATATACATTTAGATACATCCTCTTTTATTCATTTTGATGTCAAGTATTTCAGGACGGAGGGAGTAGAAAAAGGGGCAATGGCCCAGGCCGGGTCAGCCCATTAGTCCCGGTTCTGCCACGAACCGGGACCAATGAAGGTATTTGTCCCGATTCGTGATCCCAGGGGGCCGGCCGGGACCTCGTGGGCATTGGGCCCGGTTCGTCTGGCCCTATTGGTATCGGTTAGTGGGACGAACCGGGACCAATGGCCTCGCTCCTGGCCCACAACCATTAGTCCCGGTTGGTGGCTTGAACCGGGACCAAAGACTCCCCTTTAGTCCCGGCTCATGCCACCAACAAGAACCAATGAGGTGCCTATATATACACCTTCACGTGAGAGCAGAGCACACTGCTCTGTTTTTTTGGCCGCCGAGGGAGAGGGCTTGGTGGTGCTCTAGCTCACCTCCTATGCACACAAGGTGTTCGATGGAATGCCCGAGCCACACTACTTAAGCTTTCTCCTCTCAAGCTCGACCTCCAATCTCCATTTTCCTCAATATTTGTCTAGGTTTAGCGGTCCGTCACGCCCGTCCCGTCTTCACCGCCATCGATCACTCGCGCCCGATCGTGATCGCCGCACCACCGTGGTGAGCCTCTTGTTCTTATCTTCTTTCTGAAAGGAAAAATATTCTTACTTGTATGTTTAGATAGATACTTGTATTATTTTCTTACTTTTATTATTGCATCTTATATAGTGTGATGGTTTTGGTATCCGCCCCCGTCAGCCCTCGTCCTGTCTATGATTCGGATGTGATATATATTATGTTTTCATAATTATTGGTTCATTTATTGTTTATGAAAATTATGCCGATCAACGTGACATGGATTTTATTTATCTAGGAGGTTGTTGAACCGGAAATTCCAACCGACCCTATTGTCGAGAGGTTAAATTTAGTTGAAGAAGAAAACAATTTCTTGAAGGAAAAAATAAAAAAACTTGAGGAGGAGAAGATGATATTGGAGTTGCATGTTGTGGATGTCGTCGATGATCACAAGATCAAGATGGATGCAATGCGCTTGAAGATTAGAAAGATTAGAAAATATGCCATTCATACCGAGGCTTGGTATCATTATGCCGTTGGACCAGTTGTTACCTTGGTTGCGATTATGATCGCATTTGTTTTCGCATTGAAATGTTTTACATAGTTTCAATGTATGGTTTAATTAATTTAGATGCTCTGCAGAGCTTTATGTTGTTAGATGAGAACTATGTATGTACTTTCGTTTTTATGTGATGATGATGTTGGAAATATGCCCTAGAGGCAATAATAAATTAGTTATTATTATATTTCCTTGTTCATGATAATCGTTTATTATCCATGCTATAATTGTATTGATAGGAAACTCAGATACATGTGTGGGTACATAGACAACACCATGTCCCTAGTAAGCCTCTAGTTGACTAGCTCGTTGATCAACAGATGGTTACGGTTTCCTGACCATGGACATTGGATGTCGTTGATAACGGGATCACATCATTTGGAGAATGATGTGATGGACAAGACCCAATCCTAAGCCTAGCACAAAGATCGTAGTTCGTATGCTAAAGCTTTTCTAATGTCAAGTATTATTTCCTTAGACCATGAGATTGTGCAACTTCGGATACCGTAGGAATGCTTTGGGTGTACCAAACGTCACAACGTAACTGGGTGGCTATAAAGGTGCACTACAGGTATCTCCGAAAGTGTGTTGGGTTGGCACGAATCGAGACTGGGATTTGTCACTCCGTGTAAACGGAGAGGTATCTCTGGGCCCACTCGGTAGGACATCATCATAATGTGCACAATGTGACCAAGGGGTTGATCACGGGATGATGTGTTACGGAAGAGTAAAGAGACTTGCCGGTAACGAGATTGAACAAGGTATCGGCATACCGACGATCGAATCTCGGGTAAGTACAATGCCGCTAGACAAAGGGAATTGTATACGGGATTGATTGAGTCCTTGACATCGTGGTTCATCCGATGAGATCATCGTGGAACATGTCGGAGCCAACATGGGTATCCAGATCCCGCTATTGGTTATTTACCGGAGAACGTCTCAGTCATGTCTGCATGGTTCCCGAACCCGTAGGGTCTACACACTTAAGGTTTGATGACGCTAGGGTTATAAAGGAATTTTTATGTGGTTACCGAATGTTGTTTGGAGTCCCGGATGAGATCCCGGACATCACGAGGAGTTTCGGAATGGTCCGGAGGTAAATATTTATATATGGGAAGTCCTGTTTTGGTCACCGGAAAGGTTTCGGGTTTTATTTGTAACGTACCGGGACCACCGGGAGGGTCCAGGGGGTCCACCAAGTGGGGCCACCAGCCCCGGAGGGCTGCATGGGCCAAGTGTGGGAGGGGACCAGCCCCAGGTGGGCTGGTGCGCCCCCCCACAAGGGCCGAAGGCGCCTAGGGTTTGGGGAGGCGCCCCACCCAGCTTGGGGCCAAGTTTCCCCTCCCCTTGGCCGCCACCCTAGATGGGATTGGGGCAGCCGCACCTTGGGGTGGAAACCCTAGAGGCGCACCCTCCCTCTCCCCTATATATAGTTGAGGTCTTGAGGGCTGCCAACACATGAGTTTTGACCTCTCCCTGGCGCAGCCCTACCTCTCTCCCTTCTCCTCTCCCGCGGTGCTTGGCGAAGCCCTGCAGGATTGCCACGCTCCTCCATCACCACCACGCCGTTGTGCTGCTGCTGGATGGAGTCTTCCTCAACCTCTCCCTCTCTCCTTGCTGGATCAAGGCATGGGAGACGTCACCGGGCTGTACGTGTGTTGAACGCGGAGGTGCCGTCCGTTTGGCACTAGGATCTCCGGTGATTTGGATCATGACGAGTACGACTCCTTCAACCCCGTTCACTTGAACGCTTCTGCTTAGCGATCTACAAGGGTATGTAGATGCACTCTCCTTCCCCTCGTTGCTGGTTTCTCCTTAGATAGATCTTGGTGACACGTAGGAAAATTTTGAATTTCTGCTACGTTCCCCAACACAGTGGCATCATGAGCTAGGTCTCTACGTAGATTCTTTGCACGAGTAGAACACAAAGTAGTTGTGGGCGTTGATGATGTTCAATATGCTTACCGTTACTAGTCCAATCTTGTTTCGACGGTATTGTGGGATGAAGCGGCCGGACCGACCTTACACGTACACTTACGTGAGACAGGTTCCACCGGTGACATGCACTTGGTGCATAAGGTGGCTAGCGGGTGCCATTCTCCCCCACTTTAGTCGAAACGGATTTGATGAAAAGGGTCCTTATGAAGGGTAAATAGCAATTGACATATCACGTCGTGGTTTTGCATAGGTAAGAAACGTTCTTGCTAGAAACCCATAGCAGCCATGTTAAACATGCAAACAACAATTAGAGGACTTCTAACTTGTTTTTGCAGGGTATGCTATGCGATGTGATATGGCCAAGAAGAATGTGATGAATGATATGTGATGTATGAGATTGATCATGTTCTTGTAATAGGAATCACGACTTGCATGTTGATGAGTATGACAACCGGCAGGAGCCATAGGAGTTGTCTTAATTTATTGTATGACTTGCGTGTCATTGAACAAACGCCATGTAATTACTTTACTTTATTGCTAACCGGTAGCCATAGTAGTAGAAGTAATAAGTTGGCAAGACAACTTCATGGAGACACGATGATGGAGATCATGATGATGGAGATCATGGTGTCATGCGGTGACGATGATGATCATGGAGCCCCAAAGATGGAGATCAAAGGAGCAAAATGATATTGGCCATATCATGTCACTATTTGATTGCATGTGATGTTTATCATGTTTATACATCTTATTTGCTTAGAACGACGGTAGTAAATAAGATGATCCCTCATTAAAATTTCAAAAAGTGTTCCCCTAAGCGTGCACTTTGTTGCGAAAGTTCGTCGTTTCGAAGCACCACGTGATGATCGGGTGTGATAGATTCTTACGTTCACATACAACGGGTGTAAGCCATATTTACACACGCGGAACACTTAGGTTAACTTGACGAGCCTAGCATGTACATACATGGCCTCAGAACACAAGAGACCGAAAGGTCGAGCATGAGTCGTATGGAGGATACGATCAACATGAAGATGTTCACCGATGATGACTAGTCCGTCTCACGTGATGATCGGACACGACCTAGTTGACTCGGATCATGTAATCACTTAGATGACTAGAGGGATGTCTATTCGAGTGGGAGTTCATGAGATGAACTTAATTATCCTGAACATAGTCAAAAGCCCTTTGCAAATTATGTCGTAAGCTCGGCGCTTTAGTTCCACTGTTTAGATATGTTCCTAGAGAAAATATAGTTGAAAGTTGACGATGGCGATTATGCGGACAGAAGAAAGCTTATGTCCTTAATGCACCGCTCAGTGTGCTGAACCCCAAACGTCGTCTGTGGATGTTGCGAACATCGGACATACACGTTTTGATAACTACGTGATAGTTCAGTTAAATGGTTTAGGGTTGAGGCACCAAAGACGTTTTTCAAAACGTCGCGGAACATATGAGATGTTTCGAGGGCTGAAATTGGGATTTCAGGCTCGTGCCCACGTCAAGAGGTATAAGACCTCTACCGATTTTCTTAGCCTGTAAACTAAGGGGAAAAAGCTCAATCGTTGAGCTTGTGCTCAGATTGTCTGAGTGCAACAATCACTTGAATCGAGTGGGAGTTGATCTTCCAGATGAGATAGTGATGTTTCTCCAAAGTCATTGCCACCAAGCTGCTAGAGCTTCGTGATGAACTATAACATATCAGGGATAGATATGATGATCCTTGAGCTATTCGCAATGTTCGACACTGCAAATGTAGAAATCAAGAAGGAGCATCAATTGTTGATGGTTAGTGAAACCACTAGTTTCAAGAAGGGCAAGGGCAAGCAGGGGTACTTCATGAAACAGTGAATCGATTGCTGCTCCAGTGAAGAAACCCAAGGTTGAACCCAAACCCGAGACTAGGTGCTTCTGGAATGAGGGGAACAGCCACTGGAGCAGAATTACCCTAGATACTTGGTAGATGAGAAGGCTGGCAAGGTCGATAGAAGTATATTGGATATACATTAAGTTATTGTGTACTTTACTAGTACTCCTAGTAGCACCAGGGTATTAGATACCGGTTCGGTTGCTAAGTGTTAGTAACTCGAAATAAAAGGCTACGGAATTAACGCAGACTAGCTAAAGGTGAGCTGACGCTATGTGTTGGAAATGTCTCCAAGTTTGATGTGATCAAACATCGCACGCTCCCTCTACCATCAAGATTAGTATTAAACCAGAATAATTGTCATTTGGTGTTTTGCGTTGAGCATAGACATGATTGGATTATGTCTATCGCGATACGGTTATTCATTTAAGGAGAATAATGGTTACTCTATTTATTTGAATAATACCTTCAATGGTCTTGCACCTAAAGGAATGGTTTATTGAATCTCGATCGTAGTGATACACATCTTCATGCCAAAAGATATAAGATAGTAATGATAGTACCACTTACTTGTGGCACGCCATGTAATTCATATTGGTGTAAAACACATGAAGAAGCTCCATGTTGATGGATCTTTGGACTCACTCGTTTTTGAGAAGTTTGAGACATGCGATCCATGTCTATTGGTGTATACGCATGAAGAAACTCCATGCAGATGGATCGTTTGGACTCACTTGATTTTGAATCACTTGAGATATGCAAATCATACCACATGGGCAAGATGACTGAAAAGCCTCGGTTTCAGTAAGATGGAACAAGATAGCAACTTGTTGGAAGTAACACATTTTGATGTGTGCAGTCCAATGAGTGCTGAGGCATGCAGTGAATATCGTTGTGTTCTTACTTCACAGATGATTCGAGTAGATGTTGAGTATATTTACTTGATGAAACACAAGTCTGAATTATTCAATGGTTCAGGTAATTTCAGAGTGAAGTTAAAGATCATCGTGACAAGAGGATAAAATGTCTATGATATGATCATAGAGATGAGTATCTGAGTTACGAGCTTTGTACGCATAATTGAGACATTGTGGAAATTGTTTCACAATAAATACCGCCTGGAACACCATAGTGTGATGGTGTGTCCGAACATCATAGTTGCACCCTATTGGATATAGTGTGTACCATGATGTCTCTTATCGAATTACCACTATCGTTAATGGGTTAGGCATTAGAGACAACCGCACTCACTTTAATAGGGCACCACGTAATTCTGTTGAGACGACACTGTTTGAACTATGGTTTGGAGAAACCTAAGTTGTCGTTTCTTGAAAGTGTGGGGCTGCGACGCTTATGTGAAAAAGTTTCATCGTGATAAGCTCGAACCCAAAACTGATAAATACATCTTCATAGGACACCCAAAACAGTTGGGTATACCTCCTATCTTAGATCTGGAAGCAAAAGAAATTGTTTCTAGAAACGGGTCCTTTCCCGAGAAATGTTTCTCTCGAAAGAATTGAGTGGGAGGATGGTGGAGACTTGATGATGTTATTGAACCATCACTTCAACAAGTGTGTAGCAGGGCACAGGAAGTTGTTCGTGTGGCGCCTACACCAATTGAAGTAGAAGCTTATGATGGTGATCATGAAGTTTTGGATCAATTCACTCTGATTACCTCGTAGGGTGACAAGGATGCGTACTACTTCGAGTGGTACAGTAATCCTGTCTTGAAGGTTATGTTGCTAGACAACAATGAACCCACGAGCTATGAAGAAGCGATGGTGGGCCCGGATTCGACGAATGGCTCAAGGCCATAACATCCGAGAGAGGATCCATGACTTTGGAAGAAATACTTGATGGTCGTAAGGCCGTTGGGTAAAGATGGATTTTAAAAGGAAGACAGACAATGATGGTAAGTATCACCATTAAGAAAGCTCGACTTGTCGTTAAAGATGTTTTCCGACAAGTTCAAGGAGTTAACTACGGTGAGGCTTTCTCACTCGTAGCGATGCTAAGAGTCTGTTGGAATTGGATTAGCAATTACTGCATGATTGATGAAATATTGCAGATAGGATGTCAAAACATTGTTTCCTCGACGTTATACTTGAGGAAAGGTTGTATGTGATACAACCGTAAGGTTTTGTCAATCTGAAAGACGCTAACAAGTATGCAAAGCTCCAGCTATCCTTCTAAGGACTGGAGTAAGCATCTCGGAGTTGGAATGTACGCTTTGATGAGATGATCAAAGATTTTGGGTCTATACAAAGTTTATGAGAAACTTGTATTTCCAAAGAATTGAGTGGAGCACTATAGAATTTCTGATGAGTATATGTTGTTGACATATTGTTGATCAGAAATGATGTAGAATTTCTAGAAAGCATATAGGGTTGTTTGAAAAGTGTTTTTCAATGAAAAACCTGGATTAGGCTACTTGAACAATAAGCATCAAGATCTATAAGATATATCAAAATGTTTAATAATACTTTTAAATGAGCACATACCTTGACATAATCTTGAAGGTGTTCAAGATGGATCACTCAAAGAAGGAATTCTTGCCTGAGTTGTAAGGTATGAAGTTAAGAGTTAAAGCTCGACCACGGCAGAAGAGAGAGAAAGGACGAAGGTCGTCCCCTATGCTTCAGACGTAGGCTCTATAGTATGCTATGCTGTGTACCGCACCGGAAGTGTGCCTTGCCATGAGTCAGTCAATGGGTACAAGAATGATCCATGAATGGATCATTGGACAGCGGTCAAAATTGTCCTTGGAGTAAATAAGGACATGTTTCTCGATTATGGAGGTGATAAAGAGTTCGGCGTAAAGGGTTACGTCGATGCAAGTTTTAACACCTATTCGAATGACTCGAGTAGCAAACCGGATACGTATAGTGGAGCAACCATTTGGAATAGCTCCAAGTGGAGCGTGGAAGCAGCATTTACAATATGACCTAGAGATTTATGCGAAGTACATACGGATCTGAATGTTGCAGACCCGTTGACTAAAACCTCTCTTACAAGCAAAATATGATCAAACTCCAGAACTCATTGAGTCTTAATCACATGATGATGTGAACTAGTTTAGTGACACTAGTAAACTCTTTGGATGTTGGTCACATGGTGATGTGACCTGTGAGTGTTAATCACATAGCGATGTGAACTAGATTATTGACTCTAGTGCAAGTGGGAGACTGTTGGAAATATGCCCTAGAGGCAATAATAAATTAGTTATTATTATATTTCCTTGTGCATGATAATCGTTTATTATCCATGCTATAATTGTATTGATAGGAAACTCAGATACATGTGTGGGTACATAGACAACACCATGTCCCTAGTAAGCCTCTAGTTGACTAGCTCGTTGATCAACAGATGGTTATGGTTTCACGACCATGGACACTGGATGTCGTTGATAACGGGATCACATCATTTGGAGAATGATGTGATGGACAAGACCCAATCCTAAGCCTAGCACAGAGATCGTAGTTCGTATGCTAAAGCTTTTCTAATGTCAAGTATCATTTCCTTAGACCATGAGATTGTGCAACTCCCAGATACCGTAGGAATGCTTTGGGTGTACCAAACGTCACAACGTAACTGGGTGGCTATAAAGGTGCACTACAGGTATCTCCGAAAGTGTCTCTTGGGTTGGCACGAATCGAGGCTGGATTTGTCACTCCGTGTAAACGGAGAGGTATCTTTGGGCCCACTCGGTAGGACATCATCATAATGTGCACAATGTGACCAAGGGGTTGATCACGGGATGATGTGTTACGGAACGAGTAAAGAGACTTGCCGCTAACGAGATTGAACAAGGTATCGGGATACCGACGATCGAATCTCGGGCAAGTACAATGTCGCTAGACAAAGGGAATTGTATCTGGGATTGATTGAGTCCTTGACATCGTGGTTCATCCGATGAGATCATCGTGGAACATGTGGGAGCCAACATGGGTATCCAGATCCCGCTATTGGTTATTGACCGGAGAACGTCTCGGTCATGTTCAAGATGGTTCCCGAACCCGTAGGGTCTACACACTTAAGGTTCGATGACGCTAGGGTTATAAAGGAAGTTTGTATGTGGTTACCGAATGTTGTTCGGAGTCCCGGATGAGATGCCGGACGTCACGAGGAGTTCCGAAATGGTCCGGAGGTAAATATTTATATATGGGAAGTCCTGTTTTGGTCACCGGAAAGGTTTCGGGTTTTATCGGTAACGTACCGGGACCACCGGGAGGGTCCTGGGGTCCACCAAGTGGGGCCACCAGCCGGAGGGCTGCATGGTCCAAGTGTGGGAGGGACCAGCCCGGGTGGGCTGGTGCGCCCCCCCCCACAAGGGCCCAAGGCGCCTAGGGTTTGGGGAGGGGGCGCCCCACCTAGCTTGGGGGGCAAGTTTCCCCTCTCCTCCCCTTGGCCGCCACCCTAGATGGGATTGGGGGCAGCCGCACCCCTTGGGGTGGAAACCCTAGAGGAGGCGCACCCCCTCCCTCTCCCCTATATATAGTTGAGGTCTTGAGGGCTGCCAACACATGAGTTTTGACCTCTCCCTGGCGTAGCCCTACCTCTCTCCCTTCTCCTCTCCCGCGGTGCTTGGCGAAGCCCTGCAGGATTGACACGCTCCTCCATCACCACCACGCCGTGTGCTGCTGCTGGATGGAGTCTTCCTCAACCTCTCCCTCTCTCCTTGCTGGATCAAGGCATGGGAGACGTCACCGGGATGTACGTGTGTTGAACGCGGAGGTGTCGTCCGGTGATTTGGATCACGACGAGTACGACTCCTTCAACCCCGTTCACTTGAACGCTTCCGCTTAGCAATCTACAAGGGTATGTAGATGCACTCTCCTTCCCCTTGTTGCTGGTTTCTCCTTAGATAGATCTTGGTGACACGTAGGAAAATTTTGAATTTCTGCTATGTTCCCCAACAGATGAACTTCTATTAATTTGGTCACTTAATTATCTATTCATGATGTTCTGTAATAATTTTTGACACACTTAATTATATATAATGCACGCAGATGAACCGGCAATGAATGTACGGTGTGACACACCTTCGAGTACATTAAGGGCGTGCATGATTTTCTCAAGTGGCTGAGGCAAACAAGCAGAATGGTTTTATGTGTTGTCCATGCCCTATATGTGGGAATCTGAAGTCTTACTCTGACCGGAAAATTCTTCACACCCACCTACTTTACAAGGGTTTCATGCCACACTATAATGTTTGGACGAGGCACGGAGAAATAGGGGTTATGATGGAAGACGGCGAAGAAGAAGAGTATGATGACAACTATGTGCCCCCTGAATACGGTGATGCTACTGAACATCAAGAGGAACCAGACGATGTGCACGATGATGTTGCAACGGGCGAAGCTGCTGAAGATCAAGAGGAACGGACGATGTGCACGATGATGCTGCAACGGCGAAGATGCTGAAGATCAAGAGGAACCAGACGATGTGCCCGATGATGATGATCTCCGCCGGGTCATTGTCGATGCAAGGACGCAATGCGAAAGTCAAAAGGAGAAGCTGAAGTTCGATCGCATGTTAGAGGATCACAAAAAAAGGTTGTACCCCAAATTGCGAAGATGGCAACACAAAGCTCGGTACCGTCTTTGGAATTGCTGCAGTGGAAGGCAGAGAATGTTGTGCCTGACAAAGGATTTGAGAAGCTACTGAAAATATTGAAGAAGAAGCTTCCGAAGGATAACGAATTGCCCGACAGTACATACGCTGCAAAGAAGGTCATATGCCCTCTAGGATTGGAGGTGCAGAAGATACATGCATGCCCTAATGACTGCATCCTCTACCGCGGTGCATACAAGGATCTGAACGCATGCCCGGTATACGGTGCATTGTGGTATAAGATCAGACGAGATGACCCTGGTGATGTTTACGGCGAGCCTCCCAGGAAGAGGGTTCCCGCGAAAGTGATGTGGTATGCTCCTATAATACCACGGTTGAAACGTCTGTTCAGAAACGGAGAGCATGCCAAGTTGATGCGATGGCACAGTGAGGACCGTAAGAAAGACGGGAAGTTGAGAGCACCACGACGGGTCATAATGGAGAAAAATCGAGAGAAATCTTTGGGATGAGTTTGCAAAGGACCCAAGGAACGTATGGTTTGCTTTAAGTGTCGATGGCATTAATCCTTTCGGGGAGCAGAGCAGCAATCACAGCACCTGGCCCGTGACTCTATGTATGTATAACCTTCCTCCTTGGATGTGCATGAAGCGGAAGTTCATTATGATGCCAGTTCTCATCCAAGGCCGTAAGCAACCTGGCAACGACATTGATGTGTACCTAAGGCCATTAGTTGAAGAACTTTTACAGCTGCGGAATGGAAACGGTGTACGTACGTGGGATGAGCACAAAAAGGAGGAATTTGACCTAAAGGCGTTGCTGTTCGTGACCATCAACGATTGGCCCGCTCTCGAACCTTTCGTGACAGACAAACAAGGGATATCACGCATGCACGCACTGTTTACTTGACACCGATAGTATATACCGGAAGCTGCAGGAAGAATGTGTACCTGGGCCATCGTCGATTTCTTCCGACCAACCATCAATGTAGAAAGAAAGGCAAGCATTTCAAAGGCGAGGCAGATCACCGAAAGAAGCCCGCCATGCGTACCGGTGATCACGTACTTGTTATGGTCAATGATTTACACGTAATCTTTGGAAAGGGTCCCGGCGAACTAGTTGTTCCGAATGACGCTGAGAATCACGCACCCATGTGGAAGAAGAAATCTATATTTTGGGACCTACCCTACTGGAAAGACCTAGAGGTCCGCTCTTCGATCGACGTGATGCACGTGACGAAGAACCTTTGCGTGAACCTGCTAGGCTTCTTGGACGTGTATGGGAAGACAAAAGATACACCTGAGGCATGGGAGGACCTGCAACGCTTGCTCAAAAAAGAGGGCATGCCTCCGAAGCAGTATGAAGGTCCTGCCATCTACGCTCTTACGAAAGAAGAGAAAGAAATCTTCTTTAAATGCCTGCTCAGTATGAAGGTCCTGACTGGCTTCTCGTCGAATATAAAGGGAATAATAAATATGCCAGAGAAAAAGTTCCAGAACCTAAAGTCCCATGACTGCCACGTGATTATTACGCAACTGCTTCCGGATGCATTGAGGGGGCTTCTACCGGAAAACCTCCGATTAGCCATTGTGAAGCTATGTGCATTCCTCAATGCAATATCTCAGAAAGTGATCGATCCAGAAATCGTAGCAACGCTAAGGAGTGATGTGGCGCAATGTCTTGTCAGTTTCGAGCTGGTGTTCCACCATCCTTCTTCAATATCATGATGCACGTCCTAGTTCATTTAGTCGACGCGATTGTCATTCTGGGGCCGTATTTCTACAAAATATGTTCCCCTATGAGAGGTTCGTGGGAGTCCTAAAGAAATATGTCCGTAACCGCGCTAGGCCAGAAGGAAGCATCTCCATGGGCCATCAAACAGAGGATGTCATCGGGTTTTGTGTTGACTTCATTACTGGCCTTAAAAAGATAGGTCTCCCTAAATCACGATATTGGGGAGACTGACTGGAAAAGGCACGCTTGGAAGGGACTCAATAATATCCAGGGACGGATATTCTTGGTCTCAAGCAGACTACACAGTTCTACAGAACTCTACCTTGGTGACCCCGTATGTCGATGAACACAAGAACAGTCTACGCTCCAAACACCCGGAGCAGTGCGACGACTGGATTACATGTGAACACAACAGGACTTTCAGCAGTTGGTTGGAAACACGTCTCAGAGGTGACAGCACTGTTTGTGATGAGCTGTACTTGTTGTCCAGGGGACAACGTTCGACTTGCATGTGTTAAGCATATAGCTAGCGCCTTCCGAGCCAGGACCATCTTCGACTGTAATTTGGAAAGGATCTGAGATAAATGGGAATACATTTTACACGATTGACCAAGATCAAAAGAGCACCAACCAAAACAGCGGTGTTCGCTTTGATGCAGCAACCGAGAGGAAAGGACACATATTATGGTTACATAGTGGACATATGGGAACTTGACTACGGAGTAGATTTTAAGGTCCCTTTGTTTAAGTGCAAATGGAATTGGTCAGGGGAGGCGAGTGCAGGTAGACCCACAAAGACGGAATGACAACAGTGGATCTGAAAAATCTTGGGTATACTGACGAACCGTTCGTCCGAGCCAATGATGTGGCACAGGTTATCTATGTGAAGGACATGTCTACCAGACCGAGAAAAAGAAAAGATAAGGAAGCGAATACATCATACGATGAGCCAAAGCGCCACATAGTTCTTTCAGGAAAAAGGGACATCCACGGAAGTGGAGGGCAAGACAGACATGTCCGAAGAGTATGAAAAGTTTCATGAAATTCCTCCTTCAAAGTCAAGGATGACCCAAGCATCCCGACAAACGATGAAGATTATCCATGGTTACGGCGCAATAAGCAAATGACACAAGCGAAGAAAAAGTGAAGACTTTCTCCGCAACTATTATGATGATACCATGCCAACTTTGTAATGCATTTGTATGATAGCATTGTCCGTTTTGTACATGCACATGCTATGCCAACTTTTTCAGAGTTCATTTGAAAACTATGAATTTAGGTCGAATTTTCTCTATAGGTGCATCTATGTTCATTAGTCCCTGGCCCATGCGGCTCGCCCCTGGCCCATGACCAATCGTCCCGGTTTGTGCCACAAACCGGGACTAAAGGGTTGGTCCTCGTTGCGCTCAGAGTTTAGTCCCACCACGCCAACGAAGGCGCTCACACCCGTTTATAAGCCCGTCCCTCTCTGCCTTGTTGAGCTCCTCTCAAAGTAAAAATAGATGCCCCTATACAGGGAATTTGATCTAAATTCATAGTGAATTTCTATGAAATTCATATAAATTGATTATGAATTTAGGTCGAATTTTCTCTATAGGTGCATCTATGTTCATTTTTAGAAAAGTTAATCACAAACTTGTGATTCACACAAATTTCAAAGAATTCAAATTTTAACTATTCAAATTTAAAACTAATGGCATAAACAGAAAGTTTATATTTTTTCTAAAACTAATGGCACTAACAGAAAGTTTATAATTTTGCTGACCTAAAAGCAAAAAGAATTAAAAATAAAGAAAAAAACCAAAATAAAATAAATAATGCAGAAAACAAGACAAAAAACTAGAAAAAAATAAAAATAGCAACAATAAGTATTTTGTTGTAAGTAGAAACAAAATAAAATGAATAAAGCAACAAAGAAAACAAAAAAGTGTTTTCAAATTTGAAAACTAATGGCACTAACAGAAAGTTTATAATTTTTCTAAAACTAAAAGCAAAAAGAATTAAAAATAAAGCAAAAATAAAAAAATAATGCACAAAAAAAAAAAAATAGAAAAAAAATAAAAATAGCAACAATAAGTATTTTGTTGTAAGTAGAAACAAAATAAAATAAATAAATCAACAAAGAAAAAAAAGTGTTTTCAAATTTGAAAACTAATGGCACTAACAGAAAGTTTATAATTTCTCTAAAACTAAAAGCAAAAAAGAATTAAAAAATAAAGCAAAAAACAACAAAAAATAAATAATGCAGAAAACAAAACAAAAAACTGGAAAAAAAATAGTGTCGCCTACTGGGCCCCCACGGCCTGAATACGACTAGAAACCCTACATGGGCCAGGATTCAGGCCCGCAGGAGGCCAAGTAGGCCCACAGGCACATAGTGACAGATTAGGCCCGAAAGCCTGCAGTTGAGAGGAGCTCGAGAGGGTGGGCGCAGCAGCGCTTATAAACCACTCTCGAGCCCTCTCAACTAGCGAGGTGGGACTAAACTTTTGGTGATTGCATTAAGGGCTATGTTACATCTGTAGGGGTTGAATTGATAGCTACAAATTCAGAGTGACATTTTGTCTCACCGAGTGATAATTAAGAAGACATACGCAAAAGGGACCGCTGGAATCAAACAAGCTGCTAATTTAGTACCTGTAGCACTCATGCAAAAGGTATGCTCTTCAGATTTTTCTTAGGCAAGCACAAGGAGAAATGAACAAAAGAGAGGATAACATGCATGCCTCCCTTAACTTGCTGTTGCTGAACTCTTGAATTAGTCATTGAGGCCGCCCAGGAGGCCAGCGCAACAGACGAGGTACTCTTGGAGTGTGCAAGGGCGAGCAAGAGGCAGTAGATCCAGCTCTGGTCTGTTCTGGCGGTACCGTTTCACTGATATAGCGTCTAGAAGCCCTGGCACGTAGGTGGTGAACTTAAACGGTGGATCAGAGGTCTTGTCTGTCAGATACCTAACGCTGACGGGAGGGCAGCGGGCACCGCGCGCCCCATGTACACGGCGTTCCCTGCCACAAATGGAAACCTCCTGGCCGAGAGGGAGAAGCACGCCACATCCCGGACAAACACGGCGCGGTGGCGGCCAATGTCCTCCACCGGAAGAAGCCTTTTGCCGGCCACATCCACCTCAAACACCTGGATTAGGTTCCACCGGTTCTCCCTCACATGGTGCTCCACCCTGATCACGTCCATGACCTTCCTCCTGGGCTTCATGATTCTTTGTTAATCGGCACTGAGGTGGTCGAGGTTGAGGTAGTAGCACACCATGAGCATGCCGCCACCGCAGCGGTGGTCGTCGTCGGGAGGTACGAGGTAGCAGAACATGTTGTAGTCGGTGTTGGGCTGGTCCACGACCACGGGCACCACACGAGGCTCGGGACAGAGCCGCGCATGCATTACGTGCCCCTCGAGAGTCGCGAAGTAGAAACGCCCCTCCAGGGTCAACGCCGACGAGAACCGACACGACAAGGGGTCATCCGGCCTCCACATCTCGTCATCCATCACCGCCCACCGCGGGTCACCGAGCTTGGCGTAGGCTATGGCACGGCCACGGTCAACCATCAGGAGCACGACTGAGGGAGGGGAGGTCTCGTCAGACATGCCGGCGTAGACGACGCGCAACACGGACTGGAACAGTCCCATGGTCCAGACGGTGTATGCGCTGCCAAGGTCCGCGGTGACGGGCGGGAGGTCGGTGAGGGCCCTGGTGAGCGGGTTGAGGAGGCGCACAGCGTGGCTCGCCTTGTCGCGCAGGAGCAGGAGGACCTCGGTGCTGGCCTCGACGTGGTGCCGCGAGAGCTCCGGGAGGTCGACGAGGGCACTGGCGCCGGTGGAGAGGTTGAGGAAGCGGCGGCCGTCGCCGTCGGTGCGGTTGGACAGCTTGATCCAGCGCCGCGGCCGAAAGCGGGGGTCCAGGTGGTTGCATCCCTCGCGCGGGTCGGCGGTGCATCTCCTCCACTCCTTGCACGCGGAGCGGAGGCGGATGTACTCGGTCACGTCGTGGCTGAGCAGCCGGTCGGCGATGTCGTCGACGAGCACCGTCGGCAGGTTGGGCCAATCTCGCCTGCCCGTATAAATTAGACCATCGTCAGAGAAACAAGAGAAATTAGGATTGGATAGAAGGCAGGGGGGATGGACTGACAAGAAAAACAAGAGAAATCAGGACAGAGGACGGGGGAACAATTTTGAACTGACCATTCCTCGTCGTGGCCGCGTTGCCGGCCGGCGAGGTCGCTCCTCTTTCGCCGCTTGCCCATGTGATCTGCTCGGATCTGGTCCTGGTTTGGACGAGAGCCGTGGCGGCGGCTAACCCACCTTGGTATTTTGGGTGCATATGTATTTATATAACGATGAAATGGGCCGTACAGTGAAATGGGCTGATTGCTAGTAGAGAGGTTCCCGGGTGCAGCAAGCCTCGCGAAAGTCAGGAAAACAAAATACTATTTGCCACCCGTTCCATCAGAAGAAAAAAATACTCCCTCCATTTCAAAATACTTGAAGTTTTATGTATGTCCTAAGTCAAATTCATGCAAATAATTACTAATGACATCCACAATATCAAATATATATAGCAAAAGTATATATTTTATGATGAATCTAGTTAAAATAATTTTTTGTTGTAGACGTTGGTACTTTTGTATATACTTAGGAGAGACCTCTTTAAGTATTCAAATATTCAAATGGAGAAAGCATATGCCACTCCTTTTTAGGGTCTAAAACTACTTTTTTTGCCTTTAAAAGTGGGCAGGCTATTTTTTTCTTTTGCGGGGTAAAGGGGGATTTCATTACTCAAGGAGGCATATCAGCCTTCAAAAGGTTTACAACAAAGTCCAGCCCCGAGCACAGCCAAAATGCAGTGCGGGGTGTTGCACGTCCATACGCGGCAAGCGCATGAGTATTTCTTCAACATGGTCCAATTCCGAAACACAACTTACCTGTTGAAATCCTAGGGGACCCCCCTCCACCCAAGGGTAATCCCGTGTTAGAGCTCAAATTTTTACCTGATAATCTTAAATATGCTTATCTTGATGAAAACTCAGGGTGGACACGGTCCGGGCCGGTCCGGGCCGTGACCGAGCCACCGTCTGGACCGGCCAGCGGCGGACCGGACCGGACCGGACCGAGCAGTGCCGCGGTCCGCTTTTCATGGACCGGACCGGCGGTTGGAAAGCTCGGGCTGGACCGAGAGGACCGCCCATGGCGTCGTACGGCGACGGCGAGCTCCTGCAGGAGATTACGGGGCATGGGGAGGAGAGGAAGGAGAGAGACACAGCCGTGTGCCTATCACGAGCACGTTTAAGAGGCCGGGGAGCAGTGGTGGCGCCAAGATTTTGAGGCTGGGTATTCATTGGCACAAAAAAATTACTCTAAATGTACTATAAAGACACCAGTACGACAATAGTAACTTTTTAATGCATCAAACCATATTAATTTTACATAAACATAAAGACACCAGTACCTTACCTTTTGATTGACAGAATGATGATATTCCATCTTACAATATAACTTTGCGATCGCTTTTTTGGAAGGGATTGATGACATCCTCATCCTTTACTTGATTGAAAAATTCTTTGTCAACAAATGTAACCAAACAATTGTTCAAGTAATGATCACCCATTTTGCTCCTTAGCTTATTCTTCACATAGTTCATTAAGAAAAATTGAATCAACTAAAAACCTGAAACTCTGTTTTTTAAGGTTGTACCTGAACGCAGGGCACAGACGCAGGGAGAGGGGAGAAAGAAACTGCTGCCGCCCGCTGGTCCTTGGGCCGGGCGGCGCCGCCGCGGGCGATGGGCGGCCAACGGGGCTGGGGCTGGGCTGCGGCGGCGCCAAGGGGGCGGCGTCATGGGCGATGCAGTCCGGTCGGCGCAGCCTCCGGTCGATCCTAGCGAAGATTAGAGGGGCTTGACGCGGCGTCCGGCGAGCACCGGCGGCGCTGAGCAGCTGAGGCCTGAGGGCAGGGCGAGGGCGGCGGCCGCTGAGCGGGAGCGGGGGCAGTGGGGTCGCTCCGTCGCTGACTCGCTGTCGCTGGCGGCTAGGGCTGGAGCAGGGGAAGTGGGGATTGGGGTCGGGGAACGAGGCAACGAGCGAGAGAAGGGAACGAAACGGTGCGGTCGGCGCGTGCGTTGCAGCTATGTATTAATTTTTTTTTTGCACTCAATAATGGGTATTCATACGAATACACATGAATACCCTCAGCGCCGCCAGTGCCGGGAGGCGAGATACATGACGACGGGCGATGAATGGAGGTGTCGCCGTGGAGGTGGCGACGTCGCAGAGGCGGTGGAGGTCACCTCGAACCGTGTCTGATGGAGTTCTTCATCTGGGAGGCCCCCGAGCGAATAAATTCCAAGGGCATGTCTGTTCCTGGCGATACGTAATTAATCTCGGTGCCTGATTGCCGTTGTTTCCTGTTTTCTTTTTTCTTAAGGTTGTTTCCTATTTTGTGTCACGTAAATACCGTTTGTTTTTTGAAAGTATCACGTTAAATCTGTTGAGTCGATAGGATTCATCATTGTAGGATCGTTGCATGTGACATAACTACCCTTTTTACAATTTGCATGTTGCAAATAAATAGGGACTGTAATGTGTATGCCCACGTAAAAATGTACAAACTCTGATCTGGCACAGGTTAAAATCGTGGGGAGGTGTAGGACGGAAGGAACGCATCCGATCGAGCCCACCTTTCTCGTTCTTTCTGTTTCTGCTAGGTTAAATAAAAGGAAAACTCCAACGTTTTAGGCAATAGAATTCATATTCCTACGAAGTAAAACGCGGACATAATTGTCTCTCCAATTACGTGGAGTGAATCGTGGAGATAACTGTCTCTCCAATAAGGTGGAGTAAATCATGGAGATCTCTTCTACCTCGAGCCAAAGAATCCATCGCGTGAGTTCGTTCGTGTGTAAGAAACAGCCGAGCTCGTTCGGTCCTGTCAAGTTAACCGAGCTAAGACCAGACCGGACCGGTCGACTTTCGGGCCGAAATTCCCAGCTCGGACCGGCCAATTTTCCCAGCGGGTCGGGACCGTTCGGTCCGGTCCAGATCGGTCCACGAGCGGGCCAAAAGCCCGCCGCCACGTCCAGCCTGACGATGACTAACCTTATTCTGTGAACGACTAATAAGAGTAAAAGAAATCTCCCTACGAGCATCTTGTGCTAGTCTACAAATCTCCTCAACGAGCACACGGGACTGCGATCTATCTCTAGTATGTGCTAGCAGCCTAGACACGGCTTCGGCACAGTCAAGCTCAACCATAATGGGCAGGTTCAGATAGTAAAGCGCAAGCTCCAGGCCCTCTTTACACGCAGCCAACTCTGCCAGGCCATTATCGCATGTAAGGAGCTGTCTACAAGCAGTAAGATGATGTTGCCTCTATCATCACGAAGAATCATACCACCCCTGCCTCTCCGGGTTGGAGGAACATGGCCGCCATCTGTATTGAGCTTAGCCCACCCCGGTGGAGGAGGGGTCCAGTGCAACTCCGGCTTGGGCACTTCCCTTGTGTGTATAACCGGGAGGCTACCATGCACCACCATAATGAGCAGGCTATTTGCCGCTTACTGAAAGATTTATCGACCACACATCCCTTACTTCTCCTCACATGGGCCAGTACATGACTAGAAATCTTCAAGAATATAAGTGTATACCATAGTCGCCTCTAAGGAATTCTTGAAGATATAAGGGCCTCTTTGATTCAAAGGATTCTTAAAGAAATTTGGAGGATTCTAGTCCTTAAGAATTTTTGCTATGTTGATTGTTTGATTCGCATAATTGCAAACCATATGCTTTTTAAATTTAGGATTATTTTGTTATATTTCATAGGATTTTTTTTCATCTACTTCAACCTCTTTGAGTACATCTTTGATTGCAATATTCTAAAATGCAGTAGTAAAAAAACATAGGATCGTAATTTCATGCTCATTTGAGCTGTACATGATTTTGATTTGTTTGATTGCATCGTAGGAAAAGTAATGGATTATTTACAAGAGGTTTGAGTGGATGTTGAACTTTCTATGGAATGTAGTACAGATGTATAACATAGTCGCCTCTAAGGAATTCTTGACGATACAAGGGCTTACTTCATTCAAAGGATTCTTAAAGAAACTTTGGAGGATTCTAGTCCTTAAGAATTTTTGCTATGTCGATTGCTTGATTCGCATAATTGCAAACCATATGCTTTTTAAATTTAGGGTTCATTTTATTATATTTCATAGGATTTTTTTCATCTACTTCAACCTCTTTGAGTACATCTTTGATTGCAATATTCTAAAATGCAGTAATAAAAAAACATAGGATCGTAATTTCATGCTCATTTGAGCTGTACATGACTTTGATTTGTTTTATTGCATCGTAGGAAAAGTAATGGATTATTTACAAGAGGTTTGAGTGGATGTTGAACTTTCTATGGAATGCAGTACAGATGAGTCCTTAGGAAAAATTCTTATATGGTTTGATCCTATGAATCAAACACCATCATTAAAAACTTACTCCTCAGTCTGAGATTCACTTAACAAAAAAAGAGATGGATGCAAAGCACACTGCACAAACCTGAGAGAGAGAGAGAGAGAGAGGATATGGAAAGCAACCAGCGGAGGCACCCCCTCTCTTCCTCGCGTCGCCCTCTCGGGCGACACGACGGCCGAAACCCTAGCCCCGCCGCCGTCTTCTCCCCCTTTCGACCTCCCCTCGCCGCCGCCTGAGGCAGCCGCCGGCCTTGTCCGGGCGGTGCTGATGAAGGTGGCGGCGGGCCTCTCCTGCTGCCCGCATCTCTTGTGGGGAGCCTCGGACCCGGCCGACGGCCCTGCTAGATTGGCGCCACGGATCCTCGACGCATGGTGGCGCAGGTGCGGCCGGTGCCCTCGGCCGTGTGGACGGCGAGCTATTCGGTGGATGCAGGCTAGGGCGCGGTGGCGGCTGCCAGATCTGGCCGCCTTCCACCCTCTGCTGCGAATTCGGCAAGTCCCTTCCCCCAGCTCTGGCCTGCTCCGTCCTGGACGCCGGTTTTCCGTCGGGTGGGAGCGGTGACGGGAATATAGACAGGAGAAATCCCTAGCCAGTCCTGCTGGCTATGACGGCGGCGACGCCCGCGGGCGCCGCGCACCTCCCTGGAGGCATCTGTCAGGTATATCTTCCCCACCCCTTCCCCCATTGTGCCTCCCGTGTGAAAACCCCAACGTTGTTGGGCGGCGGCGACGCCCTTGGCACCGTATCCTTCTTAAAGGCGCTACTTTGGGAGCAAGGTGGGAAGTTGGACTTCGCTGTGATGTGTGCGGTGGATGTGAGCGGTGGTGGTGTACTCCTGGTCCGGGCCATGTTTGAGTGCTCACCGTGTGGCTATAGTGACCCTACTCCGGTGCCCGTGGCTACTGGAGAAGAGGGGATAGGGATTCCCTCCGGCAGTGTCACTCCAGCGAGCCGGTTGTGCAGAAGCTCCTCAATTTGATATTGGCCCTGGCTGCTGTTCCTTAGTTCATTCTGGCAGCTCTCCTCTTGCATGCATGGGTCCTTGGTTTTCGGTGATGTTCTGCTCTAGGTGCGAAGTTGATGGCAGGTCGGGCCTGCCTGGTCCCAATAATGTGGCTGCCATCGGTGCCACTCATCGAGGTTCTAGGGTGAACGTGTCCATTCGTTGATGGTGCGGTGCCTTTCAAGCTAGGCGAGGAGGCAGGGCCTTCTTTGACGATGGATCTGGATGGTGGTGTTTCTGTCGTGGTCCTGTGTGTTGTGGCAACGGTTGCCCTTCGGTCATCTGATCTTCCTCTCCTTCGCCGGCATTTCCCTTCTCATAGGCTTTGTGCGAGCATGACGCCTTGTCCTCTTCAAGCTAGGTGTGTCCTGGTGATCTTTTTTAGTTTGTTGTACGTCTGGCATGTGAGCTGCTCGGCGCCATTGTATCTTGCCATTTTTCTCTAGTTTCTATTTGGTTTGTTTCGAGGTTGTAATCCAGAGTTTGTATTCCTGGCCGGTTGATGGCATTGTTCACCCAAAGCCGGGCTCTTCGCGAGCCTTCATTCTAGAGAGAGAGAGAGAGAGAGAGAGAGAGAGAGAGAGAGGCTCACCTTGACATGTGTTGGCACCGTGTCGAGTATAAAAAAATTAATTTCGCTTGGTTCATCTATGAATCTTTTCCCTCTGAAATCAGATTGCATACATATTGCTCCGGTTACTCTACCATTGCTGCTTACATATTTATAAATAAGGATTGCCATGTAATTTAAACAAAAATGTCTAAAAGTTAGATCTTTCTATAATCTTTGTACATTGATTTAGCTGAGAGCATATTCGACGAACAAAATGTTGCTAACAGACTGAGTTTGGAAGCGATAAATTTGACACTTTCGTTGTCGTACAAAGGATCAACTGTTATATCCAGTTCAGCGCCTCTTAACTTGGCATGCATGTATATTTTTGAATGTATATTTTTCAAAAGATATAACAAATCGCTGGAATTAACTATGCATTGTTCAGAATTTGGCACACTTGGGACTCTGGGACAAAGAAGCAAATGTATATAGGCCATTATTCGTGAACTACTCATGACTAACGTGTCTGTGTGTTCAGTTTGGTTCCCACTTTAAGGATTAGCGCAACAGGTTCATATGCGTTTTCTATGTAGGTTTAGAATTATCTAGTATTTCAAGAATACTGAAACATTGGTTTAAATGTAGAGGTAGAATGCAGGTGGTTTTGCATAATTCTAGACTAGCTTGAATACATCAGCTCGAATTTTAGAGAGAACAACAAGTGGTTTTGCACAATACGTACTACAATGCTCTGTCCATCTTTCAGAATTTTCTGATTCAACACAACGAGAAATGAACAGAGGAGGAGACAACATGCATATCTTAACTTGCTGGTGATGATTGAATTAGTCTTTGAGACCGCCAAGGATGCCGGCGCAACAGACAAGGTACTCTTGGAGTGTACAAGAGGCGAGCAAGAGGCAGTAGATTCAGCTCCGGTATCCTCTGGCGGTACCGTTTCACTGATATATCATCTAGAAGCCCTGGCACGTCGGTGGCGAACACAAACGATGGATCAGCTGTCATGTCCGCCAGATACCGCATGCCGACGGGAGCAGCGAGCCCCAAGCGCCCACATGTGCACCGCGTTCCCTGCCACACATGGAAACCTCCTGGCCGAGAGGGAGAAGCAGGCCACGTCCACGACAAGAAAAATGTTGGTGACAAACAGGAGTGACTTCACTAGTACTCCCTCCGTTCGAAAATACTTGTCATCAAAATGGACAAAAGAAATGTATCTAGAACTAATATACATCTAGATACATCCTCTTTATTCATTTTGATGTCAAGTATTTCAGGACGGAGGGAGTAGAAAAAGGGCAATGGCCCAGGCAGGTCAGCCCATTAGTCCCGGTTCTGCCACGAACCGGGACCAATGAAGATATTTGTCCCGATTCGTGATCCCAGGGGGCCGGTCGGGACCTCGTGGGCATTGGGCCCGGTTCGTCTGGCCCTATTGGTACCGGTTGGTGGGACGAACCGGGACCAATGGCCTCGCTCCTGGCCCACAACCATTAGTCCCGGTTGGTGGCTTGAACCGGGACCAAAGACTCCCCTTTAGTCCCGGCTCATGCCACCAACAAGAACCAATGAGGTGCCTATATATACACCTTCGCGTGAGAGCAGAGCACACTGCTCTGTTTTTTTTGGCCGAGGGGAGAGGGCTTGGTGGTGCTCTAGCTCACCTCCTATGCACACAAGGTGTTCGATGGAATGCCCGAGCCACACTACTTAAGCTTTCTCCTCTCCAAGCTCGACCTCCAAGTTCCATTTTCCTCAATATTTGTCTAGGTTTAGCAGTCCGTCACGCCCCGTCCCCGTCTTCACCGCCATCGATCACCCGCGCCGATCGCATCGCCGGCACCACCGTGGTGAGCCTCTTGTTCTTATCTTCTTTACGAAAGGAAAAATATTCTTACTTGTATGTTTAGATAGATACTTGTATTATTTTCTTACTTTTATTATTGCATCTTATATAGTGCGATGGTTTTGGTATCCGCCCCCGTCGGCCCTCGTCCTGTCTATGATTCGGATGTGATATATATTATCTTTTCATAATTATTGGTTCATTTATTGTTTATGAAAATTATGCCGATCAACGTGACATGGATTTTATTTATCTAGGAGGTTGTTGAACCGGAAATTCCAACCGACCCTATTGTCGAGAGGTTAAATTTAGTTGAAGAAGAAAACAATTTCTTGAAGGAAAAAATAAAAAATCTTGAGGAGGAGAAGATGATATTGGGGTTGCATGTTGTGGATGTCGTCGATGATCACAAGATCAAGATGGATGCAATGCGCTTGAAGATTAGAAAGATTAGAAAATATGCCATTCATACCGAGGCTTGGTATCATTATGCCGTTGGACCAGTTGTTACCTTGGTTGCAATTATGATCGCATTTGTTTTCGCATTGAAATGTTTTACATAGTTTCAATGTATGGTTTAATTAATTTAGATGCTCTGCAGAGCTTTATGTTGTTAGATGAGAACTATGTATGTACTTTCGTTTTTATGTGATGATGATGTTGGAAATATGCCCTAGAGGCAATAATAAATTAGTTATTATTATATTTCCTTGTTCATGATAATCGTTTATTATCCATGCTATAATTGTATTGATAGGAAACTCAGATACATGTGTGGGTACATAGACAACACCATGTCCCTAGTAAGCCTCTAGTTGACTAGCTCGTTGATCAACATATGGTTACGGTTCCTGACCATGGACATTGGATGTCGTTGATAACGGGATCACATCATTTGGAGAATGATGTGATGGACAAGACCCAATCCTAAGCCTAGCACAAAGATCGTAGTTCAGTATGCTAAAGCTTTTCTAATGTCAAGTATCATTTCCTTAGACCATGAGATTGTGCAACTCCGGATACCGTAGGAATGCTTTGGGTGTACCAAACGTCACAACGAATCTGGGTGGCTATAAAGGTGCACTACAGGTATCTCCGAAAGTGTGTTGGGTTGGCACGAATCGAGGCTGGATTTGTCACTCCGTGTAAGCGGAGAGGTATCTCTGGGCCCACTCGGTAGGACATCATCATAATGTGCACAATGTGACCAAGGGGTTGATCACGGGATGATGTGTTACGGAACGAGTAAAGAGACTTGCCGGTAACGAGATTGAACAAGGTATCGGGATACCGATGATCGAATCTCGGGCAAGTACAATGCCGCTAGACAAAGGGAATTGTATAACGGGATTGATTGAGTCCTTGACATCGTGGTTCATCCGATGAGATCATCGTGGAACATGTCGGAGCCAACATGGGTATCCAGATCCCGTTGTTGGTTATTTACCGGAGAACGTCTCAGTCATGTCTGCATGGTTCCCGAACCCGTAGGGTCTACACACTGAAGGTTCGATGACGCTAGGGTTATAAAGGAATTTTGTATGTGGTTACCGAATGTTGTTTGGAGTCCGGATGAGATCCCGGACATCACGAGGAGTTTCGGAATGGTCCGGAGGTAAATATTTATATATGGGAAGTCCTGTTTTTGTCACCGGAAAGGTTTGGGTTTTATTTGTAACGCATCTGGGACCACCGGGAGGTCGAGGGTCCACCAAGTGGGGCCACCAGCCCGGAGGGCTGCATGGGCCAAGTGTGGGAGGGACCAGCCCAGGTGGGCTGGTGCGCCTCACAAGGGCCAGGCGCCTAGGGTTTGGGAGGCGCCCCACCTGGCTTGGGGGCAAGTTTCCCCTCCCCCTTGGCCGCCACCCTAGATGGGATTGGGGGCAGCCGCACCCCTTGGGGTGGAAACCCTAGAGGGGGCGCACCCTCCCTCTCCCCTATATATACTTGAGGTCTTGAGGGCTGCCAACACATGAGTTTTGACCTCTCCCTGGCGCAGCCCTACCTCTCTCCCTTCTCCTCTCCCGCGGTGCTTGGCGAAGCCCTGCAGGATTGCCACGCTCCTCCACCATCACCACGCCGTTGTGCTGCTGCTGGATGGAGTCTTCCTCAACCTCTCCCTCTCTCCTTGCTGGATCAAGGCATGGGAGGCGCCACCGGGCTGTACGTGTGTTGAACGCGGAGGTGCCGTCCGTTTGGCACTAGGATCCCCGGTGATTTGGATCATGACGAGTACGACTCCTTCAACCCCGTTCACTTGAACGCTTCTGCTTAGCGATCTACAAGGGTATGTAGATGCACTCTCCTTCCCCTCGTTGCTGGTTTCTCCTTAGATAGATCTTGGTGACACGTGGGAAAATTTTGAATTTACGCTTTCGTTCCCCATGATGGCATCATGAGCTAGGTCTATTGCGTAGATTCTTTGCACGAGTAGAACACAAAGTAGTTGTGGGCGTTGATTATGTTCAATATGCTTACCGTTACTAGTCCAATCTTGTTTCAACGGTATTGTGGGATGAAGCGGCCCGGACCGACCTTACACGTACACTTACGTGAGACAGGTTCCACCGACTGACATGCACTTGGTGCATAAGGTGGCTAGCGGGTGCCAATCTCTCCCACTTTAGTCGTAAACGGATTTGATGAAAAGGGTCCTTATGAAGGGTAAATAGCAATTGACATATCACGTCGTGGTTTTGCATAGGTAAGAAACGTTCTTGCTAGAAACCCATAGCAGCCATGTTAAACATGCAAACAACAATTAGAGGACGTCTAACTTTTTTGCAGGGTATGCTATGCGATGTGATATGGCCAAGAAGAATGTGATGAATGATATGTGATGTATGAGATTGATCATGTTCTTGTAATAGGAATCACGACTTGCATGTTGATGAGTATGACAACGGCAGGAGCCATAGGAGTTGTCTTAATTTATTGTATGACTTGCGTGTCATTGAACAAACGCCATGTAATTACTTTTACTTTATTGCTAACGGTAGCCATAGTAGTAGAAGTAATAAGTTGGCAAGACAACTTCATGGAGACACGATGATGGAGATCATGATGATGGAGATCATGGTGTCATGCCGGTGACGATGATGATCATGGAGCCCCGAAGATGGAGATCAAAGGAGCAAAATGATATTGGCCATATCATGTCACTATTTGATTGCATGTGATGTTTATCATGTTTATACATCTTATTTGCTTAGAACGACGGTAGTAAATAAGATGATCCCTCATTAAAATTTCAAGAAAGTGTTCCCCTAACTGTGCACCGTTATGCGAAAGTTAAATGCGTTTGAAGCACCACATGATGATCGGGTGTGATAGATTCTTACGTTCACATACAACGGGTGTAAGCCAGATTTACACACGCGGAACACTTAGGTTAACTTGACGAGCCTAGCATGTATGCAGACATGGCCTCGTAACACAAGAGACCGAAAGGTCGAGCATGAGTCGTATGGAGGATACGATCAACATGAAGATGTTCACCGATGATGACTAGTCCGTCTCACGTGATGATCGGACACGGCCTAGTTGACTCGGATCATGTAATCACTTAGATGACTAGAGGGATGTCTATCTGAGTGGGAGTTCATGAGATGAACTTAATTATCCTGAACATAGTCAAAAGCCCTTTGCAAATTATGTAAATGGCTCGCGCTTTAGTTCCACTGTTTAGATATGTTCCTAGAGAAAATATAGTTGAAAGTTGATGATGGCGATTATGCGGACAGAAGAAAGCTTATGTCCTTAATGCACCACTCGGTGTGTTGAACCCCAAATGTAAATGCATGGATGTTGCGAACATCGGACATACACGTTTTGATAACTACGTGATAGTTCGGTTAAATGGTTTAGGGTTGAGGCACCAAAGGCGTTTTTCAAAACGTCGCGGAACATATGAGATGTTTGAGGGCTGAAATTGGGATTTCAGGCTCGTGCCCACGTCAAGAGGTATAAGACCTCTACCGATTTTCTTAGCCTGTAAACTAAGGGGAAAAAGCTCAATCGTTGAGCTTGTGCTCAGATTGTCTGAGTGCAACAATCACTTGAATCGAGTGGGAGTTGATCTTGCAGATGAGATAGTGATGTTTCTCCAAAGTCATTGCCACCAAGCTGCTAGATCTTCGTGATGAACTATAACATGTCAGGGATAGATATGATGATCCTTGAGCTATTTGCAATGTTCGACACATGAATGTAGAAATCAAGAAGGAGCATCAATTGTTGATGGTTAGTGAAACCACTAGTTTCAAGAAGGGCAAGGGCAAGAAGGGGTACTTCATGAAACAGTGAATCAGTTGCTGCTCCATTGAAGAAACCCAAGGTTGAACCCAAACCGAGACTAGGTGCTTCGGAATGAGGGAACAGCCACCGGAGCAGAATTACCCTAGATACTTGGTAGATGAGAAGGCTGGCAAGGTCGATAGAAGTATATTGGATATACATTAAGTTATTGTGTACTTTACTAGTACTCCTAGTAGCACTGTGGTATTAGATACCGGTTCGGTTGCTAAGTGTTAGTAACTTTCGAAATAAAAGGCTACGGAATTAACGCAGACTAGCTAAAGGTGAGCTGACGCTATGTGTTGGAAATGTCTCCAAGTTTGATGTGATCAAACATCGCACGCTCCCTCTACCATCAAGATTAGTATTAAACCAGAATAATTGTCATTTGGTGTTTTGCGTTGAGCATAGACATGATTGGATTATGTCTATCGCGATACGGTTATTCATTTAAGGAGAATAATGGTTACTCTATTTATTTGAATAATACCTTCAATGGTCTTGCACCTAAAGGAATGGTTTATTGAATCTCGATCGTAGTGATACACATCTTCATGCCAAAAGATATAAGATAGTAATGATAGTACCACTTACTTGTGGCACGCCATGTAATTCATATTGGTGTAAAACACGTGAAGAAGCTCCATGTTGATGGATCTTTGGACTCACTCGTTTTTGAGAAGTTTGAGACATGCGAACCATGTCTATTGGTGTATACGCATGAAGAAACTCCATGCAGATGGATCGTTTGGACTCACTTGATTTTGAATCACTTGAGATATGCAAATCATACCTCATGGGCAAGATGACTGAAAAGCCTCGGTTTCAAAGAAGATGGAACAAGATAGCAACTTGTTGGAAGTAACACATTTTGATGTGTGCAGTCCAATGAGTGCCGAGGCATCTGATGAATATCGTTGTGTTCTTACTACACAGATGATTCGAGTAGATGTTGAGTATATTTACTTGATGAAACACAAGTCTGAATTATTGAATGGTTCAGGTAATTTCAGAGTGAAGTTAAAGATCATCGTGACAAGAGGATAAAATTTCTATGATATGATCATAGAGATGAGTATCTGAGTTACGAGCTTTGGCACGCAATTGAGACATTGTGGAAATTGTTTCACAATAAATACCGCCTGGAACACCATAGTGTGATGGTGTGTCCGAACATCATAGTTGCACCCTATTGGATATAGTGCGTACCATGATGTCTCTTATCGAATTACCACTATCGTTAATGGGTTAGGCATTAGAGACAACCGCACTCACTTTAATAGGGCACCACGTAATTACTGTTGAGGCGACACTGTTTGAACTATGGTTTGGAGAAACCTAAGTTGTCGCTTTCTTGAAAGTGTGGGGCTGCGACGCTTATGTGAAAAAGTTTCATCGTGATAAGCTCGAACCCAAAACTGATAAATACATCTTCATAGGACACCCAAAACAGTTGGGTATACCTCCTATCTTAGATCCGGAAGCAAAAGAAATTGTTTCTAGAAACGGGTCCTTTCCCGAGAAAAGTTTCTCTCGAAAGAATTGAGTGGGAGGATGGTGGAGACTTGATGAGGTTATTGAACCATCACTTCAACAAGTGTGTAGCAGGGCACAGGAAGTTGTTCGTGTGGCGCCTACACCAATTGAAGTAGAAGCTTATGACAGTGATCATGAAGTTTTGGATCAATTCACTACAGTACCTCGTAGGGTGACAAGGATGCGTACTACTTCTGAGTGGTACAGTAATCCTGTCTTGAAGGTTATGTTGCTAGACAACAATGAACCTACGAGCTATGAAGAAGCGATGGTGGGCCCGGATTCCGACGAATGGCTCAAGGCCATAACATCCGAGAGAGGATCCATGACTTTGGAAGAAATACTTGATGGTCATAAGGACGTTGGGTAAAGATGGATTTTAAAGGAAGATGACAATGATGGTAAGTATCACCATTAAGAAAGCTCGACTTGTCGTTAAAGATGTTTTTCCGACAAGTTCAAGGAGTTGACTACATTGAGGCTTTATCAATCGTAGCGATGCTAAGAGTATGTTTTAATTGGATTAGAAATTATTGAATGATTGATGAAATATTGCAGATAGGATGTCAAAACATTGTTTCCTCGATGTTATACTTGAGGAAAGGTTGTATGTGATACAACCAGAAGGTTTTGTCAATCATGAAAGACGCTAACAAGTATGCAAAGCTCCAGCTATCCTTCTAAGGACTGGAGTAAGCATCTCGGAGTTGGAATGTACGCTTTGATGAGATGATCAAAGATTTTGGGTCTATACAAAGTTTATGAGAAACTTGTATTTCCAAAGAATTGAGTGGAGCACTATAGAATTTCTGATGAGTATATGTTGTTGACATATTGTTGATCAGAAATGATGTAGAATTTCTAGAAAGCATATAGGGTTGTTTGAAAAGTGTTTTTCAATGAAAAACCTGGATTAGGCTACTTGAATAATAAGCATCAAGATCTATAAGATATATCAAAATGTTTAATAATACTTTTAAATGAGCACATACCTTGACATAATCTTGAAGGTGTTCAAGATGGATCAGTCAAAGAAGGAATTCTTGCCTGAGTTGTAAGGTATGAAGTTAAGAGTTAAAGCTCGACCACGGCAGAAGAGAGAGAAAGGACGAAGGTCGTCCCCTATGCTTCAGACGTAGGCTCTATAGTATGCTATGCTGTGTACCGCACCGGAAGTGTGCCTTGCCATGAGTCAGTCAAGGGGTACAAGAATGATCCATGAATGGATCATTGGACAGCGGTCAAAATTGTCCTTGGAGTAAATAAGGACATGTTTCTCGATTATGGAGGTGATAAAGAGTTCGGCGTAAAGGGTTACGTCGATGCAAGTTTTAACACCTATTCGAATGACTCTGAGTAGCAAACCGGATACGTATAGTGGAGCAACCATTTGGAATAGCTCCAAGTGGAGCGTGGAAGCAGCATTTACAATATGACCTAGAGATTTGCGAAGTACATACGGATCTAAATGTTGCAGACCCGTTGACTAAAACCTCTCTTACAAGCAAAACATGATCAAACTCCAGAACTCATTGAGTCTTAATCACATGATGATGTGAACTAGTTTAGTGACACTAGTAAACTCTTTGGATGTTGGTCACATGGTGATGTGACCTGTGAGTGTTAATCACATGGCGATGTGAACTAGATTATTGACTCTAGTGCAAGTGGGAGACTGTTGGAAATATGCCCTAGAGGCAATAATAAATTACTTATTATTATATTTCCTTGTTCATGATAATCGTTTATTATCCATGCTATAATTGTATTGATAGGAAACTCAGATACATGTGTGGGTACATAGACAACACCATGTCCCTAGTAAGCCTCTAGTTGACTAGCTCGTTGATCAACAGATGGTTACGGTTTCATGAACATGGACATTGGATGTCGTTGATAACGGGATCACATCATTTGGAGAATGATGTGATGGACAAGACCCAATCCTAAGCCTAGCACGAGAGATCGTAGTTCGTATGCTAAAGCTTTTCTAGTGTCAAGTATCATTTCCTTAGACCATGAGATTGTGCAACTCCGGATACCGTAGGGAATGCTTTGGGTGTACCAAACGTCCTGGCAACGTGAATCGGGTGGCTATAAAGGTGCACTACAGGTATCTCCGAAAGTGTCTCATTGGGTTGTACGAATCGAGGCTGGATTTGTCACTCCGTGTAAACGGAGAGGTATCTCTGGGCCCACTTTCGGTAGGACATCATCATAATGTGCACAATGTGACCAAGGGGTTGATCACGGGATGATGTGTTACGGAACGAGTAAAGAGACTTGCCGATAACGAGATTGAACAAGGTATCGGGATACCGACGATCGAATCTCGGGCAAGTACAATGTCGCTAGACAAAGGGAATTGTATACGGGATTGATTGAGTCCTTGACATCGTGGTTCATCCGATGAGATCATCGTGGAACATGTGGGAGCCAACATGGGTATCCAGATCCGCTTATTGGTTATTGACCGGAGAACGTCTCGGTCATATGCGCATGGTTCCCGAACCCGTAGGGTCTACACATAAGGTTCGATGGCGACGCTAGGGTTATAAAGGAAGTTTGTATGTGGTTACCGAATGTTGTTCGAGTCCCGGATGAGATGCCGGACGTCACGAGGAGTTCCGAAATGGTCCGGAGGTAAATATTTATATATGGGAAGTCCTGTTTTGGTCACCGGAAAGGTTTCGGGTTTTATCGGTAACGTACCGGGACCACCGGGAGGGTCCCGGGGGTCCACCAAGTGGGGCCACCAGCCCCAGAGGGCTGCATGGTCCAAGTGTGGGAGGGGACCAGCCCCAGGTGGGCTGGTGCGCCCCCCCACAAGGGCCCAAGGCGCCTAGGGTTTGGGGAGGGGGCGCCACACCCAGCTTGGGGGCAAGTTTCCCCTCTCCCCTTGGCCGCCACCCTAGATGGGATTGGGGCAGCCGCACCCCTTGGGGTGGAAACCCTAGAGGAGGCGCACCTCCCTCTCGCCTATATATAGTTGAGGTCTTGAGGGCTGCCAACACATGAGTTTTGACCTCTCCCTGGCGCAGCCCTACCTCTCTCCCTTCTCCTCTCCCGCGGTGCTTGGCGAAGCCCTGCAGGATTGCCACGCTCCTCCATCACCACCACGCCGTTGTGCTGCTGCTGGATGGAGTCTTCCTCAACCTCTCCCTCTCTCCTTGCTGGATCAAGGCATGAGAGACGTCACCGGGATGTACGTGTGTTGAACGCGGAGGTCTCGTCCGTTCAGCACTAGGATCTCCGGTGATTTGGATCACGACGAGTACGACTCCTTCAACACCGTTCACTTGAACGCTTCCGCTTAGCAATCTACAAGGGTATGTAGATGCACTCTCCTTCCCCTTGTTGCTGGTTTCTCCTTAGATAGATCTTGGTGACACGTAGGAAAATTTTGAATTTCTGCTACGTTCCCCAACAGATGAACTTCTATTAATTCGGTCACTTAATTATCTATTCATGATGTTCTGTAATAATTTTTGACACACTTAATTATATATAATGCACGCAGCTGAACCGGCAATGAATGTACGATGTGATGACACACCTTCGAGTACATTAAGGGCGTGCATGATTTTCTCGAAGTGGCTGAGGCAAACAAGCAGAATGGTTTTATGTGTTTTCCATGCCCTATATGTGGGAATACGAAGTCTTACTCTGACCGGAAAATTCTTCACACCCACCTACTTTACAAGGGTTTCATGCCACACTATAATGTTTGGACGAGGCACGGAGAAATAGGGGTTATGATGGAAGACGGCGAAGAAGAAGAGTACGATGACAACTATGTGCCCCTGTATACGGTGATGCTACTGAACATCAAGCGGAACGAGAAGATGTGCACGCGATGATGCAACGGGCGAAGCTGCTGAAGATCAAGAGGAACCAGACGATGTGCACGATGATGCTGCAACGCGAAGATGCTTGAAGATCAAGAGGAACCAGACGATGTGCCCGATGATGATGATCTCCGCCGGGTCATTGTCGATGCAAGGACGCAATGCGAAAGTCAAAAGGAGAAGCTGAAGTTAGATCGCAAGTTAGAGCAACACAAAAAAGAGTTGTACCCCAAATTGCGAATATGGCACCACAATGCTCGGTACCGTCTTTGGAATTGCTGCGATGGAAGGCAGAGAATGTTGTGCACGATAAAGGATTTGAGAAGCTACTGAAAATATTGAAGAAGAAGCTTCCAAAGGATAACGAATTGCCCGACAGTACATACGCAACAAAGAAGGTCGTATGCCCTCTAGGATTGGAGGTGCAGAAGATACATGCATGCCCTAATGACTGCATCCTCTACCGCGGTGCATACAAGGATCTGAACGCATGCTCGGTATACGGTGCATTGTGGTATAAGATCAGACGAGATGACCCTGGTGATGTATACGGCGACCCTCCCAGGAAGAGGGTTCCCGCAAAAGTGATGTGGTATGCTCCTATAATACCACGGTTGAAACGTCTGTTCAGAAACGGAGAGCATGCCAAGTTGATGCGATGGCACAGTGAGGACCGTAAGAAAGACGGGAAGTTGAGAGCACCCGCTGACGGGTCGCAATGGAGAAAAATCAAGAGAAAGTACTGGGATGAGTTTGCAAAGGACCCAAGGAACGTATGGTTTGCTTTAAGCGCCGATGGCATTAATCCTTTCGGGGAGCAGAGCAGCAATCACAGCACCTGGACCGTGACTCTATGTATGTATAACCTTCCTCCTTGGATGTGCATGAAGCGGAAGTTCATTATGATGCAGTTCTCATCCAAGGCCCTAAGCAACCCGCAACGACATTGATGTGTACCTAAGGCCATTAGTTGAAGAACTTTTACAGCTGCGGAATGGAAACGGTGTATGACGTGGGATGAGCACAAAAAGGAGGATTTGACCTAAAGGCGTTGCTGTTCGTGACCATCAACGATTGGCCTGCTCTCGGTAACCTTCGGAGACAGACAAACAAGGGATACCACGCATGCACGCACTGTTTACTTGACACCGATAGTATATACCGGGAAGCTGCGGGAAGAATGTGTACACAGGCCATCGCCGATTTCTTCCGACCAACCATCAATGTAGAAAGAAAGGCAAGCATTTCAAAGCGAGGCAGATCACCGAAAGAAGCCCGCCATGCGCATCGGTGATCACGTACTTGTTATGGTCAATGATTTACACGTAATCTTTGGAAAGGGTCGGCGAACTAGTTGTTCCGAATGACGCCGAGAATCACGCACCCATGTGGAAGAAGAAATCTATATTTTGGGACCTACCCTCTGGAAAGACCTAGAGGTCCGCTCTTGATCGACGCGTGATGCACGTGACGAAGAACCTTTGCGTGAACCTGCTAGGCTTCTTGGGCGTGTATGGGTAGACAAAAGATACACCTGAGGCATGGGAGGACCTGCAACGCTTGCTCAAAAAAGAGGGCATGCCTCCGAAGCAGTATGAAGGTCCTGCCACCACGCTCTACGAAAGAAGAGAAAGAAATCTTCTTTGAATGCCTACTCAGATGAAGGTCTGGATCGGCTTCTCGTCGAATATAAAGGGAATAATAAATATGCGGAGAAAAGTTCCGAACCTAAAGTCCCATGATCGCCACGTGATTATTACGCAACTGCTTCCGGATGCATTGAGGGGGCTTCTACCGGAAAACCTCCGATTAGCCATTGTGAAGCTATGTGCATTCCTCAATGCAATATCTCAGAAAGTGATCGATCCAGAAATCGTACCAACGCTAAGGAGTGATGTGGCGCAATGTCTTGTCAGTTTCGAGCTGGTGTTCCACCATCCTTCTTCAATATCATGATGCACGTCCTAGTTCATTTAGTCGACGCGATTGTCATTCTGGGGCCCGTATTTCTACAAAATATGTTCCCCTATGAGAGGTTCGTGGGAGTCCTAAAGAAATATGTCCGTAACCGCGCTAGGCCAGAAGGAAGCATCTCCATGGGCCATCAAACAGAGGATGTCATCGGGTTTTGTGTTGACTTCATTCCTGGCCTTAAGAAGATAGGTCTCCCTAAATCATGTATCGGGGAGACTGACCGAAAAGGCACGCTTGGAAGGGACTCAATAATATGCAGGACGGATATTCTTGGTCTCAAGCACACTACAGCTTCTACAGAACTCTACCTTGGTGACCCCGTATGTCGATGAACACAAGAACAGTCCACGCTCCAAACACCGGAGCAAAGGCGACGATCGGATTACATGTGAACACATCAGGACTTTCAGCAGTTGGTTGGAAACACGTCTGAGGTGACAGCACTATTTGTGATGAGCTGTACTTGTTGTCAGGGGACAACGTTCGACTTGCATGTGTTAAGCATATAGCTAGCGTTCCTTCTGAGCCAGGACCATCTTCGACTGTAATTTGGAAAGGATACGAGATAAATGGGAATACATTTTACACGGTTGACCAAGATCAAAAGAGCACCAACCAAAACAGCGGTGTTCGCTTTGATGCGACAACCGAGAGGGGAAAGGACACATATTATGGTTACATAGTGGACATATGGGAACTTGACTACGGAGTAGATTTTAAGGTCCCTTTGTTTAAGTGCAAATGGGTCAGTCTGTCAGGAGGCGGGGTACAGGTAGACCCACGGTATGGAATGACAACAGTGGATCTGAAAAATCTTGGGTATACCGACGAACCGTAGGTCCGAGCCAATGATGTGGCACAGGTTATCTATGTGAAGGACATGTCTACCAGACCGAGAAAAAGAAAAGATAAGGAAGCGAATACATCATACAATGAGCCAAAGCGCCACATAGTTCTTTCAGGAAAAAGGGACATCCTGGAAGTGGAGGGCAAGACAGACATGTCTGAAGAGTATGAAAAGTTTCATGAAATTCCTCCCTTCAAAGTCAAGGATGACCCAAGCATCCTGACAAACGATGAAGATTATCCATGGTTACGGCGCAATAAGCAAACGACACAAGCGAAGAAAAAGTGAAGACTTTCTCCCGCAACTATTATGATGATACCATGCCAACTTTGTAACAGACGAGTATGATAGCATTGTCCGTTTTGTACATGCACATGCTATGCCAACTTTTTCAGAGTTCATTTGAAAACTATGAATTTAGGTCGAATTTTCTCTATAGGTGCATCTATGTTCATTAGTCCTTGGCCCATGCGGCTCGCCCCTGGCCCATGACCATTAGTCTCGGTTTGTGCCACAAACCGGGACTAAAGGGTTGGTCCTCGTGCGCCAGAGTTTAGTCCCACCTCGCCAAATCAAGGGCGCTCACACCGGTTTATAAGCCCGTCCCTCTGCCTTGTTGAGCTCCTCTCAAAGTGAAAATAGATGCCCTATACAGTGAATTTGATCTAAATTCATAGTGAATTTCTCTGAAATTCATATAAATTGATTATGAATTTAGGTGAATTTTCTCTATAGGTGCATCTATGTTCATTTTTTTAGAAAAGTTAATCACAAACTTGTGATTCACACAAATTTCAAAGAATTCAAATTTTAACTATTCAAATTTAAAAACTAATGGCACAAACAGAAAGTTAATAATTTTTCTAAAACTAATGGCACTAACAGAAAGTTTATAATTTTGCTGACCTAAAAGCAAAAAGAATTAAAAATAAAGAAAAAACCAAAATAAAATAAATAATGCAGAAAACAAAACAAAAAACTAGAAAAAAAAATAAAAATAGCAACAATAAGTATTTTGTTGTAAGTACAAACAAAATAAAATGAATAAAGCAACAAAGAAAACAAAAAAGTGTTTTCAAATTTGAAAACTAATGGCACTAACAGAAAGTTTATAATTTTTCTAAAACTAAAAGCAAAAAGAATTAAAAATAAAGCAAAAATAAAAAAATAATGCAGATAACAAAAAAAACTAGAAAAAAAATAAAAATAGCAACAATAAGTATTTTGTTGTAAGTAGAAACAAAATAAAATAAATAAATTAACAAAGAAAAAAAGTGTTTTCAAATTTGAAAACTAATGGCACTAACAGAAAGTTTATAATTTCTCTAAAACTAAAAGCAAAAAAGAATTAAAAAATAAAGCAAAAAACAACAAAAAATAAATAATGCAGAAAACAAAACAAAAAATGGAAAAAAAATAGTGTCGCCTACTGGGCCCCCATGGCCTGAATACGACTAGAAACCCTACATGGGCCAGGATTCAGGCCTGCAGGAGGCCAAGTAGGCCCACAGACACATAGTGACAGATTAGGCCGAAGTCACAGGTTGAGAGGAGCTCGAGAGGGTGGGCGCAGCAACGCTTATAAACCACTCTCGAGCCCTCTCAACTAGCGAGGTGGGACTAAACTTTTGGATGCGGGGCAACACAAGGTCTTTGGTCCCGGTTGGTGCCACCACCAACCGGGACTAAAGGGGGGCATTGGTCCCGGTTCGTGGCACAAACCGGGACTAATGGACCCTTTAGTCCCGGTTGGTGCCACCAACCGGGACCAAAGGCATTTTTTCAACAGCCCAAAGGGCGGGAAGCGGCGGCCTTTGGTCCCGGTTCGTGGCACAAACCGGGACTAAAGGGTGCATTAGTCCCGATTTGTGTCACGAACCGGGACCAATATATAGCACTTGTGAAAAAATTTGTTCAGTTCTTTGATCCCGCCCCGACGACGCCATCAGGCTGCCCCTCTGCGCCTCGCCGTCGCCGCCGCCGCCCTTCCTCCAACGCCGCCCAGCGCCGCCCAGACGTCGTCGCCACCTCGCCGCCGCGACGCCGCCGCCGCCACCACGCCGTCGCGGTCTCCTCACGCCGCCCGACGCCATCGCCGCCAGCATCGCGCCGACGCCGTCGCCACCCTCTGCCTCGCCGTCGCCTCTGCCTCGCCTTGACTGCCCAGCTGGCCGTCGCCTCTGCCTCGCTTTGGTCAGGGCCGGCACCGCCCCCCTCTTCCCCCTGTTTTTTTTCAAAAATATATATGTTTTTTTCCTGATTATATGTTTGTCTATGAGTATACGTATGTGTGTATATTTGTTTATATGTCTTTTTTTAGATTTTTTGTTTTTTTGCATTTTTATAAAAATGTATATATGTATGTATATATGTTCTCTGTGTATATATATGTTGATGTATATATGCAAAAGATAGATTTTTAAAAAAAATAGTATTTTTTCTGTTCATAGATTTTTGTTTGAACATTATTTTAAAAAAAACAAGCAATACTACTTCATGTATTTTTAAGAAGGAAGAAGAAGAAAAAGAATGAGAGGAAAAAGGAAATAAGAAGAGGAAGAAGAGGAAACCAATACTACTTCATGCAAATGTTTGTTCATATATAATGTAGATGTCTATGTATGTATGGAATGATATCGATGGATGTATGTATATAGAACATTCGTACAAAATATGACGAATCCGATATGACCAATGTCCCCCCCCCCCCGGTTAACTCGGGAACACGAACTCTCTCGGAGCAAAAAATGGTATCGGGGAAAAAAATTGTATCGGGGGCGGGAGTCGTGGCACCTGAGGGGAAGAAGAGGATAAAAAAGAAGAGGAAGAGGAAAAAAAGAGGAGAAGAAAGAATAGAGGAGTTTCTCCTCTATTCTTTCTTCTCCTCTTTTTTTTCTTCTTCTTCCTTTTTTTTATCGAGAACGAGGGTCGTCGAGGGTCGCCGAGCGGTAGAGGAAACCCTAATTAAATAGCATGTATCGTCGAGGTGGGATATATGTGGTCGTCGGTAAATGGACACTACATCCACGTCCCCACAGGTGACGCTGGTGTCGATGCCCACGTCACTTGTGGGACATAGATGTAGTGTCGTTGTTGTTGTCGATATACCCCCTCCCGATAGCTCCATGTATTTTAAGAAGGAAAAAACAAGCATATTATTTTCCCATGTACGTATGTCGTCGTTGTCGATATAACCCCTCCCGATAGCTTCAACACGTGGGGGGGGGTCAATATTACCCCCTCCTTGAAGCGTTCTCGAGGCCACCCCTAACCCTTGAAGCGTTGTCGAGGCCACCCGAAACCCTAGAGAAGCAGCGTCGAGGCCACTAATTAATATGATTCCTTATTGTGATTACCTAGCTAGTTCTACGTTTGCCACTAATATATCCATATCTGTCATGTTTGAATAATAATTGCCATGTTGTAAATATTTGTAGAAACTATGGACACCCCTAGAGACGAAGCACAAGAAGCGTTGTTGAGGGACATAATCGTAGAAGGAAGTGATGTAAATGCGCTCGTTGATGTTTCTCAACGACACCGATGGTCTGGAAGGAGAGGATGAAGAAGCAGCTGGCTATGATTATGATGGCTCCGATGACCCAATGCCGGTGCAAGAAGAAGTAGACCATGAGGACGGCTCCGGTGACCGAACCGAGTCCGGCCAGGTATATATATTAGTTAAGCCTGTGCTGAGTAGCTAATTGATGCATTCATTGTTTTGTTATGTACACATACTCCCTCCATTCCACAATGTAGTGCCTATAGATTTTTGTGAAAGTCAAACTTTGCCAACTTTGACTAAGTGTATAGAGAAAACTGTCTACATCTACAATACCAAACAAGTACACTCTGAAAATATAACTCACGATGTATCCAATGATGTGCATTTGGTATTCTAGATGTATATACTTTTCTTTATAAACGTGGTCAAAGTTTGTAATGTTTGACTTTTGTAAAAATCTATAGGCAACTACATTATGGAACGGAGGGAGTATTAATTAACTCTCGTCTTTGTTCTTTTTTCTAGCCCTCCGGATCGAGCACAACTTCGGTAAAGAGACGAGGCCCGAAGAAAAAGTTGAGCTCGGATGAAAAGTTTGAGATCATAGAAATCGCGCGCGACGGCCAACCGATTGAACCCATCCGGACAAACAAGGCATTTGTTGCTCAGTGCGGGGTTTTGGTTAGAGACAAGATCCCGATTAGCATCCAGCAATGGTATAAGCCTAAGAACGAAGACCCTGAGGTGTCTTATGTCAATGATATGCAGAAAAATGATCTTTGGACTGAGCTGAAGTCAAATTTCACCCTACCGCCAGAGGATGATCCGGAGAAGCCAGTTGAGCAATTAATCAAGTCTTTTGCTCTTAAGAAGATGGCAGGCCTATTCAGGAATTGGAAGAAAGACCTGAATAAGTTTGTCGATAAAAAAGAGACCCCAGAATTCAAGGGCAAATATGAGAAGATCAGAGATGACTGGCACGCATTTGTGGCCCACAAGACATCGGAAAAGAGTAAAAAGATGTCGGCGACAAACAAGAAAAATGCTGCGAAGAAGAAGCTTCACCATCGCACGGGTCGGTGGCTACCTCATAGCCCGCCTAAGTGGGCCAAGGCTGAGAATGATCTGCTTGATAAAGGGATCGAACCAGAGACAATGAATCGCCAGACCGTTGCGGACTTGGTTCTTCGGGCTGGCGGAACCTTGGACCTATGTCGAGGAAGTGCATTTGGACGGACGATCAATTGGACATACCAGTCAAGAGGCTTCAGCAATATATCGAAGCAGCGTAGCAAGGGACGTTCTTTCCAGACAGAGAGAACGATGAGCTCACAATGGACCTCGGGAATCCTGAGCACTCTGGACGGACACGAGGCATGCCAGGCTCCATTTCGTGGAAGGCTGGGTTTCCGTACGTAGGCGGTCACAAATGCCAGGAGAGGAGGAAGAAAGTGCAGTAGACCGAACTGCAGGTGCTGCATGCAAGGGTACAAGCGATAGAGGAACGAGAAGCAGGTCGCAGCAAACGACCTGCCGAAGCTACCCCGCCATCTCAGCGGAGAAGCAGTGTGGCTTCCACCGAGCTGCTTCAGCCGGAGCATGCCTTGACGGCTCCTGCCAGCTTTCCCGTGGATGCTATCACGGAAGCTGAAAATTGCCACCTTATGGCGCAATGGATGAATTTGAAGGTTAAGGCGGCTATTGGCTCTGTTTATCCTACTAAATCCGGCGCAACTTTTCACTGCCGGCCGATTCCAGAAGGATATGCTAGGGTGATGGTGGATGAAATAATGAGAGGATTTGAGGATCTCCAGCTTGACCACCCAACCGGTGAAGGGGAGACACGGCTGGGTTCTCGCTCAAGACTCCATGCCTATGGCGGAAGGATCTCATCAACCTTCCGAATCGACGCCTCCGCCTCCTCCTCCTCCTCCGTGAGTCGGGGCACTCCGCCTCCTCCTCCATGAGTGACGATCAGGGCACTCGGCCGGCTCCTTCTCCGGTGCGTGGCGGCACTCCGCCTCCTTCTCCGCTGCGGCCTGGCCCGAGCAGCCAGCCTCCTCCTTCTCCGCCTCGTCAGCAAGGGCGGAAGAGACCCGCCGCCGCTCTGGCTGCTCCGGCGCGTCATAGTCCTTCTCCTCCGCCTCGTAAGCAAGGAAAGAAGACATCCGCTCCGTCTGCTCTGCCGGCGTCTAGCAGTACAGCCAAAGGCGGGAGGACATACAGATTCGGTCCTTCTCTGAAGACTCCAGAGAAGTTACCATACGAGATGACCCCGGAGGAGAACGCGAAGATCGCGCGAACCAAAGTGAAGGACTAGTTTCAAGGGTTGAAAGCACAGAGACATCCACCTCCGGAGGAGAAGGTTGATCCGGTGAAAGCGAAGCGCACTCTGGCTGCCCTGACAAAACCACCCAAGTCTCCGCCGAAAGGCAACTATGAGCGCATTATTGGAAAGGCATTTGCCAAAGCGGAGAGATCGGGAAGTACTGTCAGTGATCAAAGGATGAAAGAACGACGAGCTGGGAAACAAATTGCCCAGCTCGGCGAAAAAGCAAGCAATCGTGCCCCCGCTCAAGGTGCCTGCTAAGCGACATCGTCCGATCCGAGGATGGTGCCCGGTTATAGCAATCTCGGAGATTACCTGCCCGACGATGTACATTATGATTTCTTGGAGGTGCAGATACAAAGATACGAGTACGGGAAACCTCTCGTCAAAGATGAAAGATCTCTATCAACGATGATGCGAAGATTGCATGATTGGTACATGAAAACCTGCAGAGAGTCTGAGGGGAGGAGTACTTTGTATGTGAGAGTTAAAAAGGAGCATGACCTCGTTGGAATTGAACTGTTGCCTATTCCATTTGAGGAGTTCTATCAGTTTTTCAATCAATTGGCCCTCGATAAAGCAACGGTCACCTGCTACTGTCTGTAAGTAGTACTACTTATGTCATTAAGTCTAACTCAGCTCTTTCATTGCATGTATTTATAATTATCCTCACTATATTATGCAGATTGAAGATCGCCGAATTGAAGAAAAGACAAGTGGGTGATATTGGGTTCATTAACACATATCTTATAGATGCAACTGAGGTTAAATATCATGCCGAAAATACCGAGGCCAACTTGCTACAATTGTTGGTAATAAATGAACACAAAGATATAATACTCTTTCCTTACAACTTCAGGTGAGTGTTACTGTCTTGTGGCATATTCGGTTTCCCTTATTAGTCCAGGTTATAGTAATGTAATATTGATGAGCTATGCATGCGTGCGCAGCTACCACTATATTCTCCTAGAGATTAAGCTTGAGCAGGGAGTAGTAACTGTCTTAGACTCCAAACGAAAAAATCCGGAGGAGTATGCGGACATGTCTGAAATGCTCGAGAAGTAAGTTAAATCGATCATTATCCACCATATCAGCAACTTTGTTCATTTCTGATATCAAGTAATTGTTTTCTTTGTATGGCAGAATTTGGAGAAAATTCACCAAAAAAGCTTCGGGACTGCCGAAGAAGCTGCAATTTAGACACCCGAAAGTAAGTACTCTAGTAGCATATTCCACGCATCTCCTAGTGATTCAAGTGCTAGTTTCATCAATACCATTTAGCATGCTTGCTAATTATCAGTTTGATTGACCTCTATTTCTTGTAAAGTGGTTGTGGCAGGAACAAGGGAATGATTTCTGTGGATACTACATTTGCGAGTCCATCCGCCACACGACCTGTGAGCGGGCTACTCGACAAACAATATGAAGTGCGTAAATAACAATATTCACAATTTTATTTTATTACCATCATTTGTGTTGAGTTTCATTCATTCATATATATGTATTGACCCCCTTCTTAAAATTATATGTTTCTTATGAGGGATGAACTCCTAGCACCAGATCGCATGCGAGCAATTCAAGAGGAATTAGCGGCATTCTTTCTTGACCATGTGATCGCTGAAGACGGAGAATACTATATGGACCACGCGTCCGTATGTTAGGAGATTATATTTGTAAAAGATAATTATTGTATATATGTAGCCGGTAGTGTCGGATAGATATACGAGAACTTGTTGTTCGACCAATCTCTCGGAGAAGGAGAGGTGGTCGATATCACTTCTCTCTGTATGCATATATGTTCATGACGATCTTCTGTTTCCTTCGCGTGTCTAGCTAGTCCTCTCTATACGTATGTATAGTACGTAGCGTCGACCAAGCACGGACAAAAGAGAGTACACTTCTCTCTATTAATTAGCTAGCTAACACAATATATGAAACACCTAAATTAAACCCCCAAAACCCCCAACCCCCCCCCCTTTGGATTTATAGGGAATAAATATCACAAGCTCAAAACTTCACAATTAACATGTTTGATTTTCTCTTAAAATATTTGATTATTCTCAAAAAAGTAGTTGCATGAGTAACTATGCATGCACTGGTTAATTTATCAATCTCATTTAATCAGGTATTCATCTTTTACTAAAGGGATACGCGCGCTTGCACCGTGCCGTTTTTCTGCCGGCACTACTGGGATCAGCACATACGCCGGGTGCCACAAACACTCGGAAATCCCACCGGCAAAGGCTTTGCCAAGAGCTACACTCAGCAAAGGCCACCCGGCGTACAGCTCTTAGGCAAACAGGAGTTTGCCGAGAGCCAAATGTCGAGCACTCAGCAAAGACTTTGCCGAGTGCCAAACAGAGCAACTCGGCAAAATAAAGTGCCTCACAGACGTCCGACGGAAACGACAACTTGATAGGTGGGCCCAACCGTAAAGGCCGAGGCGGGCTTTGCCGAAAGCGGATCTCAACAAAGTTGTCCAGTAGAAAGTCGGCACGTGGCTACTAACGGAGAATGAAAACGGAGGAAATCAGTCAGTTTGTCAGGTGTCACAAATGTTTGTCGAGTGGTGCACTCGGTAAAGCTTTTTTACAGAAATAATAAAAAAAGACACGGCCGGCGGCGCTCATGACCGGAGCTCTCGTCGCGCTTGCGGTAGGGGCGGGGCTCAAGACGACGTACACAAGCATGCATGCATCAACATGCCAACACAACACACGTACGTACAACGCTGGACAACGCACACGCATCACGCCGGCGAGCCGCATAGCAAGTTGAAGCCGTCGATCTCCGAGATGCCATAGATACCCAGGCCACTGCCATGCTCGAGGTTGAACTTGGCCAGCGTCGCAAGCGGCTGGCTGAACAGCATGCCTGCACAGGGCGCCTCCCGAGTCACTGGTCTTTCGCTCTTCTTCGGCGGCCGGTGGTGGACAGCGAGATGTGCATGGTGTGAGAAGATAGAGAAGAAAGAGAGAGGAGGTGTTCGTGGCTGTGATTGAGAGGGAGGAGATAAGAAGAGAGAGGGAAAAGAGCCGGCAAGGTAAAGGAAGGCCGCCACGTCATCGATCCATGTGACTTTGTGCGATTGGTTGAGAGTGTGCTTTCTTAGTCTGACCTTTACCGAGAGCGACCCCAGAACACTTATACTTTACCGGTAGCTACTTCAAGAATGGCCTTTACCGAGGGTGGCTCTCGGTAAAGGCCCAAACCCTAGACCACCTACATCCCCTGTTGTTGTTTTCAGCCTTTAGTTTTCATACATGATTGAAAGCACCTTACTTTGACTGTTACACTTTATCGAGAAGGGGGTGTTCCGGCCGTGCGCCCATGCGGTGGCCTGGGTGGTCTACGGCATTGACCGGCACCGAAAGGGGGTAGGGCTCGGTGAATATCTGCTTGTCGGTGTTACTACAAGTCAGTGCGAGGCATCGGACCAAGTTGGGGCCATCCCTTCACATGATCGACCACCGTCGGCTCGATCTGGGGGACGACACGCATCCAGTGATCGACGTTCCCGCCCGTGTGTTCGGTACGTGAGGCATCTGCCAAGTTAGTGTTATGCACTGGTTATTCAGACACCACACCACCCTTTCGTACGTATTCCCAGGCCACACGCATGTTGGGGCGGCTGTCGAACCCCCCTCGTGTGGCTTCCCGGCCGAGAGGTCATCCGGTGGCCCCGGCAGTGTACGGCGTTGACCGGCACCGAGAGGGGGTAGGGCACGGTGAATACCTGATTGTACGTGTTACTACAGGTCAGTGCGAGGCATTGGACCAATCTGAGGCCATCCCCTCACTGGTCAGTCCTAAACCTAGATCTAGGTTTAGGACCTTTACCGAGAGAGACCCTCGGTAACACTATACTTCAACGAGAGCCACTCTCGGTAAATGGCCTTTACCGAGGGTGGCTCTCGGTAAAGGGCCAAACCCTATACCACCTACATCCCCTGTTGTTGTTTCAGCCTTTGGTTTTCATACATGATTGGCAAAGCACCTTACTTTGACTGATACACTTTACCGAGAAGAGGGTGTTCTGGCCGTGCGCCCATGCGGTGGCCCGGGCGGTCTACGGCATTGACCGGCACCGAGAGGGGGGAGGGGGAGGTGAATACCTACTTGCCAATGTTACTACAAGTCAGTGCAAGGCATCGGACCAAGTTGGGGCCATCCCCTCACATGATCGCCCACCGTCGGCTCGATCTGGGGGACGACACGCATCCAGTGATCGACGTTCCCGCCCGTGTGTCCGGTACGTGAGGCATCTGCCACATCAGTGTTGTGCACTGGTTATTCAGACACCACACCACCCTTTCGTACGTATTCCCAGGCCACACGCATGTTGGGGCGGCTGTCGAACCCCCCTCATGTGGCTTCCCGGCCAAGAGGTCATCCGGTGGCCCCTGCGATGTATGACGTTGACCGGCACCGAGAGGGGGTAGGGCACGGTGAATACCTGCTTGTACGTATTACTACAGGTCAGTGCGAGGCATCGGACCAATCTGAGGCCATCCCCTCACAGGTCAGTCCTAAAGCTAGATCTAGGTTTAGGACCTTTACCGAGAGCAGCCCTCGGTATCACTATACTTTACCGAGAGCGACCCTCGGTAGCGCATGGACAAATGAGAACACCGAGCATAAGCCTTTTTGAACATATCAGGGGTCAAATTAGCTAAAGTTTTGTTCTTCTTAAATTAGATAGGTACAGTGAGCTGTCAGGACATCGTTAAGATATTAGTCAAGAATAACATAGAACCAATGATAGAATGGTGGTAAGCGGACAGTAAACACCAAAAGCGTTTCTGAACATATCAGGGTTCAAATAAGCTGAAGTTTTATTCTTCTTAAATTAGATGAGTATGCCACTGAAATTGGACATCGCCTAAGAAAATAACAAAAAGTATCTAAGTTCTGTTTTATAAACGGCAAACCAAGGAATAATAATACAGTCCCCTGATCTGAATTTGAAAAGCGGATATAGTGCACGCAATCAAGAGACAGCAAGAACTAAGAATTTGTCAAACATCTTGTCCATATCCACGGGAACAGAGATATTAAGAGAAGAAAAACATGTTCCGAAAAGGTTATCCATTAGGCTTCCACGCCACAACAGCCAAAGATACTTGTTGCTCAAACACACGTACATTTACAGAATATGGCAACCTAAGGATCCAACATTTCCCCACCAGCCGCTCAGCCTAGATAGCTGCGCACTCTTCTAGCGATACCGAGGTTCCCTGATGTGGTGGAGACTCCGACCAAAAGAAAACATAAGCAGTTGATGCTTTTTTCTTACAGAACTTAAGAACCTGTACCGCTGCACGTGCAAATCAAGTTAGAGCACATAAGTTAGGATTGCATGAATTCAATATTTGTTTACCTCCCTATGGATGCAATTTCTCGCGGATCGCCACCTCAGGTATATGGAGCTTGTTGTTAAAGACTTCAATGAGGACACGGGGCTCATCGAAATCAGTTTTTCCTTCGTTCTGTGCAATACATTTACATATTTGGTCCCATCAGGGATCACAGCAAAGGCTAACATAGTGAGCACTGACATCTTTATACTTGGGGTTGCTTATGCTTTCTGCACTTATTAACAACATCCATGTAAATCTGTCGCAATACTACTGACGGAGAGAATGGCTTCACCTAACCCATCGCTTCGGATGAGCCACCAATGTTAATAAGAATTTCCTGAAATAGGCCCAACACGAACATGTATGAAAATCCTCTTGTGTTCCCATTGAAACCACAATGTGTATATGTAAACAAAATTATACAGAGCATAATGACTTCCTATACAACATTCTGGCCGAACCAAAAAGCTACTTCAACAATAGAAGAAGCGCTACCAGCCAAATATTTAAGCACTGTTATACCAATAAAGCTACAATATGCACACACAAATCCTGACCTATAAAAGTAATAAAAATAAAAAAATTCTAATAATCTAAAGAAGAAAGCGAATTAGTGTACGCACAGAATGATTTACCAGCTTTTCTTGCACCCTCTGCACGATGTACTACTGTTCTGTGCTTTCCCTGGGTAGCGAACTCTGTAGCACAACAGATAGCAACATCATAGAAAAGGATGTACCAAACACATCAATAATGCACATCTTAACCAAACCGTGCTTTACCAAAAAAAAAATTGAGCAAAAGACGGTTTCCCCTCCGATTTCCATTAGAGAAACCGGGCCGAAGCCGAGAAACAGTTTAGTAGTCTTGATACAAGTTCAGGAACTAGAAAAGAAAAACGGAACATAACAGGGGAGAAGGCCTAGAGCTACCAAAACCCCCATGATAAGCAGTCTTAAACTTCATTACAACTCCAACGCAAAAGAAGAGGGCCAGAAGCCACTGAACAGAAAGACAAGCTTTGAAGTGTCGCAGCTTCGCTGAACTTTTTCACATCTGCAGCCTCGGAACTCCGAAGCACCATCCCTGCGAAGCTTTGAAGATCTCACTTGCCACCTGTTCGATGAGTCTTGCTCCCAACATCAACATTCTTTCCCCTGGGTCCTTTTTCTGCAAAATAGACCAGTCAGTGATCCAGCCGCACATTCTTTTGATGATCACAATTGGGTCTTTTTTTTTTGTCAAACACAATGTCATTTCTACAATTCCAGATCGCCCAAAGGAGGGCAGAAGCAACCGTGCTTTACCAATATAGAGGACAATAAAAAAATCATGCAAGAAGAGCAGCCAAAAGAATCCTAAAGATGAGAGGACCTAGATGAATTATAGTGTCTTGATCTATTTTCCAGTAATGAAGTTGTTTTCCTTGGTTTATTGGTTCTCACTCTATGAGAAACCACGACCCCCTACGAACACGAACACCAAAATCAGGACACCCCCAACCAGAACAGCAAGACCACCAAAATCACCACCGACACCAACAGCGGGAACACAAGTGCCCTACAAAACCAAAACAACCACACAATCCCCACATAAACCAAACAATCAGCCGACACAACACCCGCCACCCTCTCCCCCCACAAAAATCAATGCCCCCTTTCCACAAAAAATCACATACACAATCCCCAGAAACCATACAACAGTACTACACAAACAATGGAATAATCAAGCTATACAAAAACTAAAAACAGAAAGCAAAGGAATCGAAACCTCAGATGCAGCACACGAAACCGAAAAACCGGAGGAAACCCCGCAAGCGGACGCCACCCCTCCAGTCCTCCGCTCAACCAGCAGATCAGAGAAGGCTGGTGCGGAGACGAATCCCCGGGAGAGAGAAGCAGCTCACCCTCCTCGAGAGAACAACAAGGGAGGACCAACAAGAACACCACCGCCCTCCTCTCTGCGAATCAAATAACAGCTCACTCCCCGCCTATATCTCCACAGGGAGTGAGAGAACACACACATCCAGCGACACGTACCGCTAAAAAGGCCATCACACCCGCCACGAGTCACCTGAGCAGGCCCACTTAGAATTCAGCAATAAAACAGAGCCTTATAACCAGGCCCACTACCGACATCATACCCCATGAAGCAACAGGTGCCCTCAATGGCTCAATTCCTTGGAGCTTAGAAACTATAGAGATTGTGTCAGAACTAAATGCTAATGCGGTAACTGGAGCACTATTGAGGAAGATCAGGACATGTCATTTGGTCTGAAACTCTAATGATTATACATGGATTGCCAGGACATGAACTCACATTATTTTTGGATCACCTGAACATGAATATTGAAAGCATTTTAATAGTTTTTTTGGTAATTTCTAGCTTAATTGTGGGGTACGTGGTCATCATTTACCAAGTATGAACTGTACCTTCTCTGGAGCAACAGATCATAAGATAACTATATGGAGAGAAAGATGTAGCATTCTTGTGCTCACACCATCCATGTTACACTTGTCATCTGAAGTTCCAACTAAGAGTAAACTTATTTCTCAAAATTAGAATAATATAGATAACTTCGTTAGCAATGTCCTGTCACCTGAACTGCAACACCACGACCACCCCAGAGCACCACTCCAGCAAGGCTCGGGATAATGACCACCTCGTCGGACACACACAGCCAGCAACCACACATCGAGGGGTGGGGGCACTGAGCCATGACCCCATGGAGCCGAGCTAAGTGTAGAAGTTGTCAAGCACAGCGGAGCGTTGTGCCGAAGCCACCATGGTGGCGCCGCACGGACTCGGGTAGTAGGTGTCAACGGCAGTGCAAGAAGTAAATCGGGCATCAGACATCTCCATTCTAAAATAAAAAGAAGCACCCCCAGCCCCCGTCCCCACAAACGCGCACAAAATCGGCACAACCTGATCACCAAATCATTAAATTTCACAAACTTGCTGACCCCAACCAGCTGTTTTATGGTCTTAGAATTAGTAGACATACTTTGAACTTTTACCTAAATAAAGTTGGCGAGTTCCAACATGTTACACTTGATTCTGAACAAAGTTAATGGGGCGTAGGGACAGTGCACTAGTAGAAAAGGGGGCAATGACTCAGGCCTGCTCAGCCCATTAGTCCCGGTTCTGCCACAAACCGGGACCAATGGAGGTATTTGCCCCGGTTCTTGATCCCAGGGGGCCGGCCGGGGCCTCGTGGGCATTGGTCCCGGTTCATCTAGCCCTTTTGGTTCCGGTTGATGGGACGAACCGGGACCAATGGGCCTCGCTCCTGGCCCACCATCATTGATCCCGGTTGGTGAATTGAACCGGGACCAAAGGCTCTCCTTTAGTCCCGGTTCATGCCACCAACCGGGACCAATGAGTTGCCTATATATACCCCTTCGTGTGAGAGCAGAGCACACTGCTCTGTTTTTTTTTGCCGCCGAGGGGGAGAGGGCTTGGTGGTGCTCTAGCTCACCTCCTATGCACACAAGGTGTTCGATGGAATGCCCGAGCCATACTACTTAAGCTTTCTCCTCTCCAAGCTCGACCTCCAAGCTCTATTTTTCTCAATATTTGTCTAGGTTTAGCGGTCCGTCACGCCCCGTCCCCGTCTTCACCGCCGTCGATCACCCGCGCCGATCTCATCGCCGGCACCACTGCAGTGAGCCTCTTGTTCTTATATTCTTTACGAAAGGAAAAATATTCTTACATGTATGTTTAGATAGATACTTGTATTATTTTCTTACTTTTATTCTTGCATCTTATATAGTGCGATGGTTTTGGTCTCCGCCTGGCCGCCCTCGTCCTGTCTATGATTCGGATGTGGTATATATTATCTTTTCATAACTATTGGTTCGTTTATTGTTTATGAAAATTATGCCGACCAACGTGACATAGATTTTATTTATCTAGGAGGTTGTTGAACCGGAAATTCCAGCCGACCCTATTGTCGAGAGGTTAAATTTAGTTGAAGAAGAAAACGATTTCTTGAAGGAAAAAATAAAAAAACTTGACGAGGGGAAGATGATATTGGAGTTGCATGTTGCGGATGTCGTCGATGATCACAAGATCAAGATGGATGCAATGCGCTTGAAGATTAGAAAGATTAGAAAATATGCCATTCATACCGAGGCTTGGTATCATTATGTCGTTGGACCAGTTGTTACCTTGGTTGCGATTATGATCGCATTTGTTTTCGCATTGAAATGTTTTACATAGTTTCAATGTATGGTTTAATTAATTTAGATGCTCTGCAGAGCTTTATGTTGTTAGATGAGAACTATGTATGTACTTTGGTTTTTATGTGATGATGAACTTCTATTAATTTGGTCACTTAATTATCTATTCATGATGTTCTGTAATGATGACACACTTAATTATATATAATGCACGCAGATGAAACAGCAATGAATGTACGGTGACAGACACACCTCCGAGTACATTAAGGGCGTGCATGATTTTCTCGAAGTGGCTGAGGCAAACAAGCAGAATGGTTTTATGTGTTGTCCATGCCCTATATGTGGGAATCTGAAGTCTTACTCTGACCGGAAAATCCTTCACACCCACCTACTTTACAAGGGTTTCATGCCATACTATAATGTTTGGACGAGGCACGGAGAAATAGGGGTTATGATGGAAGACGGCGAAGAAGAAGAGTACGATGACAACTATGTGCCCCCTGAATACGGTGATGCTACTGAACATCAAGAGGAACCAGACGATGTGCACGATGGTGCTGCAACGGGCGAAGCTGCTGAAGATCAAGAGGAACCAGACGATGTGCACGATGATGCTGCAATGGGCGAAGCTGCTGAAGATCAAGAGGAACCAGACGATGTGCCCGATGATGATGATCTCCGCCGGGTCATTGTCGATGCAAGGACGCAATGCGAAAGTCAAAAGGAGAAGCTGACGTTCGATAGCATGTTAGAGGATCACAAAAAAGGGTTGTACCCCAATTGCGAAGATGGCAACACAAAGCTCGGTACCGCATCGGAATTGCTGCAGTTGGAAGGCAGAGAATGCTGTGCTCGATAAAGGATTTGAGAAGCTAATGAAAATATTGAAGAAGAAGCTTTCAAAGGATAACGAATTGCCGGACAGGTACATACGCAGCAAAGAAGGTCGTATGCCCTCTAGGATTGGAGGTGCGGAAGATACATGCATGCCCTAATGATTGCATCCTCTACCGCGGTGCATACAAGGATCTGAACGCATGCCGGTATGTGGTGCATTGCGGTATAAGATCGACGAGATGACCCCGGTGATGTTGACGGCGAGCCTCCAGAAGAGGATTCTGCGAAGGTGATGTGGTATGCTCCTATAATACCACGGTTGAAACATCTGTTCGTAAACGGAGAGCATGCCAAGTTGATGCGATGGCACAGTGAGGACCGTAAGAAAGACGGGAAGATGAGAGCACCCGCTGACGGGTCGCAGTGGAGGAAAATCGAGAGAAAGTACTGGGATGAGTTTGCAAAGGACCCAAGGAACGTATGGTTTGCTTTGTTACCGATGGCATTAATCCTTTCGGGGAGCAGAGCAGCAATCACAGCACCTGGCCCGTGACTCTATGTATGTATAACATTCCTCCTTGGATGTGCATGAAGCGGAAGTTCATTATGATGCCAGTTCTCATCCAAGGCCCTAAGCAACCCGGCAACGACATTGATGTGTATCTAAGGCCATTAGTTGAAGAACTTTTACAGTTGTGGAATGGAAACGGTGTGCGACGTGGGATGAGCACAAAAAGGAGGAATTTGACCTAAAGGCGTTGCTGTTCCTGACCATCAACGATTGGCCCGCTCTCAGTAACCTTTCAGGACAGACAAACAAGGGATACCACGCATGCACGCATTGTTTACAGGAAGAATGTGTACCTGGGCCATCATCGATTTCTTCCGACCAACTATCAATGTAGAAAGAAAGAAAGAAAGGCAGACTAAGGCATAGCCTAGTGGTGGGAAGGGGCTGATGCCTTCCCACCCACCCAGGTTCAAGGCATGGTACTTGCAATTTGGGTTTGTTGCACCAATTATACTCTAAGGGGTTCCCTTACAGTCTTTCTGTCAAAAAAAATGTAGAAAGAAAGGCAAGCATTTCAAAGGCGAGGCAGATCACCGGAAGAAGCCCGCCATGCGTACCGGTGATCATGTACTTGCTATGGTCAATGATTTACACGTAATCTTTGGAAAGGGTCCCGGCGGACTAACTATTCGAATGACGCCGAGAATCACGCACCCATGTGGAAGAAGAAATCTATATTTTGGGACCTACCCTCTTGGAAAGACCTAGAGGTCCGCTCTTCGATCGACGTGATGCACGTGACGAAGAACCTTTGCGTGAACCTGCTAGGCTTCTTGGGCGTGTATGGGAAGACAAAAGATACACCGAGGCACAGGGAGGACCTGCAACGCTTGCACAAAAAGAGGGCATGCCTCCAAGCATATGAAGGTCCTGCTACTACGCTCTTACGAAAGAAGAGAAAAAATCTTCTTTGAATGCCTGCTCAAGATGAAGGTCCCGACCGCTTCTCATCAAATATAAAGGGAATAATAAATATGCGGAGAAAAGTTCCGTAACCTAAAGTCTCATGACTGCCATGTGATTATGACGAATCGCTTCCGGTTGCATTGAGGGGGCTTCTACCAGAAAATGTCCGATTAGCCATTGTGAAGCTATGTGTATTCCTCAATGCAATATCTGAGAAGGTGATCGATCCAGAAATCGTACCAACGCTAAGGAGTGATGTGGCGCAATGTCTTGTCAGTTTCGAGCTGGTGTTTCCACCATCCTTCTTAAATATCATGACGCACTTCCTAGTTCATCTAGTCGACGAGATTGTCATTCCGGGGCCCGTATTTCTACACAATATGTTCCCCTTTGAGAGGTTCTTGGGAGTCCTAAGGAAATATGTCCGTAACCGCGCTAGGCCATAAGGAAGCATCTCCATGGGCCATCAAACATAGGATGTCATTGGGTTTTGTGTTGACTTCATTCCTGGCCTTAAGAAGATAGGTCTCCCTAAATCGCGATATGAGGGGAGACTGACTGGAAAAGGCACGCTTGGAAGGGACTCAATAATATGCAAGGGCGGATATTCTTGGTCTCAAGCACACTACTGCAGTTCTACGTAACTCTACCTTGGTGACCCCGTATGCCGATGAACACAAGAACGATCTGCGCTCCAAACACCGGAGCAAAGGCGACGACTGGATTACATGTGAACACATCAGGACTTTCAGCAGTTGGTTGGAAACACGTCTCAGAGGTGACAGCACTGTTTGTGATGACCTGTACTTGTTGTCCAGGGGACCATCTTCGACTGTAATGATTTGGAAAGGATACGAGATAAATGGGCATACATTACACGATTGACCAAGATCAAAAGAGCACCAACCAAAACAGCGGTGTCCGCTTTGATGCAGCAACCGAGAGGGGAAAGGACACATATTATGGTTACATAGTGGACATATGGGAACTTGACTACGAAGTAGATTTTAAGGTCCCTTTGTTTAAGTGCAAATGGGTCAATCTGTCAGGAGGCGGGGTACAGGTAGACCCACAGTACGGAATGACAACAGTGGATCTGAAAAATCTTGGGTAGGCTGACGAACCGTTCGTCCTAGCCAATGATGTGGCACAGGTTATCTATGTGAAGGACATGTCTACCGCATCGAGAAAAAGAAAAGATAAGGAAGCGAATACATCATACGATGAGCCAAAGCGCCACATAGTTCTTTCTGTGAAAAAGGGACATCACAGGAGTGGAGGGCAAGACAAACATGTCTGAAGAGTAAGAAAAGTTTCATGAAATTCCTCCCTTCAAAGTCAAGGTTGACCCAAGCATCCTGATAAACGATGAAGATTATCCATGGTTACGGCGCAATAAGCAAATGACACAAGCAAAGAAAAAGTGAAGACTTTCTCCCGCAACTATTATGATGATAACATGCCAACTTTGTAATGCGAGTATGATACCATTGTCCGTTTTGTACATGCACATGCTATGCCAACTTTTTGAGAGTTCATTTGAAAACTATGAATTTAGGTCGAATTTTCTCTATAGGTGCATCTATGTTCATATATTAGTCCCTGGCCCATGCGACTCGCCCCTGGCCCGTGACCGTTAGTCCCGGTTTGTGCCACAAACCGGGACTAAACGGTTGGTCCTCGTTACGCTCAGAGTTTAGTCCCACCTCGCCAACCGAAGGGCGCTCACACCGGTTTATAAGCCCGTCCCTCTCTGCCTTGTTGAGCTCCTCTCAAAGTGAAAATAGATGCCCCTATACAGTTAATTTGACCTAAATTCATATTGAATTTCTCTGAAATTCATAGAAATTGATTATAAATTTAGGTCGAATTTTCTCTATAGGTGCATCTATGTTCATTTTTTTAGTAAAGTTAATCACAAACTTGTGATTCACACAAATTTCAAAGAATTCAAATTTTAACTATTCAAATTTGAAAACTAATGGAAAAAACAGAAAGTTTATAATTTTTCTAAAACTAATGGCACTAACAGAAAGTTTATAATTTTGCTGACCTAAAAGCAAGAAGAATTAAAAAATAAAGCAAAAAACCAAAACGAAAATAAATAATGCAGAAAACAAAACAAAAAAACTGGAAAAAAATAAAAATAGAAACAATAAGTATTTTGTTGTAAGTAGAAACAAAATAAAATAAATAAAGCAACAAAGAAAAGAAAAAAAGTGTTTTCAAATTTGAAAACGAATGGCACTAACAGAGCTGGGAAGCGATAGTGGAACGAGAAGCAGATCGCAGCAAATGACATGCCGAAGCTTCCCCCGAAGCTACCCCACCATCTCAGCGGAGAAGCAGTGTGGCTTCCACCGAGCTGCTTCAGCCGAAGCATACCTTGACGGCTCCTGCCAGCTATCCCGTGGATGCTATCACGGAGGCTGAAAATTGCCACCTTATGGCGCAATGGATGAATTTGAAGGTCAAGGCGGTTGTTGGCTCTGTTTATCCTACTAAATCCGGCGCAACTATTCACTGCTGACCGATTCCAGAAGGATATGCTAGGGTGATGGTGGATAAAATCACAGAGGGATTTGAGGACCTCCAGCTTGACCACCCTACCGGTGAAGGGGAGACTCGGTTGGGTTCTGCTCTGAAGACTCCATGCCTATGGCAGAAGGATCTCATCAACCTTCCAAACTGGACGCCTCCGCCTCCTCCTCCTCCTCCTCCTCCGGCGAGTCAGGAAACTCCGCCTCCTCCACCGCCTCCTCCTCCGGCGAGTGACGATCAGGGCACTCGGCCGGCTCCTTCTCCGGCGCGTGGCGGCACTCCGCCTCCTTCTCCGCTTCTTGCGGCGGCCCGAGCAGCCAGCCTCCTCCTTCTCCGCCTCCAAGAACGGCGGAAGAGACCCGCTAACGCTCCCGGCGTCGTAGTCCTTCTCCTCCGCCTCGTAAGCAAGGAAAGAAGACATCCGCTCCGCTCGCTCTGCCGCGTCTAGCAAGACAGCCAAAGGCGGGAGGACATACAGATTCGGTCCTTCCTCAAGACTCCAGAAGTTACTGCACGAGATGACCCCGGAGGAGAACGCGAAGATCACGCGAACCGAAGTGAAGGACTGGTTTCAAGGGTTGAAAGCACAGAGACATCCACCTCCGGAGGAGAAGGTAGATCCGGTGAAAGCGAAGTGCACTCTGGCTGCCCTGACAAAACCACCAGAGGCAATAATAAAAGGATTATTATTATATTTCCTTGTTCATGATAATTGTCTTTTATTCATGCTATAATTGTATTATCCGGAAATCGTAATACACGTGTGAATACATAGACTACAACATGTCCCTAGAGAGCCTCTAGTTGACTAGCTCGTTGATCAATAGATAGTCATGCTTTCCTGACTATGGACATTGGATGTCATTGATAACGGGATCACATCATTAGGAGAATGATGTGATGGACAAGACCCAATCCTAAGCATAGCACAAGATTGTGTAGTTCATTTGCTAGAGCTTTTCCAATGTCATGTATCCTTTCCTTAGACCATGAGATCGTGTAACTCCCGGATACCGTAGGAGTGCTTTGGTTGTACCAAATGTCACAACGTAACTGGGTGACTATAAAGGTATACTACGGGTATCTCCGAAAGTGTCTGTTGGGTTGACACGGATCGAGGCTGGGATTTGTCACTCCGTATGACGGAGAGGTATCTCTGGGCCCACTCGGTAATGCATCATCATAATGAGCTCAAAGTGACCAAGTGTTTGGTCACGGGATCATGCATTACGGTACGAGTAAAGTGACTTGCCAGTAACGAGATTGAACGAGGTATTGGGATACCGACGATCGAATCTCGGGCAAGTAACGTACCGACAAAGGGAATTGTATACAGGGTTGCTTGAATCCTCGACATCGTGGTTCATCCGATAAGATCGTCGTGGAACATGTGGGAGCCAACATGGGTATCCAGATCCCGCTATTGGTTATTGGCCGGAGAGCTATCTCGGTCATGTCTGCATGATTCCCGAACCCGTAGGGTCTACACACTTAAGGTTCGGTGACGCTAGGGTTACTAGGAAGACTTGTATGTGATTACCGAATGTTGTTCGGAGTCCCAGATAAGATCCCGGACGTCACGAGGAGTTCCGGAATGGTCCGGAGGTGAAGATTTATATATGGGAAGTTGTCATACGGTCACCGGAAAGTTTCGGGGGCATATCGGTATTGTACCGGGGCCACCGAAGGGGGTCCGGGGGTCCACCGGGAGGGGCCACCTCTTCCGGAGGACCTTATGGGCTGTAGGGAGAAGGGAACCAGCCCAAGTGGGCTGGGGCGCCACAACCCCCTAGGTGCCATACGCCTAGGGTTGGGGGAAACCCTAGTGGGGGCGCCCCCCTTGCTTGGGGGGCAACCCCCCCCCCCTTGGCGCCCCCCCCCCCCCCCCCTCTAGATCTCATCAAGGTGCAGGAGACATCATCCGCTCTGTACGTGTGTTGAACGAGGAGGTGCTGTCCGTTAGGCACTTGGTCATCGGTGATTTGGATCACGACGAGTACGACTCCCTCAACCCCGTTCTCTTGAATGCTTCCGCTCGCGATCTACAAAGGTATGTAGATGCACTCCTATCACTTGTTGCTAGATGAACTAATAGATGGATCTTGGTAAAACCGTAGGAAAATTTTTATTTTCTACAACGTTCCCCAACAGTTGCATCATGAGCTAGGTCTATGCGTAGTTCTCTTTGCACGAGTAGAACACAATTTGTTGTGGGCGTAGATGTTGTCAACTTTCTTGCCGCTACTAGTCTTATTTTGCTTCAGCGGTATTGTGGGATGAAGCGGCCCGGACCGACCTTACACGTACGCTTACGTGAGACAGTTCCACCGGTCGACATGCACTAGTTGCATAAGGTGGCTAGCGGGTGTCTGTCTCTCCCACTTTAGTTGGAGCGGATTCGATGAAAAGGGTCCTTATGAAGGGTAAATAGAAGTTGACAAATCACGTTGTGGCTTTTTTCGTAGGTAAGAAAACGTTCTTGCTAGAACCCTATTGCAGCCATGTAAAAGATGCAACAACAATTAGAGGACGTCTAACTTGTTTTTGCAGCAATTGCCTTGTGATGTGATATGGCCAAAAGTTGTGATGAATGATGAATGATATATTGTGATGTATGAGATCATGTTCTTGTAATAGGAATCACGACTTGCATGTCGATGAGTATGACAACCGGCAGGAGCCATAGGAGTTGTCTTAATTATTGTATGACCTGCGTGTCATTGATTCAACTCCATGTAATTACTTTACTTTATTGCTAAACCGTTTGCTATAGTAGTAGAAGTAATAGTTGGCGAGCAACTTCATGGAGACACGATGATGGAGATCATGATGATGGAGATCATGGTGTCATGCCGGTGACAAGATGATCATGGAGCCCCAAGATGGAGATCAAAGGATCTATATGATATTGGCCATATCATGTCACTACTATTTAATTGCATGTGATGTTTATTATGTTTATGCATCTTGTTTACTTAGAACGACGGTAGTAAATAAGATGATCCCTCATCATAATTTCAAGAAGGTGTTCCCCCTAACTGTGCGCCGTTGCTAAAGTTTGTCGTTTCGAAGCACCACGTGATGATCGGGTGTGATAGATTCCTACGTTCACATACAACGGGTGTAAGACAGTTTTACACATGCAAAACACTTAGGTTAACTTGACGAGCCTAGCATGTACAGACATGGCCTCGGAACACAGAGACCGAAAGGTCGAACATGAGTCATATGGAAGATACGATCAACATGGAGATGTTCACCGATGATGACTAGTCCGTCTCACATGATGATCGGACACGGCCTAGTTGACTCGGATCATGTAACACTTAGATAACTAGAGGGATGTCAAATATGAGTGGGAGTTCATTAAATAATTTGATTAGATGAACTTAATTATCATGAACTTAGTCTAAAATCTTTGCAAAAATGATGCAGAGCATCCCACGTTCATCTCCATGTACACTCCGACTACTCTCCAAGCCCCAAGAGGACATATGAAGAGACCTTGACCATACGCCATTGGACACAAGGTGAACTCACTCCTCTTCGAACCGTCACTTTCCACATGTGAGACATGGCTCCTACCTCATGCATGGACCTTGCATATACTTAGGTACAACCGAGACGACCATGGAGGATCCAAGGACCAAGGCCAAGCATGGAAGAGGAGAAGGAAGAAGAAGCAGGGACAAGCTTCTGGAAAGCCCGGACCTTCCGGCCTGCCCAGAACTTCCAGCCCCCGGAGTCCAGACCAGCCCCGAGCGCGCCAACTCTCTGGTTAGCCCGGAACCCGATCGGAACCTGCCTGGAACTTCCGGAGCCCGGAACTTCCGGCCCCGCCTGGAACTTCCGGCATGTCTGCGCACAGTGTATTGGGCCGAGCCCATGTATCCCTTCGCCCTCACTTTCCCCTTCGTGATCTAGCACTATATATACTCCCCCACCTCCTCCTAGTTAGGGTTAGCGATGGATTAGATCATATTTTGTGTGAGAGCCTTGCTCATCCACTTGGTTACTTCTCCTCGGAGCTCACGACCTCTTCGGAGAAGATCCCCCAAGCGGATTCAAGACCCCTTCAAGGGAAGACAATCAAGACCTCCTCACGGAGAGGAACCCAGTTACCTCTTGTATCGTCCTTTGTTAATAGTGGATCGTGTATCTCTCCTTGTGTTCATCGATCTAGCGCATGTGTAATCGAATCTTGTTGGTTTGAGTGATTCTGTTGTGTTTTTCCCCGTGATTTCCCACGTCCTCTTCCGCTCGTTCTTCATGTTTCCCCGTAGGATCCACTCCAAACGTGAAAGATCTCCACATAGGGTTCCACCCTACATCAAAAAATGTCTTGTAGATCAAATGGCCAACGCTCATGTCAACATGAACTTCAACGCGTTCCTAGAGAAAACCAAGCTGAAAGATGATGGCAGTAACTATTCGGACTGGGTCCGGAACCTGAGGATCATCCTCATAGCTGCCAAGAAAGCATATGTCCTAGAAGGACCGCTATGTGAAGCACCCATCCTAGAGAACCAAGATGTTATGAACGCTTGGCAGTCACGTGCTGATGATTACTCCCTCGTTCAGTGCGGCATGCTTTACAGCTTAGAACTGGGGCTCCAAAAGCGTTTTGAGCAACACGGAGCATATGAGATGTTCGAGGAGCTGAAAATGGTTTTCCAAGCTCATGCCCGGGTCGAGAGATATGAAGTCTCCGACAAGTTCTATAGTTGTAAGATGGAGGAAAATAGTTCACATCGGTGAGCACATACTCAAAATGTCTGGGTTGCACAACCGCCTGTCCCAGCTGGACATTAACCTCGCAGACGAGGCGGGCATTGACAGAATCCTTCAGTCGCTCCCACCGAGCTACAAGAGCTTTGTGATGAACTACAATATGCAGGGGATGGTGAAAACCATTCCTGAAGTATTTTCAATGCTGAAGTCGTGAGGTAGAAATCAAGAAAGAACATCAAGTGTTGATGGTCAATAAAACCACTAAGTTCAAGAAGGTCAAGGGTAAGAAGAACTTCAAGAAGGACGGCAAGGATGTTGCCACGCCCGTAAGCCAGCTTGCCGGGAAGAAGTCAAAGAATGGACCCAAGCACGAGACCGAGTGCTTTTATTGCAAAGGGAAGGGTCATCGAAGCGGAACTGCCCCAAATACTTAGCGGACAAGAAGGCCGGCAACACTAAAGGTATATGTGATATACATGTAATTGATGTGTACCTTACCAAGACTCGTAGTAACTCCCCGGGTATTTGATACGGTGCCGTTGCTCATATTTGTAACTCACAGCAGGAGCTGCGGAATAAGCGGAGACTAGCGAAGGGCGACGAGGTGACGATGCGCTGGCGTCGGGAATGGTTCCAAGGTCGATGTGATCGCCGTCGACGCTACCTCTACATTTACCTACGGAATTAGTTTTAAACCTCAATAATTGTTATTTAGTGCCAAGTTTGAGTATGAACATAGTATCAGGATCTCGATAAATACGAGATGGCTACTCATTTAAATCCGAGAATAATGGTTGTTCTATTTATATGAGAGATATGTTTTATGGTCATGCTCCAATGGTCAATGGTTTATTCTTAATGAATCTCGAACGTGATGTTACACATATTCATAGTGTGAATACCAAAAGATGTAAAGTTGATAACGATAGTCCCACATACTTGTGTACTTTGCCGCCTTGGTCACATTGGTGTCAAGCGCATGAAGAAGCTCCATTCTGATGGACTTTTAGAGTCTCTCTATTATGAATCATTTGACACATGCAAACCATGCCTCATGGGCAAAATGACCAAGACTCCGTTCTCCGGAACAATGGAGCGAGCAACCAACTTATTGGAAATCATACATACTGATGTGTGTGGTCCAATGAGTGTTGAGGCTCGCGGAGGATATCGTTATGTTCTCACTCTCACTGATGACTTAAGTAGATATGGGTATGTCTACTTGATGAAACACAAGTCTGAGACCTTTGAAAATTTCAAGGAATTTCAGAATGAGGTAGAGAATCAACGTGACCGAAAAATAAAGTTCTTACGATCAGATCGTGAAGGAGAATATTTAAGTCATGAATTTGGTACACACTTAAGGAAATGTGGAATCGTTTCACAACTCACGCCGCTGGAACACCTCGGTAACGGTGTGTCCGAACATCGTAATCGCACTCTATTAGATATGGTGCGATCTATGATGTCTCTTCTGATTTACCACTATCATTTTGGGGATACGCTCTAGAGACAGCTACATTCACTTTAAATAGGGCACCGTCTAAATCCGTTGAGACGACACCGTATGAATTATGGTTTGGGAAGAAACCTAAGCTGTCGTAAAAGTTTAGGGATGCGATGCTTATGTCAAGAAACTTCAACCTGAAAAGCTCGAAACCAAGTCGGAAAAATGCGTCTTCATAGGATACCCTAAGGAAACCATTGGGTATACCTTCTACCTTAGATATGAAGGCAAGATCTTTGTTGCCAAGAACGGATCCTTTCTGGAAAAAGAGTTTCTCTCGAAAGGAGTAAGTGGGAGGAAAGTAGAACTTGATGAAGTACTACCTCTTGAACCTGAAAGTAGTGCAGCTCAGGAAAATGTTCCTGTGGTGCCTAGAACTTGATGAAGTACTACCTCTTGAACCTGAAAGTAGTGCAGCTCAGGAAAATGTTCCTGTGGTGCCTACACCAACTGGAGAGGAAATTAATGATGATGATCAAGGTACTTCGGATCAAGTTGCTACTGAACTTCGTAGGTCCACAAGGACACGTTCCACGCCAGAGTGGTATGGCAACCCTGTCCTGGAAATCATGTTGTTAGACAACGGTGAACCTTCGAACTATGAAGAAGTGATGGCGGGCCCAGATTCCAACAAATGGCTTGAAGCCATGCAATCCGAGATAGAATCCATGTATGAAAACAAAGTATGGACTTTGACAGACTTGATCGATGATCGGCGAGCGATAGAAAACAAATGGATCTTTAAGAAGAAGACGGACGCGGATGGTAATGTTACCATCTATAGAGCTCGACTTGTCGCTAAGGGTTATCGGCAAGTTCAAGGGGTTGACTACGATGAGACTTTCTCTCCCGTAGCGAAGCTGAAGTCCGTCCGAATCATGTTAGCAATTGCCGCATACTATGATTATGAGATATGGAAAATGGACGTCAAAACGGCATTCCTTAACGGTTATCTTAAGGAAGAACTATATATGATGCAGCCGGAAGGTTTTGTCGACCCTAAGAATGCTAACAAGGTATGCAAGCTCCAGCGATCCATTTATGAACTGGTGCAAGCATCTCGGAGTTGGAACATTCGCTTTGATGAGACTTATGGAGAAGCCTGTGTTTACAAGAAACTGAGTGGGAGCTCTGTAGCATTTCTCATATTATATGTAGATGACATACTTTTGATGGGAAATGATATAGAACTTTTGGACAACATTAAGGCCTACTTGAATAAGAGTTTTTCAATGAAGGACCTTGGAGAAGCTGCTTATATATTAGGCATCAAGATCTATAGAGATAGATCGAGACGCCTCATAGGTCTTTCACAAAGCACATACCTTGATAAGATAATGAAGAAGTTCAATATGGATCAGTCTAAGAAGGGGTTCTTGCCTGTGCTGCAAGGTGTGAAATTGAGCTCGGCTCAATGTCCGACCACGGCAGAAGATATAGAAGAGATGAGTGTCATCCCTATGCCTCAGCCATAGGGTCTATTATGTATGCCATGTTGTGTACCAGACCTGATGTAAACCTTGCCGTAAGTTTGGTAGGAAGGTACCAAAGTAATCCCGGCAAGGAACACTGGACAGCGGTCAAGAATATTATGAAGTACCTGAAAAGGACTAAGGACATGTTTCTCGTTTATGGAGGTGACGAAGAGCTCGTCGTAAAGGGTTACATCGACGCTAGCTTCGACACAGATCTGGATGACTCTAAGTCACAAACCGGATACGTGTATATGTTGAATGGTGGAGCGATGGCTGGTGCAGCTGCAAGCGAAGCGTCGTGGCGGGATCTACATGTGAAGCGGAGTACATGGCAGCCTCGGAGGCAGCGCATGAAGCAATTTGGGTGAAGGAGTTCATCACCGACCTAGGAGTCATACCCAATGCGTCGGGGCCAATCAAACTCTTCTGTGACAACACCGGAGCTATTGCACTTGCCAAGGAGCCCAGGTTTCACAAGAAGACCGGGCACATCAAGCGCCGCTTCAACTCCATTCGTGAAAATGTTCAAGATGGAGACATAGAAATTTGCAAAGTGCATACGGATCTGAATGTCGCAGATCCATTGACTAAACCGCTTCCGCGAGCAAAACATGATCAACACGAACTCTATGGGTGTTCAATTCATCACAATGTAACTAGATTATTGACTCTAGTGCAAGTGGGAGACTGTTGGAAATATGCCCTAGAGGCAATAATAAAAGGATTATTATTATATTTCCTTGTTCATGATAATTGTCTTTTATTCATGCTATAATTGTATTATCCGGAAATCGTAATACACGTGTGAATACATAGACTACAACATGTCCCTAGTGAGCCTCTAGTTGACTAGCTCGTTGATCAATAGATAGTCACGGTTTCCTGACTATGGACATTGGATGTCATTGATAACAGGATCACATCATTAGGAGAATGATGTGATGGACAAGACCCAATCCTAAGCATAGCACAAGATCGTGTAGTTCGTTTGCTAGAGCTTTTCCAATGTCAAGTAACCTTTCCTTAGACCATGAGATCGTGTAACTCCCGGATACCGTAGGAGTGCTTTGGGTGTACCAAACGTCACAACAATCGGGTGACTATAAAGGTATACTACGGGTATCTCCGAAAGTGTACATTGGGTTGACACGGATCGAGACTAGGACTCGTCACTCCGTATGACGGAGAGGTATCTCTGGGCCCACTCGGTAATGCATCATCATAATGAGCTCAAAGTGACCAAGTGTTTGGTCACGGGATCATGCATTACTAAGATGAGTAAAGTGACTTGCGGTAACGAGATTGAACGAGGTATTGGGATACCGACGATCGAATCTCGGGCAAGTAACGTACCGATTGACAAAGGGAATTGTATACGGGGTTGCTTGAATCCTCGACATCGTGGTTCATCCGATGAGATCATCGTGGAACATGTGGGAGCCAACATGGGTATCTAGATCCCGCTATTGGTTATTGGCCGGAGAGCTGTCTCGGTCATGTCTGCATGATTCCCGAACCCGTAGGGTCTACACACTTAAGGTTCGGTGATGCTAGGGTTATTAGGAAGACTTGTATGTGATTACTGAATGTTGTTCGGAGTCCCGGATAAGATCCCGGACGTCACGAGGAGTTACGGAATGGTCCGGAGGTGAAGATTTATATATGGGAAGTTGTCATATGGTCATCGGAAAGTTTCGGGGGCATATCGGTATTGTACCGGGGCCATCGGAGGGGTTCCGGGGGTCCACCAGGAGGGGCCACCTCTTCCGGAGGACCTTATGGGCTGTAGGGAGAAGGGAACCAGCCCAAGTGGGCTGGGGCGCCACAACCCCCTAGGGCCCATGCGCCTAGGGTTGGGGGAAACCCTAGTGGGGCGCCCCTTGCTTGGGGGCAAGCCCCTCCACTTGCCCCCCCCCTCTAGATCTCATCTAGAGGGGGCCGGCCCCCTTCCCCCTTCCCCTATAAATAGGGGGGCGAGGGAAGGGATGCACACAACATCCAAGGCGCAGCCCCTCCCCTCTCCAACACCTCTCCTCCTCCGCGTGAGCTTGGCGAAGCCTCACGAGAACTGCCACTCCATCACCACCACGCCGCCGTCTTTGCTGTTGGAGCCTTCTTCCTCAACCTCTCCCTCCTCCTTGCTGGATCAAGGTGCGGGAGACGTCATCCGCTCCGTACGTGTGTTGAACGCGGAGGTGCTGTCCGTTCGGCACTTGGTCATCGGTGATTTGGATCACGACGAGTACGACTCCCTCAACCCCGTTCTCTTGAACGCTTCAGCTCGCGATCTACAAAGGTATGTAGATGCACTCCTATCACTCGTTGCTAGATGAACTCATAGATGGATCTTGGTGAAACCGTAGGAAATTTTTTATTTTCTGCAACGTTCCCCAACACTCCACCGCCTCCTCCTCCGGCGAGTGACAATCAGGGCACTCGGCCGGCTCCTTCTCCGGCGCGTGGCAGCACTCCGCCTCCTTCTCCGCTTGTGCCGGCGCGCCCGAGCAGCCAGCCTCCTCCTTCTCCGCCTCATCAGCAACGGCGGAAGAGACCCGCCGCCGCTCCGGCGCGTCGTAGTGCTTCTCCTCCGCCTCGTAAGCAAGGAAAGAAGACATCCGCTCTGTCTGCTCTGCCGGCGTCTAGCAGTACAGCCAAAGGCGGGAGGACATACAGATTCAGTCCTTCTCGAAGACTCGGAGAAGTTACCATCTGAGATGACCGGAGGAGAACGCGAAGATCGCTACAACCGAAGTGAAGGACTGGCTTCAAGGGTTGAAAGCACAGAGACATCCACCTCCGGAGGAGAAGGTAGATCCAGTGAAAGCGAAGCGCACTCTGGCTACCCTGACAAAACCACCCAAGTCTCCGCCGAAAGGCAACTATGAGCGCATTATTGGAAAGGCATTTGCCGAAGCGGAGAGGTCGGGAAGTACTGTCAGTGATCAAAAGAAAGAACGACGAGCTGGGAAACAAATTGCCCAGCTCGGCGAACAAGCGAAGCAATCGTGCCCCCCGCTCAAGGTGCCTGCTAGCGACATCGTCGATCCAAGGATGGTGCCCGGTTATAGCAATCCTGGAGATTACCTGCCTGATGATGTACATTATGATTTCTTGGAGGTGAGATACAAAGATACGAGTACGGGAAGTCTCTCGTCAAAGATGAAAGGTCTCTATCAACGATGATGCGAAGATTGCATGATTGGTACATGAAAACCTGCAGAGAGTCTGAGGGGAGGAGTACTTTGTATGTGAGAATTAAAAAGGAGCATGACCTCGTTGGAATTGAACTGTTGCCTATTCCATTTGAGGAGTTCTATCAGTTTTTCAATCAATTGGTCCTCGATAAAGCAACGGTCACTGCCATCGTCTGTAAGTAGTACTACTTCTGTCATTAATTGTCTCTATATAACTCAACTCTTTCATTGCATGTATTTATAATTATCCTCACTATATTATGCAGATTGAAGATCACCGAATTGAAGAAAAGACAAGTGGGTGATATTGGGTTCATTAACACATATCTCATAGATGCAACTGAGGTTAAATTTCATGCCGAAAATACTGAGGCCAACTTGCTACAATCATTGGTAACAAATGAACACAAAGATATAATACTCTTTCCTTACAACTTCAGGTGAGTGTTACTGTCTTGTGGCATATTTGGTTTCCCTTATTAGTCCAGGTTATAGTAATGTAATATTGATGAGTTATGCATGTGTGCGCAGCTACCACTATATTCTTCTAGAGATTAAGCTTGAGCAGGGAGTAGTAATTGTCTTAGACTCCAAACGAAAAAATCCGGAGGAGTATGCGGACATGACTGAAATGCTCGAGAAGTAAGTTAAATCGATCATTATCCACCATATCAGCAACTTTGTTCATTTACGATATCAAGTAATTGTTTTCTTTGTATGGCAGGGTTTGGAGAAAATTCACCAAAAAAGCTCGGGACTGCCAAGAAGCTGCAATTTAGACACCGAAAGTAAGTACTATAGTAGCATATTCCACGCATCTCCTAGTGATTCAAGCGCTAGTTTCCTCAATACCCTTTAGCATGCTTGCTAATTATCAGTTTGATTGACCTATATTTCTTGTAAAGTGGTTGTGGCATGAACAAGGGAATGATTTCTGTGGATATTACATTTGTGAGTCCATCCGCCACACGACCTGTGAGCGGGGCTAGTCTGACAAACAATATGAAGTGCGTAAATAACAATATTCACAATTTTATTTTATTACCATCATTTGTGTTGAGTTTCATTCATCCATATATATATATATATATATATATATATATATATATATATATATATATGTATTGACCCCCTTCTTAAAATTAGATGTTTCGGATACGGGATGAACTCCTAGCACCAGATCGCATGCAAGCAATTCAAGAGGAATTGGTGGCATTCTTTCTTGACCACGTGATCGCCGAAGACGGAGAATACTATGTGGACCACGCGTCCGTATGTTAGGAGATTATATTTGTAAAAGATAATTATTGTATATATGTAGCCGGTAGTGTCGGATAGATATACGAGAACTTGTTGTTCGACCAATCTCTCGGAGAAGCGAGGTGGTCGATATATCACTTCTCTCTGTATGCATATATGTTCATTTCGATATTCTTTTTCCTTCGTAGCGTGTCTAGCTAGTCCTCTCTATACGTATGTATAGTGCATAGCGTCGACCAAGCAGACGAAAGAGAGGACACTTCTCTCTATTAATTAGCTAGCTAACACAATATATGAAACACCTAAATTAAACCCCCAAAACCCCCAACCCCCCCCTTTCAAAAAAAAAACCAAGCCCCTGAAATGCTGGCACGTGGATGCCTATTGGTCCCGGTTGGTGCCACCAACCGGAACCAAAGGCCCTCCTGCCTGGGCTCGGCGCCAAGAGCCACGTGGAGGCCCATCTGTCCCGGTTCTGGACTGGACCGGGACTAAAGGGCCAGGGCATTAGTACCAACCCATTAGTCCCGGTTCAGGAACCGGGACTAAAGGCCCTTACCAACCGGTACAATAGGCCCTTATTCTACCAGTGGTGGGAGGCTGTTTAGTATAACACATAAGTGAGAGTTTATTTTTACCGGGAGGTTAGCTCGCACATCAATCAGAAACATCTTACAGCTAACACCTTGAGCACAAAGGGCTACAGTTAAGCAAGCATCATGAACAAATAAGCAAGGCACCTTCTATGCCAAAACACCAGAGGCCTAGAATCATCAAGCATGAACCAACAGCAACTACTTTCCCAAGCATCTGTTCACAACTAAACCATCAAATATATAAGGACTCGCTAGTCACTTAGCGAAATTTCCTCGAACATCTGTTCGCAACTAAACCATCAAAGATACATGCAAGAACAAAGAACACCGCCCCTTGGCGTTATGACCATTTGATCAAGCATCTTGTGTAGGGTGTAATTTGTGCAGAAAAACCGAATCATAGACGGGGGGGGGGGGGGGAGGGGATTTCCTGAACAAAGAAATAAAGTGACCTTCCTCAGCTTCAATCTCTTTGGCCTCTTTCTCCATGAATGTTGCTGCAAGACCTCGACTGCTAAGTTCCGCCACCTTGTTCCGGTATGGCCTCAATGACCTTCTGCCATGGCCTCACAACCCTAGCACGAGGAAGATGAGGAAATCAGGAGCAAGGCCACCACGAACGTGATGGCGAGGGCGCCTGGGCGTCTCTCTCGCTCCATCCAGCCGAGGCGCTGTGTGATGTCTACTACGCAACTTTATTCTTGTAGACATGTGTTGGGCCTCCAAGCGCAGAGTTTTGTAGGACAGTAGCAACTTCCCCTCAAGTGGATGACCTAAAGTTTATCAATCCGTGAGAGGTGTAGGATGAAGATGGTCTCTCTCAAATGCCCCTGCAACCAAATACAAGAAATCTTTTGTGTCCCCAACTGTTGGAAATATGCCCTAGAGGCAATAATAAATAAGTTATTATTATATTTCTTTGTTCATGATAATCGTTTATTATCCATGCTATAATTGTATTGATAGGAAACTCAGATACATGTGTGGATACATAGACAACACCATGTCCCTAGTAAGCCTCTAGTTGACTAGCTCGTTGATCAATAGATGGTTACGGTTTCTGACCATGGACATTGGATGTCATTGATAACGGGATCACATCATTAGGAGAATGATGTGATGGACAAGACCCAATCCTAAGCCTAGCACAAAGATCGTAGTTCGTATGCTAAAGCTTTTCTAATGTCAAGTATCATTTCCTTAGACCATGAGATTGTGCAACTCCGGATACCGTAGGAATGCTTTGGGTGTATCAAACGTCACAACGTAATCGGGTGACTATAAAGGTGCATTACAGGTATCTCCGAAAGTGTCTCATTGGGTTGGCACGAATCGAGACTGGATTTGTCACTCCGTGTGACGGAGAGGTATCTCTGGGCCCACTCGGTAGGACATCATCATAATGTGCACAATGTGACCAAGGGGTTGATCACGGGATGATGTGTTACGGAACGAGTAAAGAGACTTGCCGGTAACGAGATTGAACAAGGTATCGGGATACCGACGATCGAATCTCGGGCAAGTACAATACCGCTAGACAAAGGGAATTGTATACGGGATCGATAGAGTCCTTGACATCATGGTTCATCCGATGAGATCATCGTGGAACATGTGGGAGCCAACATGGGTATCCAGATCCCGCTGTTGGTTATTGACCGGAGAACGTCTTGGTCATATGCGCATGGTTCCCGAACCCGTAGGGTCTACACACTTAAGGTTCGATGGCGCTAGGGTTATAAAGGAAGTTTGTATGTGGTTGCGAATGTTGTTCGGAGTCCCGGATGAGATCACGGGCGTCACGAGGAGTTCCGTAATGGTCCGTTGGTAAAGATTTATATATAGGAAGTCTTATTTTGGTCGCCGGAAAAGTTTCGCGCGTTATCGGTATTGTACCGGGAGTGCCGAAAGGGGTCCGAGGGTCCGCCGGGGGGGGGGGTCCACCTGCCCCGGGGGGGCACATGGGCTGTAAGGGGTGCGCCTTGGCCTATATGGGCCAAGGGCACCAGCCCCAAGAGGCCCATGCGCCAAGGAAACTTGGGGAGGGAAGAGTCCTCAAGGGGGAAGGCACCTCCGAGGTGCCTTGGGGAGGATGGACTCCTCCCCCCCCTCTTGGCCGCACCCCTTCCTTGGAGGAAGGGGCAAGGCTGCGCCTCCCCCCTCTCCCTTGCCCCTATATATAGTGGAGGGGAGGGAGGGCATCCACACCTGAGCCCCTGGCGCCTCCCTCCCTCCCGTGACACCTCCTCCTCTCCCGTGGGTGCTTGGCGAAGCCCTGCAGGATTGCCACGCTCCTCCACCACCACCACCACGCCGTTGTGTTGCTTTTGGATGGAGTATTCCTCAACCTCTCCCTCTCTCCTTGCTGGATCAAGGCATGGGAGACGTCACCGGGCTGTACGTGTGTTGAACGCGGAGGTGCCGTCCGTTCGACACTAGGATCATCGGTGATTTGAGTCACGGCAGTGCGACTCCATCAACCCCGTTCACTTGAACGCTTCCGCTTAGCGATCTACAAGGGTATGTAGATGCACTCTCCTTCCCCTCGTTGCTGGTTTCTCCATAGATAGATCTTGGTGACACGTAGGAAAATTTTGAATTTCTGCTCGTTACCCAACAGTGGCATCATGAGCTAGGTCTATTGCGTAGATTCTTTGCACCAGTAGAACACAAAGTAGTTGTGGGCGTTGATTTTGTTCAATATGCTTACCGTTACTAGTCCAATCTTGTTTCGACGGTATTGTGGGATGAAGCGGCCCGGACCGACCTTACACGTACTCTTACGTGAGACAGGTTCCACAATCGACATGCACTTGGTGCATAAGGTGGCTAGCGGGAGCCAGTCTCTCCCACTTTAGTTGGAACGGATTCGATGAAAAGGGTCCTTATGAAGGGTAAATAGCAATTGGCATATCACGTTGTGGTTTTTGCGTAGGTAAGAAACGTTCTTGCTAGAAACCCATAGCAGCCACGTAAAACATGCAAACAACAATTAGAGGACGTCTAACTTGTTTTTGCAGGGTATGCTATGTGATGTGATATGGCCAAGAAGAATGTGATGAATGATATGTGATGTATGAGATTGATCATGTTCTTGTAATAGGATTCACGACTTGCATGTCGATGAGTATGACAACCGGCAGGAGCCATAGGAGTTGTCTTTATTTATTGTATGACCTGCGTGTCATTAAACAACGCCATGTAATTACTTTACTTTATTACTAACCGGTAGCCATAGTAGTAGAAGTAATAGTTGGCGAGACAACTTCATGAAGACACGATGATGGAGATCATGATGATGGAGATCATGGTGTCATGCCGGTGACGCTGATGATCATGGAGCCCCGAAGATGGAGATCAATGGAGCTATATGATATTGGCCATATCATGTCACTACTATATAATTGCATGTGATGTTTATTATGTTTATGCATCTTGTTTACTTAGAACGACGGTAGTAAATAAGATGATCCCTTACACAAATTTCAAGAAGTGTTCTCCTCGACTGTGCACCGTTGCTACAGTTCGTCAGCTTCTAAGCACCACGTGATGATCGGGTGTGATGGATTCTTACGTTCACATACAACGGGTGTAAGACAGATTTACACAGCAAAACACTTGGGGTTAACTTGACGAGCCTAGCATGTGCAGACATGGCCTCGGAACACGGAGACCGAAAGGTCGAGCATGAGTCGTATAGTAGATACGATCAACATGAAGATGTTCACCGATGTTGACTAGTCCGTCTCACGTGATGATCGGACACGGCTTAGTTGACTCGGATCATGTAATCACTTAGATGACCGGAGGGATGTCTATCTCGAGTGGGAGTTCATAAGATGAACTTAATTATCTTGAACATAGTCAAAAGACCTTTTGCAAATTATGTAAAGCTCGCGCTTTAGTTCCACTTTGTTTAGATATGTTCCTAGAGAAAATATAGTTGAAAGTTGAAAGTAGCAATTATGCGATCAATAGAAAGCTTATGTCCTTAATGCACCGCTCAGGGTGCGAACCCCAAACGTCGTTTGTGGATGTTGCGAACATCGGACATACACGTTTTGATAACTACGTGATAGTTCGGTTGAACGGTTTAGAGTAGAGGCACCAAAGACGTTTTCAAACATCGCGGAACATGTGAGATGTTTCGAGGGCTGAAATTGGGATTTCAGGCTCGTGCTCACGCCAAGAGGTATGAGACCTCCGACGATTTTCTTAGCCTGCAAACTAAGGGAGAAAAGCTCAATCGTTGAGCTTGTGCTCAGATTGTCCGAGTACAACAATCACTTGAATTGAGTGGGAGTTGATCTTCCGGATGAGATAGTGATGTTTCTCCAAAAGTCATTGCCACCAAGCTGCTAGAAGCTTCGTGATGAACTATAACATATCGAGGATAGATATGATGATCCTTGAGCCATTCGCAATGTTCGACACCGCGAATGTAGAAATCAAGAAGGAGCATCAATTGTTGATGGTTGGTGAAACCACTAGTTTCAAGAAGGGCAAGGGCAAGAAGGGACACTTCATGAAACGGCAAATCAGTTGCTGCTCCAGTGAAGAAACCCAAGGTTAAACCCAAACCCGAGACTAAGTGCTTCTATAATAAGGGGAACAGCCACTGGAGCGGAACCACCCTAGATACTTGGTAGATGAGAAAGGCTGGCAAGGTCGATAGAAGTATATTTGATATACATTAAGTTATTGTGTATTTTACTAGTACTCCTAGTAGCACCAGGGTATTAGATACCGGTTCGGTTGCTAAGTGTTAGTAACTCGAAATAAAAGCTACGGCATAAACGGAGACTAGCTAAAGGTGAGCTGACGATATGTGTTGGAAGTGTTTCCAAGGTTGATGTGATCAAGCATCGCCCGCTCCCTCTACCATCGAGATTGGTGTTAAACCTAAATAATTATTATTTGGTGTTTGCGTTGAGCATATACATGATTGGAGTATGTCTATCGCAATACGGTTATTCATTTAAGGAGAATAATGGTTACTCTATTTATTTGAATAATACCTTCAATGGTCTTGCACCTAAAGGAATGGTTTATTGAATCTCGATCGTAGTGATACACATTTTCATGCCAAAAGATATAAGATAGTAATGATAGTACCACTTACTTGTGGCACTGCCATGTAAGTCATAAAACGCATGAAGAAGCTCCATGTTGATGGATCTTTGGACTCACTCATTTTTGAAAAGTTTGAGACATGCGAACCATGTCTATTGGTGTATATGCATGAAGAAACTCCATGCAGATGGATCGTTTAGACTCACTTGATTTTGAATCACTTGAGATATGCAAAACATACCACATGGGCAAGATGGTGAAAAGCCTCGGTTTCAGAAGATGGAACAAGATAGCAACTTGTTGGAAGTAACACATTTTGATGTGTGCAGTCCAATGAGTGCCGAGGCATGCAAAGTGAATATCGTTATGTTCTTACTTCACAGATGATTTGAGTAGATGTTGAGTATATTTACTTGATGAAACACAAGTCTGAATTATTGAAAGGTTCAAGTAATTTCAGAGTGAAGTTGAAGATCTTCGTGACAAGAGGATAAAATGTACGTGATGTGATCATAGAGATGAATATCTGAGTTATGAGTTTGGTACACAATTGAGACATTGTGCAAATTGTTTCACAATTAATACCGCTGGAACACCATAGTGTGATGGTGTGTCCGAACATCATAGTTGCACTCTATTGGATATGGTGCGTACCATGATATCTCTTATCGAATTACCACTATCGTTCATGGATTAGGCATTAGAGACAACCGCACTCACTATAATAGGGCACCACGTAATTCCGTTGAGATGACACCGTATGAACTATGGTTTAGAGAAACCTAAGCTGTCATTTCTTAAAGGTTTGGGGCTATGACGCTTATGTGAAAAAGTTTCAGGTTGATAAGCTCGAACCCAAAGCGGATAAAATGCATCTTCATAGGACACCCAAAACAGTTGGGTATACCTCCTAATTCAGATCCGAAAGCAATAGGGATTGTTTCTTGAATCGGGTCCTTTCTCGAGGAAAAGTTTGTCTCGAAAAGTTGAGTGGGAGGATGGTGAGACTTGATGAGGTTATTGAACCGTCACTTCAACTAGTGTGTAGCAGGGCACGTGAAGTTGTTCCGTGGCACCTACACCAATTGAAGTAGAAGCTTATGATATTGATCATGAAGCTTGGATCAAGTCACTACCGAACCTCGTGGGGCGACAAGGACGTCTTTGCTTGAGTGGTAATGCGGTGATCCTGTCTTAAAGGTCATGTTGCTAGACAACAATGAACCTACGAGCTATGGAGAAGCGATGGTGGGCCCAAATTCCGACAAATGGTTAGAAGCCATGAAATCCGAGATAGTATCCTTATATCAGAACAAAGCATGAACTTTGATGGACTTGCCCGATGATCGGCAAGCCATTGAGATAAATGGATCTTTAAGAAGAAGACGGATGTGGACAGTAATATCACCGTCTATGAAGCTCGACTTGTGGCGAAGAGTTTTTCACAAGTTCAAGGAGTTGACTACGATGAGATTTTCTCATCCGTAGCGATGCTTAAGTCCGTCGGAATCATGTTAGCATAAGCTGCATTTATGAAATCTGGCGGATGGATGTCAAAATGAGTTTCCTTACCGGTTCGTAAGGAAAGGTTGTATGTGATACAATCGAGAAAGTTTTGTCGATCCTAAGGATGCTAAAAGGTATCTGGCTCCAAATGATCCTTTCTAAGGACTGGAGTAAGCATCTCGGAGTTGGAATGTGCACTTTGATGAGATGATCAAAGATTTTGGGTTTATACAAAGTTCATGAGAAACTTGTATTTCCAAAGAAGTGAGTGGGAGCACTATATAATTTCTGATGAGTATGTGTCGTTGACATATAGATGATCAGAAATGATGTAGAATTTTTCTGTAAAGCATATAGGGTTATTTGAAAAGTGTTTTCAAGTGAAAACCTGGATTAAGCTTCTTGAACATTGAGCATCAAGATCTATGAGGATAGTTCAAAAACGCGCAATAGTACTTTCAAATGAGCACATACCTTGACATAATCTTGAAAGTGTTCAAGATGGATCAGTCAAAGAAGGAGTTCTTGCCTGAGTTGTAAGGTATGAAGTTAAGAGTTAAAAGCTCGACCACGGCAGAAAAGAGAGAAAGGACGAAGGTCGTCCCCTATGCTTCAGACATAGGCTCTATAGTATGCTATGATGTGTACCGCACCGGAAGTGTGCCTTGCCATGAGTCAGTCAAGGGGTACAGGAATGATCCAGGAATAGATCATTGGACAGCGGTCAAAATTGTCCTTGGAGTAAATAAGGACATGTTTCTCGATTATGGAAGTGATAAAGAGTTCGGCGTAAAGGGTTGCGTCGATGCAAGCTTTAACACCTATCCGAGTGACTCTGAGTAGCAAACCGGATACGTATAGTGGAGCAACCATTTAGAATAGATCCAAGTGGAGCGTGGAAGCAGCATTTACAATATGACATAGAGAATTGCAAAGCACACGCGGATCTGAAAGGTTCAGACCCGTTGACTAAAACCTCTCTCACAAGCAAAACATGATCAAACCTCAGAACTCATTGAGTCTAAATCACATGATGATGTGAACTAGTTCTGAGACACTAGTAAACTCTTTGGGTGTTGGTCACATGGCGATGTGACCTATCGATGTTAATCACATGACGATGTGAACTAGATTATTGACTCTAGTGCAAGTGGGAGACTGTTGGAAATATGCCTAGAGGCAATAATAAATAAGTTATTATTATATTTCTTTGTTCATGATAATCGTTTATTATCCATGCTATAATTGTATTGATAGGAAACTGAGATACATGTGTGGATACATAGACAACACCATGTCCCTAGTAAGCCTCTAGTTGACTAGCTCGTTGATCAATAGATGGTTACGGTTTCACGACCATGGACATTGGATGTCATTGATAACGGGATCACATCATTAGGAGAATGATGTGATGGACAAGACCCAATCCTAAGCCTAGCACAAAGATCGTAGTTCGTATGCTAAAGCTTTTCTAATGTCAAGTATCATTTCCTTAGACCATGAGATTGTGCAACTCCGGATACCGTAGGAATGCTTTGGGTGTATCAAAGCGTCACAACGTAACTGGGTGACTATAAAGGTGCATTACAGGTATCTCCGAAAGTGTACATTGGGTTGGCACGAATCGAGGCTGGATTTGTCACTCCGTGTGACGGAGAGGTATCTCTGGGCCCACTCGGTAGGACATCATCATAATGTGCACAATGTGACCAAGGGGTTGATCACGGGATGATGTGTTACGGAACGAGTAAAGAGACTTGCCGGTAACGAGATTGAACAAGGTATCGGGATACCGACGATCGAATCTCGGGCAAGTACAATACCGCTAGACAAAGGGAATTGTATCACGGGATCGATAGAGTCCTTGACATCATGGTTCATCCGATGAGATCATCGTGGAACATGTAGGAGCCAACATGGGTATCCAGATCCCGCTGTTGGTTATTGACCGGAGAACGTCTCGGTCATGTTCGCATGGTTCCCGAACCCGTAGGGTCTACACATTAAGGTTCGATGACGCTAGGGTTATAAAGGAAGTTTGTATGTGGTTACGAATGTTGTTCGAGTCCCGGATGAGATCCTGGGCGTCACGAGGAGTTCCGTAATGGTCCGGAGGTAAAGATTTATATATGGGAAGTCCTATTTTGGTCGCGGAAAAGTTTAGCACTTTATCGGTATTATGCAGGGAGTGCCGAAAGGGGTCCGGGGTCCACTGAGGGTCCACCTGCCCGGGGGCACATGGGCTGTAAGGTGCGCCTTGGCCTATATGGGCCAAGGGCACCAGCCCCAAGAGGCCCATGCGCCAAGGAAACTTGGGGAGGAAGAGTCCTCAAGGGGAAGGCACCTCAGGGTGCCTTGGGAGGATGGACTCCTCCCCCTCTTGGCCGCACCCCTTCCTTGGAGGAAGGGGCAAGGCTGCGCCTCCCCTCTCCCTTGCCCCTATATATAGTGGAGGGAGGAGGGCATCCACACCGAGCCCTGGCGCCTCCCTCCCTCCGTGACACCTCCTCCTCTCCCGTGGGTGCTTGGCGAAGCCTGCGGGATTGCCACGCTCCTCCACCACCACCACCACGCCGTTGTGTTGCTTTTGGATGGAGTATTCCTCAACCTCTCCCTCTCTCCTTGCTGGATCAAGGCATGGGAGACGTCACTGGAGCTGTACGTGTGTTGAGCAGCGGAGGTGCCGTCCGTTCGACACTAGGATCATCGGTGATTTGAATCACGACAGTGCGACTCCATCAACCCCGTTCACTTGAACGCTTCCGCTTAGCGATCTACAAGGGTATGTAGATGCACTCTCCTTCCCCTCGTTGCTGGTTTCTCCATAGATAGATCTTGGTGACACGTAGGAAAATTTTGAATTTCTGCTACGTTACCCAACACCAACACACCCAATACAATGGCAAATTGTATAGGTGCACTAGTTCGGCGAAGAGATAGTGATAAAAGTGTAATATTGATGGTAGAAATATATTTTAATAATCTAAATAAATAAAAACAGCAAGGTAGCAAATAGTAAACAGGCACAAAAACGATATTGCAATGCTTGAAAATAAGGCCTAGGGTCCGTACTTTCACTAGTGCAACCTCTCAGCAATGCTAATATAGTTGGATCATATAACCATCCCTCAATGTGCGATGAAGAATCACTCCAAAGTTCCTATATAGCAGAGAACATAAGAATAAATTGTTTGTAAGGTACGAAACCACCTCAAAGCTATTCTTTCCATTCGATCTATTCAAGAGTTTGTACTAAAATAACACAAAGCTATTCTTTCCGTTCGATCTATCCTAGAGTTCGTACTAAAATAACACCAAAGCAAATTCATATTCATAATACTCAATCCAACACAAAGAACTTCAAAGAGTGCCCCAAAATTTCTACCAGAGAAACTAAGAGAAGAACGTGCATCAACCCCTATGCAAAGATTACCCCAATGTCACCTCGGGAATCCGCGAGTTGAGTGCCAAAACATATATCAAATGAATCAATGCGATACCCCATTGTCACCACGAGTATTCAATTGAAAGACATATATCAAGTGTTCTCAAATCCATAAAAGTATTCAATCCGATAAAACGAAATCTCAAAGAGATAGAGCGGGGAAAACACCATATGATCTGACTATATTAACAAAGCCCATGATACATCAAGATCATGACATCTCAATAACATGAGAGAGAGAGAGAGACATTACACACATAGCTACTGGTACAAACCCTAAGCCGCGAGGGTGGACTACTCCCTCCTCATCATGCTGGCCGCCGGGATGATGAAGATGGCCACCGGTGATGATTCCCCCTTCCGGCAGAGTGCTGGAATGGGGTCTAGATTGGTTTTCGGTGGCTACAGAGCCTTGCAGCGGCGGAACTTCTTATCTAGGTTAACCCCTGATGGTTTCTCTATTTATAGGATTTTTTGGCATTGGTTTCACGCTAAGATGGGCCTCGAGGTGAGCACAACCCACCAGGGCAAGCCAGGCCCACTAGGCATGCACTGGTGGTTTGTGCCCTCCTTGTGACTCTTCTGGCCCTCCCACAAAGCTTCGGGGGTCTCTTTTGTTCCAAAACAATCGTCAAAAAGCTTCAGCTCATTTGGAGAACTTTCATTTCTGCACAACAAACAACACCACGGTAGTTCTGCTGAAAACAGCGTCAGTCCGGGTTAGTTCCATGCAAATCATACCAAAACCATATAAAATAGTTGTAAACCTGGCATGAATACTTCATAAATTATAGATACGTTGGAGACGTATCAGCATCGCCAAGCTTAATTCCTACTCGTCCCCGAGTAGGTAATGATAAAAGAAATAATTTATGAAGTGTGAATGCTAGCAAAGTGCATAAGTTTGATCAATGATAATTTCAATCACTTTTCCTAGCATCATAACAACAACTCTTTCTCATAAAACTTATCATGATAAAGTAGCAATTGAAAATGGATTTTTTGTTGTGGAATGCTACCTATCATGTTCATCATAAACTCTTTTCTTTTGTAGCATGGACATTTGGACTTCTATATGGTTCAAAGCAATAGTCTAGTTTTGAAATGAGGACTTTATTACTCAAGCATATCAACAAGAAACCATGTCTTTCAAAATATCAACACTAAAGAAAGCTATCCCTAGCCCATCATGCTCAGTCATTGATCCATTCATGAAACACACTCGTATATTAGCTACATCCAACGCTCAAGTACGATCATAGTGCCCCTTAGTTGGTGCTTTATAAGAGAAGATGGAGACTCAAATAAAAATATATTTGCATAAAATAAAGGCCCTTCACAGAGGGAAGTAGGGATTTGTAGAGGTGCGAGAGCTCAAAGCGAAAATTTAGAGATAAAGACATTTCGAGAGGCATTCTTTTCCCACCAACGAAAGTGACTTAGAGCTCCCAACACTTTCTATGCTAGATATATCATAGGCGGTTCCCAAACAGAAAATAAAGTTTATTCCTTTTTCAACCATACTTTCACTTTCCATGGCTAACCGTATCCACGGGTGCCCTCCATACCAACATTTTCCAATGTATTTATTATTTGACAACATAAAGTAAATTCATTTTTCATTTCGGGACTGGGCATCCCTAATACCTTTGCCTTATTCTCGTGCAATGACAAGTGAATAAGCACTCATCGTGAGAATAACACATATAGCATGGAAAATATTAGCCACCCCTCACCGCCTTCTTAGCGGTATGAGCACACAAAAGAGAAATTTATTTTGAAAATTAGAGATGGCACATACAAATTTTCTTAGAACGGCAAAAGAATACCGCATATAGGTAGGTATGGTGGACTCATGTGGCAAAACTGGTTTAAAGGATTTTGGATGCACAAGTAGTGATCATACTTAGTGCAAAATGAAGGCTAGCAAAAGATTGAGAAGCGACCAACCAAGAAACGAATAATCTCATAAGAGAGCATTGAGCATAATTAACACCGAATAATGACCACAAGGATGTAATTTCATTGCACAAATATTGACTTTCGTGCTTGCATGGGGAATCACAAACCTTAACACCAATATTACTAAAGCACAATTACTCATCAACATGACTCACATATCACATCACCATATCTCAAAACTATTACGAGGAATCAAGTTTATTTTGTCCAATGATCTTCATGAAATTTTTTATTATATCCTTCTTGGATATCTATCACTTTGGAACTAATTTTCATATGTTGCTTTTGATAAGCTCAAACAAATATAAGTGAAGATCATGAGCATAATAATTCTTTCTCTCAAATTAATTTAAGTGAAGCAAGAGAGAACTTCTTCAAAAATACTAAAGCACACCATGCTCAAGAAGATATAAGTGAAGCACTAGAGCAATTGCATAGAAAAGAGCTTTGTTGACGGGATGTGAGTGCGGCTTACCTAGCCTCCCTGACAACTCTTTGAGGACTCTATTTTATTTAAGAACTTTTAGATCTAAGTATTTTATTAAAACAGCAAGAAAAATGAAAATAAAATGGCATTCGAAGAATAGCACAACTCATGTGAAGAAGCAAAAATTTAGGCTCAACCGATACTAACCGATAATTGTTGAAGAAAAAAGGTGGGATGCCTACCAGGGCATCCCCAAGCTTAGATGCTTGAGACTTCTTGAAATATTATCTTGGGGTTCCTTGGGCATACCCAAGCTTGAGCTTTTGTCTCTCCTTAATTCCTGACATATCACGGTTTTCCTAAATCTCAAAAGCTTCATCCACACAAAACTCAACAAGAACTCGTGAGATAAGTTAGTATAAACCAATGCAAAAAGCTTATCATTCTCTACTGTAGCAAATCACTAAAATTATTATTCAACATTTCATACTAAATGCCTCTACATATTTAATACTCCTATCCTCAAATATAATCATTAAATAAGCAAACATATGCAAACAAGGCAAACATAATAACAATCTGCCAAAACAGTACAGTCTAGAAGCCCGTAGCAGCCACGTAAAACTTGCAACAACAAAGTAGAGGACGTCTAACTTGTTTTTGCAGGGCATGTTGTGAAGTGATATGGTCAAGACATGATGAGATATAAATTGTTGTATGAGATGATCATGTTTTGTAAAAGTTATCGGCAACTGGCTAGAGCCTTATGGTTGTCGCTTTATTGTATGAAATGCAATCGCCATGTAATTGCTTTAGTTTATCACTAAGCGGTAGCGATAGTCGTGGTAGCAATAGTTGGCGAGATGACAATGACGCTACGATGGAGATCAAGGTGTCAAGCCGGTGATGATGGAGACCATGACATTGCTTTGGAGATGGAGATCAAAGGCACACGATGATGATGGCCATATCATGTCACATATTTTGATTGCATGTGATGTTTATCCTTTATGCATCTTATTTTGCTTAGTACGGCGGTAGCATTATAAGATGATCCCTCACTAAATTTCAAGGTATAAGTGTTCTCCCTGAGTATGCATCGTTGCTATAGTTCATCGTGCCGAGACACCACGTGATGATTGGGTGTGATAAGCTCTACGTTCACATACAACGGGTGCAAGCCAGTTTTGCCGCGTCACGAGAATACTCGGGTTAAACTTGACGAGCCTATCATATGCAGATATGGCCTCGGAACATTGAGACCGAAAGGTCGAGCGTGAATTATATAGTAGATATGATCAACATAGTGATGTTCACCATTGAAAACTACTCCATCTCTCGTGATGATCGGACATGGTTTAGTTGACTTGGATCACGTGATCATTTAGATGACTAGAGGGATGTCTATCTAAGTGGGAGTTCTTAAGTAATATGATTAATTGAACTTTAATTTATCATGAACTTAGTACCTGATAGTTTTTGCATATCTATATTGTTGTAGATCAATGGCCCGTGCTACCGTTCCCTTGAATTTTAATGCGTTCCTAGAGAAATCTAAGTTGAAAGATGATGGTAGCAACTACACGGACTGGGTCCATAGCTTGAGGATTATCCTCATTGCTGCACAGAAGAGTTACATCCTAGAAGCACCGCTAGGTGCAAGACCCGCTGCAGGAGCTACTCCGGACGTTATGAACATCTGGCAGAGCAAAGCCGAAACGTGTGTAGAAAAATATATCCAGAAGGAGTGTCCAGAACGTGACACGTGGCGAATGGCTGAGAGCACGCCAAGTGGCGCTGATCGTTGCGAGGCTCCCGAAGGAGCGCCTCTTCAACTAGTTGCTCTCACAACTTGAGGACGTGGCCGAGTACATCTGCCTCCGTGCTGCGTGCAAGGAGTGGAGGAGATTCACCGCTGACCCGCGTGAGGGATGCAACCACCTAGACCCGTTGTAGGATCGAAAGTGTGTCTAGAGGGGGTGGGTGATTAGACTACTTGACCAAATAAAAATCTAGCATTTTCCCAATTTTAAGTCTTGGCAGATTTTGGCAACTTAGCACTAGTCAAACAAACAACCTACATATGCAATTCTAAGAGTATAGCAGCAGAATGTAAATCATTGCATATGAAGGTAAAAGGGAGGAGTTTGGAGGGAGCAAACACAATGTAGACACGGAGATTTTTGGCGTGGTTCCGATAGGTGGTGCTATCATACATCCACGTTGATGGAGACTTCAACCCACGAAGGGTAATGACTGCGCGAGTCCATGGATGGCTCCACCCACAAAGGGTCCACGAAGAAGAAACCTTGTCTATCTCACCATGGCCATCGCCCACGAAGGACTTGCCTCACTTGGGTAGATCTTCACGAAGTAGGCAATCTCCTTGCCCTTACAAACTCCTTGGTTCAACTCCACAATCTTAACAGAGGCTCCCAAGTGACACCTAACCAATCTAGGAGAGATCACTCTCTAAAAGGTAATAAATGATGTGTTGATGATGACCTCCTTGCTCTTGTGCTTCAAATGATAGTCTCCCCAACCCTCAACTCTCACTCACAGATTTGGCTATGGTGGAAAGATGATATGAGTGGAAAGCAACTTGGGGAAGGTTAGAGATCAAGATTCATATGGTTGGATTGAAATGTTTTGGTCTCAACACATGAGTAGGTGGTTCTCTCTCAGAAAATGAGTAGTGGAAGTGTAGGCACGTTCTGATGACTCTCCCTCAAATGGAGAAGGGGGTGGAGGGGTATATATAGCCTCCACACAAAATCTAACCATTACACACAAATTCCCAAACTCGGTGGGACCGAATGGTTAAACTCGGTCAGACCGACTTGGTTCAAAATGTGAACGTTAGGCATTTCGGTGGGACCGACAACATCAACTTGGTGAGACCGATGCGCTAGGGTTAGGGCAAAACCCCATCTCGATGAGACCGATCACATGAACTCGGTGAGACCGATTTCAGTAATAAGCAAACAGAGATTTGGCCAGGCAAACTCGGTGGGACCGATCGCTCATCTCGGTTAGACCGAAACATTACGAAAAGGAAAAAGAGAGTTTGCAATGCCAACTCGGTGGGACAGATCGCTCACTTCGGTTAGACCGAAATGTTACGAAGGAAAACAGAGAGTTTGCATTCCCATCTTGGTGAGACCGAGATCCCATCGGTGAGACTGAACTGGTTAGGGTTTGTGGATATGGCTATGTCAAGTGAACTCGGTGGCGCCTGGTAGATCAAATCGGTGGGGCCGAGTTTGACTTTAGGATTAGGACATATGTGGAAATGAGAAAGTGGTTGAGGGATTATGGAGCATATCACTAAGCACTTTGAGCAAGCAAGTCATTAAGCAACACCTCATCCTCTTTTAATAGTATTGGCTTTCCTATAGACTCAATGTGATCTTGGATCACTAAAATGAAAATGTAGAGTCTTGAGCTTTTGCAAATATGTGTCCTTAGCATTTTGAGGGGTCCACATCTCTTGTTCATGCCATACCAATCATTAAACTTTCTGGAACATTAATCTTGAAAGAATATTAGTTCAATGAGCTATATATTGTTATGAATTACCAAAATCACCCGGGGATTAGTTGCACTTCCACCCGCGCTTCCGTCCCCACCGCTGGATCTTGCTGTCCAACCGCACTGACGGCGACGACCGCCGCTTCCTCAACCTCTTCACCGGCGCCTGCGCCCGCGTCGACCTCCCAGAACTGTCCCGACACCACCTCGAGGCTAGCGCCAAGGGCCTCCTGCTCCTGCCCCACAAGGCGAGCCACGCCGTGCGCCTCCTCCACCCGCTTACCAGGGCCCTCACCGACCTCCCGCCAATCACCGCGGACCTTGGCAACGCATACAGCCCCGTTGAAGGCACAGGGCCCCCAAATAGGGTCGGTCCATATACTATATGTATTAGTCTGAAAAAATTTAGTTTTGGGCCAAACCACTTCCTTTTAGGCTTGGTACGCATGTACGCTATCTCTCGTGGATCTATCTGATGGCAAATCCTATTTGGCGCTTATGCGCCGGTTCCCCAACTGGCGCCTGCAGGTGCATCTAATCGGGCTTCTTGCCATTTCTTCTTCTTTCTGAACAAAGAAAAAAAGCAACACGCGCCTGCAGGTGCATCTAATCGGGCTTCTTGCCATTTCTTCTTCTTTCTGAACAAAGAAAAAAAAGCAACACGTCAGGCAGAATTCGAACCTACGGTCTCCTCGTCGTTTGCAACCTGCGACAGCCACCCCACCTGCCTCACATCTACGCTCTTTTGCACTTTTTTCCTTCTTATGTCTTTTTTTTCGTTTTTCTTTTTTGGTCCCGTTCGCTTTTTTTTTTTGCTCATTCGAATGAACTTTTTTCGAATTGATGAACGTTTTTCAATACCGACTAACTTTTTTCGAGTTCGACGAACTTTCTTCGAATTGGGTGAACTTTTTCAGATTCGAAGAACCTTTTTTGAATTGGATGAACTTTTTTCGAATTCGATAAACATTTTTCAAATATGATGAAGTTTTTTCCAAATTGGATGAACTTTTTTCCAAAATCAATGAACTTTTTTCGAATTGGATGAACTATTATTCAAAATTGATGAACTTTTTTTGAATTCGATGAACTTTTTTCGAATTTGATGAACTTTTTCCAAAATCGATGACCTTTTTTGAAATTGGATGAACTATTTTTCAAAATCGATGAACTTTTTTCAAATTCATGAACTTTTCTGTGAATACGTGAACTTTTCTTTGCATGTTCGTGAACCTCATTTGAAATATGTGAACATGTTTTTAAATATTTTAAGAAACTAAACGGTACTGTTAATGCACAATAAATAGCGCGTCTGCTATTTTTGTTCTTAAGACGTATCGCGCTGTATAGAGACATGAACTGTTAGTTGGTTCGGTGGTAAGACAACCTATATATAAGCATGACGGCGTGTGTTCGATTCCAGACGACAGCAAATATTTTGCACGTATTTTCGCCAGCTGCAAAGCACGTACAGCGTGTTTGTTTCATGGGAGTTCGTGAGTTGGAGGACTTAAAATCCCTTGTATGGTTGGAGGACATGGGAATTAAAGAAGGTAGGGGAAAGGGAATTATGGGGTCCAACTCCCCCAAATCACTTCCGTGGTGGGGGGCTGGTAATTGAGGTGGTGCTCTGTTACAGAAACTAGACTAAAAAAAGTCCCTTTAAGTCCCTGTAATCAAAAAGGAGGGACTTATTCTACAGATACTAGAAAATGACTCTACTGAAGGTTTTCTTTTTCTTTAGTCCATGGGACTAAAAAAGTCTAGTCCCTTGCAACCAAACAAGCAAAGACATTGAAGAAACTATTTACACAGTTTGGTTGCAAGGGACTAGATAATGCACTTAAGAGTGGAGAACAGGAAGACATTGATGGACCAGAACTGTTTTGCGAGTTAGTTTTCATTGAGGATTCAGTTAAGAAATCTATGGCCCTGTTGATATTCTTGAGGTTTTGATGAAGCGCCCCGCATACATGATTTTGTTAACCATTCATGTAACTGTTGCATCTGCGGAAAGGAGCTTTTCTAAACTCAAGTTGTTGAAATCCTACTTGCGTTCTACCATGGAAAAGAAATACTCAATGGTTTGGCGACAATAGCACTTGGAAATGATGTATTGGAGAAGATTAGTTATGAAGATATAATTGAAGATTTTATTTCAAGTAACACAATACGGACGACACTTTTCAATAGAGCATGAGGTCAGTTTATTGGTTTTACTATTTTGCATTGATACTTAAGAATTTTTTAAACATTGTATGAAATAACATAAAGTTAGACTATAATATTAAGTGATCATGCTTGAGTTATATTATGGTTTTTTTAACTAATATTAGGTCCCCATTTTCCTTTTCGCACTGGGGCCCCGAATTCCTGGAGACGGGCCTGAGCGCATACACTGTCTGGACCATGGGACTGTTCCAGTCCGTGTCGCGCACCGTCTACGCCGGCGTGTGTGACGAGACCTCCCCGCCCTCGGTCGTGCTCCTGATGGTTGACCGTGGTCGTGCCATAGCCTACGCCAAGCCTGGTGACGAGCGGTGGATGGTGATGGACGACGAGATGTGGAGGCCCGACAACCCCATGTTGTGCCGGTTCTCGTCGGCATCGACCCTGTAGCGGCGCTTCTACTTCGCGCCTCTCAGGGGCACGTAATGCATGCGCGGCTTTGTCCCGAGCCTCGTGTGGTGCTCGTGGTCATGGACCAGCCCAACACCGACTACAACATGTTCTGCTACCTCGTTCCTCTTGACGATGACCACCGCTGCGGCAGCGGCATGCTCACGGTGCGCTACTACCTCAACCTCGACCACATGAGCAAAGAATCATGAAGCGCAGGAGGAAGCTCATGGACGTGATCAGGGTGGAGCACTATATGAGGGAGAACCGGTGGAACCTGATCCAGGTGTTCGAGGTGGATGTGGCTGGGAAGAGAGTTGTTCCGGCGGAGGACATTGGCCGGCACCGCGCCGTGTTTGTCGGAGATGTGGCCTGCTTCTCCCTCTCGGCCACGAGGTTTCCATGCGTGGCAGGGAACGCCGTGTACATGGGGGCGCGCGGTGCCCGCTGCCCTCCCGTCGGCGTGCGGTATCTGACAGACAAGACCGCTGATCCACCGTTTAAGTTCACCACCGACGTGCTAGGGCTTCTAGACGATATATCAGTGAAACGGTACCGCCAGAACAGACCAGAGCTGAATCTAGTGCCTCTTGCTCGCCCTTGTACACTCCAAGAGTACCTCGCCTGTTGCGCAGGTCTCCTCGGCGGCCTCAAAGACTAATTCAGTCATCATCAGCAAGTTAAGGCAAGCATGCTGTCTCCTCCTCTGTTCATTTCTCGTTGTGTTGAATCAGAAAAATCTGAAGATCATACCTTTTCCATGAGTGCTAGAGATACTAAATTTGCAGCTTGTTTGATTCGAGCGGTCCCTTTTGCAGCTAGGTATGTCTGCTTAATTATCACTTCCTAAGACAAAATGTCACTCTGAATTTCTAGCCACCAATAACGCAACCACCAAAATAATGTCATAATAAGCTTTGTAAAACTGGACAGATAGCTCATCTGAAATTTCAACTGAGCAGAATAGGAGTATATTTTTCTAGAATTAACTTATGCCGACGAAAGTCGATACGAAAAATATAATGTACAGAAATTCAGCACAACAAAACAGAGTTACTGTTTCATTGTATCAGTAGGTCTAAGTCTAACCAAAAGATCTTAGCTTATGGCATGAAAGAAACTAGAACCTGTGCGAATGCGGTAAACGTCTTACCGATCCTGGCAGACGTGTTGCGTGTTATATTAAGGGGTTGCGAGCCCAAACACGCGTACAAGTTGGTTAAGAGATTTACATCTTGGAGAAGAAGAAAACCTAGAGATAAGAAGAGATAAAGATTACAAGATACTCATCTAACTAACTACTTCCCAACGGTGGTGAACTCCTTCTTGTACACGCCATGCATACGCAACAACATCATGTTTGACACCCTCCCTTAATCACAACTTCATCAGGTTGAGATTATGCTTGAAGTCTTCAAAACTTCTTGTAGGCAATGCTTTGGTAAAGCCATCAGCAACTTGGTCTTGAGAATGAATAAACCGAATATCCAAAAGCTTATTTGCAACTCTTTCTCAAACAAAGTGAAAATCTATTTCAATGTGCTTGGTCCTAGCATGAAAGACTGGATTTGCTGACAGATAGGTAGCACCTAGATTATCACACCACAAACATGGAGTTCTAGTGCTTCTTATACCTAGTTCCTTTAAAATTGATTGTACCCATATGATCTCTGCTGTTGCATTAGCCAATGCTTTGTATTCGGCCTCTGTACTGGATCTTGAAACTGTAGCTTGCTTTCTGGCACTCCAAGATATCAAATTTGGTGCAAAGAATACCGCAAAACCACCAGTTGAGCGTCTATCATCTAGACACCCAGCCCAGCCTGAGTCAGAAAAGGCACTGACAAGTGCAGAGGATGACTTGCTGAAGTTTAGGCCAATGCTCAAAGTGTTTTTCACATATCTTACTATACGTTTTGCAGCAGTCATGTGAACAGTGGTAGGTGCATGAAGAAACTGACATACTTTATTGACAGCAAAAGAAATGTCTGGTCTAGTCAATGTTAAGTATTGATGTGCACCTACCAGGCTCCTGTATTTTGTACTTTTTTCTGAATTCAGAGGCTCTCCTTCAGCAAGAGACAATTTTTCTGTGCTAGACAAAGGAGTAGGTGCAGACTTACAACTTTGCAAACCAGCCTTTTTTACCAAGTCTGTTGCATACTTTTCTTGAGAGAGGTGAAGACCATCCTTGTGTTGCTTGACCTCAATACCAAGAAAGTAGTGTAGATCTCCTAGATCCTTTAGAGCAAATTCTGCACTTAAATCCTTCAACAGTGTTGTTATTGCTTCATCAGATGAACTTGTTACAATTATATCGTCAACATAAATGAGAACAAATATGGATATTTTTGACTTGTTATAGATAAATAACGAAGTGTCAGACTTTGAAGGAACAAAACCAAGTGTTTGCATCTTTTTACTGAGGCGAGAATACCATGCTCTTGGGGCATGTTTCAGTCCATACAAGGCCTTGTCAAGTTTGCACACATGAAGTGGTGCATGTGCATTTACAAACCCAGGAGGTTGTTTCATGTAAACCTCTTCTTCCAGAACACCATGGAGGAACGCGTTCTGAACGTCTAGCTGTCGTAGACTTCATCCCCTAGACACAGCAATGGACAAGACAAGGCGTATGGTAGCAGCTTTAACAACTGGACTAAATGTGTCCTCATAGTCAATACCATACCTTTGTTTGAACCCCTTTGCAACGAGTCTAGCTTTGTAACGATCAATAGTTCCATCAGCTTTTCTTTTTATCCTAAAGACCCACTTACAGTCAATAAGATTTTTACCTTTTCTTGAGGGGACCAAGTGCCATTTTTATTTTTCCTTAGTGCCACAATTTCATCATCCATTGCCTTTCTCCAATTAGCATCACCAAGTGCCTCTTCAAGAGTGTTGAGTTCTCCTGCTTCACCCGTTGAACAAATCATCCCATATTTTGTAATATGTCTATAATCAATAGGTTTAATTTTGCCTTGTTGTAGCCGTGTGCGACGTGGAGTAGTAGCAGGAGCCGCTACAGAGAGCCCCGGCGCAGAGGATCCCACGCCTGGATCAGACTGATCCTCCCCCGATCCCAAGGAGGATCCTGACGCAGCTGCGGAACCGGTGGTGTCGGCAGCGTCAGGTTGGTCGGGATCTTCTGCGGTCGTCCGCTGCGACGCAAGCAGCAAACCAGCCACAGAAGATCTGGGCCGAGCCGCATCATCATTGCCTCGTGATCGCCTGGGCCCTGCCTCGTCAGGATCTGTCCCCGCCTCAGGCAGGCGAGTCGCTGCCCGCCGCTTGTAGACGATCGGTTGGGCCTCAAGCCGCGTGCGGCCCAGGCCAGCACCGGCCTGCCATCTGTTGGACAGCGATTGGCGCGCATGAGGGGAGTCGCCGCGGCCATCCGAGTTACGCTGCGTGGTAGCGGGTGGTTCGGTAGCGCCACTGCGGTATCCGCGATCACGCAGCGCTTCTGCTGTCGGAGATTCGCTGCAAGGCACCGATCCCGAGGTGGATTCGCTGCGCGGCAGCTCCTGGGCAGATCCTGCGGGAGATTTGCTCCCCAGCTCAGGGCACATGAAATAAGGGCCTGTGGCGCCGTTTTCTTCATTATTTTCTGCGATTTTTGCACCATTTCCTGCATCATCACAAAGCTCATGGAGACCATTAGTAGGGTTAGTCAACATATGATCATCACAATTTGTAATACCCCTTTGATCATAGCCGGAGAGATGAGAGGGTAAAAGCAAGATTTCCTTGCGAAGTAGGGCACCGGCGTTGGGATGAAGATCCGCAAAGGGGAATTTTGTCTCATCGAAAACAACATCACGTGAGATATACACCCTACCAGTAGAGATGTCAAGGCACTTGACGCCTTTGTGTTGGGCGCTATAGCCAAGAAAAGCACACTGTTTTGAACGGAACATGAGCTTGCGTTTATTGTAAGGCCGAAGATTTGGCCAACATGCACACCCAAAGACACGGAGAGAGGTGTAATCAGGTTTTGTGTGGAGGATACGTTCCATAGGTATTTCATTATTTATGACACGGCTAGGAAGCATATTGATGATGTGAACGGCTGTAAGAAAAGCCTCATCCCAAAACTTGAGAGGCATGGAGACTCCTGCGAGGAGGGCCAGGCCAACCTCTACAATGTGCCTATGCTTGCGTTCGGCTGACCCGTTTTGTTGGTGAGCGTGTGGGCATGATACTTGATGAGATATGCCTATGTTTTGGAAGAAGGAATTGAGTTTCTCGTATTCCCCTCCCCAATCGGATTGGACAGCTATGATCTTACTGTCAAACTTTCTTTCAACAAGTGCTTGAAAGTTGTGAAAAACTTGAAACACATCAGATCTTTTCTTGAGAAGATAGATCCATGAAAACTTGCTATAGTCATTGATGAAACTAACATAGTACGTGTGTCTACCAACAGAGGAGGGGGCAGGTCCCCACACATCAGAAAAGATCAATTGCAAGGGTTTAGTGGAGGCACTAGTGGATATCGGATATGGTAATTGATGACTTTTAGCACACTGACATGAATTACAAATAGTTTTAACATTGCGCTCACCAACAAACGGGAGCTTATTTTTCCTAAGCAATTTTTCAACCAAAGAAAAAGAGGCATGTCCTAAACGATCATGCCATCGTGTGGACGAAAGCTTGATGGCACCACAAGCTTGTTTATTGAATCTTCTAAACTCCGGAATCAACGGGTAGAGCCCTCGAACACATCTACCTCGATAGAGAACTTTCCTCGTGGCCTGATCCTTGATCAAAAAGAAGAAAGGATGAAAATCGAGAAAAACATGATTATCAATAGCAATTCTGTGAACGGAGAGAAGATTCTTATGAGCACTAGGAACATGCAGGATTGTTTTGAGGTGAATTTTACGACTAGGGGTATTAAAAGTTGAGTGGCCAATGTGACATATACCCATACCTTCACCACTGGCCGTATGAATTTGATATTTGCCACGATATTTCTCCTTCATGGTGACCTTCTCGAGTTCATTGGTGATGTGGTTGGTGGCTCCACTGTCAACATACCAGTTTGTGTCAATTCCATAGGAGCCATCAGCCGCAGCAACTTTCTCTTCATCTTGTGAGGAGTCGTCGTCATCTTCTTCGTAGCGGTACCAACAGTCCTTTGCCGTATGGCCAGGCTTGCCGCAAATTTGGCAGCGAGGCAAGTCCGGGCGGGACCGGTTGGAACCACCACTGCCACCACCACGACGCCCTTTGGAGTTGCCTGAGCGCCCGCCGCCGCGTGAGTTGTTGGAGTAGCCGCTGCCGCTGGAGCCGAACCTCCCCTTGCCACGGGAAGATGAACGCGAGCGAGAGCCACCACCGCGGCCTCTGGATGCAGAGTTAGCCGACGACTTGAAGCCACCACCTGGACCATGATATTGTGCCATGCGTTGATCAAAGTTACTGAGCATGGCAAAAAGTTCATCGAGAGTTACCGGAGTGACACGGGCATCTAGTGCGGAGACAAGGGGCTGGTAGTCTTGGTCTAGCCCATGGATGATGTAGGAGATCAACTCGTCGTCCTGGATGGGTTTTCTCGCCGCGGCAAGTTCATCGGCGAGACCCCTCATGGCGGCGAAGAAGGTGGCCACCGATTGATTGCCCTTCTGCGCATTGATCAGCGCTGTCCGGATGTTGTTGACGCGGCTGAGTGATTGTGACGAAAACATGTTCGCCAGTGCCACCCAAAGAGCGCGCGCCGTGGTGATCGTGGTCACCGTGATGAGCACTTCCTTGGAGAGGTGTTGGAGGAGATAGCCGAGGACCTGCTGATCCTCTCTCACCCAGAGCGGATGAAGGGGATTTGGCCCGGTGGTCTCCTTGCCGGCGGCGTCCTTGGTGGTGAGGACTTCGGGCGGCTCGGTTGTCGTGCCATCTACGTAGTGGAAGAGGCCGGCGCCCCGCAGCTGTGGCGTGATCTGTGTCCGCCACAGAACATAGTTGCCGCAGGTTAGCTTCTCCGGGGCTCCACCGCCGAGGGTCGACTGGAAGGAGGCGGAGGAGGAAGACATGGCTGCACACTTGATGGAGATGGATGAGCTAGGGTTTCTGGTGGAAGAAGAAGGCTCTATATACGCGAATGCGGTAAACGTCTTGCCGATCCTGGCAGACGTGTTGCGTGTTATATTGAGGGGTTGCGAGCCCAAACACGCGTACAAGTTGGTTAAGAGATTTACATTTTGGAGAAGAAGAAAAGCTAGAGATAAGAAGAAATAAAGATTACAAGATACTCATCTAACTAACTACTTCCCAACGGTGGTGAACTCCTTCTTGTACACGCCATGCATACGCAACAACATCATGTTTGACAGAACCTAGAGAAGCTCAAATGACATAATAAAAGATTAATCTCCTTGTTACTGGCCTTGAAAAAAGGAGCTCAGTCACTTGATAGGAATTGTTTACCATATTTCCGCCCCCGCCACTTGATACCGAATTAGCAGTTGCATTGAGGAGAAACAGTTTTAGGAGCTCTTAGCTTAAAAACATATGTGTGAAGTATATTAATCGGCATGATTCAAAATCTGGAAATGTAAACTGTATTAGAACCTTTAATTTTAACACCGGCCATGTAAAATGTAATCTTACTACAACTAGCTTAATTAAAGTACTCAGTGAAGTCATACACGAAAAATTTATGGTCAAGTTTAGTAAATTTCAGAATTTAGATAGCAACATGTTCATATATTGTACAAATTTATATGGACTAAGAAATGTCTATGTAGTTCAGATCGATATTAGCAGCAGCAGTGTCAATAATTGTTGTCAAAAATCAAAGAACTCAAGCTGGGTCACAAAATGGCTCCATATGACTAATATGAGTAAATCATAGGTCATACGAACTGAAGCGCTACATGTATACACATTTGCTGATTACTTATAGCCATTCCCTCAAACATCTCATGGGCCACTTAAACTAATACAGATGAATCCCGATGGTTGCAAAATCATCACATACATGCATCACAGAGAGTGATCTTCAATCTTCTGCTGTCCCTTCTGTACTTGTACCAGCTGAGGAAGAAAAGTAATATGTCAGCACAATCACAAGACATTTTAGTTAAGCAAGCATCACTTAAAAAATTGTGGGCAGCAAGCATATACAACCTGAATCATCCGAGTAGAGGAGGCATCCTTACGTATTAACAACCAAAAATGGCTAGCAAGCTGTAACAGAGAGCCCGTTTCCTGTATACATTTTTCTTATTCACTCAATATAAAGCAAGGAGATATTGTAAACAACTAAGTATTTTGAAAAATCCATGCTGCACAAACATAAGCAATTTAGCAGGGAGGTGCGGGTCCTTGACAGTGATGCCAACCTAAAGTACATGCTCTCCTCAGCCTGAGATTCATTTAACAGAAAAAGAGATGGATGCAAAGCACACTGGACAAACCTTATGGTGCATATATGAATCCCACCTTGACGTTGAATCAGAAAAATCTTAAGAGCATACCTTCTCCATGAGTGCTAGAGATACTAAATTTGCAGCTTGTTTGATTCGAGTGGTCCCTTTTGCAGCTATGTATGCCTCCTAATTATCACTCCGTAAGGCAAAATGTTACTCTGAATTTCTAGCAATCAATTCGACCATACAGATGTAACATAGCCCCAAATAATGCAATCACTAAAATATGTCATAATAAGCTTTGTGAAATTGCACACATAGCTCAGCTCAGCTGAAATTTCCACTGAGCAGAACAGGAGTACTCTTTGTATAATTAATATGTCGAGGAAAGTCGATAGGAGAACTACAATATACCAAAATTCAGTACAACAAAACAGATTTACTCTTTTGCTGTATCAGTCTGGCATGAAAGAATATAGAACCTAGATAAGCTCAAACCACATGATAAAAGATTAATCACCTCATTATTGTTTTGGCCCAATGACCTGATTGACCTTGAAAAAAGGAGCTCAACCACTTGATAGAAATTGTTTACCATATTATCTCTAGCTTGCTCAGCTAACTGAAGACTAAAAATAAAATGATACTGAAGAAACAAACAAAAAATGCTATACCTAATCTTATCACAGGACAGACGATTTCTCTGAATACTATTCTTTTATCTCTCTCAGTGATATTAGGAGCTCTTAGCTTAAAAACACATGTGTGAAGTATATCAAACGCCATGATTAAAAATATCTGGAAACGTGAACTGTATTAGAACCTTTAACTTGAAGACCGACCATGTAAAATGTGATCTTACTACAGCTAGCTTAATTAAAGTACTCAGTGATGTCATACATGACAAATAAAAGACCATGTTTGGTAATTTCAGAATTTAGATAGCAACATGTTCATATATTGTACAAATTTACATGGACTAAGAAATGTTTGTGAGGTCAGATCAATATTAGCAGCAGCAGCAGCATCAATAATTGTTGTCAAAAATCAAAGAACTCAAGTTGGGTCACAAAATGGCTCTCTCCCTATGAGTAAATCATAGGTCATATGAACTAAAGCGCTACATGTATACTCATTTGCTGATCTACTACAGCCATTCCCTCAAACATCTCATGGGCCACTGAACTAATACGGATCAATCCTGATGGTCGCAAAATCATCACATACATGCATCACAGAGAGTGAATCTTCTGCTGTCCCTTCTGTATTTGCACTAGCTGAGGAAGAAAAGTAATATGTCAGCACGATCACAAGACATTTTAGTTAAGCAAGCATCACTTAAAAAATGTGGGCAGCAAGCATATCCAACCTCAATCATCGGAGTAGAGAAGACACTCTTACGTATTAACAACCAAAAATGGCTAGCAAGCTGTAACAGAGAGCCCGCTTCCTGTATACAGTTTTTTGAACTAAAAGCTAACAAAATTATTCGCTCAATATAAAAGCAAGGAGATAATGTAAACAACTATTTTGAAAAATCCATGCTGCACAAACATAAGCAATTCAACAGGGAGGTGTGGGTCCTTGACAGCGATGCCAACCTAAAGAACATGCTTTCCTCAGTCTGAGATTCATTTAACAAAAAAAGAGATGGATCAAAATTTTCGATTTCGTTTGGTCCACCTATGAATCTTTTTCCCTCTGAAATCAAATTGCATACATATAGCTCCAGTTACTCTAACCATTGCTGCTTACATTTTTCTAAAGAAGGATTGCCATGTAGTTTAAACAAAAATGTCTAAAAGTTAGATCCTTCTATAGTGTTTATACTTTGATGTTGCTGAGAGCATATTCGACGAACAAAATGTCGCTGACAGACTGAGTTTGGAAGCTATAAATTTGACACTTTCATTGTTTGTCGTACAAAGGGTCAACTGTTATCTCCAGTTCAGCGCCTCTTAACTTGGTATGCATGCATTACAAACTGTTCTAGTGTTATTGTATGTATATTTTTCGAAAAATATAACAAATCGCTGAAATTAACAGTGCATTATTCAGAATTTGGTACAGTTGGAACTCTGGGACAAAGAAGCAAATGTATATAGGCCATTATTTGTGAACTACTCACGAGTAATGTGTCTGTGTGTTCAGTTTGGTTCCCAATATAAGGATTAGCGCCACAGGTTCATATGCATTTTCTATGTAGGTTTAGAATTATCTAGCATTTCAAAAAAAGAATACTGAAACATTGATTTAAATGTAGAGGTAAATTGCAGGTGGTTTTACATAATTCTAGACTAGCTTGTATGTTCATCCTTCATAACTTCCTGCAGAACCACAAGGTAGAAATCAACCAAGATCTTGAAGGATACATCAGCTCGAATTTTAAAGAGAACAACAAGTGGTTTTGTACAATACGTACTACAATGCTCTGTCCATCTTTCAGATTTTTTTGATTCAACATAATGAGAAATGAACAGAGGAGGAGACAACATGCTTCCCTTAACTTGCTGACGATGACTGAATTAGTCTTTGAGGCCGCCAAGGACGCCAGCGCAACAGACAAGGTACTCTTGGAGTGTACAAGGGCGAGCAAGAGGCAGTAGATTCAGCTCCGGTATCCTCTGGCGGTACCGTTTCACTGATATATCGTCTAAAAGCCCTGGCACGTCGGTGGCGAACACAAACGATGGATCAGCAGTCCTGTCCGCCAGATACCGCACGCCGACGGGAGGGCAGCGAGCCCCAAGCGCCCCCATGTGTATCGCGTTCCCTGCCACGCATGGAAACCTCCTGGCCGAGAGGGAGAAGCAGGCCACGTCCCCGACAAACACGGCGCGGTGCCGGCCAATGTCCTTCACCGGAACAAGCCTCTTTCCGGCCACATCCACCTCAAACACCTCAATTAGGTTCCACTGGTGCTCCTTCACAAGGTGCTCCACCCTGATGACGTCCCTGGCCTTCCTCCTGCGCGTCATGATTCTCCGCTCTTCATCGCTGAGGTGATAGAGGTTGAGGTAGTAGCGCACCATGAGCATGCCACCACCGCGGCGGTGGTCGTCATCGGGAGGGACGAGGTAGCAGAACATGTTGTACTGTGTGTTGGGCTGGTCCACAACCACGGGCACCAGACGAGGCTCTGGGCAGAGCCTCACCTGTATTATGTACCCCTCGACAGTCACAAAGTAGACGCGCCCCTGCATGTTGAGGCCGACGAGAATCGACATGACATGGGGATGCCGGGCCTCCACATCTCGTCATCCACCACCGCCCAACGCTGGTCAACAGGATTGGCGTAGGCTATGGCACGCCCAAGGTGACGGTCAGCCATCAGGAGCACGACTGACGATGGGGAGGTCTGGTCAGAGACGCCGGCGTAGATGATGCGCGCCGCGGACTGGAACGGCCCCGACCAGACCGCGTACGCGCCGCCAAGGTCCTCGGTGACGGGCGGGAGGTCGGTGAGTGCCCTGGTGAGCGGGTTGAGGAGGCGCACAGCGTGGCTCGCCTTGTCGCGCAGGAGCAGGAGGCCCTCGGTGCTGGTCTCGAGGTGGTGTCGGGAGAGCTCAGGTAGGTCGACGCGGGCGCTGGCGCCGGTGGAGAGGTTGAGGAAGCGGCGGCCGTCACCGTCGGTGCGGTTGGACAGCATGATCCAGCGGCGCGGGCGGAAGCGGGGGTCCAGTTGATTGCGTCCCTCGCTCGGGTCAGCGGTGCAGTTCCTCGGTTCCTCCATTCCTTGCACGCGGCGCGGAGGCGGATGTACTCGGCCACGTCGTAGAGGAGAAGCCTGCCGGCGATGTCGTCGACGAGCGCCGTCGGCAGGTTGGGCCAATCTCGCCTGCCCGTATAAATTAGACCATCGTCAGAGAAACAAGAGAAATTAGGATAGGATAGAATCATAGAAGGTAGGGGGGAATGGGCTGACCAATCGTTTTCACGGCGGCTTTGGGGCAGGGGATGCCGGCCGGCGAGGTTGCTCCTCTTCCGCCTCTTGCTCATGCGATCCGCTCGGATCTGGTCCTGGTTTGGTCGAGAGGCGTGGCGGCGGCTGAGACTGACCCCCCTTGGTATTTGAGTTCAGTGCTATATATGGAGGAAATTGACTATTTATAATTAAGTTCGTTGGAATTTGACTATAACTACAAAGTTCATTTCTTCTTGACAAAAAATGGCTAGGGACTAGATTGTAAGAGATGAATAGTGCTAGTGAAAAAGAAGAAGACCCCGCGTACACACGTCGTATACATGTACAGGTATAAAGATGATGATCGGCCCATAACTATCTACTCGTACATCGCTCCACGCCTCCATCTATACCTAGCCGTCGCAACTCATCAGCAGCGCGCCGCCTCCTCAACCCTAGGCGATTTAATTCATCATCTGGTGCCCCGCCGCCACCGCCAACAAGTCAGTCCCGCCCAGCAGTTCCTAATGTTCAAGCGAACATCCGCCAGCCGCTCACAATTCTTCGACGCTGTTTCTAATCTTTCCATTGTCAAAAGTAATAAAACAATGAGCATCGTTGCACCTAAGAAAGGATCGTAGCAAATCCTACAGAAAAATAGGATCGCTGCATCTAGCACTGGGACCATGCATTTATTTTCTGTGGTATTTGTTCTGTGTGTGTAGCAATCGATCTGTATACGTATGTGTACGTACACGTGGGATCTTTTTCATTTTCCCCTAGCACTAATCATCTCTTACGCTCCAGCCCCTGGTTAACGTTTTATCAAGAAGAAATGAACTTTGTAGTTATAATCAAATTTCAACGAACTTAATTATAAATAGTCAATTTCCTCCTATATATGAGGATGGAAATGGGCCGCAAGGGGAAATCGACACTGGTATAGATGAGGTTGCTGGGCTCAAGGGGCTGGCCAAGCTAGGCTGGAACGCCGCTTCTCCAGCGCCATTTTTTTATTGTTTTGTTACTTTCATATTTTATTATTTTTGAAATGGAAACATATTTTATTTATTTATTTGAAAAATATAATCGCTCCTTTAAAAAAGTGTCCATCAGTGTAAAAAAAATATGCGCACAACTTTAAAAATGTTGATAGCATTGAAACAAAATGTTCGTAACATTTAAAAGATGTCCGTGCATTTCAAAAATATGTTCGTGACAACTACAAAATGTTAATGTAATATAAGAGAAGTTCACATAATTATAATTTTTTTTACTATTCAATAAAATGTTAATGCAATTTAGAAATGATTATATAATGTAAAAGGTTAATGTTTTGTACTATTTTTTATATACATACATATGTTACTTATTATTTTAATATTTATATTAAGGGCCCCTCAGGTTCTAGTTTTGCCCTGGGCCCTGAAAATCCCAAGACCGGCCCTGACTTGTCGTGGTCGCCGGCACCTCACTCATGTTGCGGTAGTAGGGCACCTCGTCATTAATGGCGGCGTCGTGGTCCCTCGCCCCTATCACTGATGCTTCACTCCGTCCTTGGCTCTGGCGGTGCGGGCATGTGGATTAGTGGAGATATGGATACGTGGGTGCGGAAAACTAGGTGGGGTGTGCTACCTCTTGAGCTTGCGTTGGTTTTTTCCTTGAAGAGGAAAGGATGATGCAGCAAAATAAAGTAAGTATTTTCCTCAGTTTGAGAACCAAGGTATCAATCCAGTAGAAGACAACCCACAAGTCACCGAATACCTTCACAAACAATCGACAACTTGCACCCAACGTGATAAAAAGGGGTTGTCAATTCCTTCATGGTTATTTGCAAAAGTGTGATCTGATAGAGATAGATAAACGGTAAAGTAAATATTTTTGGTATTTTTGGTTTATAGATTGGAAATTAAGGTTGCAAAGTAAAGAAACGGCGACAGAAATTAGCAAGTTGATGGGAAAATAATATGATGTAAAATAGACCCGGGGGCCATAGATTTCACTAGTGGCTTCTCTCAAGATAGCAAATATTACGGTGGATGAACAAATTACTGCCAAGCAATTGATAGAAGAGCGCAAAGTTATGACGATATCTAAGACAATGATCATGAATATAGGCATCACGTCCATGTCAAGTAGACCAAAACGATGCTGCATCTATGATACGTCTCCAATGTATCTATAATTTTTTATTGTTCCATGTTATTATATTATCTGTTTTGAATGTTTAATGAGCTTTAATATGCTCTTTTATATTATTTTTGGGACTAACCTATTAACCGGAGGCCCAGTACCAGTTTCTGTTTTTTGCCTATTTTAGAGTTTTGCAGAAAAGGAATGAAACCTTCGCGATGATCTTTCTTGGACCGAAAGCAAACCGGAAGACTTGGAGTTGAAGTCAGAAACACCACGAGGCGTCCACGAGGCAGGAGGGCGCGCTCAGGGGGGTAGGCGCGCCCCCCACCCTCGTGGGCCCCTCGTAGCTCCACCGACGTACTTCTTTCGCCTATATATACTCGTATACCCTAAAAACATCAGGGGGAGCCACAAAACCACTTTTTCACCGCCGCAACCTTCTGTACCCGTGAGATCCCATCTTGGGGCACTGGATGGTGTGGGAGAGGTTGGTGAGCTCGGGAGGCGAGGGGAGTGGCTATAAATAGTCGGGGCGAGGGTCACAGGCCCGGGTGCCCCCAAGGGTGTGCTGGCCAGCTCCGGCGATGGCCGGATGCATCACGGGGAGGGTGAGGAAGCGATGAAGAGGAGCGGACAAGCTTCACGGGGCAGAAGGGGTCGAGGGGCACAGGGGAGAAGTGGCCGAGCGCCATAAATTCCCTGTCGGCACTGCTCACCCATGGGCACGCGGCGGCGAGCACGGACGAGGAAGCGGACGGAGGGGGCAAGAGCACAGGGTGACGCAGTCGATCACGAGGAAGCTACTGGACATGGCTGGGAGTCGAGTCGACGAGGGAACGGACGAGCCCATCACCGAGGTCTTGACAGAGCGCATTTAATGCATGCCAGGGCGGTGGTCACCGTGTGCACACGATGCTTACCCGTGCTCTGATCGGCCAAACCTTGTCTGGGAGACAAGGCGGGCAGAGGGTGATGCCAAGGAGGACAGAAACAAGCATAGTGATCCCTGGTGTGATCATAACAAGAATACAAAGGAACAACAAGGTGTTTGGAGTTTGTTGAGGAGCAGTGTGACGCCCCCGATTCAATCGTACACTAATCATACACGCAAATGTGTACGATCAAGATCAGGGACTCAAGGAAAGATATCACAACACAACTCTAGACACAAATAAAATAATACAAGCTTTATATTACAAGTCAGGGGCCTCGAGGGCGGGCTCGAATATAAGCTCGATACACAAGAGTCAGCGGAAGCAACAATATCTGAGTACAAACATAAGTTAAACAAAGATGACTTAAGAAGGCTAGCACAAAAGCAACACCGATCGAAGAGGCAAGGCCTCCTGCCTGGGACCTCCTAACTACTCCTGGTCGTCGGCGATCTTCACGTAGTAGCATCCATCAGCGGTGGCATCTGGCTCCAGGGATCCAGCATCTGGTTGCATCAACCAGAAAGAAGAAAGAAGGGGGAAAAGAGGGTAGCAAAGCAACCGTGAGTACTCATCCAAAGTACTCGCAAGCATCAGATCTATACTAAGTATGCATTGGTATCAAAAGGAAGGGTTGTATCTGTGGACTGAACTGCAGAATGCCAGAATAGAGGGGGAATGCCTAGCCTATCAAAGACTAGCATCTTCAAGCAGCTCCGAGAATCTTGCAGCATGTAGAAGAGTAAAGAATAGCAGTTTATAATTAACAAACATGTTGTAACAACAACGCCCAGAGATCCTTCCTCGACTCCCTGCGAGAAAGCAATCCCGGAGCCACATATCCATCACATATCTCAAGTATCCATTTCTAATTATATAAGATCAGGATATAAGTCTGAACGTCCATTACCGTGGACACGGTATTCGAATATATATCTTCCCTGCAGGGGTGCACCACGTTACCCAACACGCTCGATCAGTCTAGCCGGACATACTTTTCTGGGTTAATGTCCGGCCTCGGAAGATCAACGCGTCGCAGCCCTACCTAGGCTCAGCAGAGAGGTCCCCGCCGGTCTACATCCTAAGCGCTCCGGGGTCTTGGGCCCATCGCCCGCAGCACTCCGGGTTGTTGCGCGCAGGGTGAATACCAAAGATCTCGGATGGCCAAAGATGATCCGACCGTGCCGCCTTCTTTGAACCGGATGTCCGACTAAACTTCGGCCGACTTTGTGGACGCCGAGGCCCATATCTATTCTCGCATGGTGGTTAGTGCGTAAAGGCGGAGGCCAACTCGTAACAAATACCCAAACCTGTTAGTGCATTGGGGGCTCATGGAAACGCAGCAGAGACTCACGATAAGGTGACCCCGTCGCCCCGTCTCATGGACTTACGGCAAGGGCCCAGACTGCCCGGCTGTGCCATGTGGAAAACTCGCGGGTGCTCTACGGGCCCGCCCGACTTTCACATCAACTCGCGGGTACCCCTCAGGGCCTACCCGACTTCATCCAAGGTCTCAAGTAAAGTCAAGGTAACCGTGTGTCCAAACATCAAGGGGAAAACCCGAGGAATCACCCCCGGAGGATTCCACTCAATGTAATCATCAAGGTGAACGTAAGAGAGACCACCCTCGAGGTTCACACTTGAGGTGTTGAACGACAGAGCCGTATCGGGAATGGTGAAAGAGGAAATCACCCTCGATGACCATGACCGAATAGCTACGCTACAGAATTATCATCAGGAGTGCGTTATGAGGGATCACCCTCGACACTTGATAGTAGCTCTGCGGAGTCGAGCAACAAAAGGGGCGTGATGTGATGTGAGGTGTCGGGCTCTGGTCGTCGATCACGTTGATCGGGTCGTCGATGATGAAGCAGGGGCAATAAGGACAAGTGGGGGTCACTGATGGATCACTAACCAACCTATACTAAGCAGTTTAGGATAAGAAGGTAGGTAACATAGCCGGTACAAAAGCAGGCTATGCATCAAAATAGGAGCAAACAATAACAGTAGCAAAATCTAATGCAAGCATGAGAGTATAGAATGGGTGATATAGGGATGATCGAAAGGGGGGGCTTGCCTGGTTGCTCAGACAAGAAGGAGGGTCATCGTCGACGTAGTCGATCACAGTGGCATCAACAGCGGCCTCGGGTCTACCGGAGAGAAGAGGGGGAAGAAACAGTAAATACAGAGCAAACAGATACATGACAAGTCAACAAGGAGAGCTAGGGGTGACCTAACGCAGTACTGCGCGATATAGGTGAATGGGGAATTCAACCGGGAATGTTTTCCCGGTTCCGGGCCTGCGTCAGACAGATGACCGGAGGGGGAATGTTCCATGCTCAGATAGTTAGGGGCATCGGACTGGTAAACGGACCACGTATTCGGATTCGTCTCGTCGTTCTGAGCAACTTTCATGCAGAAAGTTTTTCGATCCGAGCTACAGTTTATTTCCTATGTTTTTCAAAGATTTTAGCATTTTCTGAAATTATTTGAAAATACCAGAATTAATAGAAAAGGAATATGACATCAGCATGATGCAATGCTGACATCAGCAGGTCAATAGGTCGGCTGACCAGTCCAACCAGACCAGTGGGTCCCATATGGCAGTGACAGAAGCTTAACTGAGTTCAATTAAAACTAAACAGAGACTAATAGCTACTGGCCCCACGTGTCAGTGACAAGTTGGGATAATTAATTAATTTTATTTATAAAAATGTTTTAATTAACTAAATACGCGGTGGGGCCCGCATGCGATTGGCAACTTTGGGATGCCCAACAAGATGTCGACCGGGTCAACCCGATCAACGTGGCAGTGGGGCCTTGGCGGCGACACTGGGTGGGACACAGGCCACGCTAGGTCAGCACCGGCGCCGGAACAAGGCATGGAATTGAGAAGAATTTTAGACGGAAATATCCTTAAATAATTAGGTAGCTAGCAACCTAATTAGCGGCAACAAAATAACCAACGACCTAGTAAAAGGCAACTGAATCTTGCTGCACCAGAGTAAAATCAAGAGAGAATTTCTTATTTGGCTCTTTCTTAAATTTTGCTTCCCTATTTGGCCTAAAATAAATTTTCTTCCCTATTTGACACCTAAAGTAAATTTTTTCCTTATATGACACTTTCGTCCATTTTAAATACTAACGGTGTTAAGTGTAAGGCGAAAGTACCATTTTGCCCACAGTGCATTGTTTAAAAGCAATCAGTTCACCCATGTTTTAGGGATGTTCAATCGTGTTGTTGTGCGTGCATGTGTATGCTCCAAATATTTGGTTCCTTGGATAAACTGATGATGAGTTCTGTGCTACCTTTGTGCTAGATTGATGAGCTCTCCTATATATATGACTATGATGATGAGTTGTTATTATAATGATGATTAATGGTTCATTCATTTGCTTACTAGCTAGCGTCGAGTTCTCTCTATATGTAGTAGCTAGCGTCGACCAAGCACGGAGAAAGAGAGTCACTTCTCTCTATATGTAGTAGCTAGCTAACACAATATGAAACCCCTAAACCCTCCGAAACCCCCCCCTTTCAAAAAAAAGTTCCAGCGCCTGGCAGCTGCTGACGCGTGGCTGCCTTTTAGTCCTACACCAACCGGGACTAAAGGCCTCCAGCACCCCCCCTCCCGGCGCGGGCTCATGTCACGTGGTGACCCTTTGGTCCCGGTTCGTGACAAACCGACACTAGGGGGGGGGGGCGCTTTAGTCCTCACCCTTTAGTGCCTGTTGCAAAACAGGCACTAAAGGTCCTTATGAGCCGGGACTAAAACCGGATTCTGCACTAGTGGTTTATCGCTGAAGGGAACAGGAAAATCAACTATTGGCAGCTGTTTTGATGGCGGAAACTTCAGCTCTCAAATTTGGTCTAACACCGACGCAGAGGGCGGGATGTAGTTGCCTAACTATTAACTTGGACAACCTGAAGGTGATTGAAACCATGCAGGACGGAGGACGATCGGGGGGTGCGGCGGCGGCAATTTTTGACGATTGTTTTCATTATGCCTGTGATTTCATTAGTGTTAGATTCAAACATTGTAATAGAGAAGCAAATAAAGTAGCTCATGAGCTTACTAGAGCCTCTGGATGAAATTGTTATGATCCTCTATTTCGAATGAATAAAGGTTCCGTTTTATTAAAAAAAATCTCTACAAACTTGAGAGCCGCTAGATCAAGATCCATGCACCACGTTTTCTTCCTCGAGCTCGATCCTGAACGCACGGCAGTTGAGCTGCTTGGGACAAAAAACTACATGCAGAATGCCCGCGGACTGAACAGTGGATCAAACTTGAGCACTCGGCAGGCGAGAGTGCGTCGAGACGAAGCACGCAGCCCTCCATGGAGATCGCGTTCAAGGCGGAGCGTGGCGAGACGGAGCAGCACATGCTCGTCCTCCTGCTCGGCCAGCGCCATGGACTCCACGACGCAGAACTGGCCGCCCCCCATGCAGGCGAGCCAGGCAGCGGAGTCGCTCACCTTCGGGTCTGGGTCCGCGTACAACAGGCTGCCCGCGCTCACGAGCTCCCAGGTCGGCTGCCGCGGCGCGTCGCCGGAGCGCGGGGCGTCGAGCGGCGCCGGGACGTCGCAGGCGCACATGTACCCCGGCGAGTGCAGCCCGACCCAGGCGTCCAGGCCGGCGTCGTAGTGGCCCTGGCCCTGGAACGGCAGCAGCCACTCGCCGCGGGGCGTCCACTCGGCGTCCCCGCCGAGCGCCGTGTCGACGGAGAAGGTGCCGGCGTAGCCGCCGCGGCGCGTGGCGTGGGCGGAGACGAAGATGGTGCGCCCGTCGGGGTGCAGCGCGTACGAGGTGATCTCAATGGGCTCGTCGTCTTCCTCCGGGTCGCCGCCGCAGCCCGGCAGCCGCAGCGGCGACGAGACCCTCGTCCACGCCCACCGGTGCTCCTGCAGCTCCTCCCCCTCCGAGTCTTCGGCGCCAGACGGCGGCGTCTCGTCTGACACCAACTCCAAGCAGTGCAGGCCTCCTTCGTGCAGCGCGTAGAGCCGCTCCCCGGCGGCGACGACGAAGCGCATGGTCAGCAGCGCGTCCGGGTGCGGGGGGCCGACGTCCAACCTGTCGGTGTCGGTGCCGTACGCGACGGCGTGGGTCGTGAGCTGCCCGTCCGCCGCCGGCTGCCACAGGGCGAGGATCTTGCTGCCGAGGGCGCCGACCAGCACGCCCCTGGAGGCCTCCCCGAAAGAGTCGAGGCGGAGCAGCGGAGGGTCGGCGAGACCCACGCCGTGGGCGTCGGCGTCGACCTTGTGGATGCTGTACCCCTTCTCCCGGTCGTCCAGCACGACGTAGAGATGCTTCCGGCCGTGGCGCGGCCGCTTCCCACCGTCGCCGCGGTCCGGTGATCGCAGCCGTTTCGCCATCTCGTCGAGATCAATCAATCAGTCAGTCAATCAATCTATCGTAGGAAGATGCCCGAGGCGATTCGATCGATCGGCCGGCTACTCTGTTCCGTTTTATTATCCTTCATTGTGGCCCGCCGGAGTGACACAGAGTCCATGTCGGAGACGGGCAAGCCCCTCCGAGTCGCTGCTGGTCCGACCGTATGTGGCACTGTGGCGCTCCGTCTCCGACGCGGCCGGCACCAGGTCGGATAAGGACGACGTGCGTGCGTACGTATGGTCGCCGCGGCGCCCGCTTCGACGACGAGCAGTCGCTGTTGCTCTTCCATTTCCATGTGCAGATAGTTAGCAATCGAAATGCTACCGATAATTCCGCGGCGCCACAAATTATTCGGCGGCGTCGGCATCGGCATCGTCAGCTCAGTTATGCTCCGGGTAAGATATGCATGGCTTGGCTTGAAGCGACGGCGTGGGATACAGCTGCCTGCGTAACGAACTTGCCGCCCAAAATCTCTCGCCGCGTCGTCCTGTCGTGCCGTGCGTTGTCAACCCGCGCACACACAGAGACAGACCAGTTTAAGGAATGTTTCCAGGCCGCTTAATTAGTCTTATTAGTGCCAACCAACCAACCGAGTTTGCTCTTCAAGATACACATGCTTATCCATCAATTCAAAAGAGGGCAGGCAGATGGACACAGCTAGCCACAGAGAGATCTGCGTTGTTGTATGATATCTGAATGATGTATATCTAGTATGCGCTGTTATTGCACCCACTCATCCATATAAACACACGCACTTTACTCCTAGCTATCGCAATAAACAGGAAGTTTCCTGTATCCATTTGGATGCCAATTAATTGTGTACCCCGGAGCGGCTCAGACGCGCGCTCTGGCAGGAGACGATGGTCGGAGGTGGGGAAGGACGGAGAGCGGGACCGCCCATGGGGTCGCCCACAGGAGTATTGGAGCGAGGGGATGACAGGGCGTGTCCATCATCCCAACACTTAGAGAGTCCTCCTCCTCCGCATCGACCTGGGTGTGAGGGGAACACACACAAATGATCGGCGAGGGAGAGGTGGGCCTGACATCAGGGGCAACCGACGAAGATGTCAGCACAGGACCGAGCGCGAGGAAGGCGACGGGCAAAGATGCTTGCCCTGACGCAGACGACGGAGGGCCAGTGTGTGTGTGGGGGGTGAGGGCCGCGACTCTGTTGCCCCCGCCCGTCAGGGACTCCTCAGAAGAGGTGGAGTCATCCCCACCGTCGCCTGGGCCGGGTTGCGCAGGTGGGGAGGGGTGTAGAGAGGACCCCTCCAGCACAATGCTCCGGACGCGTCTGTTTCATTCCTACGAACGTCTGCTTATTCTGCACGCCTTGCACATCATACCCCTATGAGCATGCTCTGTTCATATCTATCACAACAAACAGGAAGTTTCCTGGATCCGTTCGGACGCCAGTTCATCGTGTACTCTACTCCCTCCCTTGCTCAACAAATCCATTCGATTCTAACGTACTGTAATCGCCCCATCCCAATGATTAACCAGCCAACCAACAAACGAACGAACAATCATGTCATGCCTAGTCTAGCATAACATACACCATCCTAATTTGGATTAGATCCCGAATATTGTCCCCCTCGTCCTGCCGCGGTGACCATCAGCCAACTGGATGTGCTCGCGGCAGCGCAACATGATGGTCACCGTCGCCCGCCCATCAGCCCACCCACCTAATTGACGCGTCCGCCATTAAACAAACGCCAGACACATCAGCCCAGTTGCGCTTTCCAATCGCTTTCCAGGTCGATTTGCGTTCCCTTTCTGTAATCTTTGGTTGCCACTGGATTCATCTGCAACTTGCGCTGGCCCATCCATTGCCTTGCTTGCTTTCCTTTGGCTGTGGGCTCCCGGGGGACAGTACCACTAGGATTATACTGCATGCAGTATATACTCACCTTTTTAAACCTTGGAAGGTTGCTAACCAAGCATGTACTAGTAAAAAATTGGAAATACTACTTCTGTATTGATGGTTTGATTCCAAGATTTGGAAAAGGGAATGCTGTAAAGCGCAAGCTCATGCGTGGTCTAGGCTTGCCACTTGCCAGCCACAATGCATTACTATATTGCAACCACATCATTACATGCATCCTTATTTTATTTTGCGTAAATGTCGAATAAAATTGGCTGTTTGATTTAGTTTTGGTCCCTTTCACCTTTCGTGGACACACATCCGGCCTTTACATAACTAAAATGCGCACAACCAACATCAACACGCACAAACAAGCACTAGCAGATAGCAAAATGATGTAAGACCAAAAGCTATGCATAAACAATGAAAAAGAAAGAAGAAAAAAACGAAGCGACCAAATCTACAATCGACAAACTACATCTATGACCATATCCGCACCAACCGTCTCATGACAACGGTATAGGCATGAATAGATCTCAAAAAGGAGTGACTAGCCCTCCGGCGGTTGAAAAATGAAGTCGGTTTTATTCATGCACATCTAAAAACTACTTACTGTGCTATTAAAAAATTGTTTATCTGGTGCAAGAAATATGCAGTGCTTGTTTTCGCAACTCAAACAAATATCTTGCACATATCTCGATGTCGACCCGGATTTTACGAATCACCGGTAGACTGAGAATTAGCAAACCCGATCTAAATTAGCCTAGTTTTTCTTAACACATAGTACAATCGTAAATACTCGCATACACTCACATACACTCACCGAAACAGCCTAGGTTTAGAAACCGAAAATACTGCTTTACCTTTTTTATCTGCAATATTAAAGGCTTTACTTTTGTGAAAGGAAAAAAACTTTTATTTTTTGCTTTGGCTGGCCATTGATTTATCGGGGAACACCCTGCCCTTTCCGAAAATCACACTCATCCTCCCGGTCGCCGTATTTCGCCAGCTAATTATAAGCCTTTCTCCCCTCACTCCAGGCAAGCACGAGAGCATCCCAAATCCCAATTTTTCGTGGCCTCCCCGTCGCTCCGATCCTCGCCGGCCGGCCGGCAGCCCAGCCCCAGATCCGAACCCCCGCGGCGTCCCGCCATTGTCGCCGCCCCCGACCTTCTCCCGGCAGGGAATGGTGCACTGTGGGCGGCGGTAGGCAGACACGAGCACGACCGCGGGGGCAAGAAGCGGCGGCGGCGAGATGGCCGGCGCGGAGAGGGAGAGGAGAAAGATGCCGCTGCCGCCGGCGCTGCCCCTGGCCACGCTGATCGGGCGCGAGCTCCGCGCGGGGGGCTCCGAGCGCCCGGCGCTGCGCTACGGCCACGCCGGCTTCGCCAAGCGCGGGGAGGACTACTTCCTCGTCAAGCCCGACTGCCTCCGCGTCCCCGGCGACCCCTCCACCGCCTTCTCCGTCTTCGCCGTACTGCTCCGCCCCCTCCTTCGTGTCCGGTTCGTCGTTGGTCTGTGGAAATCTGTGATCTGACGGGTTCGCTGGATCTGTGGCCGTTTCGCCAGGTGTTCGACGGCCACAACGGGGTGTCGGCGGCGGTGTTCAGCAAGGAGCACCTGCTGGAGCACGTGATGAGCGCGCTCCCGCCCGACATCGGCAGCCGCGAGGACTGGCTGCAGGCGCTGCCCCGCGCGCTCGTCGCCGGCTTCGTCAAGGCCGACATCGACTTCCAGCGCAAGGGTGAGCCGGATCGTGTGTGTGAATGGCGGCTGCGGAGCACGCCTGTTGAGCCTGTCGCTAAATATCGCCGGCTGTGTGTTTACTCAGGGGAGGTGTCGGGGACGACGGCAACGCTGGTGGTCGTCGACGGGTTCACGGTCACCGTGGCGTCGGTCGGGGATTCCCGGTGCATCCTGGACACGCAGGGCGGCGAGCTGCAGCTGCTAACCGTCGACCATAGGCTGGAGGAGAACGTCGAGGAGAGGGAGCGTGTCACGGCGAGCGGTGGGGAGGTCGGACGTCTGAATCTCTTCGGCGGTCAGGAGGTAGCAGTTTTCTAGACACCGAACAAACTGTCCCTTACAAAACATGGAACTTTAGATTGAGCGAGTCAATAACTTGTTTGGTGATCAGTCTGATGATGCATTTGTTGTGTGAATGATTTGTCTTAGGTTGGCCCTCTCCGTTGTTGGCCAGGTGGTTTGTGCCTCTCAAGATCCATTGGAGACATGGATGTTGGGGAGTACATTGTGCCGGTTCCACATGTCAAGCAAGTGAAGGTGGGTAGGCATTACAAAATGCATGTAATCTGTAGCTTCTTTTGTTCTGGTGCTTCTTTTGTGTAGTTCTGAAAGTTGTTTCTTTCTCTTTGGAAATCTCAGCTCTCAAGTGTTGGAGGAAGGCTGATAATGGCATCTGATGGCATATGGGATGCGCTATCCAATGAGGCAGCGGCCAAGTCATGCCGAGGATTGCCTGCAGAACTCGCTGCAAAGCTTGTGGTTAAGGTAATTATGCCTATAGCCAGTAGCATGTAGTGCCTAGATTATCCATGGCCGTGGACACGATTCACTCAATTGCCAATTCTGATATCTATTTTTATGTATGCAGCAAGCTCTGAAAAAATGTGGGCTGAAAGATGATACCACCTGTGTGGTGGTTGACATCATCCCATCCGATCATCATTTGACATCGCCACAGTTATCTCCAAAGAGAAATCAGAACAAGCTCAAGTCTCTTCTTTTCCGTAGAAGGTCACACAGTTCAGTTGGAAAGTTTGGAGGCAAGTCCGCCTCTATTGGTTCTGTGGAGGAGTTATTTGAAGAAGGCTCTGCAATGTTGGAAGAAAGGTATGTTCTGGCTGCTACTGCAATGATCCAGCAAACTTGTTGAGTTAATTGTTTTCTCATAGTTCTGTGTGCTACGTATTTTCTTACTATATATTATGCTATTTTACATCTGTCTATCATGCTTGTTGCCTATTTGATCACATACCTTTGCTGTAGCATGCGAAGACGTAGATTAGGATGTGTTCTTGTCAATTTCTTTGAGCATTTGGAGAGCCTTTTTGTATGTATCATGGCTTATGTAACTCTTTTATATCATGTTTCCCACTTTGGTGCCAACATGCTGTTTTTTTTATCAAGTACCTACTCCCATTCCTTTCCATTGTTATGTGTGACAAGAACCCTCTGAACCGCTTGCCACCTGCACTTGTCCGCATGATTATTTTTGTGCATATGCTTCATTCAGCTTTCAGCTGTGTATCACACTTGCTGGCACCGGAGAATTTTATTTGGTTCAGAATGTTATACTCTGGAATCGGAATAGAGTAATCAGTGCAGATAAACTCAGTTTGACATTCCTCAGTCATCCATCTGTAATTGGTGTCTTGTGATTGTGAATCATGCTTATTGTGACTCCTCTTCTGTTACTTTTTTAAATAAATTCTATGGATAGCTACTGGCAACAGGATGATTATCTTGACACGATTATTTGTTGAAACCTTTTGTTGACATCTTGCATCACCTTTATTTCATATTTCAGATCTTTTGGTTCAATGATTGAATTTAGAGTTATATGACTGTGAATCAGTCAAATTGTAACCATTTAATCAAGTGTGGCTCAAACTTGGGCATAGTTCTGTGCCATACTTTATTATAGCCGATAAGAATGTTTAGCTGAATTCCCATCTGTATACCCTTACTTGGGCACTAATATGTCTTCTCTCATGGTATGCTTTTGAGAAGAAAAGCACGATATGCTTTATTGGTCTTTCCATTTGGCATCTACTCCCTCCGTAAAGAAATATAAGAGCGTTTAGATCACTAAAGTAGTAATCTAAGTGCTCTTATATTTCTTTACAGAGGGAGTACATTTTAGAGTAGGTCTGGAGGTAGCATGTCATTCCTACATTTCAGTACTTCTTTCTGTAGATTGCACATGTAATATTTCTGCGAGAATCCTGGAATAAACAAATTCCGTGATGAAGAGTGATTAGAACATAAGTCTGCTTTGAAGCGCTTTTGAAATATTGCGATTATTATGAAAGCTATGTCAGCTGCCTACTTCTGATCAGTGTTGTGTTTTTGGTAGAGAAATGAAATGACAGTCCAGAATTACTTATCAATTTGCTCACACCCAGGTCATTAAGCACCAAGCTTTGTTCTTGCAGGTTGGGTAGGAATCTGTCCTTGAAAGCAGCTTCGCCGCCTTCTCGCTGTGCAATCTGCCAAGTGGACCAAGAACCATTTGAAGGCTTGATGGAGGAGAATGGAGGTAGCCACTGCTCTTCTCCATATGCGCCTTGGGGAGGCCCGTATCTTTGTCTGGAGTGTCGGAAAAAGAAGGACGCGATGGAGGGCAAGAGACCGAGCTGCTCGACAGCATGTAGGTGAAAAGGAAGCATGACTTGTGTCAAAAGAATGCTTCTTCTCCGTGTAAAAACTAAAGAGATGGAGACAAGTTGTTGGTGATTCAATTATTATTGTTTGCTGAACCTAACTAGATTCTCAGCCCAGTATAAATTGTATTTGGCTGCTAACCAGTTTGTTGCCTATGAACAAACCTAATATTGGAAGTGTTTTTAAATATATTTTTGAGGAAACTACGATGCAGACTGTACCATTGTGTGGGGAGAAATGATCTGCCTATTTATTGTGTGTTTCTGTGTTAGGGTCGATCATTTCTATTACGTATTAATCTTGGAATTTATTTTTGCTGGAAGCAAAGTATGAGCTGAACCAACTATGTAAACACTGGAATTTGGTTGTTTCGACGTTTGTTTCCATGTATGTGCCTTTACTTCTTCACGCACATGATCTTTTTTTTCTCTTCTAAGGCAGTTTCCGGCAACCCACCAGCTCCTCAAAATACGAGGAGCTGCCAGCTCCGTACTGTTTAACTGCAGCTCCGGGGCCGAATTTCGTGTTTTGACCCTTTTGACAAAGAATTTCAGGATCTGACCCTGGTTTGAAATTTTTTCAAGATTTGACCTTTTTTCCTATCGCCAGAGGCTCTAGCGGTAGGGTAGCACAGCCTACCGCCAAGGGTCCTGGCGGTAGGAAATTTATCCACGTCAGCGTGTGCAGACGGCGCCGTCCCCCCTCCGTCGCACCCTACCGCCAGGGGCCCTGGCGGTAGGCTGTGTAACCCTACCGCCAGAGCCTCTGGCGATAGGGTCCGGGCAGTTATTTCGCCCGAGACCCCCGTGCCCCTTCCCTTCTCCCCACCCCTCCCCCTCCCCCCGTCGGCAGTTCCTCATTTTCTCCCCCAAGTCGCCCCTCTCTCCCTCTCTCATCTCCTCCACTCCCCCCTTGGATCTTCACCGATTCTTCACCGTTTTTGCGGATCGAGATGGCCCCAAGAGAGAAAGCGTAAGCTCCTCCAATCCCTCCAATTAGTTTTTGCAAACTTGTTTCCGATTCGACGCATTATTTGCTTGAAATCCCTCATATTTTTGAACTTAGATTGGATTTTTTCACCTAAGATTGATTGTAGTTGTAGTTCTTAGTTCTTTAGTAACTAGTGGTATTGGATATGAACTATAATCAATAGTTCATATGTTAGTGTGAAGATGAACCCTAGTTCATAATTTTTTTCGTTAAAAAAATTATGATGTAATGTTGATATGAGGATGAACCCTAGTTTGATGATGCATGTTGATATGATGATATGATCTAGTGTGAAGATGAACCCTAGTTTGATGATGCATGTTGATATGATGATATGAAGATGTTGTTTGGAAAAAATTATTTAAAAATATGATGATATGATGTATGTCGGAGGATTTTTTTTTTGATATGATGCATGTTGATATGATTTGATCCATCATGTGTAGTAGATGTTGTTGGAGAAATATGCTTAAGATTTTATTTTGATATGATGCATGTTGATATGATTTGAGTTCATTTTTTGTTTATGTATGCTTTATGCTTATGGTGCTTTTGTTTGTGAAATTTTATTAAGGCGGCCACCTCTTGCGGACAACATCGGCCAACGGTACTGCATGCTGGACTGGGCATTCGACAAGGGTCATCGTGCCCGTTTCATAGAGAACGGAGAGGTAAGTTATATGAATGAAATTTTGATCAAAGTTTTCGGATTGATGAAAATAATTTCCTAACTTTTGGCATCCACTTTTTGACAGATGCTCCAGCCACTGCGCATGAGGGGTCACGGGGTTCATGGGCATATGGACTACGACGATCGCTACACGCCGTTCTTCAAGAAGGCATGTCTGTTGGGTTTCGTGTTGCAGTTCAAGCGTCAGCCCCGACACTTGTCCACGCAACTCTGACAGCGTTGATTGACCGGTGGCGACCGGAGACCCATTCTTTCCATCTGCCATGCGGGGAGATGACGGTGACCCTCGAGGACTGGGAGATGATTACTGCCATGCCGATCGAGGGTCATGCACTCACCGGTCGAGTGGAGAAGACCAAGCTGGCAGGAGAGGGTCACCACCCTCATCGGCGATCGCCCGTGCCAAGAGTAACCGTACATCCGGTGTGCCGTTGATCCGCTCTCGAGCACCGGAAGACATGCCTCAAGGCGCATACGAGGCTGTGGAGTGGTACGCGAGGCCTACCTGTGGTATCTTCTCACGGAGGTCGTGTTTCCGAACAGCCCGGGAACTCTGCCAACTGGTCGTATTTGTTCTTCCTAGCTGACTGGGATGCAGGGTACAGTTGGGGGACCGCATCTCTCGCCTACCTATAACGTTCGGTAAGAGAGTGTCAAATTGCCTACCTACCTAGGAAAGTATGTCCATGACATTTTCTTATATCTGATCCTCATTTGATGTTTTGCAGCTTGACAATGCAACGCAGAGGACGGGAGACAAGTCCAACATGGGTGGCTTTGTCTGGGCCTTCTCCATTTGGATGTGGGAGCGGCTGTCGGTGGGGCGTCCGGAGAAGATGCCAAGACGCCCATGGGAAGACTATAGTGAAGACGGCGACGAGACTCGAAACCCCACCGTAGCTTACGAGTGGGACGTTGTCAAACTCTATACGGGCCTAAACAAGACTTCGCACAAGACCTACACCAATGAGTTGGACGCTTTGATGCATACGCAGGTATATGAACTCGCTCAACGCCTTTCTCTTTGATTCCACTTCTGACCGAGAGTGGGAACTTACCAATGTATATGTAATCGGTAAACTGTGGCTGTATCATGACCGAGAGTTGGCCTTCGATCTGAACGTGATGTGCGAGGCCGATAAAGGTCTCTGGCGGTGTATCGTGCCCATGATCTGTGTGTACGCCGTCGAGTGGCACTTGCCATACCGCGTGGCCACGCAGTTTGGGATTTATCAGCATACCCCACCAGGCCAGCCCACCGATACCGGCGGCCACGCGCTCCACCTGTGAGCGCTTTGTTCTCCGTGCCCATGATTTCATTACGCTTATCATGTTTCTTGTTGCTTATGATGATCTCATTGCGCTTATGATGTTTCTTGTGGCCTATGCCTTGCAGGATGAGCCGGCAGAAGAATGAGTCGATCTGCATGGGGAGAGGAGCATAAAACTCATGTGATGGAGTGGAACCGGAGATTCTGGGAAAGACGTGGAGAGGAAAGTAACGGACTGGAATGCTTACCTGGACCGACACATGAGGTGGTACGATGATGGCCAGAAGCACCGTCTTTGTCTCAGGCCTCGGTGGACGGCTGAAGACATCGCAGAGCTGGAGAGGGATGACCCTGAGGAAGAGGCCTACCAGACCGGCATCAGGGACATGCATAGTGGATTTAGGGAGTTTGCACCCCTTATCAACAGAGTGGTAAGTTTGAACCATCGGTTGTATTTAAATTAGTTCATTCGTCATCGTGACTGACTTATGCCGTTGCAGTCTGATGAGCTGAACAGATGCATCTTTGAAGCCTCAGATGCACTAGGTGCTCTCCCCGAGAGCGTACAATCCGAGAACAAAATGAGGGGGACGATGAAGGTACAATTTTAGCCTCCTCAGAACAGATACATCTTGTTCACTTGTAATCATTCGATCTGATACTTATTATACCCTTGTTTAATTGTGAGTGCAGAAGTTCATGAAGCGTTGTCGCAAGCTGGTAGGGCTGCTTGGGTGTGCTGGAGCTGGCTCAGTTGAAGCTTATCAGCCTGTAGCCACACAGGGTCTCATCGGCTCATCGAGCCATGCTCCCTCGTCGTCTAGGTGGGATGGGGAGGACGAGCAGGATGAGGAGGACGAGGAGGAGGACGAGGAGGAGGAGGAGGAGGAGGAGGAGGCCACATATGAAGAAGGGGAGGAGGAGGATGAGAGCAACGGGGAGGAGGAGTACGACGAAGATTATGGACCTCCACCAACTCAATCATCTCAACCATCTCAGCTGCCGAAGAAGAGGAATCCGAAGAAGAAGGATTTGCTGAGTCCGGACCCTTTCCAGAGACCGGTTCCTCGCCGGCCCAAGAAGAAGACCGAAGAGACTCGTTCCAAGAGGGGAAGGAGAAAGTGATTATGCTCTTCAATACTTGGCTCTTTTAGTTTGGTTGAACTTGTCTAGTGGTTGTGAAACTACGTGGAACTATGTGTTCGGTATTTGTGGATCTATGTGATTGCTACTATGTGAAACTCCGTTGAAGTTCGTTTGAAATGTTATATGCACTTCAAGTTATCTAATGTTATGTGATGCCCAAGTTTAATTGTTTAAAATCTGTGATATAGCTGTGATATTTGTGAAACTTGCTGCCATATTGAATTCGAAAACAAGCAACCAAATGGACTAGAAACAATAAAAGAGAGGACCCTACCGCCAGGTCTGCTGGCGGTAGGGTCAGGCAACCTACCGCCATCCCCCATGGCGGTAGGTCGGACCTACCGCTAGGGCCCTAGCATTTTTTGTTACAGAAACTTTATACTGGAAAACACAGGACCCTGCCGCCATGGGATCTGGCGGTAGGGTCACACAGCCTACCGCTGGCTCCAATGGCGGTAGGGTGAACCTACCGCCAGGTCCACTGCATATTTCGTTACAGAAGGGTTGTACGGCAAAACCCTGCCACACCCTACCGCCAGGGGCTCTGGCGGTAGGTTTAGACAGCCTACCGCCACGGCCCGTGGCAGTAGTTACTTATCCACGTCAGCGCAGTCAAACGGTGGCCGTCCCCCTCCATCGCACTCTACCGCCATGGGCCGTGGCGGTAGGCTGTCTAACCCTACCGCCAGAGCCCCTGTCGGTAGCAAAAGGGTCAAATCCCAATTTTTTTTTGCAACCGGGGTCAGATCCTGAAATTCTTTGTCAAAAGGGTCAAAACATGAAATTTTGCCCAGCTCTGGCAACCCACCAGCTCCTCAAAATACGAGGAGCTGCCAGCTCCGTACTGTTTAACTGCAGCTCCGCCCTGCTCCCGGAGTGCAACGGCGGAGTGGAGGGACTCCGAACAGGGCTTAAATGTGTACTTCCTCTGTCCCATAATATAAGAGGGAGTAGCATTTAGCCGTTGTATCTGGATTCCTTTATTATATGTGCATGGAATGAAGGAATGAATTTACTTTAGAAGAAGTTGGCTATATTGCACAGAGCTTTTGTTGGCAAATCGCAGGGCTAAATATCCATCTCCACTCAGGCCTGTTCATCGATAAAGATAGATTTACTTGATTAAAAACGTTGCATCAAGACGATACAACCATAAGTTATTTACTTTCGACCTCTGCATAATTAAGATTAAGATGCACATATCACACACAAGGAGAACAAAAACATTAGCTAATATAGGTTGCGACAAAAAGAATAACGCCATCTAAGGTGATGGAGGGCAAGCAGGAGACTAAATCCCCATCCATTTCGGGTAAATTTTTTCTTGACTACCTGTTTCATGTGCATACATGCTGCCATAAACATGTCGATGCGCTGAAGGAAAAACGAGCAAGAACAAAGCCGGTTCTATATCCACACACATATATTGTTTTTTATCAAAATTTATATCATTTCTACATAGGCGAAAAGGCCAACAAAGCGTGTCTGCCCCACCATGAGTGTCTTAAATTTTCGTATATGATTAGCATGGACGAATCCACATTAAAAAAAGGTGTTTGATTCTTTTATCTTTGTGGCAAAAAAAATGGCTATTTACATGCCACTTTCGTTTCTTGAGGTTGTCTTTCGTTTGAACAATCCCTTCATGGAGAAATTAAAGTAAGATATTAACTTTTGATGGATTTTTAAGCTTTCAAATTCTATTAGTATTAACTGGAGCATGTTGAAATATGAGATGGGCTAGAGCCCATATGACAATTTCAGATTTAATCTCTAAGGGCCCATGTAGGTGACATGACAAGGTGGTGGGAAGTTTAGTCCCATACTGCTAGTGGAAGGAGAGTTGGAGTGGTTTATAAGGGATTCTCTCCCTCATGCTATTGGAGCTTGAGAAGAAAAGAAGCCCTCGCGCACTCCTCCTCCACGCTACGCCACAACGCGGGTTGCGGGATTGAGCTGAGCCGAGCTCGAGCTCACTCCACGCGTGGCCGCACATATATATGTGGGGCGCTGCCAACCCTAGCCGCCGAAAAACAGAACGCATCTCCATCTCTGCCTCCATGGCCTCCGAAACCCGCTGCCAAGGGGCGATTAGGTTTTTGGGTAGCGACTACGTGACTGCTCGCTTCTGTTCATCTACGTTCGCACCACCTTCGTCATCATCATGTCGACTGACGCCGACCGTGCCGCCGCTGAGAAGGCCGCCGAGGATGTCACGGCTGCTGCCACCGCCACTGCCGCCGCGTGGCCGATTGGAGGGTATACATCGCTTATCCCTCTCGTGTTTCTTTCTGTTGTAGCAGTACTAGCGAAATGCGTAGATGTTTCTACTATGTGCGTAGTACATGCTCTGTTATATCGTAATTAGTGTGTTATCAATGTTGTCCATGTCATGCTCATGATTTATTCATGGATTAATTTAATAAAAAAACTGCCTATTTACTTATCAATCCAAAAACCTAAATTGTGTAGGAGTTTTTTGAATTCCGGTTTTTCTGCTGCACTGAAACCGTCCCCGTTTACGGGGACGTACTTTAAGTGTTGGCATTTTGCTGCTGCACTGAAACCGTCCCCGTTTAGGGGGACGTACTTTAAGCGTTGGCAGACTAAAACCACCTTATGGCTCACGGCCATGAACGTGTTTTGGGTCGCCGGTGTGACTCCCACAGGAACGATCGCTCCCGAACAAGAGAAGGTGTTCAAGGAGGCCACTGTCGTGTTCCTCGGGGCAGTTCTGATCGTGATTGGAGATAAGCTGGTTGACGCATATTTGCATATGCGGTCTACCAAGGACTTGTGGGAGGCGCTCGAATCTAAGTTCGGGGCGGCCGATGCAGGGAGCGAGATGTATATTATAGAGCAGTTCCACGATTACAAGATGGTTGAAAACCGTCCTGTATTGGAGCAGGCTCCTGAGATAATATGCATTGTTAAGGAGCTTGAGCTTCTTAAGTGCGAGTTACCGGGCAAGTTTGTCGCGGGCTGCATAATCGCTAAGCTCCCCAATTCCTGGAGGAACTTTGCCACCACTGTGAAACATCAGAGGCGTGAATTCTCTGTGGAGGATGTCATTGGCCATCTGAGTGTTGAGCAGAATTCAAGGGCAAAGGACTCGCACGGAAAAGGGGTTGAAGGAACTTCTGTGGCCAATATGGTGCATCAGAAGAACTCCAATTCCCACAAGCCCAAGGGAAAGAACGGTGTCCAACAGAATGCCGACTTTAAGAAGAAGGGTAAGAAGACCTTCAAGAAGAACAAGAAGGATGATGGCTACTTTACTTGTGGTTCGGTTGAACATTGGGCCAACAAGTGCCCAAACAAGTACAAGAAGCCAGGGCAGGACTCCAAGTCTGTCAATATGATTGTGAGCAACAATGAGAGTGGTGCATCTGGGTACGGTAATTTATTTGCTGTATTTTCAGTTTGGCCTTCCACCGATTGGTGGGTCGACTCAGTGCAGTGTTCATGTGTGTGCCGACACTTCATTGTTTTCTTCTTACTGTGCCACAGGTCACGGGTCCGTCTTGATGGGGAATGGCGCGAGTGCTTCGTTCTTGGTGTTGGCGCGGTCGATCTGAAGTTTACTTGGGAAGGATCGTGCGGTGAAAGAACGTGCATCATGTCCCCGCCATCAAGAAGAACCTCGTTAGTGGCTCCCTTCTATGTAGAGAAGGGTTTAAGTTGGTATTCAAGTCTAATAAATTAGTTGTTATGAAATATGGACTATTTGTTGGAAAGGGTTATGAATGCGGAGGCATGTCCCGCCTTTCTCTTGCAGATCTATGTAATAAAGTCGTGAACAAATATTCATTTGAGTGTTAATGAATCTGAAGTATGGCATTCACGTCTTTGTCACATTAGTTTCGGTGTTATGACGTGGCTAGCAAAATCGAATTTAATCCCGAGTTTCACTTTAGCCAAAGGTTCTAAGTGCCATTCGTGTGTGCAATCTAAGTGTAACATCCCAAATTTTCAATTTGGGATGTTATACATAGATCATCATTGCATATCATATTTTTGTTGCATTGTTGGCTAGATCCTAGAAATTCTACGCAACTCAAGTGAAGGAAATATGCCCTAGAGGCAATAATAAAGTTATTATTTATTTCCTTATTTCATGATAAATGTTTATTATTCATGCTAGAATTGTATTAACCGGAAACATGATACATGTGTGAATACATAGACAAACATATAGTCACTAGTATGCCTCTACTTGACTAGCTCATTAATCAAAGATGGTTATGTTTCCTAACCATAGATATGTGTTGTTATTTGATTAATGGGATCACATCATTAGGAGAATGATGTGATTGACATGACCCATTCCGTTAGCCTAGCACTTGATCGTTTAGTATATTGCTATTGCTTTCTTCATGACTTATACATGTTCCTGTAACTATGAGATTATGCAACTCCCATTTACCGGAGGAACACTTTGGGTGCTACCAAACGTCACAACGTAATCGGGTGATTATAAAGGAGTACTACAGGTGTCTCCAAAGGTACATGTTGGGTTGGCGATTTCGAGATTAGGTTTTGTCACTCCGATTGTCTGGAGAGGTATCTTCGGCCCTCTCGGTAATGCACATCACTATAAGCCTTGCAAGCAATGTAACTAATAAGTTAGTTACGGGATGATGCATTACGTAATGAGTAAAGAGACTTGCCAAGAATCTAGATTGAACTAGGTATTGGATACCGACGATCAAATCTCGCAAGTAACATACCGATGACAAAGGGAACAACGTATGTTGTTATGCGGTTTGACCGATAAAGATCTTCGTAGAATATGTAGGAGCCAATATGAGCATCCAGGTTCCGCTATTGGTTATTGACCAAGAATAGTTCTAGGTCATGTCTACATAGTTCTCGAACCCGTAGGGTCCGCACGCTTAACGTTACGATGACAGTTTTATTATGAGTTTATAAGTTTTGATGTACCGAAGTTTGTTCGGAGTCCCGTATATGATCACGGACATGACGAGGAGTCTCGAAATGGTCGAGACATAAAGATTGATATATTGGAAGCCTATATTTGGATATCGGAATGGTTCCGGGTGAAATCGGGATTTTCTTAACACCGGGTTACCGGAACCTCCCGGGAATAATGGGCCTTAGTGGGCCATGAGGGAGAAGAGGAGGCCGGCGGGGCAGGCGCGTGGCCCTCCCCTAGTCCGAATAGGACAAGGAGAGGGGGCGGCGCCTTCCTCTTTCCCTCCCCCTTCCTTCTCCAACAAGGCAAGAGGGGAGTCCTACTCCCGGTGGGAGTAGGACTCTCCAGCGCACTTTGGGGGCCGGGCCACCTCCCTCCCTCCTTTATATACGGGGCAGGGAGCACCCCAGACACACAAGTTGATCTACGGATTGTTCCTTAGCCGTGTGCGGTGCCCCCTCCACCATATTCCACCTCGGTCATATCGTCATGGAGGTTAGGCGAAGCCCTCGCCCGATAGAGCATCATCATCGTCACCACGCCGTCGTCTTGTGGAACTCATCCCCGACGCTTTGCTGGATCGGAGCTCGGGGATCATCATCGAGCTGAACGTGTGCTGAACTCGGAGGTGCCGTACGTTCGGTACTTGGATCGGTCGGATCGTGAAGACGTACGACTACATCAACCACGTTGTCATAACGCTTCCGCTTACGGTCTACGAGGGTACGTGGACAATACTCTCCCCTCTCGTTGCTATGCCATCACCATGATCTTGCGTGTGCGTAGGATTTTTTTTGAAATTACTACGTTCCCCAACATCAAGGACCAACGGAGAGAGTTGGGGATTTCGTTATTTTCATATTTGAGTTTTCTCAAATTTTGGAAATAGGATCGTTTGATTTTATTTATTTTATCTTCAATTATTTCTACTATCAAAATATGAGAGAGGGAATAAAATGACTTTCCCAAAATAAATAAATAATGATGATTTAATATAAAAATCAAATAAGATTTTATTTTGGAGTTTTTCGTTTTTTATTTGGATTTAGGAAAAATGCGCATTTTTCAAAATTGCATTTAGGCCCCAAATAAATGTTCAGCTTGTCCGGCTTGATTTTAGAAGCCGCGGAAAATTTATTTCGGGATTTTTGGAGACCGTTTAGTATTTCTTTCGTTTGATTTTCTGCGTAATTATTTAAAAACGCGAGTCGATCTTGGGCCGTACCAGGCGGGACTCCGCCGGGGCAGCTTATATAAGCGCCGCCGAGCCGCTAACCCAACAACCACCGCAGCCACCGCCCAAACCCTAACCCTAATCGGGCCTGCATTGCCAAACCCATGCCGCCGCGCCGCCGACCAGCGCCCGCCGCCGCCGCCGCCATTGCCGCCGCCGCCCGCCGTCGCCGGAGCCACCGCCGCCGACCGCCTCCCGAGGTTCGCCGCGCCTCGTAAACCGCGCCGTCGGTTTTTTTCAAAAACCGTTCCGTTTTCTACGGTTTATTTTTTTAGTTTCGGTTTTTTTATTAGGTCGGTTTTTTCCGGTTAGGTTAAATAGCGAGCATTCGCTCGTTCGTTCGTTTTAACGAACGTGTTCGTCAGATTAGATCTAGTTAACAAACGTTCGTTCGTTAACCTGTTCGTCGTTTTTTGTTTTTCTCGGATTTAATCCGTGATTTTTCTGATCGCGATTTCTAATCCGATTTTCGTTTTAGTATAACTTTTCGCTCGTTTATCGGATTCAGGCGATTCAAGCGCCTGGAGTTTCGTCTCGAAACCCTCTTTCCGAATAACCAAGTGAAACAAGTTTTTGCTTCTGTAAAATTTGACTTAGATCCAGATTAGTAAAACGAAGCTGTTTTCTTTCGCCGTTTGACTTCCGTTGCTTCGTTTGTTTTGATTCCTTTTGCAAACCGGAGTTCTTAAGTTGAACTTTCTGGTTAGATCTTTTATTTGAGTTTTACCCGTGCATTAGGTGAGTACTTATTGTATGCTTGTTTGTTTGTCTGCGATAGAATAGCCGGAGTGCGCCGCCTGTTATTTCAAGTCTCTAGGTTTCGCGGATCATCAGCAAGGCAAGTAACACTTTGATCATATCTTTTCTCATACCCAGTTTTTATGCATTAGATCAATCTTCAAACATTGCATTGATTTAGGATCTAATTAAATTGTGGGATGGGAAGTAGTTGAGGTAGTACCTATTACCTGTTTTATTATCAACCCTTGGGAGTTACTTCTGCGTTTGCTTATTATGCCATGCTATGCTAGTAGACGTGTATTGGGTGAGTGTATTCCATGACATATGTGAGATTGTTAAATTAATGGTTTACTTAAGGTGGCAACTTAAACACACATCTGGGTGGATTGAGGCACCTGGTTTCTCTGTGATTTGCCTGCTTTTTCTTGGACCGCCACCTGTGCTCAAAGGGATCATGAGATTATTCATGCTAGAAACTTCCGTGTGCAGCCACAAGCCTTTATGGGCTCTGGCATAGTTGATTAAGTCGTATGAACTCTTACGGGTAGACTAGCAGATGTAGGGGAAAGTAGGTGTACCGGTCTACCCACACGTAAGGTGCTAGCGCTTCCGAAAGACTATGTCTCGGTCATCCGTTTCTCAAACATCATGTAGTGCGAGAAATCCAACGGAGGCGATCGAGTCTTGTGGGTAAAAGTTTGTAAACCTCTGCAGAGTGTATAAAACTAATCATGATTAGCCGTGTCCCCGGTTATGGACATCTTGAGTATCTAGTACTTGGATATCATGTGAATCTCATCATGTTACTTCTAATTAATATTGTTGGGATGATAATGAGTACTTTTAATTGGGATTGAGAATGCTGTCAACCATTCTCAATGTTTAACAACCACCATGATAGTTAAATAAACTTATTCCTTTGCAATAGGGAAAAATTGGCTTTACGCAAAACTGTAACCATAGAGCTTTCCACCAGCCAAATATGCATGTAGTATAGTTACTCCATTATTGTTCTCTATGTGTTACATTGCCAGCATATTCCATGTGCTGACCCATTTTCGGCCTGCAACGTTTCATGTTGCAGACTTTTCGCAATTTGCAGTAAGGTGCTTAGGTCGTGGTTCTATACTCTGATGCCGTTGGAGTTGATGGACTCGCTTATTCTTCCAAGCCTTCCGCTGTTATCGTATTTAGATGGCCTTATGCCATATTTATTTTATTAAGTTCTCTTTTGAGACACTCGATGCAATAAGTGTGTGATTGCTACTCTATTATAAATCCTTCAAGTACTGTGTGGTGTCAGCATTACTGATCCAGGGATGACACCTGAGCACAGAGATCGGACTGTTTGAGGCCTGGTCGAGATGGTATCAGAGCACACGCTGACTGTAGGACACGACCATTAAGCTAAAGCCCTAGATCACTACTCTCTTCTCATTTCTAACTCCTCATCTTTTCTACTCTTTTAGGATGACGGAAGCGAGGATCAAGTTCACCCAAATGGATGAAGATACACCCTTTGGACGACACACTGAAGGAAGTCACTAAGTACTGAACATCGGAATACCAAGCTTCACGGGACCTACAATTCCACTTTACGAAGAGGAGTCTTTGGAAGATTCAAGCTCAAGTTCCCGGAAGGACGTTTGTGCCAATCACGGAGCCCATAGAGTGTGTTTTTAATGCACCAACTTGGAGTCTGGGAAAGAGCATGGCAGCTCACATAACCATGGGACGCATTGGAGAAGTTTACCAAGATGACCTCAAGGATACTATCTACCAGATTTGCGGACGCCGAGATGAACAATGGGAGATAGTTAGCACTAATAAGGACCGATCCATTGCAGATTTCATCCAAGAGTTAAATCAGCACATTCGATGCCAGGAGAACCAGATGTGCGCAGACATGATGGAGTTGAAGAAAGCAAAAGCCAAGATTATCGAACTAGAAGGAGAACTGAAGGCCACTCGCAAGGACTACATGGAGGAGATTGTAGCTCTAGTGAGGCAAAACGGCGATCTTAAGGAGAAGATTGAAGAACTCATGGGAAATTCATCACCCGAAGGAGAAGATGAAGATTGCACTGTCAGAGAACTACATCATCATCGGCGACACCGATTCCGATCCTAGTGATGATGATTTTGAAGATGAAGCTGGAGCAGATATCATGGAGTCTTCATCGGAGCAGTTTTTCTAGTTGACCACCATAACAGTAGTAGAATTCCCCCATTAAAAAAAATTATTTTTAGTTCCAGCAATTTGTAATGATAGATAGACCATTGTATGCCCTTGTTGATTTGATTGGAGTGATATTGTGTGTTTTTGTCTCATGTGCATATGGGTAGTGTTTTCTCCCTAGATCTCATTCTATTCTTAACTCTCGTCTTTTCTATAAACCCTCAGATGCCTCCGAGACGCGACCCCGGATTTGTTTTCCCGCCGGAGATCACTCAGTTGATTCAGCAACAGAATGCCTTGATTCAAACATTGGTACAGAACCAAGGCAACAACAACAACAACAACAACAACAACAACAACAACAACAACAACACCAACAACCCACCGCCCCCACCACCGCTGATCATTTGACCCGTTTCTTAAGGCTGAATCCGCGGTGTTTTCCAAAGAGTAATCGAGCCGATTGTTGCAGATGATTGGCTCCGCAAAGTAGGGAGGAGTTAACCACCGCAGGATGTACAGATGGGGAAAAGGTGAAATTTGCCGCACATCAGCTTGAAGGACCCGCAAAGAAGCATGGTGGGAGAATTTTACGACCACTTACCTCAGAGAAACTGTCACATGGGATCGGGCCACAAGCTTTCCGATTGCCCATGTTTCAAATGGAGCTATGGCCATGAAGAAGCGTGAGTTTCAAACTTGCGCCAAGGAGGAGACAGTTGGCCACAAGTATGTGGATGACTTTAGTAAACTAGCACATTATGCCCCAGATGACGTTGCTACGAATGTGACTAAGCAAGGTGAGAAGTTTCTAGAAGGACTGAACGATGAGCTGAGCATGCAGTTGATGGTAGCCACCTTCAATAACTACCAGGAGTTGGTAGACCGTGCTCTTATGATTGAAGGGAAGCAGCAGCAGATTGACAATCGTAAGAGGAAGTATGGACAGGGGAAGTACAATTCTGGAGCTCAGCAGAAATTACGCTTTACCCCAAAGACAGGAGGTCAATTTCAGCATACTCACGGAGGGGGTAGCTCGCACAATCATAATGGCACAAAGAATGGAAACGGGAATGGAGGAAGTAATGGACAAAACCGCACCAACCCGTCAACACCATCCAAGGTGGACCTGAGCCATATCACTTGTTTTAAGTGCCGTAAGACTGGGCATTATGCAAATGAATGTCCAGAGGCCCAAAATGGTAACGACAATGGAAGCTCGTGAAAGAAGCGAAACCTTTAACAGAGGATAGGTGAACCACGTTAGCGTGGAGGAGGTTGAAGCTTCGGCCGATGCGAATAGGTAAGTTTTGGTTAAGTCATTTATCGCAGCTTGTTCTTTTTGATACGGGTGCATCGCATTCATACATATCAAGGGGATTTGTGGATAAGTTTAGCCTGCCCACTAGGACTCTTAAGACGCCCATGCTAGTAAGCTCACCAGAGCGGAGTATATGGCCACCAAGGATGTTTTCAAGTGTCTTTAAGTATAGGAAGGCATGTTTTCCCAACGGATTTAATTATATTGGAGTCCCAAGGTTTGGATGTAATTCTTGGTATGGATTGGCTGTCGATGTATGGAGGAAACATCGATTGCGCTAGTAAGACAATTTTGCTTACGACACCAGAAGGAAGGAGAATCAAGTATGTATCATGGCATGAGCCGAGGAGGGCACATGTAAATTCCTTATCAGGAGTTGTGCAGGAGGAAGTACTAGTGGTAAGGGATTACTCGGACGTGTTTCCGGAAGAGTTGCCAGGCATGCCGCCAGACAGAGACATTGAGTTTCGATTGAACTCTTGCCAGAACCGGGCCGATATCTAAGAGACCATATAGGATGCCAGCCCAAGATTTGGAGGAAATTAAGAAACAGATTAAGGAGTTGCTGGACAAAGGTTTTATTCGCCCAAGTTCCTCACCTTGGGGATCGCCAGTACTTCTGGTGGAGAAGAAGGATGGATCATTAAGAATGGTTGTTGATTATCGAGGATTGAACGAAGTGACAAACAAGAACAAATACCCGTTACCGATGATCAACGACTTGTTTGACCAGTTGCAAGGAGCTAAAGTATTTTCCAAAATCGATTTGCGATCAGGATACCATCAGTTTAAGATTCGGGAGCAGGATATACCTAAGACGACTTTTACCACCAGGTATGGGCTGTATGAGTATACCGTGATGTCATTTGGTCTGACTAACGCCCAGCCTATTTTATGAACATGATGAACAAGGTGTTTATGGAGTTTTTGGATAAGTTCATCGTGGTGTTCATTGATGATATTTTGGTTTACTCGAAGAATGAAGAAGAACATAAGGAGCATTTGCGTTTGGTACTGGAGAAGCTCAGAGAACATCAGTTATATGCCAAGTTCAGTAAATGTGAGTTTTGGTTAAAGGAAGTTGGATTTCTCGAACATGTTATATCCGGAGAAGGTATAGCAGTAGACCCCACTAAAGTTGCCACTGTGACAAATTGGGAAGCACCAATAATAGTTGGAGAGATCCGGAGTTTTCTTGGACTAGCAGGATACTACCGGAGGTTTATTGAGAACTTCTCGAGGATTGCGAAGTCTATGACATAATTGTTGAAGAAGGATACCAAGTTCATATGGACTGAGGAGTGTGAGGCTATTTTCCAGGAGTTGAAGAAACGTTTGGTTACCTCACCAGTGCTAATTCTGCCAGATCAGACCAAGGATTATGAGGTGTATTGCGACGCTTCACGTCGAGGACTTGGAGCAGTGCTCATGCAGGAGGGAAGAGTTGTTTCGTATGCTTCACGACAGCTGAAATATGAATTGAATTATGCCACGCATGATTTGGAGTTAGCAGCCGTAGTGCATGCTTTGAAAACATGGAGACATTTTTCTCATTGGAAATCGTTGTGAGGTGTATACGGATCACAAGAGTTTGAAGTACATTTTCACGCAAAAGGTATTGAATCTCAGGCAAAGGAGATGGTTGGAGCTCATCAAGGATTATGATCTGAGGTTGCATTACCATCCCGGAAAGGCTAATGTAGTAGCTGACACATTAAGCCGTAAGAGCCATGTCAACGCACTAATGACGGGAGAAATACCAAAGGAGTTAGCCGAGGATCTTCATGAGCTATGTTTGGAAATAGTTCCGAGAGGCTATGTAGCGTTTGGAAATTCAAATACTTTGATGGATAAAATCAGTGAAGCTCAAAAGACAGATAAGGAAGTTGCTTCTATTAAGGAGAAAATGAGCGAAGGAAAGGCTAAGGGATTTCGTGAGGATGAGCACGATACCTTATGGGTTGAGGACCATGTTTATGTGCCCAATGACCCGGAGATCAGGAAGTTGATTCTGCTAGAGGCACATGATTCACCATATTCGATTCACCCAGGAAATACCAAGATGTATTTGGATTTGAAAAATACTTTCTGGTGGACCGGAATGAAGAAGGATATTGCAAAATATGTAGCAGTTTGTGATGTATGTCAGAGAGTAAAGTCAGAACATCAGAAGCCAGCAGGATTGTTACATCCATTGCCGATACCCGAATGGAAGTGGGATAAACTAGGCATGGATTTTATCACGGAATTACCCAGGACTCGTTCCGGCTATGACTCGATTTGGGTTGTAGTGGATCGATTGACGAAGGTAGCACACTTCATTCCAGTAAAGACTACCTACAGTAGTGCCAAATTGGCTAAGATATACATGACCAGGATCGTCTGTTTGCATGGAGTTCCGAGGAGTATAGTATCGCATGAGGAACCCGGTTTACCTCAAGTTCGGAAGCGGTTGCACGAAACTTTGTGTACCAGGCTGGAGTTTAGCACAACTTTCCATCCACAGACCGATGGACAAACCGAGAGAGTCAACCAGATTTTGGAAGATATGCTTAGAGCTTGTGCTTTGGATTATGGATCAAGTTGGGATGACAACTTGCCATACGCTGAATTTTCTTACAACAACAGTTATCAATCCAGTTTGAAAATGGCCCCTTTTGAAGCCTGGTACGGAAGGAGGTGCAGGACCCCATTGTTGTGGGATGAAGTTGGAGACCGCCAGTTGTTTGGACCAGATTTGATTAAGGAGTCTGAACGGAAAGTGAAGTTAATTCGCGATAGGCTCAAGGGAGCCCAGTCAAGACAGAAGAGCTATGCGGATTCAAAACGCAAGAAGGAGACGGAGTACTGAAGTCGGAGACCGAGTTTATCTTCGAGTATCTCCGCTTCGAGGAGTAAAGCGTTTTGGAGTTAAAGGAAAGTTAGCACCCCGATTTGTAGGACCATATCGTGTTTTGGAACGTATGGGAGAAGTTGCTTACAAGTTGGAATTACCCAAGGGATTGTCAGGTGTGCATGATGTGTTCCATGTTTCTCAGTTAAAGAAGTGCCACGCAGAGATGGCTGATATACCACTGAGAGATACAGTGCCACTGGAAGCGATTCAGTTGAACGACGATTTGACCTACGAGGAGAAACCAGTTAAGATTCTGGAGTTTGCCAGCCGAGTCACCCGCAGCAAGGTCATCAAGTTTTGCAAAGTTCAGTGGAGCCACCACACCGAGGAAGAAGCCACCTGGGAGCGAGAGGAAGATTTGCTTAAGGCCCACCCTCACCTAATTGCTAGCCAACCCGAATCTCGAGGGCGAGATTCATCTTAAGGGGGGTAGGTTTGTAACATCCCAAATTTTCAATTTGGAATGTTATACATAGATCATCATTGCATATCGTATTTTTGTTGCATTGTTGGCTAGATCCTAGAAATTCTACGCAACTCAAGGACCCACGGAGAGAGTTGGGGATTTCGCTATTTTCATATTTGAGTTTTCTCAAATTTTGAAAATAGGATCGTTTGATTTTATTTATTTTATCTTCAATTATTTATACAATCAAAATATGAGAGAGGGAATAAAATTTCTTTCCCAAAATAAAGAAATAATGAAGATTTAATAAAAAAATCAAATAAGATTTTATTTTGGAGTTTTTTGTTTTTTTATTTGGATTTAGGAAAAATGCGCTTTTTCAAAATTCCATTTAGGCCCCAAATAAATGTTCATCTTGTCCGGCTTGATTTTAGAAGCCGGGGAAAATTTATTTCAGGATTTTTGGAGACCGTTTAGTATTTCTTTCGTTTGATTTTCTGCGCGTAATTATTAAAAAAAACGTGAACCGACCTTCTGCCAGACTCGAAGGGACTCATGGGGCAGCTTATATAAAGCGCCCGAGCCGCCCCAGCCCAACAACCCCGCCGCCGCCCACCGCCTAAATCCTAACCCTAACCGGCCCGCCCCTGCGCCGCTGCCGCCGCCACCACAAGACGCCACAGACGCCGCCGCCACGCCCGCCGCCGAGCCGGAGCCGCCGCCGATCGCCTCCTGAGGTTCGCCATGCCTCGTAAACCGCGCCGTCGGTTTTTTTCAAAAACCGTTCCGTTTTCTACGGTTTATTTTTTTAGTTTCAGTTTTTTTATTAGATCGTTTTTTTCAGTTAGGTTAAATAGCGAGCGTTTGCTCGTTCGTTCGTTTTAACGAACGTGTTCGTCAGATTAGATCTAGTTAACGAACGTTCGCTTGTTAACTCCGTTCGCTGCTTTTTCTTTTTCTCGGATTTAATCCGCGATTTTTCTGATCGCGATTTCTGATCCGATTTTCATTTTAGTATAACTTTTCGCTCGTATATCGGAATCAGGCGATTCAAGCGCCTGGAGTTTTGTATCGAAACCCTCTTTCCTAATAACCAACTTAAACAAGTTTTCGCTTCTGTAAAATTTGACTTAGATCCAGATTAGTAAACGAAGCTGTTTTCTTTCGCCGTTTGACTTCCGTTGCTTCGTTTGTTTTGATTCTTTTTGCAAATCGGAGTTCTTAAGTTGAACTTTCTGGTAGATGTTTTATTTGAGTTTTACCCGTGCATTAGGTGAGTACTTATTGTATGCTTGTTTGTTTGTCTGCGATAGAATACCCGGAGTGCGCCGCCTGTTATTTCGAGTCTCTAGGTTTCGCGGATCATCAGCAAGGCAAGTAACACTTTGATCATATCTTTTCTCATACCCAGTTTTTATGCATTAGATCAATCTTCAAACATTGCAGTGATTTAGGATCTAATTAAATTGTGGGATGGGAAGTAGTTGAGGTAGTACCTATTACCTGTTTTATTATCAACCCTTGGGAGTTACTTATGTGTTTGCTTATTATGCCATGCTATGCTAGTAGACGTGGATTGAGTGAGTGTATTCCATGACAGATGTGAGATTGTTAAATTAATGGTTTACTTAAGGTGGAAACTTAAACACACATCTAGGTGGATTGAGGCACCTGGTTTCTAGGACTTGCCTGTTTTTCTTCGGACCGCCACCCAGGCTCAAAGGGATCATGAGATTATTCATGCTAGAAACTTCCGTGTGCAGCCACAAGCCTTTATGGGCTCTGGCATAGTTGATTAAGTCGTGCGAACTCTTACGGGTAGACTAGCAGATGTAGGGGAAAGTAGGTGTACCGGTCTACCCACACGTAAGGTGCTAGCGCTTCCGAAAGACTATGTCTCGATCATCCGTTTCTCAAACATCATGTAGTGCGAGAAATCCAACGGAGGCGATTGAGTCTTGTGGGGAAAAGTGCGCAAACCTCTGCAGAGTGTATAAAACTAATCATGATTAGCCGTGTCCCTGGTTATGGACATCTTGAGTATCTAGTACTTGGATATCATGTGAATCTCATCATGTTACTTCTAATTAATATTGTTGGGATGATAATGAGTACTTTTAATTGGGATTGAGAATGCTGTCAACCATTCTCAATGTTTAAGAACCACCATGATAGTTAAATAAACTTATTCCTTTGCATTAGGGAAAAATTGGCTTTACGCAAAACTGTAACCATAGAGCTTTCCACCAGCCAAATATGCATGTAGTATAGTTATTCTATTATTGTTCTCTATGTGTTACATTGCCAAAGATATTCCATGTCTTGACCCGTTTTCGCCCGCAACGCTTTCATGTTGCAGACTTTTCAGACAACGAGTAAGGTGCTTAGGTCGTGGTTTTATACTCAGTGATGCCGTTGGAGTTGATGGACTCGCTTATTCTTCCAAGCCTTCCGCTGTTATCGTATTTAGATGGCCTTATGCCATATTTATTTTATTAAGTTCTCTTTTGAGACACTCGATGCAATAAGTGTGTGATTGCTACTCTGTTATAAATCCTTCAAGTACTGTGTGGTGTCAGCATTACTGATCCAGGGATGACACCTGAGCACAGAGATCGGACTGTTTGAGGTCTGGTCGCTACACTAAGCAACCTCTCAAGCCTCATAAGGCAGCAGAGGAGAGACACTTGGCGCCACTGGAACTCATACATTCTGATCTTTGTGAGATGAACGGTGTGTTGACTAAAGGTGGAAAGAAATATTTCATGACTTTGATAGATGATTCCACTAGATATTGCTATGTGTATCTGTTAAATACTAAAGATGAGGCTCTACACTACTTCAAAATCTATAAGGCAGAAGTTGAGAATCAACTTGAAAAGAAAATTAAACGAGTCCGGTCAGATCGTGGTGGAGAGTACTTCTCAAAAGAGTTGCCGAGCAGAAAAACCGTACTCTAACTGATTTGGTTAACGCCATGTTAGATACGTCGGGTTTATCCAAGGCATGGTGGGGGGAGGCTATAATGACATCATGCCATGTCCTGAATAAAGTTCCGACAAAGGATAACGAGATCACTCCTTATGAGAAGTGGACCAAGAGAAGGACAACACTCAGATTTACGTACTTGGGGCTGCTTGGCGAAAGTTAATTTGCCGATCCCCAAAAAGCGTAAGCTTGGACCAAAGACTGTGGACTGTGTTAATTTGGGCTACGCTATGAATAGTGTTGGCTATAGATTTCTAGTAGTGAAATCTGAGGTACCTGACATGAAGGTCGGTACAATTATGGAGTCTAAGGATGCTACATTCTTTGAGGACATTTTCCCCGTGAGAGAAGTACAAAGCACTTCTAGACAGGAATCTGAGGAGACTCCTGAAGCTGCCATTCCGATGGAATATTATAAACAAACACATGATGAAAATCCTGAGGAGGATATTGAGGAAACCCTTGGTAGGGGCAAGAGACAAAGGACTGTAAAGACCTTTGGTGATGATTTCTTCACATACCTCGTGGAGGATAATCCCACTTCTATTTCAGAAGCGTATGCATCTCCAGAAGCTGACTACTGGAAGGATGCGGTCCATAGCGAGATGGATTCCATCATGGCTAACGGGACTTGGGAGCTTACTGAACGTCCTTACTGTTGCAAACCATTGGGATGCAAGTGGGTGTTCAAGAAGAAGCTTAGGCCCGACGGTACGATAGAGAAGTACAAGGCTAGGCTTGTGGCCAAGGGCTACGCCCAGGAAGAAGAAAAAGATTTCTTTGACACTTATTCACCTGTGGCCAGACTGACCACCATTCGAGTATTACTCTCATTGGCGGCCTCGCATGGTCTTCTCATTCATCAGATGGATGTTAAGACGACTTTCCTGAACGGAGAGCTAAAGGAGGAAATCTATATGCAACAGCCTTATGGCTTTGTGATAGATGGTCATGAAGGAAATGTGTGTAAGTTGGTGAAATCTTTGTATGGCCTGAGACAAGCGCCTAAGCAATGGCATGGCAAGTTTAATGAAACATTGACATCTATTGGCTTTGTTGTTAATGAGGCCGACAAATGTGTATACTATCACTATGGTGGGGGCGAAGGAGTTATACTGTGTTTGTATGTTGATGACATACTAATATTTGGAACTAATCTCAAGTTGATCGAGGAGGTCAAGTCTTTCCTATCTCAAAACTTTGAGATGAAGGACCCTTGGAGTGGCTGATGTTATCTTGAACATCAAGCTATTGAGAGATGATGAGGGTGGGATTACACTTCTGCAATCCCATTATGTTGAGAAGGTGTTGAGTCTCTTTGGATATTCGGACTGCAAACCATCTCAAACACCATATGATAAAGGCACATCTATAGATCAATTGAGATACTCTCAGATTGTTGGTTCATTCCAGTATCTAGCGAGCGCAACGAGGACTGACATCGCATTTGCTATTAGCAAACTGAGCCGATTTGTTTCCAAACCGGGCGATGTACATTGGCGTGCTCTTGAGAGAGTTATGCGCTATCTGAAAGGTACTTATTGTTGGGGAACGTAACATAAATTCAAAATTTTCTACGCATCACCAAGATCAATCTATGGAGAGACTAGCAATGAGAGAGAGGGGAGTGCATCTTCATACCCTTGAAGATCGCGATGCGGAAGCGTTACAAGAATGCGGTTGGTGGAGTCGTACACGCAGCGATTTAGATCACGGTCGAATCCGATCTAAGCGCCGAACGGACGACGCCTCCGCGTTAAACACACGTATAGCCTAGGGACGTCTCCTCCTTCTTGATCCAGCAAGGGGAGAGGAGAAGTTGAGGGAAAAACTCCAGCAGCACGACGGCGTGGTGGCGATGGAGCTCGTGGTTCTCCGGCAGGGCTTTGCCAAGCACTACGGAGGAGGAGGGGGTGTTGGAGGAGGGAGGGGGTTGCGCCAGGGAAGAGGTGCGGCTGCCCTCCCACCCCTCCACTATATATAGGGGCAAGGAGAGGGGAGGCGCCTAGGGTTTCCCCTAGGGGCGACGGCCACAGATTGGATCTCCCTAGGGAAAATCCTAGGAGACTTGCCCCCAAGCCAAGCGGTGGAGGATTGCCTCCCAAGCCGTGTGGAGGCGCCCCACCTCCCCAAATAACAGGGTGTGGGGGGCGCACCACCCCTTAGTGGGCTTGTTTGCCCCTTCCCCTTTGGCCCATGAGGCCCTCCAACACTTGCCGGGGCTCCCAAAACACCTTTCGGTCATGCTGGCCATAGCCTGGTACCCCCGGAACACTTCCGGACTCCAATACCCTTCGTACAATATATCGATCTTCACCGCTGGAACATTCCGGAACTCCTCGTGATGTCCGGGATCACATCCGGTACTCCGAACTACCTTCGGTAACCACATACTATTTCCCATAACAACTCTAGTGTCACCGAACCTTAAGTGTGTAGACCCTACGGGTTCGGGAATCATGCAGACATGACCGAGACAGCTCTCTGGCCAATAACCAACAACGGGATCTGGATACCCATGTTGGCTCCCACATGTTCCACGATGATCTCATCGGATGAACCACGATGTCAAGGATTCAAGCAATCCCGTATACAATTCCCTTTGTCAATCGGTACGTTATTTGCCCGAGATTCAATCGTCGGTATCCCAATACCTTGTTCAATCTCGTTACCAGTAAGTCACTTTACTCGTTCCGTAATGCATGACCCCGTGACTAACTACTTAGTCACATTGAGCTCATTATGATGATGCATTACCGAGTGGGCCCAGAGATACCTCTCCGTCATACGGAGTGACAAATCCCAGTCTCGATTCGTGCCAACCCAACAGACACTTTCGGAGATGCCTGTAGTGTACCTTTATAGCCACCCAGTTATGTTGTGACGTTTGGTACACCCAAAGCATTCCTACGGTATCCGGGAGTTGCACAATCTCATGGTCTAAGGAAATGATACTTGACATTAGAAAAGCTTTAGCAAACGAACTACACGATCTTTGTGCTACGCTTAGGATTGGGTCTTGTCCATCACATCATTCTCCTAATGATGTGATCCCGCTTATCAATGACATCTAATGTTCATGGTCGGAAACCATGACCATCTATTGATCAACGAGCTAGTCAACTAGAGGCTCACTAGGGACATGTTGTGGTCTATGTATTCAAACATGTAATACGGTTTCCGTTTAATACAATTATAGCATGAACAATAGACAATTATCATGAAAAAGGAAATATAATAATAACCATTTTATTATTGACTCTAGGGCATATTTCCAACAGTCTCCCACTTGCACTAGAGTCAATAATCTAGTTCACATCACTATGTGATTGCAATGAATCCAACACCCCGTGGGTTTGATCAAATCTCGCCAGAGAGAGGTTATTAGTCAACGGGTCTGAATCTTTCAGATCCGTGTGTGCTTTACAAATCTCTGTGTCATCTCCTAGATGCAGCTACCACACGCTATTTGGAACTATTCCAAATAACTGCTCTACTATACGAATCCGGTCTACTACTCAGAGTCATCCAGATTAGTGTCAAAGTTCGCATCAGCGTAACCCTTTACGACGAACTCCTTTACCAGCTCCATAATCAAGAAAATTCCTTAGTCCACTAGTTACTAAGGATAACCTTGACTGATGTCCTGTGATCCATTCCTGGATCACACTTGTACCCCTATAGTCGACTCATGGCAAGGCACACTTTAGGTGCGGTACACAGCATAGCATACTGTGGAGCCTACGTCTAAAGCATAGGGGACGACCTTCGTCCTTTCTCTCTCTTCTGCCGTGGTCAGGTCTTGAGTCTTACTCAATACTCACACCTTATAACACAACCAATAACTCCTTCTCTGCCGATCTATTTTGAAGTCCTTCAAAATCTTGTCACGGTGCGTACTCATTTGAAAGTACTATCAAGTGATTTTGATCTATCCTTATAGATCTTGATGCTCAATGTTCAAGTAGCTCAATCCAGGTTTTCCCTTGAAAAACACTTTTCAAATAACCCTATATGCTTTCCAGAAATTCTACATCATTTCTGATCAACAATATGTTTACAACATATACTCATCAGAAATTTTATAGTGCTCCCACTCACTTCTTTAGAAATACAAGTTTCTCATAAACTTTGCATAAACCCAAAATCTTTGATCATCTAATCAAAGTGTATATTCCAACTCCGAGATTCTTACTCCAGTCCTTAGAAGGATTGCTGGAGCTTTGCATACTTGTTAGCATCTTTTAGGATTGACAAAAACCTTCTGGTTGTATCACATGCAACCTTTCCTCAAGAAAATTGTCAAGGAAACAATGTTTTGACATCCTATCTGCAAGATTTCATAAATAATGCAGCAATTGCTAATACAATTCCAACAGACTCTTAGTATCGCTACGAGTGAGAAAGTCTCACCGTAGTCAACTCCTTGAACTTGTCGGAAAACATCTTAGCGACAAGTCGAGCTTTCTTAATGATGACACATACCATCATTGTCTGTCTTCCCTTTTAGAATCCATATGTACCCAACAGCATTACGACCATCAAGTAGTTCTTCCAAAGTCTACACTTCGTTTTCATACATGGATCCTCTCTCGGATTTTATGGCCTCGAGCCATTTGTCGGAATCCGGGCCCACCATCGCTTCTCCATAGCTCGTAGGTTCATTGTTATCTAGCAACATGACGTCCAAGATAGGATTAAGTACCACTCTGAAGTAGTACGCATCCATGTCGACCTACGAGGTTTGGTAGTGACTTGATCCGAAGTTTCATGATCAGCTTCCACTTCAATTGGTGTAGGTGCCACAGGAACAACTTCATGTGCCCTGCTACATACTAGTTGAAGTGACAGTTCAGTAACCTCATCAAGTCTCCACCATCCTCCCACTCAATTCCTTCGAGAGAAACATTTCCTCGAGAAAGGACACGTTTCCAGAAACAATCACTTTTGCTTCCGGATCTGAATTAGGAGGTATACCCAACTATTTTGGGTGTCATATGAAGATGCATTTATCCGCTTTGGGTTCGAGCTTATCAGGCTAAAACTTTTCCACATAAGCGTCGCAGCCCCAAACTTTTAAGAAATGACAGCTTAGGTTTCTCTAAACCATAGTTCATACGGTGTCATCTCAACGGAATTACGTGGTGCCCTATTAAAGTGAATGTGGTTGTCTCTAATGCCTAACCCATAAATTATAGTGGTAATTCAATAAGAGACATCATGGTATGCACCATATCCAATAGGGTGCAGTTATGATGTTCGGACACACCATCACACTATGGTGTTCCAGGCGGTATTAGTTGTGAAACAATTTCCACAATGTCTTAATTGTGTGCCAAACTCGTAACTCAGATACTCATCTCTATGATCATATCATAGACATTTTATCCTCTTGTCACGATGATCTTCAACTTCAGTCTGAAATTACTTGAACCTTTCAATAGTTCAGATTTGTGTTTCATCAAGTAAATATACTCAGCATCTACTCAAATCATCCGTGAAGTAAGAACATAACGATATCCACTGCGTGCCTCAGCACTCATTGGACTGCACACATCAAAATGTATTACTTCCAACAAGTTGCTTTCTTGTTCCATCTTACTGAAAATGAGGCCTTTCAGTCATCTTGCCCATGTGGTATGATTTGCATGTATCAAGTGATTCAAAATCAAGTGAGTCCAAACGATCCATCTGTATGGAGTTTCTTCATGCATATATACCAATAGACATGGTTCGCATGTCTCAATCTTTTCAAAAGCAGTGAGTCCAAAGATCCATCAACATGGAGCTTCTTCATGAGTTTTATACCAATATGACTCAAACGGCAGTGCCACAAGTATGTGGTACTATCATTACTATCTTATATCTTTTGGCATGAACATGTGTATCACTACGATCGAGATTCAATAAATCATTCATTTTAGGTGCAAGACCATTGAAGATATTATTCAAATAAACAGAGTAACCATTATTCTCCTTAAATGAATAATCGTATTGCGATAAACATAATCCAATCATGTCTATGCTCAACGCAAACACCAAATAATAATTATTTAGGTTTAACACCAATCTCGATGGTAGAGGGAGCATGCGATGCTTGATCACATCAACCTTGGAAACACTTCCAACACATATCGTCATCTCACCTTTAGCTAGTCTCCGTTTATTCCGCAGCTTTTATTTCGAGGTACTAACACTTAGCAACCGAACCGGTATCTTATACCCTGGTGCTACTAGGAGTACTAGTGAAGTATACATTAATATAATGTATATCCAATATACTTCTGTCGACCTTGCCAGCCTTCTCATCTACCAAGTATTTAGGGTAGTTCTGCTTCAGTGACCGTTCCCCTCATTTCAGAAGCACTTAATCTCGGGTTTGGATTCAACCTTAGGTTTCTTCACTAGAGCAGCAACTGATTTGCCGTTTCATGAAGTATCCCTTCTTTTCCTTGCCCTTCTTGAAAACTAGTGGTTTTACTAACCATCAACAATTGATGCTCCTACTTGATTTCTACTTTCGCGGTGTCAAACATCGCGAATTGCTCAAGGATCATCATGTCTATCCCTGATATGTTATAGTTCATCACGAAGCTCTAATAGCTTGGTGGAAGTGACTATGGAGAAATATCACTGTCTCATCTGGAAGATTAACTCCCACTTGATTCAAGCGATTGTAGTACTCAGACAATCTGAGCATATACTCAACGATTGAGCTTTTCTCCCTTAGTTTGCATGCTTAAGAAACTTTTCAGAGGTCTCATACCTCTTGACGTGGGCACTAGTCTGAAATCCCAATTTCAGTCTTTGGAACATCTCATATGTTCTGCGAAGTTTCAAAAACGTCTTTGGCGCCTCAATTTTAAACCGTTTAGCATTACGCACTGAACTATCACGTAGTCATCAAAACGTGTATGTCAGATGTTCGCAACATCCACAGACGACGCCCGAGGTTCAGCACACTGAGCGGTGCATTAAGGACATAATCCTTCTGTGCAGCAATAAGGACAATCCTCAGTATACGGACCCAGTCCGCATAATTGCTATTGTCAACTTTCAACTAAATTTTCTCTAGGAACATATCTTAAACAGTAGAACTAAAGCGTAAGCTACGACATAATTTGCAAAAGACCTTTGACTATGTTCATTATAATTAAGTTCATCCGATTATTTAATGAACTCCCACTTAGATTGACATCCTCTAGCCATCTAAGTGATACATGATTCGAGTCAACTAGGCAGTGTCCGATCATCACGTGAGACGGACTAGTCATCATCGGTGAACGTCTTCATGTTGATCGTATCTACTATACGAGTCATGTTCGACCTTTCTGTCTCTCGTGTTCCGAGGCCATGTCTGTACATGCTAGGCTCGTCAAGTCAACCTAAGTGTTTTGCATGTGTAAATCTGGCTTACACCCATTGTATGTGAACGTTAGAATCTATCACACCCGATCATCACGTGGTGCTTCGAAACAACGAACTTTCGCAACGGTGCACAGTTAGGGGGAACACTTTCTTGAAATTTTATGAGGGATCATCTTATTTATGCTACCGTTGTTCTAAGCAAATAAGATGTAAACATGACAAACATCACATGTAAATCATAGAGTGACATGATATGGCCAATATCATCTTGCGCCTTTGATCTCCATCTTCGAGGCGCGGCATGATCACCTTCGTCATCGGCATGACACCATGATCTCCATCATGATGATCTCCATCATCGTGTCTTCATGAAGTTGTCTCGCCAACTATTACTTCTACTACTATGGCTAACGGTTTAGCAATAAAGTAAAGTAATTACATGGTGTTACTCATGACATGCAGGTCATACAATAAATTAAGACAACTCCTATGGCTCCTGCCGGTTGTCATACTCATCGACATGCAAGTCATGATTCCTATTACAAGAACATGATCAATCTCATACATCACATATATCATTCATTACATCCTTTTGGCCATATCACATCACACGGCATATGCTGCAAAAACAAGTTATACGTCCTCTAATTATTGTTGCAAATTTTTACGTGGCTGCTATAGGTTTCTTAGCAAGAACGTTTCTTACCTATACGCCAAAACCACAATGTGATATGCCAATTTCTATTTACCCTTCATAAGGACCCTTTTCATCGAATCCGATCCGACTAAAGTGGGAGAGACAGACACCCGCTAGCCACCTTATGCAACTAGTGCATGTCGGTCGGTGGAACCTGTCTCACGTAAGCGTACGTGTATGGTCGGTCCGTGCCGCTTCATCCCACGATGCCGCCGAATCAAGATAAGACTAGTAACAGCAAATAAATTGGCAAAATCGACGCCCACAACAACTTGTGTTCTACTCGTGCATAGAAACTACGCATAGACCTTGCTCATGATGCCACTGTTGGGGAACGTAACAGAAATTCAAGATTTTCTACGCATCACCAAGATCAATCTATGGAGAGACTAGCAACGAGAGAGAGGGGAGTGCATCTTCATACCCTTGAAGATCGTGATGCGGAAGCGTTACAAGAACGCGGTTGGTGGAGTCGTACACGCAGCGATTCACACTACAAAAAAAATACACTTCCGTGATGATACGTGTTTGTCACAGTAGGTCGCGTTTTTTGTCATGCATGTACATCCATGACAATTTTATGACAGAATCAAGATAGTCATACCTGTCGTCAGAGAAGTGTTCGATGACATTACCAAAATTATCATCATGGAAGTGTCCACTTCCATGACGATAAATCGCGGCCGAGAAGTGCTTTCGTCAAGGGTGACCGACACGTGGCATCCACCGTAACGGAACGCCGTTAAGCTATCGGGTCGGGTTTTGGATCCGATAACCCGTTAACAGCCCCGACCAATGGGGATTTCCACGTGTAAAATCATCATTGGCTGGAGGAAACACGTGTCTGCTCATCGTTGGGACAGATGTCATCCACTCATTGGATGGAAGGCGCCTATGATACGTCGACACGTGGCACGGCCCAACAGAGGCCCATTCTTGTGAAAAGGCCAGCTCGTTTGACTTGGTCAAAATGTGGCGGGCCGGCCCATGGAAAGCCTGTTAACGGCATGTTCGCATATAGCCCATTTACAGCCCGCTAACCCAAGGCCCGTTACGCCCTATCCGAATTAGGCCCTGTAGCTTCATCTGGGCCACCCAATATGATTCGGCCCGTTTTCACTTCGGCCCATGTATGGCCCATGACGTCTTTCGACCCATATGAGGCCCTATGTAACTCTTGGCCTATTAACGGCCCGTGATGAAACTGGCCCGTAATGAACAGTCTATCACTTTACACCCATTAACGGCCCGTGGTGAAATTGGCCCGTAATGAACAGTGTATCACTTTATACCCATTAACGTCCCGTTATTCCGTTGGGCCGTTTCCAGCCCATGTTATCTTTCGGCCTTCACGGAGCCCATTTATTCTTGGGCTCATTTCCAGCATTCGTTTACTTACGGCCCGTTACTGTCATTTTCTGCTTGTGGGCCAAATTCAGCCCGTGGTTACAGTCGGCCCGTTTGTGGTCCGTTAAAACGTTGGGCCGTTTCAATAGCGTCATGAAATACGTCCTATTGATGGCCCGTTATGGTCAGCCCATGAATGGACGATTCCAACTCTAGCCCGTTTACGGCCATAATGCGGTCTGTTATTGGCCCATGTTATCATACTGCCCGTATAAGGCCCATTGATGATACGGCCCGTAGAAGGCCCATTGTTTCTACGGCCCTTAGAAGGCTCATTGTTTCTACGGCCCGTAGAAGGCCCACTGTTTCTACGGCCCGTAGGAGGCCCAGTGTCACTACAGTAAATATTAGCCCATAGTTATTGTAGCCTAGTTTTAAAAAATAGGTTATTGCAGCCACTAGCTAACCGCGGAAAAAGAACTGCAATGACTACAAGCAAAAAAATAAACAAGACAACAAGGAAATAAATAAGCAAGCAACTTACGCTAGGCTATCACGGCTATCACATATTACATCCATCGGCATCAAAGTTCGCCACCGATTGCAAATAAACGCTACCGACAAAAGAATATACAAAGCGAGAGCACTTCGAAGGCACTAGGCACGGCCAGGAAGGGCCCCCCAAACAGCTTAAGAATCTGTGTAGACCTAAGTTGTGTAAATGATAGATGCATCACCACTAGATTTAAGGCTTGATGGTGCGAACGGTAGTCCTCTGACATCTTCATTGCATCTTTGACTTCAAGTCGGAGCTGAGTGAAGCAAGCCTTTCCGCTTTAAGTTGAGACTGAAGAAGTCGAACTGATCGAGGCAAATGATCGCACAGAGGTTGTCTCACACCTGCTGGTGAGTAGCTTCAACTCATCGTCTTCATCAAGACAGGACCTTGGGGTCATCTCGCTGTCCACAAGATGGTTTGGCTCACTATCTTCCCTAAAGTTCTGCCTAGCGTAAGAGATACGACTCTGAAAGAGAAACAAGGAGACACGTAACAGGTTTCACAATTATATAAGCAAATAAATGGATCTGTTTCAAGATAAGGAACATGTTTTACAACTACAATTTGAAACTAGTAGTTGTTGCAAACATCCAATCAGATGTAAACAGCAAAGCAAACAACGATGGAGGAAATGATGCCTATCCAAATCTATACTAGAACAAAGTTTGAAGGCTTGAGAAGGATGAACTTACATTACATGTTAACACGGGCTGGACAAAGCCCTTCTCCATGTTGATGGAAGGATAATTCAATAAATTCCCAAAGAAAATTCTTTATAATCGTTGCCATTATTCTACATTTTATGAAGAGTAAATATAGATCAAATAATATTGGAAGAAACAGAGGATAATGAAGCTCAGTGCGGTGATGATACATAATCAAATAGCAATTAATTAAGTACAACATTACAAGGCAAAAGGCAGAGAGGTACTGACGAGAGCAATGCAGAGCCCATTATTGTTTTGAGATCGTATGATCCTTTGAGCAAGGAGATTCATCTGGAATTAGTTTTCATACAAGAGAGAAGGTAAGGCACAAGCAGAAATTTAGGAGTTCAAATTTTGAATTGATATCATAGATGCGATGACGCTGGGCTCCCAACAGTTCTAATAGGGGTTTGGCCACTTTGGAGTAGGGGTAAAGTGTGGTACAGTTGGGTTTGTGTTTTTCGTGGCTGCTGATCTATCTGATTTAACAGTATCACTACCTTTTCCAAATACATAGTTTGTACTCCTTGAGGATCTGCACTCACCCTCTTCCTTTTGGACATCTATTACGAAAGAACAACATTTGACTGGAAAAAGATAGTGCGACGACACATGGAATAGGTAAAGAAAATGGATAGGTATGGCATATAATCATATATGATGCTTAAACTAAGCAGATGGTGTAACAAAGTAGAAGTAATGCAAGAGGTCAGATGCAAAATATGTGCGACCAATACAACTTTGCAAAGCTAGAGCAAGCACCTTGATGGGTGAATAAGATAGGCCATCCTCCGCCATGCCAAGTTTGTTAGCCAGTGGATCGTTCCGCAATATTCCTCTCGTGCGCCCATTCTCATATTCATTTTGATAATGTTCAATATCTGACATGCATGAAAACATAAAAACAAGTGAGATTTTCTTTGTAATGTAGAAGTGATTCTAATCCAATACTGCCTCCCTGTAAACCCCTTTGTGCTATCTCTGTAATTCTTTTAAAAGATGCCATGCATGTTGTAATTTGTTGTGTGCATTAATATAATGTGGCCTACTACTCAAAATATGAGAGCTCCAGAAGTGATGACACTTCGCAGATGATAGCTTCAACATATAGTAAAGAAGAACAAGTTGACCTGACCTGACAGATTCAAAATATACTAAGGGAGAACAACTCGACCTGACCAGTCAACCGCAAGAGAAGAGTATCATCTTAAAGAAGAGCAGAAGAGCAAGAAGATTGAAGATATTACAAGTCTTTCAATACAATGTCGGTTGGCCACCCATGATGAACCAGCGCACAGAGAAATACTATTCTTTCCGGTCTCTCCATATGTGGCTCACATGCATTTCGAAACTAAAGTAGGAACATTTAGCTCACCAATTAAACATCTCTCAGTTTTACTAATATCAGCAATAATATCATATATGAATTTGTACAACTAAGCTTGTTTAGCTCAATCGGTGGAGCAGTGCTATTACGACACGAACCACGTAGGCTTATTGTGGTCATCATAAAATGGGGAAAACATAAGCATGATGAGTCTGATGTTGACCGTGGCAGTGGGATGGCAGATCTGAAGCTGCAAACCGCACAAAGGGTAGTTAGCAACCGATGTTTGCTTTGAAATAACAACTAAGATTTGGTATGGACAAGAAAGTACGGTCAACAAGTGACAAAGAAATGCAATTATGCTGTCTCTCTATATGTCGCGACATGCATTTGGTAACTCAAGTGGGACCTTTAGCTAACCAATTAAATGTGTCGGTTAACTAATATCAGAATCATATCACAATCATATTTGAACAACTAAGCTTTCGAATTCTGAGTGTTGTGTTGTTTAGCTTGAAGGGTGGAGTAATGCCGATCTGACGTAAAGCACCTACGCAGATCATAGTAGAGTAGATAAAAAGGGAAAACCCTAAGCATCAAGAGAAAAATCAGGAAAGTGAAACTAGCTGGACCAGTGGGTGGCGCACATGCTTTTCGAAACGAATATAGGAACATTAGGTGACCAATTAAACATTCTCTGTTTTAGTGATATGAGCATCATATCAGATTCGTATTTCAACACGTAAGCTTCGGGTTGAGGTCTTGACGAGCAGTGCTAGCACGACACGAAGCACCTACGATGATGGTAGTGAATATAAAGGGGGGAAACCATAAGCTTTACGAGTATAGTGCCCGTGCCATGGCAGATCTGAAGGTGCAAACCGGACAAAGCTACTTCGCAACCAATGTTTGCTTTCAACTAGCCACTACGATTTGGTACGGACAAGAAAAGTACGATAAACAAATTACGATCTATTTTCGGGTGAGATCAATAACTTAAGCACATATGGAAGAGTACCACCTCTCTTCCGACGCCGTGTAGGCCTATCTCGTCGTCCGAGGGTGCTGCGGGTGCGATGGTTGTCGGCGGCGGGAAGAAGACTTTAGATTGCAGACGGCCGGGTCGGGGATATATCCTGTTGCGATGGGCGAAGGCGGTCGAGGAGAGCGGCAACGACAAGGTGGACGACGGCGCCGATGAAGCGAGAGGAGGCGATGAAAGGATCCTGGTCCAGCGCCGTTGATGAGAGACGTCCATCTCTTGCAGTGGACGACGGGGTAGGGGTAGCGGCTCCGGCAAGGTGGAGGATGGGGTGGCGGACGGAGGAGGCTGGCCGCAGTGCGGAGGTTGTTGATACGTCTCCAACGTATCTATAATTTTTGATTGCTCCATGCTACTTTATCTATTGTTTTGGACTATAATGGGCTTTATTTTCCACTTTTATATTATTTTTGGGACTAACCTATTAACCGGAGGCCCAGCCCGTAATTGCTGTTTTTTGCCTATTTCGGTGTTTCAAGAAAGCGGAATATTAAACGGAGTCCAAACGGAATGAAACCTTCGAACGTGATTTTCTCACCGAGCGTGATCCAGGAGACTTGGACCCTACTCCAAGGAGTGCCAGGCGGTCACGAGGGTGGGGCGCGCCCCCAGGCACGCCCCCGCCTCGTGGGCCCTTGACGCTCCACCGGCGTACTCCTTCCTCCTATATATACCTCACCCCAACAGATCGGGGACGGAGCCAAAAACCTAATTCCACCGCCGTACCTTCCTGTATCCACGAGATCCCATCTTGGGGCCTATTCCGGAGCTCCGCCGGAGGGGGCATCTACCACGGAGGGCTTCTACATCAACACCATAGCCCCTCCGATGAAGTGTGAGTAGTTTACGTCAGACCTTCGGGTCCATAGCTAGTAGCTAGATGGCGTCTTCTCTCTTTTTGGATCTCAATACAATGTTCTCCCCCTCTCTCGTGGAGATCTATTCGATGTAATCTTCTTTTTTGTGGTGTGTTTGTTGAGACCGATGAATTGTGGGTTTATGATCCAGCTTATCTATGGAAAATATTTGATTCTTATCTGAATTCTTTTATGTATGATTGAGTTATCTTTGCAAGTATCTTCGAATTATCCGTTTGGTTTGGCCAACTAGATTGGTAGTTCTTGCAATGGGAGAAGTGCTTAGCTTTGGGTTCAATCTTGCGGTGACCTTACCCAAAGGATGTAAAGGGTTGCAAGGCACGTATTGTATTTTTGCCATCGAGGATAACAAGATGGGGTATTTATCATATTGCATGCATTTATTCCTCTACATCATGTCATCTTGCTTAAGGTGTTACTCTGTTTTTAACTTAATAATCTAGATGCATGCTAGATAGCGATCGACGAGTGGAGTAATAGTAGTAGATGCAGAATCGTTTCGGTCTACTTGTCACAGACGTGATGCCTATATACATGATCATTGCCTAGATAACCTCATAACTATGCTCAATTCTGTCAATTGCTCAACAGTAATTTGTTCACCCACCATACAATATCTATGCTCTTGAGAGAAGCCACTAGTGAAACCTATGGCCCCCGGGTCTATTCTCATCATATCAATCTCCATCACTTTATTTACTTGCTTTGCTTTTACTTTTTACTTTGCATCTTTATACCAAAAATACCAAAAATATTATCTCTATTAGATCTCACTCTCGTAAGTGACCGTGAAGGGATTGACAACCCCTAAGCGTTGGTTGCGAGTAGCTATCGTTTTGTGCAGGTACGAGGGACTTGCGCGTGGTCTCCTACTGGATTGATACCTTGGTTCTCAAAAACTGAGGGAAACTGATTGCTGTGTTATGCTTGGAATCTTTGTGAAATAGCATGGTAATTTGCTTAATGTTAATATATGGTGTTCAAGATATGTGAAACTTTCTTTTGAGTGCGTTGAATACTAAGATAAGTTTGATGCTTGATAATTGTTTTGAGATATGGAGGTAATAATATCAAAGTCATGCTGGTTGAGTAGTTGTGAATTTGAGAAATGCTTGTGTTGAAGTTAGTAAATCCCGTAGCATGCACGTATGGTTAAAGTTGTGTAACAAATTTGAAGCATGAAGTGTACCTGGCTTGTGCATCCTTATGAGTGGCGGTCGGGACGAGCGATGGTCTTTTCCTACCAATCTATCCCCCTAGGAGCATGCGCGTAGTACTTGAATTTTTGATGACTTCTAAATTTTTGCAATAAGTATATGAGTTCTTTTGACTAATGTTGAGTCCATGGATTATACGCACTCTTACCTTTCCGCCATTGCTAGCCTTTCGGTATCGTGCATTGCCCTTTCTCACATTGAGAGTTGGCAAACTTGGCGGTGCATCCAAACCCCGTGATACGATACGCTCTATCACACATAAACCTCCTTATATCTTCCTCAAAACATCCACGATACCTACCTATTATGGCATTTCCATAGCCATTCCAAGATATATTGCCATGCAACTTTCCACCGTTCCGTTCATCATTATTATGACATACATTACTTTTGTCATATTGCCATTGCATGATCATGTAGTTGACATCGTATTTGTGGCAAAGCCACCATGCATTATTTTTCATACATGTCACTCTTGATTCATTGCACAATCCCGGTACACCGCCGGAGGCATTCATATAGAGTCATACCTTTTTCTAGTTTCGAGTTGTAATCCTCATGTTGTAATCAATAAAAGTGTGATGATCATCATTATTAGAGCATTGCCCAAATAAAAAAAAAGAGAGAAAGGCCAAAAAAAGGCCCAAAAAAAGAAAAGAAAAGAAAAGGGCAATGCTACTATCTCTTTTTCCACACTTGTGCTTCAAAGTAGCACCATGTTTTTCATATAGTAAGTCTCATAAGTTGTGTTTTTCATACTAGTGGGAATTTTTCATTATAGAACTTGGCTTGTATATTCCTACGATGGGCTTCCTCAAATGCCCTAGGTCTTCATGAGCTAGCAAGTTGGATGCACATCCACTAGTTTTCTTTTGTTGAGCATTCATAGCTCTAGTGCATCCGTTGCATGGCAATCCCTACTCCTCATGTTGATATCAATTGATGGGCATCTCCATAGCCCGTCGATTATCCTCGTCAATGTGAGACTTTCTCCTTTTTTTCTTCTCCACACAATCCCCATCATCATATTCTATTCCACCCATAGTGCTATATCCATGGCTCACGCTCATGTATTGCGTGAAGGTTGCAAAAGTTTGAGATTATTTAAGTATGAAACAATTGCTTGGCTTGTCATCGGGGTATAGAAGTTGGGAACATCTTTGTGTGAGCGAAAATGAAGCATAGCCTAACTATATGATTTTGTAGGGATGAACTTTTTTTGGCCATGTTATTTTGAGATGACATAATTATTTTGATTAGTATGCTTGAAGTATTATTATTTTTATGTCAATATGAACTTTTGTCTTGAATCTTTCGGATCTGAATATTCATATCACAATTAAGAAGATTTACATTGAAATTATGCCAAAGTATCACTCCGCATCAAAAATTCTCTTTTTATCATTTAACTACTAGGAGACGGCAGGAATTAGGCTTGGGGATGCCTCGATACGTCTCCAACGTATCTATAATTTTTATTGCTCCATGCTACTTTATCTATTGTTTTGGACTATAATGGGCTTTATTTTCCACTTTTATATTATTTTTGGGACTAACCTATTAGCCAAGGCCCATCCAATTGTGCTTTTTTGCCTATTTCGGTGTTTCAAGAAAGCGGAATATCAAACGACGCCCAAAGCGGAATGAAACCTTCGGGAACGTGATTTTCTCACCGAACGTGATCCAGGAGACTTGGACCCTACTCCAAGGAGTGCGAGGCGGTCACGAGGTGGGCGCGCCCTCCCCCATGGGCGCCCCTCGCCTCGTAGGGCCCCCTGACGCTCCACCGACGTACTCCTTCCTCCTATATATACCTACGTACCCCCAACAGATCGGGGCGGAGCCAAAAACCAAATTCCACCGCCGTACCTTCCTGTATCCACGAGATCCCATCTTGGGGCCTGTTAGGAGCTCATGGGAAGGGCCTCTACCATGGAGGGCTTCTACATCAACACCATAGCCCCTCCGATGAAGTGTGAGTAGTTTACTTGAGACCTTGGGTCCATAGCTAGTAGCTAGATGGCTTCTTCTCTCTTTTGGATCTCAATACAATGTTCCCCCCTCTCTCGTGGAGATCTATTTGATGTAATCTTCTTTTTGCGGTGTGTTTGTTGAGACCGATGAATTGTGGGTTTATGATCCAGCTTATCTATGGAAAATATTTGATTCTTATCTGAATTCTTTTATGTATGATTGAGTTATCTTTGCAAGTATCTTCGAATTATCCGTTTGGTTTGACCAACTAGATTGGTAGTTCTTACAATGGGAGAAGTGCTTAGCTTTGGGTTCAATCTTGCGGTGACCTTACCCGATGTGTAAAGGGTTGCAAGGCACGTATTGTATTGTTTCCATCGAGGATAACAAGATGGGGTATTTATCATATTGCATGAATTTATTCCTCTACATCATGTCATCTTGCTTAAGGCGTTACTCTGTTTTTAACTTAATACTCTAGATGCATCTTTGGATAGCGATCGATGAGTGGAGTAATAGTAGTAGATGCGAGAATCATTTCGGTCTACTTTTCACGGACGTGATGCCTATATACATGATCATTGCCTAGATAACCTCATAACTATGCTCAATTCTGTCAATTGCTCAACAGTAATTTGTTCACCCCGTAGAATATCTATGCTCTTGAGAGAAGCCACTAGTGAAACCTATGGCCCCCGGGTCTATTCTCATCATATCAATCTCCATCACTTTATTTACTTGCTTTGCTTTTACTTTTTACTTTGCATCTTTATACCAAAAATATCAAAAATATTATCTCTATCAGATCTCTCTCTCGTAAGTGATCGTGAAGGGATTGACAACCCCTAAGCGTTGGTTGCGAGTAGCTATCGTTTTGTGCAGGTACGAGGGACTTGTGCGTGGTCTCCTACTGGATTGATACCTTGGTTCTCAAAAACTGAGGGAAATACTTATGCTACTGTGCTGCATCATCCTCTCCTCTTCGGGGAAATCCAACGCAAGCTCGAGACGTAGCAGATGTCGTGCCGCCGACGGTGTATGAATGTGGAAATGGAGGGGAGGGGGGATCTCAAACTTTGGGACGCGCTTCTCTGAAATGGGGGAAAGTTACGAACTTATCCCCTGTTTAAAATTTCGGACATCGCGTCGGTTGGGGATAGGACGGTAATCTCGCATCTCCAATATATTGGCCGGCAACTATTTCGGGCGAGGAGATGGTGTTTTTCCGCCCATGGTTGGCGCCCACGGTGTATGAACGGGGCTGACAGGTAGGGCGGTTGTGTCACGTCTGATGGAAGTTACACATCTGCCCCTATTTAAAATATTAGCCTACATCGATTTCGGAGGAGGAGAGTTTGTTTTGCCGCCCATCGTGTATGAATGGGGAAATGGAGGAAGAGACACACGTCTTTCAGACGAGCTTGAATCAAATGTGTGTTGCCGCCCACGTTTGGCGCCCACCGTGTCTGAATGGGCGCAGAGGCCGTCGTGTCACGTCTGATTGAAGTTACTAGTCTACCCCTATCGACAGCAGTGTAAATCCGGTCGATAAGGATGTACTTCGATGTCGTGGGTAGACAGTAATTTCCATCTCGCAAACACTTGCTTCGTGCTGCCCACAAATTATAGTGGGTGTTTAGCCGCTTCGTTCAAAACTTGGGAGAATTAGCATTCACGTTTGCCCTGGGACCTCGCAAACTAAATTCAAATCCAATTTGTATTTGATTACGAATATCCATAGATAATTATACATTTTGTTATTTATTTCTTCAACACCACAACAAAGATTTATTCCACCTTTATATATGATTATGATTTAGAAATGTCGTGATCTTGAATTGATGGGTTGGATACACTCTGATTCAAATAGTTATTTCATCCAATAGAATATGCTCACACGAAAAACAGTTCACCTTATGTCAATCATACAAGTACTGAGGATTACCTCGCCTAAAAAATTAGGATCATTACAACACATGGACAACATGGAATTCCGGACAACATAGGGGGTCTTGCAACATAATCCATTCAGAGACATGACACAACATGCAAGTACAATAATCTAATGACAATTTCAACTGGTATCTAAAGAAGAACCGGGTTTACCTTGGGCTTCAGATAGCAGAAACAGCAGGACCTCTTCCGTCTTCAAATGCAACATTCTTACTTCCTCCAATTCTTGGGTTTCTTGCATAATGCGTGCCGCTAATTCCGTAATTTCCAGCCTCAAGATAAAGATTACCTCATTCATGACAGCCACACCATCTCTTTCTGCCTCTAGTAGAGCCTCAAGCACTATAATATCTATGCTCGCATCGCTCTCCGGCGGTGTTGCCTCTGAACTGCTACCATCTGGTAACATGGATGGCGCCTTTGCTTCCACAAATAGATTCTCGGGTTGTACATTGTGTCCTAGTGTGAACGGCATCCTGAAAGGTTTCCGCTGGACATAAGTAAGAGATAGTTATCGTATGATCCAGGCAGTAAGCTTACATGGTAAACGACGTACGAATTATTGCCGAGCATGGCAAACTATATTTGAATGGTTCAAAGCAGCATCGGCCGAAAATAAATTAAAATAGTAAGATGAAACTAGGGATGTAAGTGGCAAATGAACGACATCCTTGATCCCATCTAGTTAGTTTTGCTACCTCCTAGTTCATTTTCCTCAAAAACAAAAACTCTTACGAACTATCATACCACTAGTGGACTTTAATCGGGATTAAACGGGACCCAGATTGACATCCCTAGTTGAAAGGAGTGTACAACCGCTATATTTATGTTGCCAAGGCATCTAAGCAGCTTGAAATAATCTCGAGAAAGCACTTAACGGTGTGGCCTCATATAAACTACGAAGACAGTCTTGTGATGAAGTTGAGAGGAAAAGTTAAGGACTCAAATGAAATAGGCATGCATTTCTTTACGATAGTACAGCGAGCCTTCTTGACATATTGGCCAACTCAGGTATAGCGTAACAACAAACAAGCATTCGAATCAAGCAATACAACAAAGCAGACAACTGAACTATTTGTAATTTGGTAGGATTACACGTTGAGGGCACAAGCCAAGAAAGCAGCCCACTCGCATTACATTTCACATGTACTAAAACACATTGGCTTACCATATGTTGCTGTGAAGCCTAGCTGCTATTGCAATGTTATTTGAAAATATCAATGACATCCCGTGGTTGCAAATCTAGTTGTTGTAGTTTATTCTGCACCATCTATTTAGGTAAAATTAATTTTAGTCGCATGCACTGGTCCGAATTGATCATCAATGGTTCATCTAAACTAATGAAAGAAGGGTGTGTGCATACACGACAATATATCTGCTTCCCTCTATTTTTATGCTTGTTCGAGGTGCCGGCCCCAAAAGAACAAATATTTTGCTTGATGGGGTTGGAAGCTCCATAATTAATATAAGCATCAAATTAGTCATGCAACTTGGGAAGATCAAGAACACACAAACAAGTAATGAACAGAGGCTCGGAGCAGTGATGTAATAGCTAGCATCAGAAAATGTAGGGTAAAACAAACAAAAAGCAGCGGAACCACATGCTAGTTTGCTGATGTGTAATTAAGCATAGAGAAAATTAACGGTCTGATGGAACCAACGGTGGCATCGAACAAAACTAAAGCATATTAACGATATGTGCCTTTGGTATGTAATTTAGCACATGTGACATGTTCATTGCCGTAAGTATGGCCCTCTGGTGCAAGCGAATAACGGCGTCTCATGAAAAGCTGAATGATGACCTGAAGAAATTCAAAGGTGCGGTGCTTATGCTAGGAAAGTGAGCGAGGCGCCGGCCGTTGGATGATAGTACACTGATTCTCGGCGGCATATGGGTATCGTTGTCATACTTGATAGCTAAGGATCGTCGATGGTGCTCGTGTTGCGGTTGAGTTTGGGCGGTATGTCGCCCGTCGCTGAAGCGGCTCCGGTTACTTTCTGATTGCGGCGCTGTCGACATACAAGAAAGCTCATCTGGTAAGTGAACAGTTGCACGATAAAGAAAAACCAAAGGAGTACAAATCGAAATAACCTGATGAGGCTGCGGCGTCGGTAAAGCAGGGCCGGTGGAGTTGAATATGGCGTCCGTGGAGCGGGTCCGGTGCAGTGGACGAAGGCTTCGGCGGGCACATTGTACAGTGCTTTCGGTGAGGCGGATCTGCTGCCGAGGACGAGGGCTTGTATGAAGGGCCAGCGAAGGGGCGGACTAGGGAGTCAGTGAAGGGCCTACGCTGTGGTGGACGAGGGCGCCGGTTAAGCAGATCCGGTGCGGTGGACCATGATGGCGGTCAAGGAGATCTCGAGGCGGTGGACAAGCCCGATCGCTGAAGCGGCTCGGTGAAGTGGTGAGTTGGCAGTTGGGGGTTCTAAGGTGCGGAAGGTAGATCCGGCGGTGTGAGGTCCACCGCTGCGGTGGAGGACTGGATCGTGACTTGCCGTGGTTAGAAGTCGGGGGAGGGGAAGGGAGGGGCTCGGGGAAGAATGTTGGGGGCAAGAGGGAAAACAATGGAGTTTCCAAAGAAGCCCTTTTCCGTTCATGTGGCAGGGTAAAACAGGAATATCGCAGGGCTAAACTTTTGGTAGCGTGATATTTCGATGTGAGCGGAAGTTTGAAAGCTTTTAGGCGCCTAAAATTATAAGTATTCTGCTCTCGACGGCCGACTATGATATCATGGCCAACAATAAGTTTGTTTTGCATGTAAAAAATGTGCAAGTTTTGAAAATCAATGTCTCCAACTCGAAACTTAGATTGTCCATTCAATTCAAATATGGATCATTGAGCTACTACAAGCAAATACCATCATACGGTCCAATTCAAATGAAATTCCAAATGTGTTTATCCTAAATATGATGACAAAAGCAAAAATCTGTATGTGTATGAATAAAGTGAATGATTATAAAGTTTGAACATGCCCGTATGTGTATATCTCTAGGTTTGATATATGAATTTGAAATCACGAAATTCCGGCTTAAAAATGTACCTCCGTTTAAATGAATTACAAAAGCTAATGATGGAGTCGAATTCCAAAATTCCAATCTTAGGTTTGTAATTCTGGTACATCAAGGTATATCATGCATGTTCAAAAGTATCGTTATCTCATAGTACAAACTGTGAAACAAATTGATCAACCATGAGTGCACAATATCTCAATTACACTAAAGTCCCTCAAATATAGACACCTCACTCTTTATTTGAAGTCACCCCCCACCACCGCACACACACACACATAGAGAAGTCGTTCTCTCCCCCAGACACCAACACACGAGCACATTAACACCCCTCTATCTTGTAAAGTCCAGACCACAACATAGGTCTCTATCACTTTGTCTCCCGGGCATGCACACATCTCTTACCTCACTCTCTAGGTCTCCCGCTATCTCTCTTACCCAAGCACACACACTATGTAGAGTGTATATTTCCCATACACACAAGCGTTGCCCCAAACGTCTATCTCCCTAGTTATGTGGTTCTCGCGCACTCACCTCACACACCACCCCACTGCAAACAAGCACACTTTGTCTCCTTGTGCACCACTCTCCTCTTTCTATCTCTCCCACATGCGGACCCTTGACTCCTTCCACAGTATACATATATGTCGTGACTCTTTGCATAGCTCCCTAATGTATAATCGTTCTCGATTTCGCACATTGTTCTCTACACCATCTATTCTAGATCTCTCATGAAGTCCCTATCACACACACGATGACTCGCTTCCCCTGCGTCTCCGTTCATAGGCCAATTTCGGACAACATCAGCATTGTCTCCCTATCTATACGGCATTTATGGACACAAACGACCCCTCTCTCGCCCCCTCTCTTCCTCTCTCTCTCTGTCTCTCTGTCTCTATCTCTCTCTCTCTCTCTCTCTCTCTCTCTCTCGTCGCTAGCTCTCTCTCTTTCTCTCGCTCTCACACCCCTCTCCCACACACACACACTCGACGTCTCTTCCAAATAGTCTGCTCCCCACTTGCGTGCTATCTCGCTACTACACATGTCACACATTCCCCCTTCCCTTATACTAGGTTTACATCATCAGTGGTCTCTCTACTCCACATACACTCTCCCTGTCACACACAAACGCGTGCACAAACACACACAGACACGCACAAACACCCATTTATCTGGATCCTCATCTCTCCCCATGTCCGCATGTGTATCTCACACACTCACTCTCTAATTATGTATATGTGTCTCCATGTTACACAACACAAAGCCCCATGTACATGTCTCTCTCTATCCTCCACACACATAGACACAAAGAATCATTATCATTGCCTCGGTCTCTAACATATCGCTTTACGCACTCTCTCTCTCTCTCTCTCTCTCTCTCTCTCTCGCAAACACGCTCAACAATGAATAACTTACCGTCTACTCATCAACAGTCGTGGCAGTACGGCGAACACGAGACATGAAAAAGAATAAATCTACACGTGCTTAGACCACCTAGTATGACTACTAGGACTAGAGCAAGCCAAAAAGCGCGCCGCGTCACCCCCCTCCTTGTCGGTGACGGGAAAATCTTTGTTTTACACAATCGAGAAGTCATTGTGCTAAGGCCCCATATGCCGAGGCGTTGAATAGAATGTAGATGCTAGTTTACGGAAGCAAGTATCGATAATACATTTGTATCTCCATACTTATATTTCTTCTTTTATAAAAAAACCGAGTTGGTGATGATGGTACGTGTGCCTTCTTGCAATATAGACCGTCTGATCTATATCTGACGGATGGAAATTAAACTAAAAGATACCCGCACCCCTCTCCACATTTGCAGACAAGGCCTTCCCTCGTTCATCCTTATCTCCAACAAACCTCATTGTTGAGCAATTAAGAAAGGAAGCCTCTGGAACAAACTGGCCTAGTGGCCGCTGCCGGCATCGTCAATCCCCATGCCTCCGCTCAGTCCGACCACCAACCACCACCACACCCAACTCCTCTTCAACTTATCTCATATTTCTCGAGATATCATTAGTTTTTACACATGGGATTACTCCATGAGGTCAATCACAACAAGTGTTTTTATAAAAAATGCATCTTGATGTTCCGTTAATGCACAGATCTTGCTAGTACTCCTACACAAGACTAAGTTGATGATGCTTTGGTGTATACGCCATCCGTCAAGTTTCGACCATTAGATCTACATCTAACGATTGTGAGGTAAGTTGTTGCCTTTTCTCACCAACATCCCACTTGTCTACCAATTTGCAGAAAAACCCATAATTAGTATCTTAAAACCAACCACATCCCTCCACGACCTCACCAAAACAGCCCAAGGAATATGTTATAATTGAAACATAATATACATATGTATATCAAAATTAGGGTGTTTTGTACCAAGTTTGTGAATAAGTATTATTCTAATTATGATTCGTTGCAACGGACATGAACATTGCTAGTATTTCCAACCATGTATTTTTTTCTAGTATTCCATAGTTTCGAGATTTCCATCAAGATATTAGTCACTCATGGTTGATATTTACTTTCAATCATGTACACATATGCACTATGTAACTAGCCTTGCTTATTGGCTTCCAAAGCTTAACTTTCACTCCTACTTACAATATGTAGAGTACTTAACAAAAACTACCACTTTCAACCAGCCCTAGGAAGAATCTATTGTACAAAAATAGCAAAAACATGCCCAAAATTTCTTAATCCACGCCAAAACTACTACGTACTACCTAGTACTCCTACCGATTAGGTTCGTTTGAACCCATTTATGACCGGGTTGGCCCACACGTCCGTCTTGTGAGGGCAGCTTAAACCAACACATTTTGTTTGACCGTTGACACGAGGGACCCACATCGACCTTCTATCCTGTTATTCCCCTCAAATCATTATTTTTCCCTGAACATTACTTCAAACAGTCTTGATCGTGTTCTTGGTGGCTTGGTGATGAGCAGGTTGGCCGCCGCTCACGCCGGACGGGCGGATGCCAGCTGGCCTCCGCAGGTTGGCGAGGCTGGCCCAAGCGTGACTCATGAGGGAGCAAGCCGCCTTGGCCAGCCTTTCGAGCGGATGGCTGGCACGAGTCTTGGCGCGAGCAAGCCGCCAGCTGCCGTGCCAATCTAGCTAGCAAACCTTGCGGACAAGCAGCTGGGCCGGAGCTATCTTGGCTAGCTAGCGGCCTCGGCGCTTGAGCAGGCTGGCATCCAGGCTGCCGCAACATGGGCTCCGCATCGCGGCGGTTTTGACCTCGCCTTCCTGGGCGGCGATGGCTGCGTCCCATGGCCGAGGATGACTAGGTGGACGGGCGGAGGTAGGAGGTCACTCGAGGATTTTGGTTGGTAAGAGCATGTACAATGGTTGATAAGGTAGTCTTATCTTAAGTCTGCCACATATGCAAGTGGTAGTAGTTTCTTGGCATTTTTGTGGTTTCTTGCATTATTAGGGGTTTCTTGTAAGGAACAATGTACGTACTATTAGCGACAAAAGGCGATTCTAGGTTGCGTTGTACTCCAACGAGTACTACTAGTGGTCGCGGGAGTGTATACCTCGTTTTGTGGGTTCGATCCGGCGAGCATACGGCAGCCTTTTAAAAAAATAGTACTAGTACTACACTTCGCCATGAGCCAATATTTTACGGGTAGTTTGAGTTTTGAAGTCAAGCGGACATGACCCCACAATCTAGGTGCACTGGACAGCCTAGCCACGTGAACGGGTCTTCCTTCCCAGCATCCCGTGGCTCGCGTGCTCGCCCTAGCCGCACCTTGTTTGCAGCTTCCTCATCAGCTAGTAGTAGAATATTTAAACTAGCGCCTCCCAATTAAGCCCGAGGAGCCGGAAAACTGGCGGGGCATTGGGAAGCTATGCAATATGGCTCTGTACTCTATGTAAAGTGTTGTACTACTAGTACTCTATAGCTTGTGGCGTTACGCGCATGGACTTCACTCCATTATCGGCTCTACTATAAAAGAAATTCCTCTTAGCGTGTTTTTTTGAAAAGGAGGCAAAAGCTTTGCTTCATCTCATTCATAAAGAAGGAACTACTAACAAAGTTCGACGAGATCCATTACACCTCCACAAATGGAAGTGAAAGCCTAGTCTTGTTGTATCAAATAACTCAGATGTTCTGCCCCCGCAGACCGCAGTAACCATCGCTGATAAATAGGCTTCTAGTGTGTGCGTGAGAGGAGCGGCTGAGTAGGCCAGCTACTCCTACGTGAGAGGAGCGACTGAATATAGCACCGAGAGTACCCACTAGGCCACTACGTGGGTGTACTTCCTGCATTGATAGTACAACGATGATTCTAGAGAACGATAGTACCCTCCACTTCCAACTATAGCTCCTTGGCCTGAGATTCAAGAGTTCAAAACTGGTGCACTATACTAGACTAGACTAGACTAGAAATGCGGTACATAGCACTAATACCGTAGTTGAGAAAAGTATTACTTCGGTACTGATGCAGATGCACGTACTCCTCCGTCACATAATGTAAGACGTTTTTTGACACTAGTTGGCGTGTACAAAAAATGGCAAAAACATACCTAGAATTTCTTAATCCACGCCAAAAACTACTACCTAGTGCCAAAAATTTCTTACTAGTGCTATTATTTACACTATAATGCAATCCCATAACGTTCCATAATGCTAGTACTAGTAGTAAATAATAGCCTCACCCCTTCGCTGAGGAACGATCTACAGTTGGAAGGGACGAAGCCCTGCGGTTACTACGCTCTTATCTCCTCCTCGCAGTTTCCCCTCCCGAAGAGAAGGCAGTTCATCGCTGCTCCCATGGATTCGCCAGGCGGTTCTCCTCCTCGTCGGGGCTGGGAGACATTGGACGACGATCCTCTGGGAGAAATCACACGCCGCAATGATGTCCTCACCGCCGCAAGACTCGGTGCTTCCTGCAGCAACTTTTTCAAGACGCTGCTGAAAGTGCGTTATATCGACTAGAGGGGGGTGAATAGGCAATTTTTATGAATTCTTCACTGAAGAATTTGCCGGTGAGGAAATTCCTTAGCGAAGAACTACTTGCAGCAGAATAAGTACTCAGAAGTAAGCATAACAGAATACATGCATGGTCATCATGATGAAATGAAGACAAACACAGAGTACAGAAAGCGTAATCACAAGATAACACAAGATGAAGACAAACTGACTGAAGAAATTGAACCGAGGAAACTGAGAAATTCTTCAATCAAAGTCTTCAAACACAGATATGAACAAACACTCAACACAGTAATGAGGAAATGAAATGGTTGAGGAAATAGAACCAATTAGGTTGGTGAAGATATTGATTTGGTAGACCAGTTCCAACTGCTGTCTCAGTTGTACGTCTGGTTGGAGCGGTTGAGTATTTAAACTCAAGGACACACAGTCCCGGACACCCAGTCGCTGAGCACGCAGCTCAGGACACCAAGTCCTCACCGTATTCTCCTTGAACTAAGGTCACACAGACCTCATCCAATCACTCGTGGTAAGTGTTCAGGCGACTTCCAAACCTTCACAGACTTGATCACTCGGCGATTCACAATTCCTCTTGGATGCTCTAGACCATGACGCCTAACCGTCTGGAAGAAGCACAGTCTTCAAAGGTAACAAGCGTCAGATCCACGCAGGATCAATTTCTTCAGTGATGCTCAATCACTTTGGGTTTGTAGGGGTTTGGCTTTTGGGGTTTTTCCTCACTCGATGATTTTCGCTCAAAGTCCTCGGAGGATGGGTTGCTCTCAAATGACAAGTGTCAAGTTTCTCTCGGAGCAGCCAACCAGCTAGTGGTTGTAGGGGGCGGCTATTTATAGCCTAGGGAGCAGCCCGACATGATAAGACATAAATGCCCTTCAATGATAAGACCGTTAGGTGGATAAGATATTTTGGGACAGCTGGCGCGCAGCACAGCAACGGTCGGAAATTTGAATCTCAAATTCCTCAGGGCTATCATGTTCCTCATTGTGTAGGCAATCCGCACTGGCGAATTCCTAACTCCTCAGTCAGAACAAATTCCTCAACGACCAGAAGAACTTCATCTACATCCTTTGAAGAAATTGACTGAATATGTATGAGATTTCCAAAGGCTTCATTGAAGGGATTGGTAGGTGTAGGATTTTGAGTTGAGCATCACATGGAAATTTTTCCTTAGTATTTCCTCGACCCCTTTAACAAGTCACGGTGTTTCCTATGACTCAAGAAAGAGAAAATGAAACTACGAAAACAAAAGTCTTCACGCTTCATGTTCCTCAAATGAATATCAAGTCTTCAAGGTCACACCAATTTCTTCACTTTCAAAGTCTTGAAAGTCTTGAGAATGTCAAAGTCTTGATCGAAGAACTTCATTTTTAGGGTCGACTTTCTCTGTAAATATCAAACTCCTCATAGACTTATAGACACATGTACACTCACAAGCGTATTAGTTCCTTAACCTATAAGTCTTCAATCCACCAAAATCACTAAGGGCACTAGATGCACTTACAATCTCCCCTTTTGGTGATTGATGACAATATAGGTTAAGTTTTCAACGAGGATAAACATATGAAGTGTAAATACTGATAATGAGGAATTTGATTGCAAGATATAGAAGAACTCCCCCTGAAGATGTGCATAGTGAGGAATTTGCTTTTGAGGCAATGCACATTTGAAGAGTTGAATCATTGAGATCTCCCCCTACATCTTGTAATTCATACACGCATTTGACATATAGTATGAAGAATTTGAAATGCATGATGAAATATGGTGCTTGATGAAATATGCATGCAAAATAATGCATCAAGAGTATCAGAGCTCAAATAGATTTGCTATGAAGATTTTCAAGGAGCTCAAAAGAATCGAGGCGTAGTGCAAGAGCATAATGCATCAAAAGTATCAAAGCACCATCGGGTTTAAGATTACAACTCGATCCAATAAAAGTTTCAGAAGAACGAGAGTTGTAACTTAACAAAAATAAATTACTGTATATAGGCAATAGACTAGACCCGCTTGAAGACTAACTCAAATTTCTCCCCCTTTGTCATCGAATGACCAAAAGGATCGAAACTGAGGACTAACGCTCCTGAAGAATTTCAAGTTGAAGAAGGAGCGCCAACGTTGTTGGGGTCGGTTGTTGCAGTAGGACCTGCCGCGGTGTCGTCCAAGTCTTCATTTTCATCAGTGTCGCGCGATGAAGAATAAGAGCTGGCCACCAAGGAAGGAACTTTGACCTTCTTGTATTTCTTCGGAGGAGGTGCAGACCAGTCAAATTCTTCCTTGAGTCCCATTGACGTCAGTTCTTCTGCATTTTAGACATGTGAAAGAACTGCCCAGTGCGTTTGAAGGTTTCATGGAGGTAGTAGTGGTTTTTCTTCTTTGCATTGTGTGTTGAGGTCATGTTGTGAAGAATTGAACCAAGCCGACGCTTGACCCATTTATGATTGCGATCAACCTTGATGAAGACCGAGGAGTAACTCACGATCAGTCATCACCACAGGTCTGATAGCTTGAGGACTATGCTTTCTTGAGGTATTTGCGGCGGTGTCATGGGTGGCGAGTCATCATTGGTGGAGTAGGATCTTTGCTTTGCGAAACTGTCCATCCAATGGACGAATGCCTTCATCGATCACAGTGATAGCCTTGCCCTTGTCATCATCTCGAGGTAAATGTACATTTGAGGACTTCAATCGGGGCAAGTAGGCTGCGGTGGTTGAGTATCGACCTTGTAATTGAGTGAAGACCTTGTCTGATGAATCTCATTATCCAAGGCGCATAAGGCTTCAGCTCAAATGGTGACATAGCAATGTTTGCCAGAGTCCTCATGAAGAAATCATGGAAGTTGACGGGAACGCCATGAATGATGTAGAAAAGCATATTCTTCATGATGCCAACGACTTCTTCATCATTCGAGTCATGGCCTTTGATAGGAATCATTGTCTTCGTCAGAATCCGATAGACAGTCCAAGGCACATACAATAATTCCTTGACGAGGAATTTGGTTCTTAGGGCTGCCTTGGCTTCAAAGGCTTCATCGGCACTTGCATATAGTGATTTGAAAGTTACGGTTCGTTGTAGATACAACGTGCACCATCAAGCGGAGGATCGAGTGGTAGAGCACGAAGCAATTCGATTCTTTGGTGCCTTGTAGTGAGTATTTTCGGACATCGGTCTAATACCCATGAGTTCACGTCTTGACGTCTCCGGTGATGTGCGGCGTTGCATAGAATTGAAGAATTAGTTCTTCATTCCGATCCACGAGATATCGGTGCAGAAATTCAGAAGTCACGCATCGTGAAGAACACTAAGGACTGGCTCAAAGCACTGGCGGAGACTCCATATCCACATGAGGAATATGAGCATGATTGAAGACTTTGTCTTTGTTGAAGAGCACCGAGGAATAGAAGTTGGCTTGGTGGCAGTCCGAAGCGCCTCTTCCTTATGCGGCAGAGTCATATGGGTTATGTCTGTGAAGAAAAGCGTGCTCATGAAGAAATCTTCAGCCTTGAACTTTTGCTTCGTTGAGAAAGGATTCTTAGGCTTTGGCAGTGGAGTGTCAGTGAGTTGCATCACGACCTCTGGAATCGCAAGTTCAGGTTCTTCAGGTTGAGGAATTTCTTATTCCTCAACAGGTGCAGTCTGTGGATCAGCAGCATGTTTATCAGCACTAGTGGCTGGAATTTCTTCATGCACAGAGCAAGCTGGTTGAGTTTCTTCAGAGTCCATCTGGACTGTTTGTGCAGGGGACTGAGGAATCTGTTGGAGCGGGGTGAAGAGAGGAGTATTGGGATGCAGACTTTCCCAAAAGTCATCATTCATCACTAGTGTGGTGCACCCTATATCCACATCTTCATCTTCAATTTCCTCAACACCAGCCTCTTTCACCGTGAACTGAGGCATAGGTGAGGAAATGACTGGGGTTGAAGGGATTGCGTCCACTTCAATTTCTTCATCAATCTGCTTCTGTCGAGCGGCAGAATGATGTTCTTCATCAGATCCGATTGGGATCTCATAGTCTTCTCCAAAAGGAACAAGGTCCTTTGATGGCTTGGAGGAAATCGGAACAGCATCAATTGGATTTTCAAATGAGCTGGTCATTGGCTTCATTTTCTTCGCAGCCGAAGAATGTGACACAGCTGATGCCTTCCTTTTCTTCACTGCAGCTCGTAGCCTTGGTTTTCTTCACATCAGAGGCTGATGGAAGAATTGGAGTTGGTGTTGGCGAAGGAGGAGTTGAGGAATTTGGTTGAATTTCTTCAGGCGCAACTGATGCAGTTGCCCTGATCTCTTCAATTTCTTCAGGCGCACCACTAGTGGATGCCCTGGCAATTTCTTCAGCGGCTGCAATTGAGTCATCAGCCCAGGAACTAGCATTTTCATCAGCAGGCTGAAAATCATCAGTCGTGCTGGTATGTTCTTCAGCAGGCTGAGCAGAGGCTGCAGCCTGAGGAATTTCCTGTTGCGTCGGGGTTGCAACATTTGTGAAATTCTTCGTCAGGTTGACGAATCTGACCTTGGCTCCTTGCCAATCAGCATAATAAGAATCGAAGTTTTTGCTGAGGTCTTGAATTTCATTCTAGACCTTGAGAAGTTCCTCAGGTGTCATTTTGACAACGTTTTTGTTCAGAAACTTCTCCTTTCTGTATTGAGCCTTCTTGATCTCTCTTGCCTTTTCAAACTTCCATTTCTCTTCAGCGATGAAATGGGTCAACATATGACCTTGTCCAGGGGTCAGATGAAAGTCAGGCATAGGGGTATTGGGATCCTTGTGCCAGAGATCAATATAGTCGAGGACTTTCTTTGGATCCAACAGCAGTGGCACAAATGTGCCTTTGGCTCTAGCGGCCCTTTCTTGGCGATCTCTGATGATTTCCGCAAGTTCATCATCAGAAGCTTCATCATCAGAAGGCACATGGAATGCAACTTGTTTCTTCTTTGGACTTGGCCGAGGACCTCGTCCAGCTGTTGCTTTGGTCTTCAGAAGATTCGGGCCAGTTGATGAAATTGGTGCTGCTGAGGAACTTGTAGAAACACCTGAGGCTATTGAGAAACCAGCAGTCCTTTGACATGTAGCCAGATGCACAGGAATTGAGGACTTTGACGGAGCTGTTGAGGACTTTGGTGGAGCTGTAGCAGTGTGAGGAATTTGCCGTGAGGGCTACGAGGAACTTGGCCGTGAGGGCGCTGACGGTGAAGCACTTGGCTTATGAGCAGACTTCTTTTGCATGGATTTCCTCGGTTTGACCGAGGCCTCAGTAGCAGTAGCAGTGGTAGAATCTTCATTGAATTTCTTCACTGCCTCCTTGGCTTGTTTTGCCAAATTAGCTTGGCGCTTAGCCCATTCATCAGGAAAGTCCTCACCACATTTGGATGCTTTGGTGGGGTCATTGACTTGGCAGGTGCCAATGGAGCTCTTGGGCATGGAGGATTGAGAGCGAATTTCTTCATGTACTTTGGAGTCACATATCTGTATTCCCTCCATTCCCTTGCCCATCTCCGTTCAATCTTCTGAATACGCACCTTGCGCTGATTTTTGCTTTCTTCATCAGGTGTGCAGTAGTCAGCATAAATTTCCTCAGGAATCTCAAAAGCAGTCATAACCTCAGGTTTCTTTCCTCCTTTCTGTTGCTTCTTTCCGTCTGCCATATTCTTCGGTTGAGGAAATTGAACAATTGAGTTCTCTGAAGAAGTATGCAGTTTTTCTTCGAGGAACGCTACAAATGAGTTAAGTTGATGAGAACCTAGTGATTCAGCAGCGGACATGTGTACCTGTGAACAGAGTATAGTTGCGAGGAATTTGGAGAGGTCATATGCGTTCTCAGAAGGTTTTTCAAGAAGAACAAGTTTTGAGGATTTTGACGAGATGAGCCTTGAAGAATTTCACTAAGCGTTCTTTGTCTTAGGTTCCAGAGTTGTACAGATCGAGGATCCACACAATTAAGGAATCTTGAAGAAAATGATTGCTTAGAGAAATGAATCAAGAGCAGATAGCTTGAGAGGTGTTTGTGTGTGAGGATTTGAAGAATAAACACCTTTGAAGATTTTCAGGAAAGCTTGAGAATCAAAGCGAGTAATAAAAGTAACTTCTATTTGCCCTAAATGAAGAACATGACGAACTGGGTGTGTTGTAGATGTGAAGCTCGTCTGTTCAGATCTTCCACGCCCTAACTTGGCAGAGGAAGATGGCTACGGCGGCGGCGGAGTGAAGATTTCCGCAACCGGCGCGAGTACGACGGCGACGAGGTCAAGGCAGTGAAGCTCTTCCTCACCGGCGACGATGGAGTAGCGGCGGCGCTAGGGTTTGAGGAGCTCGAACGGGAGAGAGAGGTCGAGCGAGGTAAAAGAAGTGAGGAAGGGGAGAGGGGTATTTATAGACACGGTGAAAACTGTTGGCGAAGATTTAGGGACGAGCGTGCCTGACCATTCCCCTTCTCACGACATGTGTCACCCACGTACTGTGTAGTTGAGATCGTGTACGATCGTGGGTGAGTAAAATAATGCATCGTGGGATGCGGAACGATTTGAGCGGCAAAACCGAAAGTTTGGATAAGATCAGTTTTAAAGTTCCGTTCGCAATTTCTTCAGCTGACAAGGACACAGTGAAGATTTTGAATGAGTTTCAAATAGAACGCACATGAAGAATTTGTGAATAGATTGGGTTGAGTATAGCATAGAGGGGAAGGGTCCGATCACATTCACTTAGCGAAAAAGCGACTTGAAGAAATAGCCATAAGTGAATGCATGTAGAGGACATAAACCCATATATATATATATAGCCAATGAAGAAAGGCAGCGGAAACAGTGAAGATTTTGCAAAGTTGAAGAATTTGAAAACTGAAGAATTTCAAAACTGAGGAAAAACTCAAATTGAATATTTTCAACTTTGGTGGTGGCGTGTCCCACCGTATAAGAATGATGATTTCAGACACAACGTACAATTGTTGTAGGGTTCTGAGAATCAAATTCTTCATTAATTTCTTCACACTTAGAGTGTTATTCTTCATTGATTGAAGAAAAACGTTTCTTCATGTGTTGCACATCTAAGTCATCAATTTTGCATAAGTGTTAGGATGTGTGTCCTTTAAAGAACATTGAAGATTCTAAGATATTTAGCTCACACCGCAATTTGCTAAATCTCTTCTCATCCAAGGGCTTAGTGAAGATATCGGCTAGCTGTTCTTGGTCTTCACGTGCTCGATAGAGATGTCGCCCTTCAACACATGATCACGAAGAAAATGATGACGAATTTGAATGTGCTTTGTCTTCGAAAGTGCTGAACTGGGTTGTGAGAAATCTTGATGGCACTCTCATTGTCACAAAGAGAGAGGCACATTCTTCACGTTGATGCCATAGTCCTTGAGAGTTTGCTTCATCCACGGCAATTGAGCACAACACGAGCCAGCAGCAATGTATTCAGCTTCGCGATGAAGCGGTGATCTGTGATTCTGTTTCTTCGAGGACCAACAAACCAAAGATCGCCCGAGGAAATGACAAGTGCCGGAAGTTGACTTGCGGTCCACACGATCACCAGCATAGTCGAGTCGAGAATATCCAATGAGATCAAAAGTAGAGCCCTTGGGGTACCATAATCCTAGTGTTGGTGTGTGAGCTAGATATCGAAGAATATGCTTCATGACCTTATGGTGTGATTCCTTGATTGTAGCTTGAAATCGGGCACACTTGCAAACACTAAGCGTTATATCTGGCCTAGATGCACATAAGTACAATAAAGAACCAATCATGGAGCGGTATACCTTGTGATCAAGTCAATACCATTTTCATCGATTGCATAGATGGCCATTTGTGGGCATAGGAATTTTGACGCCTTTGCAATCTTGCATGCCAATTTCTTGAGGACATCTTTGAGGTATTTCTCACGAGATATGAATATGCCATTGTGTTGTTGTGAATTTGAAGACCTAAGAAGAATTTCAAATCTCCCATCATAGACATTTGATATTCTTCACTCATCATATAGGCAAATTCATCACTATAACGTTGGTCAGTACAGCCAAAGATAATATCATCAACATATATTTGGCACACAAACAGTTCACCATCATAAGATTTAGTAAAGAGAGTAGGGTCGAGTGAACTGGGTGTGAAGCCATTCTTCACGAAGAATTCCTTCAATGTATCATACCACGCCTGTGGGGCTTGTTTGAGACCATAGAGGGCCTTATTAAGTCTGAAGACTTTGTCAGGATTCTTTGGATCTTCAAAACACAGGGGTTGTGCAACATATACTTCTTCCTCAAGCTTACCATTGAGGAATGCACTTTTCACATCCATTTGATATAAAGTGATATTGTTATGGTTAGCATAGGCGAGTAATATGCGAATAGACTCAAGTCTAGCAACAGGTGCAAAAGTTTCATCGAAATCAATTCCTTCAACCTCTGTGTAGCCTTGAGCTACTAGTCGTGCCTTATTCCTCACCACAAGGCCATTTTCATCTTGCTTGTTGCGGTAGATCCACTTTGTGCCAATGATATTATACTTGCGAGGATCTGGACGTTTGACCAGTTCGAGACATTGTTGAGCTTGAACTGATGTAATTCTTCTTGCATAGCCTGAATCCTCCGGCTCGTAAATGCTTCATCTACCTTAGTGGGCTCTGTGATAGAGACAAAAGCATAGTGCCCACAAAAGTTAGATAAATGTGAAGCTTTTGAGCGTGTGAGAGGACCTGGCGCTTTAATGTCATCGATGATCTTCTCCACTTGCACTTCTTTTGCAACGCGAGGATGAGCTGGTTGTCGCCGAGGAATTTGATCATTTTCTCGGCACCATTGTCTTGACATTATCTTCGTGTGCATCAGCTCGGCGTTCTTCACGTCTGAGAATGAATTCTTGATAGTTTCTTGATGGGGATGACATCCTCGGTTGCCTTGAACTTGATAGATTCCTCAGGTGCTGGTTCATCTAACACAGAAGGTAGGTGCTCTCTTTGCGAGCCATTAGTTTCATCGAACCGCACATCTACGGTGTCAACAATCTTGTGAAGAGTGATGTTGAAGACTCTGTAGGTGTGCGAGTCCTATCCGTAACCAAGCATAAAACCTTCATGTGCTTTCGGTGCAAATTTAGAATTGTGATGAGGATCTCTAATACAACATTAATCACTCAAGACTTTGAAATAACTTACATTGGGTTTCTTGTCAGTGAGGAGTTCATAGGCAGTCTTCTTGAAGAATTTGTGAAGATATACTCTGTTGATGATGTGACACGCCGTATCAATTGCATCAATCCAAAAACGACCAGGCGTTTTGTATTCATCAAGCATAGTGCGAGCCATCTCAACAAGAGTTACATTCTTGCGCTCCACGACGCCATTTCTTTGAGGAGTATAAGGAGCAGATAACTCATGATTTATACCAAGTTCATCAAGATAGTCATCAAGACCGGAATTCTTGAACTCAGTTCCATTGTCACTCCTGATGTGCTTGATCTTCACACCAAAGTTGGTTGAAGCCCTCGAGGAAAATCGTTTGAAGACTTCCTGCACTTGATTTTTGTAAGTAACAATGTGTACCCATGTGTAACGAGAGTAATCATCAACAATAACAAAGCCATATAGAGATGCATCATTAACGACAGCTGAGTAATGATTGGGACCAAAGAGGTCCATGTGAAGTAATTCGAAGGGACGAGTAGTGGTCATGATAGTCTTCGCTGGATGCTTGGCCTTGGTCATTTTTCCAGCCTCACAGGCTCCGCATAAGTGATCCTTGAGGAATTTGACATTCTCAATGCCAATGACATGCTTCTTCTTCGCAAGCATGTGCAAATTCCTCATGCCTGCATGACCAAGTCGTCGATGCCATAACCAGCCTTCTGAAGCTTTTGCAAGTAGACACACGGCTGGTTGTGGTCCTGTAGAGAAGTCAACAATATACAAGTCTCCTCTCCTAAAGCCTTCGAAGACTTTGGAATTGTCAGCTTCCATAATCACAACACAACGATACTTGCCAAAGATGACAACCATATCAAGATCACAAAGCATTGAGACTGACATGAGGTTGTATCCTAAGGACTCAACAAGCATGACTTTGTCCATGTGTTTATCCTTAGAGATCGCAACCTTACCAAGACCCAATACCTGACTTTTGCCGTTGTCAAGAAAGATGATATGCTTCAGATGTGACGGTGATAAGGAGCATCCATCAATAGATTCTTGTCACCAGTCATGTGATTTGTACAACCACTATCGAGAACCCACTCAGTGGCTTTGGGTTGATCATCCTGCAGATGAATTAGTACAACTTACGATCTCATATACTTCATCAGTGAAGAATATGATATCAAGTTCATCGATGAATTTCATCGACAAGATAATGAGATAAGAAGTATGATGACTTGTGAAATGAAAGATCAATTCATCATGATTAGCCTGCGCCCTTTCAGAGCAATTTTGTCAGTCCCCAAAGAAATTCTTGAGACGTTAAGGCACGATCGAGACCTGACCCTCCGTAAGAGAATAGTTCTTTTTCTTCACCACCCACATCTGAAGGGGTGGCAAAGAGTTCATCACTCATGAGCACCATATGAGAATGGTGGCATAGAGGCCAAAACATTTCGTTTCACATAAGAGGGGTTAGGGTAAGCATATGAGTAAGCAGAGAAATTCTTCGAGGACTTATGAACATATTGGTTTGAAGAATAATGCACATATTCATAGCCCTTAGCTCTACCCTGCGAGACAGAGTTGTTAGCACGATGATAATCATATGAGGACTTTGATACTTTTGAGGAATTTGATTCACGTGAGGAATTTGGTCCGTATGAGGACTTGGATCCATATGAAGAATTTGGTCCATATGAAGAATTTGATCTGGGGTTCCTATTCTTCACGGTGTGGTGTCATGAGGACATTCACCGAAGACTTTCAAGGCACTTCTTGGGAACCCAGATTTTCTTCATAGGGGAACCGTTCTCGCAGATTAGTGCCAACATATCTAGCAAATACTTCACCATTCTGATTTTTGAACAGTTTATAGTTGGAGTCAAATGACTCATCAGAAGAATGAGGAGATTCGCATGTAAAGCCAGATAAGTTAGATGGATCAACTGGAGGTCCCTTTGCTAACAAACCATGAGGTTTTGGGATACCGCTTCGGGCTTCCAATATGTTCCATCAACGTTGAGTTTCCTCTCAAAGGCAATACCCTCTTTCCTAGGGTTCTGTTGAGGATCTGCTTTTTAAGCACATCACAAAGAGTCTGATGCCCTTTGAGGCTTTTGTACATGCCTGTCATATACAATTCCTTCAGCCCTGCATCGTCAGTGATACAAGCAATGTCCTCAGATGAGGAATTAGTGATAGCAGAGGCAGGTGAAGAATTTGTAACAGTTGAAGCATTTGGACATTCAGGTGAAGAATTAGCAGATCCACGTTCAATGCACTTTAAGCATGGAGGAACAAATTCTTCCCGAGAAGCGCTGATTTTTTGAGCAAGTAATGAATCGCGCTCCTTCTGAAGATCTTCATAACTCACTCTTATCTTCTCATTATCTTGCTTTATTTGAAGATATTCATATTAAAGTTTATAATGATCAGATAAGAGAGTGTTATGTTGACCTTGAAGGCTGTCAAACCTAGATCAAGTCTCAAGATTTTCAATCGGGCTTTAGTACGATCCATTTCTTCACCTAACATATCATCACTCTTATCTAGCATGTTTTGAACCTTTTCCAAAGCCCTTTGTTGTTGTACAACAATTTTAGCAAGTTTTGAGTAATCGGGCTTTAGATCTTCATCGATTCATTTTCACTAGATTCCGAGGAGGTATATTTGAGTACCTTGGCACCCTTTGCCATGAAGCAATAGGTGGGAGTGTAGTCATCACTATCTTCATCAGCATTGTTGATGAGGTCATTTTCTTCAGAGTTGAAGATGGACTTGCTGACGAAAGCAGTAGCGAGAGCTAGACTTGCCACACCAGACTCAGATTCTTCTGATGCCTCCTCTTCCTCATGTTCCTCAGATTCAGCTTCAGAGTCCATTTCCTTGCCAATGAATGCCCGAGCCTTTTTGGAGCTGCCCTTCTTGTGAGAAGAAGGATTTGAGGATTTTGATGATGAAGATTTCGATGATTTCTTCTTCTTCTTCGCGTCATCAGAACTGTAATCCTTGTGTTTCTTCTTCTTTAATTCCTTTTCCCACTGAGGACAATCTTGGATGTAGTGACCAGGTTTCTTGCATTTGTGACAAAGTCTTCTCTTATAGTCACCGGATGAGGAATCACTGCTTCTTGAGGATTTTCGAAAGCGACCACGCCTCGTGAACTTGGAATTTCTTCACGAGCGGTGCTAGCTCCTGGCCTAATTCTTGAGGATCTCCAAGGCTACTACCAGTAGTCTTCACACTCAGATTCGAGACAGCCTTGGCCTTGAGGCACGTGTTTTTCCATAGCTAGAACCATAGAGATCTCTCTTTCAAAGAAGCTGGAACACATGAGTATTTAGCCTCTCGAGGATATCAGCAGGATCAAGTGACTTGTAGTCAGCACGCTCTTGTATCATCAGTGCCAGAGTATCAAATGAGGAATCAAGCGATCTCAACAATTTCTTCCCCACCTCATGGTCGGTGATGTCAGTGGCGCCTAGTGCTTGAAGCTCATTTGAGATGTCAGTGAGGCGATCGAAGGTTTGTTGAACATTTTCGTTGTCGAGTCTTTTGAAGCGGTTGAAGAGATTCCGAAGAACATCAACTCGAGAATCACGCTGAGTTGAGACTCCTTCATTCACTTTGGACAGCCTGTCCCAGATGAGCTTGGCAGTTTCCAAAGCACTCACTCTTCCATATTGACTTTTGCTCAGATGGCCACATATGATATTCTTCGCTTGAGAATCGAGTTGCTTGAATCTCTTCACATCAGCAGCATTCAGAGAAGGTGTGGTGAGGGAACACCATTTTCCACAACATACCGTAGATCGTTGTCAATTGCTTCAAGATGCATTCGCATCTTGTTCTTCCAAGAGGGGTAGTCCGTCCCATCAAAGGTAGGACACCTGCCGAGACCTTGATCATACCAGCGGTCGACATAACTAAAACTCCGGTGGTTAAACCAAAATCACACGTAACAAGGGAGTACCATGCTCGATACCAATTGAAAGTGCGTTATATCGACTAGAGGGGGGGTGAATAGGCGATTTTTATGAATTCTTCACTGAGGAATTTGCCGGTGAGGAAATTCCTTAGCGAAGAACTAGTTGCAGCGGAATAAGTACTCAGAAGTAAGCATAACAGAATACACGCAAGGTCATCATGATGAAATGAAGACAAACACAGAGTACAGAAAGCGTAATCACAGGATAACACAAGATGAAGACAAACTGACTGAAGAAATTGAACTGAGGAAGCGAGAAAGTCTTGATCAAAGTCTTCAAACACAGATATGAACAAACACTCAACACAAAGAATGAGGAAATGAAAGGGTTGAGGAAATAGAACCGATTAGGTTGGTGAAGATAATGATTTGGTAGACCAGTTCAAGCTGCTGTCTCGGTTATGCGTCTGTTGGAGCGGCTGAGTATTTAAACTCGAGGACACACAGTCCCGGACACCCAGTCGCTGAGCACACAACTCAGGACACCAAGTCCTCACCGTATTCTCCTTGAACTAAGGTCACACAGACCTCGTCCAATCACTCGTGGTAAGTCTTCAGGCGACTTCCAACCCTTCACAGACTTGGTCACTCGGCGATCCACAATTCCTCTTGGATGCTCTAGACCATGACGCCTAACCGTCTGGAAGAAGCACAGTCTTCAAAGGTAACAAGCGTCGGATCCACGCAGGATCAATTTCTTCAGTTATGCTCAATCTCTTTGGGTTTGTAGGGGTTTGGTTTTGGGGTTTTTCCTCACTCGATGATTTTCACTCAAAGTCCTCGGAGGATGGGTTGCTCTCAAATGACAAGTGTCAAGTTTCTCCGGAGCAGCCAACCAGCTAGTGGTTGTAGGGGCGTGCTATTTATAGCCTAGGGAGCAGCCCGACATGATAAGACATAAATGCCCTTCAATGATAAGACCGTTAGGTGGATAAGATATTTTGGGACAGGCGCCAAGAGCTCAAAGAACGGTCGGAAATTTGAATCTCAAATTCCTCAGGGCCATCATGTTCCTCATTGTGTAGGCAATCCGCCTTTGGCGAATTCCTAACTCCTCGGTCAGAACAAATTCTCAAATGACCGGAAGAACTTCGTCTCACATCCTTTGAAGAAATTGACTGAATTGTATGAGATTTCCAAAGGCTTCATTCAAGGGATTGGTATGTGTAGGATTTTGAGTTGAGCATCACATGGAAATTTTTCCTTAGTATTTCCTCGACCCCTTTAACAAAGACGGTGTTTCCTATGACTCAAGAAAGAGAAAATGAAACTACAAAACAAAAGTCTTCACGCTTCATGTTCCTCAAATGAATATCAAGTCTTCAAGGTCACACCAATTTCTTCACTTTCAAAGTCTTGAGAATGTCAAAGTCTTCATCGAAGAACTTCATTTTTAGGGGTCGACTTTCTGCAGAAATATCAAACTCCTCATAGACTTATAGACCTGTGTACACTCACAAACGTATTAGTTCCTTAACCTATAAGTCTTCAATCCACCAAAATCACTAAGGGGCACTAGATGCACTTACAGCTGCTTAAACAGGTTTGGGAAAAGGCCATGCTTGTTGGTCTTCCATGCGTCCTCAAGGAGAAGGTTCTTCTATGGGACAATCCTTCGAACAGTCCACCGCTCCCTGGCCATGGTTGCACGTTGACTCCGAAAGAGTTGCCGACGTTGAGAGGTAATCGGATTTTGTCCGCTGAGCAGGTCAGTAATGGAGTTTGATCATGTAGTACTTACTTATTCCATTTCCATCCCGTAATTTCTCTGTTGCCCACCGTCTTATATATAGGTCTGGGTCGGTGCCAACGAAGATTGGCTTGCATACCTCTGGCCGGATACCACCATCATGTTTCACAACATCCACAGCAGTGCGGCCGCTCTGGTAGACACCTTCTCCACCGTTGGGATTGCCCTTCCGGACTGGCTGGGCTTGAATACGTATGATGATGCCTACATGAGATTGAAGAAGATAGCAATTGCGGACCCGCCGACAAAGCGACGCGGCTACGATGATTACTATCTCATCGCGGTGTTCGACATAAGGATTGCCATCAATGCAAGACGCAGTAACGGCAGAGGCTGGCGCATGTTGGCGGCGGCAGATTTGTACCCCTACATGTTCGAAGACGCCGTGCGCCATCTAGGCCGCATCTTTGCGGTGACAAGCCAGGGGACTTGTTTCATCTAGTTGCCATCCTATGGTACGGGAGATTACAAACAGAATGCACAAACCATCATTTGCATCCCTAACGGTACTCCATTATGTTGCAGGGACCAGTCATCCCCGATCAAAATAAGATCGCCGATCTGGATGTGCATTTGCATCCGCGATTCGGTCTAACTCGGAACCTTGTAGCTGACTTTGGCATATTGGGATCAACTATCTTAGCAGTCGTTACCCATGGTACCACTGATGTGCAACATGGTCACACAATCTACCACGATCGAACCGTCACCATCTACCCAGGTATTCCATTTTTAACCCTCTCACATTCTCTTTCATTGTTGTACTAGTAGTATACTTAGTACTACTAGTAGGAGTACTTTTTACCTTGGAGGACGCGTATAGCTAGCCGGGCCCTTGAAGACTTGAACCCACTAGCTGCCACCATTTTCGTTTTTCCATGTCTTACTATCTCATCCATGTAGCCAAGTGTAACGCCCTCGATGCGGCTATATCTCCCACGTGTCGAAGCACGACTTAGAGGCATAACCGCATTGAAAGCAATGTCGCAAGTGAGGTAATCTTCACACAACCCATGTAATACATAAGGGAAAGAGATACATAGTTGGCTTACAATCGCCACTTCACACAATACATGAGTAAAGCATTACATCATACAGATACAATCAAGGTCCGACTACGGAACCAAAATAAAAGAAGACTACCCCAAATGCTACCACAGATCCCCGACCGTCCCAACTGGGCTCCACTTCGATCAACTGAAGCGAAACAACACAATGAACAAGATCTTCATTGAGCTCCTCCTTGAGCTCGGATGCGCCACTCCGCACGGTATCATCGGCACCTGCGAACTGGGTTTGAAGTATCTGTGAGTCACGGGGACTCGACAATCTCACACCCGCGAGATCAAGACTATTTAAGCTTATGGGTAGGAGAAGGTAGTGAGATGGAGCTGCGACAGCGACTAGCATATCTGGTGGCTACATTCGCAAAAGAGAGCGAGAAGAGAAGCAAGGCACGGTCGAACAACTATGATCAAGAAGTGATCCTGAAACTACTTACGCCAAACATAACTCCAACATCGTGTTCACTTCCCGGACTCACGAGAAGAGATCATCACGGTTACACATGCGGTTGGTGTATTTTAATTAAGATCAACTTCGGGTTTTCTACAACCGGACATTAACAAATTCCCATCTGCCTCATAACCATGGGCACGGCTTTGAAAGATAATACCCTGCAGGGTGTCCCAACTTAGCCCATGATAAGCTCTCGCGATCAACGAAGGATATTCCTTCTCCCGGAAGATCCGATCAGTCTCGAATCCCGGCTACAAGACATTTCGGCAGTAATAAAACAAGACCAAAGAAGCCGCCGGATGTGCCGACAAATCCCGATAGGAGCTGCACATATCTTGTTCTCAGGGCACACCGGATGAGTAAGACGTCGGGTTGGCATAGACCCTGATTGCCCAGGGGGCGCCGGACATCGCTCGGTTTGGACCAGCAATCGAAGGAGAATCGGCCCCGGGTTTAAAATAAAGATGACCCTTGAGTCTGCAAAACCCAAGGGAAAAAGGCTTAGGTGGCAAATGGTAAAACCAAGGTTGGGCCTTCTTTGGAGGAGTCTTATTCAAAGCGAACTGTCAAGGGGTCCCATAAATCACCCAACCGCGTTAGGGACGCAAAATCCGGGAACATAATACTGATATGACGGAAACTAGGGCGACAAGAGTGGAACAAAACACTGCATAAGGCCGAGCCTTCCACCCTTTACCAAGTATATAGATGCATTAATTAAATAAGAGATATTGTGATATCCCAACATAAACATGTTCCAACATGGAGCAATCTTCATCTTCACCTGCAACTAGCAACACTATAAGAGGGGCTGAGCAAAGCGGTAACATAGCCAAACAACGGTTTGCTAGGAAAGGATGGTTAGAGGCTTGACATGGCAACGTGGGAGGCATGATATAACAAGTGGTAGGCATCGTAGCATAGGCATAGCAAAAGAGCGAGCATCTGGCAAGCAAAGATAGAAGTGATTTCGAGGGTATGGTCATCTTGCCTGAAATCCCGCAAGGAAGAAGAACGAGTCCATGAAGAAGACAAACAGACGTAGTCGAACGAATCCTCACAACTCCGGAAGGAAACCGAAGCTAACGAGAGAAGCAACCCGGAAACAAAAAAACAACATGGTAAACCAACAAGCACAAACATGGCATGATGCACAACCAAGTATGATGCATGTCCGGTTTAAATAGCATGGCATGGCAATATGCACAAACAAAACTACAAGTTAAATGGAGCCCAATATGCAACGAGTTGCATATTGACGTAAACACCACATTCGAGTTATTTAGTTCGCTCTTGGTTATGTACCCAGCAATATTAAATGTTATTAAGCAAGGCAAGGGGTGAAGCATAATAAAAACTACCTATCTAGGCAAATTTAAATGAGGCCGGAACAACAAACAACAATTCCGGAAAATCCCCATATGCATATTTTTGATTTGGTACTGTTCTGTCCTAAAACATATTTTAGAGTTGTTAAACATGCAAAGTAATGCTACCATGTTAATCTATGCATTTTTCTACCCCATTTACATATATAATTTATTTAAATCCGAGCTACGGTTATTTAGTTATGAAATAAATCATTTTAACATGGCATTTATGCAAATTAATGCAAACAACCAATTTAAGAATTTAACCATGGATGAAAGTGGAATATTATGAAATTAGATGAAATTCTAAGCATTTTACATGTTGAAAACATTTTAATATGATGCATGGTTCATGAGTTATTATATGCATGAAGATGATGGTTTTTCTCAGAAATCTGTAAACTCGGAAATTAGACAAATTCGCATAACTGGAAAAACATGAACGGGCCGCAATGCAGGCTGGCCCAACAATGCACAGGGGGCGGGGGCTGCTCACCAGGCCTCATAGGTCGGTCGGTGGAGAGGGCGCTGGCTGGGCCGGACCTGGAGGCAACGATGCAGTCATCGGGCGCTGCGGGACTTGGCGCTGGACGCAGAAGTGGTCGGCTTTGTGGGGTCGCGGCCCATGACGATCGATGGGGAGGGTGCGGTCGATCTGGAGTCGGTCAACGCGAGCGCATGGCTCGTCCTCGAAGCAGAGGAAGCAGGGCGCGAGCTTCAAAGCGATGTAGGTGGGGAACTTGGCGGCAGCAGCAGGTCCGCAGGAGGCTGAAGAGGGACTTGGCGGGGCGAGGGCGCACGGGAACCGACCGGATCCGAGGCCAGGGCGGCGGCTTGGGGAGGCAGACAAAGCACTCGTTCGTCTCGCACGAACGGAAATGGCGGCAGCAGAAGTTGCAGATGGAGCCCCGGAGGTGGGGACGACAGGTGAGCGAGGGGGCGGATCCGAGGCCACTGGTGCTCCGGCGGAACAGCCAAGTGAGGAGCATCTGGGCACGGGACGCGAAGCTCCTCTCAACGGCCATGGCGGAGAGCTCGTTACATTCCTGTACTGGCGAGAGAAAGAGAAATTGAGAGCGCGGAGAGATGAAGGAGGAGAACGAAGGGAGAGAGAGAGGGACGAGGCCGGTCCTGGTCGACGAGGAAGACGGGGCGAGGTCCAGGTGGCTGGGTGCGCCGATGGCGACGACTCCATGGAGGGAGGAGCAAACGGGAGGAGCTCCCTCTCGTTCCCACATCCAGCCAACACGGAGGCTCTCTGGTGGTTTCGAACGGAGGAGCTCGGACAGGTGGTTGGATGGGGATCGATGGATTGGAAGGTTGCGGTTGGCCCGATCTGGAAAACGAGGAAGGTGGCGGCTTCGGTTGGTGGTTTGGATCGGGAGGGGATGCCAAGGAAGAAAAGACCAGCGGAGCGGCGGCGGCTAGGAGGATCCCAAGAAATTAGGGATTGGTCCGATGATAGCACTGCTATATATAGTAGGTGGGTGTTAGATTAGGGGTTAACTCATCTCTTCGATCAAAATCGGACGGTCAGGAAAAATAGGCTAGGGAGCCCAAATAAAAAAAACGGTGATGTTTTGGGGATGATCCAGATCCATCGTAACGACAGACCGGTTCGGGTTCGGGTAAGTTTCGGACACGCACATGAGGGGTCTGAGAGAGGTCAACGAGAACAAGGGCCTGACAAAAATGACAACGGAGGCAAAGAGAGAAAGGGCAACTGCGAACGGCTGCGAGTTTTATGAAAACATGCAGATGCAATGCGCATGATGCCATGAGATGAGATGCATGACATGAACAAAATGCAAAACAAAAGACAAAAAAACCCAACCACGGAGGAAATAACATATCGCATCTCCGGAAAGGCAAGAGTTGGAGTTACGAATATGGAAATTTGTATCCGGGGCGTTACAACACTCCACCACTACGAGAGGATCTCGTCCCGAGATCTAGGATGGCACCGGAGGGAAAAGAAAGAGGAAGAGAAGAGGTAAAACTAAGTTGCTTCTAAGAGTGAAACCAACGACCTTGAGAGGTTGACAAAATTGAAAGAAAAAAAACAATGAAGATGACGAGATTGCAAACACTCCGTAAGATAAGAAGAACATGGGATACAATGAGACCCATGAGGTTAAGTGACAAGATAGATATTGACACCATTCCGGTTAAAACAAGATAGAGAAGCAATAAGAATGATATAATTTGGGCAGCACTCCGACTGAAAGAAGAAGGAAAACTTGATAAGATGAAAAGAACTTAAAGAGATGACACAACACTCCGGTTAAATGGATAAGCATGAAACGAACATGATCTTTGCAAAACGAGATGATGGGTGAAAATAGCAACATCACAATGCCTCCGGTAGAAATGAAAGAATGCAATGAAAAGAACGGATAAGAAAACAACATGTTCTACATCAAGTGAATTTGAGAGAGCATCCTTGTAAGAAGGTTAAAACGGAGTTGTTGGAAGGTCAAAACGAAAGGATATGATCCTCGTGGGCTTATGGAGACATACCAAAATTATGAGGTGACAACCTGCCACTCACGGAATTTTTTTTGATTGATAGCTAGAAAAGATAGAAAACTTCTTCCACCAAGATGATAGAGAGATAACTTGGATCATAGGTAATCATCGGAAAGAGCAACATTCCCAATGGAAGGCTTTAGGTGAAATCTATACCAAGATAACTCCAAGGAAGAAGATGATGGGTTTAAATATCTCATTCCTGAACTTGTGTATCATGAAACATGAAGGAAACTGTCAAAATGACATAACACCATCTCAAAAGATAAGGTAGAAAGAATTGCACTTCGGAATGCAAGATGAAGAAAGCTTGAACTCCTCAAGACAAAACATGTGTTGAACACCATGTTTATTTTAGAGTATAGCTTGGCGGATCTTAACTCCGAGAGAAACTTGAAGGACAAATCGAGAAAAAATGAATCCTTGACGAACCACCATGTAGAGCCTCCATGAAGAACTCCAAAGAAACAAAAGGATGATAGAAAGAAAGAGAAGTTGACAACACAAGGTGAAGCCTTGCAGTGACAAGATGAAGCTTTGAAATGATATAACCGAGAAAACTTGGAACTCCGGAAAGAAAGATGAACAAATGAAATCAAGAATTTTGATGATCCTCCGGAATAAGGAATTGAATTTACTCAATGAAACAAGAATAAGAACTACATTATGCTCATCCTTCACCAATTAAATAGATGACAAGCAACGGATTTGGCACACTACTTATTCTTTTGCAAGGATTGAAGAGAGATATAGCGCCAACTTGAAGAATTCTTCGACGAATCACCGAGAGGATTGGAAAGGACGAATGAACTGATACGGTAATAAAGGAAGAGGAATCTTGAACGAACCACCGTAAAAAATTGAAAATGAAAGTAGCAAAGCCACAATTCACCGGGAAGAATTGGAAAACGAATGAAGATACTTGAGGGAATTTAGATACAAATGAATGAATAGATCACGAGCTGATTAGAGAATACTTGAATGATTCACCGATATGATTTGGAGAACGAGAGCTACACGCTGAGAATGAAGAATTATGACATGATGGCCTTCGGAGGAAAGAAATGGAAACAACTTATGAAATGCTCCGGATGGGTGAAAAGAATTCCCACAATCGAAAACAATTATGACAGGATGGCATCAAGCTAGAACAATGAATCTTGAAGAGAATGGAGCAAGATTTAAGAGAAACTCTTCTTCGGTCTTCAAATGTTGAGAATGACGATGAGAAACATCACCATGAATTGTTGAGATACTCCGGGATGAAAATTAGAAAGGTTGAACCAACGATGAAAAGAATTTGGAAGATCTTGGAGAAAGACAATTGACTGATGATAACTCATTCTTACGTCAAACATTGAAAAGAATTTTAGAAGCTCGGGAAAATTAGAAGAGTCGAGGTAAGATCCTCGAAAAGACCTGTGGGTTAGGGCCCACTCAAAAGAAACACCGTTGAACGATTGCTTAGGAAGAGATAATGCACCGGTTGATTTAAATGGCTTGAATGAGATAGCACCCTCAAAAGAACTTGAGTGAATTGAGAATGGAAACTTGAATCTTTTGAGATATCTTCAACACTCCGGAACAATTGAATAGCAACAAGTGGATGATTAAAAAGTGCACCGGTACGAGAAAAACATTAGAAACGAGGAAAGGAATATGATTACTATCGAAAGCTTGAATTGGATCCACCGGAGAAGAAACAACAATGAAGGATGATGAACTTGAAACTGTTGAGCATCTTCATGGGAAATCACCGGATAAGAACATTGATTGAAAAGAGTGAAGAGACTTCCCACAAATAAAAGGATACATGATTAAGAAATTTGAGTCCTTGAAGAAAAAGGGTGGGAGGGCGGGAAAACAAAACAACTTGGGACAGATGAAACAAACACCGTTGAGAAAACTTAGAATTGATCTTGCAAACGTTGAAATGATCGGATCCACTTGAAGAGAAGCACGCCGGTTGGGAAAAGAATTAACATGACGACCTCGATGATCAAGAAGGATTAGTATTCACATAGCAATATGAGAACACCGTTTAGGGAAGGTATGAATTTAACATTTGACTTCGAAGCAACTCGAATACCACAAATAAAACAAAACAAAGGATTTGGCTTGCGGAATAAGCCGGAAACAAACATATGATAGATCCCATATCGTATCATGTGTCTGTTAGAAAGATAATCTAGGAGCTACTTGAATTCCCACTTATAAACTCCCGAAACTTTCTGGTTATGCAATCAGGTGTTGGGGATACAGGGACACAAAATATATCACCCAAACTAACAATACCTAGATCCAAATTGTATCCATCCTTCAACACATAACCAAGAAACCTTCGGAAATCGTTTACCTCAACCTTCGAAAAGCATCCGTTATACGAGTTATGGCAATACTCTCGAACTCGCCCCAGTACTGGGTTATCGAGGTTATCTCACCAACAACTGCATAAAAGAGATTTTCGATGTCGGCAAAGCTCAGGTATTCCAGAACTGCAACGGTAAAATTGTGACGACAACACCTCGGAGCTCAACTCCCCGGGACACTGCCACAACCCCTAAATGTCAGGAGGCACCAAGAACAATGTTCTCGTCACAAAACCATCGGAACGATTCCAAGATAACCGCGTGATCCTAAATTTTTTTTAGTGAAATTTGAGGAGAGGAAAGTCAAAACATCTACGTCAGGAGACCTCACCAGAGGCTTTAAGGGACTGAGGAGTAAAAAGAATCCTACTCTCCGATATATAATCCTAAGACTCAAAACATTTTTGTTCTAGACTCAACAACGCCAGCAAACAATCAAGCAGGGGGCTCCTAAGTCGGGGATGGCTCTGATTACCAACTTGTAACGCCCTCGATGCGGTTATATCTCCCACGTGTCGAAGCACAACTTAGAGGCATAACCGCATTGAAAGCAATGTCGCAAGTGAGGTAATGTTCACACAACCCATGTAATACATAAGGGAAAGAGATACATAGTTGGCTTACAATCGCCACTTCACACAATACATGAGTAAAGCATTACATCATACAGATACAATCAAGGTCCGACTCACGGAACCAAAATAAAAGAAGACTACCCCAAATGCTACATGGATCCCCGATCGTCCCAACTGGGCTCCACTCTTGATCAACTGAAACGAAACAACACAATGAACAAGATCTTCATCGAGCTCCTCCTTGAGCTCGGATGCGCCACCTGCACGGTATCATCGGCACACCTGGCAACTGGGTTTGAAGTATCACGTGAGTCACGGGGACTCAGCAATCTCACACCCGCGAGATCAAGACTTTTTAAGCTTATGGGTAGGAGAAGGTAGTGAGATGGAGCTGCAACAAGCGACTAGCATATCTGGTGGCTACATTCGCAAAAGAGAGCGAGAAGAGAAGCAAGGCACGGTCGAACAACTATGATCAAGAAGTGATCCTGACACTACTTACGTCAAACATAACTCCAACACCGTGTTCACTTCCCAGACTCCGCCGAGAAGAGACCATCACGGTTACACATGCGGTTGGTGTATTTTAATTAAGATCAACTTCGGGTTTTCTACAACCGGACATTAACAAATTCCCATCTGCCTCCTAACCGCGGGCATGGCTTTCGAAAGATAATACCCTGCAGGGGTGTCCCAACTTAGCCCATGATAAGCTCTCGCGATCAACGAAGGATATTCCTTCTCCCCGGGAAGACCCGATCAGTCTCGGAATCCCAGCTACAAGACATTTTGGCAGTAATAAAACAAGACCAGCAAAGCCGCCCGGATGTGCCGACAAATCCCGATAGGAGCTGCACTTATCTCGTTCTTAGGGCACACCGGATGAGCAAGACGTCGGGTTGGCATAGACCCTGATTGCCCAGGGGGCGCCGGGCATCGCTTGGTTTGGACCAGCAATCGAAGGAGAACTGGCCCGGGGGTTTAAAATAAAGATGACCCTTGAGTCTACAGAACCCAAGGGAAAAAGGCTTAGGTGGCAAATGGTAAAACCAAGGTTGGGCCTTGCTGGAGGAGTCTTATTCAAAGTGAACTGTCAAGGGGGTCCCATAAATCACCCAACCGCTGGGGGGACGCAAAATCCGGGAACATAATACTGATATGACGGAAACTAGGGCGGCAAGAGTGGAACAAAACACCAGGCATAAGGCCGAGCCTTCCATCCTTTACCAAGTACATAGATGCATTCATTAAATAAGAGATATTGTGATATCCCAACATAAACATGTTCCAACATGGAGCAATCTTCATCTTCACCTGCAACTAGCAACGCTATAAGAGGGGCTGAGCAAAGCGGTAACATAGCCAAACAACGGTTTGCTAGGAAAGGATGGTTAGAGGCTTGGCATGGCAACGTGGGAGGCATGATATAACAAGTGGTAGGCATCTAGCATAGGCATAGCAAAAGAGCGAGCATCTAGCAAGCAAAGATAGAAGTGATTTCGAGGGTATGGTCATCTTGCCTGAAATCCCGCAAGGAAGAAGAACGAGTCCATGAAGAAGACAAACGGACGTAGTCGAACGAATCCTCACAACTCCGGAAGGAAACCGAAGCTAACGAGAGAAGCAACCCAGAAACAAACAAACAACATGGTAAACCAACAAGCACAAACATGGCATGATGCACAACCAAGTATGATGCATGTCCGGTTTAAATAGCATGGCATGGCAATATGCACAAACAAAACTACAAGTTAATGGAGCCCAATATGCAACGAGTTGCATATTGACGAAACACCACATTCGAGTTATTTAGTTCGCTCTTGGTTATGTACCCAGCAATATTAAATGTTATTAAGCATGGCAAGGGGTGAAGCATAATAAAAACTACCTATCTAGGCAAATTTAAATGAGGCCGGAACAACAAACAACAATTCCGGAAAATCCCCATATGCATATTTTTGATTTGGTACTGTTCTGTCCTAAAACATATTTTAGAGTTGTTAAACATGCAAAGTAAGGCTACCATGTTAATCTATGCATTTTTCTACCCCATTTACATATATAATTTATTTAAACTGAGCTACGGTTATTTAGTTATGAAATAAATCATTTTAACATGGCATTTATGAAAATTAATGCAAACAACCAGTTTAAGAATTTAACCATGGATGAAAGTGGAATATTATGAAACTAGATGAAATTCTAAGCATTTTACATGTTGAAAACATTTTAATATGATGCATGGTTCATGAGTTATTATATGCATGAAGTTGAGGGTTTTACGTAAAGCTGTAAACTCGGAAATTAGACAAATTCGCATAATCGAAAAAACATGAACGGGCCGCAATGTAGACCGCCCAACAATGCACAGGGGGCGGGGGCTGCTCACCAGGCCTCATGGGTCGGTCGGTGGGGAGGGCGCTGGCTGGGCCGGACCTGGAGGCAACGATGCAGTCATCGGGCGCTGCGGGACTTGGCGCTGGACGCAGGAGCGGTCGGCCTTGTGGGGTCGCGGCCCATGACGATCGATGGGGAGGGCGCGGTTGATCTGGAGTCGGTCAACGCGAGCGCGTGGCTCGTCCTCGAATCAGAGGAAGCAGGGGCGCGACGGCTTCAGGCGATGTAGGCAGGGGAACTTGGCGGCAGCAGCAGATCCGCAGGAGGCTAAAGAGGGACTTGGCGGGGCGAGGGCGCACGGGAACCGGCCGGATCCGAGGCCAGGGCGGCGGCTTGGGGAGGCGGACGAAGCACTCATTTGTCTCGCACGAACGGAAACGGCGGCAGCAAAAGTTGCAGGGGGGGTCCCGGAGATGGGGACGACAGGTGAGCGAGGGGGCGGATCCAAGGCCACTGGTGCTCGGCGAACAAAGCAGCGGAGGAGCATCTGGCACGGGACGCGAGCTCCTCTCAACGGCCATGGCGGAGAGCTCCTGTTACTCCTGTACCTGGCGAGAGAAAGAGAAATTGAGAGCGCGGGAGAGACAGAAGGAGGAGAACGAAGGGAGAGAGAGAGGGACGAGGCCGGTCCTGGTCGACGAGGAAGACGGGGCGAGGTCCAGGTGGCTGGGTGCGCCGATGGCGACGACTCCATGGAGGGAGGAGCAAACGGGAGGAGCTCCCTCTCGTTCCCACATCCAGCCAGCACGGAGGCTCTCTGGTGGCTTCGAACGGAGGAGCTCGGGCAGGTGGTTGGATGGGGATCGATGGATTGGAAGGTTGCGGTTGGCCCGATCTGGAAAACGAGGAAGGTGGCGGCTTCGGTTGGTGGTTTGGATCGGGAGGGGATCCCAAGGAAGAAAAGACCAGAGGAGCGGCGGCGGCTAGGAGGATCCCTAGAAATTAGGGATTGGTCCGATGATAGCACTGCTATATATAGTAGGTGGGTGTTAGATTAGGGGCTAACTCATCTCTTCGATCAAAATCGGACGGTCAGGAAAAATAGGCTAGGGAGCCCAAATAAAAAAAACGGTGATGTTTTGGGGATGATCCGAATCCATCGGTAACGACAAACCGGTTCGGGTTCGGGTAAGTTTCGGACACGCACACGAGGGGTCTGAGAGAGGTCAACGAGAACAAGGGCCTGACAAAAATGATAACGGAGGCAAAGAGAGAAAGGGCAACTGCGAACGGCTGCGAGTTTTATGAAAACATGCAGATGCAATGCGCATGATGCCATGAGATGAGATGCATGACATGAACAAAATGCAAAACAAAAGACAAAAACAAACCCAACCATGGAGGAAATAACATATCGCATCTCCGGAAAGGCAAGAGTTGGAGTTACGAATATGGAAATTTGTATCCGGGGCGTTACACCAAGAGTGGCTATATATAATAAGTCGGTTATTTTACTTCCTCTATACCGGAGTAGTACTATTTGCTGCACAGTATTACTGACCGCCATATTTGAGCACAACATTATTATGCATGGACCTTGACTATGTACGTCACCATGTGTCCAGATCTTGGATGCCGCGTGTACCAGATGAACGGCGCCAAGTTCGACCCCCGTGATGCTACGTGGGTGCCGAGGAACACTCTTGGAGAGTACTCGCTTTTCATCGGGGACAACTACCCCATTGTGAAGCAGATGCCACCTTCCGTGCACGACACGGAAGGCCTGCCGTTCATGAAGCATGGTTGTGTCTTCATTGCACACCGTCGGATGAACGACATGCTGGGACACGCTATCCCTGATTTATGCCGCTTCAACTTGGATGAGTCTCCATCGTGTGGAACCGGACTAGAAAGCTGCGACAATGATTCCCGCTGCCCACCACTATGGATCGTGCCATCCATGAAGAACACTTGGGACTGGAACCTGGAGGAGGACATGCATGTAGCCCATCTATAACGTGTAAGTGGAGTACGGTAATTGTGAACGGTAGCGCTGTGAATATATGTAGACTAGTCGTGCACAAATTTATCACATGAATTGGAGATGAACTTGTCTGGCATAACTTGGCATTTGTCCTTTAGAATTTATTACTAGTAAATGTGTTATGTGTACGTGCAACTTGTGTGGTTGTTGCATGGGCTCCAACATGCTCTTTGAGAAAAAAGGTGGCACAGCTTTGGATATACGTGACGTGGTGGCATCATACAGTAGCATCATTCGCTATAGTTGTAGTACACTCCTACTAGGACGACAACTCCTATAAAACCTTGCGCTTGGCTCTTTGCCTCTTTGGGAGGTTCAACAGTTCGTACTCGTGTGAACCTTGCACCTGCCTGTTCGGAAGGTCCAACAATGATGATACTACAGTACAATATGCGTCTGGCAATCTGACACCGATTGAACTGCTGCACGTCCACCGCGAGGGCGAGGGCGAGGGAGAGGAAGAGGGAGAGGGCGCTGTAGTCAAAACCCTCTCCTCGTCCTGCGAACCACCGCGCGCGTGGGCTTGGGAGAGGCGTAGTAAGCAAGCTTCTCCTCGTTCGGCGAGTTGACGGGACACATCAAAGCAGTACTAGTACTAGTAGTAGTCCATACTGCGTCCTTTCCGACTAATATGGCTTAATTTGAAATGAGAAAAATACACTGGCGGTATACGTATGTAACAATACGCTCTTTACGGTCACTATATATAGTTTTGCGTCGATTATACGATCACTAGCTCACTGTAGAGCATCGTATTGCACCCTACTGACCGGCCACATAGTCGACGTGGCACTTTGTTGACTGGTTAAATTGTCACCTGGTTTCTGGGTCCCACCTGTCAGTTGGCGGAGCAAAGAAATCAGTTAAACAAAACTTTACGCAGGCGCCACACGAGTCCAACCCTTGCGCCTGAACCGCCCTGGCTGTGTATGTGAGTGCATGCACGTGTCCTCCCTCGGCCTTCCAACAAACAGTGTACATCGGCTATAAAATAAAGAGTGTAGTAGTACATGATGTACATCTACACTTCCAATGCATTTAGCCTTTAATCTAAATCGATATTGATTGACTAATGCACCAACTTGTGCTGTAGGTATAGGCTACATGTCTATCCTTAATTACAGCATCCAACGGCCTTCATTTAATCTTCTTATCTCAATGGTCGCATGCACACATAAGTCTGCTACTTTTGGGCGTTAATTATACCCTGGTCAATGTGTAAATCTCTAAATGTACAGTCTTTCACGGACGTAGGGAGTAGGTTGAGCACTTTGAGCATGAGCGTGTGTGTTATGTCAGGTGCTGTGTGCCGCATGGGTGCGTGGAGTGTTGCGTGCGTCCATGTGGAGTACGTGTGAGTGTTGCATGTTGCATGCATGCATGCATGCATGGGGCTTACTCCCTCCCATTGACATGTTCATATTTCAAACTTCCTCTGTTCCCTCCATATGGTGATACTCCCTCTGTTCCCAAATACTCCAGTACGGACTAAAAGCCTCCTCTGTCCCAAATACGGAGTATTTGTCTTTCTACAGATTTCAACAAGTGACTAGGTACGGAGCAAAATGAGTGAAGTGAGCGTAGAGGCATAGGGATACTGTAGAAAGGTAATCCTCGCGATCCATCATTCCCCATCTCGGTCAGAGAGAACTATTCAACTAGTCTTCGCAGTGAAGTGACAATACACGCTGCAGCAGATGGGACACGTAATTAATAAGCTGAACCAGCATGTTGGTGTTACTAAATCAGCCTTACCCAGTACTGCCATCATGTTTGCCAGTAGAGCACGCTCAAGAATACGCCCTACGCACTTTTGTGTCCTCCATTAACTGACATATGGGCTCTCTTGTGGTAGACCCACATGTCATTGGTGTAACTATTACACTCCGGAGGACGGTGCCTATATCCTGGTAGTAGTACTAGTAGAATTGAGATTTAATGCACTTTCTTCCCCGTCTTCCACTCTTCTTCCTCCTCTCTTCTTCTTCCTCCTCTCTTCCCCATCGCCGTCGCGCACCATTTACCCCGCTCACTGCTTTCGCCCGCCCACGCCATCTTCCTTGGTAGCTCGGCGTATCATATCCCCGCCACCGCTTTCGGCCACACGAGGAGAAGCTTCTTCGCCGCCCGAATCCACTTCCCGCCGCTCGCAGCACCGAAAACCCCAATGGCAGAACCGACCGACACGCAGAGCCGCGATTGGAATTCCTCCCGATGTTCTCTTGGAGTAGATCTGTAGTCGTATGGACCTAGTCAAGATCGTCCGTGCGGCGCATGCTCGGTGTCTTTGTACCATCTACTCATCTGCAACCGGCCGGCTCTTTTCAAGACACCCTACTTGCTGATGCCCGATCCTCGCAGGTGGCCCAGACACCGACTTGACGATCCTACGGAGGTTGCCATGGTGCCCCTCGACATGCTACCACTACCCGTCCACCTGTCCTTCATGCGCGCCACCATCCGGGCGGGCATGAAGGCCAACTGGATCGTCCCCATCCACCACACCGGTAGTCTGTGGCGTCTCGTGGATATCTACACCCAGCGAGAGATCACCCTTCCATCGTTGGATACCGCCGACATCGAGCCTCGCGGCCCGCCGGACATTCCTACCTACTATGCACGAGACGCGTCAAGCTTTTGGCTCGACCTCTGTTTGCAGAAAGTTGTAATCTGCGAAGTGCCCACACCATTAGAAGACTACATGGATTACAAGCTCATTGCGTTGTTCAACATGGGATTAGTCTATCTGGAATCCGGTCGCCATACATGGTTATGGCTCATCATCAATCCTGTTGAGGCAACATTTCTGTCTGATGCTATAGTGCACGATGGCATCATTTACGCGGTCGACGCACAGATTGGCTGCATATACTGGTGGAATCTATCATCGTGTAATTCTTCTATCTCATCTCATCTTTAGCTTATGAATACAACTGTCTGTTCATTTGTTACAAATTTGGAATGCATAGCATGTCTATAACCACATCATTGCTATATGTTCCTCTCATTTCCTAGATTTTTGACCACACATGTTATTGTTAGAGTTGATATGAGAACAATTGGCATCTAATGATTGTTAGAATACATATTATGAGCATAACATCATGATTGCTATATGTTACTCTCGTTTACTAGATTTTTATAACAACGCATGTTATTGCTTAGAGTTGATATGAGAATAGTAGTAGTAAGTGCTATGGTAGAATATGAGTAGGCGCTGTCATAGCTGTTTTCCTCTCATTGTTACATGATGTTTGAACCATGACATGTTGCTAGAATATGAAAGCCATTGGCTTATTTTTTAACTTGGGGTATGATTATGACCACGGCATTGCAATTCTCTGTCTATGATATGTGTCACTCTTATAATAATCTTAATTCCACACATACTCCGAACATGATTGTTTATTTTTGTCCTTTTGGTCTCCAATTTGAATTGTTGCAGCAGACACAAATGCGCTGGCCTTCATTCTTCCCGGACCAGGACTCTTACCAGCCGATCGGTGCGGGTTTATCGCTCGTTCAGATGACAGCGGTCATTTGATGCTCATTCGCACATACCAAATTGACCAAACTATTACATCAAACCACATGCCGTACAATGCCTGGTGCGTTCGTGAATTTGATGGCTATGGCTGCTTCGTATTCAAGAAAGATCACAGCTCCGTTGGGCCTGGCGTTTTCAACTGGAGGCGGGCTTACAGCCTCGCAACCACTCCTTGTTCCTCGGGCTCAATTATCCGATCATCCAACCAATCATCGATCGTATCACCGGCGATGATTACTGTGTTATGCAACTTCCATTCGCGAGGGGGGGCTGTGTTTACACATCATACCATGGGTTTCATGAATCACCATATCCAGAGATTCGTCGACACAGCTTGTTGCCGTGTAATCTTGATGCGTGAAAGGCATCAAGCTTCCATGCGATGGATGGCTTTTGCAAACCCGACATGCGGCGATGTGGTTCATGCCAACAGCAAATATGCACAACTTGATTTGTGCTGATATCTAGATCGAGCCATGTATTCTGCCATCGTAGTACGACCCTCTTTTGTTGGATATTATGTATCGTTGTTAGTTTGATGCACTCCTCTGGTTTGAAGGATAGATACCTTCCTGGGATCAAGTGCATCCTAACTCACCTGCGTAGGATGTACTGATAATGATGATGGAGATGCTGTGCAGAAGCCATATATATACATATATATCAGTTAGGCTTCAAGTGCGTACTTGTTAGTTAAACCTATGTATAAATTGTGACACTAAATACGACTAGTAAGTAGTACAGTAGCAGTACTAGTATACGTCGGTCAAATTATTCATCATGTCCACACATTGAATTGACGTGACAACACGCTGCACGTGAAGTGACACAAGAATCCCGACGACGTGTTCGGGTATTCCGGACTTCAGATTTGGAGTACCACTTATCTATCGAAATCTTTTTTTTTGAAACGGAGGCAAAAGATTTGCCTCATCCATTAAATAAGAGGAGAATAGAGTTTAGAGTTTTTACAAGCGCCCTTGCAAAACGGCATGTCAATTACTCTCGTACAACTGTCGAAGAAGCGCGAGTTTTACTCACGAAATCTTTCATCATTCACTTAAAACAGTCGATTGGTCATACATTGAGTACCATATAACTGGAATTACCGATGCAAGTCGAAGAAGGATTGGCCGGTGCTGCCGGCTGGCGTCAAGTTCGATCCCACGGATCAGGAGCTGATCGAGCACCTTGAGGCCAAAGTGAGTGTTGACAGCGCGAGATTTCAGTCTCTCATCCATTTGTTCGTACCAACCATCGACAGCGAGCACGGCATATGCTACACCAAACATGAGAAACTTCCAGGTAAGACACCGATCGGCCGTCTACTTGCACAAACATATTCCTTTGTTTATAGCTCTATTTTTATTTTTAGACGCAGACCTGGTGAAACAATTACAATTTGACAGTTAATAAAAAGTGAAACAAGTGACTGCAACATGCCAAAGATTTTATGAAAATGCCAACTAGGTACACTAAAACCTGTATTCCACAAGGAAGCATTTCTTCCAGCGCAATTACAGGGCGTTCAAAAGGGGCACGTGGACGCGTCGCAAGATACAGTCGGAGTGCGGCACACACGCGATGTGGCACAAGACCGGCAATACCTTGCCTGTGATGGTCAACGGCCGGCAGACGGGCAGCAAAAAAGGTTCTGGTGCTGCACACCAACAAGAACTTCGACCAGCAGAGGACCAACTAGGTGATGCACCCGTACCACATCGGGGACCTGGAGCAAGAGAAGGAGCGGGAGCTGGTCCTCTGCAAGATTTTCTACTAGACGAACACTAGGGCCAGGAGTAGTTTGGTATTGGTAGTTGTACTACCTTGTCGTCCGCAAGTTGGTATTGTTGTTAACGATCTTTTGGTATGAACTTGCATTTGCTTCCAACCATCATGCCGAGGGTCGACGTGGATATAAAAAGTTGAATCATTTGTTTCGAAACGAATTCTCAGGCACCTGATTTTATTTGATGGGTAGCATAAGCATCGGCCGTTCGAATTCCCAGTTCTGCAGTTTTTTCGAAACAAGTGCATGCACTTATTATCACGATAGAAAAACAATATCCATGCTGGGTCCCAGTTATCAGTCTGTGCTTGCAGAATTCTCTCGTTGAGCACGTATATTGTTTTTTCAGGTCGAGCAAGTTTCAGTTGGGCTGTAGACTGACCAGGGTTGATTTTGTTTTTAACAGGCCCAGCCCATGACGACAACGGGGCACAAAGATCCAGCAGGTATCTACTGGCCTCTGGCCCGCCAGCGTTAGTTATATTTTGTCTTACAACATCCGCAGACAGTTTTGTTACTGAATCAAACACACAGCCCAGTTCTATTTTCCTCTTGAAACGCATGTCCTACATCCGTTTTCTAATCTCTACCTATAGTTTTACTAGTTCATATACACGTATCATTATATTGAAAACACATAAAATTCCCTTTTCATATTTACTTCATTATTTTTGTTGTTTTTCCCACCCAAAGACTGATTTTTTACCACCGGTTTTCCCTTAAACCAACTCAATTGTCCCACGCCTTATTTGCTTACAAAAACAAAACGATCTTTTGGCAAATCAATAAGTTCTTAAAAATGTTTATCATTTCGGGATTACACCAGTTTGGACTCCACGAAATATGCAAAATAAGGTTGAACTTTCCGACCGTGGTCCCGGCAGAAAATGGGCTGTAATAAATTACTTAAGAATTAGCAAATGGGCTGCAAATTATAAAAATAGCAAATGGGCTGCAAATTGTAAAAATTGCAAATGGGCTTTATGTTGTCCGCCATGATTTGGAGGCTGACTTGTGGGCCTACTAAGTTCATGCGTACACAAGGTTTCTTAAAAAGAAACTTAGTCAACAATCGACTCTACCGGTCGGACCGTTAGATGTCAATCTAACGGCAATCGTCTTCTTCGGTCTCGATCTTCCTGCCCCAAATTACCAAACCAACACCGTCGAAACCGCCTGCTCCCGCCTCCCGTGGCCGGCAGTGCTGCCAGGCAGACCTCACGGCGCCATCATACTCGCATCCCTGGCCTGTCTATCCGTCTACTCACCCACACCTCCTGTTATTTTCCGGCGACGGCAGCCGAACCAATCAACCCTCGTAATCTCCACCACATGGGCAGCCACTGCCGTGTCTTCGCCGGCTCCCTGTCGTTCCCTTCGTAGGCCTCGCCATCGTCCACCGCCCTGGTGCTCTCGGCGCGGCGTGGTCCACGATGTCCATCCAACGGCCGTAGTGCTTCTTCAACCTCTGGTCTTCTTGCTCCAGCCGCCCGAAGCAGCGCCGGTCGTGTCAAGATGCTTCGCCTCCCGTGGCCGGGTCAGGCTGCCACGGAGGCCTCACCGTCCCCATACTACTCCCACCGCTGGCCGTGCCATCCCTCCACTCACCCACTCCCCTGTTATTCTGGCGGCGACGACAGCCTCACACCGCCGAACCGGTGAACCTCAGATTCTTCTCCGTGGGCATCCACCGCCGTGTCTTCCCGGCTCCGCGTCGTCCCCTTCCTAGGCCTCGCCGTCGTCCACCGCCTGGTGCTCTCGGCGTGGCGTGGTCAATGTGGTCAACGACCGACTTCCATCGGAAGAGTATCAGACGTGGAGAGGCTGACAGCTGGGTCCACGGCAGCCGCAAGGAAGTGCCTTCTTATTACGTGCAAAATAATTATTCCTCCACCTGACAGCAGGGACCCACCGGACGGGCCACAAGTATTTCACGGAAAAAACATTTCCCCCTGACTGCTGTGACCCACCGGACGGGCCTTCGTATTTCGTGAAAAGAACGTTTGCCCCGGACTGCTGGGACCCACCGGACGGACCACCGTATTTCACGAAAAAACGTTCCCCCCGCTGTCAGCTCGGACCCATCGGAAGTGCCTCCTTATTACGCACAGAAAAATGAATACTCCCCCTGCTAGCTGGGACCCACCATGGTGGGAGGCTGACTTGTGGGCCTACTAAGTTGACGGGGACAGAGGGCTTTGTCAACTTAGTCAATATGAATGATTCTAGCTCCATTGACCGTACGATGTCCATCCAACGGCCGTCGTGCTTCTTCAATCTCTCCTCTTCCTGCTCCAGCCGCTCAAACAAGCGCTGGAAGGACTGCCTGCTCCCTCCTCCCCGCGGCTGGCTGTGCTGCCGCGCAGGCCTCACCGCCCCATCGTACTCCCATCGCTGGCCTAGCCATCCCTCTACTCACCCACACGGCCACACCTGCTGTTCTAGCCATCCCTCTACTCACCCACATGTCAATCTAACGGCAATCGTGCTTCTTCAGTCTCTGATCTTCTTGCCCCAGCCACCCAAACCAGCGCCGGTCGTGTCGCGTGCTCCTGCCTCCCGTGGCCGGCTGTGATGCCGCGGAGGCCTCACCGCCCCGCACTACTCCCACCGCTGGCCAGGCCATCCCTCTACTCACCCACACCCCCTGTTATTCTGCGGCGACGGCAGCCGAACCAGTTGAACCCTCAGATTCTCTCCGCTGGGCTACCATCGCCGCGTCTTCCCGGCTCCGCCGTCCCCTTCCTAGGCCTCACCGTCGTCCAGACCACCGCCCTGGTGCTCTCGGCGCGGCATGGTCAACGTGGTCAACGACCGACTTCCATCGGAAGAGTAGTGTACGTGGAGAGGCTGACAGCTGGGTCTAGCCGGTCGCAAGGAAGTACCTCCTTATTACGCGCAAAATAATTATTCCTCCACCTGACAGCAGTGACCCACCGGACGGGCCACCTTATTTTGCGAAAAAATTGTTTCCCCCCTGACTGCTGGGACCCACCGGACGGGCCAGCGTATTTCGCGAAAAAAACATTCACCGCGCTGTCATCTCGGACCCACCGGAAGTGCCTCCTTATTACTCACAAAAAAATGAATACTCCCCGTGCTAGCTGGGACCCACCATGGTGGGCGGCCGACTTGTGGGCCTACTAAGTTGACTGGGACGGGGGCCTTTGTCAACTTTAGTCAATATGAACGTTTCTAGCTCCAAAGGACTGTGACGATGGCCATCCAACGGCCGTAGTGCTTCTTCAACCTCTGGTGTTCTTGCTCCAACCGCCGAAAGAAGCGCCGGTCGTGCCGCATGCTCCTGCCTCCCGTGGCTACCAGGTTGCCATGGAGGCCTCACCGCCTACTATTCCCACCGCTGGCCAGGCCCTGCGGCGACGGCAGCCTCACACCGCAGCCGAACCAATGGACCCTCGTACTCCTCTCAGCGCGGGCTTCCACTGCCGCGTCTTCCCCGGCTCCCCGCCGTCCCCTTCCTAGGCCTCGCCGTCGTCCACCGCCCTGGTGCTCTCGGCGCAGCGTGGTCAACATGGTCAAGGAACGACTTCCATCGGACGTGGACTGTATGTGGAGAGGCTGACAGCTGGGTCCACGCCGCAGCAAAGAAGTGCCTCCTTATTACGCGGAAAATAATGATTCCTCCACCTAACAGCTGGGACCCACCGGATGGGCCATTGTATTTCACGAAAAAAAACGTTTCCCCCTGACAGCTGGGACCCACTAGCTACATCTTTGCACGCAAGGAAGTGCGTCCGGGCAAAAAAAATGAGTTGTCCCCCTGACTGCTGGGACCCACCAACTACATCTTCGCATGCAAGGAAGTGCGTCCAGGCAAAAAAAATGATTCGTCCCCCTGACTGTTGGGACCCACCAGCTACATCTTCGCACGCAAAGGAAGTGCGTCCGGGCAAAAAAAAACGATTCGCCCCTCTGACTGCTGGGACCCACCAGCTACATTTTCGCATGCAAGGAACTCCCTGACAGTCGTGACCCACCTGGTCGAAGCGTACGTAGCGTTGTCATTCTGGTCACGAACATGTACGTACATACTGGTCGATGTAGAGGCGCGCACGTGTCGTAGATGTAGAGGCGCGCACGTAGCATGTACTGCACGTCTGTTGGCGAGGGTGCAAGAAAGAAAATATGGCCACGTACGTACATACGGGCATGGTCTCTAACGCCTATCGCGCATACGTACATGGTTGGGTCGGAACGGCGAAACAACGTCGTCGTCGTGTTCATGGGGAGCCAACTGGCTGGGTCGGAACGGAATGTGTGGTCGTGTTCATCGGGAGGGCTTGGACGGAACAGGCGATGGAAACGAGGCCTGGCGTACCACACAACGGAGGAAATGGCCTTGTGTTCGACCGGCCACGTTCGAAACGGGGTCCTGTTGATCGGGAGGGTCCTGGCGTACCGCAAAACGGAGGAAACAGACCTCCTACGGTCGAAACGGGGGTCCTGTTGATCGGGAGGGGTGTGGCGTACCGCAAAACGGAGGAAACGGACCTCCTACGATCGAAACGGGGTACTGTTGATCGGGAGGGGTGTGGCGTACCACAAAACGGAAGAAACGGACTTGTGTTGGAGCGCTATGGTCGAAGCGGGGGAGGGTGTGGCGTGCAGCAGGACTCCACGGGATACTGTTCATCTCCACCGTCGACCTCCTCCAGCCTCCACGAGCTCCTGTTCATCCAGCCTCCACAGCGCTCTACTCCACCGGCTACTGTTCATACACCCCTCCACGGGCACCCCTCCACCGTCTACTGTTCATCCAGCCCTCCACACCATGGGGTGCTGTTCAACCACCCCTCCACGGCCACCCCTCCACCGTCTACTGTTCATCCAGCCCTCCACACCACGGTTCCTGTTCATCCAGAGGCAACGCCACCGCCATCGCTCATCCAACCCCCCCTCCCCATAGCGCCACTGTTCATCCCAGAGGCAGCATCGATCGGCTTGATTAGCAGCAGATGGCGAAGAATCGCTCCATCGGGTTGATTAACGTACCATCGATCGATCGCCGGGTTCGTAACGCGTAACTGCGGTCTGTCGCTTTCGGGTTCAGTTAGAGCCCAACGCCTTGCTCGGCTTCAGTTAGAGCCAACGCCTCGCACACACGCGCGTACGTACGAGAGAAACCCGCATCGGTCTCCCACCGTAACCGGCAACTCCCCGAAATTTTCCTCCCCCTCGCTTCTACCACGGTTTTTTCCCCTCATGGACGGCCCAAAGAATGTCATGCAGCTGCGTCTCCGGCCCGCCCAGGACGAAAAGCCCATTTTCTGTCATGATTTTTTGTCATAGAAGTAGGAGCCCACCACATCTATGATGATACCGGGTTTTGTCACAATTATCGTCATAGAAGTGTCATATGTATGACAGAAAAAATTTCGTTCGGCCCAAAATGTCACGGATGTGCCTTTTTTTGTAGTGTCAGATCGCGGTCGATTCCGATCTAAGCGCCGAACGGACGACGCCTCCGCGTTCAAGACACGTACAGCTCGGGGACGTCTCCTCCTTCTTGATCCAGCAAGGGAGAGGAGAAGTTGAGGGAAAACTCCAGCAGCACGACGGCGTGGTGGCGATGGAGCTCGAGGTTCTTCGGCAGGGCTTCGCCAAGCACTACGGAGGAGGAGGAGGTGTTGGAGGAGGGAGGGGGCTGTGCCAGGGAAGAGGTGCGGCTGCCCTCCCACCCCTCCACTATATATAGGGGCAAGGGGAGAGGGGGAGGCGCCTAGGGTTTCCCTAGGGGGCGGCCAAGCAGATTGGATCTCCCTAGGGAAAATCCTAGGGAGACTTGCCCCCCAAGCCAAGCAGGTGGAGGATTGCCTCCCAAGCCAGGTGGAGGCGCCCCACCTCCCAAATAACGTGGGAAAGGGTGTGGGGGGCGCACCACCCCTTAGTGGGATGGTTTTCCCCTTCCCTTTGGCCCATGAGGCCCTCCAACACTTGTCGGGCTCCCAAACACCTTTCGGTCATGCTGGCCATAGCCTGGTACCCCCGGAACACTTCCGGACTCCAATACCCTTCGTCCAATATATCGATCTTCACTGTCAGACCATTCCGGAACTCCTTGTGATGTCCAGGATCACATCCGGGACTCCGAACTACCTTCAGTAACCACATACTATTTCCCATAACAACTCTAGCGTCACCGAACCTTAAGTGTGTAGACCCTACGGGTTCGGGAATCATGCAGACATGACCGAGACAGCTCTCTGGCCAATAACCAACAGTGGGATCTGGATACCCATGTTGTCTCCCACATGTTCCACGATGATCTCATCGGATGAACCATGATGTCAAGGATTCAATCAATCGCGTATACAATTCCCTTTGTCTACCGGTATAGTACTTGCCCGAGATTCGATCGTCGGTATATCGATACCTTGTTCAATCTCGTTATGGCAAGTCTATTTACTCGTTCCATAACACATCATCCCGTGATCAACTCCTTGATCACATTGTGCACATTATGATGATGTCCTACCGAGTGGGCCCAGAGATACCTCTCCGTCACATGGAGTGACAAATCCCAGTCTAGATTCGTGCCAACCAAACAGACACTTTCGGAGATACCCGTAGTGTACCTTTATAGCCACCCAGTTACGTTGTGACATTTGGTACACCCAAAGCATTCCTACGGTATAATGGAGTTGCACAATCTCATGGTCTAAGGAAAAGATACTTGACATTTAGAAAAGCTTTAGCGTATGAACTACACGATCTTGTGCTAGGCTTAGGATTGGGTCTTGTCCATCACATCATTCTCCTAATGATGTGATCCCGTTATAAATGACATCCAATGTCCATGGTCAGAAACCATGACCATCTGTTGATCAACGAGCTAGTCAACTAGAGGCTCACTAGGGACATGTTGTGGTCTATGTATTCACACATGTATTACGGTTTCCAGTTAATACAATTATAGCATGAACAATAGACAATTATCATGAACAAGGAAATATAATAATAACCATTTTATTATTGCCTCTAGGGCATATTTCCAACACTTATGAACTATGTACTTCACTATACCGGATACCCGTCGGTACTTGAAGGGTATAGTGATGCGAATTGGATCTCTGATGCTGATGAGATGAAGGCCATAACTGGGTATATGTTTACTCTTGGAGGTGGTGTCGTTTCCTGAAAGTCTTGCAAGCAAACGATCTTAACAAGATCGACAATGGAAGCAGAATTAACAGCATTAGACACTTCGGGTGGCGAAGCGGAATAGCTTCGAGATCTGTTGATGGACTTGCCAGTGGTTGAGAAGCCGGTTCCGGCCATCCTTATGAACTGCGACAATCAAACAGTTATTGTCAAGGTGAAGAGTTCAAAGGACAACATGAAGTCCAACAAACTCATAAGAATGAGATTGAAAGCTGTCAGAAAATTGAGGAACTTCGGAGTGATAGCATTGGATTATATTCAAACGGCTAAGAATCTGGCAGATCCCTTTACTAAAGGGATATCACGTGTTATGATAGATAGCGCATCAAGGGAGATGGGTATGAGACCCACATGAGTTGCCATGGTAGTAACCCAACCTATGTGATCGGAGATCCCGTGAAGTAGGACCTGGGAAAACAAGCCAGTGGTGAACTAAGGAGAGTAACTTTACTAACCCACTCCGTTGGAGATGCAACACTCTCGGAAACTGTATGGAAGGATGACTACTGTCTTAATGTGTTCCAAGGCTTATATGTATAAGCAAGATGCTATCTCTGAGCGATCTTTGGAGGAACACACCTATATGAGCCCGACTGCTGGTCCCGCCTATGAGATTGGGGTGATCTCTAGCAAGCTCATGAACAGGCCAGGAGTGTGACTAATATGCTCCACCCGAGGGGTCGGCCTTCGGCAGCCTCATATCAGTGAGACTTGTGGTGAAACTTCTTGACGCCAAACTAACAATTCAAGGCATAGTCCATTGTTCAGTTGTGAAGGAGTGTAACTACTTGGTCTAGGTGGAGCTCAACCTTAATCGGTCTCCACTGAGATGCTGGTATATCAAAATAGCGTTTGGAACAAAGGATAAGTGGGCCCCTGAGATCTGGTGGGGGATTGTTGAAATATGAGATGGGCTAGAGCCCATATGACAATTTCAGATTTAATCTCTAAGGGCCCATGTAGGTGGCATGACAAGGTGGTGGGAAGTTTAGTCCCATACCGCTAGTGGAAGGAGAGTTGGAGTGGTTTATAAGGGATTCTCTCCCTCATGCTATTGGAGCTTGAGAAGAAAAGAAGCCCTCGCGCACTCCTCCTCCTCCGCTCGCCTTGCCACGCCACGCCTCGCCTCGTTACGACGCACCGCGCCGAGGGTTGCGGGATTGAGCCGAGCCCTCCGAAACCACGCCCACGTAATTCCTCTGCTGCTGCTGCCGCCGGCGACTCCATCCCGTTCACCGCGTACACGGTTGACGGGAGAGCAGGCCTCCGAAACCCCGCCTCTCCGGATCCTGTACATGAGAGGGGCGATTAGGTGTTTGGGTAGCGACTACGCGACTGCTCGCTTCTGTTCATCTACGTTCGCACTACCTTCGTCATCACCATGTCGACTGACGCCGACCGTGCCGCCGCTGAGAAGGCCGAGGCCGAAAAGAAGGCCGTCGAGGATGCCGCGGCTGCTGCCACCGCCACCGCCGCTGCGTGACTGATTGGAGGGTATACATCGCTTATCCCTCTCGTGTTTCTTTCTGTTGTAGCAGTACTAGCGAAATGCGTAGATGTTTCTACTATGTGCGTAGTACATGCTCTGTTAGATCGTAATCAGTGTGTTATCAATGCTGTCCATGTCATGCTCATGATTTATTCATGGATTAATTTAATCGAAAAACTACCTATTTACTTATCATCACAATGGACTAGAGCCCGACAGGGTGTCACAAAAGATCTACGTACGTACTCCCTCCGTTCCAAATTACTTATCTAAAAAATGGATAAAAATGGATGTATCTACAACTAAAATACGTCTAGATACATCCATTTTTGTGACAAGTAATTCCGAACGGAGGGAGTAGTTGATAAAGAAGGCTAAACTAAATACGGTTTGGAGTTTGAGGCTTATCCAATCAAATATAGAACTAGCGAAATTGGAAATGAACACAAGATGACAATAGTTAGAAAAAAATCCCCTCATACTACGGCATTATTTATTATATATATTTTTTATCTTTTTTCTCTAGCTCGAATTTTAGTGGTGCAATCTGTGCCATTTTACTAGCAGCTCTGCTATACACACGACAACTAGAAGAACGCATGTGTGTTGCAACGGGGCCACATTAACTTTAAAAGATCAATATCAATTATGTTAATATTACATTTAATATTCTCATACATATTAAGTGACATTGACGACCTTTTTTACCATCAAATTCTCACACACACACACCCTCTCCCTCCCTCTTCCTCACTCTCTCCCCCTCTCCCTCACTCGGGAGGTGGGACGAAAATAAACCCGGAACGGAGATTACCAACTGAGACGTTAGGAATAGAGATCATTTAGTTGATAAGAATAAATAGAAAACGGTGTTAAAAAGGAGAAACAGATTAGAATACATTGAAAAACCAAAAGGACGATGTAAAAGGGGATTCGCCTTGCCCCCCGGGCCTTGCCACTGAACCGGCTCAGTGGTCCAGTCCCCGCGCGGTCGTCTTCTCCTATTCCCCGAGCCGCGTCGCTACAGAACCGGGCTCCCGCCCGATCACCTCGCTATCATCGAAGGGGAATGGATAAGGGTGACGCCCTTTCTTCCCTGCCCCCATGGCCTCACTCCTCCTCGACGCCCCCTCCCAAATCCACTTCTCCTCCTCGCTCGCTCGATCCCGTCGATCTGGACGAAGTCAGACGCCACAGCCACCATGACCGACCCCGTCCACATGGCTAACGCCTCCCTGCAGGCTAGGAGCTTGTCGAGGAGCTCCGAACGCTTTCGCCATTGCTCGCGCCAACGAGATCAAGTCCAGCACCCCGCGTCGACGTCGCTGCCGTCTTCCTCAACCTTGGGCCACCGCGACATTGCCGTTCAATGCGCGCCGCCCCGAGCTCCCATGTCTTCCCCTAGGGCGCCATTGACACCGCCATGATCTCCTCTTGCCTTTCCCCTATTTCCCCTCTCGTTTGCTCTCGTTAGGTATTTCGCCATGGCCGAGAACCGCGTCCGCCATGGCCATTGCAGGGGTAGCCACCGAGCTCCTCGGATTGACCCTGTGGCACATGCCCGCTCCTATGCGCGCCCATGCCCGAGCCTGCCGCTCTTCTTCCGCGCCCACGGGGCCACTCCCTTTCCATGCCCACGCCCGTGCTACACCGCGTCGGTCGTGCCCGCCGCTGCCGTCGCGCTCGCCGCAGCCACCGGACCACTGTGCCCCGCGCGACACATAGCCTGGCCGCGCGCCACACTCTCGTTGGTTGTGCTCGCTCCGTCTGCTGCTGCCTATCCCTTCGCTCGCCCCGCTGTCGCGCCCCTGCTTCGCGCCGCCTCCAGTCGTGGCCATCTTCTGCCGGCCGCCCCCTCAGCCATGCCGGCCGCATCTCTGCCCTCCACCGTCGGCCGCTCGCCTCGCCTGCTGCGTGTTGCTTCCTGCTGCTATGCGCTGCTCTACCGCTGGTACGCTGTTGCGCCATGCCCTCGACACCGCCGTGGACAAATGTGGCGGAGGGATTGTTAATGGAGTACGAGAAGGAGGTGGCGGAGAAGGTGTGGAGAGGCAGGAGGTCTGGGGCGGTGTCACCTGGCTGTGGTGGAAGTGTTTATGCGAGAAGGATCCGGAGTGGAAGGAGAGGTCACAATTGGAAAGACTCGCAAAAAAAATCATAACACGGAGATCTCAGTTCAAAAAATGCTAATATCGATGGAGGGGTGATTTCCTTCAATAGGTGGAAAAAATAGGAAATATTGGTTGTTATTAAGGAAAGGTAATTTTTTTAGAAAAGTTAGGATTTTTGAACCGATTTCTATGCAAATGGGGTTTTATTGTTTGGTAACGTGATATCAGTACCTGCCCGTTTGTGACGTGTCTGATTAGGAAAGTTTGCAAATTTTAAGAAACTATTTATTGAAAGGAAAGTTGTGACGTGTCTGTTATTTGTTTCCTAAAACAAATTTCACTTATAAAAGAAATCGATTGATTTAGATAAGTTAGGAAAGTTAGATTAAAATATATTATTTGTTTTCTGAAAATCTGTTATTTGTTTCCTAAGACAAATTGAACCAATAAAAGGAATCAATTGATTTGCATAATTCAAGAAAGTTAGATTAAAATATATTATTTGTTTCCTTAAAATCTGTTATTTGTTTTCTAAGAAAAATTGAATCAATAAAAGGAATCGATTGATTTGCATAATTTAAGAAAGTTAGATTAAAATATGTTCTTTGTTTCCTGAAAATCTGTTATTTGTTTACTAAGACAAAATGAATTAATAAAAGGAATCGATTGATTTGCATAATTTAAAAAAGTTAGATCCGTGATTTGTTATACGTTAGAAAAGTTCTAGTTGTAATATAGAGTGGAGAGAAAAATAAACCGATGGACCAGGGTAGGAGGGGGTGATGGAAGGAGAGACGAAAAAAACCAGCGAAAATAAACCGCGGATCAGGGTGGGAGGGGTGATGGGAGGAGAGACGAAAAAAACCCAGCGAAAATAAACCGCGGAAACGATTCACCAACTCGTCCATTAGAAGTAGAGATCCTGCGCACGATGCATGGACGATCCTAGGAGTACATGGCAACGCTACAGCCAGCATCCACGCACGAGGCAGTTGAGGACCTTGTTCACCTAAAGTCCAAGCCCAAGCCCTACCCAAACTGCCATAGCCCAAACCCAAACTGAATGGCATAGTCCACTTAAATCTCGTCTCATCCCCTGTCTCTCGTGCGCGGCCGACGCGGTGGCCGGCGCAACATCCCGTCCACAGCCGGACCTGCACACTGGACTTCTAGCCCTCCGCCACCCCGACGAACGTCCCCTTTCTCTCGCTATTCTCGTCTTCCGTCGCCGCCGTTTGCTGCAGCGATTCTGTGACCACGCTGTCGTGGTCTTGTTTGCGCCGCCGCGACCACGCCGTCGTCATCTTGGTTTCATCAAAGTTGTCTGATGGTGTACCTAATCTAGTGGCAAGAAATTGACTCGTGTAGATACAAGGACTGGCTGCTCTTATTCTGTACCTGGTGCTGTTCTGTACTCTGTTTGAAACAGATGAGCTGCCTTTGTATCCATAAGCACGTTAAGCTATCTGTACTCAGAAAGTGTATATATATATATATATGCAAAGAATGGCAGTACAAAAATTATATCTTCCAGATTTGTTTCAGCTCTCTATTGTAGCTTCACCAAAACTAGTAATAGTTGAATATGAGATTTCAGAACACTTTCAGAATACAGAGCTGTTGTTGAACAAAGAGAATAGAGTTTGCAATAAACAGATGGCTCTCAAAATATGTTTGTCTAGAGTTTAGATTGTGACAAGCAACATCCAGCCACAAAATATGCATCTCATACAGAAGGTACTTTCTTTCAATCATTTAACAAAAACTAAATCAGCATCATCACAGAGCTCCGGTCATTTTTTACCAGAATTATCCATATAACCTCACTACAATTTCAAGGCTAAAACTGCGGTTACATTCCTAAGTACTCCAGACTCCAAAGCATGTCCCTTTCATCCATTCAGGTTAGCAGCGAGCAAGTCCATGGCATCTTTCTTTTCCCTTAGAAGTTTAAAGAACCCAATTAGTCATTGACAAATACTTTATGACAAATAGTTGATGGTGTATATGTGTAACACCTGGAGAATATCAATGTAAGACATGATATGAGTTGGTGTAGCAGGTTCATTTGTTTGTAGCTCCTGAAAAAAGTAGCAGTGCTTGAGTGTCTAGTATATATAGTATTGTACAATTCGTACTGTAAGGCAACTGTTCAAACTAAGTACCTGGAACTCATTTGGAAAGAACAAAAAACTTCCAGCCTCATATCCTTCATAGTGAGCATTTCCCTGAAGAAAAAACCTTACTCATAAAGGGAAATATGTTGAAAATACTATAATAACAGTAGCTAGATGAAATATTACCTCTGTTTGTTGTGAACTCTGGATATTGGTGTCCTGCCCATTTTTCGATTTACTGATGTGTTTCTGCTACAAGATACTCCCTCCTTCCCAAAATATAAGGCGCGATTGACTTTTTACGGTCTTTGATGCACAACTTTGACCACTAATATATATCAAAGTATATGGATTGAACATGTATAAATGACATCGCTGTATTTGTCTTGCAAAGCAATTTTATTTCATATGTATGTATAATAATTTTATAGGCATATAATACATAAAAAATATAGTCAAAGTTGTGCAACGAAGACCAGAAAAGTCAAACCGTGCCTTATATTTTGGGAAGGAGGGAGTAGTTCTTACACTTTAGCAAAGTTACAATAGGAAGAAAGAAAATAACTATAAATTTGGATACCTTTCCCTGCTTTTGAGTTGGCACTTTGGTTGTAATTGTCGACACATGCCGCTTCTTTGCTCTCAATTTTTTGATCACTTGATCCACTTTAGACATCTTTCTCTTTGAAGGAGGACGACCCACACTGCGAACAGGGATTGGACTGCGTACAAGTTTTTCTTTATTTAGCATTGTATCTTCTTGCTTTGAAGTTGGACCATCTTCCTGAACATCTTGGCTGGCACAATATGCCTCAATCTTTCTTTCTAACTCATCAAGGCCATCCATCACCAAGTCACGCAATGTATCAGACTCTGCACCTTTCTCCGCCACTTCGCGGGAACGCTTGCACAAATCATCATAACGCTGCGCTTAAAATCCTTTCTCCATCGCTGCAATATATACCTAGAAGGTACATCTCTGATCTTCATGAGAGCAAGCACAGAAATGATGTGGCTACACAAGATGCCTCGAAATTCAAAAAGTCTACAAATACACTGCACATCACATTCCTCTTGGTTGAACAAGACCGTGAACTCTGAAGCAATCCATTTCTCTTTAATCTCGCCATCCTCCCTTTCAAAAAAAATCTTGCGGTCCTCACTGACTCCAAATGTGAAAAGTGACCCTTATTTGTTCAGCAGAGATGGATAGCAATAGATTTTACCCCTTAATTGCTCTTGAAACTCTTGAAACTTTGCATTGGTATATGCTGTTTGAAATTGTTTCAAAGTCATAGTGAGTAATGCATGGAATTTCCTCTTGGAACGACTTAGAATCAGCTTTGTTTTCTTTCTCTACCTTGTCTCTTAATGCATTTTCATATTGCTCCACAAATTGCTTCAGAGTTGTTCTAGCATTGACATAGCCGTCAAAGAAAGAATTCATACTCTCACTCCTTTGCGTTGAAGACATTCCTGCCCAAAATGTATCTTTTACATATGCTGGTACCCATCGACTTTTATTAACATATAATCCAGCAAGCCATTCATTGTCCTGAAGATCATATTTATTGATCATCTCTGCCCAAGCTTTGTCAAAATCATGTTTGGTCAAGGAATCATACACCACATTTGCCAAAGTATATTTAATGTTTTTATACTTCTCATAACCACTAAGCTTTTCAGGAATCTTGTTCATGATATTCCATATACACCATCTATGACGAGTTTGAGGAAAAACCTCTTCAATAGCATTTTGCATTGCAATCAGATGTTGTAGCGGGAGGATAATATTAAGTCTGAAACATGTATAGATTGGATCCAATCAATGCAATCAGAGATGTTGTAGTGGGAGAACAATATTATGCGTGGAACATATATAGATGGGATCCAATTAATGCAAAAAATAAGCCAAGAATTGTGCAGACCTCATGTTGTTTGCCCTTCTTATCAACCTTGTGTGTAGTGGCTGCAGATTATCTTGAGCAAGATTGATCTATAAATCAGCAAGAGAGGATCCAGATTTGGGGGAAGGAGGAGGCGTCAAGGTTTTGGAGGGAAGAGGAGAAGACGCCATGGTCATGGAGGGAAGGGGAGAAGGCGTGAAAGGGTTATGGAGGGGGTCAGATCGGGTCTGGGTTTGGGCTGGGTTGGGCTTGACGGTAGCTCTGCCTTTTCTTGAGCTGACGCGCGTGGGGGGAGGTATCGTTCGCAGATCGTGCGAATGTGTGGTGCGTGAAGCAATTTCGTTTTACTAGTACTACTTCTTTGAAACTAGTGTGCAGCCCACGATTCTTGCACGAACTTCCGACGATGCCCAAGGGCGAGAGGGGAACAGGGAGACCCAAACCCTACCCCCGCCGCCCCCTCAAATTCCCAACCTATCCCGCCGGAACACCGCGAATTGCTCGCCGGAGCGCCCTCTTCCCCGACGCCGGTAGGCAGATTGGCCGCCCAAACCGGCCGTGCGAGGTGATCTCGAGCACGCTGTCCGCCGCGTTCCGATTCATTTTTTGTCTCCGTCTATCGATTTTGCCCTCAAATCGTTCTTGTCTTCCCGTCCAGAGTCGCCGCCGCCGGGGGTTCGCCATGCCGCCGTAGCTCGCCGTCGTCCGCAGCGCCCCAGGTAAGCATTCTCGCCTCCGTGCGTGCCCCAGGGATCCGCCATGAGCCATCCTTACGCTTCCCCCTTTTATTCTTGTAGGTTTATCGGGATCTGATCTGACGGAGCACCGGCGACCGACCAGCCACCATGCCGGGAACCGGCGGTGCGACCGTCCTGGACGACCTTCCAGAGTGGATCGTCGTCGAAGAGATCCTCGTCCGTTTGCCGCCCAAGGACATCCTCCGCTGCCGCGCCGTTCGCAAGCGGTGGCGCAGCGCCACCTCCACCGACAAGTTCATGCTGGACCACTGCCGCCGCCAGCCCTTGCTCCCTATCCTCCGCCACCTGGTCAACCCGCAGCAACGTCGCCTCTTGTTTTCCTTTGACGCTGGTGCAGGCCAGCAACAGCTCCGCCCTGTCATCCAGACCGACTACTACGATATACTCCACGCTTCCCTTGATGGCCTCCTCATCGTCTCCCGATACATGATGTATGAGTATGAGCTCTTCATCTGCAACCCGGTCACCCGCAAGTGTGCTCCCCTAGCGGAGCCTCAAAGCCAACACGGTTTTGACCACCAGATTGCCGGCTTCTATCGGCACCAACCATCCGGAGGAGAATACCGAGTGCTTTGGCTCTCTACCCCGGACTGCTACAAGGCACGGGACACAAATTACAGAACTTTCTACTACGCCATAGCGGTGGGATCCGATAATGCAAGATACATTGGACAAGGATGCATCCCACAACAAACATCCTCGTCGCCTTCCTTGGAACTGGCGTTACGCGGGGTCCTGGGCGGTTCGTGCGAACAACCACCAGTCCACCACCGTGGCAGCATGCATTGGTGACTTGGAAAATACCACGGCTGGGATGCAGACTACATAATGGTGTTCAACACAGCAGCTGAAACATTTCGATTGATGTGTCGTCCTGCCCAATTGGGCAACTGCTTACATGAGTCGTTGCTGGAGATTGATGACACTCTTGCTTTGCAGCATCGGCAGTGACAAACACACCATAGATGTTTGCGTGTTACAGGACTACGATGCTGAAACATGGTCTTTCAAGCATCGGATTAATTTGACTGGGGTGGATCTATCAGCGCTTGTAGGTCCAGAGGTGATAATGACCCCTAGGATGGCTGCTCTCAATGAGGGTGTGCTGCTGGTCCAGTTCACTTGTAGGCGTGTGTTGCATTTTGACATCGATGGCAAGTTCTTAGGATATGTGAAGAGCAAAGATGACCAAGAAATTGACTTGTGGATTACCAAGCATTACCTCAGAGGGAGTGTTATTCCCCTTCCACTGTCCCACGAGATGAGAGAAGAAGATGGTGCATATCAGTAGCCTCCATTTTTCTTATAACTGTAGGATGCAGTGATAGATATGGATGTTTTACAATGTTGGTTCGCTGCGCCATTGGAGTATCTATTCTATATGCACCTTTTCTTTGTTCTTAGTTGGCTTCCATAGTGTTGCTTGTAGAACTGACCATTTTGGATGGTAGCAGAGCACCTTTGCTATCATTATTTGGTGTTCATTATCATGCCTTCAGCATCATGTCGAAGTTCTGAACTACGAGAATTTTTCTATATGACTACTCTACTTTATCCCCGTCGTTACTTCCAGTTTGCATTTTCACAATTTTGTGTCAATTGTTATTTTAGTACGATTATTATTGTTGAAGATCTTAGCAAGTAATCCTGGTTCATTGGCTTCGACATGTTTTGAGAAAGAATATCTTTGGTTGTATGTTGGTGAACTGAGAAAGAATATCTTTGGTTGTATGTTGGTGAACTGATAGTGTTGCCAGGGTCTTATTTCGTGCCATTTTTGTGTATAGAATTTGCTGTTTTGGGGGTAGAAGTGAGTTGGAGATGTGCTTTTAATTTACACATGGTGATAATTTGATTAGTCGATGTTTTTGTATGTAAACTCTTAGATCACATGGAAAAGTCCAGCCGTTTCAGTGTTGTTTGTGTGGGTAGACATGTACTCCCTCAGTCCAAAAGAGCTTGTCCCAAGCTTTTTCGGACGGAGGGAGTATGATTCTGCATATTCCTCTTCATGTGGATTAACTCTTCAAATGTTAAGTTTAGCCATTCAGTGATGCTTCTTTGGGTATTTAATCCAGCTCCGTGTATATCTCACTGCATAATAAATCAATGATCTAAGCTATGATATATAATTCTACGGACGCCTAATAAGACCTCAGATTATTTCAGTGGTTAACTTTATTGCTTTTCATCATCTGATATACCTTAGGTAACTTGTGAAAACAATGTAAAAGAAACTTCCCAAAATGGAAGTGGAGACTCTATTACTGAGAGTTTTTCTTTTTTCAGACTCAGTTTTAAGCTTTACCTTTTGCTCTCTCAGATTTAAGCTTTGGGAACAGTGATGGGATAAAATTCTCAACCATCAATGTCGATGTGAATTTTCTTTTGTTGCGGGGAATTTATGTGAACTCTTTGTAGAATCCATTATTCTCAAGTTGCTTCTACCCACATGGTGTTTTAGTGTTAAGTCTGAAGAGGGTGGAGGAAACTCCATTCGGCTGGAAGGATAAGGAGGCAGCCAAACTGTTGCAGTCTACTGGTGTAAACCTGAACTGAACTGAGCTCTCTCAGCTGAGTAGACTCTGCTTTCTAGTATGTTTTATTTTTTTGACAGCAGACTCTACTTTCTTTGTAAGCAGTATGGTAATCCTGATTCTGGTGAATGGGTGGATGCTAAACGCTAACTGCGAAGTATGATCAATGGAGACAAACCTGCTTGTGCATGCATAGTGTTTTTTCCTCCATCGTCATATAGTTTCAGAACTTTTTAGAATATTCATCATAGTTCTGGTGCAGGTTGCACAGGAATTTTGGGTGCAGAAGATACGCCCTTCAGTTCAGAACATAGACAGTGGAATCTGCGTATGTTTCTTAGGGTGAAACCTGGTCACTTTCCGGTATGAAAAAAAAAATGCAAACACAATTACTTCAAAAGAAAAATATAGCAGCTTAACGCAGTGAGATCGGTGGTTTCGATCCCATGAGCCTTTCAGCTCAGTTTTTCGAAAAACAAAAATCAAAGTTTTTTGTTCTATTTTAAATCTCACATATACTCCCTCCATTCCTAAATATTTGTCTATCTAGATATTTCAACAAGTGACTATATATGAAGCAAAATGAGTGAATCTATATACTTTAAAATATGTCTATATACATTCGTATGTGGTTGTCCATTTAAAATATCTAGAAAGATAAATATTTAGGAACGGAGGGAGTACATGAGGATGCGCTATATACAATTTCATAATAAATTTGTCCGTTTGTGCTTTTGTACAAATAAGAATTACGGATCTACAATACTCCCTCCATCTCAAAATACTTGAATATCTATAATACTCACGTACAGCATTATGGATGTCCACCTTACCAATGGAGCAAGAGATTTTAGGTATACTTGAGCCCCCAATTTCTTCGGGGTCTTTCCTTGAAATGGACAGCTGGATTTAATAGCCATAGGTTTCTTTACTAGCTATCTCCTTTTTCTTATTCAAAATATCTCTCAAGAATTGGACATAAGTAGGAACTTCTATAGCTACGCATGATGGCTTTCCCTCCAAATAAAAATGAGTTATATGTATTAGAGCCTTCATAAAGCTTTCGAAAAAGATGCATTAAGTTAACCATTGGTAGAAGTATCTTTTCGTTAGGAAAGGTAGTCTTTTTTACCTTCGTCTTATCATTACCTTTGTAAGCAGTCCCTGCTTTTACCTGGTGCATTTTTTTGTGGAGGTTTATCAAATTTTCCTTTAGGCTTTCTCTGAGACTCGGTTTCTCTCCTCTTTATTCCATGCACCCATTGTTTCACCATCGGAATTAATTTCTTCGGCGTCTTCTATATCATCTTCTTTCTCTATAGATCCTATGCATCTTGAATTTGATCAAGATTTCATGAATTCAAAAAATGTTAATGAATTCTTTTATAATATTCATGAAAAAATGACCATGAATTACAAAAAATCATCAATTCAAAAATTGCTGATTCAAAATGTTGATCCGTTTCAAAAAATGTTCATCGATTCAAGAATGTCCTCCGATTAAAAAGTTGTTCATCGATTCAAAAAGTGTTAATTGATTCAAAAAAACTTCATTGATTCATAAAACGTTCACAAGAAAATTGCTTAATTTTTTTAAAAAATATTTGCAAATTTAAAAAAAATCACGATTTCAAAAAATATCCATGGTTTCACAAAAAATGATTGCAAATTCAAAAAATGTTCACAATCTCAAAAAAGTTAATAAATTTTAAAAATATGCTCGCAAAAATGAAAATAAAAATTAGGAAATAAAAGTAAAATGAGAAATAAAAGTAAAATAAAAAGTAACATGGAAAAAGAAAAAGAAAAAACATAATGGAGAGAGAAAATTTAAAAGTATTTAAAATAAAAATAAAAATGGGAAAATGAAAAATATAAAAGATAAAAATCAGAAGAAGAAGAAGAAGAAGAAGAAAAAGAAAAACCGGTCAGGGAAGGTTCTAGAATCTTCCTAAAACCGGGTGGGAAATACCCAGACTGCCGTGGGTGCTGCTCATGAGTTCAAACACCGAGAAGAGGTGATCTATTGGAGAAGGTACAAGATATAATTAGCCCAATTACTGGCCGTTGGGACGAGCAATTGGTCCGAGACACGTTTTGTCAGGAAGATGCAAAGTTGATTCTCGGGATTCCACTGCGTGATGGTATGCAAGACTTTGTTAGAAGGGAGAGAGGGATTGGCGGAATATGATGGACGTATTATTGAGCCTTGAGGGTGAGTATATATTGAGTACAAGACTTGGAGGGCAAGACACCACCTAGATATAAGATGGAAATAACTCTCTAATCCCGGGCAATCTCTACTACCAAATATATCTCTAACATTTCCCTCGCAGTCGTAGCGGTAGTGTTGCGAACAATAGGAGCGTCGCGGACGGTCAGACTGAAGAGAATAGCAGCCGACAGGCTGACATCCCCCCACAGTCGTAGCGGGAGCGTCGCAGACGGTGTCGCGTTGCGGATGCGTTGACTGTAGAGAAAGCCGACGAGTTGCTCAAGCGGATGATAACCCTTTGTGCCAATGTCGAGGTAGCCGAGAGCGTAGGATGGTGTAGCCGTGGTTGAGGTAGTCGTGCGAAGAACGCCGTGGTCGATGTCGAGGGAGTCGCCGTGGAGCCGCGGGCGCAAGGCGGCGCCGAGTTAGTCATAGGCGCAGTGGTGTCGAAGTAGTGTGCGCCGGGTAGAGGACGGTGTTGACGAGGCGGGTGTGCCAAACTCGGGGACACATCGTAGACGGAGGCAGCGTTTGTGTTGCCAGCATGAGCATGCGTAGACGGACGAAGACGAAGTGGACGAAGCGCCGACCAGGCTTGCGAGGTTCGGGGACACGTCGTGGACGAAGGCACGCATCGGTGTTGCCAGCACCGGGCATGCGTAGACGAGGGACCTGCACGAGCTGTACGCCATGTCGAGGAGTCGGAGGGCCAGCAGAGAAGAAGACTCGACGACGGTTGTGGCGCCAATCGGCATGGGGCCCGATGTCACCAACGATGGTCGAAGTAGACGAAGTGGTCAGGGTAGACAAAGTGGTCGGGGTAGATGACGGCGACGCTGGTGATGGGCTGGTGCTTGGACGAAGACGAAGGAGGTGGACGGACGGCGGCGGCTACGGGGGTGGCTGCGGCGGCGGCCGAAGAAGAGCGGCAGCGGCGGCTACTAGCTAGGTTAGGAGCGCGGCGGCGATGCTCGAAGTAGGCGAGGAACCCAACAGCGTGACGAAGTCCGGCGCGGACGGTGGTGTTCCCGCAGCGCATAACACGGGAGGTCGACGTGCTGTGACGGCGGAGTGGACCGCGGGCCCGCGACGCTACGGCCCGAAGGGGTGACGCAGCGGCGACGGGTAGGTCGGGACGGCGGCGGAAGACCTCGGGGCAGTCGCGGGGACCGTGGGCCGTCTGAAGGGGCGGTGCAGCGGCGGAGCGTGAGTCGGTGAAACCGCGAGGGACGGCCTCGGGGCGGCGGCGGGGACCACGTATCGCGGCACTATGTCTCCAAAGGGCGGCGCAGCAGCGACGCGCGAGTCGATGCAGCCGCGAGGAGAATCATGAAATGGGACGGCGACGCTGCAGCCCGACAGGACGACACAGCGGCAGCCCATTGCTCGATCGGTGAAGAAGCGCGCATACTCGGGACGATCCTGACGAAATCCTGTGATGGCGCGTGCGAAAAGATGATCGAGACCGATCACACAACGAGTATGAAGTGGATTGTGGACGCTCGGATGATCAGTCTGATTGTTCACGAGGTTGGAGAGACGCAGACGACAGCAGATGGCCGCAACCCGGAACAACATGAGTAGCCCGCGTCCGCTCAAAAACAGACGAGCGAAAAACATCCCCAACCCCCCGAGTCGCTCCCCAGGCGACTCCGGGGGCGCAACCGCGCCGCCGCCTAGAAGCCCTCCCTCCGGTGCTCCCTCTCCGCCGCCGCCGCCGGCATCTGCGCCGCGGTGGCGGCGGGCCCCCACTGCCAAACGGCGCCGGGGGCGGCTCCTTTTCGTGGTAGCGCTGGCGACCGCCAAACTCGGCTGGGGGCGGTGATGGCGGCTGGCTGTGAGCATGCCGGGCGGCGGCCCCGGGAACGCGGAGGCAGGGGAGTGCGGTGGCCAGCGGTTCCCGGCGTGGGGGCTACGGGATGGCCTCGTTTCGTGGGTCCGTGCTCTCCCAGATCCGGCCAGGACGGCGGCTTCCATGGCGGGTCTCCGCGCATGGCGGGCGGGCTGGAGCGTGGCTGCTCCGGCTGGCGTCTGCGGATCCGTGGTGGTGGCGGTGTGCCACGGATAGACGGGGGCGGCGCGGCGGCGTCGCTCGAGGTGGTGGAGAGATGTCCTGGTGATGGCGGTGTTGGCCCATAGATGGTAGGCGGGTGTTGGCTGGTGGCGGAGCAGCTCCGGAAAGTGGATCCTCAGTGTGGAAGCCGGGGCGGCGGCCCCGGCAAACCGTGCGGCAAGGTGGCGCGGTGGTTCGAGATCTTGGTGGCGTGTGGTTGCTGACGGCTGATCTGTGGCTCGACGACGGCGACATGCTACTTCCCTCCCCACGGTAATGGCCCAAGGTGACAACTTTGCTCCCCACTTCCCAGTTTGCTATTCTGCGTAGACTTGATGAACATGGTCAGGAGAAATCCATGCGTTGCTGCGGCTGCGGGCAACGACGACGCCTGTGGGCGTCGTCTCCTCCCTGGAGGCGTTGTCATGGCCATGTCCATCCCTTGATCAAGCACCGGGGGAAACCCCAGGTTTGGTTCGCCCGGCCAGGCAACGGCGGCGCCATGGCGTCGTCCTCTCCTTGGAGACGCTGCGTGGGTGCTTGGGGTGTCTTGCGTGGAGGAGTAGCTGGTGTGGGTTGCCTTGTTTGCCTCGGCGACGCGGCTTTAGGCGCCATGTTGTCACGTGTTGGTTGTTGCCGTGGGCATGGGCATCCAGGGCGCAATGTACTCCATCTTCGACGCCTCTTTTGAGATATCTTCCTCGAGTTAGGCTAGCTCCTGCGATTCACTTGCCGATCTCCTAGGCACTAAGAGTGGAGGGTGCGTTGATCTAGTTTGGTTTGAAGGTTGTACTCCGAGGTGTTGGATCCGGATGTGCGGCATGTGTGCTCTGTGTTCTACATCTTCGCCATTTATGGCTTGAGTTTGGGCAGGGCGAGTAGTGTGTCGGTGTTGTCATGGTGGATGGGGATGCTAACCTCTTGATGTAGCATTGTGCCGAAAGGCGTTGTATCGGTCATCTTGGCCTCTTCTTCTATGAATATATGATACGCATGCTCGTGCGTATTTGAGAAAAAAAAGACGAGCGACCGAGTGTCCACGTGGCGTCGGTGGACGAAGCTTTGGTCAAGAGCCGCACACGCACGTGACGTGCTGTCATGCAGGAAGCGAGGGATGCTCCCGTGTAGATGCTTCGCGTACACAGATGAATCTGCATGGCGTAGTGGCACTAGTGGAAAAACAGGCTTCCGTCCAGCCCCATAAGTCGCGAAGCTGTAGGAACCGCGACTAATGGGACCTTTAGTCGCGGTTCTGGAGGTGAACCGCGACCAAAACTGGGCCAGGCGCTCGGTGGCCACTGGTGCACGTGAGGGGCTTTAGTCACGGTTGGCGGGACAACCGCGACTAAAGGCCTTTGGGCACCTTTAGTCACGGTTTGCCGTGCCAACCGCAACTAAAGCCCCTCCCTATATATACCCATCCGGCAGCCAACACTTAGCCATTTGGAGCCATTCTCTTCACAAGTGGGTGTAGGTTTGCTTTTGGTTCCTCTTATGCACATAAGGTGTTTGATGAAATGCCCCAACAGCATGAAACAAACATGACATGAAGTGTTGGAGCCACACTCTTCGATCGCGGTTAGCAACTTGATGAACCTTTGATGTGTCAATATGCATGTGTGTAGTTCATTGTTTAATTTATATTGTTTGTAGCTAGTTAGTTTAACAAATGCATGATGGTTAATTATATATTTTATATTATAATAATGCAGATGAATCGGCAATGGATGTACGGTAACCGACTCTCCGGCGAGTTCACTACGGGTTTGAAAGATTTCCTCGTAGTGGCTAATGCGAACAAGCCGGGGTTTTGTTATCTGTCCATGTGTTATCTGTAAGAATGAGAAGGGTTACTCTTCCTCAAGAGTTGTTCACATGCATCCGCTTGAAGGGTTTCATGCCAAGCTATAATTGTTGGACCAAGCATGGAGAAAGAGGGGTTATAATGGAAGAAGATGAAGAAGGGATGATTTCATCGATGAAAGCTATCTTTCTCATATCGGTGATACTTTCATGGAGGATTCTCAAGGGGAAGGGGAAGGATAAGAAGAGGCACGTGATGATCCCGATGATGATCTTGGTCGGACCATTGCTGATGCACTGAGACGCCGCTAAACCGAAAAGGAGAGGGAGAATTTGGATCGCATGTTAGAGGATCACAGAAAGGCGCTGTACCCGGATGCGATGATGGTGCGAAAAAGCTGGGCTGCACAATCGGATTTGCTGAAATGGAAGGCAGAGGCAGGTGTAGCTGACTCGGCATTTGAAAACTTGCTGAAAATGTTGAAGAATATGTTTCCAAAGGATAACGAGTTGCCCGCCAAGACGCGTCTGAAGCAAAGAAGGTTGTCCGCCCTCTAGGTTTAGAGGTTACGAAGATACATGCATGCATCAACGTTGCATCCTCTACCGCATGTGAATACGAGAATTTGAATGAATGCCGGTATGCACCGCATTGCGTTATAAGATCAGAGGTGATGACCCCGGTGACGATGTTGAGGGCCGTAAACCCGTGAAGAGGGTTCCCGCCAAGGTGATGTGGTATGCTCCTATAATACCACGGTTGAAACGTCTGCTCAGGAACAAAGAGCATGCCAAGTTGTTGCGATGGCACAAAGAGGACCGTAAGTCGACGGGAGTTGAGACACACCGCAGATGGAACGCAATGGAGAAAGATCGATGATGGTTCAAAGATTTTGCAGCCGACGCAAGGAACATAAGATTTGCTCTAAGCACGGATGGCATGAATCCTTTTGGCAGCAGTAGCTCCAGCCATAGCACTGCCCGTGACTCTATGCATCTACAACCTTCCTCCTTGGTTGTGCATGAAGCGGAAGTTCATTATGATGCCGTGCTCATCCAAGGTCCGAAGCAACCGGCAACGACATCGATGTGTACCTAAGGCCATTAGTTGATGAACTTTTACAGCTGTGGGTGGTGTCCGTGTGTGGGATGAGCACAAACAAGAGGAATTTGACCCACGGCGTTGCTTTTCGTAACCATCAACGATTGGCCTGCTCTTAGTAACCTTTCGGGACTGTCAAATAAGGGATACAATGCATGCATGCACCGCTTACATGAGACTGAAAGTGTACATTTGCCAAATTGTAAGAAGAACGTGTACCTTGGGCATCGTCGATTTCTTCCAAAATTCATCCAAGAAGAAAGAAAGGCAAGCATTACAACGGCAAGGCAGATCACCGGCGAAGCCTGCGGAACGACCGGTGCTGAGGTATTTGATATGGTCAAGGATTTGAAAGTCATCTTTGGAAAGGGTCTGGCGGACAATCAGTTCGAAGGGAGCCGACGGGCACGCAGCCATGTGGAAGAAGAAATCTATATTCGGGAGCTAGAATATTGGAAAGTCCTAGATGTCCGCTCTGCAATCGACGTGATGCACGTTATTTAAGAATATTTGCGTGAACCTCCTAAGCTTCTTGGGCGTGTATGGGAAGACAAATGATACAAAGGAAGCACGGCAGGACCAAAGAACGTTTGAAAGACCACGATGACCGGCATCCGGAATGGTTTCAAGGTCGTGCCAGCTACGCTCGACCAAAGAAGAGAAGGTCATCTTTTTTGAATGCCCGAGCAGTATGAAGGTTCCGTCTGGATTCTCGTCCAATATAAAGGGAATAATAAACATGGCGGAGAAAAAGTTCCAAAACCTGAAGTCTCACGACCGCCACGTGATTATGACGCAATTGCTTCCGATTGCTTTGAGGGGCTCCTGCCGGAAAATGTTCGAGTAGCCATTGTGAAGCTATGTGCATTCCTCAATGCAATCTCTCGAAGGTAATCAATCCAGAAGTTCTACCACGGTTCTGAACGATGTGATCCAATGTCTTGTCGGTTTGAGTTGGTGTTCCCGCCATCCTTCTTCAATATTATGACGCACCTCCTGGTTCACCTAGTCGAAGAGATTTTCGTTCTCGGTCCTGTATTTCTACACAATATGTTCCCTTCGAGAGGTTCATGGGAGTATTAAAGAAATATGTTCAGAACCGTGCTAGGCTGAAGGAAGCATCGCCAAGGGCTATGGAAATGAGGAGGTAATTGAGTTTTGTGTTGACTTTGTTCCCGACCTTAAGCCGATTGGTCTTCCTCGATCGCTGCACGAGGGGAGACTAAGTGGAAAAGGCACGATCGGAATGAAATCAACGATATGTATGGACGGCCATTCTCCGACTGAAGCACATCAGATGCGACCAATTCCAGCTTGGTGGCTGCATTTTGAGAAACACAAGAATATTTTACGCTCGACAACCCGGGAAGCCTGAATCCTGGATTAGGAAGGCCCACATGGAGACTTTCGGCAGTTGGTTGAGAAAACATTTAATGAATGACAATGATGTTGTAGATCAGCTGTACATGTTGGCCAAGACACCATCTTCGACTATAACGACTTTCCAAGGGTACGAGATAAATGGGAATACATTTTACACGATCGCCCAAGATAAAAAGAGCACCAACCAAAACAGTGGTGTCCGCTTTGATGCAGCAACCGAGAATGGGCAAGAGGTCACATATTATGGTTACATAGAGGAGATATGGGAACTTGACTATGGACCCTCCTTTAAGGTCCCTTTGTTCCGGTGCAAATGGTTCAAGCTAACAGGAGGTGGGGTAAAGGTGGACCAGCAATACGGAATGACAATGTTGGATTTCAACAATCTTGGTTACCTTGACGAACCATTCGTCCCTAGCGAAAGATGTCGCTCAGGTTTTCTATGTGAAGGACATGAGTAGCAAACCGAGGAAACGGAAAGATAAGAAAACGATCAAGACATCATGCGATGATCCAAAGCGCCACATTGTTCTTTTCAGGGAAAAGAAACATCGTGGGAGTGGAGGACAAGACAGACATGTCGAAAGATTATAATATGTTTGCTGAAATTCCGCCCTTCAAAGTGAACACCGACCCAAGCATTAAGTTAAATGATGAGGATGCTCCATGGATACGGCACAATCGTAAGCAAGCGAGGGACACAAGGGAAGAAATGATGTGTAATAATTTATTGTACCAAACTTTGTTGAATGGATCATGTGAATTATATTACCCGTGATGTGTTTGGTGTCCATTTTCGAATGATTCGAGATACCACCGATGATACATGAAATTTGGAGTGATTTAGTCATACTCCTGCCTAGGCGTATAATATGCATACTGTAGTCTTCATAGCCGCCCGTAAATCGTTGTCTTGGTAGTCAAGGGTAGTTCGAGGCGCAAAGCTGGAAGACAGGAGGCGGGAAGAAAGTGGCGGGAAGAAAGAGGCGGGAAGACAGGGAAGAAATGGCGGGAAAACCCTAAACCTGCGGCGGCCTTTAGTCGCGGTTGGGCAGGCGACCCGCGACTAAAATAGCAACAATAAGTATTTTGTTGTAAGTAGAAACAAAATAAAATAAATAAAGCAACAAAGAAAACAAAAAAGTGTTTTCAAATTTGAAAACTAATGGCACTAACAGAAAGTTTATAACTTTTCTAAAACTAAAAGCAAAAAGAATTAAAAATAAAGCAAAAAACAACAAAAATAAATAATAATGCAGAAAACAAAACAAAAAACTGGAAAAATAGTGCCGCCATCTGGACCCCCACGGCCTGAATACGACTAGAAACCCTACATGGGCTGTGATTCAGGCCCGCAGGAGGCCAAGTAGGCCCACAGCACATAGCTAGTGACAGATTAGGCCGAAACCTGCAGTTGAGAGGAGCTCGAGAGGGTGGGCGCAGCAGCGCTTATAAACCACTCTCGAGCTCTCTCAACTAGCGAGGTGGGACTAAACTTTTGGGCGCGGCAGCACAAGGCCTTTAGTCGCGGTTGGCGACGAGGCCCGCGACTAAAGGTACCCTTTAGTCGCGGGTCGCCTGCCCAACCGCGACTAAAGGGGGGGCGCGGGATCGCGAAAAAACCGCCAAAACCCCTTTAGTCGCGGTTGGGCGGGCGACCCGCGACTAAAGGGTACTGCTAATCGCGGGCCTGCCGCCAACCGCGACTAAAGGGGCTATAAATACAAGCCCTCGACGCCGCCGCCGTTTCTCGCCTATTCGTCTCTCGCGCCTCGGCCGCCCGCCGTCGCCGTCGCCCTCGGCCGCCGCCGTCGCCCTCGCCCTCGGCGCCGCCGCTTCGCGTCGCCGTCGCCCTCGACGCGCCCGCCGTCGCCCTCGCCCTCGACGCCGCCCGCCGTCGCCCCTCGCCCAGCGGTGAGCTGCCTTGCACCAGCGTTATCCGCGCCGTCGCCGCTTCGTGCCACTCGCGGCTGTTGCCGCCACGCCGTCCGCTCCGCCCGCAGCCCCGTGCGCTGCTCTCGCCTTCTTCATCGACGCGGCGCCGCACCTCGCCGGGACCACGTCCGTGCCGTCCGCTACCTCGCCGCCCTGGCTGCCTCCTTGTCGCCGGTGGTCGCGCCGAGGCCATCGCCTGGGCTTCGCCCGTGGCGCCGTGGTCGCGCCCGTGAGCCCACAAGTCCGCACGCCAAGACGCCCGTTAGGCCCCTACGGGCCATCGACAAGCAGGGCCAGCGCCTGAAATGTAAAGAAAAAAGCAGGAAAAAATATATTATTTAAAATTATTAATTAATTAACTTAATTAATCTTGTTAATTAATCTAACTAAGCCTGTGAATTAACGTTTATAACCTAAGGAGATAAAAGGTCAATGACGACGGCCCCACCGCCTCGTTAACTAACCCCGTTAATTAACCTTAAATTAATTCTGTTAATTCTAAAAATGAATTAAAACTTTAAAAATTAATATTAAATAATCCGTGAGCCGGATGAAAAAACTTTCTACATGAAAAACTTTCTACATTAACCTAATTAACTTATTAACTAATTAAACTGTTAATTAGTGTTAGTCGATGACAACCGGGACCCATGTGCTAGTTTGACCAGTCAAACAGATTGCTGATGACCTTGAACGCGTAGTTGTTTTCAAGATCCTAATAAAAAGTTGTCGATCCCGGCGTTGATCCAAAATCAGTGGACCAGCAAAATCTTGTAGTAGTAGTCGATCTAAATCCTCGTTGGCAATTGGAAACCGTTTCCAATCATTAGGAGCAACAGACGCTACCTGTATTTTTTTTACCAAACATTGACAAATGTTTAATTGCTCTCCGTGTGTGTTGTCCTCGCCTCCCTCTCCGTGACGCCGTCGTCTGCCGCCCCGTCTCGCGCTCTACCGCGACACCCTCTCCCACCCCTTCCTCGCCCCCTCCTTTTGCCACCGCCCTTTCGCCACCGCCACCGCCACCGCCTTCTTCACTTAATTAATTTGTTTTACTACATGTTTTCAGGATCGACATAATGGCGGACGATAGAGCTGACCCGATTATGGACAACTATGATCCGGACGGTGAAGCACATATGTTCGGCATCATAAACGGCGATATTCAATATGTGCCGACCGGAGAAGAAGAAGATGATATCTCTTCTTATCTGAACCTTGACGGTGAAGATGAAGGGCGCCACAAGAAGAAGATGTCAAGAAACGCCGATAAACGCATTTATCTTCAAGTGGAAGTAGCAACCACCTCCGCGCCGAGGTATATATATACATTGAGCCTCTGGTGATACAAACTAACTGATTTGAATAAATATGTGTGTACTAACGCAGCGACTCTCTTTCTTATTTTAGCCCTCGGCCGGATCATCGAAACAATCGAGTACGCCGTCAAAGCGTGGCGCAACCAAGACGATGAAACAAGGAGAAACATGCACCATCGAGGTTGTCGACAAGGTAACCGGGTCACCGGAGCCCCGCAAGAACGCCACCAAGTTTGTCACCAATGCGGAGCCATTGTTAGAGACAACGTCTCGATCACCGCCCGTGAGTGGAATGAGCCAAAGAAGGCACGAATTGATGGTTTCACTTTTGTCGATAAGAGAACAAAAAAGATTGCTTCAAGAAGCTTATGGAACATTTCGTTCTACCTCCGAATACAACAAATTCGATGAGGAGGGTAACAAGATTGAGGAAAACAAGGAGAGGAGGAGGCTAGTCAAACAGTTCGCTCTTCATAAGATGGCCGACGATTCCGGAAATTCAAGCAAAATCTAGCCCGTGACTTTGTCAAGCAGAACAAGACTCGGATTTCAAAGGACAATATGAGAAACTGAAACATGATTGGCCAGAATTTGTGAAGCAAAAGAAATCGGAGCAGTTCATTGAAATATCGAAAAAATAAGGAAAATGCGGCTAAGAAGGAGTACAATCATGTTATGGGGCCAGGAGGGTATCGCATTTTGGTGCCTAGGTTGGAGAAGATGGAGAACGAGATGAGGGCGCGAGGAACTGGCCCAGTGCACGGAGGGATGGGACCCAAGGGCCAAAAGCTGGTGGTACGGGCATGGGGAACGCTGAACCCGGAGACAGGGGAGTGTGTTTACCGGGCAAATTAATTAAACCCACCCAAGCCCTTATTGACGCAATGAAGGATGCTCAACAGGGAAGATCAAGTTCAACAGAGAGAACGACGCTACCGACAAAAGCCCTCGGGAATCTCGAACACGGAGGACGTGTACGAGGCATGGGGCACATTCCGTGGAAAATAGGGTTCCCCAGACGATGACCCGTGACGGTTCTGAAGCCGTAAGAGAAAGATGGATCGGGAATCAGATGTTGTATGCGGTTGGCATCGGAAATGGATGTGATGAAGAAAACCATGAGTGTACTAGTAGCCGAAGAGATGCAGCTCGGTGCAGCATGAAGATCATCCAATGGATCTCGGAAGCCAGCGGAGAAGCAGCGTGGCTTCCACGGAGGCCCCACCGGCTGGTGCAGATGCACCGACGATCGAAATTACTGCACCGGAGCCTCCGGTGGTCGAAATTACTGCACCGAGCCTCGGTGGTCGAAATTACTGCACCGGAGCCTCCTCGCTACCCGTGGACGATATAAAGGAGATGAAAGAATGTCATCTGTATTATCCTATCGGGAACATGTCCATGAAGGTAGCCATCGGCAGTGCTTTACCATGTTTACGGAGCACTCCACCACAACAACCCCATTCAAGATGGCTATGCTCGTGTCACGGTGGAGGACATAGTCCAAGGGTTTGAGGACACGGAGATTGACATTGCTACACCAAGGGGAGAAAAGACTTGGAGATGTCAAGCGCCATTTCATTCTATGGCAAAAGAAGTTTATCAAGTTTCAGTGCGAGGCGCCAAGGACAACAAGTCCACCCCTACGGTGGTGGTGGTGGCGGTGGCGGTGGTGGTGGTGGTGGTGGTGGTGGCGGTTCACCTACACCTCCGCCACGCCACCGACGCCGCCCCGATCCACAACGTCCGGCGGGTGATCAGCCGCCGCCCCGATCCTCGTCCGGCGGGTGATCGACGCCGCCCCCAATCCACCTCCGACAAAGAAGCGAAGCAGTCCTGGATTATTAACCCGGACCCTTATGTACCTAAGACCACAAAGGTACCGGAGCCATCATCAAGCCTCTCCCCACAAGGCATTGGGAACGAGTGCCGAGGAAGTCGGCTGACGCGGCTGCTCATTATGAGAAATGGAAGGCGGACTGCAAGAAGAAAAGAGAGCCCGAGCCCAAGCCAAGATATTCGATGAGCAAAAGAAGTGGGCTAAGTCATTTTGAGCACACCGTCCCAAGTCACAAGAATCTGCCTCGACGACTATGCACGTGAACTTGGCAGGTGCACTCATGTTCAAGGAGAACAAAGAGCAGGAGAAGGCCGAAGTAAAAAGCGGGAAACAAGTTGCCCAGCTCGGGAACAAAGTAAACAATCGATTGCCCGCTTATAGTGGAAGCCCGGATGCCCCGAGATCATACAAGCTGCGACAAAGACATGGATTGATCAGAACGAGTGCCGAGAACAAGCGGCCAACTTAGGTATTACTCTTCGTGAACTGTTAGGCCTTGATGAGGCGCCATTGAAGGAGGTAGTAATTACATATGTCAAGAATGGGCCTCTCGCCGAGCCTGCAGGAAAATGATCTACCCGACCAAATGAAAGGTCTGCTGAATTGGTACAAGGGTTACATAAAAATAAAAACGCCAAAGAATATATTTATGCGGAAGTTAGACATGAGCATCACTTCAAACATTACTATGTACAAATTGCCTTCGAGTGAATTGTTCCAGCTTTTCAATCAAGGCTGAGCTCGACAAATCTATCATCGGTTGCTACGCTACGTAAGTGATTTATTAATTTCTACCCCATCTCGTTCATATTGCCTCGCACTATATATATGTCCTAACTATATTGTTGTGTCCGCTATTATACATGCGAATGAAGATTAAGGAATGCAGAGTAAGGAACATCCATGATGTTGGGTTCATTGACCCACACATCGTTAATGGACATGTGTTGGAGCCGCCACCCCGCCGACGTGGAGGCGCACTGTGGCAGTTTCTTACAAAGCAGGAACTCAAAAGTGATATTCTATTTCCTTACCATTTTGGGTGAGTGTTTCTGTCTTGAGCACATTAATTCTCTTTTGTTTACTCCATGCATGGTATGTGGTCGGCTAATCGATGAGTTATGCATGACGTCTTGTGCATGTATCGTGTTCGCAGGTTCCATTTGGATTACTGCTAGTAATTAAAGTTAACACCTCGTAATGTCTCGCCCACGACTCTCCGGATATGGATCCAAAGCTTTGGGCCGACATGAGAAGAATGCTGCAGAAGTAATTATTTTCATTCATTTGCGCTCTATATCGATCGGCCTATTTCGTTCATTTCCTAATATCAAGTAACTAATAACTCTCTTGTTCACTTAATTTTCTTTGCCTCGTAGGGTTTGGAGACGGTTCAGAGATACAAAGGTCGGTGAATTCAAAAAGAGCTAGAATTCAAAATGTTAAAGCCTAAGAATGCGGGGGATATTCAGCCACCGGAGACCAATCTATGTGGATACTATGTTCAGAGAGGATCCGGAGATACACCTCTGGCGGGTTCCGAAAGTGATACCAATGCTCAGAGGAATAACCTCCGGATGATGCTTAGTCTAGAAGCTCGCTTCCGACCACTTCAAGAGGAACTAGCTGGATGGTTCAGCAGGAAGTCCTCCATCCTAAAGGAGAACACTATTATGAGGACGTAGAACTTTATATGGATTAAATCATGTATGGAAACTTGTTCAAAATTGTATATGGTCATCCGATGATATTGAATATATATTGTATATTCCTCTTGAATTCTTTTTGGTTCTAATTTCAAATTTATTTGAGATTGTACATTCATATGCATGTATGTAGTACCGTAGAATATATGAAACTCCTTCAAAATTAAAATAAAGCACAAAAGAAATAAAACAATACAAATTAAACAGAAAACAGGTTTAGGGGGGTGGCTAAAACCCTAAACCTGTGGCGGCCTTTAGTCATGGTTGGCCAAGAACCGCGACTAAAGGTCCTCCGCTTGACAACCGACTTTGGCCCACGTGGGCCGGGCCTTTAGTCGCTGTTCTTAAGCAGCCGCGACTAAAGGTGGGGGGCTTTAGTCGCGCTTATTTGGTCGCGGTTGCGCAACCGCGACTAATGGCAGTTGCGAACCGCGACCAAAGGCCTTTTTTCCACTAGTGTGGATGCACATCAAGGAGACTTGTGGATTGCTTGGCTCGGTGATGAAGTCTGCATGGACCAGATGCAACACATCCGGATGGAGGCGGGGTTGATGTAGGATTTCCGATTGGATCAAGGCAAGGACGCCCGACGATGATAGGCAGACGGAGACGCGGACGACGGTTGCTCCGGGCCGCATGATGCGCGAGTCCGCCAATGGATGAGATGCCGGTGTAATCGATGCCAAAGTGAGAATAGAGGCGTGGGGTGGCGACGGCGAGCGACGCAAACTGATCATAGATTGGAAAAATAAAAAGCAAAAGCCGATTAAAATGATTGGAGAGAGAGAGAGAAAAATCCGAATCAAAGTATCGGGAAAAAGACTCCGTAGGGCAATCAGTCGACATAACCGGCAGACGAACCCTAGATACGGGCGACGCAGCCCCCAGTGGCGGTCATGGAAGCCGGCCGCCCCGGGGGCGACGCGGAGCGGAAGCGGCGGCTAGAGTTGGATCGTGGTTAAGCTGATACCATGTTAGAAGAAAGAGAGATTGGCGGAATATGATGGATGTATTATTGAGTCTTGAGGGTGAGTATATATTGAGTACAAGATTTGAGGGCAAGGCACCTCCTAGAGATAAGATGGAAATAACTCCATCTAATTCCGGGCAACCTCTAGTATCAAATATATCTCTAACAGACTTCATTGCCTGGCGCTTTGATAAGAATGGGATACATTTGGTTAAGAAAGCCTACAAGCTCCATGATGTCCAAATTGAGGCTCCGGCGAATGGGAGCATGCAGCCCAAAGAGTTCTTCAGAAGTCCGGACAGGTGTGATAATGAGCGTTGGAAACGTATTTGGAAGCTTCCACGTAAACAAGATAAAGACGTTGGCTTGGCGTGTGGCGCATGATTCTTTACCAGTACGAGGGAACCTGCTGAGAAGGAATTTTTGTCTAAAAAGACTACCTGCCCAACAAAATTGATAAAAAAGACTACCTTCAAATGAAATTGACAGAAAAGATCAGCCCAGCCATGACGGCAAGCGCGGCAGCCGACGCCGTGGCACCTGCCGCCACGCCGGCAGGCGGCAGCCCCTGCCACCACATGGCCTGGCGGCAGCAGGCGCATAACAGCCATCAAGCACCCAAGAACGGAACGGGGGGCTGCATGTGCTCCGTGCCGTTTAGTGGGGTGGTGGCAGGACTGTTTGTCTGCTGCTAGTTTCATCTATGTTTTGTTTCATCTGCGTTGCTTCGTCGACGAATAATACCATATATTTCTATGTCCCTGCTATTGATTTCTAGGCATGCAGTCCACTATTTTTGCAAATAATAACCGTTAATTTATAAATAATAATACGAGCCTCCATCGCGGGCCTCATCATCGGCCTTCTCGCACCGGCCTCAACGCCCCGCGGAACATCACCGCCGCAGGCCTCACCGTCGGCCTCCTCGCGTCGGGCGATTCACCCGGCGGACCTTCACCGCCGCGGGTTTCATCGTCGGCCTCATCGTGCCGGCCTCCTTGCCCAGCGGACCTGCTCCACCGCGGGCCTCATCGTCGGCCTCTTCGCACCAGCCTCGTCGCCTGGCAGACATTCGCCGCCGCAGGCCTCATCGTCGGCCTCCTCGCGCTGGCCTCATCGCCCAGCGGACCAGCTCCGCCGCGGGCCTCATTGTCGGCCTCTTCGCACCGGCCTCATCGCCTGGCGGACCTTCGATGTCGCAGGCCTCATCGTCGGTCTCATCGCCCAGCGGACCTTCGCCACCGGAGGCCGACGATGAGCCCCGCGACGGAGCAGGTCCGCTGGGCGATGAGGCTAGCGCGAGGAGGCCGGCAATGAGGCCCGCGACAGTGAAGGTCTGCCGGGCGCTGATGTCAGAGCGAGGAGGCCCGAAATGAGAAGCGGCGGGGAAGGTACGCGAGGAGGCAGACGGGTGTTGAGGCCAGCGTGAGGAGGCCAACGATGAGGCCTGCGATGGAGCAGGTCTGCCGGACGATGAGGCTCGCGGCGGTGAAGGTCCGCTTGGCGATGATGTCGGCTCGAGGAGGCCGATGATGAGGCCTGCGACGGCGAAGGTCTGCCAGGCGATGAGGCCGGTGCGAAGAGGCCGACGATGAGGCCCGTGGCGGAGCAGTTCTGCCGGGCGAGGAGGCCGACGATGAGACCGCGGCGGTGAAAGTCCGTCGGGTGAATCCCGGCGTGAGGAGGGCGACAATGAGGCTTGCGACGATAATGTTCCGCCGGGCATTGAGGCCGGTGCGAGGAGGCCGACGATGAGACCCGGAGGCTTTATTTGTAAATAAACGATTATTATTTGCAAATACAGTGCACTATATGTATAGGAATCAACGGTAGGGACATACGAATCTATGGCATTATTCGTCAGACGAAACAAAACACAGACGGGACAAAACACAGACAAAATGCCCTTATTCGTCAGACGAAACAAAATGCAGACGAAATGAAACATAGACAAACAGTCGTGCCGCCATGCTACTAGGCGGCGGCAGGGATCACATGCAGCCCACGTTCCATTTTGGGTGTTAGCTGGCTGTTATGCGCCAGTTGCCGCCTGGCCTTGTGGCGGTAGGTGCTGTCGCCTGCCGGTGTGGCGGCAGGTGCCACGCGCCGGCTGCCGCATCTGCCGCCACGACTAGGGTGGTCTTTTCTGTCAATTTCGTTTGAAGGTGATCTTTTTTATCAATTTCGTTGGACAGGTGGTCCTTTTAGACAAAAAATCACTGAGAAGAGGTATGAAGATTGATGATGCTCGCTGCCTATTATGTGAGAGCGCGGTGGAGGATAGAGGGCGCCTGTTTATTATTGTTGAATATGTGGTTTGTGTATGTATATTGTATAGCTCGACCCACCTTCTAGTCATTGTATAGTTGAGGTTGTGGCCCATCTTGTACTTCATATATACATGCGCTATGCATCGATCAATATATCGTGAAGCATTGCCAAAACATTAATTTCTAACATGGTATCATACCTGTGATCCTAAACCTAACCCTTGTCGCCGCCACCGCCGCGATCCCATCGCCGCCCAGCATGCCGCCGCCCGCTTCCGCCTCAAGACACCGCAGCGCCACCGCCCCCCTTGCCGCGCCGTCTCACCACGCGCCGCCGCACCCTCCTCTCGGACATGGCCTCCCCCGGTTCCACCGGTACCACCCGCAGCCGCCGCACCAACCCATTCGAAGGCCCTGATCCCGTCGTCATCCGCGATCTCAACATTCTCGATCGGGTTCCCGTCATCCTCGATCACCCACTACTAGGAAAAGGCTAATTAGTGGCGCACCTGTTTTTGCCATTAATGGCGCACTACAGGTGCGCCACTATTATCACGCCATTAGTAACAAAATAGTAATGGCGCACCACCGGTGCGCCATCACTACAAGAAATATGTCAACTTGTGACCTTGACTATTGGTCACTGAATGGTCATGTTTTTTCATTTGCGACCTTTTTGTGACCAAAAAGAGAAGGTCAAAAGCTAGCAGTCGTTAACTGACTATAGCGACCTTTCTTCTGGAATGGTCGAAGACGTTTATGACCAAAATATGTCCACTGTGGCGTTTTGGTCACTAGCAACCTCCCTGTGCCACGTAGGCATCCAGCGTGGCAAGTGTCGATGTGGCACAAGATTCAGCCGGTCCAATTGGTGTTTTACATGGGCCGAGCCCATTAATTCAGCCTTTCTATATATTTTTTTCCTGTCATTTTTTTGTCAGACTTCATGGGCCAAGCCCAACAATTCAGTCTTTTATTTATTTCCTGGTCGTGGCCTTTTAACATTTGTTTGGGCCTAGGCCATTATATTTTGTTGCTGGTCCCACCAATCGATGGATACCACTTGTCATAATCTCACACATTAGACCCACGTGATGAGAAAATTCAAAAGTGATTTCATAAGTGGGCTCCATGAGTCAGGTTCCATTTCACACGCTTTGAAACCACATAATGAATATCTCAAACAGAACATAACAAATGTAGTTCGTCAAAGAAGGATAAATAAGTCAACTACAATCTGTACATAGTCTATTACAATATTATTCAAATCTTTCCAGTCTATTACACATAAGATGTAACATATAACTCTTTGCTACACGGCTTAGAACTTCAAATATACTTCCTAGTTCACTTTGCTGGAGCTCTTGTAAATGAGAGGAAACACCATTTTCGGGTATGTTTGTAGAGGCTGAACCAAGGCATCAAACAATAAACCAAAAGAGTTAGAAACAAAATAAAAACAAATATACAAAGCAGATAGGGACTAAATCCTGAAGTATATGTACAAAAGAATATAACCACACGTCACCTCTATCTATTCTGTGTGTATAAGTAAAGAAAATTATGTACAAATAATTATATTATGGGACGGAGGAGTAGTACATATGATTACTTTCAGGTTATAATTTTTCTTCACCTACAGTCTACTCCTATATTCAGGGAACCTTAGTCGGTATCACTAGTGAGCACAGAACAAAACAAAACAAAATAAAGGTGGTTGCTATATAAGTGAAGACTATTCACGGCTTTTTAGAACGTACAATAAACCAACAAGGACATACAAGTTGCAAATAATCAAAACTTAGTAGCCACTTAACCTTGCAAAACACATATTGTGGCATAGTTCATCAAAAAGAAAGATGATCGCAATAACAATTAACCAGATTGTGGTGGCCAGAAGACCACCACCACAGATGCATCTTAACAAGATTGTGATTGCAATAACAATAACAGTTAACAAGATTGTGATGTACGCTATCAGGGAAGAGGGGGAGGGAGATGGAGGAGCTACCTGCCGCGGTCGCAATGAAAGCAGAGGAGCAGACCCCTCCTGTCCCTCCCCCACGAGCAGGACAGGTCTGCCGGCTGGGCACGCCCCTACTCCTCCGCCTCCTTGATCAGGAGACCCCCTTCCCTCATCGCTGCTTGGCGCCGCATCACTAGTCACCTCCTCATGCAAGAAGTACACAATAAATAGACAGACGGTCAGTGAGGTACATTTTCACAACAACAGAAGCTTAAAATTAACATAAATACACACATCAAATGAAGTCACTAAGATACTTAAGTGCACCACATGGTGTATAATTATGTGGTATATAATTGCAACACATGAACCAAAAGAGGAATAACATCATCACCAAGAATTTACGATGATAAGCATAGCTCCCTACAAAAAAAGAACTAAGGGCACAGTGACTAAAGCATGCAGACCACAATATTCAAAGCAAGCAAGCGGGCAGTATGAGCTACCTACTGGCAAAGTATAAAACCTGAATCATATAGTATAAATGAATCAAGAAAACAAGAGCAACCACTGAACACGAAAGCTCGGGCTCTTGCTTATTTTGTTCTTGTGGTGGTAAGTACTACTAAGATCAAAATGCATTCAAGGGAGCATAAAAGCCATCCCCATTTGAAGCATATGCAGGTCTCTGAGACATACTAACAGTGAACAGACAACCCCTAGAAATTGGCTAACTACTTCTCTTGTATAATATGCAGTCTCTGAGAGATACTAACTACTTCTACTGTATAATCATAGTCTGCAGTCACTAAATAAATCAAAGGTGTATGATGGAAATAGAGCAAAATAGTCCAGTTAACTTGTCGATTAAGAGACTAATGAAACCAGTCACTCTAAGCATACTAGAGCTTCAATCCAGTTCATTTAGTTGAACTAAAGAGGGTCACAGAATACCCTAAAGGGTGCCCATTTGCACTCCTACACTCAAACACACACACACACACACACACACTATGGATACTTTTGAGATTCACATGCACATTCAGTAAATTCAGTGAAATTCAGTAAACATGGAGTACAGAAGAGAGGTTCAGAATTCAAACCAGTTCATTTAGTTGAACTAAAGAGGGTCACAGAATACCCTAAAGGGTGCCCATTTGTCCATGTTTCAGACACATGCTACAGCAACATAATGAACCTAATACCGTCAGCACTCAGCAGGCAACACAAGTCAGTACATCAAATTACAGGGAGGAGACGCACGTGGTGCCCAAGTTTAGCTATTCAGGGCTTCAAGAAATAACAACAACATGAAGTAGAGTCTGTAGTTTCAGACTTGCTGCAGTCCAGTCACATGTGTGACACTATCTCGACCCTAAATATCCCCTGAACAAGCAAGCGGGGTCTAATACACACACGGCAAGTCTCACAACTCCATAAACAGTGGCACAGAACTAGATATCAAAGAAGGTATATAGCTCAATTTAGTTTGTTTAAATCTTATGCATGCCACCGAAACAGACAACCGGAGAAGTTTGACCCAACAACTCACCATGGCCTCAGCGGGGGTGAACTTGGCACGGATGACGCCAGTGTTTCCGTGGGAGAGGGAGACCTTGCCCCAGATGTAGTGGTAGTTGGTGTCGTTGCTTGGTCTTGGCCTTGTAGACGCATGAGCCATCCTCTTGCCGTGCAGACTGTGCCACGTCCTCCCCGGTGTTCACTTGGATCTGCACGGATCTGCAAGGCCAACCAAGACCAGGAATTCAGATACCCACGCGAGGGAGAAGGAGCAGAGCCGCGCCGGTGGAGGGAGCTTCTCACCTCTTGTATCCGAGGATGGTGCCGCGGACGTAGAGCCTCACGCGCTGGCCGGTGCATCCCTTCACCTTCTTGCTGATGCAGCGCCACGGGAGGGAGCCGAGGTTCACCATCTTCCCGACAACCGCTGCCGCCTCCGTCCCCACAGACGAGGCGAACATGGCCCCGCCGTCTTGGATGGCCTGCACAAACCCGCACAAACGCAATGAGATTCGAGCAAGCTGAAGAAATCTAGAAGGAGGAGGAGAAGAAAGGGGGCAATACCAGATCTCACCTGCACGTGCCACCTGCGAAGTGGCCATAGCGTCGATCTAGGGTTTCGGCATGGGTAGAAGGAGAGGGTGGAGTCGAAGGAGAGTGTGGAGTCGAAGGAGGAGGCGAAAGGCGGGACGGACCGAGCGAGGCGGGGACGGCGTCGCGCGCGCGCGTGCTCCGATGCGGCGGCGGCGGTGGAGCAGAGAGCCCCGCGGGCGAGGGAGGCAGAGGAGCATCGGAGGAGGACCTCGGGCTTCACTTCTGTCGTGCGCGGGCGTGGAGTGGCGGCGATGCGAGAGCCCCGCGGGACGCGAGGTTGGTCGAGGACGAGGGAGACGAGGGGAGAGTGAGGGCGGCGGCGGAGGTGGGTGGCGGGGAGGTTCTGAGGGGTGGGTGGCGGTGACGAGGGAGATCTGCATTGGGGGAGAGGGGGGGACGGAGAGAAAGAAAGAAAGAAAGGAGGCGGGGGGTGGATGGAAAACGGGGGAGAAGAGAGCTAGGGTTTCGCCTCACGTGGGGTTGGTGGGGGAGGCGAGGGGTGAGGGCTGCCGTTGGATCCGGGAGGATCCAACGGTGTTTCGTGCATGATCCGTGGTTCCGGGTCCACGGACCAATCAGAATGCAATACAACATTATGACCAACTAAATTGGTCGTGATAGATTTAAAAATAAGATGTTAAAATCATGTAAGCTATTTTATGATCACAGAAATTCAAAAAAAATAAAAGACCTTCTCATTGTGTCACCAATTGTGAACTACCTTTCAGGAAAATAACAAACATGGAATGGCAATCAATGTTGCCTAAGAAAGTTTTCATTTTTTTTGCACGAAAAAATCATTTTTCATTTTCCGAGTGCCCAAAATGGGTTTTTTTGTGAAGGACCTACCAAATAATTGTTGCAAAATTGGACCAAATCAATTTTCTAAAATACTAGGACATATTTAATGCACAATTGACAAAATGGTTGGTTGTAAAAAGTTTTGATCCACCTCTCGTGAAAAGGACAAATTTTCGCCGATTCAGCTGGAAGCGGGTCAATTTTGAACTGCAGCTGCCTCATAGTTTGCTATTTATTTTTTCCAAAAATCATTCTAGGTACATAAGTATCTATTTAATCAGAGAAACACCAAAAAAATTCCAAGATTCAACCACTAGCTAGGAACGGTCATTCCCGCCGTTTTGACCGCATTTTGAAACGGGCATAAAAAATTCAAAAAAAAACAAAAAATTGGGAAACCTTCGCATTGTGTCATCATATGTGGCCAAGTTCCCAGGAAAAATAACAAACTTGTAATACGGCAATTATTTTAAAAAAGTGTTCTCAGAAATGAGCTATCATCTGTGAAGATTCATGGCTTTCAAGCCAAATGATCAATCTTATGGCCACATTCGTGGCATAGTTTGTTAAAATGATCTCATATTGTGCACAAGGGTGCATATTGGAATGGCAAACAATGTTGCCTAAGGAAGTTTTCATTTTCTTTGGACCAAAAAACCACTTTCCATTTTTCGATTGCCCCAAGTGAGGTTTTTTTGTGAAGGACCTACCAAATAATTGTTGCAAAATTGGACCTAATCAATTTTATAAAATACTAGGACATATTTAATGCACAATTGACAAAATGGTTGGTTGTCAAAAGTTTTGATCCACCTCTGGTGAAAAAGACAAATTTCACCGATTCAAGAGGGAAGCGGGTCAAATTTGAACTGTAGCTACCTCGTAGTTTGCTCTTTATTTTTCCAAAAATCATTTCTAGGTACATAAGTATCTAGTTAATCATAGAAACACCAAAAAAATTCCAAGATTCAACCACTAGCTAGGAACGGTCATTCCCGCTGTTTTGACCGCATTTTGAAACAGGCATAAAAAATTCAAAAAAAAATCAAATAATTGGGAAACCTTCGCATTGTGTCATTATATGTGGCCAAGTTCCCAGGAAAAATAACAAACTTGCAATATGGCAATTATTTTAAAAATGTGTTCTCAGAAACGAGCTATCACGTGTGAAGATTCATGGCTATCAAGCCAAATGATCAATCATATGGCCACATTCTTGGCATAGTTTGTTCAAATGAACTCATATTGTGCAAAAGGGTGCACCTTGGAATGGCAAACAATGTTTCCTAAGGAAGTTTTCATTTTCTGTGCACGGAAAAACCATTTTCCATTTTTCGATTGCCCCAAATGAGGTTTTTTTGTGAAGGACCTACCAAATAATTGTTGCAAAATTGGACCAAATCATTTTTCTAAAATACTAGGCCATATTTAATGCACAATTGACCAAAAGGTTGGGTGTAAAAAGTTTTGATCCACCTCTCGTGAAAAAGACAAATTTCTGTCTATTCAGTTGGATGCGGGTCAAATTTGAACTGTAGATGCCTTGTAGTTTGCTCTTTATTTTTTCCAAGAATAATTTCTAGGTACATAAGTATCTATTTAATCATAGAAACACCAAAAAAATTCCAAGATTCAACCACTAGCTAGGAACGGTCAAGCCCGCCGTTTTGACCGCATTTTGAAACGGGCATAAAAATTTCGAAAAAAAAATCAAAAATTGGAAAACCTTCGCATTGTGTCATTATATGTGACCAAGTTTCCAGGAAAAATAATAAACTTGTAATACGGTAATTATTTTAAAAAAGTTTTCTCAGAAATGAGCTATCATGCGTGAAGATTCATGGCTTTCAAGCCAAATGATCAATCTTATGGCCACATTCATGGCATAGTTTGTTCAAATGATCTCATATTGTGCACAAGGGTACATCTTGGAATTCCAAACAATGTTGCCTAAGGAAGTTTTTCATTTTCTCTGCATGGAAAATTCATTTTTCATTTTCCGAGTGCCCAAAATGAGGTTTTTTTGTGAAGGACCTACCAAATAATTGTTGCAAAAATGGACCAAATCAATTTTATAAAATACTAGGCCATATATAATGCACAATTGACAAAATGGTTGGGTGAAAAAAGTTTTGATCCACCTCTGGTGAAAAAGACAAATTGTCGTCGATTCAGTTGGAAACGGGTCAAATTTGAACTGCAGCTGCCTCATAGTTTGCTCTTTATTTTTTCCAAAAATCATTTCTAGGTACATAAGTATCTATTTAATCATAGAAACACCAAAAAAAATCCAAGATTCAACCACTAGCTAGGAACGGTCAAGCCCGCCGTTTTGACCGCATTTTGAAACGGGCATAAAAAATTCAAAAAAAAACAAAAAAATTGGAAAACCTTCGCATTGTGTCATTATATGTGACCAAGTTTCCAGGAAAAAAAGACAATGTTGCCCAAGGAAGTTTTCATTTTCTTTGGACGAAAAAACCATTTTTCATTTTTCGAGTGCCCAAAAGGAGATTTTTTTTTGTGAAGGAACTACCAAATAATTGTTGCAAAATTGGACCAAATCAATTTTATAAAATACTAGGACATATTTAATGCACAATTGACAAAATGGTTGGGTGCAAAAAGTTTTGATCCACCTCTCGTGAAAAAGACAAATTTCCGCCGATTCAGCTGGAAGCGGGTCAAATTTGAACTACAGCTGCCTCATAGTTTGCTATTTATTTTTCCAAAAATCATTTCTAGTTACATAAGTACCTATTTAATCATAAATACATGGTTTGGTGGCGATACGTCGAGGTTTGGGCGGTGGCCGAGGGCCCCAACTCTAGAGCGCGTAAACTCGCATGCCCGCCGCGTGGTCACCGCGTGACCGTGGCGTTGCCATGTGTTCTGGGCGGCCTAGGTATGTCTAGTGGGTTGGGCACTCTCCAGGTAGGTGCTAGGAAGAAAATCACAACATAAGATTCTCACGAGGAGACCGATCGATGCTCAAACATGAATAAGCAGCCAAGTGTTTGATTTGCGGTACGGAAATGCACATGGCTAATGGGCGTGAGTTTTGGTGAGGATGATCAGTTACTAAGAAGACCGTCTTCACAAATTTTCAGCTCAAAAGGAGGAGCCTATGTGGTACTTGCTTTGCAAACTACCACAATGGACATAAATCTGAATGTTGAAGCTCGGCTCAAAATAATGAATGGATTGAGCTGGCATTTGGTGGAGGATGGTTATTTGGGCATAGAAAAGCACTGTAGAAAATGGATACTATTTGGACATGCCGAAGTGGTACTTCCTTCACAAACTGTTGTTTTGAACAGAATAGGAAAATGAATATTTTTGAATTATTTTTGAACTAGGCAAGGAAGGTTTTTACATATTTGACGAAGATATGACCCAAAGAATTTATGAGATTTTTTTGGGAATTTTGGGAATGACAGAAATATAGGTTGCTTCACAACCAAGGGCAAAAACCGCCACATGGACATGACACATAGGCAAAACTGATGAGGTGGCGCCTAGTCATAGAAACCCACCACAATCTACAAGGCTATGACCATCTATATTGGTCGTTAACAACTAGAAATAAGGCAAATGGACTAGCGATGTTTGCTTTATGACCTTTTCGTAAGGAAATTACGACCTTCGACCAAAATGGTCGCAATGGTTTAGGGTTTGGAGCCCCTCGAACAGCTTTTGACCAATTGGTCTGAAATGGTCATAGATCTATGACCAATTCTTCTAGGGTCACTGACAGAAGGTCACTAGTTGACATATTTCTTGTAGTGCATTAGTATCCCAGATAGTAATGGGGCACCTATAGTGCACCATTACTATGCTTATCTAGTGCGCCATTACTATCCGACTTAGTAATCTTGGGTCACTATGACTTAATCTCAGGTCAATATGTTTAATCTCAAGTCAAATCGCACTCCATGGTCAAACTTCCTGGAAGGTCACCCATTCTCACACTACTCCAGCCCGAGCACGCTTAACTTCGCAATTCTATCCAACCCCAACACCAGCTCACTTCACATGCACTTGTTGATATATCTATCATATCAATCCTATTAAACCTTACTTCACATGCACTTGTTGATATATCTATCATATCAATCCTATTAAACCTTGTTGATGTCTAGGACTTTGTTCATGTTCATGAGTGTGATGAAATTTTGAAAAAATATTTCAAACTTCCCGGTCATATTACGTATCATATTTTGAAAAAAAATTCAATTTTTTTTGAAACCAATTTTTTTTTGTTACTAGTGGCGCACCTAGCAAATGGTGCGCTACTAGTAAGTTTGATTTTTTTTTTCATTTTCCCCCTTTAGATCTTAAAAGCCCCGTATCTTCCATTCTGTTAGGTTTTTGGGGATTTTGGTTCAATTCGGATGTAACTTTTCGAGTAGATGATTTTTCATATAGAAAACTTTTTAATCCGAGTTCGTATGCAAAAATTATGCCCATTTTACTAAATTCCAGAGAGATTTTGTAAATAAAGTCGAAATTCATATTTGTAAATTTTCCCAACAACTAGACCACATATCACATGGGAAACTTATTTTCTTTTATTTTTTTGACATATCCATCATTTTCTTTTATTTTATTTTTAAAACTGAAAAGGCGGTCCACAGGGGGTGCATTTAGCACCAGTGTTACTAATGGCGCACCTGGTGTGTGGTGCGCCATTAGTAGTTTTGAAAAAAAATTGTTAGTAGTGGCGTACCAGTGGACAGTGCGCCATTACTAGTTTTAACTAGTAATGGCGCACTATCCCATGGTGCGCTAGTGGACAATGCGCCATTACTAGTTTTAGCACCAGTTTTACTAATGCCGCACGGTGGGTGTGGTGCGCCATTACTATGTCAACTAGTAATGGCGCACTATCCCCTGGTACGCCACTGCTAACAATTTTTTTATTTTCTTTTTTAAAACTACTAATGGCGCACCACACATCAGGTGCGCCATTAGTAATATGTCAATAATGGCGCACCTGTATCTGGCGCGCCACTGCTATATAGCAGTGGCGCACCACATACATGGTGCGTCGTTAATGTCCATATCAGCTATAGCCCTTTTCCTAGTAGTGACCTCACCTCCACCTACTATGCCTGGAAGACGTACTTCTCCCTTGTGTTCCGTGAGTACAATCTCCGAGATCACATCGATGGCTCCGTGGACTCTCGCTTCATGGAGGATGATGAGGAGTGGACGTCCATCGACGCCACTCTCATCCGTTGGTTCTACACCGCCATCTCGAAGGACCTCTTCCACACGGTGGTCTCCGCCTACGATGACGCTCACGCCGTTTGGACTAAGCTCAACGGCCTCTTCACTGACAACGCGCTCCAACGCAAGGTTTTCTTGCACGGCGAGTTTTTTGGGTGCCAGCAGCTCGACTCGTCTGTTGACGATTATTGCATGCGCCTCAAGAAGCTTGTTGACGAGCTCCGTGACCTCGGCGAGAAGGTCTCCGATGAGCTTCTTCTCAGCACCCTCATCGCCGGCCTGAACGAAGATTTCGGGAACGCCGCCTCCAACATCCCTCTCATCACCAACCCGACCTTCCCCAAGATCGTCGCGTACCTGAAGCTGGAGGAGCGGAGGATGCGGATGTCGCGCACCCGGGCCACCCACACGGCCCTCACCGCCGGTACCCGCGGCGGTGCGCCGCCCACCGCCCCGGTTCCCCCGTCGCGGCCCGCCCCGGGCCCCTTCCAAGCGCCGCCGCCGCCCGCTTCCCCTACCCGGGCGCGCCAAGAAGCCCCCCGCTGGCCCCCGCCGAGCAGCAAGCGGCGTCATGCCGAGGTGGTCAGCAAGCAAGAAGCAGCAGCCGGCTGCCCACGGCGGGGCGCCGCACCAGCCGCAGCAGCAGCAGCTCCGTCAAGACTTCGGCAGCCGCCAGAACCCAGACGGGGTTGTTCACAGTACTCCATGCCTATACCGCGCGCCTCCGTCCCCGGCTTCTTTGGCGCCCGCCCGGCATCTCATCAGGCTCTGTACGCGGCTCCTCAGTCGTATCTGCCGGCGCCGCTCTACGGTCCCTCTGCGGCCTATGGGCTGCCTTCGGCCGGTGGGTTCGCGCCGCCGCCGCCACAGCCGCTGCCGTCGACCCCGGCCCTCCCGCCGGCGCCTTGGTACACCGCGCTGCTAGCGGCTCTCCACACTGCCCCCACGCCACAACAGTACACTGGCGGTGGCAACTGGTATATGGACACCGGAGCCACGACTCACATGGCGCCAACCCCGGTAACATTCTTACCGCTCACCCAGTTCACACCGATGCTCGCATTACCGTGGGCGACGGTTCTCCATGCCTATTACTCATGTCGGCCATGCTGCTTTTCCTTCTAACTCCATGCCATTATATCTTTCTAACGTACTTGTCTCACCTGACATCATTAAAAATCTTGTGTCCGTTCGTTCACTTACACGTGAAAATCCTGTCACCGTTGAATTTGACATGTTTGGCTTTTCTGTTAAGGATGCCCGAACCTGGATGGTGCTGTTGGGGATCGTAGCAGAAATCAAAAATTTCCTACGCATCACCAGGATCAATCTATGGAGTAATCTAGCAACGAGGGGAAGGGGAGTGCATCTACATACCCTTGTAGATTGCTAAGCGGAAGCGTTGCGAGAACGCGGATGAAGGAGTCGTACTCGTAGCTATTCAGATCGCGGTTGATTCCGATCTAAGCGCCGAACCACGGCGCCTCCGCGTTCAACACACGTGCAGCCCGATGACGTCTCCCGTGCCTTGATCCAGCAAGGGGAGAGGGAGAGGTTGGGGAAGACTCCGTCCAGCAGCAGCACGACGGCGTGGTGGTGGTGGAGGAGCGCGGGACTCCAGCAGGGCTTCGCCAAGCACTACGAGAGACGAGGAGGGAGAGAGGTAGGGCTGCGCCAAGAGAGAGTTCATCTCGTGTGTTTTGCAGCCCCCAATACCTCAAGTATATATAGGGGAAGGGGAGGGGCTGCGCCCCCATATAGGGTTCCCTCCCTAGGGGTGGCGGCAGCCCCCAAAACCCATCTAGGGTGCGACCAAGGGGGGAAAGAGAGGGAGGCGCCCTAGGGTGGGCCTTAAGGCCCATCTGGACCTAGGGTTTGCCCCCTCCCACTCTCCCTGCGCCTTGGGCCTTGGTGGGGGGCGCACCAGCCCACTTGGGGCTGGTCCCCTCCCACACTTGACCCACACAGCCCTCTGGTGCTGGTGGCCCCACCAGTGGACCCAGGACCCTCAGTGGTCCCGCTACGTTACCGATAGCGCCCGAAACTTTTCCGGTGACCAAAACGGGACTTCCCATATATAAATCTTTACCTCCAGACCATTCCGGAACTCTTCGTGATGTCCGGGATCTCATCCGGGACTCCTAACAACATTTTTTAACCGCGTACATACTTTCCCTATAACCCTAGCGTCATCGAACCTTAAGTGTGTAGACCCTACGGGTTCGGGAACCATGTAGACATGACCGAGACAACTCTCCGGCTAATAACCAACAGCGGGATCTGGATACCCATGTTGGCTCCCACATGTTCCACGATGATCTCATCGGATGAACCATGATGTCAAGGATTCAATCAATCGCGTATACAATTCCCTTTGTCTATAGTACTTTCCCGAGATTCGATCGTCGGTATATCGATACCTTGTTCAATCTCGTTATGGCAAGTCTATTTACTCGTTCCATAACACATCATCCCGTGATCAACTCCTTGATCACATTGTGCACATTATGATGATGTCCTACCGAGTGGGCCCAGAGATACCTCTCCGTCACATGGAGTGACAAATCCCAGTCTAGATTCGTGCCAACCAAACAGACACTTTCGGAGATACCCGTAGTGTACCTTTATAGCCACCCAGTTACGTTGTGACATTTGGTACACCCAAAGCATTCCTACGGTATACGGGAGTTGCACAATCTCATGGTCTAAGGAAAAGATACTTGACATTTAGAAAAGCTTTAGCGTATGAACTACACGATCTTGTGCTAGGCTTAGGATTGGGTCTTGTCCATCACATCATTCTCCTAATGATGTGATCCCGTTATCAATGACATCCAATGTCCATGGTCAGGAAACCATGACCATCTGTTGATCAACGAGCTAGTCAACTAGAGGCTCACTAGGGACATGTTGTGGTCTATGTATTCACACATGTATTGCGGTTTCCGGTCAATACAATTATAGCATGAATAATAGAAAATTATCATGAACAAGGAAATACAATAATAACCATTTTATTATTGCCTCTAGGGCATATTTCCAACAGTCTCCCACTTGCACTAGAGTCAATAATCTAGTTCACATCACTATGTGATTGTAATGAATCGACACCCATGGGGTTTGATCATATCTCGCTTGTGAGAGAGGTTATCAGTCAACGGATCTGAACCTTTCAGATCCGTGTGTGCTTTTCAAATCTCTATGTCATCTCCTAGATGCAGCTACCACGCTCTATTTGGAGCTATTCCAAATAACTGTTCTACTATACGAATCCGGTTTACTACTCAGAATAATCCGGATTAGTGTCAAAGTTTGCATCGGCGTAACCCTTTACGACGAATTCTTTTACCACCTCCATAATCGAGAAAATTCCTTAGTCCACTAGTTACTAAGGATAAGTTTGATCATGTCCCGTGATCCATTCCTGGATCACTCTTGTACTATGACTGACTCACGGCAAGGCACACTTCCGGTGCGGTACACAGCATAGCATACTATAGAGCCTACGTCTGAAGCGTAGGGGACGACCTTCGTCCTTTCTCTTTTTTCTGCTGTGGTCATGTCTTGAGTCTTACTCAATACTCACACCATATAACACAGCCAAGAACTCCTTCTTTGCTGATCTATTTTGAACTCCTTCAAAATCTTGTCACGGTATGTATTCATTTGAAAGTACTATTAAGCGTTTTGATCTATCCTTATAGATCTTGATGCTCAATGTTCAAGTAGCTTAATCCAGGTTTTCCATTGAAAAACACTTTTGAATAACCCTATATGCTTTCCAGAATTCTACATCATTTCCGATCAACAATATGTCAACAACATATACTCATCGGAAATGCTATAGTGCTCCCACTCACTTCTTTGGAAATACAAGTTTCTCGAAACTATGTATAAACCCAAAATCTTTGATTATCTCATCAAAGCGTATATTCCATCTCCGAGATGCTTACTCCAGTCCTTAGAAGGATTCTCGGAGCTTTGCATACTTGTTAGCATCTTTCAGGATTGACAAAACCTTCTGGTTGTATCACATACAACCTTTCCTCAAGAAAATCGTCGAGGAAACAATGTTTTGACATCCTATCTGCAAGATTTCATAAATTATGCAGTAACTGCTAATATAATTTCAATAGACGCTTAGCATCGCTACGAGTGAGAAAGTATCATCGTAGTCAACACCTTGAACTTGTCGGAAAACATCTTAACGACAAGTCGAGCTTCCTTAATGGTGACACTTACCATCATTGTCCGTCTTCCTTTTAAAATCCATCTGCACCCAACAGCCTTACGACTATCAAGTAGTTCTTCCAAAGTCTATACTTTGTTTTTATACATGGATCCTCTCTTGGATTTTATGGCTTCGAGCCATTCGTCGGAATCCGGGCCCACCATCGCTTCTCCATAGCTCGTAGGTTCATTGTTGTCTAGCAACATGACCTCTAAGACAGGATTACGTACTACTCTGAAGTAGTACGCATCCTTGTCGACCTACGAGGTTTGGTAGTGACTCGATCCAAAGTTTCATGATCAATATCACCAGCTTCCACTTCAATTGGTGTAGGCACCACAAGAACAACTTCCTGTGCCCTGCTACACACTAGTTGAAGTGACGGTTCAATAACCTCATCAAGTCTCCACCATCCTCCCACTCAATTCTTTCGAGAGAAACTTTTCCTCGAGAAAGGACCCGTCTCTAGAAACAATCACTTTTGCTTCCGGATCTGAAATAGGAGGTATACCCAACTGTTTTGGGTATTCTATGAAGATGCATTTATCCGCTTTGGGTTCGAGCTTATCAGCCTAAAACTTTTTCACATAAGCGTCGCAACCCCAAACTTTTAAGAAACAATAGCTTAGGTTTCTATAAACTGTATTTCATACGATGTCATCTCAACGGAATTGCGTGGTGCCCTATTTAAAGTGAATGCGGTTGTCTCTAACGCCTAACCCATAAATGATAGTGGTAATTTGATAAGAGACATATTGGTATGCACCATATCCAATAGGGTGCAACTATGATGTTCGGACACACCATCACACTATGGTGTTCCAGGCGGTATTAGTTATGAAACAATTTCATCAATGTCTTAATTGTATACCAAACTCATAACTCAGATACTCATCTCGATGATCATATCATAGACATTTTATCCTCTTGTCACGACGATCTTCAACTTCACTCTGAAATTACTTGAACCTTTCAATAATTCAGATTTGTGTTTCATCAAGTAAACATACTCAGAATCTACTCAAATCATACGTGAAGTAAGAACATAACGTTATCCTTGCATGCCTCAACACTCATTAGACTACACACATCAAAATGTATTACTTCCAACAAGTTGCTTTCTTGTTCCATCTTCTTTGAAACCGAGGCTTTTCAGGTCATCTTGCCCATGTGGTATGATTTGCATGTCTCAAGTGATTCAAAATCAAGTGAGTCCAAACGATCCATCTGCATGGAGTTTCTTCATGCGTATACACCAATAGACATGGTTCGCATGTCTCAAACTTTTCAAAATGAGTGAATCCAAAGATCCATCAACATGGAGCTTCTTCATGCTTTTATACCAATATGACTTACATGGCGATTGCCACAAGTAAGAGGTACTATCATCACTATCTTATATCTTTTGGCATGAACATGTGTATCACTACGATCGAGATTCAATAAACCATTCATTTTAGGTGCAAGACCATTGAAGGTATTATTCAAATAAACAGAGTAACCATTATTCTCCTTAAATGAATAACCGTATTGCGATAGACATAATCCAATCATGTCTATGCTCAACGCAAACACTAAATAACAATTATTTAGGTTTAACACCGATCCCGATGGTAGAGGGAGCGTGCGACGTTTGATCACATCAACCTTGGAAATACTTCCAACACATATCGTCACCTCACCTTTAGCTAGTCTCCGTTTATTCCGTAGCCTTTTATTTCGAGTTACTAACACTTAGCAACCGAACCGGTATCTATTACCATGGTGCTACTAGGAGTACTAGTAGAGTACACATTAATATAATGTATATCCAATATACTTCTATCGATCTTGCCTGCCTTCTTATCTACCAAGTATCTAGGGTAATTCTGCTCCAGTGACCGTTCCCCTTATTACAGAAGCACTTAGTTTCGGGTTTGGGTTCAACCTTGGGTTTCTTCACTAGAGCAGCAGCTGATTTTCCGTTTCATGAAGTATCCCTTCTTGCCCTTGCCCTTCTTGAAACTAGTGGTTTCACTAACCGTCAACAATTGATACTCCTTCTTGATTTCAACTTTCACGGTGTCAAACATCGCGAATATTTCAAGGATCATCATATCTATCCCTGATATGTTATAGTTCATCACGAAGCTCTTGTAGCTTGGTGGCAATGACTTTGGAGAAACATCACTATCTCATCTGGAAGATCAACTCCCACTCGATTCAAGTGATTGTTGTACTCAGACAATTTGAGCACAAGCTCAACGATTGAGCTTTTCTCCCTTAGTTTGCAGGCTAAGAAAATCGTCGGAGGTCTTATACCTCTTGATGTGGGCACGAGCCTGAAATCCCAATTTCAGCCCTCGAAACATCTCATATGTTCAGATACGTTTCAAAATCGTCTTCGGTGCCTCAATTCTAAACCGTTTATCATTACTGAACTATCACGTAGTTATCAAAACGTGTATGTCAAATGTTCGCAACATCCACAGATGACGTTTGAGGTTCAGCACATCGAGCGGTGCATTAAGGACAAAAGCCTTCTACATAGCAATGAGGACAATCCTCAGTTTACGGACCCAGTCCGCATAATTGCTACTATCAACTTTCAACTAAATTTTCTCTAGGAACATATCTAAAACAGTAGAACTAAAGCGCGAGCTACGACATGATTTGCAAAAACCTTTTGGCTATGTTCAGGATAATTAAGTTCATCTTATGAACTCACACTCAGATAGACATCCTCTAGTCATCTAAGTTATTACATGATCCGAGTCAACTAGGCCGTGTCGATCATCACGGGAGACGGACTAGTCATCATCGGTGAACATCTTCATGTTGATCGTATCTACTATACGACTCATGCTCGACCTTTCGGTCTCTTGTGTTCCGAGGCCATGTCTATACATGCTAGGCTTGTCAAGTCAACCTAAGTGTTTCGCGTGTGTAAATCTGGCTTACACCCGTTGTATGTGAATGTTAGAATCTATCACACCCGATCATCACATGGTGCTTCGAAACAACGAACTTTCGCAACGGTGCACGATTAGGGGAACACTTTCTTGAAATTTTAATGAGGGATCATCTTATTTACTACCGTCGTTCTAAGCAAATAAGATGCATAAACATGATAAACATCACATGCAATCAAATAGTGACATGATATGGCCAATATCATTTTGCTCCTTTGATCTCCATCTTCGGGCTCCATGATCATCAACGTCACCGGCATGACACCATGATCTCCATCATCATGATCTCCATCATCGTGTCTCCATGAAGTTGTCTCGCCAACTAATTACTTCTACTACTATAGCTAACGGTTTAGCAATAAAGTAAAGTAATTACATGGCATTGTTCAATGACACGCAGGTAAAACAATAAGTTAAGACAACTCCTATGGCTCCTGCCGGTTGTCATACTCATCGACATGCAAGTCGTGATTCCTATTACAAAAACATGATCAATCTCATACATCACATATCATTCATCACATTCTTTTGGCCATATCACATCACATAGCATACCCTGCAAAAACAAGTTAGACGTCCTCTAATTGTTGTTTGCATGTTTTACGTGGCTGCTATGGGTTTCTAGCAAGAACGTTTCTTACCTACGCAAAAACCACAACGTGATATGCCAATTGCTATTTACCCTTCATAAGGACCCTTTTCATCGAATCCGATCCGACTAAGGTGGGAGAGACTGGCACCCGCTAGCCACCTTATGAAACAAGTGCATGTCAGTAGGTGGAACCTGTCTCACGTAAGTGTACGTGTAAGGTCGGTCCGGGCCGCTTCATCCCACAATACCGTCGAAACAAGATTGGACTAGTAACGGTAAGCATATTGAACAAAATCAACGCCCACAACAACTTGTGTTCTACTCGTGCATAGAAACTACACATAGACCTAGCTCATGATGCCACTGTTGGGGATTGTAGCAGAAATCAAAAAATTTCTACGCATCACCAAGATCAATCTATGGAGTAATATAGCAACGAGGGGAAGGGGAGTGCATCTACATACCCTTGTAGATCACTAAGCGGAAGCGTTGCAAGAACGCGGATGAAGGAGTTGTACTCGTAGCGATTCATATCGTGGTTGATTCCGATCTAAGCGCCGAACCACGGCGCCTTCGCGTTCAACACACGTGCAGCCCGATGACGTCTCCCGTGCCTTGATCCAGCAAGGGGAGAGGGAGAGGTTGGGGAAGACTCCGTCCAGCAGCAGCACGATGGCGTGGTGGTGGTGGAGGAGCGCGGGACTCCAGCAGGGCTTCGCCAAGCACTACGAGAGACGAGGAGGGAGAGAGGTAGGGCTGCGCCAAGAGAGAGTTCATCTCGTGTGTTTTGCAGCCCCCAATACCTCAAGTATATATAGGGGAAGGGGAGGGGCTGCGCCCCCATCTAGGGTTCCCTCCCTAGGGGTGGCGGCAGCCCCCAAAACCCATCTAGGGTGCGGCCATGGGGGGAAAGAGAGGGGGGCACCCTAGGGTGGGCCTTAAGGCCAATCTGGACCTAGGGTTTGCCCCCTCCCACTCTCCCTGCGCCTTGGGCCTTGGTGGGGGGGGCACCAGCCCACTTGGGGCTCGTCCCCTCCCACACTTGACCCACACAGCCCTCTGGTGCTGGTGGCCCCACCCGGTGGACCCCCGGGACCCTCCCGGTGGTCCCGGTACGTTACCGATAGCGCCAGAAACTTTTCCGGTGACCAAAACGGGGCTTCCCATATATAAATCTTTACCTCCGAACCATTCCGGAACTACTCGTGATGTCCGGGATCTCATCCGGGACTCCGAACAATATTCGGTAACTGCGTACATACTTTCCCTATAACCCTAGCGTCATCGAACCTTAAGTGTGTAGAACCTACGGGTTCGGGAACCATGTAGACATGACCGAGACAACTCTCCGGCCAATAACCAACAGCGGGATCTAGATACCCATGTTGGATGCCACATGTTCCACGATGATCTCATCGGATGAACCACGATGTCAAGGATTCAATCAATTCCGTATACAATTCCCTTTGTCTACCGGTATAGTACTTGCCCGAGATTCGATCGTCGGTATACCGATACCTTGTTCAATCTCGTTATGGCAAGTCCCTTTACTCGTTCCATAACACATCATCCCGTGATCAACTCCTTGATCACATTGTGCACATTATGATATGTCCTACCGAGTGGGCCCAGAGATACCTCTCCGTCACACGGAGTGACAAATCCCAGTCTCGATTCGTGCCAACCCAACAGACACTTTTGGAAATACCCGTAGTGTACCTTTATAGCCACCCAGTTACGTTGTGACATTTGGTACACCCAAGGCATTCCTACGATATCTGGGAGTTGCACAATCTCATGGTCTAAGGAAAATATACTTGACATTTAGAAAAGCTTTAGCATATGAACTACACGATCTTGTGCTAGGCTTAGGATTGGGTCTTGTCCATCACATCATTCTCCTAATGATGTGATCCCGTTATCAATGACATCCAATGTCCATGGTCAGGAAACAATGACCATCTATTGATCAACGAGCTAGTCAACTAGAGGCTCACTAGGGACATGTTGTGGTCTATGTATTCACACATGTATTGCGGTTTCCGGTTAATACAATTTTAGCATGAATAATAGAAAATTATCATGAACAAGGAAATACAATGATAACCATTTTATTATTGCCTCTAGGGCATATTTCCAACAGGTGCTCCACCGATGTGACAGCCCTGACGAGCTCTTCAAAGTCCACTCATCCACCTCCTCCGTCGCTGCACCCATGGCGCTTTTCGCCGGAGTGGACCTTTGGCATGCTCGTCTCGGTCATCCCAACACCTCCACCCTTCGTCATATTCTTCGGAGTTTTTTATTCATGTGTAATAAGATCGACAATCACACTTGTCATGCTTGTCGTCTCGGCAAACATGTTCGTCTTCCCTTTAGCACTTCCTCGCATGTTGCATCATACCCGTTTGAGTTAATTCATAGTGATGTTTGGACCTCTCCTGTTGCATGTAACAAGGGCTATCTTTATTATCTTGTTATACTTGATGATTTTTCGCACTATGTGTGGATCTTCCCGTTGCGGCGAAAGTTGGATTATGTTGCCACTCTCACCGCATTCTACTCCTATGTCTCCACGCAGTTTGGTCGACCCATTCATGCGTTGCAAACAGACAACGGGAAGGAGTTTGATAATCTTGCCCGTACACTTGCCCGTACACGGCACGATTTTTCGTCTCACTTGCCCGTACACTTCGCAACAAAATGGCCGCGCTGAGTGCGTGCTTCACACTCTTAATGACTGCGTCCGCACCCTCCTCTTTCACGCCAAAGTGCCACCACATTTTTGGCCCGACGCGTTTGCCACCGCATCACTACTCCTCAACATCCGTCCAGGTCGCACTCACGGGAATTTTGCACCTCATCACCTTTTCTTCGGCACGCCACCTTCCTACGCCGAGCTCCGCATCTTCGGTTGCCTGTGCTACCCTAGCATCGCTTCCACTACTCCTCATAAGCTCGCACCATGGTCCGTGACATATATTTTCCTTGGCTATCCCCCCAACACCAAAGGCTACCGCTGCTATGATCCTATCTCACATCGGGTGATCACTTCCCGACACGTTTACTTTGATGAGATGGTTTTTCCGTTTCAGCAGGTACCTTCGGATGTTGCGGCCTTGCCCGCTGAAAGTGCAACTATCCCTAGGTGGTTTTGGTAATTCATAACAACATATAGCTCATTGAGCTAATACTATTCCAAGACAGATATTTCAGGAAAGCTAAATGAATGGCATGGCATGGATGACGAAAGTGGTCCCTCAAAATATCAAGGATAAAAGGATTGGCTCAAGCTCAAAAGCTCAAGACTCTGCATTTTACATTTTAGTGATCCAAGATCACATTGAGTCTATAGGAAAAGCCAATACTATCAAGGAGGGATGATGTGTTTCTTAATGAGTTTCTTGCTCCATGATGCTTAGTGATATGCTCCAAAAACCCTCAACTACTTTCTCATATCCACATATGACCTAAACCTAAAGTCAAACTCGGCCCCACCGATTCTTTCTATCCGGCGCCACCGAGTTCATATGTCATAGCCACTGCCACAAACCCTAAGAAAATCGGTCTCACTGATAGGGATCTCGGTCTCACCGAGATGGGATTGTAATCTCTCTGTTTCCCCTTCGTAACGTTTCGGTCTAACCGAAGTGAGCGATCGGTCTCACCGAGATTGCAATGTAAACTCTCTGTTTCCCTTTCGTAACATTTCGGTCTCACCGAAAAGAGCGAATCGGTCTCACCGAGTTTACCTGACCAACTCTCTGGTTAGTTGTTTACCAAAATCGGTCTCACCGAGTTTGTGTAATCACTCTCACCGAGATTACATTATGCCCTAACCCTAACCATATTGGTCCTACCGAGTTGCATGTCGGTCCCACTGAAATCACTAACGGTCACTAGGTTTACTGAATCGGTCAGACCGAGTTTGTTGATTCGGTCCCACCGAGTTTCGTAAATTTTGTGTGGAGGCTATATATACCCCTCCACCTCCTCTTCATTCGTGGAGAGAGCCATCAGAACAAACCTACACTTCCAACTTACCAGTTCTGAGAGAGAACCACCTACTCATGTGTTGAGGCCAAGATATTCCATTCCTACCATCTGAATCTTGATCTCCCCAAGTTGCTTTCCACTCAAATCTTCTTTCCACCAAATCCAAATCCTGTGAGAGAGAGTTGAGTGTTGGGGAGACTATCATTTGAAGCACAAGAGCAAGGAGTTCATCATCAACACACCATTTGTTACTTCTTGGAGAGTGGTGTCTCCTAGATTGGCTAGGTGTCAGTTGGGAGCCTCTGACAAGATTGTGGAGTTGAACCAAGGAGTTTGTAAGGGCAAGGAGATCGCCTACTTCGTGAAGATCTACCGCTAGTGAGGCAAGTCCTTCATGAGCGACGGCCATGGTGGGATAGACAAGGTTGCTTCTTCGTGGACCCTTCGTGGGTGGAGCCCTCCGTGGACTCGCGCAACCGTTACCCTTCGTGGGTTGAAGTCTCCATCAACGTGGATGTACAATAACACCACCTATCGGAACCACGACAAAAACATCCGTGTCTCCAATTGTGTTTGAATTCTCCAAACCCTTCCCTTTACTTTCTTGCAAGTTGAATGCTTTACTTTCCGCTGCTCATATACTCCTTGCATGCTTGCTTGAATTGTGTGAGGATTGCTTGACTTGTGCTAAAATAGTTAAAATCTGCCAAAGACTAAAATTGGGAAAAGGTTAAGTTTTTAAATTGTCAAGTAATCTAACCACCCCCCCTATAGACATACTTCAAAGTCCTACCAGTGGTATCAGAGCTTTGGTCTCCATTTGCTTTGATTTCCATAGCTTTTGGTGGTCATAGCCTTGGTTTCACAACCTAGGAGAGTATGGCGTCTAGCGAGGGAAACTATCACCGTAGAGGTCCTTACTTTGATGGCACTAATTTTGCTAGTTGGAAGCATAAGATGAAAATGCATATTCTCGGACATAACCCGCCGTTTGGGCTATTGTGTGTATTGGCTTACAAGGTGAATTCTTTGATGGGAGAGAACCGAACCGTGAAGCTAATGCAGATGAGTTGAAGATGCTGCAATACAACGCTCAAGCTTGTGATATCCTCTTCAACGGATTGTGCCTCGAAGAATTCAACAAAATCAGCCGTCTTGAGAATGCAAAGAAAATTTGGGATACTTTGATTGATATGCATGAAGGTACCGACTCATCAAGGAATCCAAGTTGGATGTGCTCCAAAGTCAGCTTGACAAGTTCAAAATGTAGGATGGTGAAGGTGTCATTTGAAATGTACTCTAGGCTTGCTCTTATCACAAATGAGATTGCCGGCTTAGGAAGTGAAGAGATGACCGACATATTCATCATCAAGAAGATCCTAAGAGCATTGGATGGAAAATATGATACCATGTGCACATTGATCCAAATGATGCCCAATTACAAAGATCTCAAGCCAATGAAGTCATTGGAAGAATTGTTGCTCATGAGATGTCACTCAAGGATAAGGAGGAACTTCACAACAAGTCAAGTGGTGCTTACAAAGCCTCATGTGAAGCCCCCACATCATCGAACGAGAAACAAACCTTCAATGAAGAACTGAGCTTAATGGTGAAGAACTTCAACAAATTCTACAAGAGTAGAAGTAAAGAGAGAAGCTTCAAGTCAAGGTCCTACAATGACAAAAGATCTTCTAGTCGGGAGCGTAATTGGTACAATTTTGGGAGACCCGGACACTATTCCAATGAGTGTACGGCACCCTACAAAAGAAGAGAAGATTCTCCAAAAAGAAGAAGTAGAAGAGAAGAATCACCGCCAAGAGAGAGAAGGAGTAGAGATGATCGTTATGAACGAAGAACCTCACGGAGAAGCAAGGATTCGGAAAGGAAGGACAAGTCATCAAGGAGCTACACAAAACGAAGACATCAAGCTCATGTTGGTGAATGGGTATCCGGCTCTGACTCCGACAATCACTCTGAGAGAAGCTATCACTCCGACTCCGAATATACTCAAGATGAAAGTGTTGCCGGTCTAGCACTTGTGTCAACCAACTCCTACGACATATTTGATTCACCAAATGAAGGAATTGGAAGATGCTTCATGGCCAAAGGTCCTAAGGTAACACACCCTTTTAGTATGTTGATTTCAATAGTGACGAAGATGACTTGTTAGGTGATGATGATTTACTTGTTGACAACTCTTGTGATGGATACTATGATGAAACGTCAATCAATCATGCTAATCAAGATAAAACGAATGACAATGATATGGAGAAGATTGAGCTTCTAACTAAAGAACTAAACACTCTTAAGTTAGCTCATGAAACTATCTTCGAAGATCATCGAGAACTTTTAAGGGCTCATGAGAAGTTACGCTTTGAAAAGCTCAATCTTGAGCAAGAGCATGAGTTCTTAAAGGCAATCAATGATGATCTCCATAAGAAAAGTTCTTACATTGCCAAGCGTTTACTCTTATCTACTTACATGCCTCAAGTCAAGTACATTAATAAGAACAAGAAAGATTCTTCCTCTAGTAGTAACAATAATCATGTTAAATCTAATATTGTTGCTTCTAGTAGTTCTCTTGATTCCACTAATGATTCTCTTAGCCAAGTTACACTTGAGCAAGAAAATAGCTTATTGAAGGGAATTATAGAGAAAGGTGTATACAAGAGCCTTGCCGGGAGTAAGCAATTTGAGGAAATTGTACGCAAGCAAGGAAGGCACCGGAAGAATCAAGGTGTTGGTTTTGAACGAAAGTTCAATGCCAGTGGAGTTGAGTGGGAAGAAGATCAATACCCCAAGACGAAGTTTGTTCCACAACAAGAGAAGTATGATCCTACTTGCTTCAAGGGAACACAAGCTCAAGATGATCTTCCACCACAAGACCACAAGAACAAAGGCAAGGAAAAGCTTCAAGAGGAGATAGATGCATTTGAAGAAGCTCCTAAGGCCTTGGTCAAGTGGGTTTCCAAGACTACGTCAAGTTCTACTTCATCAAGCACAACTACAACTCCAAGGATTCCCATCAAGATGATGTGGATCCCGAAGAAGAAGAACTAGAGAGTTCTTGAGGGTGACTCCGCCAACATTCTTCACTCATATCATTATGGCAAGGACAAGTGCAATCAACTTCCACATCTTGCACTAGTTCAAGGAGTCACAAACCCTCTTGTTAGTAAGGCAAGGGATAAGGTAACCTAATGTTTTCATAGACATCATCTTGTGTGAACATCACTCTATGTCTATGGATATACTTGTTTGTTCCTTGTGGGACTAACCCGTGTAGGTATTGAAAGTGCAACTCACTCCAAAAGGATTGCTCCAAATGATCTTCATCAACATTGAGCATCCACATCTTCAACACCTACATGAAGTCATCATCAACAAAGCCCAAGGTTAGTTCATCCCTCAAAGGGGGGATCTCACATCTAGGGGGAGCTTTACTCTAAAGAATCGAGTCAAAGCAACTCTAATGGTGTGAACATATAAATGCATTATGTAAAAGTGGTAACCGCACTTGAGCTTAAACGATGAGTATGACCTATGATCAAATGTTCTCATTTGACTCCTAAGTCAATATACTCATATATAGATGACCTAGTCATCGCCAATTGTTTGATAGATGCTAGAATTGTTTGTGCATGCTTTGTCACATATTTCATTTGTCATTTTATTGTGTGAGCATGTTGGTTGCATATTTTACTAATTCGAGGACATCCACTTGTGGTTTTGGTTGAGTGGTTTCTTTTTCTTTGGCCAAGTGGATGGACAAGAATGCCTAAGAACCTTCTCTAGCTATCTATGCTCTTCTCGTCTCAAACTCTATTCATGCTACATCACAAAATTTGATCAAGTCAGATTCGAACCACTCTGTGTGAGGAGCACTCGGAGTCCCCGATTCGTCATGGACTTAAACTTCCAAAACTTCTTTGTGTGTTTCGGTCTGACCGATTCTTACATTTCGGTCATACCGAGATCACTAAGTCGATCTAGGTTTTCAATCTCGGTGCAACCGATTTGACATTTTCGGTCTCACCGAGTTAGAATCTTGTCAACAGTTATGCATCTCGGTGCCACCGAGTTGTTCCACTCGGTCACACCGACAGGGTCGGGCTATATATTCACACGGGCAAAATTTGGAAAACTTTCTCCGAACCACTTCGCCCGCGCATAACTCACTCTGCCTCCAGGGTCTCCGGATCGTCCTCCTCGTCGCCAGCCGCCTCCTCTCGCTGGTCTCCACCGCCGTCAACGGAATTCATCCCCGCCGTTGCCGCCGTAGCGAGTTCATCGCCAAACTAGGGTATGGACTCGATCACAGTGCTATCCCCGTCCAATCTCTAGCACATTGTGTTCATTAGGATTCTTGCCATGATTGAAACACCTCTATCCAGTCAAAACAATCCTTAGAATAGATGCGATTTGAAAATTTAGGGTTAGGTTTCCGCCGAAACCATCTCGGACCCACCGAGTTGAAAAACTCAGTCCCACCGATTCGGCTAACGCCATTGCACAAGTGACTCTCGGTCTGACCGAGAATTGCTAATCGGTGTGACCGATTTTAGAACTCTGTGAAACCCTAGCAGTCTCGGTGCCACCGAAATGTGACTCGGTCTGACCGAGATCACTAGTTTAGGTTCCAAAAGCTGCTTCGTTATCACCGAGTTTGAAAATCGGTTGATCCGAGATGCTTTCTGTGGAAAACTGAAACTAAGTTTTTGAATCATTCTTTTGCAAAAATCTCTGCATTTTGTGATGCTCATCCACTCTATCTCATCTATAACTATTCAAAAGGTCAGCAGTCAGTGTATTCAACATGTCAGACCAAAGTGACAGCCAGAACAGGGAAGAAGAGCAGATTCACATGAGTGAGGGCACTAGTCCCTCTAGCAGCTCAGATGAGGGAAGCAGAAGCACTCCCAGCAATTTGCCCAAAGCTGCCACCAGGACAAGGAAGAAGAGAATCTCAGTATCTGATGATGAGGATTATGTGGCAGTAGAGGATGAGGCCATTTCAAACAAAAAGGTGCTCAAAAAGGAGTATAGATCAGCTGCAGTTAAGCCAGGACTGAAGATCAAAAGGCCAACAGGAAGACAACCCATGTCTAAAGCCAGAGCCTCCACTCAAGCATCTTTGGAATCCCAACCCAAAGAGGCTGCTGCAAAAGGGAAGAAAAGGAAGGAAAGGGGCAAGAAGACCATGGCCAGAGTTGTTGGAAAACATTCCATGATGGAAGAGGAGGAGGAAGAAGAGGTTGCTGCACCAGCACCTAAGGCTCAGAAGCTGATGGGTGATACTATAAGGTCAGGGGCTGCATCATCAAAGCCCAAAGAAGCACACAAAGCTGCCTCAAACCAAAGAGTGCACCAAAGAGGAATACCAGGAACATATCTGCTGCTGAGAAGAACAAGGCCCCAGTCCCTGAAGTTGCTGTTGAGGAAGATGATGAAGGACAAGTCCTGAGGAAGCTCAAACCCAAGATTCAGACCACAACGATGATCATCCAAAGGGCTGAGAACATGAAGATCAGGAGAGACAGGGGTTGAGGCTATGGAGAGAGACAGATCCATATGCCACCAGAAGGAGGACTGCTGTTGATTACAGGTTCCACACAAAGGAACAGTAGGACTTCTATGAGATAATCTTGTTGGACAAGGAGCCTATAGTGTGTGATATGAGGTGGGTCGACTGGACCTACATAAAGGAGAATGAGGAACACTATCCTGGAGTGTATGACAGCTTCAGTGCGTGTGGAGTTGCAGACTTTGTTGGGCAGAAGCTCACAAACTAGAATGATGAGCTCGTTATGCAATTCTACTCCACATCACACTTCTATCCAGATGGCAGGATAGTTTGGATGTCTGAAGGTACAAGGTACCAATCAACTATTGAGGAATGGGCCAATTTGATCAATGCCCCAAAGGAGAGTGAAGATGACTTGGACGTTTATGCCAAGAAAAAGATGGACCACGATTCTATGTCACATATGTACAAGGAGATCCCAGACAAAGCACTTGAGACTTTCAAGTTTGCGTCAGTCCATTTTCTTCTGTCAGGGCTACCAACGATCAACTGGATCCTAAGGCACACTCTTTTGCCCAAGTCAGGTGACCACAACATGATCAGAGGGCATGCAATTAATTTGTTACACATATTTGATGTGCCACAGAAATTCAAGGTCATGAGCCTCATGGTTGAGCCTCATGGTTGAGAAGTTGTGGATATGCCCCGCAAATTCAGGAGCTGATCAACTCAAAGATGGGCACAGGCAAATATTTGTTGGATAAAGAACACTTTGTTCTCTATCCAGACTTTGAGGACAATCAAGTTGTGATGAATGAGAATGAACCATCTTCAGTGCAAGCTCAAGAGAAGAAGGAGAAGGCAAAGAAGGAGAAGGAGAAGGCTGCCAAGATGCCAACTCAAGAGGAGGCATCTGAGTACTTTTTGAAGAGCAAGCAGGACCAACTTGGTTACTTGATAGCATCAACTCTGAGGATTGAGAAGGGGTTGGCCACCCTAACTCAAAACCAGGAGAGCACTGGAAAGAATCATGGAACAAAAATTCTATGGTTTAGATGTCAAAGTGGCTGAGATTCAGTCGGGTTGTGGAGCAGCTATAGGATGACATGCAGGAGAGGAAGGGCAGGACAACTATCGATGCATTTGCCAGAGTGCCTCGAGCTCAGAGATCAGCTGCAGAGCCAGTGACAAACACCAGAGTCACTTCATCTGCACCAGCTACAGCTCCAGTGCAACCAGCTCCAGCACCAACTCCTTCAGCTCCATCCACATCAACTGAAGTCTTTGTCCAAGGAGCCATCTCTACACCACCAACTGAAGACCAAGCCTGAGAGACGAAATAGTACTATGCATTTTCTAGGAACTTTTTGGTAACTTGTTGCCAAAGGGGGAGAAAAATGTATTGATCATAGGCTTCGAGAGAGAGAGTTTGCTTTTGTTCTATGTTGTCTTCTTGGTTGAACTTTATTTGCTTTTGCTTGCTTGAGATACTATGCTATTGCCTGTGAGACATTGATGATCATGTGTTTGATCATAAGCTACACTTATGCTTGTTGGATGATATTATCTTATTTATCTGATCATTCACTTTGCTTGATGATGAGTGCATGTATTCAATCTTTATTATTTCGAGTGCTCCACCAAGATGTATGTAACATGGAAGAGTAACCCATGAGCCTAATTCCTTGTGCATTTGCATTCCAAAGCAAATCTTAAATCTATGCACAAATTTAGGGGGAGCTCTTGCTTATCACATGCTTCTCAAAGCGACGATGCTTTTAAATCTTATTATCATTTGTCGAAGCTTTGATCTATATGTTGTCATCAATTACCAAAAAGGGGGAGATTGAAAGTGCAACTATCCCTAGGTGGTTTTGGTAATTCATAACAACATATAGCTCATTGAGCTAATACTATTCCAAGACAAATATTTTAGGAAAGCTCAATGAATGGCATGACATGGATGATGAAAGTGGATCCCTCAAAATATCAAGGATAAAAGGATTGGCTCAAGCTCAAAAGCTCAAGACTCTGCATTTTACATTTTAGTGGTCCAAGATCACATTGAGTCTATAGGAAAAGCCAATACTATCAAGGAGGGATGAGGTGTTGCTTAATGAGTTTCTTGCTCCATGATGCTTAGTGATATGCTCTAAAAACCCTCAACTACTTTCTCATATCCACATATGACCTAAACCTAAAGTCAAACTCGGCCCCACCGATTCTTTCTATCCGGCGCCACCGAGTTCAGATGTCATAGCCACTGCCACAAACCCTAGGCAAATCGGTCTCACCGAGATGGGATTGTAATCTCTCTGTTTCCCCTTCGTAACGTTTTGGTCTAACCGAAGTGAGCGATCGGTCCCGCCGAGATTGCAAGGTAAACTCTCTGTTTCCCTTTCGTAACATTTCGGTCTCACCGAAAAGAGCGAATCGGTCCCACCGAGTTTACCTGACCAACTCTCTGGTTAGCTGTTTACCAAAATCGGTCTCACCGAGTTTGTGTAATCGGTCTCACCGAGATTACGTTATGCCCTAACCCTAACCATATTGGTCCTACCGAGTTGCATGTCGGTCCCACCGAAATCACTAAAGGTTACTAGGTTTACTGAATCGGTCAGACCGAGTTTGTTGATTCGGTCCCACCGAGTTTGGTAAATTACGTGTAACGGTTAGATTTTGTGTGGAGGCTATATATACCCCTCCACCTCCTCTTCATTCGTGGAGAGAGCCATCAGAACAAACCTACACTTCCAACTTACCAGTTCGAGAGAGAACCACCTACTCATGTGTTGAGGCCAAGATATTCCATTCCTACCATATGAATCTTGATCTCTAGCCTTCCCCAAGTTGCTTTCCACTCAAATCTTCTTTCCACCAAATCCAAATCCTGTGAGAGAGAGTTGAGTGTTGGGGAGACTATCATTTGAAGCACAAGAGCAAGGAGTTCATCATCAACACACCATTTGTTACTTCTTGGAGAGTGGTGTCTCCTAGATTGGCTAGGTGTCACTTGGGAGCCTCCGACAAGATTGTGGAGTTGAACCAAGGAGTTTGTAAGGGCAAGGAGATCGCCTACTGTGAAGATCTACCGCTAGTGAGGCAAGTCCTTCGTGGGCGACGACCATGGTGGGATAGACAAGGTTGCGTCTTCGTGGACCCTTCGTGGGTGGAGCCCTCCGTGGACTCGCGCAACCATTACCCTTCGTGGGTTGAAGTCTCCATCAACGTGGATGTACGATAGCACCACCTAACGGAACCACGACAAAAACATCCGTGTCTCCAATTGCGTTTGAATTCTCCAAACCCTTCCCTTTACTTTCTTGCAAGTTGTATGCTTTACTTTCCGCTGCTCATATACTCTTTGCATGCTTGCTTGAATTGTGTGAGGATTTCTTGACTTGTGCTAAAATAGTTAAAATCTGCCAAAAACTAAAATTGGGAAAAGGTTAAGTTTTTAATTGGTCAAATAGTCTAATCACCCCCCCCCCTCTAGACATACTTCAAGGTCCTACACCCGCTCCCCGTGACGGCCGCTCGCGAGCTTCTGATCTTGGGCCGCCTACTGGCTTTGAGGGTGCCCCCCCCCCCCTCCCGCGCCACGGGTCGAGTTCCTCCCGGGCTGGCTGCCTTAGGGGCTGCACCCCTCCCGGCGCCCGCGACGCCCACTGCGCTCTCTGCCTCCCCGACGGCTGCGCCGCCGTCGGCCTCCCCGGCTGCCTTGAGCCTCCTCGGCGCCCCGCACCCTACTTTGCTGCCTCGTCCATGGCGGCCTCGCCCGCGACCACACCATGGCGGCTTTGCCCAGCATCGGAGAGGCGGGCTCTTCTTCGTCTTCGCCCGTCACCAACCCGGACTCGCTGCCCCGATGACGCGCTCTCGGGCTGGCACCTTCCGCCCGAGTACGCAGTACACCAGTGATGAGTATCTTCTCGCTGCTTCCGTCTCCAAGCCGTCCCCTCTCCCATCGTCAGCTCGAGCCGTCCTTCGGGATCCTCATTGGCTCGCTGCGATGCAGGAAGAGTTCGACGCGCTCCAACGGAACCGCACCTGGCAGCTTGTCCCTCGGCTGCCTCGTGCCAACATCATCACGGGCAAGTGGGTTTTTCGGCACAAGACTCGTCCGGATGGCACTCTCGAGCGCTACAAAGCTCGCTCGGTGGTTCGAGGCTTTCGGCAACGTGCGGGCGTGGACTTCATCGACACTTTTGCCCCGGTTGTTAAACCGGGCACGATCCACACCGTGCTTCAGCTAGCCATCTCCCGAGCTTGGCCTGTGCATCAGTTAGATGTCTCCAACGCCTTCTTGCACGACCACCTCGCTGAGCAAGTGTTCTGTGAGCAGCCCACCGGCTTCATCGACGCCACACATCCAGACCATGTGTGCTTGCTCTCCCGTTCTCTTTAGGGTTGAAGTAGGCGCCTCGGGCCTGGTACCAGTGCATCGCTGCATTCCTGCAGACGCTCGGATTTACATCAACTCGCTCCGATGCATCCCTCTTCGTGTACCATCATGGGGTTGACACGGCCTACTTGTTGCTCTACGTCAACGACATCATCCTGACGGCATCCACTGTCGCGCTCCTCCAGCGGCTCACTGCCGCCTTCGTCTGGCGAGTTTGCCCTGAAGGACTTGGGGCCCCTCCACTACTTCCTCGGCATTGAGGTGGTTCGACGGCCAGATGGGTTCTTTCTGCACCAGCAGCGTGACGCCCATGAGCTTCTCGATCGAGCCGACATGCTTAACTGCAAGTCCGCTCCCACGCCTGTTGACACCAAGGCCAATGTTTCCACTCTGGAGGATTCTCCTGCATCCGACGCGGCCTTCTATCGCTCCATTGTGGGTGCTTTGCAGTACCTCACTCTGACGCGCCCCGACTTGTAGTATGCCGTTCAGCAGGTCTGTCTTCACATGCATGCTCCACGTGACTCTCACTGGACCTTGGTGAAGCGTATCCTCCGTTACATACGCGGCACCCCGTCCATGGGACTTACACTGACGGCCTCCGCCTCCACCGACCTCGTCGCCTACTCTGATGCGGACTGGGCTGGCTGCCCGGACACACGGCGCTCCACATCGGGTACTTGTGTCTACCTTTGGGCCGTCTCGATCTCTTTTTGGTCTTTGAGGCGACAGCCCACCGTCTCCCGCTCGAGTGCCGAGGCAGAGTATCGGGCAGTGGCTAACGCTGTTGCCGAATGCTCTTGGCTTCGTCAGCCGCTCCAGGAGTTGCTTTGTGATGTTCACAAGGCCACACTCGTCTACTGCGACAACGTCTCCGCCGTGTACCTCTTCGCCAACCCGGTCCACCATCGACGAACGAAGCATATTGAGTTCGACATACACTTTGTTCGTGAGCAGGTGACCCTTGGGCGCATCCGGGTCCTCCACGTCCCGACGACGCAACAGTTTGCCGATGTCGTGACAAAAGGACTGCCTACTTCTGTTTTCGAGGAGTTCAGGTCCAGTCTTTGCGTCTCCGGCGACGCTTCGACTGCAGGGAGTGTTGAATATATGGTTTGTGCATGTATATTGTATAGCCCGGCCCACCTCCTAGTCATTGTATAGTTGAGGTTGTGGCCCACCTTGTACTCCATATATACGTGCGCTATGCACCGATCAATACATCGTGAAGCATTGCCAAAACATTCGTTTCCAACAATTATGTTCAAGGAGGCGAGGGAAGTGTGCGTAAACTAGGGTTAGAGGAGCTGAGAGCAAAGCTTGAGAAGATTGCGTCTGTGTTGATGCCGCAATGGACATGATTTGGACGATCCCAGTCAGAGACGTCGCGGAATCTAGCTTGTAGCCTGTGGGGGCGAATGCCCCCACTCGTTTTCTCAGCCCACTTGTACTAGCCTCGTAGTACAGAGCGTTGCCCCCGCTCAGCTTAATATATTTGCCCCCACTCAATCATTTTTCTGCTCTAAATTCGAAGCCCATTTACGAGAAATAATGGCTTAGAACACCAGCACAGCCCATTAGATACAACCCAATACGAAGAGGCTGCCTACTCGAATGAATGGAAACGATTTCCTCAAAAAAAAAAGAATGAATGGAAACGAATTAACACAGCACGCACGTCACGCACGGGAGTGCGGGAGTTGCCGAGTCGGAGTTGCTCAGATGCGTTCGCCGCCTGGCTCCCTGACGTGACAAGCCGCCGACGCCTTCCGCCCTGCGCTGCACCTACATGGCGTGCCTCCGGCGGTCGCCTCGATGCGCGGCCTGCAGGCCGGCTGGCCGTCCGTCAGATTAGCACAAGGAAGATGTTGCGCCATTAATCGATCAAGGTAAGTGGTAAACCCTAAGATGTGTAGGTTCAGTTTCTTTCTTCTAATTTCCAATTATTGTTATATTCCGATTTTCATGTTAGAGAGGCAATCGTATCAAATATCCATGTATTGAAATTTTAATATATGGATTGGTAATCGTATCATATATGGAACGCTGATTGAGTTAGCTTAGCTTAATAATTTTGTGTAAATAAGTACGTGGAATAGACTAAATCTATGAATGTTAAACTTTACTGTATGTCAAACTTTTGAACGCTCATATATTTGACATTGACAAGGAAGCTAGTGAAGAGATTCTTTGGAAAATCAACAACCCACAATATGCCTAAAGAGGTGACAATTAAACGCTTCCTTGGGAAAAATCGCCGTAGGAAGAAACAGAAGGAGGTAATGTGCTCAAGCTTATTTATCTATGAATTTTTACATTCTCTCTAGATTGAAACATGTTTCTATTTTCTTGCAGCTTGAAGACTGCAAATTAATTCAAAACGGTCAGGAACAGCATATTGATATTTCTCAAGTTATTGCGCCTTAAATGGTTAGTTCATTTTTACTTTGGCAATGAACTTGACATAAGTATGTGTGTGTTGACATTATATTATAAGGAAATATATGATTTTACTTCTTACACACTATTTTTTTAGGGGTCTTACACACTGTGTATGCTTGTGTGTTTAGTTTTTTAAATGATCTAGCCATTAGTTCGTACACATCCCTTTGAAGAAAAAAACATACACATCTTTGCCCCCTCTCGGTTTTCATCCTGGCTCCGCCCCTGCGCCCTGCTGTTTACCTTCTGGTGGCACTGGTGGGACAACCATAACAAGACTGTGGAAAGAACAATCTAGGAGGCAGACGCATGAGATTATGTACCAAACTCTCACCAGGATGCTGAATACATAGCTGTTTCTGAAGTGACCGAGAAAGAAGAAAATGAAACAGGACGAGACCAGATGGACTCCACCAACCGATGGCTATCTCAAGTTTAACATTGATGGAGCCAGGCGATCAGAGCATATCTCTGAACCATTTTGAAGCGGAGCTGCAGGCCATGGTGCAGGCTATAGACATGGCGTTGGAGCTGGGAGCTATCCGTGCTGTTCTGGAGACCCATTCGCAACTTCTAGCTGCCGCTGTTAATTTCTCGGGGCAAGATTACTCCAAGCATGCTATGGTGCTGGAGGACAATAAGGTGCAGACCAGGTTGCAGTATGGGTGATGGGCGATCTGCCCAACTTGTCATCGTAATAAAGCAAAAAAAAAAAAAAGGAAGACCCAAACCCTCCGGCGCTGGACCACCGCGAGCTGCTCGCCCGAGTGCCCTCTTCCCCGACTCGTGTAAACAGACGCCACCAAAACCGTACGTAGGTACGAGGCGATCTCGGAGCTCGCCATCGTCTCTTGACTACCGCCCCTAGCTCCGTCCGTCCCGCCACCATCGATCTCGGAGCTCGTGTAAACCCTCTCGCTTGTGCCTTCAGACGCAATCCTTACGTTTCCTTTTTTATTTTATTAGTTGATCGCAATCTGATCTGACGGAGCGCCGACAACCAGCCACCATGCCGGACAGCGGAGGCGCGACCGTCCTCGACGACCTTCCAGAGTGGATCGTTCTCGAAGAGATCCTCGTCCGTTTGCCGCCTAAGGACATCCTCCGCTGCCGCGCTGTCTGCAGGTGGTGGCATAGTGCCACCTCCACCGACAAGTTCATGCTGGACAACCACCGCCACCAGCCCTTGCTCCCGATCCTCAGCCACGTCGTCGACCCGCAGAAATCCCACCTCCTGTTTTCCTTTGACGCCGGCGCCGGCCAGCAAAAGCTCTGCCCTGTCATCCGGACCTACGACTACCGTAAACTCCAGGCCGCGTGTGACGGTCTCCTCATCGTCTCCTATGGATCCATGGCAGATGAGTTCATCTGCAACCCGGTCACCCACAAGTATGCTCGCCTAGCGAAGCATCCGACAGAGCGTGGTTTTTACCACCGGATTGTCGGCTTCTACCGGCACCAACCATCTGGAGGAGAATTCCGAGTGCTATGGATCTCTAGTCCGACAATTTACAACACGTACCACACAAATTACAGAACTTTCTACTATGTCATAGCGGTGGGATCCGATAGTACAAGATACATCAGACAAGGATGCATCACACAGCCAACATTCTTATCTTCCTTGGAGCTGGCGTTACGCAGGGGCTTGCCTGATTCGTCCCAATATCCACCGGTCCACCACCGTGGCAGCCTGCACTGGAAACGTGGAAAACACCACGGCTGCGATGCGGACTACATAATGGTGTTCAACACAGCAGCTGAAAAATTTCGATTGATGTGTCGTCCTGCCCGATTGTCCAACTGCTTATATGAGTCGTTGCTGGAGATGGATGACACTCTTGCTTTGTGCAGCATCTGCAGTGACAAACACACCATAGACTTTTGGGTGTTACAGGAATACGATGCTGAAACATGGTCTTTCAAGCATCGGATTAATTTGATTGGGATGGATCCATTGGCGCTTGTTGATCCAGAGGTCATAATATCCCCTAGGATGGCTGTTCTCAGTGGGGGTGAGATGCTGATTCGGTTTACTCATAGGGGTGTGTTGCATTTTGACGTCAATGGCAAGTTTTTAGGATATGTGAAAAGCCAAGATGGCGAACAAATCAATTTGTGGGTTACCGGGCATTACCTCCAGGAGAGCATTATTCCCGGTCCACTGTTCCATGAGATGAGAGAAGATGATGGTGTGAACCAGGAGCCTCCATTTTTTGTAGGACTGTAGGATGCAGTGCTTGATCTGGATGTTCTACACTGTTGCACTGGTAGAAAAAAGGCCTTTAGTCCCGGTTCGCAAAGGCCTTTAGTCCCGGCTGTGCAACCGGGACTAAATATCTTGTGACTAAAGACCCCTTTAGTCGGCGCCTCTTCTGAATCATGACTAAAGGCTTTAGTCCCGGTTCTCGTAATAACCGGGACTAAAGGCCCGTCCTTTAGTCCCGGTTCTCGTGGCTAACCGGGACTAAAGGTCCGTCCTTTAGTCCCGGTTCTTGTGGCTAACCGGGACTAAAGGCCTCCTCCGCAGGTTTTTTTTGCGAATTTTTTAAAAAAATTTTATTTTCAAATTTCTGAATTATTTTAACCTCTAATCTGTAATCACCACCCCTCATCACTGCTCAATTTAACCTCTAATCTCTAATCACCCCTCATCATTCCAAATCATCTAACTTCCCGGACGGTCACCCATCCTCTCACTACTCCAAACTGAGCACGCTTAACTTCGGATTCTATTCTCCCTCGTTTCCAAGTCTGCACTTGTTGTTTTCATGACAATAGTAGGATGTCAATTCTATTAACCCTCAGGAATTTAGCTTGAGCATGAAGTGACACATTTCACTGTTTGAGTTTGAAACTATTGTTTTAAAAAACAATAATTATTTAGTAACACTAATATTTCTGGAATAATTAGTTTGACCATTGTTGACCACTGTTTGACCAGATTTGACCAAAATTTAAAAAAACTAAAATAATTATTTAGTAACACTAATATTCTAGAATAATTAGTTTGACCATTGTTTGACCACAGTTTGACCACAATTTGAAATTTTTTGAATTTTTTGCCTCTCCAAATCTTAAAAGCCCGGTCTCTATTTTTCTGTTAGTTTTTTGAGGATTTTGAAAATGTTATATTCAGATGTAACTTTTCGAGTAGATGATTTTTCATTTAAATTTTTTTTCATCCGAGTTCGTATGCAAAAGTTATGCCCATTTTGAAAATGAGGCCTCAAATCCCTTTAGTCGCGGTTGGCGGACCAACCGGGACTAAAATCTAAGCTTTAGTCCCGGTTGGTGCGGCCAACCCGCGACTAAAGGTTCGGGCCATTAGTCGCGGTTGGCCAGACCAACCGGGACTAAAGGTCTAACCTTTAGTCCCGGTTGGCCTGGCCAACCGCGACAAAAGGACTTCCGGCCCCCCAGAGGACCTTTAGTCCCGGTTGGCCAGGCCAACCGGGACTAAAGCCCCACCCGTCCGCCAGCGCACGCTGGGCCCAGATAGTTGGTCGCGGGTCTCCTCCCGAACCGCGACTAAAGACCCCTTTGGTCGCGGTTCGATTATTTTGGGGACTAATGGGGGCGTATGGAAGCCTCTTTTTCTACTAGTGTTGGTTTGCAGCGCCATTGGAGTATCTATTCTATATGAGCCTTTACTTTTGTTCCTAGTTTGGTCTTCTTAGTGTTCCTAGTTTGAACTCCTCTGCTATCAGCATTTGGTGTCTATCAGCAAATTTTTCTTCGAAATTACACTGGCAGCTTGAATGACTGTCATGAATATACCCAAGTGGGAATACATACATTTAGATTTTACCTTCTCCCTGTTTCCTTTTCTCGTTTCCAAAAGAACCGAACAACTTAGGTCGCGCTTGGCGTCAGGATATTTTAATACAGGGGTATTTAATTTACAGGTGTAAATTACCACGAACCATAATTTACATGGAAACTCCTTGAAAACAATCGGATGTTTACATCAGCCTCCTCGCTCAGATGACACGTGCCTCTGTGGGCTAGACCACAGCTTTGCTTTTTCCCAATCTTATTTCCGACGCAGCCATCTCCTCCACTCATTTTTCCATTCCATCAGCCAGCGACTCTCAATCCTCTATGTCCCTTCGCACTAGCGCGTCGCTGTGAGCAGCGGCCGGCCGACAATGCTGCTGAGGCTGCGGTGCTTCGAGCAGGTGTCCGCTGCTGCGATGCCGGCTCGTGATGTTTTGAGCTGCTCCTATGAGGCCACCGGAGTTGGTATCACGGACTGCGCTGCTGTGAGCTGCTTGCTGCGAGGCCGACAGAGTTAGTACGGTGGGCGGTGATGTTGTGAGACCGCCGGAGCTGCTTTGACAGGCAGCTTTGCTACGAGTTGATTTATGCAAGGCTGTTGGAGCTGCGAAAACGGCCGGTTGCTTCCACCAAATGACAGTGCTGCGACGCTTGACGGCCGCAGCGACGACATGCTTCTACGATAGGACGATGCTGCGACGCTGCTGCAAGGCCAATCACTCTACTACCACAAGACGGTCGTCCGTTGCTGTAAGCGGACGCGACGCTGCAAGGCTGATCGACCCGTTGTTGCAAACCGGACGCAACGCTGCAAGGCCGATCACTCTATTGCTAAAAGACGGTCGTATGTTGTTGGAAACCGGATGCGGTGCTGCAAGGCCGATGAGCCTGTTATTGCAAACCGGATGTACCGCTGCAAGGCCAATCACTCTACCGCCATAAGAAGGTCGTCTGTTGCTATAAACAGATGCAATGCCGCAAGGGCGATCGGCCTGTTATTGCAAACCGGGCACGTCACTGCAAGGCCGATCACTCTGCTGCTCCAAGACGTTCACGCGACGCTGTTGGCGGCCATGCTGCGAGGCCGGCCAAAGAAAGGGCCAATTTTGGTGTGTTGTTGGTGGGTTCCACGCATCATGCAAAGGGAGCACCTAATCCTTTCTTTCAGGGCGTCTACTAATCCAAGGGAGTAGTATAGCTGCGGTGCGGGTGCTGGGGCTGTGGAGTTTTTTTTTTCTTGAAGTAAAGCATAGCTTTAACCTTAACGGTGCCCAGGCAAATCACCCTGGACACAAGCCACTATCGTGGCAGGTACATCATAGTTTCACTGCAACGAGTGTTCCACCTCACACAGGCAACCCAAACTAGCAAGCTCATGGGCTACAGAATTTTCCCCTCTCCTACATGACCCTATTACATGATGAGAAAACCATAGTCTCAATTGGAGTTTGATATCCTCAATGACTGCCGAGTAGGCCGACGAATCTGCCCTTCTCAGATCCATTGCGTCCGCAACAAGCTGGGAGTCGGTCTTGAAGTACCCAGATCCGCAGCTAGTGCGACACCTTGAGCCATGGCATTGACCTCCTCACCGAAGGCATCTCCTACATGCTCCTGGCGACCTGCGCGAGCACAAATGACAGTACCCTCTGAATCTCTCGCCACCACACCTCATCCTGCGTGGTGTTCACCTGGCACAAATGATCCATCAACATTTATTTTGATCATGTCCTCCTGAGGCGGCCTCCACCTATCGTCACACTGCTTTCCTGGCTTTTTGGAGAAGATTTGCTGATATTCAAGAGTGTAGCTGCGAGTACGCCGCGCCACCTCCTCCGCGGACCAGGGGAGCTCGCCTTCTCTGAGTTTATTGCGATTGCTCCACCACAACCACCAGGCGGTGAGGATGCATATTCTTTTCTGCTCATCAATTCTCCACAAGTAATCCATCATCTCATGCCCTGATGTTATGTCCTCCATCTTCATTCTTTCTTCTTCCAATGACAGATCCCTCCACACATCTTTCACAACTTCGCAGATTATGAATAGGTGAGCTCCATCCTCCGCTGCCCGGCCACAGAAGAAGCACATTGTATCTTCAATCGGTACACCCCTCCTTGCCAAGTTTGTCCGCAGCGCCAACGACTCATGTTTAACACGCCATGCAAACATTTGGATGTTCCTGGGAGGACAGGGGAGTTTCCATATTCGTTTCCAAGAATCATCGTGGCACGCATCCAAGTTGCCCAGCACCGTAGTGCTGCTGCCTGTTCCTCCATCTTTTGCCATCCTCTCCAGCTGGGTGTGCAATTTGTATGCACTTTTGACCGAGTGCAAGCCTTTGGGGTCGAACTGCCATGCAATGAAATCTTGCACCCCCTCCCAATCTGGTATCTGCAAGATACAATCCGCATCGACATTCCAAAAGGTGTCCCGGACTAGTTGTTCGTCCCAGCTGCCTGTTATTGGACTGATCAGGTTACTGACAGACTCCAATATATTTCCACCCCGTGGCGTGATTACTCTCCTTGCCCACGGCCGCGGCAGCCAAGGCTCACTCCAGATCTTGATACTGGTGCCATCTCCAACACGCCACACGTATCCCTCCCGCACTAGCTGCACCCCATGGAGAAGGCTTCGCCACGAGTAGGAGATGCCGTCCTTTGGCTCCGCCTGGAGCACATTGGAGTCAGGGAAATAGCGTGCTTTCAGAATTTGGGCACATAGAGAGTCCGGATGCTCAATCATCCTCCAAATTTGCTTTGACAACATGGCAATATTAAACCGTGCATATCTCTGAATCCTAGTCCGCCTTGAGCTTTGGATTTTGTTAGCTTATCCCAACTAATCTAGTGGATGGTGTTCTCTTTGTCCTGCTGCCTCCACCAGTAGGACCCCATTAACGAGCTCAGTTCTTGACAGAACGTTTTAGTGGGATAGAAACAAGACATGGCAAAAGTTGGAATAGCCTGAGCGACAACTTTCACCAAAGTTTCTTTCCACGTCTTCGCTATCAAGTTCTCTAACCACCCGTACATACGTCCGCATAGCACCCTTAATATAAGCAAAGGTTTTCCTCTTGGATTTCCCCACATGTACAGGCAGCCCAAGATATTTCTCATTCTAGTTTTCGCTCACAATCTGCAAGGCCCCTTTCACCCGATCTTTGTCACATGCTCAAGTGTTAGGGCTGAACATCACTGCCGACTTTTCAGTGTTAATAAATTGCCCAGAACAATTTTCATACAGCTCAAGAATGTTCCTCATAGCCATAGCTTCCTCCTGAGTTGCCTTCATAAGCAACATCGAATCATACGCAAAGAAGATGTGACACCACCGGTGCACTGCTGCAAACCTTGATCCCACTAATCTGCCCACTCCGTTCGCCCTCGTGAAGGAGAGCTGACAAGCCCTCTGCGCATATAGCAAACAAGTATGGGGACGCCGGATCGCCCTGTCGCAGGCCCCTCGACGGGCTGAATTGCTAGGTAAGGGCGCCATTAACCTTTATCTGGTATTTCACCGAGGTTACACACTTCTTGATCAGGTCTACCCAATGTTGCTTGAAGCCTAGTTTACAAAGCATCGCAGCTAAAAAACTCCATTCAACCCGATCGTATGCTTTGCTCATGTCAGCCTTGACAGCAGCAATCCCTTCCTTCCCTTTCCTCTTATTCAACAAGAAGTGTGACAACTCGTACGCAATGAGCACGTTATCCGTGATAAGCCTCCCCGGAACAAATGCGCTTTGGTTCTCTGAAATAATATTTTGTAGGACTATCTTCAGTCTGTTAGCTATCACCTTTGACACAAGCTTGTAGATAACATTACAAAGGCTGATTGGGCGTAGATCCTTGATACAACTCGGGCTCTTCACTTTCGGAATAAGCACCACCACCGTGTCATTCCACCCCTCTGGTAATGGCCCTCCATTCAGGACACTAAGAACCTCACTCACAACTTTATCACGCATGAAATCCCAGTGCCTTTTGTGCACAATTGAGGGCATTCCGTCTGGTCCCGGCGCTTTGAGATCACCAATGTGGTCAAGGGCCGCCTTCACCTCCTCACGTGTAAACTCGGCATCCAGAATGGCATGCATAGGCTCTGTGACTCGGGGTTCGACCTTTGCAATCAGCTCATCTAGCCGGTCGCCCATGTTGGACGTGAAAAGTTCCTGAAAAAACGAGCAGACATAGTTAGAGAGCTCTTCCCCTTCCTTCACCATCGTCCCATCCTCCTTCTTTAACTCCTTGATTCTATTCGTTTTCTTCCTGACCGAGGCAAACGCCATGAAATACCGCGTGTTCCTATTGCCGTCCTTCAACCAAGAAACCTTGGAGTATTGTTTTGCTTTTGTGTTTTTCTTTTCCTCCAAATCTTCCACCACACACCTTAGTGCAGCCTCCTCCTTTATTTTCTCCTCACTAATGGGGGCACGCATACACACTTCCAGATCATTTCGGGTCGTCTTCAATCTACCTTCGAGTTCACCCACTACATCTCTCTGCCACCTCCGTAACGATCCCGCAATTGTCTGCATTCCGTGGCTCACATCCCCCCCCCACCCATGGTAGCTTCCTCCCATGCTGCCTTCACCACCTCTCTGCACCCCTCCTGCTGTAACCACCAAGCCTGAAACCGGAAGCTTCTATCACCCTTGTACACACTGCGTGCACTTCCTTCAGTACATACGATCACCGGCCGATGGTTTGAGTGCCTCGGGTTCCCATTGAGCACTGAAAATTCTGGGAAGGCCTCGCACCAGTGTGCGTTCGCTGTTGCACGATCCAATCTCTCACATATGTATGATACTAGTTCCTTGCTATGATTCCGCCATGTAAATTTATCTCCAATAAAGCCAATGTCCGTCAGATCACAGCTCTCCAATGCCTCCCTAAACCTCTCCATGCAAACTTGGGGTCGAGCTGCCCCTCCACACTTCTTCTCACTAAGATAGGATCTCGTTAAAATCCCCCACACATAACCACGACCGTCCCGCTTGATGCTGCTGCCCGAGAACCCTCAACATCCTCCATGTCTCCACCTTCCTCTCCGCCACTGACTCCCCGTACACACCAGTGAGCCGCCACACCATCCCACTTTCTTCCATCACATCTACATCGATATGCCTCCGCCCATAAGATCTCAGTCCTACCTCCACTCCCCTCCTCCAAAACATAGCCACTCCACGACTCCTCCCATCCGCATCCCATGCATTCATATTTGCTAGTCCCAAAAGCCATCTGAAATGCTCCAACTCCTTCACTGTCATTTTAGTTTCTGCTAGGAACAAAATATCGGGCTCCTCCTTCCTCCCCATGTCGAGGAGGCTGCGGACTGCCGGGCCATTCCCGAGACCCCGATAGTTCCATCTTACTATTTTCATTGTGCCCGGCGGGGCTGCTCTTGCAGCCCGGGCGATGTGCTATTCTTGTTAACCAGCTCCTGCTTCTCAACACTTTCCTGCTTCTCCTCTACCTCCATATCTACCTTCCCTTTCTTGCCTTCCTTGTCCTCCGTGTCCACTACCCTTCCTCGCTTTCCTCCCAACTCAATATTGCTAGCCTTGGCCACCCCAGCGTCTCTATCTTCACGCCTCACCCTCCTAAACTTCCTACTTTGCTTGTTGTGGCCTTCCTGCTGGTTCTCCTTCACCTTATCATCTCGCGCCTGCATTACCTTCAGTTTCTCCAACTCCATACCTACAGCTCCGTCCATCTCACCCCTTGCTTCCCCCTCCGCCCTCTCCAGGCCCCTAATGTCATCCCCCAACAGAAGCTGTCGCGGGGTGCCTCCCTTCTTCTCATTATTCTTGCTTTTCGGAGGGCTAGTGACCCCCTCTCCTTTTTCTTCCTCACTTAAAACCTTCCTGCCAGAACCACGTGGCCCTTCCTTGCGCCACGATAGACTATCACTGCCACTCCCTGACCTTCCCGCCGATCGGCTGAACCCAAAGCTCCTGCTGCCTCCCGATCCCCTTCCTCCAGTTCTCCAGCTTCCATCCTCAAAAGAGCCCCTTCTCTGGTTCATGTCCGCTCGTAACCACCTCCCAAACTGTGGCTTCTCATCCTTCTGCAGGGTTATGGAGCAGTCCTTCTCGCCGTGGCCAATGAGTCCACAGATGTAACAAAAATCCGGCATGAATTCATACTCAAATCGACACCATCCGCTTTCCTCCTCCTCCGCTTATTACCTTCCTTCTCTTTCCCCCTCCCCTTCCCATCGTCCTCCTCATCCTCTAACATGAAGCCCCTCATAATCGGCTTATCTATCCTCATGCGTACTTTGATGCGCAGATATTTCCCAATAGCATTGCCGTCCGGCTCAGTATCAGCCTCCACGAATTGACCAACAAAGTTTCCAATGTCCTCAGCTGACTCCACATTCATCATCCCAAGAGGTAAATTATAAACCCTCACCCATATCGGAGTATTATTAAACTCATAGTCCTCAATTCTCTTCCTGGGCACAAAATCCTCCAGTACTACCAAGTCTTTGTCGAACATCCACGGCCCGTTATCAAGCGCCTTCCTCTTCCCCGAGTCTTGGTAGAACGTAAACATGAATCGGTTCTCATCCTTGCAATCGATGCCCTTAATGGGGCACCAAACCTTTCCCAGCGACAACCGGATGGCATCTGAGTGCGCAAGCTGATCTGACACCACCTTCCCCACTGCCTGCAATTCAACGCTCTTCCCTTTATCCTTCGCTGACAGTCTAATCTTCACCCCCTTCTTCTCTTCCTCCGACAACCGCAGCCCCTTCATCAGCCCCGCCACTCCTTCCATCGCGCCCCGACCGGCCTCACACCCCCTCCGCCGCCTAGGGTTTGTGGTTTACGACCGTATGCCCTAGGAACACACGGAAGGCCTTTGATGGATGGGGCCGTGGAGTTACTGCGTGCATGCAACGAACTAGCCAGCTTTTGTGGGGACCCGATGCCAAAGTGTTGTGCGAACGAACGGCTGGATAGGCGGATGTTGTTTAGCTAGCTACAGGCGGATGGCGCCTAGCACGCGCCAATTTACATCCTCATCCACCCACCTACACCCACAACACAGCAGGTTCAAACGCCGAGACATGCTTGGAAAGTATTCGAGAGGCGGTGCGACGGCTCCTCGTCTGCAGCTCTCCCGTGTGAGAGTACCTGAGCCCAAACATGGTGACATGGAGCAAGGAAGCCACCGCGGTCACCCAAGGCTTCCTCAGCCTCATCAGCCCCCTCGCGAACCACACACTCCACGACGCAAAACCTGCCGTGGCCCATGTACGTCAGGGTGGCCGCCGGCGTGCGCCCCTCCGGCACCGGGACCTTGCCGAACAGCTTCTCCCTCCCCATGTTCGAGTCCGGCGCGGCGTTCCTCGCGCAGCCGCGGGACGGGATCTGGCAGGAGCAGAGGTGGCCGTCGTCGCGGAGCCCAACCCACGCGTCCAGCTCGCCGTCGTAGTGGCCCTGCCCTCGGAACGGCAGCGCCCACCGCCCGTGCCACCTCCATCTCCGGCGCCTGGTGTCGAAGGAGTAGGTGCACCTGCCGCGGCCGCGGCCCGGACCGTCGACGTCCTCGTCGCGTGCGGACACGAAGATTGTACGCCCGTCCGGGTGCACGGCGTAGGCGCGATCCGGTAGCCGGCCGCAAACGGCGGCGGCGCGCGCACGGTCTTCCAAGACCACTCCTCCATGCTCGGCCTCGGAGGGGACGACGGCCGCTTCAAGTTCAAGTTGAGCTCGCCGTCCGACGACTCCGGCGCTTCGTGCTACCGCGTCAGCGCCTCGAACGGGTGCTGCCGCGACGCGGTGGAGTGCACGGACGAGAGCGCGTAGAGCGTGTTGTCTGCGGCCACGGCTATGTCCAGCCCGGGGAGCAGCGGGGCCCGATGGCGAGCAGCGCCGTGTCGGTGTCGTAGACGAGGGTGGGGGTCTGCCCGCAGTGCGGGTTGGTGGCGATGAAGATGCTGCGGCCGAGCGCGGCGAACTTCATCTCGCACTGGGGCGCGGGTGCCGCCAGCCGGCGGACCACTTCCTGCAGGTCGCCGGTGGCGTCGTCGTCTTGCATAAGAGTGTCGGGGTCCATCTTGTAGACACTGAAGCCCTCGTGGCAGTCGTCTAGTGCGATGTAGAGGTGCTTCCTCCTCTTCCGCCGCTGCCTTTTGCTGCCGGAGAGCCACCGTAGCAGGTGATCCGTTGCCGCCGCTTAGGCATCTCGATCTCTCCGCAAGATTCGTCGTTTGATTGATTGCGATTGAGCGCACGCCTTGCAGCCTTTTTTTTTTTTTTGACGGGGAAAATTCAGTGCAAGCCTTGCAATGCAATTTATAGATGGACGGAACGATCGAACCGAACCTAAATCGGCTCGGTACATTGGTCGTCAGCTAACTGAATGTACATCGGATACAGCTCGTCAGCTACATCCACCCAGCTCATTGATCATACGTACTTACTTAGCAGATTACCGTCCATCCATCCAGCAGAATAGGATTTTACATAGAAAGCAGAGTCTACTCAGTTCAGTTCAGGTTTACAAGGATGTCATGTGAACATACGGAGTACAAATCAACATGCCAGATGAACAACGGCTGAGCCTAAGCACATCAGATCATCAGCTGAATCAAGTCTCCTCCATCCTGTTCCTGTACAAGTTACACAGCGCAAAATTTATGCTGGAAGCAACCAAGTTGATCAGGGAACAAGTGTGAAAACCACCATAATATGTACTACACCATTTTCAAAATCAGCACAGGTGCTCTACGCCTCTCGTGTCATAATACTCATCAGCTATCCAAATTAAACATATCTAGCTAGCGGACAAGTGGGGAAGAAAAATGACGCTCTGTTGATTCACTAGCTCGGTCGACAGGACAAACAAGTCTCTCTGCAACCAGACCAGGTATGGTAGGTTCAGATGCCACATCAAGCAAAGAAAAAAAAATACAGATCTGAATAGGAATTTCAGCATGCCACAGATATTTGCAAGGTACCCCAGCTCCAGGTTCCTCATACTAGCTTCATAAACGAGATTCAACCTAGAATCATCATAACAATACCTATTATGGGAACCTGACAGTGACAGTGACATCTTGATCTGAAGATTAAAAATAGAGTCGAATCATTCCATAGTTTATTTGCCTTAAGTGCTCGGTTCCTTTGGGAATGAGAAAAAGAAACCAGGAAATGGCAAAATCTGTATCATGGTAGTTGTTCAAGCTGCCAGCGTAATTTCGGAGAAACATGTGCTGTGGCAAATCATGTGGACAGAAGCAACTTCAGAACAAAGGATTCTACATACAGTTCACAAGTTCACATCAACATCACTTCCCCAAAAAAAGAAGAAGAAAAGAAGATCACATCAACGTTGACTGGGAGGATTGTATCGCATCACTGTTCCCAAAGCTAAAAACTGGGTCTGCGCAAAAAAGAAGAGAGAAAAACTCCCAGTAAGCGAGATTTCACTTTCATTTTGGGAAGTGTCTTTTGCATTGTTTTTCACAAGTAACCTAGGGTATATCAGATGATGAAAGGCAATAAAGTTAACCATTGAAATAATCTGAGGCCTTATTAGGCATCCCTAGAAGTATATATCATAGTTTAAATCATTAGTTAATGCAGTACAATATACATGCAGCTGGATTAAATACCCAAAGATGCATTACTGAATGGCTGAATTTAACATGTGTGAAGAGTAAATCCACATGAAGAGGAGTATGTGCTTTATTATACATGTCTACCAACACAAACAACATTGAAATTGCTAGACTTTTCCATGTGATCTACGCAAGAGTTTACATTAAAAAAACACAGGGTAATCAAATTATGACCATGTATATTAATAATATTTATCCAGGCGAAGAGGAACCAGGAACCAGTACGATTTTACCTCGCTCCGAATAATCACATCGCCAACTCACTTCTACCCAGAAAAAACACCAAATCCTATACGCAAAAATGGCACTAGACAAGACCCTGGAAACACTAACAGTCCACCAACATACAACCAAAGTACGAAATTCTTTCTCAAAACATGTCAAAGCCAAGGAACCAAAATTATTTGCTAAGATTTTCAACAATAGCCGTAATGATAAAACAATTGACACCAAATTGCGCTGAGTACCAAACCAAACTAAGGTATGCAAGTGTTCCTGGCAAAACATCGCCACACAAGGAGCACGAGCACCCATGTGTCGGCATCGTAATCTTGTACTCCCTCCGTAAACTAATATGAGAGTGTTTAGATTACTAAAATCTCCGTAAACTAATATGAGAGTGTTTAGATTACTATATTTTAGTAATCTAAACACTCTTATATTAGTTTACGGAGGGAGTACCACCCAAACATTGCCACTTGCGGACAGCGCGGCAGCGGAGGATGTCCTTGGGCGGCAAGCGGACGAGGATCTCTTCGACAACGATCCACTCGGGAAGGTCGTCCAGGACTGTCGCGCCCCCGGTGCCTGGCATGATGACTGGTCGATCGCCGTGCTCCGTCAGATCAGATTCCGATCAACTAATAATAGTAAAAAGAAAAAAGGAAACGTATAAGGATGGCGCACGACAGATTCCCTGGGCACGCAGAGGCGAGAGGTCTTACCCTGGGGCTGCGCGGATGGAGGGGCTAGTCAGGAACTCAGGGGACGATGGCGAGCTATGGCGGCATCGCGAACCACACCGTGGCGGCGGCTCCGCGTTCCGGCGTCTCTAGACACGAAGACAAGAACGATTTGAGGGCAAATCGATAGATGGAGACAAAACTGAATCAGAACGCGGCGGACAGCGTGCTCCGAGATCGCCTCGCGCGGCCGGTTTGGGCAGCATATCTGTAAGAACCCAGAGGAGGGGATCGACTAGATCGGTGAATTGGGAGTTCGATTTCACGGATGATTCAAGGAAATATAGGATACAAGGGCGAATTCGCCATAGGTGGATACCCTGCTTGCTCACGATCTAGGGTTCTAGCTACCTCTAATGACTTACTAGCGAGTAGTGCGCGGCGGCACGCCGCGCCATAAGCATTATAGGCTATTTATGTTTCTTTTTAATATTTGGTAAGTCGTCCCAAGACTTGATTCGTGGCAAAATAGTTCATACAAGAAAAAAATACATCATACACGCATAAGTGATCTACAACATGTAGTGATAGCGGTGGCAAAGTAGTTCATACAAGAAAAGATACATCTAGTTGGTACATGCATAAGATCTACAACATGTAGTGATAGTAGGTACTAGAATTGCGAAGCACTTGTTTTCTTCCTAGACCCAAGATATTGATTCCCCAGCTGGATTTGTCTTTGTGATGTAGTGGTAGTGAAATTTACTTCTGCATCAAACCACTGCTACGGGTCCTAAGAGACATATCATCATCAACCAATCTATTCAAGTCGATCCAATTTGTGGCGATCCAATCTGTGGCGCACGCCGCACCCATTGGTTCAGTATGTGTTTGTTTTGTTATAGCTTTTGAAAATTTGTTGTACGGTCTGCATATGCATACCTTTGAGCCAGCTCGAGAGTTTTTACGCCCAGCAGTCTATTTTTTTCCTACATATACTTCTTGAACACACTTAACTACTATTCTCATATAGTCACATTCTCAGCTTTTTTGAAGTGCAGACCAACTTATGGAGAGAAAAATAACATGTACTCCCTCCGTCTCAAAATAAGTGTCTCAACCTTAGTAACTTTGTACCAAATTTACTACAAACTTGAGACAATTATTTTGGGACGGAGGTAGTAGAAGGTAAAAAAGATATGCAACTGATTTGGCTTCTCTGCTTCGGTACACCCCTCTAAACACATCAACGGTTGAGATTACCCCATACCCCTTCATAATAAAGGGCAAGATGGTCTTTTCTGAAAGTACGCCGCGAGAGCTCGTATAAGAATTGCACCTCGCGTCTGGGCCGGCCCATTAAGCCATGTCCCTCCTACCACGTTCAATATAAGTGATGTAAAAATACTGAGAAAAAGATGAGCTCAAAGTGAATTGAACAACTCAAAACCTCCCACTTAAAGGCAAGTCCTGCTAACCACTTCATCCCAACAGTAGCTGTGCTATTTTCTAGCGCCAAATATATAAGAAAACACAAGAGCGTTAATATATATATGCAATATTTCTGAAAAAATGAAACTTCTATATTGCAAAAAATATGTGAACAATTTTGAAATGCCGAATAGTTATGACTTTATGAACGAAATTTTAGCAAACATGTTTTGAATTTGAAAAAAATTTGAAATATGAACAATTTCTGAACATCTTTCGAAAACATGTTGTGGTTTTATTTTTTCGGTTTTTGTTTGTCTCGTTTTCCTTCTTTTTATATTTTTCTCTTTTTTATTTTCTTTTGAATATTAAAATCATCAACCTTTTTCTTAAATCCATGAACTTTTCAAATTCATGAATATTTTCTTGAATTCATGAGCTTTGTTTTCAAATCTGTGAACTTTTTTTCAATCCATGAACCCTTTTTAAATTTTATGAACATTTTCCAAAGCCTGTAATTTTTTCAAATTCGTGAAAATTTGTTTTCAAAATTGGTGAACTTTTCTAAATCCGCGAAAAAATGGTTGGCCCAACTGGAACCGGGTGGGAGCGATGCCATCGCCTAGTTGAACCAAGGCTGAGCATATTTTATTATTTTCTATTTTTTCGTTTTCTTTTATTTTGTCATTAATTCATCTTTATCTTTTTTGAAAGTTATTAATCTTTTTGAAACCTGATAAAAATTGAAATATTTTTGGAATGCCATAAAATGTTGTTGTTTGAAATATTATTTACAGTTTTGAAAACTATTCAGGAATTTGAAAAAATGTTCCTCTTTTCGAGATTTTTTGTTCACAAATTTAAGAAGTGTTTGCGTTTCAAAATTTTGACAATTTTTTTTAAAAATTATGTGGTTTGCAATTTGTGTACAACATCAATTGTTGGGTTCACAATTTTGGAGAAAGTGTTCAAGCTTATAAATTTTTCACAATTTAAATTTCTAAAATTGTTGACAAATTTCAAGAAATTGTTTGGATATAAGAAAAGTTTCATGTTGATTGATAATGACGGAAATTGCAAATAACATAGACATTCAATTTAGAAAAAACTACATGCTCACAGATGCAACCGTCTCAAACTACATGCTCACGGATGCACCCGCACCGAGTCTAGCACACTCCTAAAGTTAGTATTTTTTTTTTGGACTATGGATAAATGACACCAACTTTTGCTAGCTTGTGGGCATGCCCAAGGTAGTCCCCAACGCAAAATTTGAACGAATTCAGACACCCGCACACACGCTGCGTCACATGCGGGCAGTATTTTAGGGGTTTTCACTGGGAAAACCATGGAAAATGCATATAATATCAGAAAGCAATTAAACTTATCATGCATGCCTTCCATGGAGATGCCAGTGCGTGATTTCTTTTTGGATCCATTTGTTTAATGTGACAAAAAAATGGTTCGAGACTTACACTATAGACAGACCGGAATGGTCCCGGTTATCGTGTAGGTCCTGTCGTGCATGAAATGACACCAACTTTTGCCAGCGTCTGAGCATGCCCATTGAGGGCCTCCATGCTAAATTTAAAACAATTCGGACACCAAACACATATTGCGTCACGTGCGGGTAGTATTTTAGGATTTTTTCACTCGAAAAACTCTAGAAAATGCATATAATGTCAGAAATCAACGAATCCTGGCATGCATGCCTTCCATGGTGATGCCAGTGTGTGGAATATGTTTGGCTCCATTTGGTTAATGTGAAAAAATGGGTTCAAGACTTACTCTACCGGCAGACCCGAACGGTCCCGATCAAACATGGTGTAGGTCCTGTCGTGCATGAAATGACAACAAATTTTGCCAGCGTGTGGGCATGCCCATGGAAGGCCTCAATGCAAAATTTGAACGAATTCGGACACCAAATACATGTTGCATCACATGCGGGCAATATTTTAGGGATTTTTCATGGGGGAAACCATAGAAAATGCATACAATGTCAGAAAGCAATGAAACTTGGCATGCATGCCTTCCATGGTGATGCCAGTGTGTGGAAATAAATTGATTCCAGTTTATGGACCAGAAAAAAAACTGCTTGGAGACTTGCCGTACCAGCAAACCTGAACGAACCCGGTTGAACATGGTGTAGGTTCTGTCGTGCATAAAATGGCACCAAATGTTGCCAGTGTATGGGCATGCCCAAGGTAGTCCCCAGCGCAAAAATTGAATGAATTCGAACACCGAACACATGCTGCGTCACATGCGGGCAGTGTTTTAGTGTTTTTCAAGGGGATAACCCTAGAGAATGCATATAATGTGAGAAAGCAAAAAACTTGGCATGCATGCCTTCCATGGTGATGCGGTGTTTGGAAATTTGTTGTCTTCATTTGGTTCTTTTGGCCCAGACTAGCCACCACACTCCAGCTACGTCGGTCTGATCTCGTCATTGTTGCTCAAATTAAATCAATGCTACTCCTCGAAGATATCCATCTTTGGACGGTGCTCATGTTCTAGTAGGGGATTCGTCTCGTTGTGCAACGCTGTTTGTTTCTTGTTGTATGGTAGCAAAGTCCAATATATATTGGAAGAAAAAATTGTTTTATTTGGAAGAAAATTATGATGTCATTTATAAGTAAAATGTTGATGGAAGCATACATCAATCAGAAAGTTGGCCATGTAAATAAATTTCAACATCATAGGAAGGACATGCTCATTTTGTTTGAAGTAGATGTATTTGTTGGTTGTGTTGGAGGAATGGCAACTACTTGTTACTGAGGGCCAAGGGCCAGTACATATACAGGTGTTGTAAAGTGCAGAAAAGCCCCTTATACAATGAGGATGTACAGAATGAACTATACACATCTAACACCCCCCCTCAAACTCATGGTGGATCAACAACACTGAGTTTGGAGAGGAAAAATCCATGCCGCGCTCGAGTCTGTGCCTTCGTGAAGAAGTCAGCCAACTGTAACTCAGAGGGCACATAGTGAAGAGCGAGAGTCTGATCCTGCACATGAAGACGCACAAAGTGGGCATCCACACCGATGTGCTTGGTGAGCTCATGCTTCACCGGGTCACGCGCAATACTGATAGCACCGGTACTGTCGAACAGGAGAGGAGTGGAGGTAGTAGCAGACACACCAAAATCCTCAAGTAACCACCGTAACCAGATCACCTCAGCCGTCAACATAGCCATGGCTCGCAGCTCAGCCTCTATACTCGGCGAGAAACTGCAGTCTGTTTCTTTGTCTTCCGTGCAATAAGAGAGCCACCAAGAAAAACACGATGGCAGATAGCGGCGCCGATCGAGGGACCACTAGCCTGTAGCATCGAGTAGGCACGGAGCTCAAAGAGAGCTGGAGCGGGGAAAGAAAAGGCGCTGAGAGATCGTGCCACGAAGATATCGTAGAACACGAAGGAGGTGACTATAGTGGACAGAGGTGGGGGCTGAAACAAACTGACTCATGATATGGACATGATAGGAGATGTCAGGACGCGTAACAGCAAGGTAGACAATGCTGCCAATGAGGTGACGATAGTGAGTGGGATTAGGAAGAGGGTCACCATTAGAGGCACGAAGCTGAACGTTGAGCTCCATAGGAGTTACAACTGTGCGCTCATCACCAAGAGCAGCGCGAGCAAGAAGATCCTGAATATATTTTTCTTGGAAGATGTAGAAGCCATCAGGGGTTGAGGAGATCTCAATCCCAAGAAAATAGCGAAGAGGACCAAGATCAGTCATGAGGAATCGGTCTCAAGGCGAGCCTTAACAAAAGCAATGTACTCGAGTCGTCACCGTGATGATCATGTCATCAACATAGAGAAGGAGAAGAGCAAGGGCAGGCGGACAAGCTACCTCGCCAGAGAGCACGCCTACGCCAGAAGACCGCACATATGGATACGCATGAAGCCCACAAACTCAGCATAGTTGGTGCCATCAAAGATCACCGAAATGAGGAACAGCCACATAGCCCGAAGATGACATACTGAGATATCTCGCTATTTTCTTTTTGTTTTTTTTGCAGTCAACGGATCTGGATCGGGGGATGAGGCGCACCCGCTCGGACCAGAGTCTTGATCGAGAGAGACAGGGCAGCGCTAAGGAGCGGCGGAGACACAGAGAGGCTCGATCCAAACCGAATCGAGAGCCAGCAGCCGGGATCGGCTCGATCCAAAACGGATCGATGGGCAGCAGAGCGGCCGGGATCGATCGGTCCAAACCGGATCAACGGGCAGCAGAGCGGCCAGGATCGATCGATCCAAACCGGATCAATGGGCAGCAGAGCGGCCGGGATCGATTGATCCCCAAATACCGCAAAGACCCGCAAAGAAGCGGCAGCGCAAAGCGGCAGCCGGAAGCAACGCCGGGGCTGGCGTCAGCACCGCGGCAATGGACAGGCAGCAGCCGCAGCTGGGCAAGATGGGACGAGGGGGAGGCCAGATGGAGCAGCGGGCGAGCGAAACGGCGCCCGGACAAGGCGGCGAGACGGGACAGCAGCCGGACGGAGAGGCAACAGCCGGACGGCCGGAGACGGGCAAGCTAGGAACGAGGGGCACAGAGTTGCATCGTGCGGGAGAGAGGGGCTAGCATGGCATTTGATACCATGTTGGAGGAATGGCAACTACTTGTTACTGAGGGCCAAGGGCCAGTACATATACAGGTGTGGCAAAGTGCAGAAAAGCCCCTTATACAATGGGGATGTACAGAATGAACTATACACATCTAACAGGTTGCACATGTAGTCTACACCATCTTACTAGTTTTGTATCGAACATGTCTATTTTGTGTCCTGCCCAAAAGAATGAAGCTTCGGTTACACAATAACCAACAGGTGTAGGTTTTCACGAAACATTTATGCTTCCTACACAGTTCAACAAAATTCCGGTTAGACACTAATCATGCTTCAAACAACAACACATTAGGCTTCCTATGTGCCCAAATAATAAATCTCTTACACACTAATCATGTATGCTTCCACCATTACTGCCTGCTGCTTCAAGGGATTACATGTTGTCTACAACCCAGTGTTTCAGTATAGACGTCCTAGTTTCAATTGAGAATATATACACTTGTTTTTTTAGTTGAGAAATATATTCATCTGAAACGAACTTTTGGAGTACCTTTATTTTGGAAGCAGATTTTTCTGAATAATATGTTTCCATTCCATGTGCTTCTATCGGAAAAAAATTGTTTTATGGCATTTGCGTTGCTAGGAAAAAAAACATCCAGAAGCAATTGATTTTCTTTTTTGTTTATTTATCGGAAGCAAATATGTAATTTGTGGGAAGCATTATCTTTTGTGTTTGTTTGTTCGAAGCAATCACAACCTACCAAAATAATTAACATAATTTCTGGGAACCAGTTACTAGTTTGTTGCTAGAAGCACAAAATTAATTATCGATGGAGAGATTAGCGGGAGGAGGTGCTATATACTACTCCCTCCGTTCCTAAATAATTGTCTTTCTAGAGATTTCAACAAGTGACTACGTACGGAGCAAAATGAGTGAATCTACACTTTACAATATGTCTACATACATCCGTATGTTGTAGTCATTTGAGATGGCTAGAAAGACAAATATTTGGGAACGGAGGGAGTACGTGGGAGTGACTAGAAGCACTGATTTAGGAAGGAAAAATTCAGCGCATAACCATCGTGTTAGATCGGATGAACAACGGAATATTAATCGAGCGGCCAGCCAGACGAAGGTACTAATAGTGCAGTAATACCAGAATATATCACAGCTTGTAAGTTGATCTGGTGGTACTGCAGTACATATGATCACCAGAGGTCTCCAGTTCGAGGTTTGCCTCTTGCATAATTTTTGAAAACTTACATAAGAGAAAAAAGGTGTAAGTGGGCCGGCCCATGATGATGGGCGAGTTGACGTATTTAGTAGATCATTCACATACATACAAAAGTGAGTACTATTGTCAAAAGTCCATATTACCCTTTATACATTTTGTGAGGGGGGTGTACCGAAGCGGGTCTCTTCTATGAATCATCCGAGATACAACATCCATATGTGTGACATTCTACTTATATGGAGATCCCTCATCTAACGTCTACACCATCAGGTAGGAAGCAACACGCCCCAATTCAAAACTTGTCTCCATATATAATGAGCTCCTTCTCTATACATGTCCCAGCACCACTTGAACCCATCCCTGATTGGGCATGAACATGTGTTACGTGAAAAATAAGAAAAACTGATTTGTGGAAATGTATTGGAATACTTTACATAGGACCATGGGCCATAAGAACAACACAAAATTTTGCACCACATTAGAAAATACTCCCTCTGTAAACTAATATAAGAGCGTTTAGATTACTACTTTAGTATTCTAAACACTCTTATATTAGTTTACGGAGGGAGTACTTCTAATTTTGCAACACAAAACATGCATCTTATAAAAAAGACAATTTCTTCTAATTCGCAGATCTTCACATTTCAACAATAAGAAACCAATTGACGTATTATATAGTGCTAGCGAAAATTGCAGAAGCATTTGCCTGTTTAGCAAACTGATACTTGAAAGCAGGTTAGCTAGGCGAGATACCATCTGGCCGTCCATGAACCAACAAACTGGAAGAGCTAGGTGAAATACCATTTGACCGTCCATGAACCAAACAAACTGGAAGGTGGAAGCACACTATTACGGGAAAATAGTAGGTGATAGCATCCAAGATCACTAAAATATTGTTTAGCGTCTATGGGCTTCCAAATGAACACATATTTCTGTCTATAGGCTTCCAGATGAACACATATTTCTGTCTATAGGCTTCCATATGAACACATACTACAGTCTTGCCTATATTCCAATAACTCTGTGTGATTAACTGAATATGTACCAGCAGGCCAATAAAAATGGTACCTACAACACAATAAGGGGGTACCTCATAGCACCAAGCCAGAGACCCAGTCAATAGTTTGTGTCAACATAAGTTCGCAGAATAACGAGTTCAGTCTGCATAAACATCATTTATTTGAGACTTGTTCAGTGTTTCTCCTTAATATTGAAAACCTTGCTGGGGAGGCTCGGCATAATACTCCCAGACCTATAATAGAAGTGTAAAAACAGATATATACAGTATGGATATGCAGATCGCAAATAAGTTGAGCTTATCTCAGATTATGGAAGTATCAATCACTTTGAGCTGAGTCCACTGGACATCGTGAGTCAGGTAATGATGGATCATGAATTCGCAAAAATGAACATACCATTTGGGACGCAAGAATCCTTCTGTGGCCTCTTCCTCTCCGCCTGTTCGGCCGACGTCGCTTCTGGTGCAGTACGGCACTACTTGACGAAGGAAAGTACGTGACCATCGTTCATGCGCAGGCTTGGCTCGGTTTGGTCAATTGCTAGAACACCTCGCATGCGAGCTAAACACCAGCGTCGCAGGAGGCGGCAAGCGAGGGGCTAGAGCTGGCGCGGGGCAGAGAGGCTGCTAGAGGAGGCCAGCGTGTCAACCTAGACACCCTGTTCACGTACCTGCAGCAGAACAATCGTCTCCCGCCCAGCCTCCTCCGACGCCGGGCGCGTCCTCTTGCTCTGCCCGAGCTGCTTTTCCAAGACTCCAATGGCATTGCCGCCCCATCCTTCAATGCCAACACCGCCACCGATGACCCAAGCAGCGATGGAGGAGCCCCTGGCCATATGGTGTGTCCCCGTTTTGTGATTTTCCTCGCCTTGGGGAAAGAGGAGCGGAGTACTGCAGGAGAGCGGCGGAGCTCCCTCCGGCCGGTGATAAGAGATGAGATGGAGGGCATGGGGAGAAGCTCCCTCCGGCGGTGTCAAGAGATGAGGTGGAGGGCATGGGGAGGGAGCGTGGGGAATTGCTGCAGGCCGCTGGCTGACTCGATCTCGAGCGACTGCTCGGAGGCAATGAGAGGAGACGTGTGTCTCATTTATACCAGAGGAGGGGACGTCTCTAGATAAGTTGACGTGTCGATCGGGTGATCCCTCTTTACCTTCAGGATTACACGCGTGACATCCAGATTGACCTGTTGTACACCCAAAAAACTTTAAAAAAATCAGAAAAAAGATGCAACGACGCATGGGACGGGGCCAACATACCTAAAGCGGCAACAGCCCTGTGAATCGGACGTAAAAAACGCAAAGACAGATAATAAAGGGCAAGAACTCTCTGGAAACTGATGGTAGACAAGGCCACATAAATAGGTAACTACCACGCCAGGAGAGAAAACGCCCACAAACTCTTGCAGACACGCGTCATTTTTACAACAACGGTAAAAAAAAGTTCGAAAAAAACAGGAAAAAGGAACCCTTACCGGCCTAGTATTCTTAGTATTCAATTACAACCTGCCCGATCTCGCCTCGGTGCCCAGCATATAAGCATCTTTCCAGCTCACCGCGGTAACAACAGTGATTAACGACTACATTACAGTGTTCGGTTTAAACTCATTGGGTAAAACGGCGAGGATGCATCCGAGCCGTTGATCTTGTCTGAAACGGTATCTTCTCGTCTGAGCCGTTGGATAACTGAACTTGCCTTGCGTCGTCTTCTTTCTTCAGTAACCGCGAGGTTCAGGTCCTGACAATGCCGTCGCCATGACAATCGCCTTGTCCTCAAGGCGAAAAAGCTTATGCCCTGGAAATGTCTTGTTGAGGAATGCCGCATCTTCCCACGTAGCATCATCGGGAGCAAGACTTTCCCATTGCACCAAACACTGTCCCACTGGTGTCTTGTTCCTCTGAATGACTCTGCGATCAAGGACTGCGACTGGAATGGTTTTCACATAATCTTCTGGTGTGACTAGAGGAACATGAGGTAGTGGAACTGCGCGATGGCCAATGTGCTTCTTTAGTTGGCTGATGTGGAACACCGGATGGATGTTTGTTCCTTCTGGGAGTTGAAGTTTGTAAGCCACATCACCTATTTTCTCCAAAATTTTGTAAGGTCCATAGAATTTTGACCTCAGTTTGAGAGATCCTCGAAGACCAAAAGCATTTTGTCTGTATGGTTGTATTTTGAGAAACACTAGATCACCCACCTCCAGTTGTCTGTCTGTGCGTTTCTGGTCTGCAAAATGCTTAATTCTTCCTTGTGCATGTTCTAAGTTTGCCTTCAACCTTTGTACCATGTGTTCTCTTTGTGAAACTGTCAGAGCTGCTTCAGGAGACAGAGGCTGATCTGCAGCAAATTCTCCTATCTGAGGTGGTTTGTAACCATACAAGGCCTGGAAGGGAGTGCACTTTAATGAGGAATGATAGCTGGTGTTATACCATAATTCTGCTAATGGTAGCCACTTCATCCACTTCTTTGGTTCTTGAAACACCATGCCTCTCAAATAGGATTCCAGACACTGATTTACCCTCTCTGACTACCCATCTGTTTGAGGATGAGAGGCAGTACTGAATCTGATGTGCACTCCAAATGCTTTAAATAATTCCTGATATAAAGCACTTGTGAAAATAGGGTCTCTGTCAGATACAATGCACACAGGCATTCCATGTAATTTGATCACATTATCCATAAGTGCATCAGACACTGTCTGAACTGAATATGGGTGAGATAATGGCAGAAAATGGGAGTATTTAGTGAATTTGTCTACTAACACCAGAATAACCTCCTTTCCTTGTGAATTTGGCAGTGCTGTGATGAAATCCATAGTGATATGAACCCAAGCCATATCAGGTACAGGAAGAGGTTGCAGTAAGCCAAGATGGGATAAATGTGTTCCACCTTATTGAGTCGACAAAGCTGAGCAATCGATCGACAAACATTTCAATGTCCTTCTTCATGTTTGGCCAGTAAAAAACTTTTTTGATCCTGAAATAGGTAGCTTTAATGCCAGAATGGCCTCCTATTGCAGAAGAATGGAAAGTTTGCAATAACTGCTGCCTAAAATCAGAAGAAGCTCCCACATAGATTCTGTTTTGTATTTCAACAGCCCACGATGTGTTGTGAACTTGGGTGTTTCCTCATTATCTGCAGCTACCTTCTTAAGGATTTTGTCAAGATCCTGATCTCCTTGGTAACTTTTCATGACATCCTCGGTCCAAGTTGGCACTACTACGGTCACATTGTTGCACTGCATGTTTTGAACAAGATCCTTCCGACGGTGCATCCGCCTTGTATTTTATCTACCTTTCTTGTACTCAATAGTGTAGTCATATTCCAGAAGTTTGAGGAGTAACTTATGCTGTATGCCCTCAGTTAATCTTTGAGTAGTCATATACTTCAAAGATTGCTGATCTGTTTTAATAATCAATTTGTTTCCCCACACATAGTGTCTCCACTTCTTTAGGGCTTCCAGTATGTCCATTGCTTCTTTTTCATAAATGGATTGGGCAGCAGATTTTGGTCCTAAACTTTTGCTGAGAAAAGCTATAGGTTTTCCCTGTTGCATAAGGACAGCTCCAAGTCCTTTTGCACATGCATCAGCTTCTATAGTGAAAGGAAGAGCAAAATTTGGCAGTGTGAGAACAGGACAATTGGTCATTGTATTTTTCAGATTCTGAAATGCTTTGTCCTGTTCAGGACCCCACTGGAATGCATCTTTCTTTAGCATATCATGGAGAGGTCTGCAAATTTGTCCATACTGCTTCACAAATCTCCTGTAGTAGCCAGTCAAACCAAGAAATCCTCTTAGCTATTTCACATTTTTAGGTGTAGGCCACTCCTTGACTGCCTGAATTTTACTTGGATCAGTTGCTACCCCTTTCTCTGAAATGATGTGACCCAGATAAGACACCTGATTTGTTGCAAAAGTGCACTTTGATAGTTTCACATATAGTTCATGTTTTTGCAAAGTAGCAAAAGTCCTTTCCAGATGTATGTAGTGTTGTTCCATGGACTTGCTAAACACTAGCATATCATCAAAAAATATTAGAATGAACTTTTCTTTCTCTGGCTCATTGACTTCTTCACACACATTGTTCATCATTCCTTGGAAGGTGCCTGGGCCACATGCCAAACCAAAAGGTACTACTTTATATTCATAGTGTCCCATGTGTGTCCTGAAAGCAGTTTTGGGAATGTCCTCCGGAGCCATCCTTATTTGGTGATATCCAGACCTCAAGTCCAATTTGAAGAACACTTTTGCTCCATTTAACTCATCCAACAGATCCTCAATAATGGGCATAGGGAACTTGTTCTTGATAGTTATTGCATTGAGTTCTTTGTAATCCACACATAATCTCCACTCTCCATCTTTCTTTCTGACCATGATTGCAGGAGAAGAAAAGGGACTGAAACTCTCCTGTATTTCCCCCTTTTTAATTAACTGTTTGGTTATTTCTTCCATTGCTGCTTTCTGGTAGTGAGGTACTCTGTATGGTCTGAGATTTGGAGGTTTTGCACCTTCTTGGAGAACAATCTTGTGATCACAATTTCTTTTTGGAGGTAGCTTGTCAGATTCCTGAAATATTGCTGCATATTTCTGTAACAGAGGATGTACTATTTCTGGGTGTTCTGACTGTTCTTTGCTGTGTGCAGATTCCATTTCATGTATCTGTAATATATATCCCATCACCCCTTTTGGCAGGAGTTTCTCCATTTTTGCTGCAGATAGTATGCATTTCTTCTTAGGAATTGTATGATCATATAGTGTTACTGGTTTCCCCTTCTTTGTTACTATCAGAATTCTCTCTACCAGATCCAGGCAGATAGGACTATACTAATATATCCAGTCAGCTCCTAATATAATATCATAGGCCTGTAAATCTAATACTTTAAAACCACTGCAGAAGGTGTGTCCTTGATTTTTGAAATCCATAGGAGAAACCTTTGATGTGGAAAGTAGTTTGCCTCCCCCAGCTACTGTCACTTTCCTTGGGGACATTGGCTGCTGATTGCAATTGCATTTAATAGCAAATTCAGTGCTAATGAAAGTGTTTGAAGATCCACTGTCAAACAAGCTGTGGCTTTTTCCCCTGCAATTTCCACTATCAGAGAGAGATTGTTTGCTCCTGGTGTCCCTTCTACTGCATGAACTGAAATATGCATGGCATGTGTAGGTTTTTCTACAGTATGAGTGCTTTTCTCTTTATCAGGAGTATTTGGAGCTGTATGGTATGTTTGTTCCTGTCCTAATGAATCCTCTGTATTATCACTGTCATCCTCCTCATCTACTTCTTGCAGTATGTGAATTGTCTTACCAATTTTGCACTTGTGTTGTCTTGACCATGGCTCCCTGCAATACTAGCAAGCCCTAGCATCTTTAGGAAAAGGGACTGTATACTTTTCCTGTTGTGGAGACTGTACTTGCAGAGGTGTTGTGGAGTTTTTGTATGGAGGCTGATAGCTTTTGGCTTTGTACACATTAGAGTTCTGAATTTTTTTGGCAGCTGCAGCTTTCTCATAAACCTTAGCATACCAATATGCCTCTATGATGCCTGTTGGTTTCTGTCCACAAACTTCATGTTTGATGTCACCTCTAAGCCCTCCAATGAAACAGCTTAGCAAAAAATTCTCTTGGAGACAGGGATGGTCTCTTTTCACCAGAGCTACACATTGTTCAAAATTGTCTATGTACTGAGCTACAGCATTAGTTTGCTGAATGTTCTTCAACAATTCTACAGCTTCATGGACACTTGCTTCTGAAAACCTGTCAGCTAACATCTGGCAGAACTGTTGCCAAGTAACCATTTGCCATGGCACACATATATTCTTAAGCCAGTTTGAGGCTCTGCCTTGTAGATGGCCAGTTGCCAGGTTCACCCACTGATCGTATGGAGTTCCTGACATGTCAAAAAACTTCTCACATGCTATGAGCCATCCAATTGGATCATCTCCATTAAACAGAGGAATTTCTAGACTTGGTCCTTCTAATACTGCTTCTGCAAAGTAGGATGGACCTCCTAACTGAGTAGCATATTGATTTCTCTGCATGTCGTAAAGATTTCCTACTGCTTGATATACTGGAGAAATTCCTTGAGTAGTTGTTGAGGTGTTGATGTATTGACCAGTGATGGAATTATAAGTGTGAGGAGGGGAAAACAGTGGAGCACTTACAGGAGCAAAATATCCACTATTTCCAGAAAATCCCTGTGTATGGGCCTGAACTGTTGCACTCACATTTGCATGAGCTACTCTGAACTGACCATTTATAGGAACTTCTGGTTGTTTTCCCGCACAGACTCTTGTGCTTTCAGTCACCAGTTGTGATGCTGGCAAGTTGGAAGTCATTCCAGTTATACTTGTGACTGGCACTTTGTCCTGCCTTTTGAACTCCTGTTCCAAATTTCTCCCCACTGCCTCTGCTTCACTGCGCAGACTGTTCTGCTTTGCATCTGCAATGTTACCACTCTTACTTGTCTGGCCCTCCTTCATTGTGTGTTCTGGCGATACCAGCTCTGTCTTTTGACTTGTCATGCTCATTTTTGCCAAGATCAACTGTAAGGTTTGTTGGATTCCTTCATTCATCTCTGACAATTTTGCTTCTACTTTTGGCATGGTGATCATCTCTGACCTTAACTTGGTAACCTCCTGTTTGAGATCTTGTAGCCCTTCGACCTCTGCCCGCAGATCTGCCACTTCCTTCTCCACACGGTCCACTGTAATCTGAACCTTGGCTCTTGTGTCCGCCATCTGCAACTGAGAGAGAGCTCGCTATTTTGTTCACGAGATCCTTCTCTGGTACACGGATCCTGTCAAATCCCGGAATTTCACTACCGAGAGAATATCTCCCAGCAACCGGATTGGACTCAGTGATCTGTACCCGAATATTCACCGCCGCCGTGTCGCCGCCACCCGACGCCGCCGCCACGAACTGGGAGGGACGGGAGGGATTTTACGAGAGACCCCAACCTCCTGCTCTCCACAGCCCGAATCGCCGCCGATGAATCTCCGCCGAGGAATGAACCTGGCGCTCTGATACCTTTGTAAGAACCCAGAGGAGGGGATCGACTAGATCAGTGAATTGGGAGTTTGATTTCACAGATGATTCAAGGAAATATAGGATACAAGGGCGAATTCTCCATAGGCGGATACCCTGCTTGCTCACGATCTAGGGTTCTAGCTACCTCTAATGACTTATCCAATTACAACCTGCCCGATCTCGCCTCGGTGCCCAGCATATAAGCATCTTTCCAGCTCACCGCGATAACAACAGTGATTAACGACTACATTACAGTGTTCGGTTTAAACTCATTGGGTAAAACGGCGAGGATGCATCCGAGCCGTTGATCTTGTCTGAAACGGTATCTTCTCGTCTAAGCCATTGGATAACTGAACTTGCCTTGCGTCGTCTTCTTTCTTCAGTAACCGCGAGGTTTAGGTCCTGACAATATCTTCTTACCGGCGTCGGGGAAGAGGGCACTCCGGCGAGCAACTCGCCGAGTTCCGGCGGGGAAGAGGTTGGGAATTGAGGGAGGCCGCGGGGATAGGGTTTGGGTCTCCCCTGTTTTTTCTTTCTTTTCTGAGTGGTGTCCTCTGATCACATCTATCTTTTTCACAACTAGCAAGCGCATTTTTATCCCATCCCTAATAATTAGCGGAGTATTTGGCCTAAGTATAATTTCGCCGTACCTAGCCGATCCCCTAAAGTTAGCGAAGTAAAACTAAATTTACATAAATTCAATCAAATTTTAACCGAAAGATGCATGCATATAAACATACTTTAACATAGATAGTCCTCGTAACCGAACATTAAACATAAATTTAAAGTAAAACTAATATACACTTAGAACTTAAACTAAATTCGGCGGAAGTGGAGGCCGGCCTGTCCTTCCTGGCGAGGCCACCCTCGATGTGAGCTGGGCCCGGGCCGGTGCCGGTGCCGCCATCGTCGCCGGGGAAGACGCTCTGCCACTCCTCGACATCGATCTCCTGCTCGCCGCCCTCCTCTTTGCTGCCCTTGTCGTCGGAGATGAGATAACTTCGACGTCATTGACGACAAATATCGCCCGCTCCGCCTCCACGAGCTCCGGGTACTGCCGGCGGAGGTCATCCATGTAGGCCTCGTCAGCAGCCTCCGCCTCGAGGCAATCCCTCGCTTCGCGATCCTCCCGCGCCATCCGAGTGCTCACCACCCCCGACTCCGGCGGGACGAGGTGGATCGGAGCCGTACCGAAGGGGAAGTTGAGCCTCGCCTCGCGGCCGTGGAACCGGACCTACCACCGGTCGGACTCCATGGCCACGAGCTCGGTCGTGTGGAACGACCCGACCCATTTCTGTTTGTGGGTCTCCCGGTCGGTGATATCCGCCACCCACATCCCCAACAACCGCTGTCGGACGTCGAGGTAGATCCTCGTCGGCGGCCGCGGCGGAGGGAGCTCCGGGAAGTCCTCAAATCGGGTGCTCCGGCCACCGCATCTGGCCATTGGGAGGAGAGGGGGCGGCGGATCAGGGTGGGGGATGCACCGACGGCGGGGCAAGGTGAGAAGAGGAGGAGGGAGAGGAAGAGAGAGAGGGAGAATTTTACTCAGGCGTCGCGGGCTGGAGTAAGTAAATATAAGCTGAATAGGGATTGAGTAGAATTTCTACTCTACTAACTCGTATAAGGGATCCGCTAGGTGGGGCTTAAAGGAGAAAAAACTCAAATATACTCCCTTACAAGTGGATGAGGGTTAGAAATTCCCTAAGAGCATCTCCAGCAATCCGATAAAATCCCGATGCAAAATCGTTTTAGGTTCCCCATTAAATGTTATTTGCGGGAACATCAAGGTCCTAACAAAATAGATCCGATTTTACTAAAAAAACAGAATAGACCCGATTTAATTCATAGTTTCATACTACAAATTTAAAAATTAGTTCACGCTGCATACCTAATAAGTGTCAGAAAAGTTTGAATTTTTTGAGAAGTTCATACTACAAATTAAACCTTGGGGAGGCTGACTAAATCATCGATGCCGAGGTAGAACTTCTCCGTGGACTTGCGGCACACGTGGGCATGGGCGTGATCCTCCTTTGCAGCGGCGAGACGGTCGGCGGCGCCTTCTTCTTCAGCCGCCACTGCAAGGAGCTCCGCATCCGCCTCCGCCTCCGGGAACATCATGGTGTACGGAAAAAGGACGTCGTGAAGGTTGTTGAAGCCGTCCCAAGGGGACCGCCCGTCGTTGCGGGAGCGGCGGCCGCGCTCACGTGCCTGCTTGGATCACCATGGCTCGACAGCGGGCCGGCTGGAGTTGCCGGCCTCCGCGTTGTGTCAGGCGAGCTTGCGCGGCGGCGACCCGCAACGGCCGCCACACCCACGAGCAGCATCGGCCATTGAGGAGAAAATATGGCGGATTCAAGGTGCGATTTGATGCCCAAATTGGGGCGTGATAGTGGCGCGCAGGGGAGGGGGTGGGGGTGGGGGGCGTAGGGATAGGGTTTGTGTCTAGTAAAAGGGAGCTGAAGCCATAAATGTAGCGTCGGAGCGGTCGGTTTAAGGGCCGTCTGTAAAAGAATTATGGGTCGGGCTAAATTTAGCAGACCTTTCAAGCCGAAAAAAGGCCCCATTCAGCAAAATGGTTGGAACTATATTGGGCGGTGAGGTTTTGCAGGATCTGCTAGAGATGCTCTAAGCGTGCAATCTCCAACGGTACGCATAAAATTCGGGTGAGTTTATTATAAATTTAAATTTGTATTCTGAAAAAATCTAAAAAGTAGAATAACAATTAGCATAAAAAATCGATGCACAACAATATGCATTTTTGAAAGCACACCACCGGCTCACACACATAAATGTTGTACTCCCTCGATCCAAAATAAGTGGCGCGGTTTTGAACTAAAGTTGAACCAACCTTGGGTTTAAAACCGCGACACTTATTTGGATCGGAGAAAGTACATAATTTAAAAACATAACATCAGATGAACATGAGTATAATGAGTAATCATGCATGCAAGGCATGTCTCAACTAATGTATAGATTAAATAAAAAATAAGAGACCTTGCAAATTTAAGTTCATATTTTATGGTAAAAGAAACAAGAGAAGAAATTGCAGTGCTGCAACATAACCCTGAGGAAAACACGGTATATCTTTTGTCTAATATGCTTATGAAATTCTCGCACAATTTGGTAAACATGTTAAATACTGGCATAAATGGAATAGAAATGATCCCTTGCTTTATGGGGGGGGGGGGGGGGAATTATATGAGAATAGGTCTCATATAAAGCAGGTGAGACCCACCCTGATGGATAACACGTGACATTCACAAATCACAAAGCATCTAATCTTTCCCCCCTATTTCAGGTAGGGGGTGGGGTAGATGCTTTGTGATTTGTGAATGACACGTGTCATCCATCAGGATGGGTCTCACCTGCTAATCCGTGAGACCCGGTCTCATAGAATTCTTTTCGGGGGTCGTCAATCAATTCTGAAAACATGCTGCTGGGTACATATCTTTACCTACTAATAAAGCGGCTATCGCTTCTGGTCGTCCGTCATTAAAATTACCTTCTAAGTTGGTAAACATTACCCACCAATACCACCCGTAAGTGAGAAAACAATTCAAATTTTCGGACCAAAAGTCACCGCCTCCTTCGTTATTTTACAGAGGCGCGATGAGCAGCAGACTGGTTGGCGGATCTCTCCTCTAGCGACGAGGCCACGGTTCGATCCCAGCCTCCACAATTTATATCTTTCTTTTCTCACGCATGTATGCGTTCATGGGCCAGCCCATGTGCGGGCCTTCACTGCCCTGTTTATTTTATTTTGTTTTTTTGTATTTTTTTCTCATTCTGTTTTCTTTCTTCTTTAAATTAATTCGGGATTTTAATATTCTAAAAGTTGCGAGTTTTCAAAAAACAATTTTGAGAAATCATAAAATATATGTGAATTCAAAAAAAATTAGAAAATCAAAAAAAATTTGCAGATTCAAAAAATGTTGGTGATTTTGTAAAAATGTTCGCAAAATTATAAACAAGTCATAATTTGGAAAATATGGTCGGGAAATAAATCATGTTCATATTCGGGAATCTGAAAAAAAAAATGTTCATGACAATTTAGAAAATGTTCACAAATTCCCGCAAAAAAATGTTCACAAAAATAAAAATAAATATTTGTTTCTAAATTTGTTCCCCAATTTAAAAAAAATCATCAATTCACAAAATGTTTGTTGGTTCAAATACTGTTAATGAATTCAAAACCGGTTTGTACATTTAATTTTTTTGTGAAAAAACTAATGTTCATGATTTTGAGAAAATAAAAAATTTCAAACAAAAATGTTCGTTGATTCGAAAAACTGTTCACTGATTCAAAAGTATTTTATGTCTAGGATTTGATTAGTTTTTCGAAAGTCTTTATATGTCTTGTCGTTGGGAGTAGTTTGTGGTCAATGAGATATGTTTTTAAAGTTTTAAACGTTCCCTTGCGCAACATAATGACAAGTGTGGTATGCACTGGCAAACTCATAGCCTTGGGATTTACCGCGTCGAATGCATTGTGATCACGTGGACATCGCGACCATCATCGGCTAGGATGAGAATGGCAACATGGTGAGCCACTGTGTTAAAATAGAGTACGCTCATATATCAGGATATTTAGTCATACTTAGTTGGTTAGCCATAATTTTTTGTCTCCTGTTGCAACGCACGGGCATATTTGCTAGTATAGACAAAAAAATGTGCCCGTCCAGTGAGCACATCATTCATCATATGCTTTTCCTTTCTGCGGAAAATCATTCATCATATTCAACTCCATACTCTTATAACAAATCTAGAAGGATGGAAACATAAACCAACTCACACACAAAATAAGCTTAGAGCTTACTTCATCTGCATGTTCTTGGCTTGTCCTGCGTCCTCTTTGTCTTGGTAGTTGAGAGGGCCACAGTCATCTCCTTATCAAAAGCTGGCTGCACTGAGTCTTCTTGTTTGCCAGGCCAGGGCGTTGTACAAATGGGCATTGTATTAAAAAAATAAAGAAATATATGGCAATTACAATATTTAGTATTCCCTTCGTCCCACAATATAAGGTCGTTTTGCAAGCTGTTTTAGCTTCCGAAACGATCTTATATTACGAGACGGAGGGAGTACTACATTATTTTGTTTCATTTTACATGCTGCCGTTAGTTTCTTTTTAATCTAGTGAGTAAGCAAGCGGTAGATGCTTCCCATGTTCCTTATTAACTTGTCAATTCTCTGTCATCTTCTTAAGAAAAGGCAGAGCTTTTGTTGGTTGCTCGGAACAGAAAATGTTGGTCAAGTACTAACAGCAGTCAGTAGGCGATCAAACTAACGGATTTTTACATCCACCCAGCTTAGGATCCATCCATCCACCTAGCAGAATCAGGATTATCGTACTGCATAAATAGAGAGCAGAGTCTACTAAGTTGAGAGCTCAATTCAGTTCATGCTTACACTACACCAGTAGACTGAAACAGTTTGGCTGTCTCCTTATCCTTCCAAGGTGCATTGTTAAAAGTGCTATACACCTCTGATATCATAAGACATCTCAAATGTGCACTTAACTATTCCAAATTAGTAGACTCTGCTTTGTTGATTCATCAGCTTGCTCAACAGAATAAACGAGTCTCTCTGCAACCAGCTGTGGTAGTTTAAGATGCCACTAGCTTTTAGCTATGGTACGAGAACCCTGATCTCATGATCTGAATACGAAGTTCGGCATATGCCACCGACATTTGCAAGGTACGCCAGCTCCAAAGTTCCTCGTAGCTTCATAAAGAAGATTTAACACTGAAACGCGGAAGATTTAACACCGTCTTCTGTCTTCTGTTAAGATATGTCAGAGTTGTTCCTGTGCAACCTGCTTCTCACAAAAGACCACCGGAATCAGATAATCCTATCCTAAAGCGGTAAAACCAATTCTGGGAACCTGAGATGCAAGATAAAGTCTAGGAACCACTATTTCGTGATCTTATTTGCCAAAAGCATAGCACCATATGTTCTTCAGTTCCTTTGGAAACGAGAAAAAGAAACAGGGAAAATCTGAATATATGTATTCCCACTTGCACTACATATTCATGGTGCGCCAGTGTAATTTCAAAGAAAATTTTTCTGTGCCAGCCAAATCATGTGGATAGAAGCAACTTAAGAATAAAGAGATCTACAAACAGTTCACATCAACATGGACCGGGAGAATAAGAATTCTACAGACAGTTCACCTGACATGTTCAACTCATTTATGCCCAAAAGTTAAGACCCTGGCAACACTACCAGTCTACAAACATACTCAAAACATGTCAAAACCAAGGAACCAAAATTAATTGCTAAGAATTCCAAGAATAGCGTAACACAATAACCTACGAAATTCTTTGTCACAAAGAAAACAGATGTCTAGCAATTGGCGTACTGATTCTCGAGTAGTCTCATTCGACACATTATCTTAGGCGCAATTATCTGATCCTAGTTGCGACCATGCCTTTCGTGGTTCCAAAAAAAAAAGCAAACTGGAGGTAAACAAGGGGGATACACTAGTCATATAGCAAAAATTCTCCATAGTACAGAACTTCAACATGGTGACAAAGGCAAGATAATAGACACCAAATGATGACAGCAGAGGTGCTTTGCTACCATCCAAATTGTTCAGTTTTACAAGCAGCACTAAGAAGACAAACTAAGAACAAAAGATAAGGTCGATATAGAATAGATACTCCAATGGCGCAGCAAACCGGCAGTGTAGAACATTAAGCATTGCATCCTACAGCCCTATGAAAAATGGAGGCTCCTGATTCGCACCATCATCTTCTCTCATCTCATGGAACAGTGGAAGGGGAATAATGCTCTCCTGCAGGTAATGCCAGGTGACCCGCAAGTTGATTTCTTGGCCATCTTCGCTTTTCACATATCCTAAAAACTTGGCATTGGTGTCAAAATGCAACACACACAAATGAGTGAACTGGATCAGCATCTCACCCCCATTGAGCACAGCCATCCTAGGGACTATTGTGTGCTTTGGGTTTGGATCGACAAGCACTGATGGATCCATCCCAGTCAAATTCATCCGATGCTTGAAAGACCAGGTTTCGGCATCGTAGTCATGTACCACCCAAACATCTATGGTGTGTTTGACACTGCTGATGCTGCACAAAGCAAGAGTGTCATCCATCTCCAGCAACGTCTCATGTAAGCAGTTGGGCAACCGGGCAGGGCGACACATCAACCGAAATGTGTCAGATGTTGCGTTGAACACCATCATGTAGTCGGCATCCCAGCTTTGGTGTTTTCGAAGTATCCAGTGCAGGCTGCTACGGTGGTGGGCTGGTGGCAATATTGACGAACAGGGCAGACCCCTCTGTAACGCCAGTTCCAAGAAAGGGGAAGAGGATGTTGGTTGTGGGGTGCATCCTTGTCCGATGTATCTTGTACTATCAGATCCCACCGCTATGGCGTAGTAGAAAGTTTTTTCGTCTTGTGCGTTGCTAGAGACCCAAAGCACTCGGTACTCTCCTCCGGATGGTTCGTGCCGATAGAAGCCGACAATCCAGGGGTAAAAACCCTGTTGGGCTTGAGGCTTCGCTAGGGGAGGGGCTTGAGGCTTCGCTAGGGGAGCACACTTGCGGATGACCGGGTTGCAGATGAAGAACTCGGATCCTTGGGAGATGATCAGGAGGCCATCAAGGGAAGCGTGGAGTGTATCGTGGTAGACTGGTAGTTGGTCTGGATGAAAGGGCAGAGTTGTTGCTGGCCGGCACCAGCGTCAAAGGAAAATAAGAGGTGGGTTGTCGGCGGCGGCGGGTCTATGACTTGGCTGAGGATCGGGAGCAAGGGCTGGCGGCGGTGGTGGTCCAACATGAACTTGTCAGAGGAGGTGGCGTTGTGCCACCACCTGCAGACCGCGCCACAGCGGAGGATGTCCTTGGGCGGCAAACGGATGAGGATCTCTTCCTCAACGACCCACTCGGAAAGGTCTTCCAGGACGGTCGCGCCTCCGGTTCCCGGCATGATGACTGGTCGCCGGCGCTCCTACGGATCCGGTTCGGATCAACTGAGAAATAAAATAAAAAGAGGAAGCGCGAGGATTGCGTGTGAATGTGTGATGGATTCCTTGGGCACGCAGAGGCAAGAGGGTTTGGTTTACCCTGTGGCGGGCCGGACGGAGGGGGTAGTCAGGACTCAGGAGACGATGGCGAGCTATGGCGGCACTGCGAATTCCTCCGGGGCAGCGTGCTCCGTGATCGCCGGTCGGTTTGGGCGGCGAATCTGACTGCCGGACTCGAAGAAGAGGGCACTCGTGGGAGCAACTCGCGGTGGTCCAGCGAAAGGAAGAGATCGGGGGATTGAGGGGGGCGGCGGGGGAGGGTTTGGGTCTCTCTCCTGCTGTGGTTTATGGGCGTTTGTAATTCGGGTAGGCTCATGACCAGCGCCCATAGTGTTTTTTTTTTGACAAATCTGGCACGTCTGGCCCTTTTCACACAGAAAGTTTGCTCGGTGGTCACCACTTTCATGCAAGTTTGCTGGGTGGTCACCAATGAAGTTCATGACAGTTGAAAGTGACAATGAAATAAAGGTTTGAATTGTTAATCCTCACTTGCATGAAAATCTATTTCGTCTCGATTGATTTCTGCAGACTTGTGAAGGAAACAATGTTTCTTCATCACTAGCATGTATGCCGCCGGCTTGTGAATTACTCCTTCTATAAAGAAACATAAGACCTTTAGTTTTGATCTAAAAAGTTATATTTCTTTACAGAGGGAGTACTATTTACGAAGGATGTGATGCACTAACACTGATTTATGATGAGAACACTAGAACACCAACGCTTTGAAGTGAAGGACATATAGTCAGCATAGCCTGTTTCTTGCAGAAAATGCCGATTTATCTCATAAATACAACAGAGGATGCTTAGATTGATATCGACTTGAAGTAACATTGTCATTTGTGTTAGGATAATCGTGACTTGGGCGGCCGGAGCGAGCTAGATGCGCAAGTCTGGTAGCCGTGCATGAAGTTTGGCGTAAGTTAATTAGGTTGTTAGGAGTCCTAGTCAAGTGGATGATGGAGAGATTCCAGCAGGCGTTGAGTGGCTTTGGACGTGGATATAGGTAGCTACTAGTTAGTTTGTATGCATCCATGAGGATAGTGGCCAGTTGTGAGGCCGTGTCGTGCGCTCATCCTGAGGAGTAGTAGCCGGAGTTAGTCTCGACTCTCGAGACGTGTGTAGTCTTCCATGTATATTCGTGTGTGATATGTGTCCAGTTTGAGTAAAGAGAAGCCGTTCGTCGGCGGGACGTTCGTCGCCGAGGCGTATGTCGCCGCAAATATTTGTTTCTCGAGTTCATCTCTTCAATCTGGTATTTGTGTTGCCGGAGGGCGTTCGTCGCCGGAGGGCTGCTCGGCGTGGCTTGCCGGACGGTTTGTCCCAACAATTTGCATGCAATAATGAAGTACACGTTGTCATTTGCACACAATAATGGAGAATATAGCTCAAAATGACTTTGGACAAAAGATGCAGAAGTTCTTGGTCGCTCCTCCGTATGCAAAATAAGAATTGTTTAAGTTAATTCCTTGCACAATTAGTATGGATTATCGTTGAATGACAGCTCCCATTTTCTGCAGCTGAGTTGTTCATCCAGGTTGGTGGTTCGTGCTCTGTTTGGTTCATCTGCCTCTTGGTCATAAAAGGCATAGAAGATGTGTGCATCGACAACCTGAACACCACGAAGACAAGTTCATGCCCAATCTTGATCCTGACGTGTACAAGTCAACAACTCAACCAAGCCATTCTCGAAGTCCAGGAGATAGGAGAGGTTCTGGACTATCTCAGAGAGGTAATCCCATTGAGCATCTGTGGAATGTGGGCGTCAATCCCCGTAAAATGATTCATTTGACGGTTCCAACACCGACGGTATGGATCCATCTCACTAGAAAGAGCTGCTTTCGTGCTATCCAGACAACTACCCTAGTTGTGTCCATGAGGAAGACAAGTCTAGCAACTACCCATACCGCCGTGCACGGCTGTGGCAGGCGCGCGAACTAGTTTGGAAAAAATATCAGAAGAAGGGGACGATTCCAATTTTTGATTCAAAACAAGACCGCAATAGTTTCTTTTTTTTGGGTTGGGGGGGGGGGGGGTAGTCCCAGTTAAAAAAAAAGAAAATAATATGTTTCGGGCGACTAGCCGGCACTCACGCCGGTCGCATGATGAGCTTTCGATCACTTCCCATCCGACGATCACTAGTAGAAAAGGAGGCAATAGCCCAGGCCAGTTCAGCCCATTAGTCCCGGTTTAATCCAGAACCGGAATCAATGGAGCTATTTGCCCCGGTTCGTGAGCCCAGGGGGGCGGCCGGGCCACGTGGGCCATTGATCCCGGTTCGTCCGGACCTTTTGGTCCCGGTTGGTGGGACGAACCGGGACCAATGGGCCTGGCTCCTGGCCCACCACTATTGGTCCCGGTTGGTGGTATGAACCGGGACCAAAGGCTTCCCTTTAGTCCCGGTTCATGCCACCAACCGGGACCAATGGTGCTGCCGATATATACCCCCTCACAAGAAGAGCAGAGCACACCGCTCTGCTTTTTCCGGCCGAGGGGAGAGGGCTTGGTGGTGCTCTAGCTCACCTCTATGCACACAAGGTGTTCGATGGAATGCCCGAGCCACACTACTTAAGGTTTCTCCTCTCCAAGCTCGACCGCCAAGCTCCATTTTCCTCAATATGTATCTAGGTTTAGCGGTCCGTCGCGCCCCGTCCCCGTCTTCATCGCCGTCGATCACCTGCGCCGATCTCATCGCCGGCACCACCGTGGTGAGCCTCTTGTTCTTATCTTCTTTCTGAAAGGAAAAATATTCTTACTTGTATGTTTAGATAGATACTTGTATTATTTTCTTACTTTTATTATTGCATCTATATAGTGCGATGGTTTGGTATCCGCCCCCGTCGGCCCTCGTCCTGTCTATGATTCGGATGTGGTATATATTATCTTTTCATAACTATTGGTTCATTTATTGTTTATGAAAATTATGCCGACCAACGTGACATAGATTTTATTTATCTAGGAGGTTGTCGAACCGGAAATTCCAACCGACCCTATTGTCGAGAGGTTAAATTTAGTTGAAGAAGAAAACAATTTCTTGAAGAAAAATAAAAAACTTGAGGAGGAGAAGATGATATTGGAGTTGCATGTTGCGGATGTAAATCGATGATCACAAGATCAAGATGAATGCAATGCGCTTGAAAATTAGAAAGATTAGAAAATATGACATTCATACCGAGGCTTGGTATCATTATGCCGTTGGATCAGTTGTTACCTTGGTTGCGATTATGATCGCATTTGTTTTCGCATTGAAATGTTTTACATAGTTTCAATATATGGTTTAATTAATTTAGATGCTCTCTGAGCTTTATGTTGTTAGATGAGAACTATGTATGTACTTTGGTTTTTATGTGATGATGAACTTCTATTAATTTGGTCACTTAATTATCTATTCATGATGTTACGTAATGATTTTTGACACACTTAATTATATATAATGCACGCAGATGAACCGGCAATGGATGTACGGTGACAGACACACCTCCGAGTACACTAAGGGCGTGCATGATTTTCTCGAAGTGGCTGAGGCAAACAAACAGAATGGTTTTATATGTTGTCCATGCCCTATATGTGGGAATACAAAGTCTTACTCTGACCGGAAAATCCTTCACACCCACCTACTTTACAAGGGTTTCATGCCACACTATAATGTTTGGACGAGGGACGGAGAAATAGGGGTTATGATGGAAGACGGCGAAGAAGAAGAGTACGATGACAACTATGTGCCCCTGAATACGGTGATGCTACTGAACATCAAGAGGAAACAGACGATGTGCACGATGGTGCTGCAACGGGCGAAGCTGCTGAAGATCAAGAGGAACCAGACGATGTGCCCGATGATGATGATCTCCGCCGGATCATTTTCTATGCAAGGATGCAATGCGAAAGTCAAAAGGAGAAGCTGAAGTTCGATCGCATGTTAGAGGATCACAAAAAGGGTTGTACCCCAATTGCGAAGATGGCAACACAAAGCTCGGTACCGTCTTTGGAATTGCTACGGTGGAAGGCAGAGAATGTTGTGCACGATAAAGGATTTGAGAAGCTACTGAAAATAATAAAGAAGAAGCTTCCAAAGGATAACGAATTGCCCAACAGTACATACGCAGCAAAGAAGGTCGTATGCCCTCTAGGATTGGAGGTGGAGAAGATACATGCATGCCCTAATGACTGCATCCTCTACCGCGGTGCATACAAGGATCTGAACTCATGCCCAGTATGCGGTGCATTGCGGTATAAGATCAGACGAGATTGTTGGGGAACGTAGTAATTTCAAAAAATTTCCTACGCACACGCAAGATCATGGTGATGCATAGCAACGAGAGGGGAGAGTGTTGTCTACGTACCCTCGTAGACCGAAGCGTGGCGATCTGGCGTAGAGGAAGTAGTCAGACGTTCTCCTCGCGATCCAACCGATCCCAGCGCCGTTACTCCGGCGCCTCCGAGTTCTTGGCACACGCTCAGCTCGGTGACGCTCCTCAGGCTCCGATCCCAGCAAAGCTCCGGAGAGAGACTTCCGTCGGCCTGACGGCGTGGTGGACGATCTTGATGTTCTACCGACGCAGGGCTTCGCCTAAGCACCGCCACGATATGACCGAGGTGGAATATGGTGGAGGGGGCACCGACACGGCTAAGAGATCCAAGAGATCAATTGTTGTGTCTTTGGTGCTAGCCCTGCCCTCTATTTATATGTTGAGCCCCGTGGTCGAAACTTGGAGCAAAAGCCTCCTCAAAGTCGGTTTTGCCCGAAAGGCAAGAGTCCCACTCGGACTCCAGGACCAAACGCCACAATCCTTGGCGTCTGGCCCAGACGCCATGGTCCTCGGCATCTGGCCCAGGGTCAGACGCCAGGGTCTCCGGCGTTTGGCCCCCTGGCCTCTGCAAAACTCCTTTTGCACCGACCTAAAGCCTCATGGGCTTGACCCCTTGGCCTAAACATATCATCCAATATATGAATCTTTACGTCTCGACCATTTCGAGACTCCTCGTCATGTCCCCGATCTCATCCGGGACTCCGTACTCCTTCGGTACATCAAAACATGTAAACTCATAATATAACTGTCATCGAAACCTTAAGCGTGCGGACCCTACGGTTCGAGAACAATGTAGACATGACCGAGACACGTCTCCGGTCAATAACCAATAGCGGGACCTGGATGCCCATATTGGCTCCTACATATTCTACGAAGATCTTTATCGGTCAGACCGCATAACAACATACGTTGTTCCCTTTGTCATCGGTATGTTACTTGCCCGAGATTCGATCGTCGATATCCAATACCTAGTTCAATCTCGTTACTGGCAAGTCTCTTTACTCGTTCCGTAATACATCATCTCACAGCTAACTCATTAGTTGTAATGCTTGCAAGGCTTAGTGATGTGTATTACCGAGAGGGCCCTAGAGATACCTCTCCGACAATCGGAGTGACAAAACCTAATCTCGAAATACGCCAACCCAACATGTACCTTTGGAGACACCTGTAGTACTCCTTTATAATCACCCGATTACGTTGTGACGTTTGGTAGCACCAAAGTGTTCCTCCGATGGCAGGAGTTGCATAATCTCATAGTTACAGGAACATGTATAAGTCATGAAGAAAGCAATAGCAACATACTAACCGATCAAGTGCTAGGCTAACGGAATGGGTCATGTCAATCAGATCATTCTCCTAATGATGTGATCCCGTTAATCAAATGACAACTCATGTCTATGGTTAGGAAACATAACCATCTTTGATTAACGAGCTAGTCAAGTAGAGGCATACTAGTGACACTCTGTTTGTCTATGTATTCACACATGTATTATGTTTCCGGTTAATACAATTCTAGCATGAATAATAAACATTTATCATGATATAAGGAAATAAATAATAACTTTATTATTGCCTCTAGGGCATATTTCCTTCAGTCTCCCACTTGCACTAGAGTCAATAATCTAGTTCACATCGCCATGTGATTTAACATCAATAGTTCACATCTATATGTGGTTAACACCCATAGTTCACATCGACATGTGACCAACACCCAAAGGGTTTACTAGAGTCGATAATCTAGCTCACATCGCTATGTGATTAACACCCAAAGAGTACTAAGGTGCGATCATGTTTTGTTTGTGAGAGAAGTTTAGTCAACGGGTCCGCCACATTCAGATCCGTATGTATTTTGCAAATTTCTATGTCTACAATGCTCGCACGGAGCTACTCTAGCTAATTGCTCCCACTTTCAATATGTATCCAGATTGAGACTCAGAGTCATCTAGATTAGTGTTTAAAACTTGCATCGACGTAACCCTTTACTGACGAACCTTTTCACTTCCATAATCGAGAAACACATCCTTATTCTACTAAGGATAATTTTGACCGCTGTCCATTGATCTACTCCTAGATCACTATTGTACTCCTTGCCAAGCTTAGTGGTAGGGTATGCAATAGATCACGGTACCTGATATGACATACTTTATAGAACCTATGGCTGATGCATAGGGAATGACTTTCATTCTCTTTCTATCTTCTGCCGTGGTCGGGTTTTGAGTCTTACTCAATCTCACACCTTGTAACACAGGTAAGAACTCTTTTTTGACTGTTCCATTTTGAACTACTTCAAAATCTTGTCAAGGTATGTATTCATTGAAAAACTTATCAAGCGTCTTGATCTATCTCTATAGATCTTGATGCTCAATATGTAAGCAGCTTCACCGAGGTCTTTCTTTGAAAAACTCCTTTCAAACACTCCTTTATGCTTTGCAGAATAATTCTACATTATTTCTGATCAACAATATGTCATTCACATATACTTTATCAGAAAGGCTGTAGTGCTCCCACTCACTTTCTTGTAAATATAGGCCTTTCCAAAAGTCTGTATAAAATCATATTCTTTGATCAACACATCAAAGCGTATATTCCAACTCCGAGATGCTTGCACCAGTCCATTGATGGATCGCTGGAGCTTGCACATTTTGTTAGCTCCTTTAGGATTGACAAAACCTTCTGGTTGCATCATATACAACTCTTCTTTAATAAATCCATTAAAGAATGTAGTTTTGACATCCATTTGCCAGATTTCATAAAATGTGGCAATTGCTAACATGATTCGGACAGACTTAAGCATCGCTACAGTTGAGAAAATCTCATTGTAGTCAACACCTTGAACTTGTCGAAAACCTTTTTGTGACAAGTCGAGCTTTGTAGATAGTAACACTACTATCGGTGTCCGTCTTCCTCTTGAAGATCCATTTATTTAACATGGCTTGCTGATCATCGAGCAAGTCAATCAAAGTCCATACTTTTGTTCTCATACATGGATCATATCTCAGATTTTATGGCCTCAAGCCATTTCATGGAATCTGGGCTCATCATTGCTTCCTCATAGTTCGTAGGTTCATCATGGTCTAGTAACATGACTTCCGAACATGATTACCGTACTACTGCAGTGCGAATCTTACTCTGGAAGACCTACGAGGTTTGGTAGCAACTTGATCTGAAGTTTCATGATCATCATCATTAACTTCCTCACTAATTGGTGTAGGAATCATCGAACTGATTTCTGTGATGAACTACTTTCCAATAAGGGAGAAGGTATAATTACCTCATCAAGTTCTACTTTCCTCCCACTCACTCCTTCGAGAGAAACTTCTTCTCTAGAAAGGATCCATCTTAGCAACGAAAAACTTGCCTTCGGATCTGTGATAGAAGGTGTACCCAATAGTTACCTTTGGGTATTCTATGAAGACGCACTTCTCCGATTAGGGTTTGAGCTTATCAGGTGAAAACTTTTTCTCATAAGCATCACAACTCCAAACTTTTAAGAAACGACAGCTTAGGTTTACTTGTTAAACCATAGTTCATATGGTGTCGTCTCAACGGATTTAGATGGTGCCCTATTAAACGTGAATGCAGCTGTCTCTAATGCATAACCCCAAAATTATAGTGGTAAACCGATAAGAGACATCATAGATCGCACCATATCAAATAAAGTGCGGATTCTGACGTTCGGACACACCATAACATTGTGGTGTTCCAGGTGGCGTGAGCTGTGAAACTATTCCACATTATTTTAATTGAAGACCAAACTTGTAACTCAATTATTCGTCTTTGCGATTAGATCGCAGAAACTTTATTTTCTTGTTACGATGATTTTTCCACTTCACTCTGAAATTCTTTGAACCTTTCAACTATTTCAGACTTATGTTTCATCAAGTAGATATACCCATATCTGCTCAAATCATCTTGTGAAAGTCAGAAAATAACGATACTTGCCACGAGCATCAACACTCATTGGATCGCATACATCGGTATGTATTATTTCCAATAAGTCAAGAGCTTGTTCTATTGTTAGGAGAACGGAGTTTTAGTCATCTTGCCCAAAGCGGCACGGTTCGCAAGCATCAAATGATTCATAATCAAGTGATTCCAAAAGTCCATCGGCATGGAGTTTTCTTCATGCGCTTTACACCAATATGACCTAAACGGCAGTGCCACAAATAAGTTGCACTATCATTATTAACTTTGCATCTTTTGGTTTCAATATTATGAATATGTGTATCACTATGATCGAGATCCAATAAATCATTTTCATTGGGTGTGTAACCATATAAGGTTTTATTCATGTAAACAGAACAACAATTTATTCTCTTACTTAAATGAATAACCGTATTGCAATAAACATGATCAAATCATACTTATGCTCAACACCAAATAACACTTATTTAGGTTCCATACTAATCCCGAAAGTATAGGGAGTGTGCGATGATGATCATATCAATCTTGGAACTACTTCCAACACTCATCTTCACTTCCCCTTCAACTAGTTTCTGTTCATTCTACAACTCCGTTTCAAGTTACTACTCTTAGCAACTGAACCGATTATCAAATACCGAGGGGTTGCTACGAACACTAGTAAAATACACATCAATAATCTGTATCTCAAATATACCTTTGTTCACTTTGCCATCCTTCTTATCCGCCAAATACTTGGGGTAGTTCCGCTTCTAGTGACCAGTTCCATTGCAGCAAAAGCACTTAGTCTCGGGCTTAGGTCCAGACTTGGGCTTCTTCACTCGAGCAACAACTTGCTTGCCATTCTTCTTGAAGTTCCCTTCTTCCCTTTGCCCTTTTCCTTGAGACTAGTGGTCTTGTCAATCATCAACACTTGATGCTCTTTCTTGATTTCTACCTTCGTCGATTTCAACATCACGAAGAGCTCGGGAATCGTTTTTCGTCATCCCTTGCATACTATAGTTCATCACGAAGTTCTAGTAACTTAGTGTTGGTGACTAGAGAATTCTGTCAATCACTATCTTATCTGGAAGATTAACTCCCACTTGATTCAAGCGATTGAAGTACCCAGACAATCTGAGAACATGCTCACTAGTTGAGCGATTCTCTTCCATCTTTTAGCTATAGAACTTGTTGGAGATTTCATATCTCTCAACTCGGGTATTTGCTTGAAATATTAACTTCAATTCCTAGAACATCTCATATGGTCCATGACGTTCAAAACGTCTTTGAAGTCCCGATTCTAAGCTGTTAAGTATGGTGCACTAAACTATCAAGTAGTCATCATATTGAGCTAGCCAAACGTTCATAACGTCTACATTTGCTCCTGCAATAGGTGCATCACCTAGCGGTGCATTAAGGACATAATTCTTCAGGCAGCAATGAGGATAAACCTCAGATCACGGATCCAATCCGCATCATTGCTACTAACATTTTTCAATACAATTTTCTCTAGGAACACATATAAAAACATAGGGAAGCAACAACGCGAGCTATTGATCTACAACATAATTTGCAAAATACTACCAGGACTAAGTTCATGATAAATTAAAGTTCAATTAATCATATTACTTAAGAACTCCCACTTAGATAGACATCTCTCTAGTCATCTAAGTGATCACGTGATCCAAATCAACTAAACCATAACCGATCATCACATGAGATGGAGTAGTTTTCAATGGTGAACATCTTATGTTGATCATATCTACTATATGATTCACGCTCGACCTTTCGGTCTCCGTGTTCCGAGGCCATATCTGCATATGCTAGGCTCGTCAAGTATAACCTGAGTATTCTGCGTGTGCAAAACTGACTTGCACCCGTTGTAGATGGACGTAGAGCTTATCACACCCGATCATCACGTGGTGTCTCGGCACGACGAACTTTGGCAACGGTGCATACTCAGGGAGAACACTACTTGATAATTTTAGTGAGAGATCATCTTAAAATGCTACCGTCAATCAAAGCAAAATAAGATGCATAAAGGATAAACATCACATGCAATCAATATAAGTGATATGATATGGCCATCATCATCTTGTGCTTGTGATCTCCATCTCCAAGCACCGTCGTGATCACCATCGTCACCGGCGCGACACCTTGATCTCCATCGTAGCATCGTTGTCGTTCGCCATCTATTGCTTCTCGACTATCGCTACCGCTTAGTGATAAAGTAAAGCAATTACAGGCGTTGCATTTCATACAATAAAGCGACAACCATATGGCTCCGACCAGTTGTCGATCACTTCGCCGGTTACAAAACATGATCATCTCATACAATAAAATATAGCATCACGTCTTGACCATATCACATCACAACATGCCCTGCAAAAACAAGTTAGACGTCCTCTACTTTGTTGTTGCAAATTTTACGTGGCTGATACGGGCTTAAGCAAGAACCAATCTCACCTACGCATCAAGACCACAACGATACTTCGTCAAATAGACTCCGTTTTAACCTTCTCAAGGACCGGGCGTAGCCACACTCGGTTCAACTAAAGTGAGAGAGACAGACACCCGCCAGCCACCTTTAAGCACGAGTGCTCGTAACAGTGAAACCAGTCTCGCGTAAGCGTCTGGCGTAATGTCGGTCCGGCCGCTTCATCTCACAATACCGCTGAACCAAAGTATGACATGCTTTGGTAGGCAGTATGACTTGTATCGCCCACAACTCACTTGTGTTCTACTCGTGCAAAACATCAAACCATAAAAACCTAGGCTCGGATGCCCTTTGTTGGGGAACGTAGTAATTTCAAAAAATTCCTACGCACACGCAAGATCATGGTGATGCATAGCAGCGAGAGGGAGAGTGTTGTCTACGTACCCTCGTGAGACCCGAGCGGAAGCGATCACAACCTAGAGGAAGTAGTCGACGTTCTCCTCGCGATCCAACCGATCCCAGCGCCCGTTACTCTGGCGCCTCCGAGTTCTTGGCACACGTTCAGCTCGGTGGCGCTCCTCGAGCTCCGATCCAAGAAAGCTCCGGGAGAGAGAGTTCCGTCGGCCTGACGGCGTGGTAGCGATCTTGATGTTCTACCGACGCAGGCTTCGCCTAAGCACCGCCACGATATGACCGAGGTGGAATATGGTGGAGGGGCACCAAGACACGGCTAAGAGATCCAAGAGATCAATTGTTGTGTCTTTGGTGCTAGCCACCCCTCTATTTATATGTTGAGCCCGGGGTGAAACTTGGAGCAAAAGCCTCCTCAAAGTCGGTTTTGCCCGAAGGCAAGAGTCCCACTCGGACTCCAGGACCAAACGCCACAATCCTTGGCGTCGCCCAGACGCCATGGGCCTCGGCGTCTGGTCCAGGCCGACGCCAGGTCTCCGGCGTTTGGCCCCGGCCTCCATAAAACTCCTTTTGCACCGACCTAAAGCCTCATGGGCTTGACCCTTAGCCTAAACATATCATCCAATATATGAATCTTTACGTCTCGACCATTTCGAGACTCCTCGTCATGTCCCGATCTCATCCGGGACTCGAACTCCTTGGTACATCAAAACATGTAAACTCATAATATAAGCATCGCCCGAAACCTTAAGCGTGCGGACCCTACGGTTCGAGAACAATGTAGACATGACCGAGACACGTCTCCGGTCAATAACCAATAGCGGGACCTGGATGCCCATATTGGCTCCTACATATTCTACGAAGATCTTTATCGGTCAGGACCGCATAACAACATCGTTGTTCCCTTTGTCATCGGTTTGTTACTTGCCCGAGATTCGATCGTCGGTATCCAATACCTAGTTCAATCTCAATTCTTGGCAAGTCTCTTTACTCGTTTCGTAATACATCATCTCACAGCTAACTCATTAGTTGTAATGCTTGCAAGGCTTAGTGATGTGTATTACCGAGAGGGCCCTAGAGATACCTCTCCGACAATCGGAGTGACAAAACCTAATCTCGAAATACGCCAACCCAACATGTACCTTTGGAGACACCTGTAGTACTCCTTTATAATCACCCAGTTACGTTGTGACGTTTGGTAGCACCCAAAGTGTTCCTCCGGTAAACGTGAGTTGCATAATCTCATAGTTACAGGAACATGTATAAGTCATGAAGAAAGCAATAGCAACATACTAAACGATCAAGTGCTAGGCTAACAGAATGGGTCATGTCAATCGATCATTCTCCTAATGATGTGATCCCGTTAATCAAATGACAACTCATGTCTATGGTTAGGAAACATAACCATCTTTGATTAACGAGCTAGTCAAGTAGAGGCATACTAGTGACACTCTGTTTGTCTATGTATTCACACATGTATTATGTTCCCGGTTAATACAATTCTAGCATGAATAATAAACATTTATCATGATATAAGGAAATAAATAATAACTTTATTATTGCCTCTAGGGCATATTTCCTTCAGAGATGACCCTGGTGATGTTGACGGCGAGCCTACCAGGAAGAGGGTTCCTGCGAAGGTGATGTGGTATGCTCCTATAATACCACGGTTGAAACATCTGTTAAAAAACGGAGAGCATGCCAAGTTGATGCGATGGCACAGTGAGGACCGTAAGAATGACGGAAAGTTGAGAGCACCCACTGACGGGTCGCAGTGGAGAAAAATCGAGAGAAAGTACTGGGATGAGTTTGCAAAGGACCCAAGGAACGTATGGTTTGCTTTAAGCGCGGATGGCATTAATCCTTTGGGGGAGCAGAGCAGCAATCACAGCACCTGGCCCGTGACTCTATGTATATATAACCTTCCTCCTTGGATGTGCATGAAGCGGAAGTTCATTATGATGCCAGTTCTCATCCAAGGCCCTAAGCAACCCGGTAACGACATTGATGTGTACCTAAGGCCATTAGTTGAAGAACTTTTACAGCTGTAGAATGGAAACGGTGTACGTACGTGGGATGAGCACAAAAAGGAGGAATTTCACCTAAAGGCGTTGCTGTTCGTGACGATTAACGATTGGCCCGCTCTTAGTAACCTTTCAGGACAGACAAACAAGGGATACCACACATGCACGCATTGTTTACTTGACACCGATAGTATATACCTGGGAAGCTGCAGGAAGAATGTGTACACAGGCCGCCGTCGATTTCTTCCGACCAACCATCAATGTCGAAAGAAAGGCAAGCATTTCAAAGGCGAGGCAGATCACCGGAAGAAGCCCACCATGCGTGCCGGTGATCACGTACTGCTATGGTTAATGATTTACACGTAATCTTTGGAAAGGGTCTGGCGGACTAGCTGTTCCGAATGACGGCGACAATCACGCACCCATGTGGAAGAAGAAATCTATATTTTGGGACCTACCCTCTTTGGAAAGACCTAGAGGTCCGCTCTTCGATCGACGTGATGCACGTGACGAAGAACCTTTGCGTGAACCTGCTAGGCTTCTTGGGCGTGTATGGGAAGACAAAAGATACATCTGAGGCACGGGAGGACCTGCAACGCTTGCACGAAAAAGAGGGCAGGCCTCCGAAGCGATATGAAGGTCCCGCCAGCTACGCTCTTCTGAAGAAGAGAAATAAATCTTCTTTGGATGCTTGCTCGATATGAAGGTCCCGGCTGGCTTCTCGTCGAATATAAAGGGAATAATAAATATGCCGGAGAAAAAGTTCCGAACCTAAAGTCTCATGACTGCCACGTGATTATGACGCAATCGCTTCCGCTTGCATTGAGGGGGCTTCTACGGAAAACGTCCGATTAGCCATTGTGAAGCTATGTGCATTCCTTAATGCAATATCTCGGAAGGTGATCGATCCAGAAATCGTATCAGTGCTAAGGAGTGATGTGGCGCAATGTCTTGTCGGTTTCGAGCTGGTGTTCCCACCATCCTTCTTCAATATCATGACGCTACGTCCTAGTTCATCTAGTCGACGAGATTGTCATTCTGGGGCCCGTATTTCTACACAATATGTACCCCTTTGAGAGGTTCATGGAGTCTTAAAGAAATATGTTCAGAACCGTGCTAGGCGAAGGAAGCATCTCCATGGGCCATCAAACGAGAGGATGTCATCGGGTTTTGTGTTGACTTTATTCCTGGCCTTAAGAAGATAGGTCTCCCTAAATCGCGGTATGAGGGGAGACTGAATGGAAAAGGCACGCTTGGAAGGGACTCAATAATATGCAGGAACGGATATTCTTGGTCTCAAGCACACTACGCTTCTCTGAGAACTCTACCTTGGTGACCCCGTATGTCGATGAACACAAGAACAGTCTGCGCTCCAAACACCCGGAGCAAAGGCGACGATCGGACTACATGTGAACACATCGGGACTTTCAAAGTTGGTTGGAAGCACGTCTCGGAGGTGACGGCACTATTTGTGATGAGCTGTACTTGTTGTCGAGGGGACCATCTTCGATTTGTAATGATTTGGAAAGGATACGAGATAAATGGGAATACATTTTACACGATTGACCAAGATGAAAAGAGCACCAACCAAAACAGCGGGGTCCGCTTTGATGCAGCAACCGACAGGGGAAAGGACACATATTATGGTTACATAGTAGACATATGGGAACTTGACTACGGAGTAGATTTTAAGGTCCATTTGTTTAAGTACAAGTGGGTCAATCATCTGTCGAGGCGGTGCAGGTAGACCCACAAGACGGAATGACAACAATGGATCTGAAAAATCTTGGGTACCTCGACGAACCGTTCGTCCTAGCCAATGATGTGGCACAGGTTATCTATGTGAAGGACATGTCTACCAGACCGAGGAAAAGAAAAAATAAGGAAGCGAATACATCATAAGACGATCCAAAGCTCAACATAATTCTTTCATGAAAAAGGGACATCACAGGAGTGGAGGGCAAGACAGACATGTCTGAAGAGTATGAAAAGTTTCATGAAATTCCCCCTTTCAAATTCAAGGCTGACCCAAGCATCCTGATAAACGATGAAGATTATCCATGGTTACGGCGCAATAAGCAAACGACACAAGCGAAGAGAAAGTGAAGACTTTCTCCCGCAACTATTATGATGATACCATACCAACTTTGTAACAGACGAGTATGATACCATTGTCCGTTTTATACATGCACATGCTATGCCAACTTTTTCAGAGTTCATTTGAAAACTATGAATTTGAAAACCTCGCCAACGAAGGGCGCTCACACCGGTTTATAAGCCCGTCCCTCTACGCCTTGTTGAGCTCACAAACTTGTGATTCACACAAATTTCAAAGAATTCAAATTTTATAAAACTAATGGCACAAACAGAAAGTTTATAATTGTTCTAAAACAAATGGCACTAACAGAAAGTTTATAATTTTGCGGACCTAAAAGCAAAAAAAATTAAATAATGAAGCAAAAAACCAAAAGAAAATAAATAATGCAGAAAACAAAACAAAAAAACTTGAAAAAAAATAAAAATAGCAACAATAAGTATTTTGTTGTAAGTAGAAACAAAACAAAATAAATAAAGCAACAAAGAAAACAAAAAAGTGTTTTCAAATTTTAAAACTAATGGCACAAACAGAAAGTTTATAATTTTTCTAAAACAAATGGCACTAACAGAAAGTTTATAATTTTGCGGACCTAAAAGCAAAAAAAATTAAATAATAAAGCAAAAAACCAAAAGAAAATAAATAATGCAGAAAACAAAACAAAAAAACTTGAAAAAAAATAAAAATAGCAACAATAAGTATTTTGTTGTAAGTAGAAACAAAATAAAATAAATAAAGCAACAAAGAAAAAAAAAGTGTTTTCAAATTTTAAAACTAATGGCACAAACAGAAAGTTTATAATTTTCTAAAACAAATGGCACTAACAGAAAGTTTATAATTTTGCTGACCTAAAAGCAAAAAGAATTAAAAATAAAGCAAAAACCAAAAGAAAATAAATAATGCAGAAAACAAAACAAAAAAACTTGAAAAAATAAAAATAGCAACAATAAGTATTTTGTTGTAAGTAGAAACAAAATAAAATAAATAAAGCAACAAAGAAAACAAAAAAGTGTTTTCAAATTTTAAAACTAATGGCACAAACAGAAAGTTTATAATTTTCTAAAACTAAAAGCAAAAAGAAATAAAAAATAAAGTAAAAAAAGTGCCTCCTACTGGTCACACACGGCCTGAAAACGACTAGAAACCCTATGGGACATGATTCATGCCAGCGGAAGGCACAGTAGGCCCACATGCACAGATTACAGAGTTAGGCCCGAAAGCCTGCTTTAGAGAGGAGCTCGAGAGGGAAGCCGCACCGCACCTTATAAACAGGTGCGGCTCCCTCTCAACTAGCGAGGTGGGACTAAACTTTGGACGCGGGGTAGCACAGGCCTTTGGTCCCGGTTGGTGGCACCAACCGGTGCTAAAGGGGTGCATTAGTCCCGGTTGGTGCTACGACCTGGGACTAATGCCCCCTTTTAGTCGGTTGGTGCCACCAACCGACCAAAGGCCTCTTTCAACAGCCCAAAGGGCGGGAAGCGGCGGCCTTTGGTCGGTTGGTGGCACCAACCGGGACTAAAGGGCATTAGTCCCGGGTCGTGCCACGAACCGGGACTAAAGCCTTTTCTATATAAGCCAGCACTTAGCGTTTTTTCAGATTTCATCGCCAGTTGCAGCCCGACGACGCCGACCTCCTCGACGCCGCCAGCTGCCCTTGTGTCGCCGTCGCCCGTGCCCCCGAGCCAATCTTGGCGCCGTCCGCCGCCTCGAGCCCACGCTGCCGGCCGCGCCCTGCGCCACGCCCGACGCCGTCACCCGTGCCCGTTACCGCCGTCGTCGTCGCCCCGCCCCGTTGCTGCGCGCCACCTCAGCGTCGCCGTCCGCCTCACCGCGCCGCCCCGACACCGTCGACGCCCAGCTCCAACGCTGCCCCGACCTCGCCGCCTCGATGCCACCGCTGCGCTGCGTCGCCCCGATTCCGGCCGGCGACCTCGACCCCTCCCCGCGCTCTGCGCCCCTGCCTCCTCCCCTTTTCTTCTCGTTGCCGTCCCCGCACGCCACCGCCAACCATCGTCGCCGTCGCCGACCACCGCGGCCTATTTTTCATTTTTTATTAAGATGTATGTATAATGCTCTATATATGCTCTGTATATGCTGTATAATGTATGTTTTTTAGTTTAAGATGTATGTATAATGCTCTGTATATGCTCTGTATAATGCTCTGTATATGCTCTGTATATGTGTATGTATGTGGCTATATGTTTTTGTTCATATGTTGCAATATGTTTTCTTTTATTTTTATTAGTTTATTTTTTGTTCATATGTGATGTATATGTGTATGTGGCTATAATGTATGTGTGTATGTGATGTATGTGATGTTTTTGGTTCATAGAAAGTTTTTGTTCATATATAGATAGTTACAATTTTAGAAAAGTTTTATATATGCAAAGTTACAATTTTAGAAAAGAAGGATAGGAAAGAAGAAAATATAAGAAGAGGAAAGAAAGAAGAAGAGGAGAGGAAAAGAAGAGGAGAAATAAGTAAGAAGAAGAAAAAGAAGAATAGAGGAGAAGAAGAAAGGAATAGTGGAGAGAAGAGAAAATAGAATATTCTATTTTCTCTTCTCCACTTTTCCTTTCTTCTTCTCCTCCTTTTTTTCTTCTTTTTTTTCTTCGATCTTCTCCTCTAGCTATTCCTTTCTTCTTATCCTCTTTTTTATTCTTCTTCTTCTTCTTCTTGTTTTTTATCGGGAACGAGGGTGTCGAGGATCGCCGAGGGGTCGAGGGTCGGGAACTAGGGTAGAGGGTCGTTAAGGGGTCAAGGGTCGAGGGTTTCAGGGTCGAGGGTTCGAGGTTTCTATAGGGTCGAGGATCGAGGTCGAGGGTTCCAGGTGGTCGTCTAGGGGTCAAGGGTTCCAGGGTCGCCGAGGGTTCGAGGTCGAGAGGTTTCCTAGTGTCAAAGTATTGAAGAAATCCATGGCTTCATCATTGGCGGAAGTAACGGGGCATGATGGTGCGAAGTCCTCAAAGTTATTACGGAATGGAGTCCCGGATAGGATAATTTGCCTTTTATGCAATTTCAGCAAAGGCCTTCCAAATAACGATATTCGGAAGGTTCTTGCTGAACTTTGTACCAAAAAGCTTAATTATCCTATCTAGGACTCCGCTCCAAAATAACTTTGGAGAGCTGCACCATCATGCACCTGTTACTTTCGCCTAATGATGAAGACATGGTTTTGTTGAATCCTTTGACACTAGGCAACCTCCCGACCGCTTCGGCGATCCTCGACCCTTGACCTCGACCGCTGGCGATCCTCGACCCTCAACGATCCTCGACCCTTGATAAATAAAGAAGACGAAGAAGAAAAAACAGACGACAAGAAAGAATAGAGGAGTACTTCTCCTCTATTCTTTCTTCTCCTCTTTTTATTCTTCTTCTTCCTCTCTTTTTTATCGGGAACGAGGGTCGTCGAGGGTCGCCGAGCGGTAGAGGAAACCCTAATTAAATAGCAAGTATCGTCGGTGTGAGATACATGTGGCCGTCGGTATCGGACACTACATCCACGTCCCACAAGTGACGCGGGCGTCGATGCCCACGTCACGTGTGGGACATAATTAAATAGCATGTATCGTCGGTGTGAGATACATGTGGCCGTCGGTGTCGGACACTACATCCACGTCCCACAAGTGACGCGGGCGTCGATGCCCACGTCACTTGTGGGACATAGATGTAGTGTCATTGTTGTTGTTATCGATATACCCCCTCCCGATAGCTTCAACACGTGCTGGGGGGTCGATATTACCCCCTCCTTGAAGCGTTCTCGAGGCCACCCCCTAACCCTTGAAGCGTTGTCGAGGCCACCCGAAACCCTAGAGAAGCAGCATCGAGGCCACTAAGTAATATGATTCCTTATTGTGATTAGCTAGCTAGTTCTACGTTTGCCACTAATATATCCATATCTGTCATGTTTGAATAATAATTGCCATGTTGTAAATGTTTGTAGAAACTATGGACACCCCACCCCGAGACGAAGCACAAGAAGCGTTGTTGAGGCACATAATCGCAGAAGGAAGTGATGCCATCAACTCGATGATGTTTCTCAACGACACCGATGGTCTGGAAGGAGAGGGTGAAGAAGCAGCTGGCTATGCTTATGATGGCTCCGATGACCCAATGCCGGTGGAAGAAGGAGAGGGTGAAGAAGTAGACCGTGAGGACTGCTTCGGTGATCACCCAACTGAGTACGGCCAGGTATATATATTAGTTAAGCCTGTACGACTAGCTAATTGATGTATTCATTGTTTTGGTATGTACACATATTAATTAACTCTCGTCTTTGTTCCTTTTCTAGCCCTCCGGATCGAGCACAACTTCGGTAAAGAGACGAGGCCCGAAGAAAAAGTTGAGCTCGGATGAAAGGTTTGAGATCATAGAAATCGCGCGCGACGGCCAACCGATTGAACCCATCCGGACAAAGAAGGCATTTGTTGCTCAGTGCAGGGTTTTGGTTAGGGACAAGATCCCGATCAACATCCAGCAATGGTATAAGCCTAAGAACGAAGAGCCTGAGGTGTCTTATGTCAATGATCTGCAGAAAAATGATCTTTGGACTGAGCTGAAGTCAAATTTCACCCTACCGCCAGAGGATGATCCGGAGAAGCCAGTTATAGAGCCATTAATCAAGTCTTTTGCTCTTAAGAAGATGGCAGAGCTATTCAGGCATTGGAAGAAAGACCTGAATAAGTTTGTCGATAAAAAAAGAGACACCAGAATTCAAGGGCAAATATGAGAAGATCAGAGATGATAGCCCGCATTTGTGGCCCACAGGACATCGGAAAAGAGTAAAAAGATGTCGGCGACAAACAAGCAAAATGATGCGAAGAAGAAGCTTCACCATCGCACGGGGTCGTGGCTACCTCATATCCCGCCTAAGTGGGCCAAGGCTGAGAATGATCTCGCTTGATAAAGGGATCGAACCAGAGACAATGAGGTGGCAGACCCGTTGCGGACTTGGTTCTTCGGGCTTATGGAACCTTGGACCCTGTATCGTGGAAGTGCATTTGGACAGACGAGCAATTGGACATACCGGTCAAGAGGCTAAAGCAATATATCGAAGCAGCGCAACAAGGGAAGTTCGTTCTGCAGGGAGAAGGACGAGCTCACAATGGCCCTCGGGAATCTGAGCACCTGGACGGACACGAGGCACGCCAGCTCCCTTTCGTGGAAGGCTGGATTTCGGGCCATGAGGGATTACAAAACCCATGAGAGGAGGAAGAAAGCTGAGCAGAGCCAAATGCAGGCGCTGCGAAAGGGTAATGGGGCTAGAGGAACGAGAAGAGGAACGAGAAGCAGCAGATCGCAGCAAAGCGACCTGCGAAGCTTCCCCGGCTACCCGCCATCTCAGCGGAGAAGTAGCGTGGCTTCCACCGAGCTGCTTCAACCGGAGCATGCCTTGACGGCTCCTGCCAGCTATCCCGTGGATGCTATCACGGAATCTCAAAATTGCCACCTTATGGCGGAATGGAGCATTTTGAAGGTCAAGGCGGCTGTTGGCTCTGTTTATCCTACTAAACCCGACTCAACTTTTCACTGCCGGCCGATCCAGAAGGATATGCTAAGGTGATGGTGGATGAAATAACGGAGGGATTTGAGGACCTCCGGCTTGACCACCCTACCGGTGAAGGGAGTATCGGCTGGGTTACGCTCAAGACTCCATGCCTATGGCGGAAGGATCTTATCAACCTTCCGAACTGGACGCCTCCGCCTCCTCCTCCTCCTCCGGCAAGTCAGGGCACTCCGCCTCCTCCACCGCCTCCTCCTCCGGCGAGTGACGATCAGGGCAATCGGCTGGCTCCTTCTCCGGCGCGTGGCGGCACTCCGCCTCCTTCTCCGCCTGCACCGGCGCGCCCGAGCAGCCAGCCTCCTCCTTCTCCGCTTCGTCAGCAAGGGTGGAAGAGACCCGCCGCCGCTCCGGCTGCTCCGGCGCGTCGTAGTCCTTCTCCTCCACATCGTAAGCAAGGAAAGAAGACATCCGCTCCGTCTGCTCTGCCAGTGTCTAGCAGTACAGCCAAAGGCGGGAGGAGATACAGATTCGGTCCTTCTCTGAAGAATCCAGAGAAGTTACCGTACGAGAGGACCGACGAGGAAAACGCGAAGATCGTGCAGACCGAAGTGCATGACTGGTTTGAAGGGTTGAAAGCAAAGAGACATCCACCTCCGGAGGAGAAGGTAGATCCGGTGAAAGCGAAGCGCACTCTGGCTGCCCTGACAAAACCACCCAAGTCTCCGCCGAAAGGCAACTATGAGCGCATTATTGGAAAGGCATTTGCCGAAGCGGAGAGGTCGGGAAGTACTAAAAGTGATGAAAGAATGAAAGAACGACGAGCTGGAAAACAAATTGCCCAGCTCGGCGAACAAGCAACAATCATGCCCCCGCTCAAGGTGCTGCTAGCGACATCGTCGATCCAAGGATGGTGCCGGTTATGGCAATCTGAAGATTTCCTGCCCGATGATGTACATTATGATTTCTTGGAGGTGCAGATACAAAGATACGAGTACGGGAAGCCTCTCGTCAAAGATGAAAGCTCTCTATCAACGATGATGCAAAGATTGCATGATTGGTACATGAAAACCTGCAGAGTGTCTGAGGGGAGGAGTACTTTGTATGTGAGAGTTAAAAAGGAGCATGACCTCGTTGGAATTGAACTGTTGCCTATTCCATTTGAGGAGTTCTATCAGTTTTTCAATCAATTGGCCCTCGATAAAGCAACGGTCACCTGCTTTCTGTAAGTAGTAATACTTACATTATTAAGTCTCTCTATATAATTCAGCTCTTTCATTGCATGTATTTATAATTATCCTCACTATATTATGCAGATTGAAGATCGCGAATTGAAGAAAAGACAAGTGGGTTCCATTGGGTTCATTAACACATATCTCATAGATACAAGCGAGGTTGAATTTCATGCCGAAAATACCGAGGCCAACTTGCTACAATCGTTGGTAATAAATGAACACAAGGATATAATACTCTTTCCTTACAACTTCAAGTGAGTGTTATTCTTGTCTTGTGGCATATTCGGTTTCCCTTATTAGTCCAGGTTATAGTTGAAGGAAATATGCCCTAGAGGCAATAATAAAGTTATTATTTATTTCCTTATATCATGATAAATGTTTATTATTCATGCTAGAATTGTATTAACCGGAAACATAATACATGTGTGAATACATAGACAAACAGTGTCACTAGTATGCCTCTACTTTACTAGCTCGTTAAATCAAAGATGGTTATGTTTCCTAACCATAGACATGAGTTGTCATTTGATTAACGGGATCACATCATTAGAAGAATGATGTGATTGACTTGATCCATTCCATTAGCTTAGCACTTGATCGTTTAGTATGTTGCTTATGCTTTCTTCATGACTTATACAAAGTTCCTGCAACTATGAGATTATACAACTCCCGTTTACGGAGGAACATTTTGTGTGCTACCAAAGCGTCACAACGTAATCTGGGTGATTATAAAGGTGCTCTGAGATGTCTCCAAAAGTATATGTTGAGTTGGCATGAATCAAGATTAGGTTTTGTCACTCCGATTGCTCGGAGAGGTATCTCTGGGCCTTCTCGGTAATACACATCACATAAGCCTTGCAAGCATTGCAACTAATAAGTTAGTTGTGAGATGATGTATTACGGAACGAGTAAAGAGACTTGCCAAGAATTGAGATTGAACTAGGTATTGGATACCGACGATCGAATCTCGGGCAAGTAACATACCGATGACAAAGGGAACAACGTATGTTGTTATGCGGTTCGACCGATAAAGATCTTCGTAGAAAATGTAGGAACCAATATGGGCATCCAGGTCCCGCTATTGGTTATTGACCGGAGATGTGTCTCGGTCATGTCTACATTGTTCTCGAACCGTAGGGTCCGCACGCTTAAGGTTTCGATGACGGTTATATTATGAGTTTGTGTATTTTGATGTACAGAAGGAGTTCGGAGTCCCGGATGTGATCACGGACATGACGAGGAGTCTCGAAATGATCGAGACATAAAGATTGATATATTGGACGGCTATATTCGGACACGGAAAGGTTCTGGAAGTTTCGGAGAAAGACGGAGTGCGGAGGGGTTACCGGAACCCCGGGAAGTAATGGGCCTTATTGGGCCAAGAGGGAGAGAGAGGGCTGCGCCGGGAGGTGGCGCGCCCCCCCATGGGGAGTCCGAATTGGACAAGGAGGCGCGGCCCCTTCCTCTCCCTCTCCTCTCTTTCCTTCCCCTTCCTCCTTCCTAGTTGGACTAGGAAGGGAGTCCTACTCCCACTAGGAGGAGGACTCCCCTCCCTTGGCGCACCTCCTAGGGCCGGCCGGCCCTCCCCTTGCTCCTTTATATCACAGGGGCGGGGGGCACCCTAGAACACACAAGTTGATCCTTGAGATCGTTCCTTAGCCGTGTGCGGTGCCCCCTCCACCATATTCCACCTCGGTCAAATCGTAGCAGTGCTTAGGCGAAGCCTGCGTTGGTAGAACATCAAGATCGTCCACCACGCCGTCGTCTTGTGGAACTCTCTCTCCGGAGCTTTGCTGGATCGGAGCCCGAGGAGGCGTCACCGAGCTGTACGTGTGCCAAGAACTCGGAGGTGCCGGAGTAACGGTGCTTGGATCGGTTGGATCGCGAGGAGAACGTCGACTACTTCCTCTACGTTGTGATTGCTTCCGCTTGGTCTCACGAGTGCGTAGACAACACTCTCCCCTCGTTGCTATGCATCACCATGATCCTTGCGTATGCGTAGGAAATTTTTTGAAATTACTGCGTTCCCCAACGGTGGCATCCGAGCCTAGGTTTTTATGGTTTGATGTTTTGCACGAGTAGAACACAAGTGAGTTGTGGGCGATACAAGTCATACTGCCTACCAGCATGTCATACTTTGGTTCAGCGGTATTGTGAGATGAAGCGTCCGGACCGACATTACGCCAGACGCTTACGCGAGACTGGTTTCACCGTTACGAGCACTCGTGCTTAAAGGTGGCTGGCGGGTGTCTGTCTCTCTCACTTTAGTTGAACCGAGTGTGGCTACGCCCGGTCCTTGAGAAGGTTAAAACGGAGTCTATTTGACGAAATATCGTTGTGGTCTTGATGCGTAGGTGAGATTGGTTCTTGCTTAAGCCCGTAGCAGCCACGTAAAATTTGCAACAACAAAGTAGAGGACGTCTAACTTGTTTTTGCAGGGCATGTTGTGATGTGATATGGTCAAGACGTGATGCTATATTTTATTGTATGAGATGATCATGTTTTGTAACCGAAGTTATCGGCAACTGGCTGTAGCCATATTGTTGTCGCTTTATTGTATGAAATACAAACGCCCTGTAATTGCTTTACTTTATCACTAAGCGGTAGCGATAGTCGTAGAAGCAATAGATGGCGTAAACGACAACGATGCTACGATGGAGATCAAGGTGTCGCGCCGGTGACAATGGTGATCACGACGGTGATTCGGAGATGGAGATCACAAGCACAAGATGATGATGGCCATATCATATCACTTATATTGATTGCATGTGATGTTTATCCTTTATGCATCTTATCTTGCTTTGATTGACGGTAGCATTATAAGATGATCTCTCACTAAAATTATCAAGAAGTGTTCTCCACGAGTATGCACCGTTGCTAAAAGTTCGTAGTACCCGGACACCACGTGATGATCGGGTGTGATAAGTTCTACGTCCATCTACAACGGGTGCAAGCCAGTTTTGCACACGCAGAATACTCGAGTTAAACTTGACGAGCCTAGCATATGCAGATATGGCCTCGGAACACGGAGACCGAAAGGTCGGCGTGAATCATATAGTAGATATGATCAACATAGTGATGTTCACCATTGAAAGCGACTCCATCTCACGTGATGATCGGTTATGGATTAGTTGATTTGGATCACGTAATCACTTAGATGACTAGAGAGATATCTGTCTAAGTGGGAGTTATTTAATATGATTAATTAAAACTTAAATTTATCATGAACCTTAGTACCTGATAGTATTTTGCTTGTCTATGTTTACTGTAGATAGATGGCTCGTCTTGTTGTTCCGTTGAATTTTAATGCGTTCCTTGAGAAAGCAAAGTTGAAAGATGATGGTAGCAATTACACGGACTGGGTCCGTAACTTGAGGATTATCCTCATTGCTGCACGGAAGAATTACGCCCCGGAAGCACCGCTGGGTGCCTGCCTGTAGAGCAACGCCGAGAAGTTGTGAACGTCTGGCGAGCAAAGCTGATGACTACTCTATAGTTCGGTGTGCCATGCTTTACGGCTTAGAACCGGGTCTTCAACGACGTTTTGAACGTCATGGAGCATATGAGATGTTCCAAGAGTTGAAGTTAATATTTCAAGCAAATGCCGGATTGAGAGATATGAAGTCTCCAATAAGTTCTATAGCTGCAAGATGGAGGAGAATAGTTACATCGGTGAGCACATACTCAAAATGTCCGGGTATAATAATCACTTAATTCATCCGGGAGTTAATCTTCCGGATGATAGTGTCATTGATGTAATTCTCCAATCACTTCCACCAAGCTACAAGAGCTTCGTGATGAACTATAATATGCAAGGGATGACTAAGACAATTCCTGAGCTCTTCGCAATGCTAAAAGCATGGAGGTAGAAATCAAGAAAGAGCATCAAGTGTTGATGGTCAACAAGACCACTAGTTTCAAGAAAAGGGCAAAGGGAAGAAGAAGGAAACTTCAAAAAGAACAGCAAGAAAGTTGCTGCTCAAGAGAAGAAACCCAAGTCCGGACCTAAGCCTGAAACCGAAAGTGTTTTTACCGCAAGCAAAGCTGGACCTTTGGAAGCGGAACTGCCCCAAGTATTTGGCGGATAAGAAGGATGGCAAGGTGAACAAAGGTATATGTGATATACATGTTATTGATGTGTACCTTACTAGAGCTCGTAGTAGCACTGGTATTTGATCTCGGGTTCTGTTGCTAATATTTGCAACTCGAAACAGGGACTACGGAGTAGACGAGCACTGGCAAAGGACGAGGTAACGATGCGCGTGGGAAACGGTTCCAAAGTCAATGTGATCGCGGTCGGCACGCTACCTCTACATCTACCTTCGGGATTAGTTTTAGACCTAAATAATTGTTATTGGGTGCCAGCGTTGAGCATGAACATTATATCTGGATCTTGTTTGATGCGAGACGGTTATTCATTTAAATCAGAGAATAATGGTTGTTCTATTTATATGAGTAATATCTTTTATGGTCATGCACCCTTGAAGAATGGTCTATTCTTGTTGAATCTCGATAGTAGTGATACACATATTCATAATGTCGAAGCCAAAAGATGCAGAGTTGATAATGATAGTGCAACTTATTTGTGGCACTGCCGTTTAGGTCATATCGGTGTAAAACGCATGAAGAAACTCCATACAGATGGACTTTTGGAATCACTTGATTATGAATCACTTGGTACTTGCGAACCGTGTCTCATGGGCAAAATGACTAAAACACCGTTCTCCGGTTGTATGGAGAGAGCATCAGATTTATTGGAAATCATACATACAGATGTATGTGGTCCGATGAATGTTGAAGCTCGTGGCGGATATCGTTATTTTCTCACCTTCACAGATGATTTAAGCAGATACGGGTATATCTACTTGATGAAACATAAATCTGAAACATTTGAAAAGTTCAAAGAATTTCAGAGTGAAGTTGAAAATCATCGTAACAAGAAAATAAAGTTTCTACGATCTGATCATGGAGGAGAATATTTGAGTTACAAGTTTGGTCTACATTTGAAACAATGCGGAATAGTTTCGCAACTCACGCCACCGGGAACACCACAGCGTAATGGTGTGTCCGAACGTCAGAATCGTACTTTACTAGATATGGTGCGATCTATGATGTCTATTTCCGATTTACCGCTATCGCTTTTGGGGTTATGCTTTAGAGACGGCCGCATTCACGTTAAATAGGACACCGTCAAAATCCGTTGAGACGACACCTTATGAACTATGGTTTAGCAAGAAACCAAAGTTGTCGCTTACGAAAGTTTGGGGTTGCGATGCTTATGTGAAAAAACTTCAACCCGATAAGCTTGAACCCAAATCGGAAAATGTGTCTTCATAGGATACCCAAAGGAGACAATTGGGTATACCTTCTATCACAGAACCGAAGGCAAGACATTCGTTGCTTAAGAATGGATCCTTTCTAGAGAAGGAGTTTCTCTCGAAAGAAGTGAGTGGGAGGAAAGTGGAACTTGATGAGGTAATAGTACCAGCTCCCTTATTGGAAAGTAGTTCATCACAGAAATCGGTTTACGTGACACCTACACCAGCTTAGCGAGGAAGATAATGATAATGATCATGAAACTTCAGATCAAGTTGTCACGAACTCAGTAGATCAACCAGAATAAAATCCACACCAGAGTGGTACGGTAATCCTATTACGGAAGTCATGATACTAGATCATGGTGAACCTACGAACTATGAAGAAGCGATGGTGAGCCCAGATTCCACAAAATGGCTTGAAGCCATGAAATCTGAGATGGGATCCATGTATGAGAACAAAGTATGGACTTTGGTTGACTTGCCCGATAATCGGCAAGCCATTGAAAATAAATGGATCTTTAAGAAGAAGAAGACCCGATGGTAATATAACTATCTATAAAGCTCGACTTGTTGCGAAAGGTTTTCGACAAGTTCAAGGGGTTGACTACGATGAGACTTTCTCACCCGTGGCGATGCTTAAGTCTGTCCGAATCATGTTAGCAATTGCCGCATTTTATGATTATGAAATTTGGCAAATGGATGTAAAACTGCATTCTTGAATGGATTTCTAGAAGAAGAGTTGTATATGATGCAACCAGAAGGTTTTGTTGATCCAAAAGGCGCTAACAAAGTGTGCAAGCTCCAGCGATCAATTTATGGTGCAGTGCAAGCCTCTCGGAGTTGGAATAAACGCTTTGATAGTGTGATCAAAGCAAATGGTTTTATACTGACTTTTGGAGAAACCTGTATTTACAAGAAAGTGAGTGGGAGCTCAGTAGCATTTCTAATATTATATGTGGACGACATATTGTTAATTGGAAATGATATAGAATTTCTGGATAGCATAAAAGGATACTTGAATAAAAGTTTTTCAATGAAAGACCTCGGTGAAGCTGCTTACATATTGGGCATCAAGATCTATAGAGATAGATCAAGACGCTTAATTGGACTTTCACAAAGCACATACCTTGATAAAGTTTTGAAAAAGTTCAAAATGGATCGTGCAAAGAAAGGACTTTTACCTGTGTTACAAGGTATGAAATTGAGTCGGACTCAATGCCCGACCACAGCAGAAGATAGAGAGAAAATGAAAAATGTTCCTATGCTTCAGCCATAGGCTCTATCATGTATGCAATGTCTGTGTACCAGACTGACGTATGCTTAGCAATAAGCTTGGCAGGAAGGCACCAAAGTAATCCAGAGTGGATCAACTGGACAGCGGTCAAGAACATCCCGAAATACCGAAAAGGACTAAGGATATGTTTCTCGTATATGGAGGTGACAAAGAGCTAATCGTAAATGGTTACGTCGATGCAAGCTTTGACAATCGATCCGGACGATTCTAAATCGCAAACCGGATACGTATTTTTATTAAACGGTGGAGCTGTCGGTTGGTGCAGTTCTAAACAAAGCGCCGTGGCGGGATCTACATGTGAAGCGGAGTATATAGCTGCTTCCGAAGCAGCAAATGAAGGAGTCTGGATGAAAGAGTTCATTTCCGATCTAGGTGTCATACCTAGTGCATCGGGACCAATGAAGATCTTCTGTGACAATACTGGTGCAATTGCCTTGGCAAAGGAATCCAGATTTCACAATAGGACCAAGCATATCAAGAGACGCTTCAATTCCATTCGGGACCAAGTCCAAGTGGGAGACATAGAGATTTGCAAGATACATACGGATCTGAATGTTGCGAGACCCATTGACTAAGCCTCTTCCACGAGCAAAACATGATCAGCACCAAGACTCCATGGGTGTTAGAATCATTACTGTATAAACTAGATTATTGACTCTAGTGCAAGTGGGAGACTGAAGGAAATATGCCCTAGAGGCAATAATAAAGTTATTATTTATTTCCTTATATCATGATAAATGTTTATTATTCATGCTAGAATTGTATTAACCGGAAACATAATACATGTGTGAATACATAGACAAACAGAGTGTCACTAGTATGCCTCTACTTTACTAGCTCGTTAAATCAAAGATGGTTATGTTTCCTAACCATAGACATGAGTTGTCATTTGATTAACGGGATCACATCATTAGAAGAATGATGTGATTGACTTGACCCATTCCATTAGCTTAGCACTTGATCGTTTAGTATGTTGCTTATGCTTTCTTCATGACTTATACAAAGTTCCTGCAACTATGAGATTATACAACTCCCGTTTACCGGAGGAACATTTTGTGTGCTACCAAACGTCACAACGAATCGGGTGATTATAAAGGTGCTCTCTGAGATGTCTCCAAAAGTATATGTTGAGTTGGCATGAATCAAGATTAGGTTTTGTCACTCCGATTGTCGGAGAGGTATCTCTGGCCTTCTCGGTAATACACATCACATAAGCCTTGCAAGCATTGCAACTAATAAGTTAGTTGTGAGATGATGTATTACGGAACGAGTAAAGAGACTTGCCAAGAGAGATTGAACTAGGTATTGGATACCGACGATCGAATCTCGGGCAAGTAACATACCGATGACAAAGGGAACAACGTATGTTGTTATGCGCGGTCCGACCGATAAAGATCTTCAGAAAATGTAGGAACCAATATGGGCATCCAGGTCCCGCTTATTGGTTATTGACCGGAGATGTGTCTCGGTCATGTCTACATTGTTCTCGAACCGTAGGGTCCGCACGCTTAAGGTTTCGGCGACGGTTATATTATGAGTTTGTGTATTTTGATATACCGAAGGAGTTCGGAGTCCCGGATGTGATCACGGACATGACGAGGAGTCTCGAAATGATCGAGACATAAAGATTGATATATTGGACGGCTATATTCGACACCGGAAAGGTTCCGGAAGTTTCCGGAGAAAGACGGAGTGCCAGAGGGGTTACCGGAACCCCCCCGGGAAGTAATGGGCCTTATTGGGCCAAGAGGGGAGAGAGAGGGCTGCGCCAGGAGGTGGCGCCCCCCCATGGGGAGTCCGAATTGGACAAGGAGGGGGCGCGCCCCTTTCCTCTCCCTCTCCCTCTCTTTCCTTCCGCCTTCCTCCTTCCTAGTTGGACTAGGAAAGGGAGTCCTACTCCCACTAGGAGGAGGACTCCCCCTCCCTTGGCGCACCTCCTAGGGCCGGCCGCCTCCCCTTGCTCCTTTATATACGGGGCAGGGGGCACCCTAGAACACACAAGTTGATCCTTGAGATCGTTCCTTAGCCGTGCAGCGGTGCCCCCTCCACCATATTCCACCTCGGTCAAATCAGAGCAGTGCTTAGGCGAAGCCCTGCGTTGGTAGAACATCAAGATCATCACCACGCCGTCGTGCTGACGGAACTCTCTCTCCCCGGAGCTTTGCTGGATCGGAGCCCGAGGAGCGTCACCGAGCTGTACGTGTGCCAAGAACTCGGAGGTGCCGGAGTAACGGTGCTTGGATCGGTTGGATCGCGAGGAGAACGACGACTACTTCCTCTACGCCAGATTGCTTCCGCTTCGGTCTACGAGGGTACGTAGACAACACTCTCCCCTCTCGTTGCTATGCATCACCATGATCCTTGCGTGTGCGTAGGAAAATTTTTGAAATTACTACGTTCCCCAACAATAGTAATGTAATATTGATGAGTTATGCATGCGTGCGCAGGTACCATTATATTCTCCTAGAGATTAAGCTTGAGCAGGGAGTAGTAACTGTCTTAGACTCGAGACGAAAAGATCCCAAGGAGTATGCGGACATGACTGAAATGCTCGAGAAGTAAGTTAAATCGATCATTATCCACCATATCAGCAACTTTGTTCATTTCTGATATCAAGTAATTGTTTTCTTTGTATGGCAGGGTTTGGAGAAAATTCACCAAAAAAGCTCCAGGACTGCCGAAGAAGCTACAATTTAGACACCCGAAAGTAAGTACTATAGTAGCATATTCCTCCTAGTGATTCAAGCGCTAGTTTCATCAATACCATTTAACATGCTTGCTAATTATCAGTTTGATTGACCTCTATTTCTTGTAAAGTGGTTGTGGCAGGAACAGGGGAATGATTTCTGTGGATACTACATTTGCGAGTCCATCCGCCACACCCACCTGTGAGCGGGCTACTCGACAAACAATATGAAGTGCGTAAATAAAAATATTCACAATTTTATTTTATTACCATCATTTGTGTTGAGTTTCATTCATTCATATATATATATATATATATATATATATATATATATATATGTATTGACCCCCTTCTTAAAATTAGATGTTTCGGATGTGGGATGAACTACTAGCACCAGATCGCATGCGAGCAATTCAAGAGGAATTGGCGGCATTCTTTCTTGACCACGTGATCGCTGATGGCGGAGAATACTATGTGGACCACGCGTCCGTATGTTAGGAGATATTTTTGTAAAAGATAATTATTGTATATATGTAGCCGGTAGTGTCGGATAGATATACGAGAACTTGTTGTTCGACCAATCTCTCGGAGAAGGAGAGGTGATCGATATCACTTCCCTCTGTATGCATACATGTTCATGACGATCTTCTGTTTCCTTCGTTTGCTTACTAGCTAGCTAGCGTGTCTAGCTAGTCATCTCTATATGTATGTATAGTACGTAGCGTCGACCAAGCACGGACAAAAGAGAGGACACTTCTCTCTATTAATTAGCTAGGTAACACAATATATGAAACATCTAAATTAACCCCCCAAAACCCCCAACCCCCCCTCCCCCTTAAAAAAAAAACAAAAACCCCAGCCACAGAAATGCTGACGCGTGGATGACTATTGGTCCCGGTTGGTGCTACCAACCGGGACCAAAAGCCCTCCTGCCTGGGCTCAGCAGAGGTTACGTGGAGGCCATCAGTCCCGGTTCTAGATTGAACCGGGACTAAAGGGCTGTAGTATTAGTACCGACCCTTTAGTCCCGGTTCATGAACCGGGGCTAAAGGCCCTCACCAACCGGGTCAATAGGCCCCTTTTCTACTAGTGGATGTACGTTCCTTTATGCACTCGACTAGTTCACCTTTAAACCGACCATCCCTATTCGCTCGCTTGCTTCTTCCCCAAACGTTTTCTTCTGTTCTCTCACGTTAACCTCGGCTTGCCAATCACTAATTCTCCTTTTCTAGACCGGAGCTCCCACTAAGTCCGGTGCCCCTGTTGCACGCCAGTCCCGAATGCGTAAGACGATCACTCGTTGCTACCACTCGCCAAGTGGGGTACTACAAAGGGGGGAGGGGGGCATAACGGCTTGCAACCCGAAGTCGTGGTCCTCTACTTACTTGCACGACGACTTGCAACCCAAAGTCATGGTCTACTACGGCCATGTCGACAATGTCATGGCCGGGACCACCGTGCGGGCGCTGTCAAACTAGGGTCGCATGATGCTAAAACCGGTGGTGCGCAGTACTGTGACTACCCGGACCGGGAGCTGTCACCGATGGTGACCAGAATTGCAACATGGGGCGGGGATGGTGGCGCTACTCGAGTGGCACCACACTATGCTACAATCAGTGTTGCATCCTGCTACAATCAGCGTCACGTTTTGCTACAATGCACAAGCCGACGTCAACTTTTTGCTACAACTGGCGGCACACCTGCCACAATCGGCATCATGTTTTGCTATAATTGGCATCACATTTTTGCTACAACCGGCATCACATCTTGTTATAACTAACAATGAGTTTTGCTACAACCAACTTTGCACCAGCCAGCCACCATGGGGTTGCTGCGACCCGTGCACGACAACCCTACGACGACCACCAGAGATATTGAAGGTTGGAGTATGTGACAAGTAGGGGATGCATCAGAATTTGAAAAGTCACGTTGAGTAGAATAAATAACAAAAATACATTATGGCAATGTCCTCGGAATGCTAGATATATTACAAAAAAAAGAGTGCAATTGTACATCGGCATTATGAGGCAAAGCGCACGAGGTGCTTCACGAATATATGTATGCCAAGCAAAGAAGGAGATGTTGATCACTGGTGCAGAGGGGAGCATATATAACCGGTCCTTATGATCGCCTTGTGGTAGGTACATCATATGGATGTCACTTTTTTTTTTGAGGGATATGGATATATGTACGAGGTGCTTCACGAATATATGGATGTCACTATTTCCCTCGTAAACCTGCTCTACCATCGAAACGTTTCTTCGGCCTTAGCTGAAGAAGAAGAAAAAATATGTTACGAGGTAGGACACCACTGGCAACAAAAACCCGTACTAGTAGCTAATATGAAGAGAGAGAAATACATACGTCATTGGTGTGGCCGCACTTCTTCTTGCGGCAGTTGGTAGCCCCCGGAGAAAGACGTCCATAGCACCTGTATAACAGTATATTAATCAATGGGGTGCGGACGGAGATGAAAAAAATCAAGCATGTACGTAGTATACTATAGGCGTGTCTGTGTAGTATGTTTGTATATATGTACGTACTTGCGGCAGATCATCTTGTTCTCGTTGTAGCTGAGCGCGAGCGCTAGGAGGGTGGGGTTGATGTGGGGGTACCAGCTTCGTTGCCGGAAGCCGCCGCGGAGGCCGAGAACGTGGTGCAGCGTCGACTCCTTGCCGATGCCGTAGTCGGCCAGCGTCCGGCCGTCCCCCTCGTCCAGCTGCTTCCCGGCGAAGACGAGCGACGGCAGCTGGTGCGGGTCCTGGGAGGCGGTGCCGGTGATCCCTTGCTTGCCCTGGATCTGAGCTTTGATGGTGTCGACGGTGTCGGTTCTCTTGACCTCGAGCGTGAGGGTCTGCCCGGTGATGGTCTTGACGAAGATCTGCATCGTCGTGGTCGTGGGTGGCGTTGGTTGCCGTGGGCAGCGCCGCGGAAGTAGGAAGTATATAGGGATCGATCGGGCGGGGGAACCGGCCGGAAACGCGATCGCTACGAAACCGAGTAGCCCACGGTAACCAACCGCAAATAAAACAAAGGTGACCGTCACGGATACAGTTTTGGAGAAAAATTGTCAAGTCAAATTTGGAAAGGATGGCGCGAGGACGTCCTCTCCCCCGACCTGGCGTGGACGACCTTGCCGTGAAGGGTGGTATCGGCTCGTGCTGCCGCACCGGCAAGCTCTATGAAGCCATGCATGCACTACTACCTTGCCAGGCGCCGGGGTGACCCGCATGAAGGTGGACCTTTTCAACATCGTGGAGTATGTGTGCGCCGACCACGGCGACCGCGTGGCGCTCGCCAAGGCCTCCTACGCGGGTCTCTCACACTCCATCGGCGGCAACTTCGCCGGCACGGCATCATCGCGATCATGCAGTAGTGCGACGACTTCTTGTTCCTCGGGACGTGCGGCAGGTGTCCATGGCGCGAGGCGGCGACGAGTTGTGGTTTGACGACTATTATGTCCGTCTACTGGCTTCAGGGCGTGCCCATGGCCAACTGCTCGTACAACAACCAACTAACTGGTGCGCCTCCCCTGACGGCACGCTGCCATGCCTCTTCAAGAACCATCCCTTTCATCACGAGACCATTCTGAAGATGTGGAATCCCAGCAAGGCAAAAATGAAAAACTTGACCTGTGGACGAAAAGAATTCACAAAGTGAATTGTTATTGAAAAAAATTCACTCAGCTGACTTTTTTGTGTAGCGTCCGACAGCTAAACGCCATACTACACTGTGCAGCGCCTAACTGACAGACGTTACACGCTTGACGAACGTTGCACCTCAGATTGTCTAAAATTGTTAAGTCAATGTGCAACGCCTGAGAGCTAGGCGCTATACTATACAGTGCAGTGCCTAGTGTCTAGACGTTGCACTAGTCCATATGCGCCGGTGCCGCGCTATGCCTAGCCAAAAATGTTTACGTGTACGGTGTACCATCAGTTTGCATGCATCGGTTAATTGGCACATGCACATGTGATATACCTATGAGGCCCCAGGACACTGTTCCCCACAGCTTTATACAGCACACAAGGAGACAGCAATGCCAGACAAAAATCTCAGGAACCCATGACACACTGTACCGAATCTCTCTCTCATGTGTCTTCACCAAGTGACACTTGCTAACAGAAATTTATGATTTACAACTTATTGTTTTTAAACACTTGGTAGAAATTTCTTGCGTCATTTGTATACATATCTGCATGATGGGGAAAGAGTGTAGTAATACCGAAGAAGGACACACGAATATGTCTCACGCATGTGGGGTCAGGTGTGCAGTGCGAGATAAAACTTCAGGGATTTTTCGTGGCTGATTCGAGGTATTTCAACAGCACACAGATACAGAAGATCCAACTAGAAAAAAAGCTGATTCTTGATAGGAACATATCAGAAGTAGCCCCATAGATCATAGCCAAAAACCCATGCATGCACTAGCTCGTAATGGTACTGCTTAATCTAACTAGCCGACCACCCATTCCGAGATTCAGTGCTACGAACCAATGCATAACGTGAACCCTATGCATATGCTTGAGTGGCCACTAGTGCAGCGCCCAGAGGCCGGGCGCTGCACTGTATAGTGCAACATCTAACTCTCAGACGTTGCACACTGACTTAACAATTTTCAGTCAGTTCGGTGCGGGACGCTGGTCAGACGTGTAACGCCTTTCAATTAGGCGTCGCACAGCCTAGTGTGACGTCTAATTATAGGGCGCTACACAAAAAGTCAGTTATGTGAAATTTTTTCATCAACAGTTTAGTTTGTGAATCTTTTTCGTCCATAGGTCAAATTTATTGTTTTTGCCTCCCAGCAAGGTATACCGGCAAGGCACTGCGTCTGATATGTACGAAGCCAGATGAGTTAGTGAGAGCGAATTTTTGGAACCGGGGCACAGCAGAACTTGAATCAAGAGCCAATAGGGAGAGGCCATTTCGCATTTCAGACCATTTTTTGGGTTAAGTTACAAAGTTTGAAACTTAGTACCCATAATATGTATATTTTTTATTTTTTTACAGATCATAAATGAACATATTTAAGTTTCAAACTTCGCACCCACATACCAGCAACTGATATCTACGGGCAGTGTTTTTTTTCTAGAAATTTTTAGACTTACAAAAAAATACGATTTTCTTGCACCGTAAGAAACTAGACTTTTCTTACTTTTTCTTGCAGGCCCTCCCTCCTCTCTCCCATTTGGCTACGGATTCAGGTTCAGATGTGCTTCCGTTGACGATTTTTGTGAGTGCGTAGATGGCACAAAGTCAGGGCCGTTTTTTAAATAAAATAAAAACAAACGGTCAGGCTAGTTTGTTGCTAGGACACATCCTAGGGCTTACAAACACAAGTCTAAGGGATTAATCTCCCGGAGTTACAATGCCCTCCCAAAGCTTGGTCTCCTCCTTGATTCTTGAAGTATCCAGGTTGATGGGGGAGGTGTGGTGGCGGAGGACACGACTATTTCCCTCTTTCCAAATTTCCCAGAAGACAAGCATGATCAAAGAAGCCAAAAAGCCTTCCTATCCTTTGCATGACGGATAACGAGCTTGGGCTCCTAAGAGATAAGTAGTTGTTCATGAGATGTGAGAGCTCTCTCTCCTCCTCGGTGCCCTGCCATATCCACATTTTGCGGTTACCAGTGTGACCTGTCCGTGAGATGTGAGAGCTCTCCCTCCTCCTTGGTGCAACGGACGTTAGGAGATAATGACGTGTGGCCGTTCACGCTTCAGAGGACATACTTTTTGTTGCATCTAACGAATCCATCTTCTCAACGGCTGGACGTGTGATCTTCCGAGACTGTCTGAACCTCCACCGCATGGTGTTGACCGGCCGGACGTTAGGAGATAACTAGATTTCTTTGTTAATTTGTACATAAATTTTAGTTTTGAAACTGATATGAGCTCTTGTATACATGAGATGAAACCAAACATCTAGATGAGAATACCAAATAAACAAATTGTGTGTGCGTGTGTGCGTGCGTGCGTGTGTGTGTGCGCGCGCGCGCGCAACAGAATCAGCGATATGTCTACGTTCACTGATGGTGGTTGCTTTTTAATACCATGCATCTGTTGAACTTATCATCGAATCTAACTTGCAACACAATTTCGAATGGTACAATTTATACCCTACAAGGTTCTATAAGTATGTCCATATAATAATACACTAAAATCACTACTAAAATATTAGTTAGACATTATTCTTTAGAAACTATTGACAAGATATTCAATGAAACTTAAATGTACACAACATGTGTGCATACTTATAAATATGTATGTATGCACTATATAATTTATGGAATTATCAAAAAATAATTCAAAGATATTTTTTGTTACATCACATAATTTAAATTTATCATAAATAGGACAATGGTTAATTATACTAACTAAATTATGAGTTTAACTATACAAACTAAATAATAAAATTATACTTCTTAAATTGTAATATGACATAAAATAAGATTAAATAAGTATAAAAGTTTGATATAAAACTATTTATTTTTTATTGTGGTATGACACAAAATAAGATTAAATATGATTGCATTGACTATAAAAGAGAAATCTTTAATTTGGGTGGAGAATTCATTTCATCAATCCAGTACGAGCTGCCAACTCATATCTTAACTCTCATACAATCCGAATATGTAAATTCTTAATGTTTAATCCTTGTCTTTTTTGAACTTACACAAAGAATGCAACAGTATGATATCGGTGAAGGAGCAAATAAACTCATATCTTATCTCTCATACAATTTATTAATTTTGTTGTTGATAGATCCAAATCTGTTAAGGTTGGCAACCTAACAGAAAAAACACTGAAGGAAATCAAAAACAATGATGATGTGGATCTAGACAAGGAGAGTTTTGCGAGAATGATAAGAAACGAAGTGCTCTTTGGAAAGGCAATACCAAACATATTTTTGAGTGGCTTTCGATGTTGTTGAAGGGTGAACCCACAGAACTATTATACTGCTGAAAGATCGTGGATGTCGCCTAGAGGGGAGGGGGGGGGGTGAATAGGCGCTTTAAAATAATTATGGTTTAGGCTTGAACAAATGCGGAATAAACCTAGCGGTTAATTTGTCAAGCACAAAACCTACAACAACTAGGCTCACCTATGTGCACCAACAACTTATGCTAAGCAAGATAAACTACTAGGTGATAGCAAGATATATGACAAGAACCAATATGGCTATCACAAGGTAAAGTGCATAAGTAAAGAGCTCGGGAAAGAGATAACCGAGGCACGCTGGAGACGACGATGTATCCCGAAGTTCACACCCTTGCGGATGCTAATCTCCGTTTGGAGCGGTGTGGAGGCACAATGCTCCCAAGAAGCCACTAGGGCCACCAGTAATCTCCTCACGCCCTCGCACAATGCAAGATGCCGTGATTCAACTAAGGGACCCTTGAGGGCAGTCACCGAACCTGCATAAATGGCAACCCTTGGGGCGGTCACCGAACCCAGACACTTTGGCAACCCTTGGGGCGGTCACGGTACCGTCAAAATTGCTCGGGCGATCTCCACAACCTAATTGGAGACCTCGACGCTTGCCGGAGCTTTACACCATAATGATTAAGCTCAACACCACCAACTGCCTAGGGCGCCCAAGCACCCAAGAGGAACAAGCTCAAGGGCACCAAGCACCCAAGAGTAATAAGCTACTCAACTTGTAACTTCCACGTATCACCGTGGAGAACTCAAACCGATGCACCAAATGCAATGGCAAGGGCACACGGAGTGCCCAAGTCCTTCTCTCCCAAATCCCACCAAAGCAACTAATGCTAGGGAGGAAAATGAGAGGAAGAACGAAAGAGGAACACGAAGAACTCCAAGATCTAGATCCAAGGGTTCCCCTCACTTAGAGGAGAAAGTGATTGGTGGAAACGTGGATCTAGATCTCCTCTCTCTTTTCCCTCAAAAACTAGCAAGAATCCATGGAGGGATTGAGAGTTAGCAAGCTCGAAGAAGGTCAACAATGGGGGAAGAACACGAGCTCAAAGGGATAAGGTTGAATGGGGAAGAAGACCCCCTTTTGTAGGAGCTCCCGAATCCAACCGTTATGTTCACAGCCCGCACAGAGCGGTACTACCGCTAGGGCGGTAGAACCCTTCAAACACAACAGGGAGGAGGCAAAAGGCCAAAAGAACCTTCGAGCGGTAGTACCGCTCGTCCTCACGGTACTACCGCTCGACCACGGTACTACCGCAAATGGTAGCGGTACTACTCGCTATGAGCGGTACTAAAAAATACTACATGCCTACTTCCATTGAGCAAAACACGAGATTTTGGTCGGAGCGGTACTACCGCTTAGGAGCCGCGGTAGTACTGCTGCTGGGGCGGTACTACCGCTCAGGAGCCGCGGTAGTACTGCTCTGAGCGGTAGTAAAAATTACATCCGCTCTAGTCGCGGTAGTACCGCTGCAGCCTTTACCAAAACAGCCATAACTTTTGCAAACGGACTCGAATTCAACGAAACCAAGTTTGTTGGAAAGCTAGAAACAAGGGCTAACACAATCTTGAGAGAAATACCAATAATAAGCAAATGAGAAAAGGCCCAAAAGAAAATGGTGAGAACCCTTCCTCGGAAAAGACCGGTAAAACCTCCAACACCGAAAACATCATAGAAGACGCATGCAAACTCCGTTTCGATGAACTCAAGCTTGTCATAAAGATGACCATAAGCTCTAAGACTCACAAAGAGAACCAAACAAGAACCAAGAAACATGATGCAAGGATGCAATGGTTTGAGCTCTCGATTTAACGATACGATCAAGCTACTCACTTGAGAGCCCCCCTTGATAGTACGGCTATCGATCCTATAACCCGGTCTCCCAACTACCACCATGAGACCGGTAAAATAGAAAACCTATCAAGGGCAAACCTTTGCCTTGCACATGATCCACTTGAGCTAGATGATGACGATCTTGTCCTCCTCAAGATGGACCACCTTTCTTGATTGCGTTGGGTCGATGGAGACTAGATGATTGCTCCCCATACTCCACTATGGGCGAGCCACTCTTCGGCACATCTTCACAAGTCCATTGACACCACAATGGATGGCAAGCTTCAAGCACTTGATCTCTTCGTGATGCTCCACTTGAACTTGCACATGGCAATCTTGATGACGATCACCACTTGATGTCATCCTTTCCATGGGTTGTATGATATCTTCCTCTTGATGGAAGCCCATGGACACGTACCTAACCCCACGTAGACTCTCACATAGACCATGGGTTAGTACACAAAGTGCAATGGATAATGCTTACCATACCATGGGATCACTTGATCCCTCTCGGTACATCTTCTACGCTTTGTGAGTTGATCAACTTGATTCACTCTTGACTTAGTCTTGATCAACCTTGAATCTTTCCAACTCTCTTCGTTTGGATGATGTCTTGAAGGTAAACATGAATGATCACACAATCTTCTTATTCAAGACATGCTTGCAAGAAGCTCAACACTCACATGACCAATCTTTGGATAATTCCTTAATAGCACCTTGGTCAACACATAAACTCCTTGAAACCAACACATGGACTTCAAGAAATGCCTATGGACAAATCCTTCAAATATAACTCAATGCAACCATTAGTCCATAGAGAATGTCATCAGTTACCAAAACCACACATGGGGGCACCGCATGTCCTTTCAATCTCCCCCATTTTGGTAATTGATGACAATCACTTTCAAGAGAGTTTATATAGGGAATTATGCATCACCATGCAATTCAACAACCAATAGTGCATGCGTATGAGATGCAAATGCTAAGGAACAAAACCAAAGCAAGAGGAGATAACTCTCTAAACTTCTCCACAAAACTCTTCGAAACTTCTCCCCCATTGGCATCGATTGCCAAAATGGGCGAAAAGCTAAGAAGACCAATATAAATTGTGGTCCTCCATAAATTGTGTATTTCTCAACAAGAGAGTGGAATGCAATACACATATCCAGCAGTTAATACTTGGAGGAACACAAACTATATGAGGCCCAAAGATTGCAAAAGAATGATATGCCACAAAGACATAACAAAGAGAGAAACAAGCAATCAAGCAATCAAAAGATACCAATTGAACCAACTAGACCAAAGATCCTATGAGCCACATGAATGAAGGATATTATGATATGAGACGAGGAGTGTTCTAAAGAAACTAGAGAAGCTCCCCATGATTTGTGCACAAAAAGAATGTTTTGTAATTGGATACAAAGTGCACAAAATAGGATCATAGCTCCCCCAAAATAAATAGAAACTTACAACAAGTGCAAGTGAGCATATAGGAAACAAAGCCTAGTACTTGCAACAAACACATGGTTGAGAAACAAGTAAAAGAGGCAACTTAAGAATGGGCTCAACCAAAATGATGTGTGTGAGTCATGGCGAAGCACTTGAGAAGACTAAAATTAGGATGAGCATTAAGCATCAACATAGTCTTGAAAGAATGAGGCACACGGTGCAAGGCCTGTCATTCCCACACACAACTAGCAAATGGGTTCACAAGCTTACTAATAAGCATATAAAGAACTTATGCTTGTGACAACCCGTGGTGAAGATAGAAGATGAAAGCCTCATCAAGACGAGGGATGCCAATTAAGATGGCAAAAGCCTCGTAACGATAAGCATGAGGAAAATAATCTTCACCACACAAGAGTGCATCAAGATGCAACGATAGAGGACACACACTCAAGGCAAAAGCTTTCACGGAGCCACCAAAGAAATAACATAAGAAAGACAAGGTGGACGTGAAAGAAGGGATATCAACTAGAGATGTAATTTCTCTCAAGTGTATAAGGTTCTATGTAGACGAAATCATGATGATATATATATCTACAAAGAAGAATGTACACCCAAAATAGTTACAACACGAAGGAACAAGATATCCACAAGGAAGTCATAAATATACCAATAAGATATTTGCTTGAAAGCATAGAACTTGGCTAGATATGGTCTTATTGTATATAAATGAAGTCCAAACACACATCCATCAAGGGCATCACAACTAGCAACAAGAGATCATCGTTGGGATGCTTTGAGAAAGGAAACAAGTATCACAAGATATGAAATGAAAATCATGCCAAGATGCAACCTACACAAGGTTGAATGCAAGAGGAGAAAGCATGAATAGATACTTGTTACCGAGATATCATTGGAAGGTTGTAGTAGATACCAATTGAAGGTATATAGTAGTTCATTGATCATCCTAGCTTGACTCCAATATGCACATGGTGACAACACCTTCCTTGTGAGTGAGCCGAGCATCCAATGCATCTCCAAATGTTCCTAGAAGAACAACACAAACTAAACGGTACCCAAACTCATCGGGACCAAATATTTAGAAACACCAATACATAGGACAAACTCCACATAAATAGGTGCATATAGATATGAAAATGAATTTCATGCACCTCTCATCCAATTTGAGACTTGGTGGAGTTTCCCTATATATTGGGTCAAAGAAAGAAAGCATGCCAAATAAAATACATGAAGTAAACATGCATGCTCAAAACTTTCAAGAACCGAAACCAAATGAAAACGAGATGCAAAGAAAAAGGATACCAAATAGATAAATTATCACTTGGAAGATATCATTAAAGATACATCAAGGAATGAGATTGAAGGAAATATGCCCTAGAGGCAATAATAAAGTTATTATTTATTTCCTTATATCATGATAAATGTTTATTATTCATGCTAGAATTGTATTAACCGGAAACATAATACATGTGTGAATACATAGACAAACAGAGTGTCACTAGTATGCCTCTACTTGACTAGCTCGTTAATCAAAGATGGTTATGTTTCCTAACCATAGACATGAGTTGTCATTTGATTAACGGGATCACATCATTAGGAGAATGATCTGATTGACATGACCCATTCCGTTAGCCTAGCACTTGATCGTTTAGTATGTTGCTATTGCTTTCTTCATGACTTATACATGTTCCTGTAACTATGAGATTATGCAACTCCGTTTACCGGAGGAACACTTTGGGTGCTACCAAAGCGTCACAACGTAATCGGGTGATTATAAAGGAGTACTACAGGTGTCTCCAAAGGTACATGTTGGGTTGGCGTATTTCGAGATTAGGTTTTGTCACTCCGATTGTCGGAGAGGTATCTCTGGGCCCTCTCGGTAATGCACATCACTATAAGCCTTGCAAGCAATGTAGCTAATGAGTTAGTTACGGAATGATGCATTACGTAACGAGTAAAGAGACTTGCCGATAACGAGATTGAACTAGGTATTGGATACCGACGATCGAATCTCGGGCAAGTAACATACCAATGACAAAGGGAACAACGTATGTTGTTATGCGGTTTGACCGATAAAGATCTTCGTAGAATATGTAGGAGCCAATATGGGCATCCAGGTCCCGCTATTGGTTATTGACCGAGAATAGTTCTAGGTCATGTCTACATAGTTCTCGAACCCGTAGGGTCCGCACGCTTAAGGTTTCGATGACAACTATATTATGAGTTTATGAGTTTTGATGTACCGAAGGAATTCGGAGTCCCAGATGAGATCGGGGACATGACGAGGAGTCTCGAAATGGTCGAGACGTAAAGATCGATATATTGGACGACTATATTCGGAGTTCGGAAAGGTTCCGAGTCATTCGGGTATTTTTAGGAGTACCGGAGAGTTACGGGAATTCGCCGGGGAGTATATGGGCCTTATTGGGCCATACGGGAATAGAGAAGAGAGGCCAAAAGGAAAGAGGCCTGCGCCCCTTCTGGTCCGAATTGGACAAGGAGCAGCCCCTTTTCCTTCTCCCTCTCCTCCTCTTTCCTTCTCTCCTACTCCAACAAGGAAAGGAGGAGTCCTACTCCGGTGGGAGTAGGACTCCCTGGTGCGCCTCCTCCTAGGCCGCCACCCCTCCCTTGCTCCTTTATATACAGGCGGGGGGGCACCCCAAGACACAAGTTGATCTACGGATCTTTCCTTAGCCGTGTGCGGTGCCCCTTCCACCATATTCCACTTCGGTCATATCGTCATGAGCTTAAGCGAAGCCTGCGCCAGAGAAGTCATATCGTCGCGGAGCTTAGGCGAAGCCCTGCGTCGGTGGAGCATCAACATCGTCACCACGCCCGTTGTCTTGTGGAACTCATCCCCGACACTTTGCTGGATCGGAGTCCGGGATCGTCATCGAGCTGAGCGTGTGCAGAACTCGGAGGTGCCGACGTTCGGTGCTTGGATCGGTCGGATCGTGAAGACGTCGACTACATCAACCGCGTTGTTATAACGCTTCGCTTCGGTCTCACGAGTGCGTGGACGGACACTCTTCTCTCTCGTTGCTATGCCATCACCATGGTCTTGCGTGATCGTAGGAAATTTTTGAAAATTACTACGTTCCCCAATGATGGTATCGAGCCTGGTTTTATGCGTTGATGTCATATGCACGAGTAGAACACAAGTGAGTTGTGGGCGATACAAGTCATACTGCCTACCAGCATGTCATACTTTGGTTCAGCGGTATTGTGAGATGAAGCGGCCGGACCGACATTACGCCAGCGTGCGCTTACGCGAGACTGGTTTCACCGCTCCGAGCACTTTCGTTGCTTAAAGGTGACCGGCGGGTGTCTCTCTCTCTCACTTTAGTTGAACCGAGTATGGCTACGCCCGGTCCTTGAGAAGGTTAAAACGGAGTCTATTTGACAAACTATCGTTGTGGTTTTGATGCGTAGGTAAGAACGGTTCTTGCTCAGCCCGTAGCAGCCACGTAAAAAATTGCAACAACAAAGTAGAGGACGTCTAACTTGTTTTTGCAGGGCATGTTGTGATGTGATGTGGTCAAGGCGTGATGCTATATTTTATTGTATGAGATGATCATGTTTTGTAACCGAGTTATCGGCAATGGCGGGAGCCATATGGTTGTCGCTTTATTGTATGAAATGCAAGCGCCATGTAATTGCTTTACTTTATCACTAAGGAGTAGCGATAGTCGTAGAAGCAATAGTTGGCGAGACGACAACGATGCTACGATGGAGATCAAGGTGTCGGCGCCCGATGGCGATGGTGATCATGGCGGTGCTTGGCGATGGAGATCACAAGCACAAGATGATGATGACCATATCATATCACTTATATTGATTGCATGTGATGTTTATCCTTTATGCATCTTATCTTGCTTTGATTGACGGTAGCATTATAAGATGATCTCTCACTAAAATTATCAAGAAGTGTTCTCCACGAGTATGCACCGTTGCGAAAGTTCTTCGTCTTTGAGACACCACGTGATGATCGGGTGTGATAGGCTCTACGTTCAAATACAACGGGTGCAAAACAGTTGCACGCAGAATACTCAGGTTAAACTTGACGAGCCTAGCATATAACAGATATGGCCTCGGAACACGGAGACCGAAAGGTCGAGCGTGAATCATATAGTAGATATGATCAACATAGTGATGTTCACCATTGAAACTACTCCGTCTCACGTGATGATCGGACATGGTTTAGTTGATTTGGATCACGTAATCACTTAGATGACTAGAGAGATGTACATCTAAGTGGGAGTTCTTAAATAATATGATTAATTGAACTTTAACTTATCATGAACTTAGTCCTGGTAGTATTTTGCAAATTATGTTGTAGATCAATAGCTCGCGTTGTTGCTTCCCTATGTTTTTATATGTGTTCCTAGAGAAAATTGTATTGAAAAATGTTAGTAGCAATGATGCGGATTGGATCCGTGATCTGAGGTTTATCCTCATTGCTGCACAGAAGAATTATGTCCTTAATGCACCACTAGGTGACAGACCTATTGCAGGAGCAAATGCAGACGTTATGAACGTTTGGCTAGCTCAATATGATGACTACTTGATAGTTTAGTGCACCATACTTAACGGCTTAGAGTCGGGACTTCAAAGGCGTTTTGAACGTCATGGACCATATGAGATGTTCCAGGAATTGAAGTTAATATTTCAAGCAAATACCGAGTTGAGAGATATGAAGTCTCCAACAAGTTCTATAGCTAAAAGATGGAAGAGAATCGCTCAACTAGTGAGCATGTTCTCAGATTGTCTGGGTACTTCAATCGCTTGAATCAAGTGGGAGTTAATCTTCCAGATAAGACAGTGATTAACAGAATTCTCTAGTCACCATCACTAAGTTACTAGAACTTCGTGATGAACTATAGTATGCAAGGGATGACGAAAACGATTCCCGAGCTCTTCGTGATGTTGAAATCGACGAAGGTAGAAATCAAGAAAGAGCATCAAGTGTTGATGATTGACAAGACCACTAGTCTCAAGGAAAAGGGCAAAGGGAAGAAGGGGAACTTCAAGAAGAACGGCAAGCAAGTTGCTGCTCGAGTGAAGAAGCCCAAGTCTGGACCTAAGCACGAGACTAAGTGCTTTTTGCTGCAATGGAACTGGTCACTAGAAGCGGAACTACCCCAAGTATTTGGCGGATAAGAAGGATGGCAAAGTGAACAAAGGTATATTTGATATACAGATTATTGATGTGTATTTTACTAGTGTTCGTAGCAACCCCTCGGTATTTGATACTGGTTCAATTGCTAAGAGTAGTAACTTGAAACGGGAGTTGCAGAATGAACAAAAACTAGTTGAAGGGGAAGTGACGATGAGTGTTGGAAGTAGTTCCAAGATTGATATGATCATCATCGCACACTCCCTATACTTTCGGGATTAGTGTGGAACCTAAATAAGTGTTATTTGGTGTTGAGCATAAATATGATTTGATCATGTTTATTGCAATACGGTTATTCATTTAAGTTAGAGAATAAATTGTTGTTCTGTTTACATGAATAAAACCTTATATGGTTACACACCCAATGAAAATGGTTCATTGGATCTCGATCATAGTGATACACATATTCATAATATTGAAACCAAAAGATGCAAAGTTAATAATGATAGTGCAACTTATTTGTGGCACTGCCGTTTAGGTCATATTGGTGTAAACGCATGAAGAAAACTCCATCTGATGGACTTTTGGAATCACTTGATTATGAATCATTTGATGCTTGCGAACCGTGCCTTTTGGGCAAGATGACTAAAAATCCGTTCTCGGAACAATGGAACAAGCTACTGACTTATTGGAAATAATACATACCGATGTATGCGATTCAATGAGTGTTGATGCTCGTGGCAAGTATCATTATTTTCTGACCTTCACAGATGATTTGAGCAGATATGCGTATATCTTCTTGATGAAACATAAGTCTGAAATAGTTGAAAAGTTCAAAGAATTTCTGAGTGAAGTAGAAAATCATCATAACAAGAAAATAAAGTTTCGCGATCTGATCGTGGAGATGAATATTTGAGTTACGAGTTTGGTCTTCAATTAAAACAAAGTGGAATAGTTTCACAGCTCACGCCACCTGGAACACCACAACGTTATGGTGTGTCCGAACGTCGTAACCGTACTTTATTTTGATATGGTGCGATCAATGATGTCTCTTACCGATTTACCAATATCGTTTTAGGGTTATGCATAAGAGACAGCTGCATTCACGTTTAATAGGGCACCATCTAAATCCGTTGAGACGACACCATATGAACTATGGTTTAACGATGAAACCTAAGCTGTCGTTTCTTAAAAGTTTGGAGTTGTGATACTTATGTGAAAAAGTTTTTCACCTGATAAGCTCGAACCCAAATCGGAGAAGTGTGTCTTCATAGAATACCCAAAGGTAACTATTGGTTACACCTTCTATCACAGATCCGAAGGCAAGTTTTTCGTTGCTAAGATGGATCCTTTCTAGAGAAGAAGTTTCTCTCGAAAGAAGTGAGTGGGAGGAAAGTAGAACTTGATGAGGTAATTGTACCTTCTCCCTTATTGGAAAGTAGTTCATCACGTAAATCAGTTACGGTGATTCCTACACCAATTAGTGAGGAAGTTAATGATGATGATCATGAAACTTGAGATCAAGTTGCTACCAAACCTCGTAGGTCTTCCGGAGTAAGATCCGCACCAGAGTGGTACGGTAATCATGTTCTGGAAGTCATGTTACTAGACCATGATGAACCTACAAACTATGAGGAAGCGATGATGAGCCCAGATTCCGCGAAATGGCTTGAGGCCATAAAATCTGAGATATGATCCATGTATGAGAACAAAAGTATGGACTTTGATTGACTTGCTCGATGATCAGCAAGCCATGTTAAATAAATGGATCTTCAAGAGGAAGACGGACAACGATAGTAGTGTTACTATCTACAAAGCTCGACTTGTCACAAAAAGGTTTTCGACAAGTTCAAGGTGTTGACTACAATGAGATTTTCTCAACTGTAGCGATGCTTAAGTCTGTCCGAATCATGTTAGCAATTGCCACATTTTATGAAATCTGGCAAATGGATGTCAAAACTACATTCTTTAATGGATTTATTAAAGAAGAGTTGTATATGATGCAACCAGAAGGTTTTGTCAATCCTAAAGGAGCTAACAAAATGTGCAAGCTCCAATGATCCATCAATGGACTGGTGCAAGCATCTCGGAGTTGGAATATACGCTTTGATGTGTTGATCAAAGCATATGATTTTATCTGAGACTTTTGGAAAGGCCTGTATTTACAAGAAAGTGAGTGGGAGCACTACAACCTTTACGATAAAGTATATGTGAATGACATATTGTTGATCGGAAATAATGTAGAATTATTCCGCAAAGCATAAAGGAGTGTTTGAAAGGAGTTTTTTCAAAGAAAGACCTCGGTGAAGCTGCTTACATATTGAGCATCAAGATCTATAGAGATAGATCAAGACGCTTGATAAGTTTTTTCAATGAATACATACCTTGACAAGATTTTGAAGTAGTTCAAAATGGAACAGTGAAAGAAAGAGTTCTTACCTGTGTTACAAGGTGTGAGATTGAGTAAGACTCAAAACCCGACCACGGCAGAAGATAGAAAGAGAATGAAAGTCATTCCCTATGCATCAGCCATAGGTTCTATAAAGTATGTCATCTTGTGTACCAGATCTATTGCATACCCTACCACTAAGCTTGGCAAGGGAGTGCAATAGTGATCTAGGAGTAGATCAATGGACAGCGGTCAAAATTATCCTTAGTAGAATAAGGATGTGTTTCTCGATTATGGAAGTGAAAAAGGTTCGTCGTAAAGGGTTACGTCGATGCAAGTTTTAAACACTAATCTAGATGACTCCGAGTCTCAATCTGGATACATATTGAAAGTGGGAGCAATTAGCTAGAGTAGCTCCGTGCGAGCATTGTAGACATAGAAATTTGCAAAATATATACGGATCTGAATGTGGCGAGACCCGTTGACTAAACTTCTCTCACAAACAAAACATGATCACACCTTATTACTCTTTGGGTGTTAATAACATAGCGATGTGAGCTAGATTATCGACTCTAGTAAACCCTTTGGGTGTTGGTCACATGTCGATGTGAACTATGGGTGTTAACCACATATAGATGTGAACTATTGATGTTAAATCACATGGCGATGTGAACTAGATTATTGACTCTAGTGCAAGTGGGAGACTGAAGGAAATATGCCCTAGAGGCAATAATAAAGTTATTATTTATTTCCTTGTATCATGATAAATGTTTATTATTCATGCTAGAATTGTATTAACTGAAACATAATACATGTGTGAATACATAGACAAGCAGTGTCACTAGTATGCCTCTACTTGACTAGCTCGTTAATCAAAGATGGTTATGTTTCCTAACCATAGACATGAGTTGTCATTTGATTAACGGGATCACATCATTAGGAGAATGATCTGATTGACATGACCCATTCCGTTAGCCTAGCACTTGATCGTTTAGTATGTTGCTATTGCTTTCTTCATGACTTATACATGTTCCTGTAACTATGAGATTATGCAACTCCCGTTTACGGAGGAACACTTTGGTGCTACCAAACGTCACAACGTAATCGGGTGATTATAAAGGAGTACTACAGGTGTCTCCAAAGGTACATGTTGGGTTGGCGTATTTCGAGATTAGGTTTTGTCACTCCGATTGTCGGAGAGGTATCTCTGGGCCCTCTCGGTAATGCACATCACTATAAGCCTTGCAAGCAATGTAGCTAATGAGTTAGTTACAGAATGATGCATTACGTAACGAGTAAAGAGACTTGCCAGTAACGAGATTGAACTAGGTATTGGATACCGACGATCGAATCTCGGGCAAGTAACATACCAATGACAAAGGGAACAACGATGTTGTTATGCGGTTTGACCGATAAAGATCTTCGTAGAATATGTAGGAGCCAATATGGGCATCCAGGTCCCGCTATTGGTTATTGACCGAGAATAGTTCTAGGTCATGTCTACATAGTTCTCGAACCCGTAGGGTCCGCACGCTTAAGGTTTCAATGACAATTATATTATGATTTTATGAGTTTTGATGTACCAAAGGAGTTCGGAGTCCCAGATGAGATCGGGGACATGACGAGGAGTCTCGAAATGGTCGAGACGTAAAGATCGATATATTGGACAACTATATTAGGAGTTCGGAAAGGTTCCGAGTCATTCGGGTATTTTTAGGAGTACCGGAGAGTTACGGGAATTCGCCGGGGAGTATATGGGCCTTATTGGGCCATACGGAATAGAGAAGAGAGAGGCCAAAGGAAAGAGGCCTGCGCCCCCTTGGTCCGAATTGGACAAGGGAGCAGCCCCTTTTCCTTCTCCCTCTCCTCCTCTTTCCTTCTCTCCTACTCCAACAAGGAAAGGAGGAGTCCTACTCCGGTGGGAGTAGGACTCCCCCTGGTGCGCCTCCTCCTAGGGCAGCCACCCTCCCTTGCTCCTTTATATCTGAGGCAGGGGGCACCCCAAGACACAAGTTGATCTACGGATCTTTCCTTAGCCGTGTGCGGTGCCCCCTTCCACCATATTCCACTTCGGTCATATCGACGAGGAGCTTAGGCGAAGCACTGCGCCAGAGAAGTCATATCGTAGCGGAGCTTAGGCGAAGCCCTGCGTCGGTGGAGCATCAACATCGCCACCACGCCGTTGTCTTTGGCGGAACTCATCCCCGACACTTTGCTTTGGATCGGAGTCCGGGATCGTCATCGAGCTGAGCGTGTGCGTAACTCGGAGGTGCCGTCGTTCGGTGCTTGGATCGGTCGGATCGTGAAGACGCATTTACTACATCAACAGCGTTGTTATAACGCTTCCGCTTTCGGTCTCACGAGTGCGTGGACGGACACTCTTCCCTCTCGTTGCTATGCCATCACCATGGTCTTGCGTGATCGTAGGAAATTTTTTGAAAATTACTACGTTCCCCAACAGAGATATCCATTGATACACACGAAATGAAGGATGTCAAACTCCCAAGAGAGAGAATGGTTCCAAACAAACCAAGCCCTCTACAAAGTTTCATGATGGCACAAAGTACCAAAAAGAAATGGCTTGCCTTCCACAAACACACACTTGATAAGGATCACAAGATGAGCGTTTTAGAGAAAATAGGATAGCTCCCGACGAGTTGTGCATTACATAGGATTTGCATTTGAATACAAAATGCACAAGGTGGGATCACCACTTTCACTATATCTAGAAAACACTAGACAAGAACAAGAAATAAACAAGATCCACAAGTGGTAGGTAAGACAAAGGGAGTTGACACAAACTTGGCAAGAGGAAAGGCAAATAAAAACAAAAGCCAATGTAAAGATGATCAATAAATTCTACCACACATAAGTGACTACCAATTGTCAAAAGACAAAAAAGTATATGGAAATAATTCCCGGTGGTAGATACCAAGGATATCCAACATCATCTTCACAACAAACACAAGCAAATTGCAACTTGTAGAGCTATCATGCCACCTAGGAACAACATAATTTACAATATCAATTCTAGGTGACAATATCTCAAATGTACACATTTTCTAGGCTAGTAATACACACATAGCATATTACTCCCCCATAATGTGATACCAAATAAAGATACACAAGAGGCAATTAAAAGGATCCAACAAGAGATAATTAATGGAAAATTTAGAATTTGAATTTCTCATGAGAGATATACCACCTAGAGACTAGATAATCTTGAAATATCAATACTAGATGGTATTACTCATGTACACACATTTATAGGATTGTGAGGTGCATAAAGCCCATCACTCCCCCATAATGGGATATTCCATTAATCTCTCACAAGAGCCAACTAAGAAATAAACAAGATGCAAAAGGCTCAACACACAACACACATGTACATGATGTGCAAACCAACATGCACATACTTGATTTCTCAAGATAAGCAATTTTGAAGCACAACATATACAAGCACATGCAAGATACAAAACCACAACATGCTAAGGGAGAAGTAACTTTTAATGTAAGCAATTTAAGCACGAGTTACCGCAAGAAGGAACATTGGATATATGATAGAAAGATAATCCGAATGACTTGGCTTGACACAATATGAATGATGAGGACCCCTTAAATCTTCACAATGTAGCCAAGTCTCCAATGACCTCCAACAACACCTATTGATCAAGTTTGAGCTAGTTGGTCCCCAACCAAGTTGGGTCCTAAGAGGTTAGTCACAATAGGCTTGGCCACCCAAATGGTTCTTTTCTTGACACCACTTTGAGTACCAACAAACTTGGCAAACACATTGCCAACCTTATCCTTCCCAAGAGAATAGACATCATCAATAATAATTGGGTTGGATAAGTTACCACTAGTGCCTGACGACGCGCCGTGGCCTTCCTCACGACATCCGTAGCAACGTCTACTCTTCACTTTCTTCTCACTTGATTTCTCAATAAGAGAAGCATTAACTTGAGTCTTCTTGGGAAGTGGCCTCTCTTCAACTTGAGGTTGAGCATGAGATTGAACTTGTGCCCTCTTCCCTTGTTGCTTGACAATAATGGCCTTCTTCTTCAATGGGCAAGATCTAACATGATGCCCTTCTACTTTGCACTTGAAGCAAACAATCTTGGCCGATTTCTTGACTTGTTCTTGGCCCTTCTTTTTGTTCATCTTGGACTTCTTCTTCTTATTGGAGTTGAATCCAAGTCCACCTTTGTCATTGGGGATTTTGCACACTCAAGATATTGTTGAGTGTGGATTTCCTTCATGACTCTTTTCCAAGTCTTTCTTCAAAGAAGTGACTTGGGCCTTGAGCTCTTTGATTTCCTCTACATGGTTAGTCTCAATACAAGTACTAGAGGAAGTATAAGCTTCATTGTTAGAGCAACAAGGCAAGGAAAGCAATTCATCACAAGATGTACCAACATTGTGAGTAGATGAATTACAAGGACTAGCACATATCAATATAGCATTTTGACTAGAAGTAGTGCTAGTATCCACATGAGGATCACTAGATGTTACCTTAGCAAGCATGGCCTCATGAGCTATCATTAGCACATTATGGGATACTATAAGATAGTCATGAGAGTTTGAGAGCTTTTCATGGCTTTCTTCCAATTTCCCATAATTTCTAGATAGCAACTCAAGTTGAGCCCATAGCTCAACATTCTCCTTCAAAATGGATGCTTCACAAGAGATAGAGTTAGTAGCACAAGCATCATCATCAGCAAAAAGAGGAGAAGACAACTTGGCAAGCTCTTTTGAATATGAAGCTTTAAGTTGAGCATGAGACTCGGTGATTTTGATGAGCTCACTCTTAATGACCCTTGAGCCATTTTCGAGGTGCTCAAAGTCCTCAAGGAGTTTAGCATGCACAACTTCAAGCTCCTCATTTTAGTTTCAAAATCATTGGCCACCTCAAGAGCTCTATCACGAGATTCCCTCACTCTAGATAATTCTAGAGCAAAAGTCTCCTCAAGAGATTCCTTGGTGGTTTGTTCAAGTTCAAGAGCTTGAGAGAGGTCCATAATCTCATTAGCGTAATCACGCTCATGACCTTCCATTTTATCAATGGTGACCTCATGCTCCTCAAGACGAGATTCCAACTCATCAATATATTTCTTGCCCTCAATAGCAATAGACATGATTTCCATGAAGTTGGAGCGAGCAATTTTATTCTTAAGAAGAGCTTTAAAAATCATTTCCCCTTAATTTTTAAGGAGGCAACATCATCACTCTCTTCATCATAATCAACATCATCATCACTCTTGCCATCATCAATATCATCACAAGATATATTGGGATTCAAAGTGGGAGATACCTTTGAAGCCTTGGCCATAAGGCAAAATGCAGTAGATGATGATATAGGATCCCTTGAAGCACCATTCAAGACCACATCTTGTTCCATGGAGTGTTGGGTTTCATCTACATTGTTAGCACAACAACTCGAGGAAATACATGCATTTTTATCATGGCAACAAGATATAGCAAGCATATCATCATGAGATTTAGTCAAGCAATTTCTACATGATATGCAAGGACTATCAACACAAGCAAGTGAAACATTTGGAGTGCTCAAGTGCTAAGGCCCAAAAGACGGAGCATTGCAATAATATAGTGATGAAGAATCATCCACAAAAAGCACACTATCATCATTGCAATGATCGACACTACTCACCATATCATTACCTTGTGGCAAACCACATGTAGGTGAAGTAGAAGAAGTTGAGAAGACTATACTGACGGAGGTGGAGGGAGAACAATCATCCCTACAAATCTTGGACACACCATATTTATCTTGAAGCTTCGTCCACAACTCATGAGCATCCCAGAACGACATGAGTTGAAATATAACTACATTGCTCAAAGCATCGAAAATCACATTAGAAGCTTGAGCATTGAGATAAGAGTTTTCTCTTCCTCCAAAGATAATCTTTGGGGATCCTTTGGAGGAGAAAAACCCATATCTACAATTCGCTCCAAATTTGGGTCCATGACCCTAAAGAAATTAAGCATAAATTACCCAAACATCAAAATTTGTGCCATCGAAACTAAGAGTGTCAGAGAATCCTAATCCCCTAGTCGACATATTTACTCTCTAGGCGGTTAAGCCCAACAAAGAGAGACGAGGCTCTGATACCAATTGAAAGATCGTGGATGTCACCTAGAAGGGGGGGGGTGAATAGGCGCTTTAAAATAATTATGGTTTAGGCTTGAACAAATGCGGAATAAACCTAGCGGTTAATTTGTCAAGCACAAAACCTACAACAACTAGGCTCACCTATGTGCACCAACAACTTATGCTAAGCAAGATAAACTACTAGGTGATAGCAAGATATATGACAAGAACCAATATGGCTATCACAAGGTAAAGTGCATAAGTAAAGAGCTCGGGAAAGAGATAACCGAGGCACGCGGAGACGATTTATGTATCCCGAAGTTCACACCCTTATGGATGCTAATCTCCGTTTGGAGCGGTGTGGAGGCACAATGCTCCCAAGAAGCCACTAGGGCCACCGTAATCTCCTCACGCCCTCGCAGAATGCAAGATGCCGTGATTCCACTAAGGGACCCTTGAGGGCGGTCACGAACCCGTACAAATGGCAACCCTTGGGGCGGTCACCGAACCCGTACACTTTGGCAACCCTTGGGGCGGTCACGGTACCCGTCAAATTGCTCGGGCGATCTCCACAACCTAATTGGAGACCCGACGCTTGCCGGAGCTTTACACCACAATGATTAAGCTCGAACACCACCAACCGTCTAGGGCGCCCAAGCACCCAAGAGGAACAAGCTCAAGGGCACCAAGCACCCAAGAGTAATAAGCTTCTCAACTTGTAACTTCCACGTATCACCGTGGAGAACTCAAACCGATGCACCAAATGCAATGGCAAGGGCACACGGAGTGCCCAAGTCCTTCTCTCCCAAATCCCACCAAAGCAACTAATGCTAGGGAGGAAAATGAGAGGAAGAACGAAAGAGGAACACGAAGAACTCCAAGATCTAGATCCAAGGGGTTCCCCTCACTTAGAGGAGAAAGTGATTGGTGGAAGCGTGGATCTAGATCTCCTCTCTTTTCCCTCAAAAACTAGCAAGAATCCATGGAGGGATTGAGAGTTAGCAAGCTCGAAGAAGGTCAACAATGGGGGAAGAACACGAGCTCAAAGGGATAAGGTTGAATGGGGAAGAAGACCCCCTTTTATAGGAGCTCCCGAATCCAACCGTTATGTTCACAGCCAAGACAGAGCGGTACTACCGCTCAAGGAGCGGTACTACCGCTTAGGCGGTAGAACCCTTCAAACACACAACAGCGAGGAGGCAAAAGGCCAAAGAACCTTCGAGCGGTAGTACCGCTCGTCCTCACGGTACTACCGCTCGACCTCACGGTACTACCGCAAATGGTAGCGGTACTACTGCTTATGCGGCGGTACTAAAAAATATACATGCCTACTTCCGCTGAGCAAAACACGAGATTTTGGTCCGGAGCGGTACTACCGCTTAGGAGCCGCGGTAGTACTGCTCTGGAGCGGTACTATCGCTCAGGAGCCGCGGTAGTACTGCTCTGGAGCGGTAGTAAAAATTACATCCGCTCTAGTCGCGGTAGTACCGCTGCAGCCTTTACCAAAACAACCACAACTTTTGCAAACGGACTCCGAATTCGATGAAACCAAGTTTGTTGGAAAGCTAGAAACAAGGGCTAACACAATCTTGAGAGAAATACCAATAATAAGCAAATGAGAAAAGGCCCAAAAGAAAATGGTGAGAACCCTTCCTCGGAAAAGACCGGTAAAACCTCCAACACCGAAAACATCATAGAAGACGCATGCAAACTCCGTTTCGATGAACTCAAGCTTGTCATAAAGATGACCATAAGCTCTAAGACTCACAAAGAGAACCAAACAAGAACCAAGAAACATGATGCAAGGATGCAATGGTTTGAGCTCTCAACGAACGATACGATCAAGCTACTCACTTGAGAGCCCCCCTTGATAGTACGGCTATCGATCCTATAACCCGGTCTCCCAACTACCACCATGAGACCGGTAAAATAGAAAACCTATCAAGGCAAACCTTTGCCTTGCACATGATCCACTTGAGCTAGATTATGACGATCTTGTCCTCCTCAAGATGGACCACCTTTCTTGATTGCGTTGGGTCGATGGAGACTAGATGATTGCTCCCCATACTCCACTATGGGTGAGCCACTCTTGACACATCTTCACAAGTCCATTGACACCACAATGGATGGCAAGCTTCAAGCACTTGATCTCTTCGTGATGCTCCACTTGAACTTGCACATGGCAATCTTGATGACGATCACCACTTGATGTCATCCTTTCCATGGGTTGTATGATATCTTCCTCTTGACGCAAGCCCATGGACACGTACCTAACCCCACATAGACTCTCACATAGACCATGGGTTAGTACACAAAGTGCAATGGATAATGCTTACCATACCATGGGATCACTTGATCCCTCTCGGTACATCTTCTACGCTTTGTGAGTTGATCAACTTGATTCACTCTTGACTTAGTCTTGATCAACCTTGAATCTTTCCAACTCTCTTCGTTTGGATGATGTCTTGAAGGTAAACATGAATGATCACACAATCTTCTTATTCAAGACATGCTTGCAAGAAGCTCAACACTCACATGACCAATCTTTGGATAATTCCTTAATAGCACCTTGGTCAACACATAAACTCCTTGAAACCAACACATGGACTTCAAGAAATGCCTATGGACAAATCCTTCAAATATAACTATGCAACCATTAGTCCATAGAGAATGTCATCAATTACCAAAACCACACATGGGGGCACCGCATGTCCTTTCAACTGCCATATTGGGTTGCTTGATGATTTCTTAGGAGGACATATCCTGATGACCCTATATGATAGGTTGATTGATCTAGAGAAAGATGATCCAGAAGTGTATAATTCTGTAATCCGTGCATTACCACAGTATAATGGATGGCAGATAAAGACCAAATTTCTAAGAAACTCATTTCTGGAGCAGACTTTCTCCTACGAAGATAAAACAGGGAAGAGAACCATCTACAAAGATAATGTGAGGGGATTGCTTCACCTCCTTAGAAATTGCAAGAGGCATGCAACCATTTCTGTTGAGTTGTTCAGCTGCATCATTGGTCAGTACTTCAGGCGAATTGCCTCGGATTTTCAAAGAGCGATGCATAAGATTGGATGCCTTCAGAAATTGAATCTCCATTATATACTTAACTAAGGTATACACTCAACCTGCAGTGCATAGTATGGCACAAAGTCTCAGGGGTATTGAGAAAACTGAATTGCTTGCTAGTATATAGTTTTGTCTAGAAAAAACATGTAACTATTCATAACTGTTTACTTGTATGTTACTCTCCAATACTCACTGCAGATACTTTAGGTTACCGTGCAGAAAACTTGATAAGTAATTAAACTTGTTAATGACACTGGATTAAGAAAACAATGTTAGTTACAACTGATATAATGCATGTATAGTTTATTGTTAAGGACACTGGATTGTATGGCATAACTTGATTTAATATGGTGGTCCATTTTCGCAATTCCTAGTTCTCAACTCAAATAGTCTTTTTACTGAATGCTCTTTTTACTACAGTGTTTCTTTTTACCGCACTTACTTTTGAGTATTTTGAAAGCCAAACATTCATGTATTAAATTCTGAAGATGCAGTATTCTGCAGAGTGTATTCTTATTCACGTTGGTGGGATGTTTTACCACTTTGTGCATCTTATAAGCTAATATCCCCTGCAGGCTTTACACAGAGCAATATTACATAAATGAAATGCAGTCCGATGGCATTCCAGAAATGCAAAGGTCTAACCTTGTTTCCTGCATAATATAGGTATCTTGGCCCATTCGTTTCATGATTCTTTTAGTTACATTGTAAATAGATAAGTAGATATCATATACTTACCATAACTCGCAGTTATCAACATATTATTTTATTAGTACGCAGTGTTTCAAACAGAATGGTTTTTGCTGAATGTTATAATCACCCTACCTTTTGGTGCCTATGCCATACTGAATCTAGAAGCAATTATAGTTTCTGTTTGTTGTGGAACTACCTTATTTTTCTTGTTTTTAGGCAGAGCCAGACATAATATAGTGATTGGATTCTGCACTCAATGGTGTCTTCTCATTTTTGGTTAAGTGCTTAAAACTTCGTCGTCATTGGTTTCTACTTTTGTTCATTGTTCATGGTGAAATGAAGCATGGAATTAACAGGATCGTAGTGCTGAAAGACGGGAATATCCTAGGAAAGCCTACTTGTTGTTCATGACTAGTTTTGACCATTCTTTTGCTCATCTTTTTTTGGTTGGCATGGAATGAACTGTGAATGTTGTGACGACATGTCGTTATATCTTGTGGTTGTTGGTTTATAGGCTGTAGTATGGCCAGATGAACAATGTCGAAACTTGCAAAGAACGACTTTTGGAACTTTTCATGCTTCTGCTGTTGAGATGTCGATGATTCCTCCCTGCCTTGTTGTTATATTGTTCATCTCCATGTTTATACACTTGTTCTCAAACACTATTGTCTGTGTCCTATTCTTTCTTCTGCACTCACCTGAGTATTTCTCTTGGTGATGTTTTTGTTTGCAGATTTCTTGAAGCTATCCGGTGAAAGTGTTCAAAGATATTTAGTGACTATTCTAACGCCGTCTTAGCAGCAGAAAAGAGACCGAAGTTGAAGCCATAAAGTATAAAGGCGTTCCTAAAGGGCTGGTGACTGCTGACTTTTTTGGAAAGCTATATGAAAATCTTGATCATACTGTTTAAGTCACATAGGCATTGGATCAATCACAGAAATGTGACAATTTTAATAGAACACAATGCTTATTCTTGCTGGCCTTTTAGCTGTAATTATTATTATCCTTGATATTATGAGGTTTTGTGTGACTCGACTTGTAAAATTGTTGAGGTGGGTTTAATTACTTCATAATTTTCCTCATTATTTTTGTATTTCATTTCCTATTTTGTTGTTGAAATGCCCAAATTATTATCTATCTCTTTGCAGTAATTTGTGTCATTCCTGATTTTTTTCAAGGAAAATATGGGATTTTTATTTTCTGTGCAATTGATACGACAATCCTTTGGAAAAACAGTATTAGTATCAATATGTTGTATTTCCAGAAAAAAATATCTTCCTTCCAACGTAATTATCTATCTCTTTGCAGTAATTTGTGTCATTCCTGATTTTTTTTCAAGGAAAATATGGGATTTTTATTTTCTTGTGCAATTGATACGACAATCCTTTGGAAAAACAGTATTAGTATCAATATGTTGTATTTCCAGAAAAAATATCTTCCTTCCAACGTAATTATCTATCTCTTTGCAGTAATTTGTGTCATTCCTGATTTTTTTCAAGGAAAATATGGGTTTTTATTTTCTGTGCAATTGATACGACACTCCTTTGGAAAAACAGTATTAGTATCAATATGTTGTATTTCCAGAAAAAAAAACATCTTCCTTCCAACGTAATTTCCTTCATGGCATTCTTTTGGCCATGATCTCCCCTATTTCCCCTTGTTGTCCAAATTGTGGTGGGGTTATCTCCCCCGACCCCCATGGTGGGAGGGGATCCCGGGCTAATGGAATTCCCCCCTCATTGGCTTAGAACCCTGGGATATCTTCCCCTAGAAACCAAATAAGACCTCAATGTATCAACTTCCTAGAGGGGAAAATGACCTACGAAAGAAATACGAAGTTGAGTTACCTTGGGTTTAATCTTTGTACAAGTTTTTGCCTTGTGTTCAACGTTATGTTCACTGAACAGGTTTAGAGCTGTGAGTTGCACTTGGAAATTTTGAATATGAGTGCACAAGAATGAGGATGTAACTGGATTCCACGGGAAGCACAGCTCCATAAACTTCATGACAATAAAATATTATTTCCCAAACATCTCCACGGGAAGCACAGCTCCATAAGCTCAATTTAAGTCCTTCGAGTTACTGGTTTGCAATCTGTAATGTTACAGATAATAAATAGAAGCTGGGCATTCTATTAGAGCTTCAACCACTTGGAAAAACATCTGAAACAGAGTCTGTCAAATAGAATAGCACCTGTTTAAAGGCTAGTTGTGCGCAAGGCATTTTCTTTGGTGAGAATGAGATAACATGGGTTAGGATCCGGCGCATACAGTCTGCCCTTGTGTTGTTCTTGCATCAACTAGCAGCTCTTGCAACATCACAAATTTGGTACAGAGAAAGACAGGGTCAACTGTCCATTCCATGTCCATTTTACTTCAAGATCGGAGCTTGTCGTCATGGCGATCGCTGCTCCCGCATCCATAACAGGTCAAGCATGAACATGTATCACATCAGCGCCCTGAAATGATCACCCCCGGCCAAAAACAGGACATGAACAGTCTACACTGAATATATATCATTTAATAAAGGAAAGAATAGGGTGGAACCAGAGGAACCTCTTTCTTTTAAAAAAGAGAGGAATAATTGCTCCAAAATTCAAATGTAATCAGGTCAAATGCAGGCTCCAAAATTCTAGAAGAAGAAGAAGAGTAGCAAGAGCAGGAGAAGACCACCACGGCTAGCGCGAAGGCCAACCCCCTGACTTGGAATCATCTGCGGCATGGCGCACTCCTCGCCGTTGAAGAAGATCTTGGTCGGGAACCCGTCGCCGCCAACCACGTCGACGTCGCCGGGGCCATTCTTCTTGGTGAAGGAGAGCACGGACTGCTGCTTCCCGGGCACGGGGTAGTCGACGCCGCTCACGTTGCTCTCCCTCAGCAGGAGCTCGAAGCCTTCCCTGCCCCGCATGAAGATGGCGCCGTCCCCGACGGCGGTGGCGTTGAAGGAGTAGGCCTGCTGGAACCCGCCGTACACCTTGTCGCCCATGACGACGGTGGCGAACCAGTCGCGCATGTCCGCGCCCTCCTCCCAGTTGAACAGCGTCACCCGCGCGCTCCACCCGCCGGCCGCGTCCGTGGCCACGTGCCAGTTCACGCTCACCCCGCAGCCGTCGCCGCATGGCGTCGGGTTCGGCAACGCGCCCAGCTCCTCGTCGTGATACCACTTGAGCGTCTCCTTGGCCCGCCACTCGAACGGCATCAGCAGCGCGTGCGGCGGCAGGAGCAGCGCCGGCGCCGTCGTGCTGCAGGTCGTCGTAGGCGGCGCCGGGGTGGAGGTGGGGCAGCCGCACGCGCAGGTGCTGCAGGGGATCACCGACTCGTTGAAGAAGGCGGAGAAGGAGACGCAGCACTGCGGCGGCTTGGACGGTTTGGTCTCGTCGACGGTGATGTTGCACACCGCCTGCCACGTCGCGACGGCGAGCGTCGTGGAGAGGAGCCCGCTCGGGTCCGGGAACTCCGTGGGGCTCACCAGCGCTGGCTGCCCGCACGCGTACGCCTGGTTGAGCGGCGACGCGCCGGAGATCCTGAAGTTGGCCGGGGCGTGCGGCCTGGCAGTCCGGTTCAGGTCCGGCGGCATCTTGTACACCTCCATCTGGAACGCCGACTTGGACTGCGCCTCGTCCATGGTCTTGGGCAGGATGGTGCCGTTCCTGCAGCAGTGCTCGATCTGACCGAGGACGTGTCGTCGCGCCGCGACGGCGGCAGGTCGTGCACCACCGGCCGGCGCTCGCAGTTGAGCACCTTGGAGAAGTCGAGGTCCTTGTAGTACTGGCCCTGCGGGCCGTAGAGGCAGCCTCTGGTGTCCACCTCCCGCGGGTAGGCGCCTCTCATAGAGTTGACGAACTCGCCGCGCCGCCACTCCCACGACAGCTCCCACCCGTCGAGGCGGCCCATCGGTGCGTTGTTCTCGAGCGTCACCAGCGCCAGGTACGTGGTCTCGTGCGCCTGGAGCACGTCGTAGGTGATGACGAGGTCGCCGGTGACGCGCGGGAGGTAGGTGTTCCCGGCCGCCGGTGGCACGGCCGAGGGCTGGTCTGGCGCAATCAGCACGCAGCACGCGGAGAGGACACTCGGCGCGGTGGCGACAGGCGAGCAGGAGTACGCGGGGTCGGCCAGCGAGATCGCGGACGGGAGCGTCACGACCGGCTCTGGCCCGGCGAACAGCGTCCCGACCAGCTTCACCGTCGCCTGTATCCTGGCCAGGTCGCCGGCTGTGGCGATCGGCGTGAGGAGGTCCGTCTGCGGGTTCCCAGACAAGGACGTCGCGCCGCCTCTGGCCGCCGTGGTGTTGTACGGCAGGTCGTCTCCGAAGGTGAGCACGCCGCCGTCGAGACTGACAAGAATCTCGCCGTGCGCGAACGCAACCAGCAGCGCCCACGAGGGGAGCGTGCGGACGCCGTTGTTGAGGACGGTGGCGCTGGCGCGGAAGGAGTAGGGCTGCCTGCCGGCCGCGGCGGCGGCGGGGTCCACGAACGGCCTGATCCTTTCGTGGGCCTCGGGGGCGTAGGTGAGGAAGACGCCGTTGCAACCCACGTCGGCAGGCGCCGGCGCCGGCACCGGCTGTGCCGCCGCAAGCGCGGCGAACAGGAGGAAGACGAGGGCGATGCGAGCGTGCATGGCCTCCATGGTCGCGGTCGTCGACCACAAGCGGAGCGGCAACGGATTTTCTTCTGTCACGCTGCTTGATTCTTGGCGGGAACGGCTGCAATTAAGCTCCAGAGCCCATGGCAGGTGGTGAGGAACGAGTCTTGGTCCGAACTGTCACCAGGTAGAAGCGCAGGATAAATCCAAGCAGACGCAGCTCACACAGCCAGAACCAGGATCACAAGGTCGGGTTAAAAATGAAATGATGGATGGGTCTGCATCCACTTGCAAGAAGCTGCTGACTGTCGGAAGCAGGCCATGAAATTGTCTGCATCTTCCTCTTTTAATTTTCAAATGTGAAATAGCAGGGCGGGCGACATATGGATCAGTTTGGTTGTTCTGATCTGTTAATTTTTAGTGGTGGCCGGCTGCTCAACGCGGTGTCACTGCTCCTACCCTAGCTATTCGATTCGGTTGGATTTTCCATTTGGATTTGGTGATTACAAAATGCACATAAACCTGCCAAGTGATGCAAGATTTTTCAAATCCCGCCAAGCTTAAACGAGCCCCGAAGATAGCGCCAAGATGTTTTTTTAAGAACTAGGACAATGCCCGTGCGTTGCAACAGGATATAAATATTGTACTCTACTACGTGATTTACCTGTCCGTGATTTACCTTATATTTCAACGAGAAGTATGGTAAGTAAGTTCAAGTGAAATTGGTTCAGAAATTTAAGTAAATTAAAGTGATTGTCAGAAAAAAAAAAGATAAACATGGAACTTTACATTCTTTTCAAGTACTATAAGTACCTCTACTCTTAATGTTTGAGTTGGTGAATAGCCTCCATGGTTTACTTTCGCCCCAAAACTTTCAACCTTTTTTTTCTCTGGTTTTTTTTCATCCCCTCCCGCACCACCACCACCGCCATATTGTGCAAATGTTAAAGTAATTGAGTATATCTTTTTCTACACTTGGATCAGTGGTTCTCAGTGGATTTTCTTTCACTTTTATCAGTGGTGACCAAGGTTTGAAGACTGAGTTTTCAAAGCTGAATCAGATGTCCAGTCTACATTTGAGGGTGACAATAAGATTCTACTTCTACTGCAGCAGGTTATTTTACTCTTTGTTCATCGCTTGTGCATGTGCTCTAAAAGTTACTCCAAGCTTGGTTTTGTATCTCTGTAATCTGTATATAAATATTGGCTTTGTTTTTGGAGGACGGGATGAATGCTCCTACTGGGTATAACGCTCTTGATCGTACTCTGGAGCCACCGGCCAGAGAAGCCAAAAGGAGGAGCCACGACGGGCTCCGTCTTCTCGCAGTGACAATGGCCTTCCTCTAACAAGTTTGGTGTCTCAGCCGCCACACACGCTGGGGAAAGCAAGTCTGAGCCTGAGAAGTCGTATCGCTTGGTACAGGGAGTTTGTTGGCTAATGATAATACTGCTTCGTTGCACTATATTATGTCCATCAGTAATCTTACATTAATCCTTGCTTGCATGCTTGCTGGAGTGGCGTAGGAATGATGCCGACTGGGTCATGACCAGTCGCCCGTACCATGGCTTCTTTGAAAGGGGCAGCGGATGAGGCTGCAAGAGGTTGTTCGGACGACGGTCGCTAAGGACATGACCGGTGGAACATGCTAGCAAGGTGGGTATACTGCGACTACGGTTGTGGATGTGTAAAGTAACAGGAGGGAAGGGGACGAGGTGGTTCAGGCACAATTTCCCTCACAGGGTAAAGAGGTCAATCTCTTCCAATATATAATTGCTAATGTATGTATCAACGACTAAAGGTTAAAAAAGAACCAGGTTACACCATATGTTTGAGGTTGCTCACCATGGTGGTTGACCAGGTGTTCAAAAATCTTAGTGAGAGTATAAAGGACATTGAGGGTGCAAGGATAGAACGCAGCAAGTTTTGTGTGTGTGTGTGTGTGTGTGTGTGTGTGTGTGTGTGTGTGTGTGCATTTTACCGAAATGTCGCACAACATGTGAGTCTACATCTAAGAGTTCCTTTCAGTTTTATATCTAAAAATATTATTTAAAAACTTATGTTGGACACTCATCCGCTCTTTGTTTATCGCTCAGAGGACTACGAAAAGTTCATCTGCGTGTAACTGCCAGGTTCTCGAAGGCCGCCCTCTCATTGATTGGAACAAGGTGAAGGTGTGAAATTTTTGCTGTAATCGCCTGGACTAAGATGACAAGACTGACGTAGATACGTTCAATTTAAGCCATGCCTCTAGTATGCTTGCTTAACATGCAAAACCCATAAGACAATTCTTTCAAGTTGTGACCTGCACTGTGGTGTCTCCGTTCATCAAGTTCTGAACACTAGCTCCGGTGAAATGAGGTGTTCATCCAACCATACTCCTAGGTGGCTTTCTTTGGTCTGCTTCTTATTGTATAGTTCGTGGTTATGCGCCTCATCATTTGATATCTCTGCAGTAGTTATTGAAAACAATTTGAGGACAAAGCTTTGATTGTTGTTGTAGTTGAAGATTCAGAGTTGCAAGGCAGGCTTGGTCAACAGGGATATGAAACTATAGAAGATTTATCAAACCAGGTATGGGCTTGGTTACGTACTAAATCATTGTGGAAGATCTCAGGTAATCAGACCATACAACCAAAATTATTTTTACTTGCTTTTAAATGTTTAGGGGGCATATGATGTTGATATGCTAGACTGTAGTTTACATTTGATTGATGGAGGTTTGATGCTTCGTACATATGTTGTTAATTCATGTCATTTCCTGTGTTGCTGGAGGTAAAACTTAGTTGTGACATGCTAAAGTGATATGCACCACATGACATTCGGTTTTTCTCTAAATTGATGTTTATATTGTGAAGAGAGACCTTTTGGCCAAAGAATATTATTATGGTTAAAAACAACATACTACGTAGTACCGAAACTTTTTGATTTTTGTTGAGATAACCAATGCACATTTCCTTCTAGACATACCATTGTTGCGTGTTTCTGCCCAACTTAAGAGCTCTCATTCATGTTTCCTATATCCTGTGTTAACTCTATCGAATCAAATGAAATCTTAGCAAAACTTCAACCGAATCAATTGCTGGTTGAGGGATGTGAGGGAAGCCGAATGACGGGGCATGGGCCTGGCGGAAGAAGAAGCACTGTTGAGGTGTGCTAAGCGCACCGAACGAGTCAGCAGAGCAGAGGATCTGGACGCCCGTAAGCATTCAACAACACATGCAGTTGCGGCTAGTGCCCCCGCCTCAATGCTCGATGATGAGAAGCTCTACAATATGCAACTTTGCCATTCACGGCTTATGTTATTTAAATCTCACCCACCTTTGTCTTATATCTCCTTGCATTACATTTAGTAGTTACTTGCAGCACGTGTAATCTAGGTTGTGAGGGAAGAAAGTTTTATATCAAACAGACGAGCTCTTGTGTTCTCTCTGTATTATTTTGTTGATCTTGTTCACATCATAATACCATGCATATCTTGGTTAAGAACATGAACAACCGAATGTCATGTGATCATGGTGGGGATTCATTTCAGTGAGGGCATATCCCATTTGCTTCTCATTCATTAGTTTTGGGATGGAATTGCAAGTAATCGAGCTCCTGCGGTCTCTTGTTCCGAAAACATAATATAATACATTTGTGCTCTCTTCAAATGTATTGCGATATAATATCATGTTTGGGTTTGATACTTGGAAATGACACCAATTCAAATAGAAGCTTATTTGCGATGGAATTGCAAGTAATCGAGCTAAGGTGGATAACAGTGTAGTGTGAAGTCCACAACTGGTCCAATAAAATATGAGTTTTGCAGCGACCACATACACATGCTTAAGAAATCATGTAGGTTATATGGTATTTTATGGTGGGCTATATAATAAAAATAATTTAATTATCACTATGTATGATTTGGAAGAATACTAAAAGGACATTTGATGATGATTGATCTTGTCTGTTATATGTTACTTTATGGTGGACTGTAATAAATATAATTTAATTATCACTATGCATGATTTGGATGAAAGCAAAAATAACTATGTCGTGGAGGGAAGGAGGCAGTGAGAGGAAGGTGTGGGCTGAATGACGTGGCATCGAGGGAAGGCGACACTGAGAGCCGTGGTGGGGAGAGATGACGACGACATCACCCTAGCGAGGAGAGCAGGCCGAGGGAATGAGATCTGAGTGTGAGTGTTGTGCCGTGCAGTGAGAGTCAGAGAGTGATCTGTTTTGTATTTTAAGATGAGAAGAAAAGGAGCAACTTTTTCCTTTCTAGGGAAAAAGATTGTTTGCTCTGAGATATATGTCATATACTTTTATATATAACGAAAATATAAAATGCCCCTAGCAAGTCATTTCCAGAGAATAGTTACAACAAGTGATTACAGGTGAGCTTACAGTTTATTAAAATTGACATGCGACTCACTCTACTAAAAAAACGTGACGCCACTCACTCTGACTGAAACGGTCACCTGCACGAAGCGAGCAGACCAATGAATATATAATGTATGCGGGCTTGTCTTATTTTTTAATTTAATATGTGTTTATATATTCATTTTTGTAAATTAGAGATTAAAACTGATGGCTTCGGATGATGCTTTGAAAATGTCGATTGACAAAACTTTACAATGGACGGACTGAAAATTCATCAAGTCTTACACTACTACTAGAAGAAATGCATACAAATATTGTTCTTTATATATATCGGTAATCCATTTCTGAGCCCGGGCTCAGCTGCACCCACCCCGCCGAAAAAAATCAAAACAAATACTAGAAAAATTCAAAAAAGTCCAATTTTTTTGAGTCGTAGATATTTTGATGCGTGAGCTTCGCTCCAATTTTCAAATCATTTGGACATCTGAGCAGCTCTCGAAAAAAAAGACAAATCAGGGGTCTGTAAAAATGTTTACTGTTCACGCATTGTTCTTACCCGATTTGTCTTTTTTGCTGAGAGCTGCTCAGATGTTCAAATGATCTAAAAATTGGAGTGCACCTCACGCATCAAATTATGTACCACACAAAAAAAATTGGATTTTTTTTAAATTTTCTAGTATTTATTTTGATTTTTTACTGACCGGGTGCAGATGAGGCTGGGCACCGAAACGCTGCACTTCATATATTTGTTACACATGATAATATAGACTGTGTATTTTTATATATGTTTATTTTTTAACAGTATGACAGAGATGAAGATTTATTATGTCGATGTTCATAGAGAATCCTTCGACAAGGGTGTCGATGCGATGTTTTTTTAGAACACGATGTTGTTGGAAACAGTTAAAAAATCATCGAGTTATACACAATAGTATAGGTATATGTATGCTATCAGAACAAAAATTAAAAGGTCTGTGGCAACGCACAGGCATTCTACTAGGTTTTTTTTTAGAAAGGGCATTCTACTAGTAGTAGAGATAGAGATAAAGATAGTAGACAATGTGACACCAAGATTTTAGATAGATGATGGAAGGAGGTCCATCACTGCTATATTTAGATGGGCCGGTTGCTTGACAAATTTGACCAAGCTCCTTGCGCATCTTTATCTCATTGCGTCCAACAGCGACGAGACACACAGGGACGATCCGACTGTGCCAGAGCATTCACGAAATGTAACAGGTGGTACTCTAGTAGTCATTTTCTGAATACGTGGATATTTTCTTAAATTTGTGGGGTTTGTTTTAAAAGTGAACAATTTTAACACGGAAATAGTTTCAAAAGTTTGAAGCTTTAAAAAACTATTTTTGGCATTTCGAATATTTGTGAACATTTTTAAAACATTTTTAGATAATTTCAAAAATAAATGAATTTTCTGAAAATTTTAAACATTTATTAGAAAACATGAATAAATTTAGAAATTTTTAACATGTTTGAAGAATTTAAAAATTTTAAGAAAAAAAATACAATTTTGAAAAAGTGAATATTTTTTAAATTGCTAAGATTTTTTGCAAACAGGCACAATTATACAAACAAAAATCGAAATTCCATACATTTCAGAAATTGCGAGCATTTTGGTAAACACTAAATTTTTTTCAAAATTGTGTTTTTTAAAGAAGAATATTATATAAAAAAGATTTTTAATTATTATTTTAAGGATAACAATAATTTTAGTTTTTTGAACATTAAGAAAATAAAAAGAAGGAATATGTTAAGAATACAGATGGAAAATAAAAATGGAAAAGAAAAGAAAAGAAAAACTAGAAATAAGTAAAAAATGCCAAGAATAAGACAACTGGTTGTGGAACCTTCTATAAGATTACCAAAAATGGAAGAAGCCACAGATCAAACACCTTTGTTTCTAGCTAAATGGGACGGCCCACCTAGAGCGCTCACCTCGCTCGCCTGTGCAAAAGGGTGCCTATTGGACGCAATGAGAGTCCAATAGAATTTTGGTCATGCCCATACTTTGGCTATGTCAAAAATTTAGCATGCCAAGTTGGGGCACAAACTAAACAACCCCAATTCTAAAAAAAAACAGCCAATGAGAGTCCAATAGAATTTTGGTCATGCCCATACTTGAGCTATGTCAAAATTTTAGCATGGCAAGTTGGGGCACAAACCAAAAGCCCCAATTCTCAAAAACAGAAACAGCCCCATAGAGGCCATAATGCCCAATGGAAAGCCGAGTTGGGCCAGCCCAGTGCTGGTTTTTTTAATACAAAAATACAGTTGATTTTCTTTTATTATTCTCTGGTTTTTGTATCTTTCGTTATTTTTTTTGTTGGGTACAAAATATACATGCTACTGCGCCTGGCGTAACAGTTCCTGATGCAACAACGGGTACTAGCTTAATATGGGAGGCGGCGAGTTAGTTGCAGTAGGTGGCAAAGTGGCTTTGTTACCTATTCCACTAGGAACCGCGGTATTGTTTTAGTCTATCACATTCATGCATTTACCAGGTGGTTTGGTTGTGGATCCATTAATCAAATAAATTAGGTCGTAAGATCGAATCAAGAATTTCATTATATCCATTTCTTATACCTTCTATTTTTTTTAGTTACTGAATTTTTTGGGTCTACAACGATTTCACTCCACCCGTGGTTGAGAATTAGTAATTCGTTGGGTCTACAATGATTTTGGATGAGCTCCTAACAAGCTTTAGAATTTACGCTCTATCCATTCAATATTTCCCTTTTTAGAAGACAAATTTTTGCATTTGGTCCCAAGGGTGCCATATTCTAGGAGCCCAAGTTGTGCTATTAAAAATTCGTTCCTCTAGCAGTTCCGGTTTGAGCATTATGTTCCCTTTTCCAAATCTTGGTATCGTCCAGTCAATAATAATTTGATTGTTTTTAGATAATAGTAGATAGAAAGAAGGCTCGTAAGGAGTCCTATTGAAACCAAGAAATATAGGCCTGCAAACTTTTCGTAAGTTCAACCAACCTGTTTGTAAATCTAAACAACATTTTCATAGGCGTCCTCGGATTGGCCCGGGAGATCGAATTGATCACAAATTCGTAAGCTGGGTCGGCTGATACGCTTTAAAATTATTCTTGTTCTATACACTATGCATGCATTTTTAATGCACGGTGAACAATTCTTTAGTATACAATGGACATTTTTTTGATACACCCAAAACAAGTTTTGTAATATACATGAAATATTTGTTACTATACGATGAGCTTTTTTTTATGTGCGATGCTTTTTTTAATACACACTGACATGTTTTAAATATGAAGAACTTCTCCAATATACAGTGGCCATTTTTTAATATGTGAACTTATATAGAACACATAGTGAAAAAAGTTATTTTTTATTTTTAATAAGTTTTATAACATTTTAGCTCCATAAAAATAGCAGCCATTTTTTTCTGCAAAATAACCAACTAAAAAAGGAAGAGAAAAAACAAAAAAACAACTCCTATTAGAGCGGACCGACCCATTTTCCCTGGCTTTCAGATGAAGCCTCTCCTATTGAAGACTAACTGTGTTTTCGTTTCTTTTCATATTTTTTTCTTTCTCTTTTGCAATCATGATCAACATGCTAATACCACCAATCTACATATTACATCGTTGTGTTGTCTTCTTTCTATTGCTTGTGGCTTGACTGGCTAAATTTTCAGGGAAAAAGTGAAAAACAAGAAAAAGGAGCACATCTCACAAACAAAATGATACTTGCTTGTTTCACAAAGTCGAAGAAGGAAAAAATATTATATTGACACTAGTTGCATCCATGTCGCGACTATTGCAATTGTACATTGGTGATTCGCGTGCAACTTGCGCACGTGCGACTATAGTACGAAAAACTAAATCAGCAACAATTCCATACATGTTGCGACAGTTGCACTTATGCATGTGTGTCTCGTGCAACTAGCGCACGTGCGATTAGTAGGAACGAAATAACACCAGTTGCATACGTGTTGCGACGGTTGCAATTACGCATCAGTGTGTCACGTGGAACTATAGGGAAAAATCAGGTCGAGCTCAGTTGTAGTTTGTTTGTGTCTGTGGAGTTGCAACCGGATTACAATACTTGTAGTTGCATATCTAGTGTCGGATATACCACTGGCCTCGACAACTCCACTTCCGACCGCAGTTTCAGTCGCTTTGTGCGCATGCAGCTGCAGTCGGGTTATAACGCTTGTAGTTGCATGTCTAGTGATGGTATTGCAACTGGCCCCGACAACTCCACTTTCGACCCCAGTTGCAGTCAATTTTGTGCCCATGCAGTTGCAGTCGGGTTATAACGCTTGCAATTGCATGTCTAGCGATGGAAATGAAACCTGCCCCAACAACTCCACTTTTGACCCAGGTGCATTTTCTTTGTTGTCATGCAGTTGCACTCTGGTCACAACGCTTGTAGTTGCAATTGGGTTACAACGCTTGCAGTTACATGTCTAGTGACGAACATACAACTTGCCCCGACAACTCCGCTCCCGACCCAGTTGCACTGACTTTGAGCCCGTGCGGTTGCAGTCGGGTTAAAGTGTTGGAGGCTGCATGTCTACTGTTGGACATGCAGCTAGCCCTAACAAACCCTCTTCGCCCGAATTGCACTCACTTTGTGTTTGTGTAGTTATGGTCGGATTACAATGCTAGTGATGGACAACTGGGTCCAACCTACAAAACATTGATTGTGTGATAACAATTTCTTGATAAAAAAATAAACAAAATGGACTTGTACACTTGTGTCCCTCGTACAAACATAAAATAGAAAGAGTAAGATACACAACTAGTCATAGAACCATTCGAGAGGTGTCAAGTTAGTCATAATATAATGAAAATGCTCATCTGGGTCTTAAAAGTTTGCTAAATGTTTCATCCATAGTCCTATCCCTGCTACATCACCTTTGATTTGCATGGGTGGGAGGTTGACCACTATAATGTGGCGACGTTTTGCACAAACCCACCGAAAGGCCCTCTCTTCTAATTTTGGGGCCCTCCTCTTTGCACAAAACCTATGCAGAAGTGGTCTAGCCATCAATTTGAGCAAACCATCCATATCATTTCCCCGATTCTCTTTCATGATCCATTTTGTGCCATCCCATCTGTGTCGCTGCCGGTCTCTCTCTCTCTCACATGATGGGACGAACCCCTTTCCCACACGGTAGGGGCTTCCTTCCCCGAGGGGCGCGACACCAACAATGCACGCGGGAAGGTGGTGGCAACAGCAAGCAGGCAGGCAAGCTCCAACCTCAGTCCTCCTCCTTGCACCCTGATAACCACAAGTATAGGGGATCACGACAGTTTTTGAGGGTAGAATCACTAGTAGAAAAAGGGACATTTGTCCCGGTTCGTAAGGCCCATTTGTCCCGGTTGATGAACCAGGACTAAAGGGTCGGTACTAAAGCCCCAAACCTTTAGTCCCGGTTCTTACACCAACCGGGACAGATGGGCCTCCACGTGGCCGCTGCGGCGAGCCGAGGCAGGAGGGCCTTTGGTCCCGGTTGGTAGCACCAACCGAGACCAAAAGGCATCCACAGCGTCAAGTGGCGAGAGCTGAGGTTTTTTTTTGAACGGGGGTGGTTTAGGGGGATTTGGGGGGTTAATTTAGGGTGTTAGCTAGCTAATAGAGAGAAGTGTCCTCTCTTATCTCCGTGCTTGGTTTTCCAACGCTACTACTATGCCTAAACATGGCTTACATTGAAGTGAAGGCAACATGTGGTGCATGTCGAAAGTAATACTAATCCTAACTTGATCAAGTTTGGATTAGTACGACTTTCGACATGCAGCACATGTTGCCTTCACTTCAACCCAATCCATGTTCATTTCACCCACTGATATATAATAACTCCTCATGCTTGCATCATGCATCATCATAATAACAAGTCCTACTAATCATCATCATACAACTTCAACTCGTTATTAATAACAAGTCATACGATCATCATCCTCATAGTCATCGAACCAACCCAACATAATTGTTCTTAGCACATGATCATCAGTATTAGGTAGGACCTAAATACCCTCTTTAAGGTAAAATAGCATAAAACAATATAGGCCCTGACTCTCCATTATGGAGAATGGAGATCATCCTGTCTCCAATTCTTGCGCTTCGCTTCCTTTTGCTTCCAAGAACCTCCTTACCACTGTCCATACATTTTTTCATTCTTTGATTTTCATGTCTCCACTTCTTTTAGAAATCCGATATGAATAGGTGAGATTCGTAGGATGACCTGGTCGTATGTTCAAAACATCAAGGCGACCATTCTGATACATTAGATGAGGCACACAATCATTCGGGATTTTCTGTTGAAAAACATAGTAATAACTTCGTAGTTAGCAATGTAGTTAAGTTTCAAAAGAATTTATGCAAAAGATGCACAGATGTCGTAATAGTAAAAAATCTTACCATGGCATCTCCATGGATGTTACCCGTAGTTCAACACGTGCACTAGTGGCACGTGTTCACCATAATGTGGAGGAGTTTGATAATAGATATTATAATTCTCAAGATCAGTACAAAATGCGACCAGATGATTTTTCTCCTGATAAGTTAACTCAGAGCCATCGGTGTAGTGGGTTTTGTCTACCATCTTCCGCACATTGTTTGAACAATGAAAATAAGCTATCAATGGAAATAAGCTGTCAACTATTTTGAAATAAACAATATAAATTAGCTAATAACTATGTTTGAGAAACTCACATAGCGGTAGAATTGGAAGCGTATCAACAAGGACCCAAATGTCCATATTGTTTTGCTCTATGTCAGGATCAGCAAGATCCATGGTGACAAGCATATCCTCATAAAAACCATACATCTTGCAAAGTGCTTCCCAATTTGGGCAACCAAAATGGGTTACGCTCTCAGAATTATACAGAACTTCAAAATCCATACCATGATGAGTCCTTAGGTGAATTTTCTTTGTTTCGAAACTTTCATGGTCTTCAAAACCCATCCTCTCCAAGACATAGCGTCTTGCATGGCATGGGATAAGCTAGTCGAATTGTAAAAGATGAAAATTACACGTTGAAATAGTTGAAGTCGTGCTTAATTAAGAAAAAACACTTGTCGTCGTTGCGTACCGTTTCAACATCGAAGGTCTCCTCGAGCTTAACGCTGAAGCGCGGATCTTCGTCCAGGTGAGGCCTGTCGCACAGACCTCGGTCGTCGTGGCACCCGTCGCACTCCCTCGGGAGACTTTCGTCGTCCGAGTACGACATTTCCTATGTTCATAATTTAAATATTAAACTTGTACAATTAAATATATGTACTAAAAAACCTAAATTAGATCATTATTATTCATCACGGGTTGACTATCGGTCTGTAGAGTCTTTTCTTGAAAACTCTCAGCTCACGTGGTGTATATATTCGACCGTCGGTGATGGTAGCTCCTCCTTTCATTCCCGAGTGCATTACACCAAATTTTCTAGCACATGGGAACGAAGGAGAAGCTACCCCCATGACAACAGTCGGGATTCTTCGTCCTCTCATATATATATGCTGGAGACTCTCCCTCACTGATTCCTCTCTGACATTTGCGACCGTCGGTGATGGTAGCTCCTGCTTTCGTTCCCAAGTGCATTACACCAAATTGTCTAGCACACGGGAACAAAGGAGAAGCTACCCCCACGACAACAATCGGGATTCTTCGTCCTCTCATATATGATGGAGACTCGACAGACTTAAAGTCAACCCGAAATATCGTTTAATTATCTTTCTAAAAAAGGACATATCGAGCGCCTGAAATTTGCCGAAACGGAAATATACATGTTTTTATCTACATCAGATGAGCATTCAAACTTGATGGCCATTACATTTCAATGGTTGAAAATATGAGCAAAAACATTTCAAAATATCTTATAGGACTCATATTGACATGGAGATTTGGCTGGTCTCACCTCGAGGTCGGAGGGGGGTCAGTGATGGGGACGACGGCAGGGATGATGGAGGGGGCTCCTAGATTTCTGCAAAAACAAAAACCCTATAAGCTATCAACTAATCAAATGCATACGCCTTGCATAGTGCTCTCCAATTTTAGCATTCAAAGTAGGAGTAGTTTTCCAATTTGAGCATTCAATAAGCAAAGCCAAATCGTGAAATAAATTAGTATTCAAATTAGCATGCATTCAGTAAGCAAAACTACATCATCTCTTGCGTCTGTACATCGTTGAATATTATCACTAATACACCTCGAATAGTATCATACATATAGCATCGCTAATACAGCTAGAACCGTAGCGCCCGACGGGTATCGGCGCGGGTGGTGGACACCCAAAGAGAAGGAACCATCACAGGATCATAGCTCCAGTGAGTTCCCTGAAGAACCCCCCAGGTATTGGAGAACCTGCCCTCCAACGCAACCATGTAGCGACGGACGTGCTCGTCCTCCTCGCTGACATGGTGACGTACCACCTCCGCGGTGTCCGGAAGCCTCGGCACCGTCACTGGCCCACGCGACCGCCACCAAACAAGGTTCGGTCAACGACGGCTGGCTCCTCACCAAGCTACGCCCCGGAAGGTAGCACCTCCCAATACCAGCCAGCAGAGCCAGGTCCGGAGATGGCCCCTCTGATCAAGCAGGCCTCCTCCGCCGAGTCGACGACGAGGATGCGGGATAGGCATCGTCGACGTTGATGCGGGAATAATTGCTTTAACTAAAAAAATAAACTAGTTCTATTCATTTTCTTACTAAAAGTAAACTACTTCTATAGTAAAATAAAGTAGTTTTATTAAATCAACTAGTTCAACTACTAAGAACTTACTATAAATAACATAAAGTAGTACTTACTAAAAATAAACTACTTCTATAGTAAAATAAAGTAGTTTTATTAGATAAACTAGTACAGCTATTAAGCACTTACTATAAACAAAATAAAGTAGTACTTACTAAAAATAAACTAGTTTAACTAGCTAGTTCTATTATTTTTCTGACTAATTTTATTAAACACTTACTAAAAAACATCTAATTCAACTAATCTAAAATGCACACTAAGCTAACATCTAATGCACTAATTAACCTAAATCAGAGAATGTTCAAATAAAGTAGTATTGCTTCGGTTTTTTAAAGAAATGTTCAAATAGAAAATTTAGTACATGGAAAAAATTAGTAGTATATATACATAATAATCTGCGTGACTATACATAATTACTAGTATATATACATGGAAAAAATACATATATGAAAAAAATGAAAAAAAGAGAGCCGGGGCGGCGGCGGCTCACAGTAGGGCCGGCCGGCGAGACAGCGAGGCGGCTAGGGCGTCGGCGGGGACAGCGAGGCGTCGGCGAGGCGAGGCGACAGCGACAGCGTCTTGAGAACCTGTGAGGGCAGGACATGAGCGACGGTGACGACATGGGCGGCGGACGACGTTGGCGTGGGCTCCGGGGCGGGGGCGGCGGCGTCGAGGAGGTCTCCGCGCGCGTCGTCAGGGGCGAACTGCAAGATGAAAACAAATTTTCACAAGTGTGCCTTATATACATGAAGCTTTAGTCCCGGTTCTTGGCACGGACCGGGACCAATGCACCCTTTTGGTCCTGGTTGGTACCACCAACCGGGACCAAAGGCCTCTTTTCAGCAGCCCAAAGGGCGGGAAACAGAGACCTTTGGTCCCGGTTGGTGCCACCAAGTGGGACCAAAGGGGTGCATTGGTATCGGTTGGTGCTACGAACCGGTACCAATGCCTCCATTAGTCCCGATTGGTTCCACCAACCGGGACCAAAGGTGGTGTGCTGGAACTGGCGCGGTGCGGTGCGATGTTTAGTCCCACCTCGCTAGCCGAGAGGGGCTTGGAGTGGTTTATAAGCCCCGCCGAGCCGACCACTTCGAGGTCCTCTCTACTGCAGGCTTACGGGCCTAAATCCACTCTCTGTGCCTGTGGGCCTACTGGGCCTACTGCGGGCCTGCATGCTGGCCCCACTAGCGGGTTTCTAGTCGTATGCAGGCCGTGGTGGCCCAGTAGGTGGCACTTTCAAAAAAAATCCAGTTTTTTGCTTTATTTTTTGTTTTATTTATTTTATTTTGTTTGTACTTATAGCAAAATACTTACTAGTTTTTTAGTTATTCTTTTTGGTTTTAGGTAATAAAAATTATAAACTTTCTGTTAGTGCCATTAATTTTCCAATTTGAATAGTTTAAATTTGAATTATTTAAAATTTGTGTGAATCGCTAGTTTATGATTAACTTTACTATAAAAATAGATTTTGGAGTGATTTCTTTTCCTGCTATTTAATATTACAGTGTTTTATCATTATATTCAAAAACAGTTTTTGTTATTTTAGTTTCTAACAAAAGAAATCTTTAGGATAATTCTTTTTGCTATTAAAGTTTCTAACAAAAAAAGTTCTTTATGAAAATTCTTTTTGCTTTTAATGTTTTGAACAGAAAATACTTTGATAATTTTAGTTGCATAAATTTTAGTTTATTATTTTTGCTATAAGAATTTTATAAAAAATTTCTAGTTCATTCTTTTTTATATTAGTTCATTCTTTGAGCTAAATGACCATGAAATTGGAAAGATATACAAATGATCTCTGAAAAGGTTGAAAGTTGGTATGGTATCATCATTTCACCCACATAGCATGTGCTAAAAAGTTGAGAGGGTTACGGGAAAAATTGGATGCACTTCGTGTACAAAATGGACAATCTCTTTCGAAGTATCAGGGTTTCGGACAAAAACTCATCTGTTACAAAGGGATTTCATTTTTTTGAACTTATTTGAACTCCAGACACTTTGTGTGTTCAAAATGCACCATTCAAAGCCACATCATCAATTTTCAACCCTTTCTGACGTCATTTGTTTTTTTTCGTGCATTTACTGAATTTTTTGAGCTAAATGACCCTGGAACTGAAAAGCACTACAGATGAACTCTGAAAAGGTTGAAAGTTGGCATGGTATCATCAGTTCACTCAAATAGCATGTGCTAAAAAGTTGAGAGGGTTATGGAAAAAACTGGATGCACTTCGTGTACAAAATGGACAATCTCTTTCGAAGTATCAGGGTTTCATATGGAAACTCGTCTGTTACATGGATATTCTAGATCAAAGGCATAATCATAATAGTCGTGGTGAGAAAGTCTTCACTTTTTCTTCGCTTCTGTCCTTTGCTTATTGCGCCGTAACCATGGATAATCTTCATCGTTTAACAGGGTGCTTGGGTCAGCCTTGACTTTAGAGGGAGGAATTTCATGATACTTTTCATAATCTTCGGACATGTCTGTCTTTCCCTCCACTCCCGCGATGTCTCTTTTTCCTGAAAGAACTATGAGGCGCTTTGGCTCATTGTATGATGTATTCGCTTCCTTATCTTTTATTTTTCTCGGTTTGGTAGACATGTCCTTCACATAGATAACATGTGCCACATCATTGGCTAGGACGAACGGTTCGTCTGTGTACCCAAGATTGTTCAGATCCACTGTTGTCATTCCGTACTGTGGGTCTACCTGTATCCCGCCTCCTGACAGATTGACTCATTTGCACTTAAACAAAGGGACCTTAAAATCATGTCCGTAGTCAAGTTCCCATATGTCCGCTATGTAACCATAATATGTGTCCTTTCCCCTATTGGTTACTGCATCAAAGTGGACACCGCTATTTTGGTTGGTGCTCTTTTCATGTTGGGCGATCGTGTAAAATGTATTCCCATTTATCTCGTATCCTTTGTAAGTCAATACAGTCGAAGATGGTCCCCTGGACAACGAGTACAACTCATCACAAACAATGGTGTCACCTCTGAGACGTGTTTCCAACCAACTGCCGAAAGTCCTGATGTGTTCACATGTAATCCAGTCGTCACACTGCTCCGGGTGTTTGGAGCGCAGACTATTCTTGTGTTCATCGACATACGGGGTCACCAAGGTAGAGTTCTGTAGAACTATGTAGTGTGCTTCAGACCAAGAATTCCCGTCCCTGCATATTATTGAGTCCCCTCCAAGCATGCCTTTTCCAGTCACTCTCCCCTCATACCACGATTTAGGGAGACCAATCTTATTAAGGCCAAGAATGAAGTCAACACAAAATCTAATGACATCCTCTGTTTGATGGCCCATGGAGATGCTTCCTTTTGGCCTAGTGCGGTTACAGACATATTTCTTTAGGACTCCCATGAACCTCTCAAAGGGGAACATATTGTGTAGAAATACAGGGCTCAGAATGACAATCTCGTTAACTAGATGAATTCGGATGTGCGTCATGATATTGAAGAAGGATGGTGGAAACACCAGGTCGAAACTGATAAGACATTGCGCTACATCACTCCTTAGCCTTGGTATGATTTCTGGATCGATCACCTTCTGAGAGATTGCATTGAGGAATGCACATAGCTTCACAATGGCTAATCGGACGTTTTCCCGTAGAAGCCCCCTCAATGCAACCGGAAGCAGTTGCGTCATAATCACGTGGCAGTCATGAGACTTTAGGTTACGGAACTTTTTCTCTGGCATATTTATTATTCCCTTTATATTCGACGAGAAGCCAGTCGGGACCTTCATGCTGAGTAGGCATTCAAAGAAGATTTCCTTCTCTTCTTTGGTAAGAGCGTAGCTGGCAGGACCTTCATACTGCTTTGGAGGCATGCCGTCTTGTTCGTGCAAACGTTGCAGGTCCTCCGTGCCTCCGTGTATCTTTTGTCTTCCCATACACGCCCAAGAAGCCTAGAAGGTTCACGCAAAGGTTCTTAAATCACGTGCATCACGTCGATTGAAGAGCGGACCTCTAGGTCTTTTCAGTAGGGTAGGTCCCAAAATATAGATTTCTTCTTCCACATGGGTGCACGTCCCTCAGCGTCATTCGGAACAGATAGTCCGCCAGGACCCTTTCCAAATATTACGTGTAAATCATTGACCATAGCAAGTACGTGATCACCGATACGCATGGCGGGCTTCTTCCGGTGATCTGCCTAACCTTTGAAATGCTTGCCTTTCTTTCGACATTGATGGTTGGTCGGAAGAAATCGACGATGGCCCAGGTACACATTCTTCCTGCATTTGTCCAGGTATATGCTTTTGGTGTCAGCTAAACAGTGCGTGCATGCATAGTATCCCTTGTTTGTCTGTCCTGAAAGCTTACTGAGAGCGGGCCAATCGTAGATGGTTACAAACAACAACGTGTGCAGGTTAAATTCCTCCTGTTTGTGCTCATCCCACACATGTACACCGTTTCCATTCCAGAGCTGTAAAAGTTCTTCAACTAATGGCCTTAGGTACACATCAATGTCATTGCCGGGTTGCTTAGGGCCTTGGATGAGAACCGACATCATAATGAACTTCCGCTTCATGCACATCCAAGGAGGAAGGTTATACATACATAGAGTCACGAGCTAGGTGCTGTGATTGCTGCTCTGCTCCTCGAAAGGACTAATGCCATCCGCGCTTAAACCAAACCATACGTTCCATGGGTCACCTGCAAACTCAGCCCAGTACTTTCTCTCGATTTTTCTCCACTGTGATACGTCTCCGTCGTATCTACTTTTCCAAACACTTTTGCCCTTGCTTTGGACTCTAACTTGCATGATTTGAATGGAACTAACCCAGACTGACGCTGTTTTCAGCAGAATTTCCATGGTGTTATTTATGTGCAGAAACAAACATTCTTGGAATGACCTGAAACTCCACGGAACAACTTTTCAGAAATAATAAAAAATCCTTGCCAAAGATGAAGACCAGGGGGCCCACACCCTGTCCACGAGGGTGGGGGGCGCGCCCTCCCCCCTAGGGCGCGCCCCCTACCTCGTGGGCCCCCTGGAGCTCCTCCGACGCCAACTCCAACTCTATATATTTGCTTTCGGGGAGAAAAAAATCAAGGAGAAGAAATCATCGCGTTTTACGATACGGAGCCGCCACCAAGCCCTAAGACCTCTCGGGAGGGCTGATCTGAGTCTGCTCGGGGCTCGGAGAGGGGATTCGTCGCCATCGTCATCATCAACCATCCTCCATCACCAATTTCATGATGCTCACCGCCGTGCATAAGTAATTCCATCATAGGCTTGCTGGACGGTGATGGGTTGGATGAGATTTATCATGTTATCGAGTTAGTTTTGTTAGGGTTTGATCCCTAGTATCCACTATGTTCTGAGATTGATGTTGCTATGAATTTTCTATGCTTAATGCTTGTCACTAGGGCTCGAGTGCCATGATTTTAGATCTGAACCTATTATGTTTTCATGAATATATCTGAGTTCTTGATCCTATCTTGCAAGTCTATAGTCACCTGATACGTCCATTTTGCATCATGCTTTTATATCGATATTTATCGCATTATGGGTTGTTATTTCACGTTACGTCACAATACTTATGGCTATTATCTTTTATTTTGCAAGGTTTACATGAAGATGGAGAATGCCGGCAGCTAGAATTCTGGGCTGGAAAAGGAGCAAATATTGGAGACCTATTCACAAGAACTCCAAAAGTCCTGAAACTCCACGGAATATCTTAAAATAAATAAAGAAAAATCATCGCCAAAGATGAAGGCCAGGGGCCCACACCCTGCTCACGAGGGTGGGCGCCCCAGGCGCGCCCCTACCTCGTGGGCCCCTCGGTGGCTCTCCGACGCCCATCTTCTCCTATATGAAGTCTTTCGTCAAGAAAAAATAAGAAGCAACCTTTCGACGAGACTCCGCCACGAGGCGGAACCTTGGCGGAACCAATCTAGGGCTCGGTGAGCTGTTCACTGGGGACACTTCCCTCGGAGGGGGAAATCATCGTCGTCATCATCACCAACGCTCCTCTCATCGGGAGAGGGCAATCTCCATCAACATCTTCACCGGCACCATCCCATCTCCAAACCCTAGTTCATCTCTTGTATCCAATTCTTGTCTCCAAGTCCGGGATTGGTGCTAGTAGGTTGCTAGTAGTGTTGATTACTCCTTGTAGTTGATGCTAGTTGGTTTATTTGGTGGAAGATCATATGTTCAGATCCTTTATGCATATTATTAACCCTCTGATTATGAACATTAATATGCTTTGTGAGTAGTTACGTTTGTTCCTGAGGAAAAGGGAGAAGTCTTGCTATTAGTAGTCATGTGAATTTGGTATTCGTTCGATATTTTGATGAGATGTATGTTGTCTAGCCTCTAGTGGTGTTATGTGAAAGTCGACTACATAACACTTCACCATTATTTGGGCCTAGAGGAAGGCATTGGGAAGTAATAAGTAGATGGTGGGTTCCTAGAGTGACAGAAGCTTAAACCCTAGTTTATGCGTTGCTTCGTAAGGGGCTGATTTGGATCCATATGTTTCATGCTATGGTTAGGTTTACCTTAATACTTTTGTTGTAGTTGCGGATGCTTGCAATAGAGGTTAATCATAAGTGGGATGCTTGTTCAAGTAAGAACAGCACCCAAGCACCGATCCACCCACATATCAAATTATCAAAGTACCGAACGCGAATCATATGAACGTGATGAAAACTAGCTTGACGATATTCCCATGTGTCCTCGGGAGCGCTTTTCCTTATATAAGAGTTTGTCCAGGCTTGTCCTTTTCTACAAAAAGGATTGGGCCACCTTGCTGCACTTTATTTACTCTTGTTACTTGTTGCTCGTTACAATTTATCCTATCACAATGAAGGAAATATGCCCTAGAGGCAATAATAAAGTTATTATTTATTTCCTTATATCATGATAAATGTTTATTATTCATTCTAGAATTGTATTAACCGGAAACATAATACATGTGTGAATACATAGACAAACAGAGTGTCACTAGTATGCCTCTACTAGACTAGCTTGTTAATCAAAGATGGTTAAGTTTCCTAACCATAGACAAAGGAGTTGTCATTTGATTAAACAAGGTCACATCATTGGTTGAATGATCTGATTGACATGACCCATTCCATTAGCTTAGCACCCGATCGTTTAGTATGTTGCTATTGCTTTTATCCATGACTTATACATGTTCCTATAACTATGAGATTATGCAACTCCGTTTACGAAGGAACACTTTGGGTACTACCAAGCGTCACAACGTAATCTGGGTGATTATAAAGGAGTACTACAGGTGTCTCCAAAGGTACATGTTGGGTTGGCGTATTTCGAGATTAGGTTTTGTCACTCCGATTGTCGGAGAGGTATCTCTGGGCCCTCTCGGTAATGCACATCACTATAAGCCTTGCAAGCAATGTAGCTAATGAGTTAGTTACGGAATGATGCATTACGGAATGAGTAAAGAGACTTGCCAGTAACGAGATTGAACTAGGTATTGGATACCGACGATCGAATCTCGGGCAAGTAACATACCGATGACAAAGGGAACAACGTATGTTGTTATGCGGTCTCGACCGATAAAGATCTTCGAAGAATATGTAGGAGCCAATATGGGCATCCAGGTCCCGCTATTGGTTATTGACCAAGAATAGTTCTAGGTCATGTCTACATAGTTCTCGAACCCGTAGGGTCCGCACACTTAAGGTTTCGATGACAGTTATATTATGAGTTTATGAGTTTTGATGTACCGAAGGAGTTCGGAGTCCCGGATGAGATCGGGGACATGACGAGGAGTCTCGAAATGGTCGAGACGTAAAGATCGATATATTGGACGACTATATTCGGAGTTCGGAAAGGTTCGAATGATTCGGGTATTTTTCGGAGTACCGAGAGTTACGGGAATTCGCCGGGAGAAGTATTGGGCCTTATTGGGCCCTGCGGGAAGAGAGAGGGATGCCTAGGGCAGGCCGCGCCCCCATGGCCTAGTCCGGGTGGACTAGGGGAGAACCGCAACCCCTCCTTCCTTCCCTTCTCTTTTCCCCTTCCTAGTCTCCTACTCCTAATACATGGAAGGACTCCTAGTTGGACTAGGAAAGGGGGAATCCTACTCCTGGTGGGAGTAGGACTCCCCATGGCGCGCCCCTACTAGGGCCGGCCTCCTCCTCCCTCCCTCCTTTATATACAGGGGCAGGGGGGCACCCCAAGACACAAGTTGATCTACGGATCGTTTCTTAGCCGTGTGCGGTGCCCCCTTCCACCATATTCCACTTCGGTCATATCGTCGCGGAGCTTAGGCGAAGCCCTGCGCCGGAGAAGTCATATCGTCGCGGAGCTTAGGCGAAGCCCTGCGTCGGTGGAGCATCATCATCGTCACCACGCTGTCGTGCTGACGGAACTCATCCCCGACACTTTGCTGGATCGGAGTCCGGGGATCGTCATCGAGCTGAACGTGTGCAGAACTCGGAGGTGCCGTACGTTCGGTACTTGGATCGGTCGGATCGTGAAGACGTGCGACTACATAAACCGCGTTGTTATAATGCTTCCGCCACGGTCTCACGAGGGTGCGTAGACAACACTCTCCCTCTCGTTGCTATGCATCACCATGATCTTGCGTGTGCGTAGGGAAATTTTTGAAATTACTACGTTACCCAACATGGTATCGAGCCGGGTTTTATGCGTTGATGTCATATGCACGAGTAGAACACAAGTGAGTTGTGGGCGATACAAGTCATACTGCCTACCAAAGCATGTCATACTTTGGTTCAGCGGTATTGTGAGATGAAGCGGCGGACCGACATTAAGCGTGCGCTTACGCGAGACTGGTTTCACCTTTACGAGCACTAGTGCTTTAAGGTGGCTTGCTGGTGTCTGTCTCTCTCACTTTATTTGTACCGAGTGTGACTACTCCCGGTCATTGCGTAGGTTTAATCGGAGTCTATTTGACAAACTATCGTTGTGGTTTTGATGCGTAGGTGAGAACGGTTCTTGCTAAGCCCGTAGCAGCCACGTAAAATTTGCAACAACAAAGTAGAGGGCGTCTAACTTGTTTTTGCAGGGCATGTTGTGATGTGATATGGTCAAGACGTGATGAGATATAAGTTGTTGTATAAGATGATCATGTTTTGTTGAAGTTATCGGCAATCTGGCGAAGCCCTATGGTTGTCTCTTTGTTGCATAAGATGCAAGTGCCAAATAATTGCTTTACTTTATCGCTATGCGATAGCAATAGTTGCAAAAGCAATAGTTGGCGAGACAACCAAGTAATGACACATTGATATAGATCAAGATGATGAAGATCATGGTGTCGTGCGGTAACGATAAAGATCATGACGATACTTTGGAGATGGAGATCAAAGGCGCAAGATGATCATGGCCATATCATGTCACATATTTTGATTGCATGTGATGTTTATCTATTATACATCTTATTCTTGCTTTGATTGACGGTAGCATTTTAAGATGATCTCTCACTAATTATCAAGAAGTGTTCTCCTGAGTATGCACCGTTGCCAAAGTTAAATCGTGCCCGGACACCACGTGATGATCGGGTGTGATAAGCTCTCGTCCATCTACAACGGGTGCAAGCCAGTTTTGCACAGCGGAATACTCAGGTTAAACTTGACGAGCCTAGCATATGCAGATATGGCCTCGGAACACGGAGACCGAAAAGGTCGAGCGTGAATCATATAGTAGATATGATCAACATAGTGATGTTCACCATTGAAAACTACTCCATCTCACGTGATGATCGGTTATGGTTTAGTTGATTTGGATCACGTGATCACTTAGATGACTAGAGAGATGTCTATCTAAGTGGGAGTTCTTAAGTAATATGATTAATTGAACTTTAATTTATCATGAACTTAGTCCAGGTAGTATTTTGCAAATTATGTTGTAGATCAATAGCTCGCGTTGTTGCTTACAAATGTTTATTTTGATATGTTCCTAGAGAAAATTGTGTTGAAAGATGTTAGTAGCAATGATACGGATTGGATCCGTGATCCGAGGTTTATCCTCATTGCTGCACGTAAGAATTATGTCCTTAATGCACCGCTAGGTGACGGACCTATTGCAGGAAGCGGATGCGAGGCGTTATGAACGTTTGGCTAGCACAATATGATGACTACTTGATAGTTTAGTGCACCATACTTAAACGGCTTAGAATCGGGACTTCAAAGGCGTTTTGAACGTCATGGACCATATGAGATGTTCCAGGAATTGAAGTTAATATTTCAAGCAAATACCGAGTTGAGAGATATGAAATCTCCAACAAGTTCTATAGCTAAAAGATGGAAGAGAATCGCTCAACTAGTGAGCATGTTCTCAGATTGTGCAGGTACTTCAATCGCTTGAATCAAGTGGGAGTTAATCTTCCGGATAAGATAGTGATTGACAGAATTCTCTAGTCACCAACACTAAGTTACTAGAACTTCGTGATGAACTATAGTATGCAAGGGATGACGAAAACGATTCCCGAGCTCTTCGTGATGTTGAAATCGTGAAGGTAGAAATCAAGAAAGAGCATCAAGTGTTGATGATTGACAAGACCACTAGTCTCAAGGAAAAGGGCAAAGGGAAGAAGGGGAACTTCAAGAAGAACGGCAAGCAAGTTGCTGCTCGAGTGAAGAAGCCCAAGTCTGGACCTAAGCACGAGACTAAGTGCTTTTGCTGCAATGGAACTGGTCACTAGAAGCGGAACTACCCCAAGTGATTGGTGGATAAGAAGGATGGCAAAGTGAACATAAGTATATTTGATATACATGTTATTGATGTGTACTTTACTAGTGTTCATAGCAACCCCTCAAAGATTTGGTACTAGTTCGGTTGCTAAGATTAGTAACTCGAAAGGGAGTTGCAGAATGAGCGAGAGACTAGTTAAGGGTGAAGTGACGATGAGAGTTGGAAGTGGTTCCAAGATTGATATGATCATCATCGCACACTCCCTATACTTTCGGGATTAGTGTGGAACCTAAATAAGTGTTATTTGGTGTTGAGCATAAATATGATTTGATCATGTTTATTGCAATACAGTTATTTATTTAAGTAAGAGAATAAATTGTTGTTACATTTTACATGAATAAAACCTTATATGGTTACACACCCAATGAAAATGGTTCATTGGATCTCGATCATAGTGATACACATATTCAAAATATTGAAACCAAAAGATGCAAAGTTAATAATGATAGTGCAACTTATTTGTGGCACTGCCGTTTAGGTCATATTGGTGTAAAGCGCTTGAAGAAAACTCCATGCCGATGGACTTTTGGAATCACTTGATTATGAATCATTTGATGCTTGCGAACCGTGCCTTTTGGGCAAGATGACTAAAACTCCGTTCTCCGGAACAATGGAACAAGCTCTTGACTTATTGGAAATAATACATACCGATGTATGCGATTCAATGAGTGTTGATGCTCGTGGCAAGTATCGTTATTTTCGACCTTCACAAGATGATTTGAGCAGATATGGGTATATCTACTTGATGAAACATAAGTCCGAAACATTTGAAAAGTTCAAAGAATTTCAGAGTGAAGTTGAAAATCATCGTAATAAGAAAATAAAGTTTCTACGATCTGATCGTGGAGGCGAATATTTGAGTTATGAGTTTGGTCTACATTTGAAACAATGCGGAATAGTTTCGCAACTCACGCCTCCCGGAACACCACAGCGCAATGGTGTGTCCGAACGTCGTAATCGCACTTTACTAGATATGGTGCGATCTAAGATGTTTCTTACTGATTTACCGTTATAGTTTTGGGGCTATGCATTAGAGACAGCTGCATTCACGTTAAACAGCGCACCATCTAAATCCGTTGAGACGACACCGTATGAACTGTGGTTTGGCAAGAAACCAAAGTTGTTGTTTATTAAAAGTTTGGAGTTGTGATGCTTATGTGAAAAAGTTTTCACCTGATGAGCTCAAACCCAAATCGGAGAAGTGCATCTTCATAGAATACCCAAAGGTAACTATTGGGTACACCTTCTATCACAGATCCGAAGGCAAGTTTTTCGTTGCTAAGATGGATCCTTTCTAGAGAAGAAGTTTCTCTCGAAAGAAGTGAGTGGGAGGAAAGTAGAACTTGATGAGGTAATTGTACCTTCTCCCTTATTTGAAAGTAGTTCATCACAGGAATCAGTTCCAGTGATTCCTACACCAATTAGTGAGGAAGTTAATGATGATGATCATGAAACTTCAGATCAAGTTGCTACCAAACCTCGTAGGTCTTCCAGAGTAAGATCCGCACTAGAGTGGTACGGTAATCTTATTCTAGAAGTCATGTTACTAGACCATGATGAACCTATGAACTATGAGGAAGCGATGATGAGCCCAGATTCCGCAAAATGGCTTGAGGCCATGAAATGCGAGATAGGATCCATGTATGAGAACAAAGTATGGACTTTGATTGACTTGCTCGATGATCAGCAAGCCATGTTAAATAAATGGATCTTCAAGAGGAAGACGGACACTGATAGTAGTGTTACTATCTAGAAAACTCGACTTGTCACAAAAAGGTTTTTTGACAAGTTCAAGGTGTTGACTACAATGAGATTTTCTCTACTGTAGCGATTCTTAAGTCTGTCCGAATCATGTTAGCAATTGCCACATTTTATGAAATTTGGCAAATGGATGTAAAAACTGCATTCCTGAATGGGTTTCTGGAGGAAGAGTTGTATATGATGCAACCAGAAGGTTTTGTCGATCCTAAAGGTGTTAACAAAATATGCAAGCTCCAGCGATCCATCTATGGACTGGTGCAAGCATCTCGGAGTCGGAATAAACGCTTTGATAGTATGATCAAAGTATATAGTTTTATACAGACTTGCGGTGAAGCCTGTATTTACTAGAAAGTGAGTGGGAGCACTACATCATTTCTGATAAGTATATGTGAATGACATATTGTAGATCGGAAATAATGTAGAATTATTCGCAAAGCATAAAAGAGTGTTTGAAAGGAGTTTTTCAAAGAAAGACCTCGGTGAAGCTGGCGACATATTGAGCATCAAGATCTATAGAGATAGATCAAGACGCTTGATAAGTTTTTTTTTTTCAATGAGTACATACCTTGACAAGATTTTGAAGTAGTTCAAAATGGAACAGTCAAAGAAAGAGTTCTTGCCTGTGTTACAAGGTGTGAAATTGAGTAAGACTCAAAACCCGACCACGGCAGAAGATAGAAAGAGAATGAAAGTCATTCCCTATGCCTTGGCCATAGGTTCTATAAAGTATGCCATGCTGTGTACCAGATCTATTGTATACCCTACACCGAGTTTGGCAAGGAATACAATAGTGATCTAGGAGTAGATCATCGACAGCGGTCAAAATTATCCTTAGTGGAATAAGGATATATTTCTCGATTATGGAAGTGGAAAAAGGTTCGTCGTAAAGGGTTACGTCGATGCAAGTTTTGACACCAATCTAGATGACTCTAAGTCACGATCTAGATACATATTGAAAGTGGGAGCAATTAGCTAGAGTAGCTCCGTGCAGAGCATTGTAGACATAGAGATTTGCAAAATACTTACGGCTCTGAATGTGACAGACCCGTTGACTAAAATTATCTCACAAGCAAAACATGATCACACCTTAGTACTCTTTGGGTGTTAATCACATGGCGATGTGAACTAGATTCTTGACTCTAGTAAACCCTTTGGGTATTGGTCACATGTCGATGTGAACTATGGGTGTTAACCACATATAGATGTGAACTATTGATGTTAAATCACATGGCGATGTGAACTAGATTATTGACTCTAGTGCAAGTGGGAGACTGAAGGAAATATGCCCTAGAGGCAATAATAAAGTTATTATTTATTTCCTTATATCATGATAAATGTTTATTATTCATGCTAGAATTGTATTAACCGGAAACGTAATACATGTGTGAATACATAGACAAGCAGTGTCACTAGTATGCCTCTACTAGACTAGCTTGTTAATCAAAGATGGTTAAGTTTCCTAACCATAGACAAAGGAGTTGTCATTTGATTAAACAAGGTCACATCATTGGTTGAATGATCTGATTGACATGACCCATTCCATTAGCTTAGCACCCGATCGTTTAGTATGTTGCTATTGCTTTTATCCATGACTTATACATGTTCCTATAACTATGAGATTATGCAACTCCCGTTTACGAAGGAACACTTTGGGTACTACCAAGCGTCACAACGAATCGGGTGATTATAAAGGAGTACTACAGGTGTCTCCAAAGGTACATGTTGGGTTGGCGTATTTCGAGATTAGGTTTTGTCACTCCGATTGCTCGGAGAGGTATCTCTGGGCCCTCTCGGTAATGCACATCACTATAAGCCTTGCAAGCAATGTAGCTAATGAGTTAGTTACGGAATGATGCATTACGGAACGAGTAAAGAGACTTGCCAAGAACGAGATTGAACTAGGTATTGGATACCGACGATCGAATCTCGGGCAAGTAACATACCGATGACAAAGGGAACAACGTATGTTGTTATGCGGTCTGACCGATAAAGATCTTCGAAGAATATGTAGGAGCCAATATGGGCATCCAGGTCCCGCTATTGGTTATTGACCAAGAATAGTTCTAGGTCATGTCTACATAGTTCTCGAACCCGTAGGGTCCGCACGCTTAAGGTTTCGATGGCGGTTATATTATGAGTTTATGAGTTTTGATGTACCGAAGGAGTTCGGAGTCCCGGATGAGATCGGGGACATGACGAGGAGTCTCGAAATGGTCGAGACGTAAAGATCGATATATTGGACGACTATATTTGGAGTTCGGAAAGGTTCGAATGATTCGGGTATTTTCGAGTACCGGAGAGTTACGGGAATTCGTCGGGGAGAAGTATTGGGCCTTATTGGGCCCTGCGGGAAAGAGAGAGGGGATGCCTAGGGCAGGCCGCGCGCCCCCCCATGGCCTAGTCCGAATTGGACTAGGGGGAGGGGCCGCAACCCCTCCTTCCTTCCCTTCTCTTTTCCCCTTCCTAGTCTCCTACTCCTAATACATGGAAGGACTCCTAGTTGGACTAGGAAAGGGGGAATCCTACTCCCGGTGGGAGTAGGACTCCCCATGGCGCGCCCCTACTAGGGCGGCCTCCTCCTCCCTCCCTCCTTTATATCTGAGGGCAGGGGGCACCCCAGACACAAGTTGATCTACGGATCGTTTCTTAGCCGTGTGCGGTGCCCCTTCCACCATATTCCACTTCGGTCATATCGTCGCGGAGCTTAGGCGAAGCCTGCGCCGGAGAAGTCATATCGTCATGAGCTTAGGCGAAGCCCCGCGTCCGGTGGAGCATCATCATCGTCCTGCCACGTCGTCTTGTGGAACTCATCCTCCGACACTTTGCTGGATCGGAGTCCGGGATCGTCATCGAGCTGAGCGTGTGCAGAACTCGGAGGTGCCGTACGTTCGGTACTTGGATCGGTCGGATCGTGAAGACGTACGACTACATCAACCGCGTTGTTATAACGCTTCCTCTTACGGTCTACGAGGGTACGTAGACAACACTCTCCCCTCTCGTTGCTATGCATCACCATGATCTTGCGTGTGCGTAGGAATTTTTTTGAAATTACTACGTTACCCAACACACAAAACTATCTGTTACCACTTATTTCAGTACTTGCAGAGAATACCTTGCTGAAAACCTCTTATCATTTCCTTCTGCTCCTCGTTGGGTTCGACACTCTTACTTATCGAAAGGTCTACGATAGATCCACTATAATTGTTGGTAAACAAGACTCTTTTAAAGCGCCCGTTGCCGGGGGGTGTAGCGCCTTTGGTAGGTGGAATTTGGTAAGGAAAAATTTATATAGTGTGCTGAAATTTACTGTCACTTGTTACTATGGAAAGTAATTCTTTGAGGGGCTTGTTCGGGGTATCTTCACCCCGTCCAGTAGAGCAAAGAGTTGCTCCTCAACCTACTGAACCTATTGAAAATGAAACTCATTTTGAATTTCCTTCCGGTATGATGGAAAAACTGCTAGCTAATCCTTTTACAGGAGATGGAACAAAGCATCCTGATGAGCACTTAATATATGTGGATGAAGTTTGTGGATTATTTAAGCTTGCAGGTATACCCGATGGCGTTGCTAAGAAGAAGGTCTTCCCTTTATCTTTGAAGGGAGACGCATTGACATGGTATAGGCTATGTGATGATACGAGATCATGGAACTATAAAAGATTGAAATTGGAATTTCATCAAAAGTATTACCCTATGCATCTTGTTCATCGTGATCGCAATTATATATATATAATTTTTGGCCTCGAGAAGGAGAAAGCATCGCTCAAGCTTGGGGGAGGCTTAAATCAATGTTATATTCATGCCCCAATCATGAGCTCTCAAGAGTGACAATTCTTCAGAATTTTTATGCTCGGCTTTCTGATAACAATCGCACCATGCTCGATACTTCTTGTGCTGGCTCTTTCATGATGAAGACTATTGAATTCAGATGGGATTTATTGGATAGAATTAAACGCACCTCTGAAGATTGGGATCTCGACGAAGGTAAGGAGTCAGGTATGACACCTAAGTTTGATTGTGTTAAATCTTTTATGGATACTGATATTTTCCGTAAGTTTAGCACTAAATATGGATTTGACTATGAGATAGTAGCTTCTTTCTGTGAATCTTTTGCTACTTATGTTGATCTCCCCAAGGAGAAGTGGTTTAAATATCATCCTCCCATAGAAGTAAAAGTAGCTACACCTATTAAAGTTGAAGAAAAGACTGTCACTTATAATGATCCTATTGTTCCTACCTCTTATGTTGAGAAACCACCCTTCCCTGTTAGAATAAAGAATCATGCTAAAGCTTCAACTGTGGTTCGTAAAAGCAATATTAGAACTTATACACCTCCTGAGCAAGTCAAAGTAGAACCTAATATTGCTATTGTTAAAGATCTCTTGTCTGATAATATTGATGGGCATGTTATTCAATTCTGCGGTGAATCTGCTAGAATTGCCAAACCTAGCGTTAAAGATAAACATAGACCTGTGGTAGGCATGCCTGTTATTTCTGTTAAAATAGGAGATCATTGTTATCATGGCTTATGTGATATGGGTGCTAGTGCTAGTGTTATACCGCACTCTTTGTATAAAGAAATCAAGCATGAAATTGCACCTGCTGAGTTAGAAGAAATTGATGTCACAATTAAACTTGCCAATAGAGATACTATTTCACCAGTGGGAATTGTTAGAGATGTTGAAGTTTTGTGTGGGAAAACCAAATATCCCGCTGATTTTCTTGTTCTCAGTTCCCCACAAGATAGCTTTTGTCCCATTATATTTGGTAGACCCTTCTTGAACTGTAACACCCCGGATGTAACTTTCCATATTTGTAACTCCAACTCTTGCCATTTTCGGCATTGTGATATGATATTCCCTCCGTGGTTGGGTTTTTCTTCTTTTGCATTTTGTCCATGTCATGCATTTTATCATGTCATCATGTGAATCACATTTGAATACATGTTAGTCTCATGATTACGAGCATTTTTCCCGTTGTCCGTTTTTGCAATCGGCGCTCCTATCTCCCCCAGCGGCCCCTTTTACGTTTTTCCGTGTGCGGGTACTAAACCTTCTCGGAATGGACCGAGGTTTGTCTAGTGGCCTTGGTATACCACCCGTAGACCACCGGTCAAGTTTCGGGTCATTTGGAGCTCGTTTGGTACTCCAACGGTTAACCGCACTCTCGCAAAGGCCTCTTTTAAGTTGCAGCCCAACACCCCTTCAAAACAGCCCAACAACCCATCTAAGTCACTTCCATGCTCTCCGTCGTTCGATCACGATCGTGTGGTAAAACTACACCTCATTTGGACTCTCCTAGCTCCCTCTATGCCTATTTAAACATCTCCCCCGTCCAAATCCGGGTCTTCCTCCCCGAAACCCTAGACGTTTTCCTCGCGCCGCGCCGGACGTGTCCACCCCGCCGGACGCGTCTCCTCCGCCGCCCGCGCCCAACCGGGGCCATGTGGCACCGCCCGGCGCGCCGCCCGCCAACCCGTCGGGGCCGAGCCCGCCGCCTGGCCCGATCTGGGCAGCGCCGGCTTTCGTCGCCCAGCCGCCGTGCCCGCCTGCCGGGCGCGCCCTTGGCGCCGCTCCCTCCGCCGCCACCTCGCCCGCCACCCGGCCCGCAACCTGGCCAGCCGGACCTCGCCCGCGCCATGGCCCGATCGCCGCCTCCGTGGCGGGCCCGCCGCGCCGGCGACCTCACCCCGCCGGCGCCCTCTCCTCCTCGCCCGGGCGTGCTCCGGCGAGCCCAGCGCCGAGCCGCCCGTCGCCCGATCCGGTCGGGAGGAGCCCGATCCGGCCTCGGTTCGCGCGCCCGAGCCCGTTGACTTCTTCTCCCCCTCATTTTCTTCTAAGTTTTATTTCTGTGAATATTTTGTGTCATTTTCTTCATGCTATATCTTTGCATCTGTAGATCTATTTTGCACGTATATTATATAAAAATGTTCGACTCGAAGAGTAGATCATTTCATCTCATTGCATCATTTTCATTTGAGCTCATCTTGATTCCCGAAATGCTGTTAGAAGAGGGCTATGTGATGTTAGTTTCTGTTTCTTAACAGAACTTGCACTTTTGTTATTTTTGCCCTGATTAATGTGTGCACCCTATGAATTTGAGTCCTACATGTGTTTTGTAATATGCCATGTCATCTTTCCGGGGGTGTATGCCATGTATTTTTGTGATATATGTGGTGACTAGCACAAGCATGCAAAGTAGGTGTCCTGATGTTGCTGATTTCAGCTCTGTTTTGCTGATATTTTGATGCCATGTTAACTTGATGCTACCGAGAGATCCATGCACATTTTGAGATACTTCAGTAAGGATGTTTTGTTAAACATGTCTTTCTCTATCCATCCATGTCCTTGTTTGCAATTATGGAGTACCATAGCTTGAGTCAATCGAGCTCTACTTTTGCTATAAAATGTTTCCTGGCAGATTGTTTACATGTTATTCAATTTTGCCAAGGTTGTTGTGGTTGATCCATGTATGTTATGTTATTGTTCTTGCCATGTATGTCTTCTATGCCATGTCTTCGTGATGTTTGTATGCCTATTTTATCATATAAGGCTCTGTAGTGAGTGCATCGAGCTCTTAAACATGCCTACTTGTTATCAGTTTTTGACATGCCATGTTGTTGAATCTGTTAACGAAACTTTCAATATTGACATGGGTGTTACTATATTTTCGGATCCTTTTTGTCCTATGGTCAGTAAGGGACTTTTGTTCTATGCTTTGAGTAGATTCATGACATGCCTTGTTTTGATATTTTAAGTTCCTGTAGCATGTAGTTTTCTTGCTCTAAACATTGCAACCTGATGCTGTTTTTGCCATGTCCAGCCTGATATTTTGTGCACTTTTGCCATGCTTGTTTGAACCTGTTATGATGTGATTTAGCCGAAGCTCAGTGCTCATATTTTGTCAAGCATCTTGTGTAGATCATTGCCATATACTTTGTTGATACGTTTGGTTGCAGTAGCTTAATTTCTTGTTGCTCGCTAAGTGGCATCATGCTGTTAATGGCAGATTTGTGCCATTCTTGTTTTGCTTGTCATTTCCAAACCGTGCATCCGATTCCGGTGATCTTTATATCGATTTCAACCGAAATCATCTCATATTTCCAGTGGCATACTTGGTTTGCCAAGTTGATGCCTGGTTCATCATTTTTCCTTTCGGGCCTTTTATCGCATTGCATTTCACATCCCGCATATCATGCCATGTTTTGCATCATGTTGATTGTGCATTGCACCGTGATTTATTGTGGTTCCTTTGTTTGTGTTCTTGCTTTGGGTAGAGCCGGAGGCGAAATGCGTGAACGATGTACCTGTTGAGAACGTTTACGAGGATCAAGCTTTCGACAACTCTGAGAACATTGCAGGCAAGATGACCATACCCTCGAAATCACTTATATCTTTGCTATGCTAGTTGCTCGCTCTTTTGCTATGCCTATGCTGCGATGCCTACCACTTGCTATATCATGCCACCCATATTGCCATGTCAGCCCCTAACCATCCTTTCCTAGCAAACCGTTGATTGGCTATGTTACCGCTTTGCTTTCGGCCCTCTTATAGCGTTGCTAGTTGCAGGTGAAGCTGAAGTTTGTTCCTTGTAGGAACATGGAGATGTTGTTCCTTATTGGAACATGTTTACTTGTTGGGGATATCACAATATATATCTGCTATAATTAATACATCTATATACTTGGTAAAGGGTGGAAGGCTCGGCCTTATGCCTGGTGTTTTGTTCCACTCTTGCCACCCTAGTTCCGTCATACCGGTGTTATGTTCCTTGATTTCGCGTTCCTTACACAGTTGGGTGATTTATGGGACCCCCTTGACAGTTCGCTTTGAATAAGACTCGTCCAGCAAGGCCCAACTTTGGTTTTACCATTTGCCACCTAAGACTTTTCCCCCGGGTTTTCGCGAGCCCGAGGGTCATCTTTATTTTAAACCCCGGGCCAATGCTCCTCCGAGTGTTGGTCCAAACTAGAGCATCGTCTTGGGACCATTCTGGGCAACTTGGATTACGTCGGTTCTGACGCCCGCTTATCCGGTGTGCCACGAGAACGAGATATGTGCAGCTCCTATCGGGATTTGTCGGCTGTCGGGCGGCTTTCTTGGTCTTGTTTTATTGCTTTGTCGAAATGTCTTGTATTCCGGATTCCAAGATTGATCGGGTCTTCCGGTAGAAGGAATATCCTTCGTTGACCATGAGAGCTTATAATGGGCTAAGTTGGGACACCCTGCAGGGTAATATCTTTCGAAAGTCGTGCCCGCGGTTATGAGGCAGATGGGAATTTGTTAATGTCGGTTGTAGAAAACCCGAAGTTGACCTCAATTAAAATACACATCAACGGCGTGTGTAACCGTGATGGTCTCTTCTCGGCGGAGTCCGGGAAGTGAACACTGATGTTGGAGTTATGTCGGCGTAAGTAGTTCAGGATCACTTCTTGATCGCTACTAGCTTCACGACCGTGCCTTGCTCCTCTTCTCGCTCTCTTTCGCGAAGTATCCACCATATATGCTAGTCGCTTGCTGCAGCTCCACTATACTACTCTGTCCTTCCTATAAGCTTAAATAGTCTTGATCTCGCGCGTGTGAGATTGCTGAGTCCCCGTGACTCACAGATACTTCCAAAACAGTTGCAGTGCCGACGATGCTGCAGGTGACTCAACCGAGCTCAAGTGGGAGTTCGACGAGGAACGTGGTCGTTACTATGTGTCTTTTCACGATGATCAGTAGTGGTGCTCAGTTGGGACGATCGGGGATCTGTGTAGCATTTGGGGTATCTTCTTTATTTTGGTTCCGTAGTCGGACCTTGAGTGTACTCGAATGATGGATGTTTATTTATGTATTGTGTGAAGTGGCATTTGTAAGCCAACTATGTATCTCTTTCCCTTATGTATTACATGGGTTGTGTGAAGATTACCTCACTTGCGACATTGCTTTCAACGCGGTTATGCCTCTAAGTCGTGCCTCGACACGTGGGAGATATAGCCGCATCGAGGGCGTTACAAGTTGGTAATCGAGCCTTCCCCGACTTAGGAGCCCCCTACTTGATTGTTTGCTGGCGTTGTTGAGTCTAGAATGGAAAAATGTTTTGAGTCTTAGGATTATATATATCGGAGAGTAGGATTCTTTTTACTTCCCAGTCCCTTCGTCGCTCTGTGAGGTATCCTGACGTAGTGTTTTGACTCTTCTCTCCTCAAATTTCACTAAAAATTTTTTAGGATCACGTGGGTATCTTGGAATCGTTCCGATGGTTTTGTGACGAGAACATTGTTCTTGGTGCCTCGACATTTATGGGTTGTGGCGGTGTCCCGGGAGTTGAGCTCCGAGGTGTTGTCGTCACAATTTTATCGTTGCGATTCTGGAATACGAGTTTTGCCGACATCGAAATCTCTTTTGTGCAGTTGTTGGTGAGATAACCTCGATAGCTCAGATGCGAGGCGAGTGGAGTATTGCCATGACTTGTATAACGGATGTTTTTGAAGGTCGAGGTACACGATTTCCGAGGATTTCTTGGTTATGTGTTGACGGATGGATACTGGTGGATCTAGGTATTGTTAGTTTGGGTGATATATTTTGTGTCCCTGTATCCCCAACACCAGATTGCATAACCGTAAAGTTTCGGGAGTTTATAGGTGGGAATTCTAGTAGCTTACAGGATATCTTTCCGACAGATGTATGATTTGAGATTGGGGTCCAACGTCTAGTGGTCCGCCCATTCACGGTCGATTTACAGTGGTCGCGAGGCGTCTTAAAGAATCCTTGGCTATGCTGATTCGGGGCCATCTTGTTTGTCATTCATGATGGCCGCTATACGTCGTGCCCGTGTGGGCCCCACCACGAACACTTTGGGCGAAATCTCTATCATGTGTTTGTTCCGGCTCATTCTAGAAGCCAATCTTTTGTTTTCAGTTGTGATATTCGATTTGTTTCTAAGGCAGATGTTGTTTCCATATCCTTTATCTAAGTGGCTTCTCACCTTAATGGACGTGTGATGATTAACTTTGGAAGTCATTCGTTCGTTCTTGTTCGAATGTTTATTGTGAAGACTATATGTTGCAATTTCTATCCGTTGATTCAACTTGTCTATTTGTCTATCAAAGGACTAACGGATGTCACCCTCTTCAGATGGCTCCGCCAACGCGTCTGAATCCGGATCGCAATGAGGAGAATCAGTCGAACCCTCCACCTCCACCTCCGCCTCCGGAGGCATGGCAAGCTATCATGGCAGCCACCAATGCCAATGCTCAGATGATTTTGCAGCTCTTGCAAGAACGTACTCAAGGGCAAGGCAGTCAAGGAAATCAAGGTCAAGGCAACAATCAGCCACACTTTGCTACTCTCGATCGGTTCCTCGCTAATCGGCGAAGTCTTTCGATTTACGTGTCAAGGCCACAGACGTGACGATTGGCTTGTGGACATCTGCAAGCATTTTGATTGTAGCAATGTCGGACACGAGGACTTTGTCAAGTTTGCATCGTTTCAACTCAAGGATCAAGCTGCCGAGTGGTACCAGCAATACCAAGATTCGAGAGGAGGTCGTGTCATTACCGGATGAGTTCGTCGTGATTTGAGCTCATCACATTAGAAAAGTGTTGTTGAGAGCAAGCGTGAGGAGTTCCGCAATCTCAAGCAGGGCAACATGTACATCTATCAATACAATATCCAGTTCGAAGCTTCGCTCGTTTTGCTAAGCAAGACGTTCACGATGAAAAGAGTATGATCTATCAATTCGGAGGTGGTGCGAGAGAAGATCTGCAATTAGCTCTTGTGCTTTTTGAGCCAGATAAGTATGATGAATTCTACAACATGGCACTGAAGCAAGAAGCTTCCTAGCTCAAATGTGAGGCTTCTAAGAAGAGAATCAGGGATGCAGTTCAGTCTTCTTCTTCCTCTCAAGTGGCAGCTAAGCAGCAGAAGTTTTACCTTCCTCCTCCTCCGTTCCGTCAGCCTTATCAACAGAAGAACTCAGGTGGCCGTGGATCTTCCCACCCACCCAACCCTGGCTATCAGAACAAGTCTAATTCTCAAGCTCCAAGGTCAAGTGCTCCTTACCACCGTCCGCTCTCTGAGGTGACTTGCAACAAATGTCAGCAGAAAGGTCACTATGCGAACAAGTGCTTCAACCAAAGGCGCCTTCCGCCTCCTCCTCCTGTGAAATCTTACAGCAATGCGGTGGTCAAGCATAATCCCAAGTGCGCAAGGTGAATATGATGAATGCGAGATCAAGCGGAGGATTCTTGATGTGATAATGGGTAATCTCTCGATTAATGATATTCCTGCAAAAGTCTTATTTGATCTTTGGTGCATCGCATTGTTTCATGTCAAGATCGTTCTTTGCAAAGAATGATTTTTCTTGGTCTTACCTGGATAAACCTTTGGGTGTTATTTCTCCGGCGAAGTCAATGAGAGCCAACTCAATAGTTCATGATGTCTCTATCAAGATGGGCGATTATAGATTTCTTTCTAAACCAATTGTTCTCGGTGACTCGGATATTGATCTTATTCTCGGAATGGACTGGCTTTCTCAAAGACAAAGCTCAGCTTGATTGTGCTGCCAGGGAAATTCAATTGACTCACTCTTCTAATGATGTGATCATCTATGCCGCTTCGTGATGAAACCATTCGGTTGTTTTCTCTCAATGAGAAGGCGAATTGGATGCTATCTCTCGATTCGGTCGTTTGTGAGTACCAAGATGTCTTTCCGGAAGAGCTTCCAGGAATGCCTCCTCACCGCCGTTGAGTTCGTTATTGATCTTGAGCACAACCTTGAACCCGTTTGCAAGCGTCCATACAAGCTTGGACCTAATGAGCTGAAGGAATTGAAGAAGCAGCTCGATGAACAAGAGCGTCTGGGTTTGATCGGACCGAGTTCATCTCCTTGGGGTTGTGGTGTTCTTTTGTCCGGAAGAAGGATGGCACGGACCGATTGTCGTCGATTACCGTCCACTGAATAAGAAGACAATCAAGAACAAGTATCCACTTCCCAACATCAATGAGCTTTCCGAGCAACTCAAAGGTGCTAAAGTGTTCTCCAAGCTTGACCTTCGTATGGGTTATCATCAGATTCGCATTCGTGAACATGATATTCCCAAGACAACATTCAGAACAAGCTTTGGTTCTTATGAATATACTGTCATGTCTTTCGGCCTCGTCAATGCTCCTCCAACATTCTCTCGGATGATGAACTTCATTTTCAACCCCTATACCAATGAATTCGTCTTGGTCTATCTTGATGATATTTTGGTCTTCTCCAAGAATAAGAAGGATCATGCCAAACATTTTCGATTGGTACTAGACAAGCTCGTAGAGTATCAATTCTATGCGAAGTTCTCCAAATGTGAATTTTGGCTTGATGAAGTGCTTTATCTTGGTCATATCATCTCCGCCAAGGGCATCGCTGTTAATCCCGAGAAGGTGTCCGCAATTGTGAATTGGGAACCTCCTCGAGAATGTCAAGCGACTCCATGACTTTCTTGGTCTTGCAAGCTATTGCCGTAGATTCGTTGAGAATTTCTCCAAGATTGCAAAGCCTCTTTCCAACCTCCTCGAGAAGCATGTGAAGTATGTACGGTCTCACGAGTGTGACGTTGCTTTCAATACCCTCAAAGAGAAACTCGTCACATCTCCTGTCTTGACTCCTCTGATGAATCCAAGCCATTCGAAGTTTTCTGTGATGCTTCTCTTCAAGGTCTCGGTCTTTGTGTTAATGCAAGAGAAGAGAGTTGTGGCTTATATCTCTCTTGATTGAAGCCCAACGAAAAGAACTACCCCACTCATGATCTTGAGTTGGCGGCAGTTGTCCATGCATTGATAACGTGGAGACATCTCTTGTTGGGAAGGAAAGTGGACATTTTCACCGATCACAAGAGTCTCAAGTACATTTTCACTCAGCCCAACCTCAACCTCAGGCAGACTCGATGGGTCGAAATGATTCAAGAGTACAACCCAAGTATTGAATATACTCCGGGCAAGGCAAATGTCATTGCAGATGCTTTGAGCAGGAAGGCTTCGCAACAGTCTAATCCTCAAGCCCTTTCGGCGGATCTCTGTGGAAGCTTTCCATAAGCTGAATCTTCAAGTTGTTCCTCAAGGCTTTCTTGCCAACCTCATAGTCTCTCCTACTTTGGAAGATCAGATTCGTGAGGCTCAACTTACGGATACCATGGTGAAGAAGGTGAAACGTGGTATCGACAAGGGCATTTCCAAGTACAAGTGCTTCCACGTTGATGACAAAGATACTCTTTTCTTTGAGGACCGGATTGAGGGTCCTAAGGGTGATCTCGAGAAAAGTCATTATGAACGAGGCTCACAATTCGCTTCTATCCATTCATCCCGGAAGTGCGAAGATGTACCATGATCTCAAGCAGTCATATTGGTGGACTCGAATGAAGCGAGAAATTGCTCAATTCGTGAATGAGTGTGATGTCTGCAGAAGAGTGAAAGCAGAACACCAAAGACCAGCTGGTCTCCTTCAACCTCTTGCTATTCCATAATGGAAGTTTGATCATATTGAAATGGACTTCGTGGATTTGGATTTCCAAAGTCCAAGCGTGGAAATGATGCTATCTTCGTTGTCATTGACAAGCTTACTAAAGTGGCTCATTTTCTTCCTATCAAAGAATCCATCACAGCAGCTCGGTTGGCGAGTTATACACCTCCAGTGATTGTCTCCTTGCACGGCATTCCACAATTGATCTCTCCAGACCGTGGCAGCATCTTTACCTCCAAGTTTTGGGATTCTTTTCAGAAGGCCATGGGCACCAACATTCGTTTCAGCACAGCTTTCCACCCTCAAACAAGTGGCCAAGTCGAGCGAGTTAACCAAATCCTTGAAGATATGCTCAGGGCTTGTGTCATTTCTTTGGGTATGAAGTGGGAAGATTGTCTTCCATATGCCGAGTTCTCCTACAACAACAGCTTCCAAGCGAGTTCGGGCAAGGCCCCATTCGAAATTCTCTATGGCGAAAGTGCCGTACTCCTCTCAATTGGTCCGAGACGGTGAACGTAACTTCTTGGCAATGACTTGATCACGAAGCAGAAGAAATGTGCCAAGTCATTCGTGAGAATCTCAAAGTCAGCGCAATTGCGCGGAAGAGCTATTATGATGATAAGCACCGTGATGTGGCTTTTGAAATCGGAGACCATGTCTACCTCCGTCTCTCCAATGAAAGGCACTCGTCAACCCGGTATCAAAGGGAAGCTTGCCCCTAGATACGTGGGTCCTTTCAAGATCATTGGCAAAAGAGGCGATCTCGCCTATCAACTTGAGCTTCCATCCAACTTTGCAAGCGTGCACGATGTGTTTCACGTGTCACAGCTTCGCAAGTGCTTCAAGACTCTGAACGCACTATCAACTGAAGAGATTGACCTTCAAGAAGATCTCTCTTATCATGAGCACCCGTTGCTATTCTCGAAGAAACCGAGCGCAAGACTCGCAACAAGTCAATCAAATTCCTGAAAGTGAAGTGGTCACACCATTCCGACCGAGAAGCCACACGGGGCGCGAGGATCACCTCCGTTCGAATATCCGGAGTTCTTTCAGTCCTAGATCTGGGGCGAGATCCTCTTGTAGTGGTGGAGTGTTGTAACACCCGGATGTAACTTTCCATATTTGTAACTCCAACTCTTGCCATTTTCGGCATTGTGATATGATATTCCCTCCGTGGTTGGGTTTTTCTTCTTTTGCATTTTGTCCATGTCATGCATTTTATCATGTCATCATGTGCATCGCATTTGCATACGTGTTCGTCTCATGATTCCGAGCATTTTTCCCGTTGTCCGTTTTGCAATCCGGCGCTCCTATCTCCCCCGGCGGCCCCTTTTACGTTTTTCCGTGTGCGGGTACTAAACCTTCTCGGAATGGACCGAGGTTTGTCTAGTGGCCTTGGTATACCACCCAGACCACCGGTCAAGTTTCGGTCATTTGGAGCTCGTTTGGTACTCCAACGGTTAACCGCACTCTCGCAAGGCCTCTTTTAAGTTGCAGCCCAACACCCCTTCAAAACAGCCCAATAACCCATCTAAGTCACCTCCATGCTCTCCGTCGTTCGATCACGATCGTGTGGGCGAAAACTACACCTCATTTGGACTCTCCTAGCTCTCTCTATGCCTATTTAAACATCTCTCCCGTCCAAATCCGGGTCTTCCTCCCCGAAACCCTAGACGTTTTCCTCCGCGCGCGACGTATCCACCCGGCGGACGCGTCTCCTCCGCCGCCCGCCCAACCGGGGGCCGCCCGCACAACACCGCCGCGCCGCCGCTAACCCGTCGGGGCCCGAACCGCCCGGGTCGATCTGGGCAGCGCCCACCGCTTCGTCGCCGCCGCCCGTGCCCGCCAGCGGCGGCGCCCGCCCGCTCCCTCCGCCGCCACCTCGCCCGCCACGGCCGGCCTCAACCGCCCGCCGGGACCTCGCCCGCTGCATGGCCGATCGCCGCCTCACGGCGACCTCGCCCGCCGGCGCCCTCTCCTCCTCGCCGGGCGTGCTCCGTGAGCCCACGCCGAGCCGCCGTCGCCCCGATCCGGTCGGGAGGAGCCCGATCCGGCCTCGGTTCGCGCGCCCGAGCCCGTTGACTTCTTCTCCCCCTCATTTTCTTCTAAGTTTTATTTCTGTGAATATTTTGTGTCATTTTCTTCATGCTATATCTTTGCATCCGTAGATCCATTTTGCGCGTGTATTATATCAAAATTTTCTAATCGAAGAGTAGATCATTTCATCTCATTGCATCATTTTCATTTGAGCTCATCTTGATTCCCGAAATGCTGTTAGAAGAGGGCTATGTGATGTTAGTTTCTGTTTCTTAACAGAACTTGCACTTTTGTTATTTTTGCCCTGATTAATGTGTGCACCCTATGAATTTGAGTCCTACATGTGTTTTGTAATATGCCATGTCATATTTCCGGGGGTGTATGCCATATATTTTTGTGATCTATGTGGTGACTAGCACAAACATGCAAAGTAGGTGTCCTGATGTTGCTGATTTCAGCTCTGTTTTGCTGATATTTTGATGCCATGTTAACTTGATACTACCGAGAGATCCATGCACATTTTGAGATACTTCAGTAAGGATGTTTTGTTAAACATGTCTTGATCTATTCATCCATGTCCTTGTTTGCAATTATGGAGTACAATAGCTTGAGTCAATCGAGCTCTACTTTTGCTATAAAATGTTTCCTGGCAGATTGTTTACATGTTATTCAATTTTGTCAAGGTTGTTGTGGTTGATCCATGTATGTTATGTTATTGTTCTTGCCATGTATGTCTTCTATGTCATGTCTTATTGATGTATGTATGCCTATTTATCATATAAGGCTCTGTAGTGAGTGCATCGAGCTCTTAAACATGCCTACTTGTTATCAGTTTTTGACATGCCATGTTGCTGAATCTGTTAACGAAACTTTCAATATTGACATGGGTGTTACTATATTTGCGGATCCTTTTTGTCCTATGGTCAGTAAGGGACTTTTGTTCTATGCTTTGAGTAGATTCATGCCATGCCTTGTTTTGATATTTTAAGTTCCTGTAGCATGTAGTTTTCTTGCTCTGAACATTGCAACCTGATGCTGTTTTTGCCATGTCCAGCCTGATATTTTGTGCACTTTTGCCATGCTTGTTTGAACCTGTTATGATGTGATTTAGCCGAAGCTCAGTGCTCATCTTTTGTCAAGCATCTTGTGTAGATCATTGCCATATACTTTGTTGATACGTTTGGTTGCAGTAGCTTAATTTCTTGTTGCTTGCTAAGTGGCATCATGCTGTTAATGGCAGATTTGTGCCATTCTTGTTTTGCTTGTTATTTCCAAACCGTGCATCCGATTCCGGTGATCTTTATATCGATTTCAACCGAAATCATCTCATATTTCCAGTGGCATACTTGGTTTGCCAAGTTGATGCCTGGTTCATCATTTTCCTTCGGGCGCTTTTACGCATTGCATTTCACATCCCGCATATCATGCCATGTTTTGCATCATGTTGATTGTGCATTGCACCGTGATTTATTGTGGTTCCTTTGTTTGTGTTCTTGCTTTGGGTAGAGCCGAGACGAGTGCGTGAACGAGGAACCTGTTGAGAACGTTCTGAGGATTAAGCTTTCGACAACTCTGAGAACATTGCGAGCAAGATGACCATACCCTCGAAATCACTTCTATCTTTGCTATGCTAGTTGCTCGCTCTTTTGCTATGCCTATGCTGCGATGCCTACCACTTGCTATATCATGCCACCCATATTGCCATGTCAGCCCCTAACCATCCTTTCCTAGCAAACCGTTGATTGGCTATGTTACCGCTTTGCTCAGCCCTCTTATAAGCGTTGCTAGTTGCGGTGAAGCTGAAGTTTGTTCCTTGTTGGAACATGGAGATGTTGTTCCTTATTGGAACATGTTTACTTGTTGGGGATATCACAATATATATCTGCTATAATTAATACATCTATATACTTGGTAAAGGGTGGAAGGCTCGGCCTTATGCTTTGAATAAGACTCGTCCAGCAAGGCCCAACTTTGGTTTTACCATTTGCCACCTAAGCCTTTTCCCCCGGGTTTTCGCGAGCCCGAGGGTCATCTTATTTTAAACCCCCGGGCCAATGCTCCTCTGAGTGTTGGTCCAAACTAGAGCACCGTGCGGGACCATTCCTGGGCAACTTGGATTACGTCGGTTCCTGTACGCTTCGCTTATCCGGTGTGCCCTGAGAACGAGATATGTGCAGCTCCTATCGGGATTTGTCGGCACAATCGGGCGGCTTTGCTGGTCTTGTTTTATTGCTGTCGAAATGTCTTGTAGTCCGGGATTCCGAGATTGATCGGGTCTTCCCGGTAGAAGGAATATCCTTCGTTGACCGTGAGAGCTTATAATGGGCTAAGTTGGGACACCCTGCGGGGTAATATCTTTCAAAGCCGTGCCGCGGTTATGAGGCAGATGGGAATTTGTTAATGTCCGGTTGTAGAAAACCGAAGTTGACCTCAATTAAAATACACATCAACCGCGTGTGTAACCGTGATGGTCTCTTCTCGTGGAGTCCGGGAAGTGAACTGATGTTGGAGTTATGTCGGCGTAAGTAGTTCAGGATCACTTCTTGATCGCTACTAGCTTCACGACCGTGCCTTGCTCCTCTTTTCGCTCTCTTTTGCGAAGTAGCCACCATATATGCTAGTAAACTGCTGCAGCTCCACTATACTACTCTGTCCTTCCTATAAGCTTAAATAGTCTTGATCTCGGCGTGTGAGATTCTTTGAGTCCCCGTGACTCACAGATACTTCCAAAACAGTTGCAGGTGCCGACGATGCGGTCTGGTGACTCAACCGAGCTCAAGTGGGAGTTCGACGAGGAACGTGGTCGTTACTATGTGTCTTTTCCGATGATCGATAGTGGTGCCCAGTTGGGACGATCGGGGATCTGTGTAGCATTTGGGGTATCTTCTTTATTTTGGTTCCGTAGTCGGACCTTGAGTGTACTCTGAATGATGGATGTTTATTTATGTATTGTGTGAAGTGGCATTGTAAGCCAACTATGTATCTCTTTCCCTTATGTATTACATGGGTTGTGTGAAGATTACCTCACTTGCGACATTGCTTTCAATGCGGTTATGCCTCTAAGTCGTGCCTCGACACGTGGGAGATATAGCCGCATCGAGGGCGTTACATGAACACTGTTAATGCTAAGATAGATTGGGAAAAGAATGTTGTTACTATTGGCTTGGATGATATGATTCATGAGTTTAATTTCTCTAAATTTAGTAAACAACATCGTGAGGAAGAATTGCCTAGTAAGGATGAAATTATTGGTCTTGCTTCTATTGTCGTACCTCCTAGTGATCCTTTAGAACAATATTTGCTAGACCATGAAAATGATATGTTTATGAATGAGAGAAGGGAAATAGATGAAGTATTCTTTAAACAGGAACCTATTCTGCAACACAATTTGCCTGTTGAAATCCTAGGGGATCCTCCTCCACCCAAGGGTGATCCGTGTTTGAGCTTAAACCGTTGCCTGATAATCTTAAATATGCTTATCTTGATGAAAAGAAAATATATCATGTTATTATTAGTGCTAACCTTTCAGAGCATGAAGAAGAAATATTATTGAAAACTACGAAGAAGCACCGTGCCGCTTATTGGATATACTCTTGATGATCTTAAGGGCATTAGTCCCACTCTATGTCAACATAAAATAAATTTGGAAGCGGATGCCAAACCAGTTCGTGATCCTCAACGACGTTTGAATCCTAAAATGAAAGAAGTGGTAAGAAAAGAAATACTCAAGCTTCTGGAGGCAGGTATAATTTATCCCGTTGCTGATAGTCAGTGGGTAAGTCCTGTCCATTGTGTCCCTAAGAAGGGAGGTATTACTGTTGTCCCTAATGATAAGGATGAATTGATCCCGCAAAGAATTATCACAGGTTATAGGATGGTAATTGATTTCTGCAAATTAAATAAAGCTACTAAGAAAGATCATTACCCCTTACCTTTTATTGATCAAATGCTAGAAAGATTATGCAAACATACACATTATTGCTTTCTAGATGGTTATTCTGGTTTCTCTCAAATACCTGTGTCGGCTAAAGATCACCAAAGACTACTTTTACTTGCCCTTTTGGTACTTTTGCTTATAGACGTATGCCTTTTGGTTTATGTAATGCACCTGCTACCTTTCAAAGATGCATGATGACTATATTCTCTGATTTTTGTGAAAAAAATTGTGAGGTTTTCATGGACGATTCTTCCGTTTATGGTTCCTCTTTTGATGATTGCTTGAGCAATCTTGATCGAGTTTTGCAGAGATGTGAAGAAACTAATCTTGTCTTGAATTGGGAAAAGTGCCACATTATGGTTAATGAAGGTATTGTCTTGGGGCACAAAGTTTCTGAAAGAGGTATTGATGTTGATAAAGCCAAGGTTGATGCTATTGAAAAGATGCCATGTCCCAAGGACATCAAAGGTATAAGAAGTTTCCTTGGTCACGCCCGGATTTTATAGGAGGTTCATTAAGGACTTCTCAAAAATTTCTCGACCTCTGACTAATTTATTACAAAAAGATGTACCATTTGTCTTTGATGATGATTGTGTAGAAGCATTTGAAATACTTAAGAAAGCATTAGTCTACGCACCTTTTGTTGTTCAGCCACCGATTGGAATTTACCCTTTGAAATTATGTGTGATGCTAGTGATTATGTTGTAGGTGTTGTTCTAGGGCAAAGAGTTGATAAGAAATTAAATGTTATCCATTATGCTAGTAAGACTCTAGACAATGCTCAAAGAAATTATGCTACTACCGAAAAGGAACTTTTAGCAGTTGTATTTGCTTGTGATAAATTCAGACCCTATATTGTTGATTCTAAAGTAACTATTCACACTGATCATGCTGCTATTAAATATCTTATGGAAAAGAAAGATGCAAAACCTAGACTTATTAGATGGGTTCTCTTGCTGCAAGAATTTGATTTGCATATTGTTGATAGAAAAGGAGCTGAGAACCCCGTTGCAGATAACTTATCTAGGTTAGAGAATGTTCTTGATGACCCACTACCTATTGATGATAGCTTTCCTAATGAACAATTAAATGTCATAAGCACTTCTCATAGCACTCCATGGTATGCTGATTATGCTAATTATATTGTTGCTAAATTTATACCACCTAGCTGCACATACCAACAAAAGAAAAAGTTTTTCTATGATTTGCGACATTACTTTTGGGATGACCCACATCTTTATAAAGAAGGAGTAGATGGTGTTATTAGACGTTGTGTGCACGAGCATGAGCGAGAACAGATCCTATGCAAGTGCCACTCCGAGGCTTATGGATGACACCACGCTGGAGATAGAACTGCACATAAGGTATTGCAATCCGGTTTTTATTGGCCTACTCTCTTCAAGGATGCCCATAAGTTTGTTTTGTCTTGCGATGAATGTCAAAGAATTGGTAATATTAGTAGACGTCAAGAAATTCCTATGAATTATTCACTTGTTATTGAACCATTTGATGTTCGGGGCTTTGATTATATGGGACCTTTTCCTGCCTCTAATGGATATACACATATTTTGGTTGTTGTTGATTACGTTACTAACTGGGTAGAAGCTATTCCAACTAGTAGTGCTGATCATAACATTTCTATTAAAATGCTTAAGGAAGTTATTTTTCCGAGGTTTGGAGTCCCTAGATATTTAATGACTGATGGTGGTTCACACTTTATTCATGGTGCTTTCCATAAAATGCTTGCTAAATATGACGTTAATCATAGAATTGCGTCCCCTTATCACCCATGATCTAGTGGTCAAGTAGAATTGAGTAATAGAGAGCTCAAATTAATTTTGCAAAAGGCATTAATAGGTCTAGAAAGAATTGGTCCAAGAAACTTGATGATGCATTATGGGCATATAGAACTGCATATAAGAATCCTATGGGCATGTCTCCATATAAAATGGTTTATGGAAAAGCATGTCACTTACCGCTCGAACTAGAACATAAGGCATATTGGGCTATTAAAGAGCTCAACTATGATTTCAAACTTGCCGGTGAGAAAAGGTTATTTGATATTAGCTCACTTGATGAATGGAGAACCCAAGCTTATGAAAGTGCTAAGTTGTTTAAAGAAAAAGTTAAAAGATGGCACGACAAAAGGGTACAAAAGCGTGAGTTTAATGTAGGTGATTATGTATTGCTATACAACTCTCGTTTAAGATTTTTTGCAGGAAAACTTCTCTCTAAATGGGAAGGTCCCTACGTTATTGAGGAGGTCTATCGTTCCGGTGCCATAAAAATCAACAACTTCGAAGGCACAAATCCGAAGGTGGTAAACGGTCAAAGGATCAAACATTATATCTCAGGTAATCCCATAAATGTTGAAACCAATATTATTGAAACCGTAACCCCAGAGGAATACATAAGGGACACTTTCCGGAACGTTTCAGACTCCGAAAAGGAGTAGGTATGTGGTACGTTAAGTAAATCGACTCCAAAACAATTTTTAAGGCAATATTTCTCCGTTTTGGAATATTTAGAAAAATAGAAAAATAAGTAGCAGTCCGGGAAGGACACGAGGGCCCCACGAGGGTGGTGGGCGCGCCCTACCACCCTGGGCGCGCCCCCCTACCTCGTGCGCACCACGTGTGCCCTCCGGACTCTGTTTTCTTGCACGATACGTATTTTGGTCGGTAAAAATTTATTATATATTCTCCCGAAGGTTTTGACTCCCGTATCACGCAAATATCCTTGGTTTTTGTTTTGAGCTGTTCTTTGCTGCATATTAGAGCAAGATGTCTTCTCAAGAGTCGATCGGGGAGAGCCGGGTATCTAATCCGCACCGGAACCAAGGGCAACAATAAGGTGACCCCTTTGGGCCAACAACGGAGGAGGAGATGGAGGCTGACTTGATGAGAGTGGATTCCATGGAGGATCAAGAAGTCACTTCTAAGCTTAGAGCTGGGTTCGTGATGGGGAACTGCAGAGCTCGGGTATTCCAAACTTGGTTATCCTTCCAATGTTAGATTTCTTTCTTATGAAAATATGAAGAGGAGTGTCACTTGTTCTCCGCAGCTATGCAACACCCTTGGGTGCAAGGAGCCTTAGCGATTCTGTGAAAGCTTATGAGGAAATAATGGACCTCAAGCAGCAAGTCAATAAGCTTGAGGAGGAGAATCGTATCCTAAAGGGCATCATCGCCAAGAATATTTCACCAACCCCGAAGAAGGAGACATAATCACATGGGTATGGGCACTCCCCTTGGCAACTGCCAAGCTTGGGGGAGGTGCCCCGGTATCGTATCACAATCACATCTCCTATCTTTACCGTTTTCCTTAGTTCGATCCTATTAGTAGTATCTTTATCTAGTAGAATAAATCTTATGGCATGATCTAGTTTTGAGTGTTTGCTTTATGATCTCTCTATGTAATCGAGTCTGTGAGCTATATAATAAAGATTAGTGTCGAGTCAAGGGCTTGATTGTTTTGCCATGATCTTGAGTGAATAAAAGAAAAGAAAGAAGAAAAAGAACAAAAAGAAAAAAAGAGTTCATATTGATCTTATTGAGAATAATGACTTCACATAGAAATAGTATGATGATTAAAAGTTGTTGGGAGTTGGCAAACATAGCTTTGGTCATCGTTGCAATTAATAGGAAGTAATAAGGAAAGAGAGGTTTCACATATAGATATATTATCATTAACATATTTTATGACTGGGAGCACTCATTAAAATATAACATGCTAAAGAGTTGATGTTGGACAAGGAAGACAACGTGATGAGTTATGTTTTCTTATATATGAGATAAAGTATGTTGTCATGGAACCTCTAACATGTTGAGCTTGCCTTTCCCCCTCATGCTAGCCAAATTCTTAGCACCACTACTTGTGCTTCCAAAAACCCCTAAACCAATTTGCCATGAGAGTCCACCATATCTACCTATGGACTGAGTAAGATCCTTCAAGTAAGTTGTCATCGGTGCAAAGCAATGAAAATTGCTCTAAACATGTATGATTGATTGGTGTGGGAGAAATAAGCTTTATACGATCTTGTGATGTGGAAGTAATAAAAGCGATGGACTGCATAATAAAGGTTCATATCACAAGGGGCAATATAAAGTGACGTTCTTTCACATTGAGATTTTATGCATCCAACCATAAAAGCGCATGGCAACCTCTGCTTCCCTCTGCGAAGGGCCTATCTTTTATTATTATCCTCTACCTTATGCAAGAGTCACGGTGATCTTCACCTTTCCTTTTTCATTTTATCATTTGGCAAGCCCAGCATGTTGGAAAGAAAATGATATATATATATCTAATTGGATGTAGGGGAGCATGAATTATTATTGTTGACATTACCCTTGAGGTAAAAGGTTGTGGGGCAAAACTATAAGTCCCTATCTTTCTCGTGTCGATTAAAACTCCGTAACCACAAGTATTGCGTGAGTGTTAGCAATTATGAAGGACTAAATGATAGTTGAGTATGTGGACTTGCTTTTAAGCTCTGACATAGACTCTTTCCGATGTTATGATAAATTGCAATTGCTTCAATGACTGAGGTTATAGTTTGTTGGTGCTCAATAAGGTTTCTGATTCATAATTTTGCATTGTGAAAAGATCATCACTTGAAAACAAGTAATCATATGACAAAATCTATATGTGTTGCTGTTATGAGAACAATCATGATGCCTTCATGTCCGTATTTTATTTTTATCGATGCCTCTACCTCTAAACATGAGGACATATTTATTGTTATCGGCTTTTCGCTTGAGGACAAGCAAGGTCTAAGCATGGGGGAGTTGATACGTCCATTTTGCATCATGCTTTTATATCGATATTTTTCACATTATAGGCTGTTATTTCACGTTATGTCACAATACTTATGGCTATTCTCTTTTATTTTACAAGGTTTACATGAAGAGGGAGAATGCCGGTGGAATTCAGAATGGAAAAGGAGCAAATATTGGAGACCTATTCTGCGCAACTCCAAAAGTCCTGAAACTCCACGGAATATCTTAAAATAAATAAATAAAAATCATCGCCAAAGATGAAGGCCAGGGGGCCCACACCCTGCTCACGAGGGTGGGCCCCCCCCTAGGGCGCGCCCCCTACCTCGTGGGCCCCCTGGTGGCTCTCCGACGCCCATCTTCTCCTATATGAAATCTTTCGTCAAGAAAAAAAATAAGAAGCAACCTTTCAGGACGAGACACTGCTGCCACGAGGCGGAACCTTGGCAAAACCAATCTAGGGCTCCGGCAGAGTTGTTCTGCCGAGGACACTTCCCTCCGGGAGGGGGAAATCATCGTCGTCATCATCACCAACGCTCCTCTCATCGGGAGAGGGCAATCTCCATCAACATCTTCACCAGCACCGTCTCATCTCCAAACCCTCGTTCATCTCTTGTATCCAATTCTTGTCTCCAAGTCCGGGATTTGTGCTAGTAGGTTGCTAGTAGTGTTGATTACTCCTTGTAGTTGATGCTAGTTGGTTTATTTGGTGGAAGATCATATGTTCAGATCCTTTATGCATATTATTACCCCTCTGATTATGAACATGAATATGCTTTGTGAGTAGTTACATTTGTTCACGAGGACAAGGGAGAAGTCTTGCTATTAGTAGTCATGTGAATTTGGTATTCGCTCGATATTTTGATGAGATGTATGTTGTCTAGCCTCTAGTGGTGTTATGTGAACGTCGACTACATAACACTTCACCATTATTTGGGCCTAGAGGAAGGCATTGGGAAGTAATAAGTAGATGATGGGTTGCTAGAGTGATGTAAGCTTAAACCCTAGTTTATGCGTTGCTTCGTAAGGGGCTGATTTGGATCCATATGTTTGATGCTATGGTTAGGTTTACCTTAATACTTTTGTTGTTGTTGTGGATGCTTGCAATAGAGGTTAATCATAAGTGGGATGCTTGTTCAAGTAAGAACAGCACCCAAGCACCGGTCCACCCACATATCAAATTATCAAAGTACCGAACGCGAATCATGAAAACTAGCTTGACGATATTCCCATGTGTCCTCGGGAGCGCTTTTCCTTATATAAGAGTTTGTCCAGGCTTGTCCTTTGCTACAAAAAGGATTGGGCCACCTTGCTGCACTTTATTTACTCTTGTTACTTGTTGCTCGTTACAATTTATCCTATCACAAAACTATCTGCTACCACTTATTTCAGTACTTGCAGAGAATACCTTGCTGAAAACCGCTTATCATTTCCTTCTGCTCCTCGCTGGGTTTGACACTCTTACTTATCGAAAGGACTACGATAGATCGCCTATACTTGTGGATCATCATCACCTACTATGTGTTATGATCCGGCAACACCGAAGTGACAATAATCGGGACCACTCCCGGTGATGACCATAGTTTGAGGAGTTCATGTATTCACTATGTGCTAATGCTTTGTTCCGGTTCTCTATTAAAAGGAGGCCTTAATATCCATTAGTTTCCATTAGGACCCCGCTGCCACGAGAGGGTAGGACAAAAGATGTCATGCAAGTTCTTTTCCATAAGCACGTATGACTATATTTGGAATACATGCCTACATTACATTGATGAATTGGAGCTAGTTCTGTGTTACCCTATGTTATGACTGTTACATGATGAACTGCATCCGGCATAGTTATCCATCACTGATCCAATGCCTACGAGCTTTCCATATACTGGTTTACACTTATTTACTTTCCCGTTGTCAATCACTACAAAACACCAAAAATATTACTTTTGCTTTCATTACTCTTTTGTTACCATTACCACTATTATCATACTACTTTGCTACTAAATACTTTGCTGCAGATATTAAGTTATCCAGGTGTGGCTGAATTGACAACTCAGTTGCTAATACTTGAGAATATTCTTTGGCTCCCCTTGTGTCGAATCAATAAATTTGGGTTGAATACTCTACCCTTGAAAGCTGTTGCGATCCCCTAATCCCCTACACTTGTGGGTTATCAAGACTAATTTCTGGCGCTGTTGCCGAATAGAGGAGTCACTTGGGATTTATATCTGCTGGTCATCTGAAGAACTTGAAAGACGCTAAGACAACAATTTATCCCTCAACTACGAGGGGAGGTAAGGAACTGCCATCTAGCTCTGCACTTGATTCACCTTCTATTTTGAGTAAGCTTGCGACACCTAAACCTGCTTCTGCTATTCGTTCTGATATGTCGCATGTTATTGATGATGCCACTTCTGCTATGCATGATACTTATGATGAAACTACTTCCATGCTTGATACTACTATGCCCCTTTGTGAATTTCCTGATGAACAAATTGCTAAGGCTAGAGAGAAAGAAATTATTAAAACTGATTGTGTTGATGAAAGTGATGATGAAGATATGCCTGCCATTCCGGAGGGTTATGTTTTTGATAAAGAAGCTTCTGCTGCTATTTTTGCTTACAAAGATAACAATGAGCTTAGAAGGTTATTAGCTAAATGGAGTAAGGAATCTTTTAGAGACAGAATGAAACCTGACCCTGCTTTTGCTACTTCACCTATTTGTGTTGCCGATAAGGATTATGAATTCTCTGTTGATCCTGATATAATCACTTTGGTTGAATCTGATCCTTTTCATGGCTATAAATCTGAAACTGTTGTGGCACATCTTACTAAATTAAATGATATAGCCACCCTGTTCACTAATTATGAGAGAACTCGTTACTTATATATCCTTAAAATATTTCTGTTCTCATTAAAGGGTGATGCTAAGATATGGTTTAATTCTCTTGATCCTGGTTGTGTGCGTAGTCCCCAGGATATGATTTATTACTTCTCTGCTAAATATTTCCCTGCTCATAAGAAACAAGCTGCCTTGAGGGAAATATACAACTTTGTGCAAATTGAAGAAGAGAGTCTCCCACAAGCTTGGGGGAGGCTTCTCAAGTTACTTAATGCTTTGCCTGATCATCCTCTTAAGAAAAATGAAATACTTGATATCTTTTATAATGGACTAAGCGATGCTTGAGAGATTACGGATAGTTGTGCTGGTTCTTTTTCGTGGAAAGAACACCGGATGAAGCTGAAATTCTATTGAATAATATGTTGACAAATGAAAATAATTGGGCACCTCCCAGGCCAGCTCCTGAGCCAATTACTGAGCCTATTCCTAAACCAACTCCGAAGAAGAGAGGTGTTCTATTTCTCAGTCCTGAAGATATGCAAGAGGCAAAGAAATCCATGAAAGAAAAAGGTATTAAAGATGAAGATGTTAAGAATTTAACTCCTATTGAAGAAATACATGGTCTTAATTTACCGCCCGTTGAAGAAACACATGATCTTAATCCATTACCTATTGAAGAACCTCCAGGTCTTGATAACCCGACACAGGTAGTAAAGGTAAATTCTCTCTATAGATTTGATGAAGGTGATATTCCTCACTATAAGTCTGCTAGACAATGCTTGGATGAGTTTGATAATTTTATTGTCAAACAAGAAGACTTCAATGCTTATTTTGGTAGACAATTAAAACAGAATGCTTATATGATTAAACACTTGGGTGATTATATGGCTAATATTAGAGGTGAACTTAAACTTGTTAGCAAACATGCTTCTATAGTTACCACTCAAGTAGAACAAGTACTTAAAGCTCAAAATGATTTGCTCAATGAAATTAATAGTAAGAAAAATGATTATGCTGTTAGAGTGGCTACTAGAACTGGTAGAATGACTCAGGAACCTTTGTATCCTGAAGGCCACCCTAAGAGAATTGAGCAAGATTCTCAAAGAAATAATATTGATGCACCTAGTTCTTCTAAAAGGAAGGAAAAGAAAAATGATAGGACTTTGCAAACTTCTAGGGAACCTATTGCTGAACCACCTGAGAATCCAAATGATATATCTATTTCTGATGCTGAAACACAATCTGGTAATGAACATGAACCTAGTGAAAATGTTAATGATGATGTTCATGATGATGCTCAACCTAGTAATGATAATGATGTAGATGTTGAACCTGTTGTTGATCTTGATAACCCACAATCAAAGAATCAACGTTATGATAAGAGAGACTTTGTTGCTAGGAAACATTGTAAAGAAAGAGAACCATGGGTTCAAAAACCCATGCCTTTTCCTCCCAAACCATCCAAGAAAAAGGATGATGAAGATTTGGAGTGCTTTGCCAAAATGATTAGACCTATCTTTTTGCATATGCGATTAACTGATATGCTCAAAATGAATCCTTATGCTAAGTATATGAAAGATATTGTTACAAATAAGAGAATGATACCAGAAGCTGAAATTTCCACCATGCTTGCTAATTATACTTTTAAGGGTGGAATACCAGAGGAACTTGGAGATCCAGGAGTACCTACTATACCTTGCTCCATTAAAACAAATTATGTTAAAACTACTTTATGTGATCTTGGAGCCGGTGTTAGTGTTATGCCTCTCTCTTTATATCGTAGACTTGACTTTAATAAGTTGACACCTACTGAAATATCTTTGCAAATGGTTGATAAATCAACTGCTATACCTGTCGGTATTTGTGAGGATGTGCCTGTTGTGGTTGCAAAGCGTTACTATTTTAACGGACTTTGTTATTCTTGATATTCCGAGGGCGATAGTATGTCTATTATTCTTGGAAGACCCTTTTTGAATACTGCATGGGCTGTTATTGATTGCAACAAAGGCAATGTCACTTTTCATGTTAATGGTAATGAGCACACGGTACACTTTCCGAGGAAACAACCTCAAGTTCATAGTATCAACTCTATTAGAAAAATTCCATCGATTATATTTGGAAGTTTTGAATTTCCTCTTCCTACTGTCAAGAAGAAATATGATATTCTTACTATTGGGGATGTGCATATCCCCGTTGAGGTAACATAGTGTTATTCGAAATTTCTCCGGTTCCATGTTAGTCGGAATTAGCTTGTTAACAAGACCTGATCAACCTTGTTAGTGGATTCTTTTTTATGAGCATGAGATGGATGAAACTAGAAAGCACAACCTTCTGTACCCCCCTTCCACTTTCTGTTATTTAGTTAAAATAAAGTAAAAAATAGTATTTTTCTGTCTGTTTTCTGATTTGTCTGTGCAATATAAAAATACCCCGAAAATAAAAGTCCTCCAAATGCCGTGCCAATTTAATATGATTTTTTCTAGAATATTTGAGGATTTTTGGAACTGAGAACACAGCAGGGGGGTCAACCACCTGGGCACGAGGGTGGAGGGCGCGCCCTACCCCCCCAGGGCGCACCCCCTGCCTCGTGGGCCCACGGTGGCCCTCCTCCACTTATTCCTGCACCTATCCACTTCTTCTTCCTCCCACAAACACGAATATCTAGCTCAAGCACGAGTTCCAGCTCACTTTGCTGTGATTTTCGATCTCCTTGCTTAAAGCACCTCTCACAAAACTGCTTGGGGAGATTGCTCCTTGGTATGTGACTCCTCCATTGGTCCAATTAGTTTTTGTTCTAGTGCTTTATTCTTTGCAAAGTTGTGCTGCATAGGTGACCATGGTCTTGAGCTTGCATGTCAAATTTATATGTTCCAAGTAGTTCTAATGCTTGATAGAGGCTCTAGGCACTTGTAGGAGTAGTTGCTATCAATTTTATTGAAGTTGGTTCACTTTTGTTTGAAGTTACTAAAAATTTCAGAAATTTTTCAGAGGGAGAAATATGCTTAGGAAAATGTTCCAAGGTGGTTCTTCAAGGAAGCAAGGACCCAGGCTTGCAATACGTGATGCTGACAAGGAACCACCAAGAGATGCTCCAGTGCGGCCCTGTGAATGGCCTTCGGAAAATTTTATGGATCGAGCGGGAATCAAAGAAGAATTTAACGCATATTTGCGTAACTCCGATCTTGTGAGCTTTGAGGCAGACAAATGCCCCCAGTACCATCAACTCACTAGTTCATTTGTGAGGAGGTTTGAATTTTCATCTTCACGTAATTCTCCAACGGTCATGTTTTATCTTTATGAAAAATCTTATACCATGGACTTAGAGGATTTTACTTCTGCTTGCAAACTTCCACAATGGGGTAGTGTTAGTGATCCCCGTAAATCTGAATTTAGAAACTTTCTTGCTGGTATAACCGTAGGGGAATCTAGAGATATAGCACAAGCTACCATAGGGAGCATTTCATTTTCCAGCTATACATTATTTTGCTCTCTTCATAGGTAGGTGCATAAATGCTAAAGATGAAGCATGTCATATGTGTGTGCCTGACCTCAGTATTCTTAGGAGTGCTGTGTTAGGAGACCAATCTTACAATTTAGGAGCCATTATTGCACGTAGGTTGCATCATAATAGATTTAACTGAGATTTCTTTAGAGGAATTTATGCAACCCGCTTAGCTGATTATCTTGATGTGGACATTCGCGATGATGATATGGAGTTGCCTCCTCCTTACTTAGACTATAATTCTATGGTCCACCATCAGTTTGTCGAGAGGAATGAATCCCTCTCCATTATCGACTAATCTTTGACAAACGGCGTGTTGTCCGTATTACTCTCCCTGCTTCTGCCTTCTTTGATTCTCAGACAAAAGGAAGATATGTTATTACCAGAGAGGAGGCAGATGAGTACGAGAGGAGAGCAGAGGCAGCCCGTCGCCATGCTGCATCTCAGGCAGCGATAGTCGCTGCATCACAGTACGACCCCAGCTACACCTACGGATATCTGCCAGGCCATCCCTGGCAATGAACTAACTTAGGCCAAAAGCCTAAGCTTGGGGGAGTACGTATTTCATACCGACATTACATTTATATTTACACACACTCATTTCTAGATGTCGGTGCTCATACTCTTTCACTATAACATCCATGCTAGTTTATTTTCTTTTTCCTGCTTTCTTCTTGTGTGTTTGATAAATTTTAAGAAAAACAAAAAAAATTAGTAATAGCTTCTAGTTAGTTTACTTTACTTGCTGTAGTAGTAATAATTAAAAAGAAAACCCAAAAAGATTTCCCGTTCTTCTTTTGCTTGTTGGGAGCTTTCCCGTGTAAATAGTTTTTATTTCCTTTCTTTTCTTTGGGGGTCGATAGGAGAAGACCATGATTAAATTTTTGAAGTGGCTCTTATATGCATTATTGTTGATTTAACTAAGAGCCCATATTGCCTTGTCTTCTCCTACTTATTGAATGCTTTCATGATTCCGACTTAGTCCAATGCATGTACACTCTTATTATTATTCACATCGTTCGGTCGTGCAAGTGAAAGGCAATAATGACGATATATGATGAATTGATTGGGATAAGCGAAGCTGGTATGAACTCGACCTCCCTTGTTTTTGTAAATATGATGAGTTCATCGTTCTTGATTCAGCTTATTATGAATAAACATGTTTGCAATGACAATTAGAGATCATAGTTGCTTATGCCATGCTTGATTAGCTATGAGTTATAATGGTTTACCTTGCGTGCCAACATGCTATTAAAATGGTTGTGATGTGGTATAGTGGGGTGGTATCCTCCTTTGAATGATTTAAGTGACATGACTTGGCACATGTTCACACATGTTGTTGAAACAAAATCAACATAGCCTTCACGATATTTATGTTCATGGTGGATTATATCCTACTCATGCTTGCATCCAATGTTTTATTAATTTTAATGCATGTTCATGACTGTTGTCGCTCTCTAGTTGGTCTCTTCCCAGTCTTTTGCTAGCCTTCACTTGTACTAAGCGGGAATACTGCTTGTGCATCCAATCCCTTAAACCCCAAAGTTATTCCATATGAGTCCACTATACCTTCCTATATGCGGTATTTACGTGCCGTTCCAAGTAAATTTTTATGTGCCAAACTCTAAACCATCAAATAAACATTCTGTTTTGTATGCTCGAATAGCTCATGTATCAACTAGGGTTGTCCGTATCTTCCATGCTAGGTGGGTTATTCTCAAGAGGAGTGGACTCCGCTTCTCATTCAAGAGAACATGGCTGGTCACCGGGATGCCCAGTCCCATGCTTTATGCAAACTAAATCAAAATTAATTGCAAACAAAACTCCCCCTGGGACTGTTGTTAGTTGGAGGCACTCGTTGTTTCGAGCAAGCCATGCATTGATGCTTGTTGGTGGAGGGGGAGTATAAATTTTACCATTCTTTTTGGGAACCGCCTATAATGTGTGTAGCATGGAAGATATCGCCATCTCTTAGTTGCTATGTTGACAATGAAAGTATGCCGCTCAAAATATTATTTATCTCTATTTCAAAACCGAGCTCTGGCACCTCTACAAATCCCTGCTTCCCTCTGTGAAGGGCCTGTCTATTTACTTTTATGTTGAGTCATCACCCTCTTATTAAAAGCACTAGCTGGAGAGCACAACTGTCATTTGCATCCATTACTATTAATTTATATTGGGTATGACTATGATTGGATCTCTTTTACCATGAATTACAATGTCTAGTCAGTCCTTGATCTTTAAAGGTGCTCTGCATTTATGTTTTGCGGTCTCAGAAAGGGCTAGCGAGATACCATCTTCTTATATCATATTATGATTGTTTTGAGAAAGTCTTGTCATCTGAGATTTATTATTATGACTCGCCAGTTGATTATGCCATTGATATGAGTAAATATGAGACCTGAGAATTCTTGCAAATGTGGTTAGTTATAATCTTTGCTGAAAACCTGAATGCTGGCTTTACATATTTACAACAACAAGAGCAAACAAAGTTTGTAAGAGTTTTTCTTTATCTCTTTCAGATTATCAACTGAATTGCTTGAGGACAAGCAAAGGTTTAAGCTTGGGGGAGTTGATACGTCTCCGTCGTATCTACTTTTTCCAAACACTTTTGCCCTTGTTTTGGATTCTAACTTGCATGATTTGAATGGAACTAACCCGGACTGGCGCTATTTTCAGCAGATTGCCATGGTGTTATTTATGTGCAGAAACAAACATTCTCGGAATGACCTGAAACTCCACGGAACAACTTTTCGGAAATAATAAAAAATCCTTGCCAAAGATGAAGACCAGGGGGCCCACACCCTGTCCACGAGGGTGGGGGCACACCCTCCCACCTAGGGCACGCCCCTACCTCGTGGGCCCCCTGGAGCTCCTCCGACGCCAACTCCAACTCTATATATTTGCTTTCGGGGAGAAAAAAATCAAGGAGAAGAAATCATCACGTTTTACGATACGGAGCCGCCGCCAAGCCCTAAAACCTCTCGGGAGGGCTGGTGCGAGTCCGTTCGGGCTCGGAGAGGGGATTCATCGTCGTCGTCATCATCAACCATCCTCCATCACCATTTCATGATGCTCACCGCCGATGCGTGAGTAATTCCATCGTGAGGCTTGCTGGACGGTGATGGGTTGGATGAGATTTATCATGTAATCGAGTTAGTTTTGTTAGGGTTTGATCCCTAGTATCCACTATGTTCTGAGATTGATGTTGCTATGACTTTGCTATGTTTAATGTTTGTCACTAGGGCCCGCGTGCCATGATTTCAGATCTGAACCTATTATGTTTTCATGAATATATGTGAGTTCTTGATCCTATCTTGCAAGTCTATAGTCACCTACTATGTGTTATGATCCGGCAACCTCAAGTGACAATAATCGGGACCACTCTGATGACCATAGTTTGAGGAGTTCATGTATTCACTATGTGCTAATGCTTTGTTCGGTTCTCTATTAAAGGGAGGCATTAATATCCCTTAGTTTCCATTAGGACCCGCTGCCACGGGAGGGTAGGACAAAAGATGTCATGAAAGTTCTTTTCCATAAGCACGTATGACTATATTTGGAATACATGCCTACATTACATTGATGAATTGGAGCTAGTTCTGTGTTACCCTATGTTATGATTGTTACATGATGAACCGCATCCGGCATAGTTATCCGTCACTGATCCAATGCCTACGAGCTTTCCATATACTGGTTTACGCTTATTTACTTTCCCGTTGTTCTTTATTACAACCACTACAAAACACCAAAAATATTACTTTTGCTTTCATTACTCTTTTGTTACCATTACCACTATTATCATACTACTTTGCTACTAAATACTTTGCTGCAGATATTAAGTTATCCAAGTGTGGCTGAATTGACAACTCAGTTGCTAATACTTGAGAATATTCTTTGGCTCCCCTTGTGTCGAATCAATAAATTTGGGTTGAATACTCTACCCTCGAAAGCTGTTGCGATCCCCTACACTTGTGGGTTATCAGACTGCGACCCGTCAGCGGGTGCTCTCAACTTCCCGTCTTTCTTACGGTCCTCTCTGTGCCATCGCATCAACTTGGCATGCTCTTCGTTTCTGAACAGACATTTCAACCGTGGTAGTATAGGAGCATACCACATCACCTTTGTAGGAACCCTCTTCCTGGGGGGCTCGCCGTCAACATCACCAGGGTCATCTCGTCTAATCTTATACCGCAATGCACCGCATACCGGGCATGCGTTCAAATCCTCGTATGCACCGCGGTAGAGGATGCAGTCATTAGGGCATGCATGTATCTTCTGCACCTCCAATCCTAGAGGGCATACGACCTTCTTTGTTGCGTACGTTTTGTCGGGCAATTCGTTATCCTTTGGAAGCTTCTTCTTCAATATTTTGAAGCTTCTCAAATCCTTTGTCGAGCACAACATTCTCTGCATTCCACTGCAGCAATTCTAATCTGATATCGAGCTTTACATTTGCCATCTTCGCAATTGGGGTACAACCCTTTTTTGTGATCCTCTAACATGCGATCGAACTTCAGCTTCTCCTTTTGACTTTCGCACTGTCTCCTTGCATCAACAAGGACCCGGCGAAGATCATAATCGGGCACAACATCGCCTGGTTCCTCTTGATCTTCAGCAGCTTCCCCCGTTGCAGCATCACCGTATTCCGGGGGCACATAGTTGTCATCGTCCTCTTCTTCTTCTTTGTCTTCCATCATAACCCCTATTTCTCCGTGCCTGGTCCAAACATTATAGTGTGGCATGAAACTCTTATAAAGCAGGTGGCTGTGAAGGATTTTCCGGTCAGAGTGAGACTTCGTATTCCCACATATAGGGCATGGACAGCACATAAAACCATTCTGCTGGTTTCCTCAGCCACTTCGAGAAAATTATGCATGCCCTTAACGTACTCAGTGGTGTGTCTGTCACCATACATCCATTGCCGGTTCATCTGCATGCATTATATATAATTAAGTGTGTCAAAAACCATTACAGAATATCATGGATAGATAAGTGACCAAATTAATAGAAGTTCATTATCACATTAAAACCAAAGTACATACATAGTTCTCATTGACAAGCAATAATAAAAGTAAGAAAATTATACAAGTATCTATCTAAAGTAAGAATTCTTTTCTTTCAAAAAGAAGATAAGACGGTGGTGCCGGCGACGAGATCGGCGCGGGCGATCGATGGCGGTGAAGACGGGGACAGGACGTGACGGACCGCTAAACCTATGCAAATCTCGGGGAAAATGGAGCTTGGAGGTCGAGCTTCGAGAGGAGAAAGCTTAACTAGTATGGCTCGGGCATTTCATCGAACAGCTCATGTGCATAGGAGGTGAGCTAGAGCACCCAAATGCCCTCCCTCGCCCGGCCGGAAAAACAGAGCCTTTGTGGAGTGCTCTACTGCCGCGATGGGGTATATATAGGCAACTCATTTGTCCCGGTTCGTGGCTGGAACTGGGACTAAAGCCCCGCCTTCTGTCCCGGTTCCAGCCACGAACTGGGACCAATGGCTGTGGACCAGGAGCGAGGACCATTGGTCCCGGTTCGTGCTTGGAACCGGGACAAATGGGTCCAGACGAACCAGGACCAATGCCCACGAGGCCCCGGCCGACCCCCTGGGCTCACGAACCGGGACGTATGCCCCCCATGGGTCCCAGTCCGTGATTGAACCGGGACTAATGAGCTGGCTAGGCCCGAACCAAAGCCCTGTTTTCTACTAGTGAGTATTCAACCCAAATTTATAGATTCGACACAAGGGGAGCCAAAGAATATTTGCAAGTATTAGCAGCTGAGTTGTCAATTCAACCACACCTGGAGATTAATTATTTGCAGCAAAGTAGTATGATAGTTTTGATAGTAGTAGCAACAACAATAGTGACGGTAACAGTGATAGCAGTGATTTTGTAGCAAGTGCAATAGTAACAATAGCAGTAGTAACTTAGCAAGATCAATATGTAGGAAAATCATAGGCATTGGATCGACAATTTGTTGGATGATATTCATCATGTGATAGTTAAAACCTAGGGGGATACGGCACTAGCTCCAGTTCATAAATATAATGTAGGCATGTATTCCGTAAATAGTCATGCGTGCTTATGGAAAGAACTTGCATGCCATCTTTTGTCCTACCCTCGCGTGGCAGTGGGGTCCTATTGTCAACTAATAAGGGATATTAAAGCCTCCTTTTAATAGAGAACCGAAACAAAGCATTAACACACGGTGAATACGTGAACTCCTCAAACTACGGTCATCATCGGAAGTGTCACGACTCATCGTCACTGGGTTGCGGATCATAACACGTAGTAGGTGACTATAACTTGCAAGATCGGATCTAGAACATAGATATAATGGTGATAACATAAACGGTTCAGATCTGAAATCATGGCACCCAGACCCAAAGTGGCAAGCATTAAGCATGGTAAAGTCATAGCAACATCAATCTCAGAACATAATGGATACTAGGGTCAAGCCCTAACAAAACTAACTTGATTACATGATGAATCTCATCCAACTCCTCACCGACCAGCGAGCCTACGAAGGAATTACTCACTCCCGGTGGGGAGCATAATGGAATTGGCGATGGAGAAGGGTTGGTGATGACGAAGATCAAAGACCCCCCTCCCCGGAGCCCCAAACGGACTCCAGATCTGGCCTCCTGATGAAGAACAGGAGACGGCGGCGACTCCATCTCGTGGAACGTGATAATTATTTCTCCCTAATTTTTTTCTGGAAAATAGGATTTTATAGCGTCGGTTTCAGTGTCTGCGGGGCCACCAGGTGGGACAACCCACCTAGGCGCTCCTGGAGGGGGTGGCGTGACCTGGTGGGTTGTGCCCACCCAGGTGCCCCCCTTCGGTGGTTCTTGGCTCCAGTAATTCTCATTTATTGTATAAAAAATCCTCGCAAAGTTTCGTTCCAATCCGAGAACTTTTATTTCTGTAGAAAAACAACACCATGGTAGTTCTGCTGGAAACAGCGTCAGTCCGGGTTAGTTTCATTCAAATCATGCAAATTAGAGTCCAAAACAAGAGGAAAAGCGTTAGGAAAAGTAGGTACGACGGAGACATATCAACTCCCCCAAGCTTAAACCTAAACTGAAAGTGAAGAAGAAAATTTTTTACGAACTCTTTTGCTCTTGTTTGCATAAATAAGCGTAAAAAGCACCCAGGTTTTCAACCAATATTATAACTAACCATGTCGACAATAACTCTTAAAAATTATACTAACTCACATCAATGACATAATCAGCTAGCGAGCAATAATAAGACATATCAAACAACAACACGTTATCAAAACAACCATGATATAATATGACAATAGTGGTATCTCGCTAGCCCTTTCTGAGACCGCAAAACATAAATGCAGAGCACCTCCAAAGTTCAAGCAGCGACTAAACATTGTAATTCATGGCAGAAAAGAGCCAATCATGATGCACCCAACATTAGCTACACACAATGCATAAGCATGATAGCAGTGCTCTCAGGTTCTGGCGCTTATTTTAGAAGGTGATGACACAACATAAAAGTTAATAGATAGTCCCTTCGCAGAGGGAAGCAGTGATTTGCAGCGGTGACAGAGCTCAAGTTGTTAAAATAGAGGTAAATGATATTTTGATAAATGCACCCTTCTTGTTTACTTCGTGACCATCCGTTATCAATATCTTCCATGCTAAACACATTAGCGGCGGTTCCCAAGCGATAAAGTAAAGGTTATTACTCCGTAGGAGTTTTTATTTGATTATTTGTAAGCTCAATTCTTTTCGCAGTTTGGGACTGGGCATCCCTATTACCGACCCCCTGCAGTGGCGAGTGAATAAACACTCAACCTGAGAATAACCCGCTTAGCATGGAAGATACCGACTACCTCCTCTCGCTCTATGAACAATCCAGGCACGCAAAATGGACATTTATTTGAAGTTTTTAGAGGTGGCACATGCAAATTTACTTAGGACGGCAGGGTAATACCGCATATAGGTAGGTATGGTGGACTCATCTGGAATAACTTGGGTTTCAGGTTTTGGATGTACAAGCAGAATTCCCACTTAGTACAGGCGAAGGCTAGAAAATAGGTTGAGAAGCGGCCAGCTAGAGAGCAACAACGGTCATGAACATGCATTCTGCATAATTAACATTGGATACTAGCATGAGTAGGATATGAACACCATGAACATAAATATCATAGAGGCTATGTTGGTTTTGATTCAACTACATGCATGAACATGTGCTAAGTCAAGCCACTCGAACATTAGTGAGGAGAATAACATATCATCATACTACATCACAATCATTTTAACGCAATGTTGACATCCAAGATAAATCATTATTCACTCCTAGCTACTTATGCATGGCATGAGAAACTATAATCTCTAATTTTCATTGCAAACATGTTTAATCATAATGGGCTGAATCATGGATATTAGGTTAAACATATTTACAAAAATAGAACAAGTTGAGTTCATACCCGTTTCTCTCTGCCACGGCCAGTTCATCAAATATCGTCATTATTGCATGTCACTTGCACGACCGAACGATATGAAAATAATAACAGTGCAAGAGTGCCATGGACTAAGATGGAATTTGCAAACATTTTATTCAAAAGGGGAAGACAAGGTAATATGGGCTCTTTGTTAGATCAACAATAATGCATATGAGAGCCACTCAACATTTTCATCATGGTCTTCTCCTAGGTACGACTCAATAAAAAGAAAAGAAATTCAGAGAGACACACTGAAATATTTTTGGAGTTTTGGTTTTCTTGAAAGAAAGCAACTTCAATAAAGAAAATTAAAACGAGAAAACTATTTACACGGGAGAGCTCCCAACAATCAAAAGAAGAACAAGGAAATCTTTTGGGGTTTTCTTTTTAGTGCTACAACAATTTAAACTAGGAAGAAAAACCGAAAAGTAGCAGGAAATATATTTTTGGATTTTCTCAATGTTTTTCGTACACACAATAAGAAAGCAAGAAAATAAATTAACATGGATAATACAATGAAAAGGTGTGAACACCGACAAATGAAATGTGTGAACATGAATGTAATGTCGGTGAGAAATATGTACTTCCCCAAGCTTAGGCTTTTGGCCTAACTTGGTAATCAGTCAGTAGCCTGCATAGTGATCGGGGTGATAGCTCACGGAGGCTCTCGGTGCGGATACCTCAGCCTACCGTGCGGCCACAACCATCGCGTTATGAGCTCGGGCCTTGCTCTCAAGAACAAAATATCTTCCCCTAATGTGAACATCAAAGAGAGCTGGCGCAGGCAAATATGTGTGCACAACAGAACTTTGATTAAACAACAATTTATAGGTGAAATTATGGGGTTCACCTCTAAGGATCTTATGACGTTTCATAGCATCAAAGTGTAAATATTGCGTGGGTAAAATAGGGTCATAGGGCATAGGTGAAACACACAGCTCTCTTACTAAGCGTGTGGCATAAATTCCACCATAGAAATAACCACTACTAGCGTTGTGTTGCAACATGCGTGCAACAATTGCTCCAAGATTATAACTTCTGTCACCGGTGAGAGCGGTGCGTATGAGGCTCAGATCTAGAGCACAAAGTGCACTACAATCTTGTTTACCTAAAATACATTTCCATTAAATAATGCAAAGTACTGGATTGCGGGAAAACGAATGCTCTTTATTCAACCTTGCGTCACTCCCCTAGTCTCACCATAGCAAAGACTAGTCAAGAATGTTTGAAACTCAGATCTTGGTGGTTCGTCAAGCGAACCCCATAATGAGATTTCGCAGTGGTGAGCAAATCTCTCTAAAGGTATGGTAAATGGATTTTCAAACAGTTTAAATGATAACCTAGACTCACGGGGGTGGAATTTAAATTCTTTGACAAATGATTCAGTGAGAGTGAGGTGTTGGTTTCACTTATCTGCAATGTAGGGACCGAGCTCGGAATTGTGAACATATCACTCAAATTCTTCATTAATGCCTACACTCACCATATAATCGTTGAATGGCCATAAGCATGTTTTGGTGGCGGCATCTCGAATGGAACTTTCACTGGGTTCAATATAAGACCGACGAGCGGAGCTGCTACTAGAAGATGCCTCCGAGGATCTCCTCCTCGAAGAACTCCTTCCAAAGAGGTTCATCATATTCATGTACAATTTTCTGAAAAATGTTGGGTCACAAAAATTTATCAACAAAACTACAAGATTGATAGCAACTACTCATAGGTATGCATAGAGGCCATAGCAAGCATTCAAACTACTTAAGACTCTAAGAATTAAACATGCAAACTCATCTACAGCAGCACCAAGAGTAGCTAGTTATTCAAAATATAAACCACTAAAGTAAAAAATAATTGGACAAACGGAGGAGTCACGTACATACCAAGCAACCATCCCCCAAAACAGTTTTGGAAACGGAGCTTCGAGCAAAGAGATCGAAATCCGCGGGTTTGAGAGCAAGAACACCAGAGCGAGAGAGCAATGGTGAATATTTTCTGGAGGTAGGTGGTGATGTGGGATGAAGAGATAAGTGAGGGGGCCCACATGGGGACCACAACCCACCAGGCGTGCACAGGGGTCTGGCGCCAGTGGGTTGTGCCCACCTGGTGCACCTCCCTCTGATATTATTTGCACCAGAAATTCTTAAATATTCAGAAAAAAATCATATTAAATTTTCAGAGCATTCTGAGAACTTTTATTTTTGGGTCATTTTTTTATTTCACGGGAAATTCAGAAAATAGACAAAATATGGCATTCTATTTTATTTAACTAATAAAAACATAAAACAAAAGGTAGGGACAGAAGGTAGTGCTCACTAAATTCATCAACTTCATACCTCTCAAAAATGATCCATTAATAAGGTTGATCAAGTCTTATTAACAACCACTTTCCATTAGCATGAAACCAAAGAACTTCTGTAAATCACTAAGTTACTTCAACGGGGATATGAATGTCCCCAACGATAAGCATTTCATATTTCTTTTTAACAGTAGGTGGAGGTAGTTGAAAACTTCCAATAGTGATTGTCGGAGATTTTCAATAACATTAATACCATCCACTTGGAATTGTTTCTTCGGAAAGTGCACCATATGCTCATTACCATTGATATGAAAAGTGACCTTGCTTTTATTGCAATCAATAACAGCCCCTGCAGTATTTAAGAAGGGTCTACCAAGGATAATCGACATGTTTTCGTCCTCGGGCATCTCAAGTATAACAAAGTCAGTCAAAATAGTAACATTAGCAACAACAATAGGCACATCCTCACAAATACCGATAGGTATGTCAGTTGATTTGTCAGCCATTTGCAAAGATATTTCGGTAGGTGTGAGTTTATACAAATCAAGTCTTTATATAAAGAGAAAGGCATAACACTAACACCAGCTCCCAAATCACATAAAGCAGTTTTCACATAATTTCTTTGGATGGAGCAAGGTATAGTTGGTATTCCCGAATCTCCAAGTTTTTTAGGTACTCCTTCTTTAAAAGTGTAATTAGCAAGAATGGTGGAGATTTCGGCTTCCGATATTTTTCTTTTATTGGTGATGATGTCTTTCATGTACTTTGCATAAGGAGACATTTTCAAGATATCAGTCAAGCGAGTACGCAAAAAGACTGGCCTCAGCATTTCAGCAAAGCGTTCAAATTCTTCATCATCTTTCTTTTTAGTTGACTTAGGTGGAAAGGGCATAGGTTTTTGAACCCATGGTTCTCTTTCCTTACCATGTTTTCTAGCAACAAAGTCTCTTTTATCATATCTTTTATTCTTGGGTTGTGGGTTATCAAGATCAACTGCTGGTTCTATCTCAACATCATTGTCTGGTTCTTTATTATTTGTTTGAGTGTCTTCATGAACCTCATCATTGTCATTATCAGAAGGTGAGTGTTCACTACCAGATCGAGTTTCGGCATCAGAGATAGAAACTTCATTATCATCATCATGAGGTTTTTCTACTTCAGGTTCACTAGAGGCATGCAAAGTCCTATCATTTTTCTTCCTCTTTTTCTTTTTAGACGGACCACGGGAATCAATGTTAAACCTTTGAGAGTCTTGTTCAATTCTTTTTGGGTGTCCCTCAGGATAAAGTGGTTCCTGAGTCATCCTACCTCCTCTAGTCATTACTCTAACAGCATGATCATTGATATTATTATTCATTTCATCTAACAACTCTCTTTGAGATTTAGCAACTTGTTCTAACTGAGTTTGAACCATAGAAGCATGCTTCCCCACACCTCTAAAATCATTTGAGATTCTAAATAACAAGTCACTCAAGCGAGCAATCATATCAGAATTGTATTTCAACTGTTTCATAACATTTGCATTGAAGTGATCTTGCTTTCTAATGTAATTCTCAAACTCATAAAGGCATTGACTAGGGTGCTTATTGTGAGGATTATCATTGTCATTGAATTTCATTAGAGAATTTACCTCTACCACCTTAGGTGGTGGTGGTGTATCAAGCCCATGTATTTCTTCAATAGGAGATAAATTTTTGACATCCTCAGCTTTAATACCTCTTTCTCTCATAGATTTCTTTGCCTCTTGCATATCTTCAGGACTGAGATATAAGATACCCCTCTTTTTCAGAGTGGGTTTAAGCGGTGGTTTAGGAGGAGTCCAATCATCAATATTTTTCAGTATGTTCGTTCCCTGAAAACACAACCAACACAGCTATCTAGAAAATCCCTAGAAGCATCGGTTAGTCCATTATATAAGATATCAAGTATTTCATTTTTCTCAAGAGGATGATCAGGCAAAGCATTAAGAAATTGGAGAAGCCTCCACCAAGCTTGTGGGAGATTCTCTTCTTCAATTTGCACAAAGTTAAATATTTCCTGTAAGGCAGCTTGTTTCTTATGAGGAGGGAAATATTTTTCAGAGAAGAAATAAATCATATCCTAGGGACTACGCACACAACCAGGAGCAAGAGTATTGTACCAAGCTTTAGCATCACCCTTTAATGAGAACGGAAATAATTTGAGAATATAGTAATAGAGAATTTTCTCATCATGGGCAAAAAGGGTGGCTATGTCATTCAACTTAGTAAGATGTGCCACAACAGTTTCAGTTTCATAACCATGGAAAGGATCAGATTCAACCAAAGTAATTAACTCTAGGTCGACAGAGAATTCATAATCCTTATCATCAATAAAGATAGGTGAAGTAGCAAACTTAGGATAACATTTCATTCTAGCATTCAAAGATTTCTCCTTATACTTGCATAATAATTTCTCTAGATCATCTCTATCCTTACAAGAAAGAATATCTCTAGTTTCCTCCTCACCCATAACATAACATAACCTTCCGGTACCTTTGGCAGTTCATATCTAGGAGGGCTAGTTCTAATAGGTGTTTCAAGATTTTCAGTTTCAAGCTCATCATCAGTTTCAACAATATCATGCTGTCTTACTCTAGCAATTTGTTCATCAAAAAATTCACCTAGTGGCACATTATCATCAAGCAAGGTCATCATCATAAGCATCATTCATGGCAGAAGTAGTGTCATCAAATAACTTGTGACATATCAGGATTAATAGCATGTGGTGGTGTTGCAAGTTTACGTATAACAGAAGGTGAATCAAGTGCGGAGCTAGATGGCAGTTCCTTACCTCCCCTCGTCTTAGAGGGAAAAATCTTAGTCTTAGCATCCTTCAGATTCTTCATAGTGATAAATTGATAATAATCCCAAGTGACTCAACAAATATAGCTATGCTCCCTGGCAACGGCGCCAGAAAAAGGTCTTGATAACCCACAAGTTAGGGGATCGCAACAGTTTTCAAGGGTAGAGTATTCAACCCAAATTTATAGATTCGACACAAGGGGAGCCAAAGAATATTTTTAAGTATTAGTAGTTGAGTTGTCAATTCAACCACACCTGAAGATTAATTATCTGCAGCAAAGTGATCAATAGCAAAGTAGTATGATAGTTTTGATAGTAGTAGCAACCGCAATAGTGACGGTAATAGTGATAGTAGTGATTGAGGGAGTCCTGGGCTAGGGGGTCCTCGATCGTCCGGCTTGTTATTCATTGGGCCGGACTGATGGGCTGTGAAGACATGAAGACAGAAGACTGTACCCGTGTCCGGATTGGACTCTCCTTGGCGTGGAAGGCAAGCTAGGCGACCGACTATGAGGATTCCCTCTTATGTAACCGACCCCATGTAACCCTAGATCTCTCCGGTGCCTATATAAACGGAGAGCATAGTCTGGATAGGACAGATTCATTACCATATACTCATAGGCTAGACTTCTAGGGTTTAGCCATTATGATCTCGTGGTATATCAACTCTTGTAACACTCATATTCATCAAGATCAATCAAGCAGGAAGTAGGGTATTACCTCCACAGAGAGGGCCCGAACCTGGGTAAACATTGTGTCCCCCGTCTCCTGTTACCATCGATCCTAGACGCATAGTTCGGGACCCCCTACCCGAGATCCGCCAGTTTTGACACCGACATTGGTGCTCTCATTGAGAGTTCCACTGTGCCGTCAACGAAAGGTTCGATGTCCCCTCAATCGACGATAATGACGCCGCCCAGGGAGGAACCTTCCTCCCCGGACATATCTTTGTGTTCGACAGCTTAGTACTGCGGGCCAACTCGCTCGGCCATCTGGAGCAGATTGATAGCTACGCCCCTGGCCATAAGGTTTGATTCGGAAGCCTGAATTACGTCGCGGACATCCGCGGAGACTTGATCTTCGACGGATTCGAGACCGCAGCAACCACTCCCCTTCGCCCCGATGAGCACGTCTTAAACCTGTTATCGGGCCGCATCCATGAGATAGCTCCTGCAAAAACTCTGGCCTTATATCTGGAGTAGATCAAGTCGTCCGAAGATGGGAAACTCAACCCCATCACGGGGGCTACCGGTTCGACGGCGTTAAAGTCGCGTGCAGATCCCACTTCATATGACGCTTGCATCAACGGAACCCCGGACTCATCTCTGGTATCGAGTTCCGAACCCTACGAGCCCACGGATACCGAGCTCGATCGGCTTTCGATCTTCAAGTTTAGCGCCGCAGATGTCTTCCAACACTCGCCCATGGGCGACCTAGTAAACTCACTAAAAAACCTATCCCCGGCAGATGGCTCGTCGCTGAACTATGTTCGGTTCGACCTCACGGCGGATGATGGAGAATTTTGCTTCCCACCCGCCACCCACTTCATAGCCACTATTGGAGACCCAACCAACACGCCTGACCCTTGCTCCGAAGACATCGACGGTATGGACGACGATGAGGGGCAAGGCCAGAGCTTGCTATACGCTAGACGCGGGACGACCACTTCCTGGTATGACGTGTGTATGGTAGACACACCCAACGGCGATCCCGACGATGACAAGGAGGATCCAGTTGAGGATAAACCTCCTGGTATAAAGTCCTAACACCGGCGCCCCCGGCGCCGGTCTCAGTCAGGTCACTCAAGAGAAAACAATACTAGCACCGGAGGTGATAATACTCCGGACTACGAAGACCCTGTTGGGACAGGATCCGAACAGGAGGACCAGGAAAGCGGGCAAGATAGCCCTGATGAACAGGTCATATACGGAGACTCAGAGGATAGTAATTATCTCCCACTCTCCGAGGAAGAGGAGAGCCTCAGCAACGAGGAATTCATCGTGCCCAAGGAACCTCTCGAGCAGGAGCGCTTTAAATGCCAGCTAATAGCCACAGCAAGGAATCTAAGGATAAAGCAACTGCAGCTTCAAGCAAGCCAAGATCTGCTCAATGATAAATGGACCTAGGTCCTAGCCGCCGAAGAATACGGCCTTAGTGGCCCGGACAAAAGCCACCCCAAGTGCACGTGGCTCCCTCCACATGATGGCGTGGCGTTGGAGCCCATACCACCATCGAGTAATGCGGTAGGTCGACCACAGTTTGGTCCGGATAAAGTAGCAGCCGGAGCAGAAAACCATACCAACCAACCCGGCCGCAAAAAAAAGAACAGGACAGTTCGGGAAAGCACTCGCGATATCCACAACTTAGTGGGCAGAGTAGGACACACAAGATCGATGTACAGATCGCGGGGATACGCCCTGACCGGTGATGATCGTCACTTAGCCGGACATAACAGAGCCGACCACGCTCGGTCCCAAAGCCGGAAACGGCATCCAACGGAGGTGCTTCACAGTGTGGCCTAACATAGAGGAGCCGCACACCCTATTTGCTTCACGGACGAGGTAATGGAGCATGAATTTCCAGACGGGTTTAAACCCATCAACATCGAATCATACGATGGAACAACAAATCCTGCAGTATGGATTGAGGATTTCCTCCTCCATATCCACTTGGCTTGCGGAGACGACCTTCATGCCATTAAATACCTGCCTCTCAAGCTTAAGGGGCCAGCACGGTACTGGCTAAACAGTTTGCCAGAAAACTCTATTGGCAGTTGGGAAGATTTGGAAGACACCTTTCGTGACAACTTCCAAGGAACATATGTCTGGCCACCAGATGCCGACGACTTAAGTCATATTGTCCAGCAGCCCGGCGAGTCAGCCAGGGAGCTCTGGACTAGGTTCTTAGTCAAAAAGAACCAAATCGTCGACTGTCCGGACGCGGAAGCCCTTGCGGCCTTCAAACATAGCGTCCAGGATGAATGGCTAGCATGTCACCTCGGCCAGGAAGGACCCAAATCCATGACAACCCTTACCGCTCTCATGACTCGCTTTTGTGTGGGAGAAGACAACTGGCTCGCCCGTAAAAGCAACAACGCCAGCGACCCGGGCACTTCCGAAATCCGAGACGACAACTATCAGTGTCAAAACCGGCGGATCTCGGGTAGGGGGTCCCGAACTGTGCGTCTAGGCGGATGGTAACATGAGACAAGGGACACGATGTTTTTACCCAGGTTCGGGCCCTCTCGATGGAGGTAAAACCCTACTCCTACTTGATTAATATTGATGATATGGGTAGTACAAGAGTAGATCTACCACGAGATCAGAGAGGCTAAACCCTAGAAGCTAGCCTATGGTATGATTGTTGTTCGTCCTACGGACTAAAACCCTCCGGTTTATATAAGCACCGAAGAGGGTTAGGGTTACAGAGTCGGTTACAATGGTAGGAGATCTACATATCCGTATCGCCAAGCTTCCCTTCCACGCCAAGGAAAGTCCCATCCGGACACGGGACGAAGTCTTCAATCTTGTATCTTCATAGTCCAGGAGTCCGGCCAAAGGCTATAGTCCGGCTATCCGGACACCCCCTAATCCAGGACTCCCTCAGTAGCCCCTGAACCAGGCTTCAATGACGACGAGTCCGGAGCGCATATTGTCTTCGACATTGCAAGGCGGGTTCCTCCCCGAATTCCTCATAGAAGATTTTGAACACAAGGATAGTGTCCGGCTCTGCAAAATAAGTTCCACATACCACCGTAGAGAGAATAATATTTACACAAACTCAATCTTCTGAAGTATTCCGCAGCGTGGCATCACACCACGGCCAAGCCTTTATTCGAATCGTTTTCACTATCCCACCTCAGCGCGTTTAGCGAGGCGGTTTCTTTGGCATGTCTTGTCAAAGCAGAGATCGTGTCCCCTTATTCCGGGATTCTCATCAATACGGGCATGGGTAACCCAACCGTGCCATTCATTACGGTGCTTGGGAGATAAGCGAGTTTTATCAAGCCGGTGGGGACGCATAGCTTTGTCCGTCCATATAAGGGGATAAGGATCCACTTTTTCACACACGCCTTCTTCCTCCTTTGCTCATCCATTTCCGCGCACTTGAGCTCCAGCGCCCGAACACATCCTACCTCAACCTTCTCCAACTATGTCCGGAGCGGGAGGCAAGTGGATGGCCTCCTCCGTCACGGAGGGGCACATCAAAAAGCTGCGAAAGGCCGGATACTTGTCCGACGACATCGCGCATCGGCTCCCCAACAAGGGGCAGCTCATCCCCACCCCCAGGCCCCATGAGAGGGTGGTGTTCCTCCCCCACTTCCTCCATGGACTAGGGTTTCCACTTCACCCATTCGTCCGGGGGCTCATGTTCTACTACGGCCTAGATTTCCATGATCTAGCCCGAACTTCGTCCTCAACATCTCGGCGTTCATCGTGGGTGTGCGAGGCCTTCCTCTGCATCCAGCCCCACTTCGGCTTATGGCTGAAGACCTTCAATGTCAAGCCGAAGGTAGTGGGAGGCCGCCAAGCGGAGTGCGGAGGTGCCATGGTGGGCAGGATGGCCAACGTCCTATGGCTCGAGGGCTCCTTCGTGGAGACCATAAAGGGGTGGCAATCGGGGTGGTTCTACATCACCGAGCCGTGTGACTCTAAATGGGCGACAGCCCCCGAATTCCGATCTGGCTACCTACACGGCTCACCTCATGGAAAGAGACGGGCCTGATGTGGGGTAATTTGGAAGAGCTGACCGGACTCCAAACCTGCGTCCGAAACCTGGTGGACAAGAAGCTCAAGCTTGTCAACTTAGTCCAGGTTATGCTCATCCGCCGGATCCTCCCATGCGAGCAACGGGCCTTTAACTTGTGGGATTTTGATCCGGCGCAGCATCGAACCTTGAGCCGGCTCTTCGACACTACGTACGAAGATGCCTGGAAGGTGCTGTTCAAGGGCGCCGAGGCTCCCGCATCCGCTACCGAAGATCATGGATTCAGCTCGCGGCATCAAGCGAGCGACGTAAGCTATTTTACCCTTTACGGGACTCTTTTTTTCATAGTTTGACTCTATGCGGGATCTAAAACTCCCTCACCTCTGACAGGACTGGCAGAAGACGTCCGGACAGGTCAACTGTCCGGCTCCCTTGCCAGAAGACCCAACGGACGCCCAATTGACGGGGCTGCTGGCACCGGCACCTCACGTGGTGCCGGAGAAGAAGGTCACGGGAACTCGAAGGAGTTCCCAGTGCCAGGTGTTGTCGGACTCATCGTCCGATGACTCCGAGGCGGACTCCTCCCGCGAAGGCGAGGAGGAGGAAAAAGAGGCCTCCCCCCCAATGGGGGGAGAGAATAAAAGGAAGGACGCCCCAACTGGGGAGGCCGGAGGGTCCAAGAAGGGAAGGACCCTTCCTCCGGACTACGCCACCAACGCCGACGACGGCGAAGAGGGGTGGCCACCAAGGACCAAGGCCCTGGCGAAATCGTAAGTGTCCAGACACCATCATAACTCATGGCATTCCATTTGTCGCACAACATCTTCTAACGCCGAATATAACCATGCAGCCCGCCCAAGGACGGGCTCGACGCTTCGTCGAGCGGCTCCCTGGATTCGGCGGATGTGAATAGCACCTCACTTCCGACCGCCTCGTCTCCTCCCGTCGCGGATGACGCCGAGGTGGAGTCCCAAAAGGGGCCCAGCCAGGAGGAGGTGGTGCTGGAGGCGTCGCAAGGCGACCTCCCGGACTCTGGGCGCAAAGGGGATAAAACCCCGAAGGGCTTTAAGTCCGGCCCTGTGCCGGACTCCACATCGGAACCTTCAGTGGTTCCGGAGTCCGGTAGGCGGCCCCTTCGTAAGAAGGGCAAGACTGCGACGCCAGTGACCTCCGCCCAGCCGGAGGCACCGGATAATTTGATGGAGGCGCTTAACAGCGCTTCCATCGACGAGGAGCATCACACTGTTATGAATGTGGTGATCCAGAAAGTTCAGTCCGCTAAGAGCAGGCTGACTGAAGCTCGTGCTGACCTTCTAACGAGCTTTAAGGTATGTATTTAAGATATGTAAAAATATTACCGCATAGACGGTAGCCTCGATGCTCAGTTTGGTGTTCGGAAAGAAAAAGCCGGGCGAGGATCTAAAAAGATATCTGAAGGAGTCTAACATAAGTATGTCAATATGGGAATGCAGGCTGCTGCTAACCTCTGCCAGACCGATCATGGAGGTTGATGCATTGAAGCGAGCCTCGGCGGTCCGAGAACGAGCTCGGCCTTGCCAAAAAGCAGCTCGAGGACAAGGAAGGTAAGTAAGACCTTATGGGAGTATTTAAAAGATGTGGTTGCAAAAAATGACAGGAATAACGTGAATATTGCAGGGGCCACGAACAAGGTGGCGACCCTAAAGGAAGCGGTGTCCAAGGCCGAAAGCGATGCGGCCGCGGAACGCACCGAGCGTTTCCGAGCAGGAGGCCGCAGGTGGCGGAGGTGCACCAAGAGCTCCGGGCTCTCGTGGAAAAACACGAGTGTTTGTAGCGTGACTCAAAGACTCGAGAGTCCGAGCTCGCCTCGGCCCTTGAGAGCGCCAAATCCGCTAAGGCCGAAGCCCAAAAAGCCCTCCAGGAAATCGAGGCGGTGAATAAGATAGCGGCGGGTAAGGCATTCTTTATGCAAAGCAAGAACGTGAAAGTGAATTATCTGTTACTTACCTGAATCCAGAGCTCTCCAGGAGCATTCGCAGATCTGCCCTGCAGTGTGTCTGATGCTGCCGCATTCTACCGAGCTGAGGAGGGGAGATCGATGGAGAAGGTGTTTTGGTCTCAGTATGCTGAGGCCGAACACCCGGTTCCCTTGAGAGACCAGCTAAAGCAGCTGGTCGAGCTCCATAAGGTGACCGAACATGCCATGAAGGGCCTCATAGTTCGGTTGTGGCCCAAGGAAGCCATGCCTGGGAGCTACTTCAGGCTGGTGAGGTGGCTGGTGGATGCCTGTCCATGGGTTGAAGTCGTCAAGCGCTCCGTCTGCATCGAAGGTGCCCGTAGGGCCCTTGCCCGTGCTAAGGTGCACTGGGGCAAGATGGACGCTGGAAGCTTGTGACGGATGGACCACCACCGGGCAAGGAGCATCGCAAGCCTGAAATGTATTATGAGGGCGTCCTGAAGGGTGCCCGCCTTATAGCGGGTGAATGCTCCAAAGATGTAATTTTTTAGTAGACTCGCATTTGTTATCATGTACGCTGAAAACTTGTTCATATGCGTTAAGCAACACTTTTGAATTTAAAATATTACCTTATGTGCGGCCGTTTATTAAATTTGAGAGATGGAGAGTCGTCGGCTTGGGCCCCCATGCCACGAGTGCTGGGGTGTTCGGGATAAACTTGAGCGCTCTTGTTCCCATTCTTTGGTCCTTCGAGGGAGGCGCTCAACGCAACGAACAAGGCAACCAGAATATAACTTAGCCATAGAATTCTATAATTTTAAATTTCGGCGAAGCCCCTTGTATTCGGAAGACCGAGTTCGGGGCGCTATCCACGCCTAGGCCGGACAATGCCGCTCTTCACTCTAAGCGGCATAAGTCTTTAGGGACTCGAAAACCTCTCGAACAGCAACCGGCTCTCGCCTTATCATGACAGTCAGTTTTAGCTTTCTCCACTGAGGTGCTTAACCCAGCTCAACCGGGGCACAATCACAGTGGTTCTCCCAGCGCTACCTTAGCCGATATAACAGAACATAAGGTACCAAAACATGGGAGCCGGGAAAACCCAACTATTGACCCAAGACATGATTCGGAGCCGATGCATATAATGCTATAAGTTCGGGGTGCCGCACTTGTGAAAGTGTTCGGACTTATCACACCATATTGTGGGGTACTTAAGCCCCTGGTGTATTTCCCGTACCAAAGTGTATGGTTGCACAATGTCATAACTGAACATATATATATAGAAAAAAGGGAATGCAATAATAGGCAGAAGCTATGTATTGTTTATTCAAAAGGGCTGCAGTAAGAGCAGAATGATACAAATAGTGCGATAAGCAAGGGACGAGACTTTTTAACATGTCCCCCTCCAGGGGTAAGCTGCGGGATGGTATGTAAAACAGGTATGCTGCTCGTAATAGAGACCACTTGGACACTTGATGTAGCTTTCTGCTTCCCTGGCTGTTGCATCGTGTGTTCGGCGATTCTATTGCCGGACAGGGCTTCGTAAGAACGGAGTCCTGAAAGTAAAAAAGAAAGAAAAAGTAATGACACAATCGGGAGCCCCTGGTGCGATTGAGCCGCATTCTGGGCATGCCGTGGTCGTGCCCTTCCCCCTATGCCCATGGTATTTCCAGAGCGTAATTATGTACGCGTAGCACTGGTTTCGCAATTTTGCGAGGGTTGGGGTTTGGGCCGCATTGCTATGCGTGCTCGGAACGTGCCAGACGGTCTTGTTGTAGGTTACTCCGGGCGCGCTTGATGGTGTCCGGACGTTTAATAGCCGGACTCGAGAATTGCCTTAAGAGGCTGCTTTGTACTTCCACCGTGAGGGCCGCCGTATGCTCCCCCGTCCGGAGAGAGCGTTCGGTGTTTCCATTGACCGTAATGACTGGTTTGAAGGCTGCAAGGGCCTCTGCATCCGGAAAATCGACGATTTGATTTTTCTTGGTTAGGAACCGTGTCCAGAATTGTCTGGCCGATTCCTCTGGCTGCTGAATTATGTGGCTTAGGTCATCCGCGTCTGGTGGTCGCACATATGTGCCCTGGAAATTGTCGAGGAATGCGGCTTCCAGGTCTTCCCAACAACCAATTGACTCTGCTGGCAAGCTGTTAAGCCAATGTCGGGCTGGTCCTTTAAACTTGAGTGGGAGGTATTTGATGGCGTGTAGATCATCACCGCGGGCCATGTGGATGTGAAGGAGATAGTCCTCGATCCAAACCGCATGATCTGTTGTGCCATCGTATGATTCAATGTTTACGGGTTTGAAACCCTCAGGGATTTGATGATCCATCACTTCATCTGTGAAGCATAGTGGGTGTCTTGGCGCCTACATATTGGGCTATATCATGACGCAGCTCAAATGAGCTTTGTCTCATCGTGTTCGCCCGGCGGAGTTGCCATATCCGGCGTGGCGGTTATAAATCACGTGTCGTAGGCGCCCACGCAATCCTTAGATCGATCTTGTTTTCCTTGCCTTGTCCTCCAATATATCTCGCAGGTCTGGCGCGTTTCCCCGCGCCTTGGTATTTTTTAAGCGGCGCCGGGGTGCAGCTTGAGTTGAGGGCCGAGAGGCCTCTCTGTCGCGGCCACGAGGTGGCCGGTCAGCCGTATCATGCACTGGTGATGTAGGTTTGGGTGCTTCCTCCTCGAATCGGGGTAGCGGCCTGCGTTTTGGGTAGCTCTTGGAGGGGCACTCGAGTTCATACTCTTCGGCCGCAAGGACTTCAGTCCATCTGTCAGCTAGCAAGTCTTGGTCAGCTCTAAGCTGTTGCTGCTTTTTCTTGACGCTGCTTGTCGTGGCCATAAGCCTGCGTTTGAAACGCTCTTGTTCGACGGGATCCTCGGGCACGACGAATTCCATACTGATGGGCTTTTGGAAACTCCATACTGATGGGCTTTTGGAATCACTTGATTATGAATCACTTGGTACTTGTGAACCGTGCCTCATGGGCAAGATGACTAAAACGCCGTTCTCCGGAACTATGGAGCAAGCAAGTGATTTGTTGGAAATCATACATACTGATGTTTGTGGTCCAATGAATGTTGAGGCTCGCGGCGGGTATCGTTATTTTCTCACCTTCACAGATGATTTGAGCAGATATGGGTATATCTACTTAATGAAACACAAATCTGAAACATTTGAAAAGTTCAAAGAATTTCAGAGTGAAGTGGAAAATCATCATAACAAGAAAATAAAATTTCTACGATCTGATCGTGGAGGAGAATATTTGAGTTCTGAGTTTGGTCTACATTTGAAACAATGCGGAATAGTTTCGCAACTCACGCCACCAGGAACACCACAGCGTAATGGTGTGTCCGAACATCGTAATCGTACTTTACTAGATATGGTGCGATCTATGATGTCTCTTACTGATTTACCGCTATTGTTTTGGGGTTATGCTTTAGAGACGACCGCATTCACGTTAAATAGGGCACCATCAAAATCCGTTGAGACGACGCCTCATGAACTGTGGTTTGGCAAGAAACCAAAGTTGTCGTTTCTTAAAGTTTGGGGCTGCGATGCTTATGTGAAGAAACTTCAACCAGATAAGCTCGAACACAAATCGGAGAAATGTGTCTTCATAGGATACCCAAAGGAGACTGTTGGGTACACCTTCTATCACAGATCTGAAGGCAAGATTTTCGTTGCTAAATTCAGATCCTTTCTAGAGAAAGAGTTTCTCTCGAAAGAAGTGAGTGGGAGGAAAGTAGAACTTGATGAGATAACTGTACCTGCTCCCTTATTGGAAAGTAGTTCATCACAAGAACCGGTTCCTATGACAACTACACCAATTAGTGAGGAAGCTAATGATATTGATCATGAAACTTCAGATCAAGTTTCTACTGAACTTCGTAGGTCAACCAGAGTAAGATCCGCACTGAGTGGTACGGTAATCCTATTCTGGAAGTCATGTTACTTGACCATGGCAAACCTACGAACTATGAAGAAGCGATGGTGAGCCCAGATTCCGCAAAATGGCTAGAAGCCATGAAATCTGAGATGGGATCTATAAAGCTCGACTTGTTGCGAAAGGTTTTCGACAAGTTCAAGGGGTTGACTACGATGAGACTTTCTCACCCGTAGCGATGCTTAAGTCTGTCCGAATCATGTTAGCAATTGCTGCATTTTATGATTATGAAATTTGGCAAATGGATGTCAAAACTGCATTCTTGAATGGATTTCTAGAAGAAGAGTTGTATATGATGAAACCAGAAGGTTTTGTTGATCCAAAAGGTGCTAACAAAGTGTGCAAGCTCCAGCGATCCATTTATGGACTGGTGCAAGCATCTCGGAGTTGGAATAAACGCTTTGATAGTGTGATCAAAGCATATGGTTTTATACAGACTTTTGGAGAAGCCTGTATTTACAAGAAAGTGAGTGGGAGCTCTGTAGCATTTATGATATTATATGTAGATGACATATTATTGATTGGAAATGATATAGAATTTCTGGATGTCATAAAAGGATACTTGAATAAAAGTTTTTCAATGAAAGACCTCGGTGAAGCTGCTTACATATTGGGCATCAAGATCTATAGAGATAGATCAAGACGCTTAATTGGACTTTCACAAAGCACATACCTTGATAAAGTTTTGAAAAAGTTCAAAATGGATCAGGCAAAGAAAGGATTCTTACCTGTATTACAAGGTGTGAAATTGAGTCAGACTCAATGCTCGATCACAGCAGAAGATAGAGAGAAAATGAAAGATGTTCCCTATGCTTCAGCCATAGGCTCTATCATGTATGCAATGATGTGTACCAGACCTGACGGATGCTTAGAAATAAGCTTGGCAGGAAGGTACCAAAGTAATCCAGGAGTGGATCACTGGAAAGCGGTCAAGAACATCCTGAAATACCTAAAAAGGACTAAGGATATGTTTCTCGTATATGGAGGTGACAAAGAGCTAGTCGTAAATGGTTACGTCGATGCAAGCTTTGACACTGATCCGGACGATTCTAAATCGCAAACCGGATCGTATTTTTATTAAACGGTGGAGCTGTCAGTTGGTGCAGTTCTAAACAAAGCGCCGTGGCGGGATCTACATGTGAAGCGGAGTACATAGCTGCTTCAGAAGCAGCAAATGAAGGAGTCTGGATGAAAGAGTTCATTTCCGATCTAGGTGTCATACCTAGTGCATCGGGACCAATGAAGATCTTCTGTGACAATACTGGTGCAATTGCCTTGGCAAAGGAATCAAGATTTCACAAGAGGACCAAGCACATCAAGAGACGCTTCAATTCCATCCGGGACCAAGTCCAGGTGGGAGACATGGAGATTTGCAAGATACATACGGATCTGAATGTTGCAGACCCGTTGACTAAGCCTCTTCCACGAGCAAAACATGATCAGCACCAAGACTCCATGGGTGTTAGAATCATTACTGTGTAATCTAGATTATTGACTCTAGTGCAAGTGGGAGACTGAAGGAAATATGCCCTAGAGGCAATAAAGTTATTATTTATTTCCTCATATCATGATAAATGTTTATTATTCATGCTAGAATTGTATTAACCGGAAACATGATACATGTGTGAATACATAGACAAACATATAGTCACTAGTATGCCTCCACTTGACTAGCTCATTAATCAAAGATGGTTATGTTTCCTAACCACAGACATGTGTTGTTATTTGATTAATGGGATCACATAATTAGGAGAATGATGTGATTGACATGACCAATTCAGATAGAAAAGCAATTGAACCTTTAGTATATTGCTATTGCTATCTTCATGACTAATACAAGTTCCCGTAACTATGAGATTATGCAACTCCTGCCATCGGAGGAACACTTTGGTGCTACCAAACGTCACAACGTAACTGGGTGATTATAAAGGAGTACTACAAGTGTCTCCAAAGGTACATGTTGGGTTGGCGTATTTCGAGACTAGGTTTTGTCACTCCGATTGTCGGAGAGGTATCTCTGGGCCATATCGGTAATGCACATCACTATAAGCCTTGCAAGCAATGTAGCTAATGAGTTAGTTATGGAATGATACATTACGTAACGAGTAAAGAGACTTGCCAGTAACGAGATTGAACTAGGTACTGGATACCGACGATCGAATCTCGGGCAAGTAACATACCGATGACAAAGGGAACAACGTATGTTGTTATGCGGTTTGACCGATAAAGATCTTCGTAGAATATGTAGGAGCCAATATGAGCATCCAGGTTCCGCTATTGGTTATTGACCGAGAATAGTTCTAGGTCATGTCTACATAGTTCTCGAACCCGTAGGGTCCGCACGCTTAACGTTACGATGATGCTTTTATTATGAGTTTATAAGTTTTGATGTACCGAAGATTGTTCGTAGTCCCGGTGTGATCACGGACATGACGAGGAGTCTCGAAATGGTCGAGACATAAAGATTGATATATTGGAAGCCTATATTTGGATATCGGAGTGGTTCCGGTGAAATCGGGATTTTACAGGAACACCGGGGTTACTGGAACCTCCCGGGGTTAATGGGCCTTAATGGGCCATGAGGGAGAAGAGGAGGGCCGGCCAGGCAGGCCGCGCTACCGCCCCCTAGTCCGAATAGGACAAGGAAGGGGGCGGCGCCTCTTCCTCTTTCCTCCCCCTTTCCTTCTCCACCAAGGCAAGAAGGGGGAGTCCTACTCCCGGTGGGAGTAGGACTCCTCCAGGCGCACCCCTAGGGGGCTGGCCGCACCTCCCCCCTCCCTCCTTTATATACGGGGGCAGGGGGGCACCCTATAACACACAAGTTGATCTTCGTGATCGTTCCTTAGCCGTGTGCGGTGCCCCCCTCCACCATATTCCACCTCGGTCATATCGTCGTGGAGTTTAGGCGAAGCCCTGCGCCGGTAGAACATCATCATCGTCACCATGCCGTCGTGCTGATGGAACTCATCCCTAACACTTTGCTGGATCGGAGTCCGGGGATCGTCATCGAGCTGAACGTGTGCTGAACTCGGAGGTGCCGTACGTTCGGTACTTGGATCGGTCGGATCGTGAAGACGTACGACTACATCAACCGCGTTGTCATAATGCTTCCGTTTAGCGATCTTCAAGGGTATGAAGATGCACTCCCCTCTCGTTGCTATACATCACCATGATCTTGCGTGTGCATAGGAATTTTTTTAAATTACTACGTTCCCCAACAGTGGCATCCGAGCCAGGTTTTATGCGTAGATGTCATATGCACGAGTAGAACACAAGTGAGTTGTGGGCGATATAAGTCATACTGCTTACCAGCATGTCATACTTTGGCTCAGCGGTATTGTGAGATGAAGCGGCCCGGACCGACATTACGCCAGACGCTTTACGCGAGACTGGTTTCACTGCTACGAGCACTCGTGCTTAAAGGTGACTGGCGGGTGTCTGTCTCTCTCACTTTAGCTGAATCGAGTGGCTACGCCCGGTCCTTGCGAAGGTTAAAACAGCACCAACTTGACAAACTATCGTTGTGGTTTTGATGCGTAGGTAAGAACGGTTCTTGCTCAGCCCGTAGCAGCCACGTAAAATTTGCAACAACAAAGTAGAGGTCGTCTAACCTATTTTTGCAGGGCATGTTGTGATGTGATATGGTCAAGACGTGATGCTATATTTTATTGTATGATATGATCATGTTTTGTAACCGAAGTTATCGGCAACTGGCAGGAGCCATATGGTTGTCACTTTATTGTATGAAATGCAAACGCCCTGTAATTGCTTCACTTTATCACTAAGCGGTAGCGATAGTCGTAGAAGCAATAGATGGCGTAACGACAACGATGCTACGATGGAGATCAAGGTGTCACGCCGGTGACGATGGTGATCACGACGGTGCTTCGGAGATGGAGATCACAAGCACAAGATGACGATGGCCATATCATATCACTTATATTGATTGCATGTGATGTTTATCCTTTATGCATCTTATCTTGCTTTGATTGACGGTAGCATTTTAGGATGATCTCTCACTAAAATTATCAAGAAGTGTTCTCCCTGAGTATGCACCGTTGCGAAAGTTCTTCGTGCTGATACACCACGTGATGATCGGGTGTGATAGGCTCTACGTTCAAATACAACGGGTGCAAAACAGTTGCACACGCGGAATACTCAGGTTAAACTTGATGAGCCTAGCATATAACAGATATGGCCTCAGAACACGGAGACCGAAAGGTCGGCGTGAATCATATAGTAGATGTGATCAACATATTGATGTTCACCGTTGAAACTACTCCATCTCACGTGACGATCGGACATGGTGTAGTTAATATGGATCACGTAATCACTTAGAAGATTAGAGGGATGTCTATCTAAGTGGGAGTTCTTAAGTAATATGATTAATTGAACTTAACTTTATCATGAACTTAGTACCTGATAGTATTTTTTCTTGTCTATGTTTACTGTAGATAGATGGCTCGTGCTGTTGTTCCGTTGAATTTTAATGCGTTCCTTGAGAAAGCAAAGTTGAAAGATGATGGTAGCAATTACACGGACTGGGTCCGTAACCTGAGGATTATCCTCATTGCTGCATAGAAGAATTACGTCCTGGAAGCACCGCTGGGTGCCAGGCCTGCTGCTGATGCAACTGACGACGTTAAGAATGTCTGGCAGAGCAAAGCTGATGACTACTCGATAGTTCAGTGTGCCATGCTTTACGGCTTAGAACCGGGCCTTCAACGACGTTTTGAACGTCATGGAGCATATGAGATGTTCCAGGAGTTGAAGTTAATATTTCAAGCAAATGCCCGGATTGAGAGAAATGAAGTCTCCAATAAGTTCTATAGCTGCAAAATGGAGGAGAATAGTTCTGTCAGTGAACACATACTCAAAATGTCTGGGTATAATAATCACTTGATTCAACTGGGAGTTAATCTTCCTGATGATAGTGTCATTGATAGAATTCTTCAATCACTGCCACCAAGCTACAAGAGCTTCGTGATGAACTATAATATGCAAGGGATGGCGAAGACTATTCCCGAGCTCTTCGCAATGCTAAAAGTCATGGAGGTAGAAATCAAGAAGGAGCATCAAGTGTTGATGGTCAACAAGACCACCAGTTTCAAGAAAAAGGGCAAAGGGAAGAAGAAGGAGAACTTCAAAAAGAACAGCAAACAAGTTGCTGCTCAAGAGAAGAAACCCAAGTCTGGACCTAAGCCTGAGACTGAGTGCTTCTACTGCAAGCAATTTGGACCTTTGGAAGCGGAACTGCGCCAAGTATTTGGCGGATAAGAAGGATGGCAAAGTGAACAAAGGTATATGTGATATACATGTTATTGATGTGTACCTTACTAATGCTCGCAGTAGTACTGGTATTTGATACCGGGTTACATTGCTAATATTTGCAACTCAAACAGGAACTACGGATTGCGAAGATTGGCTAAGGACGAGGGCGCGTGGGAAATGGTTCCAAAGTCGATGTGATCGCGGTCGGCACGCTACCTCTACATCTACCATCGGGATTAGTTTTAGACCTAAATAATTGTTATTTGGTGCCAGCGTTAAGCATGAACATTATATCTGGATCTTGTTTGATGCGAGATGGTTATTCATTCAAGTCGAGAATAATGGTTGTTCTATTTATATGAATAATATCTTTTATGGTCATGCACCCTTGAAGAGTGGTCTATTTTTATTGAATCTCGATAGTAGTAATACACATATTCATAGTGTTGAAACCAAAAGATGCAGAGTTGATAATGATAGTGCAACTTATTTGCGGCACTGCCGTTTAGGTCATGTCGGTGTAAAGCGCATGAAGAAACTCCATACTGATGGGCTTTTGGAATCACTTGATCATGAATCACTTGGTACTTGCAAACCATGCCTCATGGGCAAGATGACTAAAACGCCGTTCTCCGGAACTATGGAGCGAGCAACTGATTTGTTGGAAATCATACATACTGATGTTTGTGGTCCAATGAATGTTGAGGCTCGCAGCGGGTATCGTTATTTTCTCACCTTCATGAGATGATTTGAGCAGATATGGGTATATCTACTTAATGAAACACAAATCTGAAACATTTGAAAAGTTCAAAGAATTTCAGAGTGAAGTGGAAAATCATCGTAACAAGAAAATAAAATTTCTACGATCTAATCATGGAGGAGAATATTTGAGTTACGAGTTTGGTTTACATTTGAAACAATGCGGAATAGTTTCGCAACTCACGCCACCCGGAACACCACAACGAAATGGTGTGTCCGAACATCGTAATCGTACTTTACTAGATATGGTGCGATCTATGATGTCTCTTACTGATTTACCGCTATCGTTTTGGGGTTATGCTTTAGAGACGGCCGCATTCACGTTAAATAGGGCACCATCAAAATCCGTTGAGACGACGCCTCATGAACTGTGGTTTGGCAAGAAACCAAAGTTGTCGTTTCTTAAAGTTTGGGGCTGCGATGCTTATGTGAAGAAACTTCAACCAGATAAGCTCGAACACAAATCGGAGAAATGTGTCTTCATAGGATACCCAAAGGAGACTGTTGGGTACACCTTCTATCACAGATCTGAAGGCAAGATTTTCGTTGCTAAATTCGGATCCTTTCTAGAGAAAGAGTTTCTCTCGAAAGAAGTGAGTGGGAGGAAAGTAGAAATTGATGAGATAACTGTACCTGCTCCCTTATTGGAAAGTAGTTCATCACAAGAACCGGTTCCTGTGACAACTACACCAATTAGTGAGCAAGCTTATGATATTGATCATGAAACTTCAGATCAAGTTTCTACTAAACTTCGTAGGTCAACCAGAGTAAGATCCGCACCATAGTGGTACGGTAATCCTATTCTGGAAGTCATGTTACTTGACCATGGCAAACCTACGAACTATGAAGAAGCGATGGTGAGCCCAGATTCCGCAAAATGGCTAGAAGCCATGAAATCTGAGATGGGATCCATGTTGAGAACAAAGTATGGACTTTGGTTAACTTGCCTGATGCTCGGCAAGCCATTGATAATAAATGGATTTTTAAGAAGAAGACCGACGCTGATGGTAATGTAAATGTCTATAAAGCTCGACTTGTTGCGAAAGGTTTTCGACAAGTTCAAGGGGTTGACTACAATGAGACTTTCTCACCCGTGGCGATGCTTAAGTCTGTCCGAATCATGTTAGCAATTGCTGCATTTTATGATTATGAAATTTGGCAAATGGATGTCAAAACTGCATTCTTGAATGGATTTCTAGAAGAAGAGTTGTATATGATGCAACCAGAAGGTTTTGTTGATCCAAAAGGTGCTAACAAAGTGTGCAAGCTCCAACGATCCATTTATGGACTGGTGCAAGCATCTCGGAGTTGGAATAAACGCTTTGATAGTGTGATCAAAGCATATGGTTTTATACAGACTTTTGGAGAAGCCTGTATTTACAAGAAAGTGACTGGGAGCTCTGTAGCATTTCCGATATTATATGTAGATGACATATTATTGATCGGAAATGATATAGAATTTCTGGATAGCATAAAAGGATACTTGAATAAAAGTTTTTCAATGAAAGACCTCGGTGAAGCTGCTTACATATTGGGCATCAAGATCTATAGAGATAGATCAAGACGCTTAATTGGACTTTCACAAAGCACATATCTTGATAAAGTTTTGAAAAAGTTCAAAATGGATCGTGCAAAGAAAGGATTCTTACCTGTATTACAAGGTGTGAAATTGAGTCGACTCAATGCCCCACCACGCAGAAGATAGAGAGAAAATGAAAGATGTTCCTATGCTTCAGCCATAGGCTCTATCATGTATGCAATGCTGTGTACTGCACTGATGTATGCTTAGCAATAAGCTTGGCAGGAAGGTACCAAAGTAATCCAGAGTGGATCCTTTGGACAGCGGTCAAGAACATCCTGAAATACCTAAAAAGGACTAAGGATATGTTTCTCGTATATGGAGATCACAAAGAGCTAGTCGTAAATGGTTACGTCGATGCAAGCTTTGACACTGATCCGGACGATTCTAAATCGCAAACGGTGGAGCTGTAAGTTGGTGCAGTTCTAAACAAAGCGTCGTGGCGGGATCTACATGTGAAGCGGAGTACATAGCTTCTTCGGAAGAAGCAAATGAAGGAGTCTGGATGAAAGAGTTTATTTCCGATCTAGGTGTCATACCTAGTGCATCGGGACCAATGAAGATCTTCTGTGACAATACTGGTGCAATTGCCTTGGCAAAGGAATCCAGATTTCACAAGAGGACCAAGCACATCAAGAGACGCTTCAATTCCATCCGGGACCAAGTCCAGGTGGGAGACATAGAGATTTGCAAGATACATACGGATCTGAATGTTGCAGACCCGTTGACTATGCCTCTTCCACGAGCAAAACATGATCAGCACCAAGACTCCATGGGAATTAGAATCATTACTGTGTAATCTAGATTATTGACTCTAGTGCAAGTGGGAGACTGAAGGAAATATGCCCTAGAGGCAATAAATTTATTATTTATTTCCTCATGTCATGATAAATGTTTATTATTCATGCTAGAATTGTATTAACCGGAAACATGATACATGTGTGAATACATAGACAAACATATAGTCACTAGTATGCCTCTACTTGACTAGCTCATTAATCAAAGATGGTTATGTTTCCTAACCATAGACATGTGTTGTTATTTGATTAATGGGATCACATCATTAGGAGAATGATGTGATTGACATGACCCATTCTGTTAGCCTAGCACTTGATCGTTTAGTATATTGCTATTGCTTTCTTCATGACTTATACATGTTCCTGTAACTATGAGATTATGCAACTCCCGTTAACCGGAGGAACACTTTGGGTGCTACCAAACGTCACAACGTAACTGGGTGATTATAAAGGAGTACTACAGGTGTCTCCAAAGGTACATGTTGAGTTGGCGTATTTTGAGATTAGGTTTTGTCACTCCGATTGTCGGAGAGGTATCTCTGGGCCCTCTCGGTAATGCACGTCACTATAAGCCTTGCAAGCAATGTAGCTAATGAGTTAGTTACGGAATGATGCATTACGAACGAGTAAAGAGACTTGCCAAGAACGAGATTGAACTAGGTATTGGATACCGACGATCGAATCTCGCGCAAGTAACATACCGATGACAAAGGGAACAACGTATGTTGTTATGCGGTTTGACCGATAAAGATCTTCGTAGAATATGTAGGAGCCAATATGAGCATCCAGGTTCCGCTATTCGTTATTGACCGAGAATAGTTCTAGGTCATGTCTACATAGTTCTCGAACCCGTAGGGTCCATGACGCTTAACATTACGATGACAGTTTTATTATGAGTTTATAAGTTTTGATGTACCGAAGATTGTTCGAGTCCGGATGTGATCACGGACATGACGAGGAGTCTCGAAATGGTCGAGACATAAAGATTGATATATTGGAAGCCTATATTTGGATATCGAAATGGTTCCGAGTGAAATCGGGATTTTACCGGAACACCGGGGGGGTTACCGGAACCCTCCCATGGGTTAATGGGCCTTAATGGGCCATGAGGGAGAAGAGGAGGGCCGGCCAGGGCAGGCCGGGCGCCCCCTCCCCCCTAGTCCGAATAGGACAAGGAAGGAGGGGGGGCGGCGCCCCCCTTTCCTCTTTCCCCTCCCCCCTTTCCTTCTCCGCCAAGGCAAGAGGGGGGAATCCTACTCCCGGTGGGAGTAGGACTCCTCCAGGCGCACCCCTAGGGGCCCGACCGCACCTCCCCCCTCCCTCCTTTATATACGGGGGCAGGGGGCACCCTAGAACACACAAGTTGATCTTCGTGATCGTTCCTTAGCCGTGTGTGGTGCCCCCCTCCACCATATTCCACCTCGGTCATATCGTCATGAGTTTAGGCGAAGCCTCGCGCCAAAGAGAACATCATCATGGTCACCACACCGTCGTGCTGACGGAACTCATCCCCGACACTTTGCTGGATCGGAGTCCGGGGATCGTCATCGAGCTGAACGTGTGCTGAACTCGGAGGTGCCGTACGTTCGGTACTTGGATCGGTCGGATCATGAAGACATACGACTACATCAACCGCGTTGTCATAACGCTTCCGCTTAGCGATCTTCAAGGGTATGAAGATACACTCCCCTCTCATTGCTATACATCACCATGATCTTGCGCATGCGTAGGAATTTTTTTGAAATTACTACGTTCCCCAACAGAGGTGGCCTTCCAGTGCCCTGTGGGCGCTGGTTGTTGGTCGTCTCCTGCATCGTCATCCATACCGTTGATGTCTTCGGAGTCGAAGTCGAGCATGTCGGTTAAATCATCGACAGTGGCTACGAAGTGGGTGGTGGGTGGGTTTTGAATTTCTTCGTCGTCCGCATCCCAACCTTCCTGACCATAATCCGGCCAGGGCTCTCCTGATAAAGAGAGAGACTTTAGTGAATTCAGGATGTCGCCAAAGGGCGAGTGCTGAAAGATGTCTGCGGCAGTGAATTCCATGATCGTCGCCCAATCAAATTTGATTGGCGGGGGCGCGGAAGGCTCGGAGTCCGGCACCTTGGAGTCACGCGCTTCGCAAAGGACGGGGTAGGTGTACGGCTCAATCGCCGCAGAGATCGCAGCCCCCGAGGCGGTGTCCAGCCACCCATCCTCGATCGGCACAGTCAGCTCTGAGCTAAAGTTCGGAGCGAACACTGGTGCAGCCTCCAGGACACTGTTCAGCGGCAGAGCTAGATCATGCCCCTCGCGACAGTGTGGCGCGCTTGGCTGTGGCTCGAACCCGTCGAAGATCAAGTCTCCGTGGACGTCAGCCGTGTAGTTCAAACTTCCAAATCTGACCTGATGGCCAGGGGCGTAGCTTTCAATCTGCTCCAGATGGCTGTTAATTGGCCCGCCGTGCAAAGCCGTCGAATACGAAGATCTGTCCGGGAGAAAAGTCTCACCGAGCGTCGTTGTTGATGATCGGAGGAGTCATCGGGCCTAAAGATGACGCATACAGAGGAACTCTCAATGAAAGCACCAATGTCGGTGTCAAACCGGCGGATCTCGGGTAGGGGGTCCCGAACTGTGCGTCTAGGCGGATGGTAACAGGAGACAAGGGACACGATGTTTTACCCAGGTTCGGGCCCTCTCGATGGAGGTAAAACCCTACTCCCGCTTGATTAATATTGATGATATGGGTAGTACAAGAGTAGATCTACCACGAGATCAGAGAGGCTAAACCCTAGACGCTAGCCTATGGTATGATTGTTGTTCGTCCTACGGACTAAAACCCTCCGGTTTATATAGGCACCAAGGAGGGTTAGGGTTACACAGAGTCGGTTACAATGGTAGGAGATCTACATATCCGTATCGCCAAGCTTGCCTTCCACGCCAAGGAAAGTCCCATCCGGACACGGGACGAAGTCTTCAATCTTGTATCTTCATAGTCCAGGAGTCCGGCCAAAGGCTATAGTCCGGCTATTCGGACACCCCCTAATCCAGGACTCCCTCAGCAATGGTAAGCCACGACGAATCGAGCACAACAGTCGCAACCATAATGAAAGATTATGCGACACTACGGTCAACGCCAGATTCAGCAATCCAAAACCCGGTCAACGGAAGAAGCCAATGAAGGCAAACCAAGACGGACCATCCATCCTTGATAGGATATTGGACCGACCTTGTCAGATTCATGGCCACCCTAATAAGCCAGCTAATCATACCAATAGAAACTGTTGGGTCTTCAAGCAGGCAGGCAAGCTCAACGCCGAACACAAGGGGAGGAGGCCACCAAGCGATAAAGACGATGGAGCGGCTCGTCAGCCGAACACCAGGGGCCAGAAAAAGTTTCCCTCTGAAGTTTGACCACTCCCGGAACGGAAATAGCAATTCGGCTTCCGCCACCCACCCACTATGCTGGCAAGATTTGCACCACGTGTACATCACTACGCGCTCAAGATACCATGGGCATCGGCGGAAGCACAATACGGACAACCCTGCAAGCATTCCTGTAACATTTTTTATCTGTTTTCCTTACCTTTCTTTATTATAACTTAAAAACAGGTGACCAACATGACAACATCTACAATGGACTCTATCGGAGTTCGGATCCGTGCACTCACCTAAGGGGCTACTGAAGGAAATATGCCCTAGAGGCAATAATAAAGTTATTATTTATTTCCTTATATCATGATAAATGTTTATTATTCATGCTAGAATTGTATTAACAGGAAACATAATACATGTGTGAATACATAAACCTACAGAGTGTCACTAGTATGCCTCTACTTGACTAGCTCGTTAATCAAAGATGGTTGTGTTTCCTAACCATGAACAAGGAGTTGTTATTTGATTAACGGGATCACATCATTGGTTGAATGATCTGATTGACATGACCCATTCCATTAGCATAGCACCTGATCGTATAGTTTGTTGCTAGTGCTTTTCTTCATGACTTATACATGTTCCTATGACTATGAGATTATGCAACTCCCGTTTGCACGAGGAACACTTTGGGTGCTACCAAACGTCACAACGTAATCGGGTGATTATAAAGGTACATTACAGGTGTGTCTCGAAGGTACATGTTGGGTTGGCATATTTCGAGATTAGGATTTGTCACTCCGATTGTCGGAGAGGTATCTCTGGCCCTCTCGGTAATGCACATCACATAAGCCTTGCAAGCATTGCAACTAATGAGTTAGTTGTGAGATGATGTATTACGAACGAGTAAAGAGACTTGCCGGTAACGAGATTGAACTAGGTATTGGATACCGACGATCGAATCTCGGGCAAGTAACATACCGATGACAAAGGGAACAACGTATGTTGTTATGCGGTCTGACCGATAAAGATCTTCGTAGAATATGTAGGAGCCAATATGGGCATCCAGGTCCCGCTATTGGTTATTGACCAGAGAGGTGTCTCGGTCATGTCTACATAGTTCTCGAACCCGTAGGGTCCGCACGCTTAACGCTTCGATGGCAGTTACTATGAGTTGTTATGATGTTTCTGTACGAAGGTTGTTCGAGTCCCGGATGAGATCACGGACGTGACGAGGAGTCTCGAAATGGTCGAGACATAAAGATTCATATATTGGAAGTCTATGTTTGGACATCGGAAGTGTTCCGGTGAAATTAGGAATTTTACCAAGCACCGGAGGTTACCGGACCCCCCCGGAATACTAATGGGCCAACATGGGCCTTAGTGGAAAGGAGAGAAGGGGGCCCAAGTGCTGGCCGCACCTTCCCCCCCTTCCCTAGTCCTATTAGGACTAGGAGAAGGGGCGCCTCTCTCTCTCCTTCCCACTTGGGGAAACCTAGTTGGACTAGGATTGGGGGAATCCTACTCCTAGTAGGAGTAGGACACCTGGCGCACCTCCCTTGGCCGGCCAGCCCCTCCTCCTTCCCTCCTTTATATACGGGGCAGAGGGCACCCCATGACACACAAGTTGATCCTTGAGATCTTTCCTTAGCCGTGCGGTGCCCCTTCCACCATATTACACCTCGAGAATACCGTAGCGAGCTTAGGCGAAGCCTGCGCCGGTGGAACATCATCATCGTCACCACGCCGTCGTCGTCTTGTGAAACTCTCCCTCAACACTCGGCTGGATCGGAGTTCGAGGGACGTCATCGAGCTGAACGTGTGCAGAACTCGGAGGTGCCGTACATTCGGTACTTGGATCGGTTGGATCGTGAAGAAGTACGACTACTTCCTCTACGTTGCGTCAACGCTTCCGCTGTAGGTCTACGAGGGTACGTAGACAACACTCTCATCTCGTTGCTATGCATCACCATGATCTTGCGTGATCGTAGGAAAATTTTGAAATTACTACGTTACCCAACAGTGGTATCAGAGCCTGGTTTTATGCGTAGATGTCATATGCACGAGTAGAACACAAGTGAGTTGTGGACGATACAAGTCATACTGCCTACCAGCATGTCATACTTTGGTTCAGCGGTATTGTTGGAAAGACGATCCAGACCAACCTTACGCTGCATTTCCACGCGAGACCGGTTCCTCGACGTGCTTTGCACATAGATGGCTTGTGGAAGACTGTCTCTCCAACTTTAGTTGAACTGAAAAGTGCATACGCCCGTCCTTGAGAAGGTTAAACGGAGTCTATTTGACGAAGTATCGTTGTGGTTTTGATGCGTAGGTAAGAACGGTTCTTGCTCAGCCCGTAGCAGCCACGTAAAACTTGCAACAACAAAGTAGAGGACGTCTAACTTGTTTTTGCAGGGCATGTTGTGATGTGATATGGTCAAGACGTGATGCTATATTTTATTGTATGAGATGATCATGTTTTGTAACCGAGTTATCGGCAACTGGCAGGAGCCATATGGTTGTCGCTTTATTGTATGCAATGCAAACGCCTGTAATGCTTTACTTTATCACTAAGCAGTAGCGATAGTCGTAGAAGCATAAGTTGGCGAGACTACAACGATGCTACGATGGATATCAAGGTGTCGCACTGGTGACGGTGGTGATCATGACGGTGCTTCGGAGATGGAGATCACAAGCACAAGATGATGATGGCCATATCATATCACTTATATTGATTGCATGTGATGTTAATCCTTTATGCATCTTATCTTGCTTTGATTGACGGTAGCATTATAAGATGATCCCTTACTAAATTATCAAGAAGTGTTCTCCCGAGTATGCACCGCTATGAAAGTTCTTCGTCTTGAGACACCACGTGATGATCGGGTGTGATAGGCTCTACGTTCAAATACAACGGGTGCAAAACAGTTGCACACGCAGAATACTCAGGTTATACTTGACGAGCTATGCATATAAGATATGACCTCGGAACACAGAGACCGAAAGGTCGGCGTGAATCATATAGTAGATATGATCAACATATTGATGTTCACCATTGAAACTACTCCATCACACGTGATGATCGGTCATGGTGTAGTTGATATGGATCACGCAATCACTTAGAGAATTGGAGGATATTTTCTAAGTGGGAGTTCTTAAGTAATATGATTAATTGAACTTAAATTTATCATGAACTTAGTACCGATAGTATCTTGCTTGTCTATGATGTGTAGATAGATGGCTCGTCTTTGTTGTTCCGTTGAATTTTAATGCGTTCCTTGAGAAAGCAAAGTTGAAAGATGATGGCAGCAATTACACGGATCGGGTCCAGAATTTGAGGATTATCCTTATTGCTGCACGGAAGAATTACGCCCTGGAAGCACCGTTAGGTGCCGTGCCCGGTGCAAGGGCTGCGCCAGATGTTGTGAACGTCCGCAAAGCAAAGCTGATGACTACTCTATAGTTCGATTGTGCCATGCTTTACGGCTTAGAACCGGGACTTCAACGTTGCTTTTGAACACCATGGAGCATATGAGATGTTCCAGGAGTTGAAGTTAATATTCCAAGCGAATGCCCGGATTGAGAGATATGAAGTCTCCAATAAGTTCTATAGCTGTAAGATGGAGGAGAACGGTTCTCACAAGGAGCATATACTCGTAATGTCCGGATATAACAATCACTTGATTCAACTGGGAGTTAATCTTCCGGATGATTGCGTCATTGATGTAATTCTCCAATCATCGCCACCAAGCTACAAGAGCTTCGTGATGAATTATAATATGCAAGGGATGACCAAAACAATGCCCGAGCTCTTCGCAATGCTGAAAGTCATGGAGGTAGAAATCAAAAGGAGCATCAAGTGTTGATGGTTAACAAAACCACTAGTTTCAAGAAAAAGGGCAAAGGAAAGAAAAAGGGAAACTTCAAAAAGAACGGCAAGCAAGTTGTCGATCAAGAGAAGAAACCCAAGTCTGGTCCTAAGCACAAACCGAGTGCTTCTATTGCAAGCAGTGCTGGTCATCGAAGCGGAACTGCCCCAAGTATTTGGCGGATAAGAAGGATGGCAAGGTTAACAAAGGTATATGTGATATACAAGTTATTGATGTGTACCTTACTAATACTCGCAGTAGCACTGGTATTTGATACTGGTTCTGTTGCTAATATTTGCAACTCAAAGCAGGGGCTACGGATTAGCGAAGATTGGCTAAGGACGAGGTGACGATGCGTGGGAAATGGTTCCAAAGTCGATGTGATCGCAATCGGCACGCTACCTCTACATCTACCTTCGGATTAGTATTAGACCTAAATAATTGTTATTTAGTACCAGCGTTGAGCATGAACATTATATCTGGATCTTGTTTAATGCGAGACGGTTATTCATTTAAATCAGAGAATAATGGTTGTTCTATTTATATGAATAATATCTTTTATGGTCATGCACCATTGAAGAATGGTTTGTTTTTACTTAATCTCGATAGTAGTGATACACATATTCATAACGTTGAAGCCAAAAGATGTAGAGTTGATAATGATAGTGCAACTTATTTGTGGCAATCGCCGTTTAGGTCATATCGGTGTAAAGCGCATGAAGAAACTCCATCTTGATGGACTTTTGGAGTCACTTGATTATGAATCACTTGGCACTTAAGTAACCGTGCCTTATGGGCAAGATGACTAAAACACCGTTCTCCGGAACTATGGAGAGAGCAACAGATTTATTGGAAATCATACATACGGATGTATGTGGTCCAATGAATGTTGAGGCTCGTGGCGGATATCGTTATTTTCTCACCTTCACAGATGATTTGAGCAGATATGGGTATATCTACTTAATGAAACACAAATCTGAAACATTTGAAAAGTTCAAAGAATTTCAGAGTGAAGTGGAAAATCATCGTAACAAGAAAATAAAGTTTCTACGATCTGATCGTGGAGGAGAATATTTGAGTTACGAAGTTTGGCCTACATTTGAAACAATGCGGAATAGTTTCGCAACTTACGCCACCGGAACACCACAACGTAATGGTGTGTCCGAACGTCAGAATCGTGCTTTATTAGATATGGTGCGATCTATGATGTCTCTTACTGATTTACCGCTATCGCTTTGGGGTTATGCTTTAGAGACGGCTACATTCACTTTAAATAGGGCACCATCTAAATCCGCTGAGACGACGCCTTATGAACTGTGGTTTGGCAAGAAACCAAAGTTGTCGCTTCTGAAAGTTTGGGGCTGCGATGCTTATGTGAAAAAGCTTCAACCTGATAAGCTCGAACCCAAATCGGAGAAATGTGTCTTCATAGGATACCCAAAGGAGACTGTTGGGTACACCTTCTATCACAGATCCGAAGGCAAGATTTTGTTGCTAAATTCGGAAACTTTTTGGAGAAGGAGTTTCTCTCGAAAGAAGTGAGTGGGAGGAAAGTAGAACTTGATGAGATAATCTGTATCTACTCCCTTATTGAGAAGTAGTACATCACGTAAAAACAGTTTACGTGACACCTACACCAAATAGGGAAGAAGCTAATGATGATGATCATGAAACTTCAGATCAAGTTTCTACAGAACTTCAGAGATCAACCAGAGCAAGATCCGCACTGTGAGTGGTACGGTAATCCTATTCTGGAAGTCATGTTACGGGAACATGATGAACCTACGAACTATGAAGAAGCGATGGTGAGCCCAGATTCCACAAAATGGCCGGAGGCCATGAAATCTGAGATGGGATCCATGTATGAGAACAAAGTGTGGACTTTGGTTGACTTGCCCGATGATCGGCAAGCAATTGAGAATAAATGGATCTTCAAGAAGAAGATCGACGCTGATGGTAATGTTATCATCTATAAAGCTCGACTTGTTGCAAAAGGTTTTCGACAAGTTCAAGGGATTGACTACGATGAGACCTTCTCACCCGTAGCGATGCTTAAGTCCGTCCGAATCATGTTAGCAATTGCCGCATTTTATGATTATGAAATTTGGCAAATGGATGTTAAAACTGCATTCCTGAATGGATTTACGGAAGAAGAGTTGTATATGATGCAACCAGAAGGTTTTGTCGATCCAAAAGGAGCTAACAAAGTGTGCAAGCTCCAAATGATCCATTTATGGACTGGTGCAAGCCTCTCGGAGTTGGAATAAACGCTTTTGATAGTGTGATCAAAGCATTTGGTTTTATATGACTTTTGGAGAAGCTTTGTATTTACAAGAAAGTGAGTGGGAGCTCAGTAGCATTTACGATATTATATGTGGATGACATATTACCGATCGGAAATGATATAGAATTTCTGGATAGCATAAAGGGATACTTGAATAAGAGTTTTTCGATGAAAGACCTCGGTGAAGCTGCTTACATATTGGGCATTAAGATCTATAGAGATAGATCAAGACGCTTAATAGGACTTTCACAAAGCACATACCTTGACAAAGTTTTGAAAAAGTTCATAATGGATCTGGCAAAGAAAGTGTTCTTGCCGGTGCTACTATGTGTGTAGTTGAGTTAGACTCTATGCCCGTCCACCGGAGAAGATAGAGAGAAAATGAAAGATGTTCCTATGCTTCAGCCATAGGCTCTATCATGTATGCAATGCTTGTGTACCAGACCTGATGTGTGCCTTCTTTGTAAGTTTGGCAGGCAGTACCAAAGTAATCCAGAGTGGATCATCGACAGCGGTCAAGAACATCCTTAAGTACTTAAGAAGGACTAAGGATATGTTTCTCATTTATGGCGGTGACAAAGAACTCGTCAGAACGGTTACGTCGACATAAGCTTTGACATCGATCCGGACGATTCTAAATCGCAAAACCGGATACGTATTTACATTAAACGGAGGAGCTGTCGGTTGGTGCAGTTCCAAACAAAGCGTCGTGGCGGGATCTACATGTGAAGCTGAGTACATAGCTGCTTTGGAAGCAGCTAATGAAGGAGTCTGGATGAAGGAGTTCATAACCGATCTAGGTGTTGTACCTAGTGTATCGGGTCCAATGAAAATCTTTTGTGACAATACTGGTGCAATTGCCTTAGCAAAGGAATCCAGATTTCACAAGAGAACCAAGCACATCAAAAGACGCTTCAACTCCATCCGGGATTTGGTCCGTGGGAGACATAGAGATATGCAAGATACATACGGATCTGAATGTTGCAGACCCGCTGACTAAGCCTCTTCCACGAGCAAAACATGATCAGCACCAAGACTCCATGGGTGTTAGAATCATTCTTGTGTAATCTAGATTATTGACTCTAGTGCAAGTGGGAGATCAAGGAAATATGCCCTAGAGGCAATAATAAAGTTATTATTTATTTCCTTATATCATGATAAATGTTTATTATTCATGCTAGAATTGTATTAACAGGAAACATAATACATGTGTGAATACATAAACCTACAGAGTGTCACTAGTATGCCTCTACTTGACTAGCTCGTTAATCAAAGATGGTTGTGTTTCCTAACCATGAACAAGGAGTTGTTATTTGATTAACGGGATCACATCATTGGTTGAATGATCTGATTGACATGACCCATTCCATTAGCATAGCACCTGATCGTATAGTTTGTTGCTAGTGCTTTTCTTCATGACTTATACATGTTCCTATGACTATGAGATTATGCAACTCCCGTTTGCCTCGAGGAACACTTTGGTGCTACCAAACGTCACAACGTGAATCGGGTGATTATAAAGGTACATTACAGGTGTCTCCGAAGGTACATGTTGGGTTGGCATATTTCGAGATTAGGATTTGTCACTCCGATTGCTCGGAGAGGTATCTCTGGCCCTCTCGGTAATGCACATCACATAAGCCTTGTAAGCATTGCAACTAATGAGTTAGTTGTGAGATGATGTATTACGAACGAGTAAAGAGACTTGCCGGTAACGAGATTGAACTAGGTATTGGATACCGACGATCGAATCTCGGGCAAGTAACATACCGATGACAAAGGGAACAACGTATGTTGTTATGCGGTGCGACCGATAAAGATCTTCAGAGAATATGTAGGAGCCAATATGGGCATCCAGGTCCCGCTTATTGGTTATTGACCAGAGAGGTGTCTCGGTCATGTCTACATAGTTCTCGAACCCGTAGGGTCCGCACGCTTAACGCTTCGGCGACAGTTACTATGAGTTGTTATGATGTTTCTGTACCGAAGGTTGTTCGGAGTCCCGGATGAGATCACAGACGTGACGAGGAGTCTCGAAATGGTCGAGACATAAAGATTCATATATTGGAAGTCTATGTTTGGACATCGGAAGTGTTCCGGGTGAAATTAGGAATTTTACCAAGTACCGGAGGTTACGGAACCCCGGAATACTAATGGGCCAACATGGGCCTTAGTGGAAAGGAGAGAAGGGGGCCCAAGTGCTGGCGCACCTTCCCCTTCCCTAGTCCTATTAGGACTAGGGAGAAGGGGCGCCTCTCTCTCCCTTCCCACTTGGGGAAACCTAGTTGGACTAGGATTGGGGAATCCTACTCCTAGTAGGAGTAGGACACCCTGGCGCACCTCCCTTGGCCGGCCAGCCCCTCCTCCTTCCCTCCTTTATATCTGAGGCAGAGGGCACCCCATGACACACAAGTTGATCCTTGAGATCTTTCCTTAGCCGTGTGCGGTGCCCCTTCCACCATATTACACCTCGAGAATACCGTAGCAGAGCTTAGGCGAAGCCTGCGCGCGGTGGAACATCATCATCGCCACCACGCCGTCAGGTCGATTTAAACTCTCCCTCTACACTCGTCTGGTTCGGAGTTCGTGGGACGTCTTCGAGCTGAACGTGTGAAGAACTCGGAGGTGCCTTACGTTCGGTACTTGGATAGGTTTGTTCGTGAATAAGTACGAATACTTACTCTACGTTGCGTCAACGCTTCACCGTAGGGTCTACGAGGGTACGTAGACAACACTCTCATCTCGTTGCTATGCATCACCATGATCTTGCGTGATCGTAGGAAAATTTTTGAAATTACTACGTTACCCAACAGCTACTTCCGTTAAGGACTCCCCTCCCCGAGGACGGGCGGCGTAGACGTGCGACAGGAGGTCCAAAACAGCTTTTTTGTAGACCGCACTCTTTATTTTGAGCCTGTACTATGCCTTTTTCCTTCGTTCCCGACCCCGAGCATGTCAAATAGCCGGGATGTGGTTTTTCTTTTTTATATGAATTTATTATTGGCTTATCGCTCCACTCCTAGTAAACTTTATCCGAACTAATCTTCTATACTCTTTCTGCAATGAGTACGGCCGTAACGGCTGTGTTACAAGACGCACCTCGGCATAACCTGCCAGGGGCTCGGTATGGGAACAAATGAGTCGCCAGTAAAAGTCCGAACAGCTCTATAGCGTACTTCGGCGTCGCAAGTTTGGCCTTATATGCATCAGCTCCGAATCATTGTCTTTGGTCAATAGTTGGGTTGCCCGGCTCTATCGGCTAGGGTAGTAAAGGGAGAACTACTGCGATTGTGCCCTGGCTTTGACCGAATGAGCACCTCAGTAGAGAAAGCCGAAAACTGACTGTCATGATGCGGCGAGAGCTGGTCAACCACTTAACAACTTATTTGAATCTTTAGCGATTCTCTGTGTCACACGAAGGATCTTTCTTAGATCAAAACATGCAAGGCACAAAAATTATAATACGCCGCACACATACCAGGGGCTATGTCGTAGCCCCACCATAAAACTCCTATGGCTAAGTGAAAATGTTAACACCGTATAGTCCGATTGCCTGGTTCGCCGCATTATCACCTTCTTTATGGACCAAGATGTTGGATAAAGAGTGATTCAATGCTTTTCCGAACACCCCCGTATTTCCTACGAGGGGGCTGAAGCCGACGACTGGAAAACTTTCAGATTACATTAAAACGGCCGCACAGGAGGAATACAAGCTTTCGAGCAAAACATGAAAATAGATTAACTATAAAGTTGTCTGTTACAACCCTTATACACATCACTCGAACATCATGTTCTTCGAGCACTGACCCTCTTTCAAGCGGGCAGCCTCTAGGACGTCTTCAATAATGCTCCGGTTCCGGACGGTCCTGGCCTTTGGGTGGACTCTTCGTCGCAACATCGATGTCCTTCATCTTTCCCCAGAATGTCTTGACTCGGGCAAAGGCCATCCGTGCACCTTCAATGCACGCCGACCGCTTCACAGCGTCGATACGCGGCACCGCGTCAACAAGCCGCTGCACCAGGCCGAAGTAACTACTCGGAACAGGTTCAGTCGGCCACAACCAGGCTATGACGTTCTTCCTGGCAGCGCCGGATATCCTATGCAGCTCGGCCCACTGGGACATCTGTTCATTTAGCAACAAAGGGCGCTTCGACGCGCCAAATTGTGACCAGAAAAGCTTCTCCATTGCATACCCCTCTTGCGCCTGATAAAACTGCGCCGCATCGGAAGAACTCTTCGGCAAGTCTAAAAAATTGTCCGGAGAACTCCATGCTTGGTTAAGCTGAGCATAGTGCGGATCGCCGAACTTGGCCTGTAGCAAAAAGTGCTTGCCAGCCACAATCTCCCCAGCTTGCCGGATCTCTTCACGGGCTGCTCTGGATTCAGACCGCGCTTCTCTCGCCTCTCATAAGGCCTTGTCAAGTTCAGCCGTTTTGGCTTCATTTTCCTTCTCAAGAAGTTTACAGCGGCTAGACGCATTCTCTAACTCGCGCGCCATGGTGGACATCGTCTCCTTGTCTTGGCTCTGCGTAGCTTGTTCGGCTTTCAACTCAGCCGATGCCTTTTCGGCAGCCGCATTACTATACCAGGCCTGCTCCTTGGCCCGGGCTAGCTCCGCCCGAAGGGCTTCCACGGCGGCAGCACCATCTGCATTTATGCACATTTTATATAAAACTCTTTTTAGAGTCAGGCTTAAATTACAAGCACATTGGTGTAAGGAATGCTCGAAAAATATACCTTGCGAGTCGTCAAGACGCCTGTTGATCAAAGCAATGTCATCCTCCGCAATATCCAGCTTTCGCTGCATTTCGGTCACTTTCGTATTTCGGACAGCGGCAGGAGGGGCGGTAGCCTGTATTCCAAATTAAATCAAGGTTAGTACCTGAGCATATCTTTTTGATCCTCCGATTGCTTCCTTCGGAAAGCAATCCAAGTCTCAGGGGCTACTGCATACACAACAGGTGCATTCTGTCAATATTATTTAATTGCCAACATTACATCACAAACCTCAAACCTCTTAGAAGGCTAGTAAAGGCCTTGTTCAGCCCGCTCTTCGCGGAGAGAACCTTTTCGACCACCGTAACCATTTCTCCTCTGAAACGGACGCTTGTCGCAGCATGTCCGTCAGCGTCTCTGGCACTCCTGGGTCTTCGGACACCGCCGCAGGAGCACGACATTCCTTTGAAGGAACCCGCTTACCCGCCTCCGGCTGTTAACCGGACAGTTCAGGGCCGTCATTCTTGATCCCCGAATCCTGAATGACAGAAGCACCACCTTCGGGTAACTCCTTCCTCGTTTCCTGTGCTTCTTGCCGGTCGGGAGGAGCCCTCCGGGATGACACCTCGGGATCATCCGCCCTATTAGGCGAAGAGGCCGAAGAAGGCGTGCCACTCTCCATCATCTCCGGAAGAAGGTCTCCCGAGGAGAAGGACGATTGAGAAACACCCGGCGTTAACCTGCGAGGACGTACATATGTCGGAGGACTACATCAGTAATAAGAAAATGATGAGGTATGGTTAAAGTACTCTGCTTCACTTACGGTCTGGCCGGAGGTTCGCCATCATCATCAAGCTCTACATCGACATCGCTTTCCCGACCCAAGCCGCCCGACAATGGCGTTTTCCCTTTCTTGGAAGTTTTTCCCTCCTGACCTCCGGAAGCGGCCCTCTTCTTGCTATGGAAGGCCCCCTCTACACCTTTGCCCTTGGGCAAAGGGGCTTCGGTTTCCCCCGACACAGCATATAAAACATCCATAGGGCGGACATCTCCTCTGGGCTCCTCGCTCTCACCCCCCTCTGCAGACACCTGGTACTGTGTCGGAGTCAATATCCGCGTCAGCAGGGCGGACGCAGGTTCTTCGGGAAGGGGCGCCGAACACCAGATTAACACCGCTTTCTTTACCCAGTCTTGTATAAGGACGGGTTGTTCAGTATCTTGTCAAGAGATGCCTGAATGAAAGGTGTTCGGATACTGAATACTTATCGAAGTGTTCGGATGGTTGCACTCAAGGCCAACGTCTTCGGTGGTGTCCGGCCATTGCTCTCGCTCCCCGAAATGTAATCTCCACATCCCTTCGTGCGTAGCGCCGAAGAAGTGCTGAAGAGTCCGCCGCCCTTCTGGATTAAACTCCCACATACGGAGAGGCCGCCGCTGACATGGCAGGGTCCGGCGGACTAGCATTACTTGAACAACGTTCACAAGATCGAAGCCCTTTTCGGTAAGGCTTCGGATGCGACTTTGCAGAGTCTGCACCTCATTGACGGATCCCCAGTCCAATCCCTTGTTGATCCATGAAGCGAGCTGAACTGGAGGGCCGGGTCGGAATGCAGGCGTAGCCACCCACTTGGAGCCCCGCGGCTCGTTGACATAAAACCACCCCTGCTGCCATAAGTCAGAAGACTTGGCGAAAGATCCTTTAAACCAAACTGCACTGGCAAGCTTGCTTATTGTAACGCTGCCACACTCTGCGTGCTCCTCCTCTGTCACCCGCGTTCTCACGCCGAAGGTCTTGAGCCACAAACCGAAGTGCGGGGGAATCCGGAGGAAGGCCTCACACGTGACGATGAATGTCGAGATGAGAAGAACAGAGTCCGGGGCCAGATCATGAAAATCAAGCCCATAGAAGAACACGAGCCCCCGGACGAAGGGTTTAAGCGCGAACCCTAAGCCATGGAGGAAGTGGGACACAAATACTACCCTCTCGCCAGATTTGGGGGTGGGAATAACCTGCCCCTCGGCAGGAAGCCGAAGAAGGATTTCTGGGGTCAGATACCTCGCCCCGCGGAGCTTCGTAATATCCTCCTCCGTGACAGATGAGGCCACCCACCGGCCTGAACGGCTGGAGCCGGACATGATTGGGGTCGGTGGTGATTGGAACCCGAGGCCTAGAACTCGAGGTGGCTGGGGTTGAGGAAGAAGCAAGCACAGAAGAGAAAGACAAGTCTGGGTGCCTATATAAAGGCCCAGAATATCGAGCGTCCCCTCCTGGGTCTCGAAACTTACCTATCCTCAAAGAGTTATACCCAGGGGACGGTTGGGTTACCCACACCTACATTATTGAGAATCCCGTGAATAAGGGGACACGATCCCTGCTTTGACAAGACGTGCCAATAAAACCGCTCCCCGAGACGTGGGGCGATGGGCTAGCCAACGGTTGGAAATAATAACCGGGCAGGTAAGATACAATGTCATAAACAGTTGTCGGCAGATTGGACTCGCGGAGTATTGTATATTCTGCAATTACATACACAGGTCCGGATACATTTACTACATCCGAAGACTATTTTGGAGTTCGGAACAAGGGGAACCCGCCTTGCAATGCCAAAGACAATCTGTGCGCCGGACTCCTCGTCATTGAAGCCAGGTTCAGGGGCTACTCAGGGAGTCGTGGACTAGGGGGTCCTCGGGCGTCCGGCCTGTTATTCATTAGGCCGGACTGATGGGCTGTGAAGACATGAAGACCGAAGACTGTACCCGTGTCCGGATTGGACTCTCCTTGGCGTGGAAGGCAAGCTAGGCGACCGACTATGAGGATTCCCTCTTATGTAACCGACCCCATGTAACCCTAGATCTCTCCGGTGCCTATATAAACCGGAGAGCATAGTCTGGATAGGACAGATTCATTACCATATACTCATAGGCTAGACTTCTAGGGTTTAGCCATTACGATCTCGTGGTAGATCAACTCTTGTAACACTCATATTCATCAAGATCAATCAAGCAGGAAGTAGGGTATTACCTCCACAGAGAGGGCCCGAACCTGGGTAAACATTGTGTCCCCCGTCTCCTATTACCATCGATCCTAGACGCACAGTTTGGGACCCCCTACCCGAGATCCGTCGGTTTTGACACCGATAGTGATTTTGTAGCAAGTGCAATAGTAACAATAGCAATAGTAACTTAGCAAGATCAATATGTAGGAAAATCGTAAGCATTGGATCGGCGATTTTTTGGATGATATTCATCATGTGACAGTTATAACCTAGGGCGATACGACACTAGCTCCAGTTCATAAATATAATGTAGGCATATATTCCGTAAATAGTCATACGTGCTTATGGAAAGAACTTGCATGGCATCTTTTGTCCTACCCTCCCGTGGCAGCGGGGTCCTATTGTCAACTAAGGGATATTAAGGCCTCCTTTTAATAGAGAACCGGAACAAAGCATTAACACATGGTGAATACATGAACTCCTCAAACTACGGTCATCACCGGGAAGTGTCCCGATTACTGTCACTCCGGGGTTTCTGGATCATAACACGTAGTAGGTGACTATAACTTGCAAGATCGGATCTAGAACATAGACATTCAAGATGACAACGGGGACGGGGATCACCGGGGGGCACGCCACCATCCCTGCCCCGATCCCCGCTAATACCCGGCCCCGCTAGCCCCGTCAACCTTGGCGGGGGGGGGGGACAGTCCCCATCCCCGCTAACAACGGGTACCCGATCCCCATGGGGATCCCCATGGAGACCACCAGCAGCAAAACGGTAGTAAAAGAGGAGCACAGACCACAATATTTTTTGACAGACTCAATCATCCCCATTGATATGTGGACTGTTGGAATTACAAGAGAGATGATATTCATCTGTGACGCAGAATATGCACATGTGTGTTGAAACAAAACATATATATATTCCTCAATGTCTTGGTGCCAGGGATCATCAATAAACCTTTCCTCGTGTCTTGCTGTTGCATACGTCGATACCATAACCAACATGTTCGATTATTTATATACACATAGCGGACATCAAACACCAGCAAACACTGAAGGTGAAAGGTCTGACTTGTTCAATATAGTGCAATCTGTGACCTTATGCTAAGCAGAAGTTTCTGGCAAAATCGCACAAGTCAATACTGAATTTACAAAGTGACCCAAGGAATAGCTAGAATGAGTACAAATGCAACATCCAGATCACAACAACCAGCCAAGCCTCACATAATAATAAGGCATGCATACATAATAAGCTTCTGAAACTAAAACGCAAAGAGATCCACAACCACCCTTCTGAACATCAAGCTACTGCGACTCCTAGTTACTACAGAAACATCAAGCCACCCTTCTGAACAGCAAGAGATGAAACAAGCAACCTGCTGGTCAACTCCTTGCGCTTGAGGTCGAGGAGGAGGCAGGTCGCCGGTCTTCGTCGCCGCCGCCACTATCACCGTCGCGGACTCGCGGTTAGCTTCTTGCCTGGCCGTCGCTCGCCATCATCACCGTGGCAGACTCGTGAGGAGGCGAGGACACTACTAGGAAAAGGGATAAAGATAGGATTGACACTAATGGCGCACTGGAGAAGTGGTGCGCCACTACTATATACTAATGGCGCACTGGTGGAGATACGCCATTAGTGTGGAATACACTAATGGCGCACTGTGCGTAAGGTGCGCCACTAGTAAAACAGTTTTTTTCATTTTTCAAACATTCTAATGGCGCATCCATAAAAGTGCGCCATTAGTAGTTAGAACTACTAATGGCGCCTTTGGCGTGACAGTGCTTGATTTTTTTACTTTTTGGCAAAAAACTTATTCCTCCCTCCCTTCCTCCCCACTCCAACCGTCGCGCCACGCGCCACGCCCCCATCCCAACTGGCGCGCCGCGCCTAACGCCCTCCGTCCCCTAGCGCCGCCGCCCGCCCCCACGCCCGCCGCCACGCCGCTGCCGGGCTGCCGCCCACATGGCGCGCCGGGCCGAACCCTCCGCTGCCCGCCCAGACAGGCCCCTCCAGCCCAGCTGCGCCCCGTCCGCCTCCTCCTCTCTTCTCCCGCGACCTCCCCTACCCCTCTCCACCGCCCGTCCCCTCGGCGCCGCCCGCCGTCTCCCGAACTCCTAGCTCACGGCGTTGGGGCGACCACCTCGTCGGCCTCACCAGGCCGCAGCCCTCAAGCCCCACGCCGTCCTCGGCCTCGCCCTCTCCATCGTGGCGCCCCTTCCTCCGCCAGCTGTAAAGCGACAGCGATAAACAGCCGTAAAACTGTGTTGTGAAGCTAAGATGATGATGCTATTTTCTTATATGGTGAAGATATACTGTGTAAAACTGTGTCATGGTATAAAGACGGCATATTTAGCTCAACTGCACTGTGTGTAAAACTTTTCTGCTTTTAGTATTGTTTGCATCAGAGGTGGGCTAAAATCATTTTCCTTGCTACCTCTTTATAGTCTAAGTTTGTCTATTTGTAGAACAACAAAGAATAGCATGGAACATATAAATACCATGGACCACAGGCATTTTATTCTGCAGTTGTTGTATAATACTACCTTGTACAATATTAATAGTAGTACATCAAGAAATAGCATAACACTCAAAGACACCATCCAGGTCTTACAAGCAGTTACACTACACACGCATATAATGAAGAACTACATCTTTAATTCAGAAATCGCCAACTTGATAATTAGTTCATCCACGGATATCGAGTTGGTGCCCATGGTCCTTTTGTCTTAGTTTCATCATTATGGCCTGTTATAAGTTGGTGGTTTGTGATTAATACCACGAAAATCTCCCACGGAGACATCACGGTGGGACTCTATGGTAGTGGTAGTTTCAACATTTGCTATTTCAGCACTATTTCTCACACATCCTGCATTGGTCGCACCAGAAACATGCCCGCCAAGGGATGAACTCATCCCACTAAAGGATGCCTTATGCTCTGCATTAATCACTTTGCGAGAGAATAGAACTTGCCTCTGGTGTGCAACGCCCTCTGTCGGTGTCAAAACCGGCGGATCTCGGGTAGGGGGTCCTGAACTATGCGTCTAGGCGGATGGTAACAGGAGTCAAGGGACACGATGTTTTACCCAGGTTCGGGCCCTCTCGATGGAGGTAAAACCCTACGTCCTGCTAGATTAATATTGAAGATATGTGTTACAAGAGTAGATCTACCACGAGATCAAAGAGGCTAAACCCTAGAAGCTAGCCTATGGTATGATTGTTGTTCGTCCTACGGACTAAAACCCTCCGGTTTATATATACACCGGATAGGGTTAGGGTTACACAGAGTCGGTTACAATGGTAGGAGATCTACATATCCGGATCGCCAAGCTTGCCTTCCACGCCAAGGAAAGTCCCATCCGGACACGGGACGAAGTCTTCAATCTTGTATCTTCATAGTCTTGGAGTCCGGCCGATGATGATAGTTCGGCTATCCGGACACCCCCTAGTCCGAAACTCCCTCAGTAGCCCCTGAACCAGGCTTCAATGACGATGAGTCCGGTGCATATATTGTCTTCGGCGTTGCAAGGCGGGTTCTTCCTCCGAATAATTTATAGAAGATTGTGAACACCAGGATAGTGTCCGGCTCTACAAAAATAAATTCCACATACCAATCAGAGAGAGAATAATATTACACAAGATCAATCTGCTGACATATTTTGTGGCGTCACGTCGCACCACTACCAAGCCTTTATTCAAATTTTTTTACTGTTCCACCTCAGCGCGTTTAGCGAAGCGGTTTCCTTGGCACGTCTTGTCGAGGCAGAGATCGTGTTCCCCTTATTCTGGGATTCCCATCAATACGGACGTGGGTAACCCAACCGCGCCATTGATTGTGGCGCTTGGGGGATAAGCGAGTTTTACCAGGCCGGTGGGGACACATGTTTTTGTCCGCCCATATAAGGGGATAAGGATCCATCCTTTCACCTACGCCTTCTTCCTCCTTTGCTCCTCCATTCTCGTGCACTCGAGCTCTAGCGCCCAAGTCCGCACTTTCCTCCTCAACCTTCTCCAACCATGTCAGGAGCGGGAGGCAGATGGATGGCCTCCTCCGTCACGGAGGAGCACATCACAAGATCAAGGGAGGCGGATACTTGTCCCGGCGATATCACAAGACAGGCTGCCCGACGCGGGGCAGCTTGTTCGAACCCCCAGTCCCCATGAGAGGGTGGTATTTCTCCCCCACTTCCTCCGCAGACTAGGGTTTCCACTTCACCCATTTGTCCGGGGGCTCATGTTCTACTACAGCCTGGACTTCATGACCTGTCCCCGAATTTCATCCTCAACGTCTCGGCGTTTATCGTCGTGTGCGAGGCTTTCCTCTGCATCCAGCCCCACTTCGGCTTGTGGCTCAAGACCTTCAGTGTCAAGCCGAAGGTTGTGAAGGGCAGCCAAGCGAAGTGCGGAGGCGCCATGGTCGGCAATATGGCCAAAGTCCTATGGCTCGAGGGCTCCTTTGTGGAGACAATAAAGGGGTGGCAATCAGGGTGGTTCTACATCACCGAGCCACGCGACCCTGAATGGGTGGCGGCCCCCGAATTCAGATCTGGATTCCCCACACGGCTCTCGTCATGGAAAAAGACGGGCCTAAAGTGGGGGATTCGACGAGCTATCCGGACTCCAAACACGTGTCCGGAACCTAGTGGACAAGAATCGCAGGCTTGTCGACGTAATCCGTGTGATTCTCATCCGCCGGATTCTCCCATGCCAACAACGGGACTTCAATTTGTGGGAGTTCGATCCGCAAAGATCGAACCTTGAGCCGGCTCTTCGATACCACGTACGAAGATGCCTGGAAGGTGCTGTTCAAGGGCGCCGAAGCCCCCACATCCGCTAACAAAGATCACAGATACAGCTCGCGGCGTCAAGCCAGCGAGGTAAGTTATTTTACCCTTTACGGGACTCCTTTTCCATAGATTGACTCTACGTGGGATCTGAAAACTCCCTATTCTTCGACAGGTCTAGCTGAAGACGTCCGGACAGATTAACTGTCCAGCTCCTTTGCCAGAAGACCCAGCGGACGCCCAATTGACGGGGCTGCTGACTCCGGCACCCTATGTAGTGCCGGAGAAGAAGGCCAAGAAGGAGGCTATGGGAACTCGAAGGAGCACCCGACGCCAGTGCTTCGGATTTCGAAGCGTAATCTTCTCCTCAAGACGAGGAGGAAGAAGAAGAAGCATCTCCCCAGCCGGGGAGGAGAGGAAAGGAAGGCCGCCTAACCGGGAGGCCGGAGGGTCCAAGAAGGGAAGAACCCTTCCTCCGGACTTCTCCACCAACGCCGACGACGACGAGGGGATTGGCCTACAAGGGCCAAGCCCTGGCGAGATCGTAAGTGTCCGGATACCAATGGCGCTTTTATTATTGCAGAGTGTTCTCTAATGTCGAACAATCGTGCAGCCCGCCTAAAGGCGAAGCTCGCCGATTCATCGAGCGGGTCCTCGGGCTCGTCGGAAATGGAGAGTACTGCCGCCGACCGCCTCCTCGCCTCATGCTGCGGACAACGCCAAGGGCGGCGCCCAAATGGGGCTTGGTCCCGAGGAGGTGGCGCAGGAGGTGCCACAAGGCAACCCCGGACTCCAGCGTGGGGGGGCAAGACCCCAGGGCTCTAAGGTCGACCCTTGTCCGGACTCAATGCCGAACCTTCTGTGGTTCCGAGTCCGCAAACGATCCTTCGGAAGAAGGGTAAGACGCCGTGTCCTTCGGCCCAACCGGAGGCACCGGATAGCTTATTGAGGCGCCAACGGCGCCTCCATCGAGGAGGAGCACCGCCTGTTATGAGTGTGGTGATCCGGACAATTCAGTCCGCCAAGAGCGGGCTAACTGAAGCGTATCAGCCTTCTATCGGGCTTTGAGGTAAGAAATTTTAATATATGTAAAATGGTACCGCATAGACAGTAGCCTCGATGCTCGGTTCGGTGTTCGGAAAGAAAAGCCGGACTGAGGATCTTTAGAAAGATAAACACAGAGTCATAAAAATATGTCAATATGGGATTGCAGTTGTCGGCCGACCTCCGCTGCATCGATCATGGAGGTCAATACTTTGAAGGAAAACCTCGAGCGGTCCGAGAACAAGCTCGGCCATGCCAAGAAGCAGCTCGAGGAAAAAGAAGGTGAGTAATACCTTATGAAAATTGTACCTTACAGAAAAGGATTTGGTTGCAAGAAAAATGACAAGGATAACGTGGGTACTGTTGGGGCCGCTAACGAGGTGGCGACCCTGAAGGAGGCGGTGGCCGCGGCCGAGCGTAATGCGGCCGCGGAACGCACCGAGCGAGAGAAGCAGGAGGCGCGGGTGGCGGAGGTACAGCAAGAGCTCCAGGATCTCGTGAAAAAACATGAGAACTTGGAGCGTGACTCGAAGACTCGAGAGTCTGAGCTTGCAACGGCTCTTGAGAGTGCCAAAACTGCTAATGCCGAAGCCTGCAAGGCCCTCCAGGAGATTGAAGCGGTGAAGAAAATAGCAGTGGGTAAGGCATTTTTCATGTAGAGTAAGCATGTGAGTGTTAATTACCTGTTGCTTACCCGAATTCGGAGCTCTCTGTATGCGTCGCAGATCTTCCTCGCAGTGTCCGATGCTGCCGCATTCTACCGGGCCGAGGAGGGAGCTCGACGGAGAAGGTCTTACGGTCTCAAGATGTCGAGGCCGGACATCCGGTGCCCCTTAGCGATCAGCTGAAGCAGCTGGTCGAGCTCCACAAGGCGGCCGAACAGGCCATGAAGGGCCTCATAGTTCGGCTGTGGCCTAAGGAGGCCATGCCTGGGAGCTACTTCGGCCTGGTGCGGCGGCTGGTGGATGCGTGCCCGTGGGTTGAAGTTATCAAGCATTCTGCTTGTATCGAGGGTGCCCGTCGGGCCCTTGCCCGCGCAAAGGTGCACTGGGGCAAGATGGATGCCCAGAAACTCGTGACGGACCCGCCACCAGAGGGCAAGGAGCATCGCACGCCCGAGATGTATTATAAGACTGTCTTTGAAGGGCGCGCACTATTGCGGTGAGTGCTCCAAAGATGAAATATTTGAGTAGACTCGCATTTTGTTATCCTGTGCGCTGAAAACTTAGTTCATATGCGCTAAGCAACGCTTGTTAATTTAAAATATTACCTTCTGTGCGGCTGTTTATCAAATCTGAGGTATGGCAAGTCGTTGGCTTCAACCCCCATGCCACGAGTGCTGGGGTGTTCGGGATAAACTTGAGCGCTCTTGTTCCCATTTTTGGGTCCATCTAGGGAGGCGCTCAACACAACGAACAAGGCAACCGGACTTATAATGCTTGAACACTCTCACTTAGCCATAGAATTCTATAATTTTAAATTTCGTGAAGCCCCTAGTCTTTGGAAGGTCAATTTGGGGCGCTATCCACGCCTTTGGCTGGACAAGATCCGCCTCGCTCTAAGCGGCATAAGTCTTTAGGGACTCGCAGAAAACCTCTCGAACAGCGATCGGTCTCTCGTCTCATCATGACGGTCAGTTTTAGCTTTCCATCGAGGCGTTAACTCACCGAACTGGGCGGAATCGCAGTGGTTCTCCCGGTGCTACCTTAGCCGATATAACGGAACGTAAGGTACCAAAATACCGGAGCCGGGCAAACCCAACTATTGACCCAAGACATGATTCGGAGCCGATGCATATAGTGCTATAAGTTCGGGGTGCCGCACTTGTGAAAGTGTTCGGACTCATCACACCAAAACGCGGGAAACATAAGCCCGTGGTGTATATTAGCCGTACCAAAGTGTACGGATGCAACATGTCGTGAATGAACATAGGTATGAAAAAGAAATGCAATTATAAGCAAAAAGGTGCTGCATTGGTTTATTCAGTAAGTGCTGCTACGAATGCAGAACGATACAAATAGTGCGATAAGCAAGGTATGAGACTGTTAAACATGTCCCCTCCGTGGGTAGGCTGCAGATTGGTGTATGAAAATGCTTGTAATGGAGACCACCTGTATATTCGTTGTAGCCTTTATCCTTCCCCGGCTGTTGCATCATGAGTTAATGTCCGTCACGGGACAGGCTTCCGACAAACGGAGTCTTGTGGGTAAAAAGTAAAAGGTAAAAGAAAAGAAAAGGAACGACACACTTGAGAGCCCCCGGTGTGGTTGAGCCGCACTGGGTTTATCGTGGTCGTGCCCTCTCCCCATGCCCATGGTATCTTCGTGAGCGTAATGGTGTACGCGAAGGACCTGCTTTGACGCTTCGCAGGGCTGGGTTAGCCGCATCGCCACGCGATGCTCTGAACGTGCTGGTGGTCTTGTTGTAAGTTACTCCGGCGCGCTTAGCTGTCCGGCCGCTTAACGGCCGGACTCGAGAATTGCCTTAAGAGGCTGCATTGCACTTCGCCGCGAGAGCCGCTGTATGTTCCTCCGGCGAGAGAACGCTCGATGTTTCCGTTGACCGTAATGACTCCTTGAGGGCCCGCATCTTGAGCTTGAGGTATGCGTAGTGCGGCACCGCGTTGAACTTTGCAAACACGGCACGTCCGAGCAAGGCGTGATAGCCGCTGCGAACGGGACTATGTCGAAGATTAACTCCTCGCCCGGAAGTTATCCGGGATCCGAAGACCACTTCCAGTAATTGAGCCTGTATAATTGGCTTCTACACCTGGTATGACGCCTTTAAAGGTCGCTTTTGGTAGGTTTAATCCTTGAGGGGTCTATGCCCATTTTGGCGACCTTGTATCCCGGTAAAGCAGGTTCAGGCTGCCACCGCCCATCGTGACTCGTTAGGTGAAATCCATCGACGATTGGGTCTAGGACGGTCTGGCGCGAATCCGCCATGGCGGATGTTGGTGGGTGGTCCTTCGGTCCAAAAGTGATCGGGCAGGAGGACCATGGATTGAACTGGGCAACTGGCTCCATCGCCAGAGACATCCTCGAGTGCACGCTTCCGCTCCCTTTTGGGTATGTGGGTTGCGTATATCATGTTCACCGTCCGCACCTATGGGGAACCCCTCATCCTCTCTATTGTTCGGAGGTTGGGTCTCGCCCTCGCCATCGCTATGCAGCCCCTTGTCATTGTTTTCGCAATTAACTTGCCTGCTCGTTGAATACCCAACAGTCCTGTTGGTGTGGTTAAGCTGGCTTTTCGGGGTGCCGTGTATCCGCACAAGCGGTCGAGTATTCGGTCCAAATTGACGGACCCGAGTAGTTCGTTTGAATGGCTTTTTCCGCTGACCGGGTTTAGAGCCTTTGAATCCGGCATTTACCGCCGTATCCTCAATATTGTCGCCGTTAGTGCGGCGTTTGTTTTGTTAGACGCGGCCTGCCGCTTTTGGTCCTTGAAGTCCGGACCGCCAGAATTTTTGCCGAGGTTGTTGCTGCGTGCTAGCCAGCTGTCCTCACCCGCCGCAGAAGCGGGTCATGAGCGATGTGAGGGCTGCCATGGATTTCGGCTTTTCCTGTCCTAGGTGCCGGGAAGCCACTCGTCATGGATGTTATGCTTGAAGGCCGCGAGGGCCTCTGCATCCGGACAGTCGACGATTTGGTTTTTCTTGGTTAAGAACCGTGTCCAGAATTGTCTGGCCGATTCGTCTGGCTGCTGAATTATGTGGCTTAGGTCATCAGCCCTGGTGGTCGCACATAAGTGCCCCGGAAGTTATCGAGGAATGCGGCTTCGTGTCCTCCCAGCTCCCAATTGACTCTGGCCGGCAAGCTGTTGAGCCAATGCCGGGCTGGTCCTTTAAGCTTGAGAGGGAGGTATTTGATGGCGTGAAGATCGTCACCGCGGGCCATGTGGATGTGAAGGAGATAGTCTTGATCCAAACCGCGGGTCTGTTGTGCCATCATAGGATTCAATATTGACGGGTTTAAACCCTTCGGGATTTGATGATCCATTACTTCTGCGTGAAGCATAGTGGGTGTCTGGCGCCTCTGATCTTTGGGCGATATCACGACGGAGCTCAAAAGAGCTTGGTCTGTTTTGTTCGCCCGGCCGGACTTATCGCGGTCCAGCGCTGACGGTTGTCGCCACGCATCGCGGGGCCCACGCCGATCCATAGATCGATCTTGATTGTCTTGCCTTGTCCTCCAATATATCTCGCAGGTCCGGAGTGTTCCCCTTTGGCCGTGTGCTTTTTGAGCGATGCCGGTGCACGGTTCTAGTGAAGGGCCTAGAGGCCTCTCCGTCAGCGCCACGGGTGGTCGGTCACCGTATTGTCTCCTGGTGATGCGGGTTCGTAAGCCTCCTCCTCTAATCGGGGGAGCAGCTTGCGTTTGGGGTAGCTTTTGGAGGGGCGTTCGAGCTCATGCTCTTCGGCCGCGAGGACAGCGGTCCATCTGTCGGCTAGCAGATCCTGATCAGCTCTAAGCTGTTGCTGCTTTTTCTTTAGGTTGTTCGCTGTGGCCATAATCCTGCGTCTAAAACGCTCTTGTTCGACGGGATTCTCAGGCACGACGAATTCATTGTCGTCGAGGCTTGCTTCGTCTTCGGAGGGAGGCATATAATCCTCTACCTCTTCTTCTGCCGCTCTCTCTTGAGGGCCGGCGTCTTCATCCTCCTGCGATGGATCTTGCTGGAGTGGATTGTATTCGGCGTTGTCTGGTGTATTGTTATCTCCGGTGCCGGAATCTTCATTCTTGCTGTGGCGGGATTTAGAGCGGCGCCGCTGACGCCGGCGCTTGGGCTGTTTCTTGGAGGGGTCATCCTCCGTTGTTCCATCGTTGTTCCCATCTTTTGGGATGTCCACCATATATATGTCATATGACGAGGTGGCCTTCCAGTGCCTTGTAGGCGCTGGGTCTTGGTCATCTCCGGCATCGTCGTCCATACCGTCGATGTCTTCGGAGTCGTAGTCTAGCATTCGGTTAAATCATCGACAGTGGCTACAAAGTGGGTGGTGGGTGGGCGTTGAATTTCTTCGTCGTCCGCATCCCAACCTTCCTGATCGTAATCCGGCCAGGGCTCTCCAGATAAAGAGAGATACTTTAGTGAACTCAGGATGTCGCCAAAGGGCGAGTGCTGAAAGATGTCCGCCGCCGTGAACTCCATAACGGGCGCCCAATCGGATACGATTGGTAGGGGCGCGGGGGGTTCAGAGTCCGGATGGGAGTCCGGCACCCTGGAGTCGAGGTCTTCGCAAAGGACAGGGATGGAGTTCGGCTCGATCGCCGTAGAGATTAAAGACCCCGAGGCGGTGTCCAACCACTCGTCCTCGATCGGGGAATCCGGCTCCGGACTAAGGGTCGGAGCGGATTCAGTGCGGCCTCCGTGGCAATGCTCGGTTCGTGAGCTAGATCATGCCCATCGAGACGGCGGGCGCGCTTTGGGGCTCGAATCCGTCGAAGATCAAGTCTCCGCGGATATCGGCCGTATAGTTTAGGCTTCAAATCTGACTGACGGCCGGGCGAAGCTTTCGATCTGCCGGATGGCCAAGCTTAATTGGCCCGCAGCAAAAGCCGCCGAACACGAAGATCTGTCCGGGAGAAAAGTCTCACCCTAGACCGCGTCGTTGTTGATGATCAAAGGAGCCATCGAGCCTATCGGTGACGGCTACGGAGGAACTCTCAATGAAAGCACCAATGTCGGTGTCAAAACCGGCGGATCTCGGGTAGGGGTCCCGAACTGCGTCTAGGCGGATGGTATCAGGAGACAAGGGACACGATGTTTTACCCAGGTTCGGGCCCTCTCGATGGAGGTAAAACCCTACGTCCTGCTAGATTAATATTGAATATATGTGTTACAAGAGTAGATCTACCACGAGATCAAAGAGGCTAAACCCTAGAAGCTAGCCTACGGTATGATTGTTGTTCGTCCTACGGACTAAAACCCTCCGGTTTATATAGACACCGGATAGGGTTAGGGTTACATAGAGTCGGTTACAATTGTAGGAGATCTACATATCCGTATCGCCAAGCTTGCCATCCACGCCAAGGAAAGTCCCATCCAGACACGGGACGAAGTCTTCAATCTTGTATCTTCATAGTCTTGGAGTCCGGCCGATGATGATAGTTCGGCTACCCGGACACCACCTAGTCCGGAACTCCCTCACCCTCCAAGACATTGTAGGAGAACATAATTGCCGTATTTGTTGTGAATCACGTCAATGGATCAGTCATGCATCCATGCACTAGATAGATTGATATACATATATATACGATATATTTCCCTCATATTTGTTGTGAATCATGTCAATGGGCCAGTCAAAGGCCAGCAATGACCAATGTGCGTCTCTAGAAAGTTAATGGGTTGTTAATTTGAGGACACAATCTGACTTTCGGTCTCCAAATCGTGCTTCCTTCTAGTTTATGTAGTTTGCTCAATCGTGTATTGCTTGTGGGATCATACAAGATTTTGCATCGTCACCGGTATCTTGTTACTAAGATAAGCATTATTAGATGCTCATCATGTTTGTATATGTTAGTATTTTGATTTGCATGCATAGCTTGGGAACTATAAATTATAGTGAAATTAAGTAGAAATTATAGTAGTTTGGTTCTGTTTTTGCTGGTGTTTGGTTCTAAAGATGAGTAGCAATTATAGTAGGAAGATGATGCATAGTAGTTTTATGTTGTTGTAGTAGTTGTAGTTGTAGGAACATTAGAATCTTTGTAACAAGTGTCATGTTGTTGTATTAGATACAATCGTAGTATCATGTGCTTCTTTGAAGATGAGTAGTTGTAGGAAGATGATGCCCTAATGGAAGTGACATGAATATTTGGCCTACCTTTTTTTTTGATGTTGGTTCATTAATATTAAGCCCATCATGTTAGTTGTTTGTTATCTGACATGATGATATTACTTCCATTACGGCATCTGTTGGTTCATTAACCTTTCTAACATCTGCATATTTCAGGTTTCCGAGGAGGTAAAGGAAGTGAAGTTCAGACAGTGCAGCAAGAGTAACACCTCCAAGGTGAGAAATATGTTCCTATTTATCTTTTTTGCTCAAGTTCTTCAAAGACATCATATAATATAGAGAAGTGCAGGTCAAGTGGTGCAATCATATACATCTGCCACTTAAGTCATATTTCCCTTTAAGCAGAGTGATGCCTTTCGATGTCACACAATAATGTTTGTTGCAAGAACATTCTACTCTTAGTGTTCGTTTGTTTACTGCATAAAAATATATAGTTTTGCTGTTGTTATGCCTGTATTCACTGATGCTGCTGCTGTACTTGTGATGATGTTGTAGGTACCCCGAGAGGCCCTTGAGTTTGCCACAGCTGGGCGACATGACCACGCCAATTGAGGTAGAAGACTACATCCCACTGCCTCCACCGCCTCCACCGCCTCGCCGCTCTTGGCGCATCAGACTGAGGAAGGAGAAGGAGAAGAACAATGCATGAGAACTGAACTTTGTCGGGTATGTCGGATCTCAAAATGATATATATATATATACTTAGTTACCTATGTTATCTCTAATATGCTTAGTTTCCTATAGGTTAGCTTCATTTTACCTAAGTTGGCTCTAATATGCTAACTTAGAGCTTATATGCTTAGTTTCCTATAGGTTAGCTCCAAAATAACTTATGTTAGCACAAAATGATCAAGTTTACATAATAAGCTTATAGTCTTTTCTTATTCTTCTTCTTTTCCAAAATGACATAGGTTAGCTTCATTTTACCTAAGTTGGCTCTAATATACTAACTTAGAGCTTATATGCTTAGTTTCCTATAGGTTAGCTCCAAAATAACTTATGTTAGCACAAAATGATCAAGTTTACATAATAAGCTTATAGTCTTCTTCTTATTTCTTTTCCAAAATTCTTCTTATTCTTCTTCTAGTGTTCTTCTTCTTCTAGTATTCTTCTAGTCTTCTTCTTTTCTTCTTCTAACTTCTTGTTTATCATTTTGCAGATTTGATTTAATTCACGGAAGCTTGCATGGATGGAGTGCTTCTTTTCCATTTGTGTTTTTATTTTGTATCAATGTGAAACTTTTGTGAATTGATGGATAACGGTGTTGGATGAACAATGTGAAACTTTTGTAATATGTAACGATGGAACTTGTGTGTTGGCTATGTATGTATATATGATGGAACTTGTGTGTTGGCTATGTATGTATATATGATGGAACTTGTGTGTTGGCTATGATTGTTATATGGATGCTTGTTGTATATATATGTGTGTTGGATATCTCATAGGTGAAATAGTGACCTGAGATTAAGAAAAAAAATTAAAAAAATTGTTACTAATGGTGCATTACAGTGTGGTGTGCCATTAGTATAACAGACACTAGTGGCGCACCATGAGCAAAACTAATGGCGCCTGCACAGTGCGCCATTAGTATCTTGATGGTGCGCCATTAGAAAAAAATTCTAGTGGCGTGATACTAATGGCGCACCAGTGATGCGCCATTAGTAGGCAAAACTGGTGCACCATTAGTAGACCTTTTCCTAGTAGTGGGAGGTGAACAGGAGGAGGCGGGGTCGTGAGGTGGCGAGGCCACAAGGGGCAGGAGAGGGCGACGGGCCACGGGAAGGGGTCGCCGGATGAGAGGCCGACCGGTGCCAGCCGCCGCCGATGGTTTTCGATCTGGGATGGATGGACCGGAGATGGGGAGATGCGGCTACGCCTGTGGGGGGGGGGGGATGGGCAGAGGGCGAGAGGCGGCTGCGGGGGGTGGGGTGGGGACCAGAGTGGAGCAGCTGCGGGTAGTTTAGGGTTTGCTTATATATATATATTGGGTGACCAGTTTGACTGACAGGTGGGGTCCCGCGTATCCATGGAGGCTCCATGGAGCCAGTTTGGCCCCCATCCCCGCCCCGCCAGGTTCTCTGGTACCCGCCCTGTTATCCCCATGGGGGGATTTTGACCCCCATCACCGCTTCTTAGCGGGTAAATCCCCGCGGATACCCGCCTCCACGGGGAAAATTGCCATTTTGAATAGATATAATGCTGATAACGTAAATGGTTCGGATCTGAAATCATGGCACCCGGACCCAAAGTGACAAGCATTACGCATGGCAAAGTCATAGCAACATCAATCTCAGAACATAATGGATAATAGGGATAAAACCCTAACAAAACTAACTCGATTACATGATGAATCTCATCCAACTCCTCACCGACCAGCGAGCCTAAGAAGGAATTACTCACTCCCGGTGGGGAGCATAATGGAACTGGTGATGGAGAAGGGTTGGTGATGACGAAGATCGAAGATCCCCCTCTCTGGAGCCCCAAACAGACTCCAGATCTGGCATCCCAATGAAGAACAGGAGACGGCGGCGGCTCCATCTCATGGAACGCGATAATTCTTTCTCCCTGATTTTTTTCTAGAAAAATAGGATTTTATAGCGTCGGTTCCAGGGTCTGCGAGGTCACCAGGTGGGGACAACCCACCTAGGCGCCCCTGGAGGGGGTGGCGTGACCTGGTGGGTTGTGCCCACCCAGGTGCCCCCCTCTGATGGTTTTTGGCTCCAGTAATTCTCATTTATTGTAGTTCCAATCCGAGAACTTTTATTTCTACACAAAAACAACACCATGGTAGTTCTGCTGGAAACAGCGTCAGTCCGGGTTAGTTTCATTCAAATCATGCAAATTAGAGTTCAAAACAAGAGGAAAAGCGTTAGGAAAAGTAGATACGACGGAGACAGAATGAAATCACAATCTGAAAAGAACTCAGCCAAGAAAATAGCTGCGAAAAAAGAAGCAACGACAAGGACAAAATGGTTCATCATAAGAAATGAATGGTACTGGATTAGTAACTACACTGTACATTCTAATTTGACTTTGGGAAATCATATTCTAATTTTGGCTTTTTTGTATGTACAGTTTTGACAGTTGAATAAGCTCTTTGAAAACCTATTTTCATGGTCACTTTCGGTCCAGGAGTGGTATATTGGTGTCAAGGAAATTTTGGAGTGCCTCCCATGATATTGCTGCTATTTTTTTTCTACAAATTTGTTAGGTATATTGACGAGGACTTGTTGCAGAGTGAAAAAACTATTTATTGTTTGGACAACTATTGAAAGTTTAGACAAATTATTTGGAGCATGTGTATTGTGGAAAAAAATTGTTAGCACATGCTTTGGAGAATATGTATTTTGATTGAATCCTTTTTAATAACGTTTGCCAATTGATAGAGATTGTGTATTTGGAGAATGTGTATTTATTTGGTAAGAATTGAATTTGTACTAACACCCCAAGTTTTAAAACAAATGTTGAAAATTTAAGAAAAGTGTAGACAAGTTTATGTGGAGAAGTTCACGGGTTAAAAAAAATTGCTTCATTTATATAGAAAGGAAATGTTGTAAAAAAATTCATGGGTTTAAGTAAAAAGTGTTATTTCCAATTTGTAACAAAAAATAGTTGACAAGTTAAGAAGAACTTGTTCAAGAATTTAGAAAACAATGTTGACAAGATATTAAAAAATGTTATTCTTCAGATTTATGAGTTGGAAGAAATTTTTTTTACAAGTTTAGGACAAGTTTTTGACAAATTAATAAAAAATGGTGTAAAAGTTTAGAAACAAGAAAAATGCTCATAAGTTTAGAATAGCTGTCCTCTGGTTGTCAAGTTGACAAATTTGTGGACCGAGGTTAGAAAAATGTTGACAAGCTTAGAAAATATGTGAACAACTTTTCTAAGAGACTTGTTCTCACGAAAATTACATAATTGTTAACAAACTTTTCTAAAAAAATAATAATTTTTTTGAATTTAACACTCTGTGCACTATTTAAAAAAATGCAGATAAGCTAAGAAATGTAGGAATCTGAACATTGAAACAATTCGTTAAACAATGAAAACACTTTTCAGGATTATTAAAGGAAAATCTGTTCATAAAATTTAAAAAGTTGTTCACACATTTGAAGAAGAAGAAAATATTGTTAAATATGTTGGAAAATATTGTGGAAAATATGTTAACAAAAAATTGAAAGAAATAGTTCACAATTATTTTCATAAAATATGTTAAGAAAAAAGTTGACATCATTTTCAAATGCTGGCAGTTTTAAAAAGTTGTTCACACGTTTGAAGAAAGAAGGAAAAAGTTGACAAAAATCTATAAATATGAGAACAACTTTTCTAAAAAAATGTTAAATTTTTTTTTCTTCACTTTACAAGAAATGTAGATAAACTAAGAGATGTTATTGACAACATAATTTTAAAAACTGTTGAGAAACTTTAAAAAGTTGTTCGCACCTATGAAGAACAAGAAAAATGTAGACAAAAATTTGTACAATATGTTGTAAAAAATGTTGACAATTTTATGAGAACTTGTTCGAAAATTAAGGAAAAAATGTTGATAAGATATTGAAAAATAGTTAATCTTTGGATTGACAAGTTAGAGGAAAAAATGTCGAAAAGTTTAGAAGAAGTTGTTGACAAATTAAGAAAAAAGTTGACATTATTTTTCAAATGTTGGCAGATTTCAAAAAGTGGTTTACACGTTTGAAGAAAGAAGGAAAAAGTTGACAATAATTTATAAAATATGTTGACAAATTATAGAAAATATGTTAACGTTTGTATTTTGGAGTTGTAACAGAAAATAAAATAATGTTAACAAAAAATTGAAAGAAAACGTTAACAATCAATTCATGATTTTGTAAATAAAAAAATGTAAACAAGCTTACGAAAGTTATTCACAACTTATTTTTAAAAAGTGTTTCAAAATTTTAAATTGTTGTTCGCACCTTAGTTAAAAATGTAGACAAACTTATGAAAGTTATTCACAAATTATTTTAAAAATATGTTAACAAAAAAGTTCACGGCTTTAAGTACAAAATGTTAACCTTCGTATTAAGAACTTGTAACAAATTTTTTTGTTACAACTTTTTAATATGAATGTTAACATTCGTGTTAAAAAATAATATGAATGTTAATATTCGAATTAAAAAACATTTAAATTGTTGTTTACACTGTAGTTAAAAATGCATACAAGCTTACGAAAGTTATTCACAAATTATTTTAAAAATATGTTAACAAAAAAGTTCACGGCTTTAAGAACAAAATGCTAACATTCATATTAAAAAGTAGTAACTAAAAAATGGTGGCAAATTTATGAGAACTTGTTCAAAAATTAAGGAAAAATGTTGATAAGATATTGAAAAATAGTTAATCTTTGGATTTATGAGTTAGAAGAAAAAACGTTGACAAGTTTAGGAGAAGTTGACAAATTTAGAAAAAAAAGTTGAGATGTAACACAAAATAAAATAATGTTAACAAAAAAATGAAAGAAAATATGTTAACCTTCGTATTTACCGGTTGTAACACAAAATACAAAAAGAGTTAACAAAAAATTGAAAGAAAATGTTAACAATCCGTTAACAATTTTATTTAAATAAAATGTAGACAAGCTTACGAAATTATTCACAACTTATTTTTAAAATATGTTCACAAAAAAGTTGACGGCTTTAAGAACAAATAAAATGTTAACATTCGTATTAAAAAGTTGTAACAATTTTTTTTGACAAGTTTATGAGAACTTGTTCAAAAATTAACGAAAAAATGTCGATAAGATATTGAAAAATAGTTAATCTTTGAATTCACGAGTTGGAAGAAATTTTTTTTACAAGTTTAGGACAAGTTTTTTGACTAAAATAATAATAATAAAAGTTGTGTAAAAGTTCACAAACAAGAAAAATGTTCGTAAGTTTAGAATAGTTTTCCTTTGTAAGAGAAGTTGACAAATTTGTGGCCCGTGGTTAAAGGAAAATGTCGACAAATTTCGAAAATGTGATAATAATTTTTATTAAAAAAACATTACCAGCCTGTTCACTATATTCTGAAAAATGTATATAAAACTTAGAAATGTTATTGACAACTTATTTTAAGAAGTTGTTCAAAAATTAAGAAAATTATGTTGATAAGAAATTGAAAAAAATAGATAATCTTTGGATTTACGAGTTGGAAGAACAAATGTTGACAAGTTTAGAAGAAGTTGTTGAGAAATTTGTGGCTCGAGGTTAGGAAAAAAATGTTAACATTCATATTAAAAAGTTGTAACAAAAAAATGTTGGCAAGTTTATGAGAACTTGTTCAAAAATTAAGGAAAAATGTCAATAAGATATTGGAAAATAGTTAATCTTTGGATTTATGAGTTAGAAGCAAAAATGTTGACAAGTTTAGGAGAAGTTGACAAATTAAGAAAAAAAAGTTGACATTATTTTCAAATGTTGGCAGATTTTAGAAAGTTGTTCACACATTTGAAGAAAGAAGGAAAAAGTTGACAAAACTTATAAAATATGCTGACAAAATAAAATAAAATATTTTAACGTTCGTATTTCGGAGTTGTAATACAAAATAAAATAATGTTAACAAAAAAATGAAAGAAAATATGTTAACATTCGTATTTTCGGGTTGTAACACAAAATACAAAAATAGTTAACAAAAAATTGAAAGAAAATGTAACAATCCGTTAACAATTTTATTTAAATAAAATTTAGACAAGCTTATGAAATTATTCACAACTTATTTTAAAAATATGTTCACAAAAAAGTTGACGGCTTTAAGAACAAAAAAATGTTAAAAAGTTGAAACAATTTTTTTTGACGAATTTATGAGAACTTGTTCAAAATTAACGAAAAAATGTCGATAAGATATTGAAACATAGTTAATCTTGAATTTACGAGTTGGAAGAAAAAATGTTTACAAGTTTAGGACAAGTTTTTTGACTAAAATAATAATAATCAAAAGTTGTCTAAAAGTTCACAAAGTTGAAAAATGTTCGTAAGTTTAGAATAGTTTTCCTATGTTCGAGAAGTTGACAAATTTGTGGCCCGTGGTTAAAGGAAAATGTTGACAAATTTCGAAAATGTGATAATAATTTTTATTAAAAAACGTTAACAGCCTGTTCACTATTTTCTAAAAAATGTATATAAAACTTAGAAATGTTATTGACTACTTATTTTAAGAAGTTGTTCGAAAATTAAGAAAAGTACGTTGATAAGAAATTGAAAAAATAGATAATCTTTGGATTTACGAGTTGGAAGAAAAAAATGTTGACATGTTTAGGAGAAGTTGTTGACAAATTTGTGGCTCGAGGTTAGGAAAAAATGTTGACAAATTTACAAAATATGTGAACAACTTTTATTAAAAAAAGTTAACGGTTTGTTCACTATTTTATAAAAAATGTAGATAAACTTAAAAATGTTATTGACAACTTATTAAAAAAATGTTGGCAGATATCAAAAAGTTGTTTACACGTTTGAAGAAAGAAGGAAAAAAGTTGGCGAAAATTTATAAAATATGTTGATAAATTTAAGAAAATATGTTAACGTTCGTATTTTCGACTTGTAACAGAAAATAAAATAATGTGACCAAAAAATTGAAAGAAATTGTTAACAATCTATTCACGAGTTTGTTAATAAATAAAATGTAAACAAGCCTACGAAAGTTATTCACAACTTATTTTGAAAAAATGTTTGAAAAATTTAAATTGTTGTTCACACCCTAGTTAAAAATGTAGACAAACTTACGAAAGTGATTCATAAATTATTTTAAAAATATGTTAACAAAAAAGTTCACGGCTTTAAGAATAAAATGTTAACATTCGTATTAAATAGTTGTAATAAAAAATGTTGACAAGTTTATGAGAACTTATTCAAAAATTAAGGAAAAAATGTTGATCAGATATTGAGAAATAGTTAATCTTTGGATTTACGAGTTAGAAGAAAATATGTTGACAAGTTTAGAAAAAGTTGTTGACAAATTAATAAAAAAATTGACATTATTTTCAAATGTTGGCAGATTTTGAAAAGTTGTTCACACGTTTGAAGAAAGAAGGAAAAAGTTGACAATGATTTATAAAAAAATATTGACAAAATTAAAGAAAATAAGTTAACGCTCAGATTTGAAGTTGTAACACAAAATAAAATAATGTTAACAAAAAAATGAAAGATATTGTTAATAATTTGTTCAGTTTTTTATTATATAGAAATATAGACAAGCTTACGAAAGTTATTTAGAACTTGTTTTTAAAAAATGTTCCCAAAAAAGTTGACGGGTTAAACATTGTTAACATTCATAATAAAAAGTTGTAAGGAAAAAATGTTGACACGTTTATGAGAAGTTGTTCAAAAATTAAGGAAAAAAATGTTGACAAGTTTATGAGAACTTGTTCAAAAATTAAGGAAAAAATGTTGAAAAGATATTGAAAAATAGTTAATCTTTGGATTTACGAGTTAGAAGAACAAATGTTGAAAAGTTTAGGAGAAGTTGTTGACAAGTTAAGAAAAAAGTTGACATTATTTTCAAATGTTGGCAGATTTTAAAAAATTGTTCAAACGTTTGAAGAAAGAAATAAAAAGTTGACAAAAATTTATAAAAATTGTTGACAAAATTAAAGAAAATAAGTTAACGTTCGTATTTTGAAGTTGTAATACAAAATAAAATAACATTAACAAAAAAATGAAAGATATTGTTAATAATTAGTTCACGCTTTTATTATAAAAAAATGTAGACAAGCTTACAAAAGTTATTCACAACTTGTTTTTTAAAAAATGTTCCCAAAAAAGTTCTCGGGTTTAATCATTTTTAACATTCGTAATAAAAAGTTGTAAGGAAAAAATGTTGACAAGTTTATGAGAACTTGTTCAAAAATTAAGGAAAAAAATGTTGACAAGATATTAAAATTGGAACTTGTTCCGATTGAAGTTTCCTATCTTGTATGCAATGAACTTACGGAATTGGGGAACGATTTACTGAAAAGAAAATTGCCATATTCAAATTTTAGTTTGAAAAGCATTACAAAAATAGTAACATAACTGAAAGAATGCAGTCTATGTGTGCAAAAAAGAAAGACTTGCAAAAGAATTAACAAAAACAGTAAAAAAGAAGTACAAAAGCATGATGACATTTGAGACCAAAAAAAATTAACAGAACGTGCAAGAAGTATATCATGAAATAACTCTCTCTGGAACAGTGATTGTATTGCACACAAAAAGAATATGGATAATTTTAAAACAAAAAGGTAGCTGGTTACAGAGAGAGATGTAGTGGGTGTACTATTTACTTGTTCAAAGTCCTTCATGTCTTTTCCGTTCCAACAATCCATGTACAACGTGCCATAGATAGCGCAGTCATGCCTGTCCATGTTTGCACAAAAAAACAGATGAATAAACAGAAAATGTAAATTAGAAAAGATGTAGAAAAGGGTAAAAAATATAATCTCACAAGTTAGGTTGTTTGGGATAGTTTTCAGGAGAAAACTTTATGAATTCTTCTATATTTTTGAAACTGCAGTTGGATGCCTTGAATAGAGTGCTGAGGTTGGTAATCTATAATATAAAACATGAAGATAAGTACAAAGCTAGGTAGACTGAAAAAAGTAAATATATATTTATTACACACAGAGTTACTTCAAGGCCAGTGCGTTAAAAAAATACAAAATTCTTGACAAACAATTTATACTTATAGTAAAACTAACCAGGTTTGTTGTGAGGATGTTGAGTTCATCAGCATTGACGCTATTTGCTGAATCAAAGAAGTTGATTGTTTCGAACACATTGTTGATGCAAAATAAAGTCCAATGAAATGAATTTACTCTAGGGAGAAAAAGCTGGACATGAAAAAGAAGTAACCATCACAAAACGGAGGTGAAAAAAAATGAAAGGATTAACAATCATGAAAACATATCTAATATGCCAAGTCACATTTGTGCAGGTTGTTTCCTGTGTTGATTCTCTTGAATTCTTGAAGGCAAGACCTGGTGCTGAATTTTGCAGGCTCCACAAGCAATTTAGTCTATAGAAAAGAAAGACAAAAATTGCATTATCACATATGGAGTAAAAAAAATCAAACCCCCTGGTAGTCATGAATGACTGACATCACATATTTGGAGAGAAAAGTTAAAATGAAAGAACAAGTTGAAGAGAATTACTGTAAAGTGTGTTGGGGATGAAAATTTTGAAGGCTTCTTTGATTTTGGATCAGGATTCAAATTCTCATGGTTGAAAACTTCAACATAGGCATCCATGACTTCATCATTGACTTTGCCAATTGGTTTTAGAGCGTTGTAGAACAGTGGGACTGCAAAGACAAAATGATAAAAATGGAGATAGATTATTTGCATCAGTACCAAAAGTCGTGAAATGCACGACTCCAAGAACTTGATTAGTTACGAATGTGTACACCAAACTTACTTGTCTTTGAAGAACTTGTAGTTTAGGTACTTTTGGTAAAAGTTGTCAACAGCTGGTTCTAGATTCAGTGTTGATAATGGAGATGCAGGGGACAACTTTTTTGCTTTTATTTTCTTCCCTGTTTTTTTCTCAATGGTACTACGACCAGATAGAACATTTGGAGTACTTGTCTCATTAACATCAGAGGGCATCGAACCTGCATCTAGAAAAACAACAAAGGAAACATGGAGAAATGGTGTGGGTGTTTGCCTTAAAAAAGTGAATAGATGAGACATGGTTCATGTACAAGGAAGGGAAAAAGGTGTTGAAATGGAGAAGATACCATTTCCCGAAGTAGTACCATCAGTGTAGCTCATAGCAAGGGTTATGCCGTGCTCAATATCAGGAACCACTCTCGTAGAAGAACAATCTTTCCATGGAAGTCCAAGTTCTGTGTGTCCTATGGATTTGCCAACATCACTGTCACCTTCTAAAACAGTGGGACTTGAATGGAAGATAATGTTGTTCTCGTTAACTTGCTAATCTTGACTGATAGCAGCCATTGCCTGGTATCGCACAAGAGCACTGTCGTTGTTGTGGGTATTGCTACTGCGAGTAACAGGAGTTTTTGCTTCATTACATTGGGAGGACACATTTTCTGCACAACACTACAAAAAAAAGATTTCCTTGATGATACGTGTTTGTCACAGTAAGTCACATTTTCCGTCATGCATGTACATCCATTACAAATTGATGACAGAATCAAGATAGTCATACCTGTGTTGTCGTAGAAGTGTTCCATGACATTACCAAAATTATCATCACGGAAGTTTCCACTTCCATGACGATAAATCGCGCGTCACAGAAGTGCTTTCGTCAAGGGTGACCGACACGTGGCATCCACCGTAACGGAACGCCGTTAAGCTATCAGGTCCGGTTTTAGATCCGATAACCCGTTAACAGCCCAGACCAATGGGGATTTTCCATGTGTAAAATCATCATTGGCCGGAGGAAACACGTGTTGCCTCACCGTTGGGACAGATGTCATCCACTCATTGGACAGGAGGCGCCTATGACAGGTCGACACGTGGCACGACCCAACAGTGGCCCATTCCGGTGAAAAAGGCTGGCCCAGTAAAAAATAGCAGGCCGGCCCATATAAGGCCTACTTGTGTCAGGTCCATTTAAGCCCACGACCCATACGAGATGTGCCAATTCGGCCCGTCAACGGCTCGTTAAATATTTGACACCACTGCAGCCCATCGTCAGTTCGAGCCCGTTAACAGGCCGCTATATATTTGGGCTCAATATCGGCCCGACGAGATTTCAGCCTGTTAATGGCCCATTCAGTGGATGGGCCAATTTTCACGATGTACATCTTTCGGCCTTTTAGCGACCCATTTAAATATTGGGCTAATTTTCGGCCCGGTGTGTCTTTTAGCCTGTTGACGACCCATAAATTAGTTGGTCCATTTGTAGTCAGACCTGAGTTTCGGCCTTTTAGCAACCCATTTAAGTGTTGGGCCAATTTCCGGCCTGGTGTGTCTTTTAGCCTGGTGACGGCCCATATATCTGTTGGGCCATTTGTAGTCGGACCTGAGTTTCGGCCTTTTAGCGACCCATTTAAGTGTTGGGCCAATTCCCGGCCCTGTGTGCCTTTCAGCCTGTTAACGGACCATAAATGAGTTGGGCCATTTGTAGTCGGACCTGAGTTTTGGCCTTTTAGCGGTCCATTCCCTTCATGGTCCAATACCAACCCGGTTTCTCTTTCGGCCTGCTAAAGGCCCACAACACAGTTGGGCCATTTACAATACGACCCGACTTTCGGCCTCTTATTGGCCCATGCTCTTCATGGTCCAGTACAAGCCCGCTGTCTCTTTCGGCCTGCTAAAGGCCCACAGTATAGTGGGCCTTATGTAGCCCGAACTTAGTAACGGCCTGTTAACGGCCCGTGAAATCAATTGGGCCCACCTGTTGCCCGCTTCGATGTCAGCCTGTTAATGACCCGGGAGTTAAGAGGGCCAACCATTAACTTTCGGCCTGGTAACGGCCCATTAACTTAAAGGGCCCACTAAAGTTAGTACATGTCTTTAGGCCAAATTAGATAATTTGAGCCCATTACGACGAGCAATTATGCACAGGACCAAAACCGATCAAGCAAAGGTACAACATACAGGGAAAAACGTTGCACATCCAGCATATATTACAGGAAATTACATCCACTGGGCAATCAAAGATTGATGCAGTGCAAATAAATGAACAGAACCTAACAATCTTCAACGTCACAATCTGCAACCTCAGCACGGATGACGCCCATAAGCATGTGGGCAAGTTCTTGCTGCTTTGCTACACTGTCTCTGAAAACATTGATCAGTTGTTGTGTCGCACGACTCTACACCTCTGATTCCTCCATCATTTCCATCATTCCTTCAGCCATCACTACAAAAAAAAGACACATCCGTGACATTTTGGGCCGAACGGATTTTTTCTGTCATACATATGACACTTCTATGACGATAATTGTGACAAAACCCGGTATCATCATAGACGTGGTGGGCTCCTACTTCTATGACAAAAAATCATGATGTAAAATGGGCTTTTCGTCCCGGCGGGCCGGAGACGCAGCTGCATGACACTCTTTGGACCGTCCATGACGGAAAATACTGTGGTAGAAGCGAGGGGAGGAAAATTTCGGGAGTTCGATTACGGTGGGAGGTCGGGGCGAAGCGATGCGCGTTTCTCGTACGACGTCTGCTGGCGTGTGTGGAGGCGTTGGCTCTAACTGAACCCGAGCGAGGCGTTGGGCTCTAACTAAACCCGAGCGATTGCACTATAGGCCACGCGTTACTGAACCCGAGTGATCGATCGATGGCTGTTAACTGAACCCAATCGAAGCGATTCTTCGCCATCGCCGCTAATCAAGCCGATCGATTGGATGAACGGTGACCGCTATGGGGGGGTTGGATGAATATTGGGCGGTGGCGTTGCCTCCGGATGAACAGGACCTGTGGTGTGGAGGGCTGGATGAACAGAGACGGTGGAGGGTGGCCGTGGAGGGGTGGTTGAACAGACCCCGTGGTGTGGAGGGCTGGATGAGCGATGAAGCGGTGGAGGGTGCCCGTGGAGGGGTGGTTGAGCGATGGCGGTGGAGTAGCGCGGTGGAGGCTGGATGAACAGGAGCCCGTGGAGGCTGGAGGAGGTCGACGGTGGAGATGAACGGTATCCCGTGGAGTCCTGCTTTTGCACGCCACACCCCTCCCGATGAACAGGACCCTCGTTTCGACCGTAGCGCTCCAACACAAGTCCATTTCGTCCGTTTTGCGGTACGCCACATCCCTCCCGATCAACAGGACCCCGTTTCGACTGTAGGAGGTCTGTTTCCTCCGTTTTGTGATACGCCACACCCCTCCCGATCAACAGGACCCCGTTCCAAACGTAGGAGGTCCGTTTCCTCCATTGTGCGGTATGCCAGGCCTCGTTTCCATCGCCTGTTCCATCCAAGCCGGTTGGCTCCCACGCGTTCCGTTGCCTCCCGATGAACACGATGCATACCATTGCCTCCCGATGAACACGACGCATTCCGTTGCCTCCCCATGAACACGACGCATTCCGTTGCCTCTCGATGAACACGAGCATTCCGTTGCCTCCCCATGAACACGGCGACGACGCTGTTTCTCCGCTCCGACCCAGCCATGTACACGAGCCCCTGGCCGTACGTTTGCGCGAGTAGGCGTTCGAGACCCTGCCCGTATGTACGTACGTGGCCGTATTTTCTTTCTTGCACCCTCGCCGCTGTACGTACGTGTACATGCTACGTGCGCGCCTCTACAACGACCAGTATGTACGTACATATTCGCGACCAGAATGACAACGCTACGTACGCTTCGACCAGGTGGGTCCCGACTGTCGGGCACTTCCTTGCGTGCAAAGATGTAGCTGAGTCCCAGCAGTCAGGGGGGCGAATCGTTTTTTCCCGGACGCACTTCCTTGCGTGCGAAGATGTAGCTAGTGGGTCCCAGCAGTCAGGGGGGAATCATTTTGTTTTTTTTGCCCAGACGCACTTCCTTGCGTGCGAAGGTGTAGCTGGTGGGTCCCAGCAGTCAGGGGGGAAAGGTTTTTTTGCGAAATACGGTGGGCCGGCCGATGGGTCCCCGCTGTCAGGTCGAGCAATAATTATTTTGCACGTAATAAGGAGGCACTTCCTTGCTGTGGCCCTGGACCCGGTATCGGCCTCTCCACGCATCCCCACGTCCGATGGAAGCCATTCCTTGACCACGTTGACCACGCCGCGCCAAGAGCACCAGGGCGGTGGACGACGGCGAGGCCTAGGAAGGGACGACGGAGCCGGGAAGACGCGATGGGATGCCCAGCGTAGAGGAGTACAAGGGTTCACCGGTTCGCCAGAAGGTGTGAGGCCGCTGCCGCAGAATAACAGGGGCTGTGGGTGAGTAGAGGGATGGCCTGGCCAGCGGTGGGAGTAGTAGGGGGCGGTGAGGCCTCCGCCGCATCGCAGCCGGCCACGGGAAGCAGGAGCGCGAGGCACGACCGGCGCTGGTTTGGGCGACTGGAGCAAGAAGACCAGAGGTTGAAGAAGCACTACGGCCGTTGGATGGACATCGACGGCCACCGGAGCTAGAATCGTGCATATTGACTAAGTTGACAAAGCCCTCCATCCCCGTCAACTTAGTAGGCCCACAAGTCAGCCTGCCACTATACTGGGTCCCAGCTAATAGGGGGAGTATTCATTTTTTTGTGCGTAATAAGGAGGCACTTCCTTGCGTGTGAAGATATAGCTGGTGGGTCCGAGCCGTCAACGGCGGTAACATTTTTTTTTTCACGAAATACAGAGGACCTTTTGGTGAGTCCCTGATGTCAGGTGGAGGAATCATTATTTTGCGCATAATAAGGAGGCATTTCCTTGCGTGCGGCCGTGGACCCAACTGTCAGCCTCTCCACGTACAGTCCACTTCAGATGCATGTCGGTCATTGAGCACGTTGACCAGGCCGCGCCGAGAGCACCAGGGCGGTGGACGACGGCGAGGCCTAGGAAGGCAACGACACGGAGGCAGGGAAGACTCGGCAATTGTTTCCTACGCGGAGGGGAGTACGACTGTACAAGGGTTTACTGGTTCGTCTGCCGTCACGGAGAATAACAACAGGTGTGGGTGAGTAGAGGGATGGCTAGGCCAGCGATGGGAGTACGGTGTGGCGGTGAGGCTCATGCGGCAAAGACAGACGGCATGGGAGGAGGGAGCAGAGCAGTCCAATGGCGCTTGTTTGAGCGGGCAGGAGCAGAAGAGCAGAGATTGAAGAAGACGACGGCCGTTGGATGGACATCCAACACCATCCTTTGCCAGGCCAACCTTCTTTTTAGGAAAGCCTCAAATCTGTGGAAAACAACATACAACCCATCTGCCATTATTTCTAATAATTTACAGCCCATTTGCTAATTCTTAAGGTTTTTTTGGAGCCCATATTCTTTTTGTTAGCACTACAACCCATATTGTGGCCACGATTAAAAAATTATATGGAATTTTGCATATTTCGGTGCGGTCCGAACTGTTTTTAATCCCGAAATTTCGACTCACATTCAAACTGATTTTAAAAATAAATATATATCAATATAAAATCCAACAAATTCTCCACGCATAAAAATTAATGTAATTTAAAATCTCGAAATGAAAAAAGATATTTGAAACTAATTGCCCGTTTGATGTGTTTTAAAAATGTACAACCAATTTCTCATTACTGATGGGCCATTTTCTCGGCTAGCCGAATGAAAGCTCTCCTCGTCTTGAAAGATTTGCAGCCCAACAGGTCTGACAAAGCGACTTACTTGGCAAATCACAAAAAAACTGGGCTGTGGCCGTGGACCCAGCTGTCAGTCTCTCCACGTACAGTACTCTTCCGATGGAATGTCGTTGACCACATTGACCACGCCGCGCCGAGAGCACAAAGACGATGGACGACGGCGAGGCCTAGGAAGGGGACGACGTGGAGCCGGGGAAGACGCGGCAGTGGATGCCCATGCAGAGAGGAGTACGAGGGTTCACTGGTTTGGCTGCAGTGTGAGGCTGGCGTCGCCTCAGGGCCTGGCTAGCGGTGGGAGTAGTAGGGGGCGATGAGACCTCAACGGCAGCACAGCCGGCCACTGGAGGCAGGAGCAGGCGGTCTCCCCGGTGGTTTGGGTGGCTGGTGCAAGAAGAGAAGCGATTGAAGAAGCAACATGACCGTTCGATTCAAATCCAACGGTTACTGCTGCTAGAATCGTTTGTTGACTAAGTTGACAAGCCCTGCGTACGCGTCAAGTAGTAGGCCCACAGGTAAGCCTCCCAACCAGTGCGCCCCAGATGTCAGTGGGAGGAATCATTTTTTTTCGCGTAATAAGGAGGCAGTTGATTGTGTGCGGCCAGGCCAGCGGAGGGAGTAGGGGAGGCCGGGGAAGCCTGCGTGGCATCACAGCGGGCCACAAGAGGAGAGAGCAGGCAGTCCCGCCGGCGCTAGTTTAGGCGGCTGGAGCAGGAAGATCAGATATTGAAGAAGCACGTCGGCCGTTGGATGGACATCCAACAAATCGCTGCTAGAATCGTGTGTTCACTGACAAAGCCTTGCGTAAACAAGTCAGCCATTTGCTATTATTTTTATAATTTTTACTCATTTTCTAATTCATATGGAATTTATTGCAGCCCGTTTTCCATTTTTAGAATTGCTGGCCATTTTCTGGTCAGTACCAGTGTCGAAAAATTAACTAAATATGTGGGAAATTTTGAAAATTCGCAAATTTAGCTGGGGAACGAAATATTCTTAATCCAAAAATTAATAGCCATAATTTAAAAATAAATTAGTACTATGTCATGTTAAATCCAATGAAGTATGTATAAGATATCAGTGAAGAACAAAAACAAAAAAAACTAATATCCCATTTGCTATATTTTTTTTGGAATTTTCAACCCCTTTTGATATTACTTTTAACAGACGGAATGCATCCCTCCTCGTCTTGAAAGATTTGCAGCCCAGTAATTCGAAGAAAACAAATAGGCCTAGCTTGGGTATTCTTCAAAAAGAAATACTGGGCTACCTATTTTCCCAAAGTACTGGTGCATGAGCATTTAGCTTTATTTATTTATTTACTTATTTATGTTTAGGGGACCATGAGCATGTACCTGGGCCGGATTCATGTGAGAGCCTCCCTTCCAGTTAATTATGGGCTTCTCTATTGGGCCTTCATCAGTGGCTGCATCTTATCAACAAGTGGAAAATGTGTTTCGTACGAAAAATAGTATGAGCTACGTGCGGTATAGGGCACTAAAGGATCAAACCATGCAACGACTTCCAAAACATTGTGTTTGTCGTTCTAACAACACATTTATTCAACCAACAGACGAAATATACTACTGATTGTACATTGAAAACAGCAGCAGTAGCAACCAGGGCTGGGGGTGCAACAGAAGCTGTAAGCAGGCCACAAGAGTGAAGACGCAGCTCTCTCTTCCAAACCAAACATCAGCCATCATTACAAAAGGGCCACCAAAAAAGAACAAGTGTATGCATCAAACTAAATAAAGATCCTACTACACCAAGTATGCGCATCTAACTAATCGGCTCAGTTAGACGTTACTATTTTTTAAGCTGTGGAGATTGGCTGACGGCTTGAACCAGATGGGTGCCTGACGGGGGAAACTCCAGCCAGAAGGTCGAAGTCTGATACTTGCGACCCTCTCTCCTACTTTGGGCTGCAGAGCGTGGCGGCACATATCAGGGTATGGTGCATGCAGAGACGCATGGTACGCTGTGTACACACAGTTTTGCCTGATGAACAAAATCATGCTGCCATCATGATCCTTGCCGTCGGTTTTCTCCTGGTTAATCGGATAATTCAGTCCGACAAATAGAGAGCGTGCACCAAGGCTACTTACCAACCTCCAGTAAAAAATTCTTGAAGGCCCAGAGAAGCTGGGATCCTGCTCAAAGACCTTGCAGTGACTGTGATTGTATTCCGCAAAACAACACGTCCGGTACGTGCGAACGATCATCAATCTTTCGCCGTCGTCTGATCGAGCCAGGAACCACCTGCAACTGCCATGCCGCTTTTCTTTGAAAGGTTCTGGGATTAGGAAGGGTAGGGACACCAAAGTGCCTACAACATCATATCAAGTTGAGTCAAATAAAAAGGGCTCTTGATTTAGTCAATCTTAAGAACAAAATGTTATGAGCATGAATATTTTTTCAGTAAATGTTCACAGTAATATAAGCAAGCCATCATGATATTATAGGAAAGTAACATACTGCTGTAACAGCCATTTGTAGCAATGACTGGAATAGGCCAGCAATACGTCCAGCCATATAAGGAGTTGACATCGTAAATGAAGCCCTTGCGTTCAATGGCATCAGAGAACCATGGAGGATGTATGATCCTGCGATGGACGTGCAGATTTATCCACTTACCGCAGTGACCTGTCAGATAGCGAGACCGCGGTTGAAGAAGCAATTAGCCTGAAGTCTTTATAATTCGTAGATCTTGTGGGCACTTGGCAGATTACAACCTTGAGAAAATCAAACTTGGTATCATGTTGGCTACTGTAAGATTCCGAGTATTACGGGTCAGCGGTGCCAAAGCAAAGGCAAAGTGTTAATCGAAGGAAGGGGGATCAATCACCGGGTGTAGACCTCCACAAGCATCCAGCTGCCGCAACCGTCGACGAGCACCATCCAAGACGTGTTCATGCCGACCCAGTACATACCGTTAATGTAGCTGAGGCTGACGGGGATCGGATCGCAGTGAAGGGGGTTGATGCTCGCCACCCTACGATCGTTATGCTGCGTGACACGCCATTTCTGAAGATCAGGCGGCATCAGCAAGCAAGGAGCTAGCTTAAAAAGCTCCGGCCTGAGGGCTTTGAGTAAACGGTACAGCCCGGACGAGCACGCGTGAGCGGCATGGTACTGAAATTGTCCACACCCGAAACAATGAGCTTGATTACCTATGTGGGGAGCGAATTCCAGCCACTCTTTCGGCGGACGCTGCTCGGTTCTGCCAGTGTTAGTGCTTGGGTTTCGGACGAGGGGGCGCCTTAGCTTCCAGTGAGGATGGAAGCTTGGGCGAGATTATGCGGACAAAGATGGAGAAGCGAATATGTCCGTGGGAAGTGGACGGTGATGATGACTACAAGACGCCCGCTTGACTTACGAGACACGCATACAGCAGAGGGTCATATCGATGCGGACAACTTGCTTGAGTGATCACAAGATCTTGGTACTCCCTACGGTACCTACTAAGATTACTATGCCCTAGCTTGCTAGAGTAGAGTAGTAGAGTAGTACTCTGCTCTACTACTACTAGCACCGGAGGAGTAGTAGTATATTTTAATCTAAAATAGTTACAAACTTCAATGCCCGGCGTGGAGCGACTACGAACCATGCTCAAAGACCGTGTCTACGTGGTGTTTGGACTTATATGCAAAAATAGCAAGATGCCCGTGCATTGCACGACACACCATCATCACCAACTCGGTTTTCTCTACTCCTACTCCTATAAAAGACTCGGTTGGTGATGATGGAGGTGAGGAGGCGTTCAATGGGCAAGGCGTGAACGGCGCAAAGCACTATTCGATTTGTTATAAAAACAAAGAAGAGTAGTAGAGATAGAGACATAGGGAGGAGCACGAGGTTGTGGGAGATAAGGATGAACGAGGCAAGGCCTTATCCGTAAATGTGGAGAGAGGTGCGGGTATCTTACGTAAAATTGTCATAGTTGAGCTTTCTATCCGCCGGATATAGATCGACGGTCTATACTACAAGATGGCGGGCATACCATCATCACCAACTCGGTTTTCTATAAGAGTAGATATATATATATATATAGATATAGATAGATAGAGACTAGGGAGTACTAGTAAGGACACCATCTCTTTGCGTGTGCTACTCCTGCGCTCCATTCGTGACCGCAACGTCCCCTCTGACCACCCCTCCTGCGCTCCATTCAGCGGTATTTGTTGAAATCTGGGAGCGCACTCTCGCGACTGCTGGCAGCCAAGACTTCACCGACGACGACTTCTTCCCCGACCTCGGCAACCTCTTCCTCAACGACATGGGCGACAACCTCAACGCCAACGGTGCTGCTCCCACTGCACCGTATGTGTTTCTGTCCTTCCTCTTCGAAATCGTGGCAGAATTCATTCTTCTACTCAGATCCTACTACTATGCTAGTCCACATGATTAGTTTCATCTCTGTTATAGCTGTCATAATTTATTTTGTGCTTATTCGGATCAAATCTCGTAGTAACTTGCTCATATATTCAACTGGCGCAACGTCCCCTACAGCCACTCCCGTTTCATGGACGGCCTGTTCGATGCCTCCAAGGAGCCCTTCGTCCACTGCTATGAGTGCCCGATGCCATTTTGGGGCTCACCGGCGGACATGGTGCATCACCTCATGGATGCGTGCAGCGGTCACTGCTGGCCCTTGGCGGAGAACGTCAAGTACAACACGTGCTACCAGTTGACCATGCCGGAGTCGCTGGAGGATCACCGCCACCTTCTAGTCTCGGAGGAGGACGGCAATGTCTTCCTCTTGATCGTGGGCACCGGTGAGGCCCGCGCAGGCCGCCGCCCCGTCTCTGTAATGTGCGTCAGGAGCGACGCCGCTGACGCTGACACTGACACAAGGTAGATGTACGGGTGCGTGGTCAGTGTTACTACCCCTCCGGGTCACGTGGGCGGCGACACCAGCCTCATTGAACGGACTTGGACTCTGGGGAGCTGGGACTATCCCGCCAATGTGGACTTGGAAAACCCATGGCATCCGTTCCATCCTTTACCCGCCAACGCGGTGCACGGGGACTCCAAGGAGGTTCACCTGGACATACGCATTATCGAGTGCACTTAGAAAACATGTAGTGTGTGTGTGGGCGCTTATGGCTCGTATCTTTGCCCCTTTTGATTCTGTAAGCTTGTCGTTAAACTTGAGTGGCTTTCGCCGCAGTCCTTCCTTTGAACTGCTCCTCTCAGTGAGCTGATGTAAGACACTTTGGGTTTCATTTGATAATGGAAGCGGGGAGGAGCCTCCTTGTTCTTCTAGAAAAAAATATGCATTATCAAGTTAAATGTTGATCATTAGTCTTCGCTCAATGTAATCCGCTGTCTAAGCATGTGGAGACTTCCATGCAGGATCTTGCTCTATTGGAGTATCGCGCATGAATAAAAGTGTACCCGTTTATGGTTTAGTATAGAATCTTCCATGTATGAATTTTTACTACAGTACTGGTGAAAAGACTTATGATGAACCATTTCTTACATCTCCTCTGCCCCCTTGCAAGTCATCCTGATTTAATCCCTCCGTCTAGGTGTATAAGGGCATGGTTAATATTACTTAATAGTATAGCCAACTGTTGACTATAAGAAAGTGCCATGTCATATGTAGCCAACATGTATACCAATCGATACTCAAAAACTAATTCTTAAAGATCATTTCTTGCAAAGCACAATAAGTGTTGTTTCTTCACAAGTTTTGGATGCAGGTTGAACAGTTGAACGCTTTTGTTTGCAAAAGATACTTTTTTATCTATTTCACCAGGATGTTTGTGAGCTCTAGAGATGAAATAATATCCGAAGAAACCTATCGATACGCGTTACACATGAGATGACCCCCACATCCTTTGTCAAAATAAACAACTGCCCGATCAATGCATTTCACTGTTCCGTGCAATGCACGGGCACCTTACTACTATAGATTAGTACGACCAAAAATTGAACTAACATTATATATAGTACGATAAATACTGATGCATGTCACCTAAAATTATATCATTCAAAACTATGTTCAAATAGGAATCCAACGATATAGTTTTTGTTAACATGCACTAACATTTTGTCGATTAAATCTTGATCAAATTCAATGGGGGACTAATAAACCACGACCGATGTAGTACAAGTGTAGAGGGCGGCGTTGCACGGGAGTCTCACCTCTCACCCCGCTCGTGGCGCGGCAGTAAAGCCGTCATATCACAAAACCCAACCACTCCCAGTAATAAGTGGCCTGGTAAAATAAACGGACAAGCAACCTGAAGGAAATATGCCCTAGAGGCAATAATAAAGTTATTATTTATTTCCTTATATCATGATAAATGTTTATTATTCATGCTAGAATTGTATTAACAGGAAACATAATACATGTGTGAATACATAAAACTACAGAGTGTCACTAGTATGCCTCTACTTGACTAGCTCGTTAATCAAAGATGGTTGTGTTTCCTAAACCATGAACAAGGAGTTGTTATTTGATTAACGGGATCACATCATTGGTTGAATGATCTGATTGACATGACCCATTCCATTAGCATAGCACCTGATCGTATAGTTTGTTGCTAGTGTTTTTCTTCATGACTTATACATGTTCCTATGACTATGAGATTATGCAACTCCGTTTGCACGAGGAACACTTTGGGTGCTACCAAACGTCCACAACGTGAATCGGGTGATTATAAAGGTACATTACAAGTGTCTCCGAAGGTACATGTTGGGTTGGCATATTTCGAGATTAGGATTTGTCACTCCGATTGTCGGAGAGGTATCTCTGGGCCCTCTCGGTAATGCACATCACATAAGCCTTGCAAGCATTTCAACTAATGTGTTAGTTGTGAGATGATGTATTATGAAACGAGTAAAGAGACTTGCCGGTAACGAGATTGAACTAGGTATTGGATACCGACGATCGAATCTCGGGCAAGTAACATACCGATGACAAAGGGAACAACGTATGTTGTTATGCGGTCTGACCGATAAAGATCTTCGTAGAACATGTAGGAGCCAATATGGGCATCCAGGTCCCGCTATTGGTTATTGACCGGAGAGGTGTCTCGGTCATGTCTACATAGTTCTCGAACCCGTAGGGTCCGCACGCTTAACGTTTCAATGACAGTTACTATGAGTTTTTATGATGTTAATGTACCGAAGGTTGTTCGGAGTCCCGGATGAGATCACGGACGTGACGAGGAGTCTCGAAATGGTCGAGACATAAAGATTCATATATTGGAAGTCTATGTTTGGACATCGGAAGTGTTCCGGTGAAATTGGGAATTTTACCAAATGCGGGAGGTTACGGAACCCCGAATGCTAATGGGCCAACATGGGCCTTAGTGGAAAGGAGAAAAGGGGCCCAAGTGCTGGCCGCACCTTCCCCTTCCTTAGTCCTATTAGGACTAGGAGAAGGCGCCTCTCTCTCCCTTCCCACTTGGCCAATCCTAGTTGGACTAGGATTTGGGGGAATCCTACTCCTAGTAGGAGTAGGACACCCTGGCGCACCTCTCCTTGGCCGGCCAGCCCCTCCCTTCCCTCCTTTATATACAGGGGCAGGGCACCCCATGACACACAAGTTGATCATTGAGATCGTTCCTTAGCCGTGTGCGGTGCCCCTTCCACCATATTACACCTCGAAAATACCGTGGCGGAGCTTAGGCGAAGCCCTGCGCCCGGTGGAACATCATCATCGTCACCACGCCGTCGTCGACGAAACTCTCCCTCAACACTCGGCTGGATCGGAGTTCGAGGGACGCCATCGAGCTGAACGATGTGCAGAACTTCCGGAGGTGCCGTGACGTTCGGTACTTGGATCGGTTGGATCGTGAAGGAGTACGACTACTTCCTCTACGTTGCGTCAACGCTTCCGCTGTCGGGTCTCACGAGGGTACGTAGACAACACTCTCATCTCGTTGCTAAGCATCACCATGATCTTGCGTGATCGTAGGAAATTTTTTGAAATTACTACGTTCCCCAACAGTGGTATCAGAGCCTAGGTTTTTATGGTTTGATGATATGCACGAGTAGAACACAAGTGAGTTGTGGACGATACAAGTCATACTGCCTACCAGCATGTCACACTTTGGTTCAGCGGTATTGTTGGGACGATTTATCCAGACCAACCTTACGCGTACTCTTACGCGAGACCGGTTCCCTCGACGCGTGCTTTGCACATAGATGGCTTGTGGAAGACTGTCTCTCCAACTTTAGTTGAACCGAGTGTGGCTACGCCCGGTCCTTGAGAAGGTTAAACGGAGTCTATTTGACGAAGTATCGTTGTGGTTTTGATGCGTGGGTGAGATTGGTTCTTGCTTAAGCCCGTAGCAGCCACGTAAAATTTGCAACAACAAAGTAGAGGACGTCTAACTTGTTTTTGCAGGGCATGTTGTGATGTGATATGGTCTAGACATGATGCTGAATTTTATTGTATGAGATGATCATGTTTTGTAACCGAAGTTATCGGCAATGGCAGGAGCCATATGGTTGTCGCTTTATTGTATGCAATGCAATCGCCTGTAATGCTTTACTTTATCACTAAGCGGTAGCGATAGTCGTAGAAGCATAAGTTTGGCGAGACGACAACGATGCTACGATGGAGATCAAGGTGTCGGCGCGGTGACGATGGAGATCATGATGGTGCTTGAGATGGAGATCACAAGCACAAGATGATGATGGCCATATCATATCACTTATATTGATTGCATGTGATGTTAATCCTTTATGCATCTTATCTTGCTTTGATTGACGGTAGCATTATAAGATGATCCCTTACTAAATTATCAAGAAGTGTTCTCCACGAGTATGCACCGTTGCGAAAGTTCTTCGTCTTTGAGACACCACGTGATGATCGGGTGTGATAGGCTCTACGTTCAAATACAACGGGTGCAAAACAGTTGCACACTTGAATACTCGAGTTATACTTGACGAGCTATGCATATAAGATATGACCTCGGAACACGGAGACCGAAAGGTCGAGCGTGAATCATATAGTAGATATGATCAACATATTGATGTTCACCATTGAAACTACTCCATCACACGTGATGATCGGTCATGGTGTAGTTGATATGGATCACGCAATCACTTAGAGAATTGGAGGGATATTTTTCTAAGTGGGAGTTCTTAAGTAATATGATTAATTGAACTTAAATTTATCATGAACTTAGTACTGATAGTATCTTGCTTGTCTATGATGTGTAGATAGATGGCTCGTCTTTGTTGTTCCGTTGAATTTTAATGCGTTCCTTGAGAAAGCAAAGTTGAAAGATGATGGCAGCAATTACGGACTGGGTCCGTAATTTGAGGATTATCCTTATTGCTGCACGGAAGAATTACGTCCGGAAGCACCGTTAGGTGCCAGGCCTGGTGCAAGGCTGCGCCGAGAAGTTGTGAACGTCTGGCAAAGCAAAGGCGATGACTACTCTATAGTTCAGTGTGCCATGCTTTACGGCTTAGAACCGGGACTTCAACGTCGTTTTGAACACCATGGAGCATATGAGATGTTCCAGGAGTTGAAGTTAATATTCCAAGCGAATGCCCGGATAGAGAGATATGAAGTCTCCAATAAGTTCTATAGCTGTAAGATGGAGGAGAACGGTTACATCGGTGAGCATATACTCGTAATGTCCGGATATAACAATCACTTGATTCAACTGGGAGTTAATCTTCCGGATGATTGCGCCATTGATGTAATTCTCCAATCATCGCCACCAAGCTACAAGAGCTTCGTGATGAACTATAATATGCAAGGGATGACCAAAACAATGCCCGAGCTCTTGGCGATGCTAAAAGCCGGAGGTAGAAATCAAAAAGGAGCATCAAGTGTTGATGGTTAACAAAACCACTAGTTTCAAGAAAAGGGCAAAGGAAAGAAAAGGAAACTTCAAAAAGAACGGCAAGCAAGTTGCTAATCAAGAGAAGAAACCCAAGTCAGGTCCTAAGCCTGAAACTGAGTGCTTCTATTGCAAGCAGGCTGGTCACTGGAAGCGGAACTGCCCCAAGTATTTGGCGGATAAGAAGGATGGCAAGGTTAACAAAGGTATATGTGATATACATGTTATTGATGTGTACCTTACTAATACCGCAGATAGCACAGGTATTTGATACTGGTTACATTGCTAATATTTGCAACTCGAAACATGGGCTACGGATTGCGAAGATTGGCTAAGGGCGAGGTGACGATCTTGGCGTGGGAAATGGTTCCAAAGTCGATGTGATCGCAATGGCACGCTACCTCTACATCTACCTTGGGATTAATATTAGACCTAAATAATTGTTATTTAGTACCAGCGTTGAGCATGAACATTATATCTGGATCTTGTTTGATGCGAGACGGTTATTCATTTAAATCGAGATAATAATGGTTGTTCTATTTATATGAATAATATCTTTTATGGTCATGCACCATTGAAGAATGGTTTGTTTTTACTTAATCTCGATAGTAGTGATACACATATTCATAATGTTGAAGCCAAAAGATGTAGAGTTGATAATGATAGTGCAACTTATTTGTGGCACTTGCCGTTTAGGTCATATCGGTGTAAAGCGCATGAAGAAACTCCATCTTGATGGACTTTTGGAGTCACTTGATTATGAATCACTTGGCACTTGCGTAACCGTGCCTTATGGGCAAGATGACTAAAACACCGTTCTCCGGAACTATGGAGAGAGCAACAGATTTATTGGAAATCATACATCTTGATGTATGTGGTCCAATGAATGTTGAGGCTAAATGGCGGATATCGTTATTTTCTCACCTTCACAGATGATTTGAGCAGATATGGGTATATCTACTTAATGAAACACAAGTCTGAAACATTTGAAAAGTTCAAAGAATTTCAGAGTGAAGTGGAAAATCATCGTAACAAGAAAATAAAGTTTATACGATCTGATCGTGGAGGAGAATATTTGAGTTACGAGTTTGGCCTACATTTGAAACAATGCGGAATATATTCGCAACTTAACCATACCGGAACACCACAACGTAATGGTGTGTCCGAACGTCGTGTCGTACTTTATTAGATATGGTGCGATCTATGATGTCTCTTCTTGATTTACCGCTATCGTTTTGGGGTTATGCTTTAGAGACGGCTACATTCACTTTAAATAGGGCACCATCTAAATCCGTTGAGACGACGCCTTATGAACTGTGGTTTGGCAAGAAACCAAAGTTGTCGTTTCTGAAAGTTTGGGGCTGCGATGCTTATGTGAAAAAGCTTCAACCTGATAAGCTCGAACCCAAATCGGAGAAATGTGTCTTCATAGGATACCCAAAGGAGACTGTTGGGTACACCTTCTATCACAGATCCGAAGGCAAGATTTTTGTTGCTAAATTCGGAAACTTTTTGGAGAAGGAGTTTCTCTCGAAAGAAGTGAGTGGGAGGAAAGTAGAACTTGATGAGATAACTGTATCTACTCCCTTATTGAGAAGTAGTACATCATGTAAATCAGTTTCCGTGACACCTACACCAAATAGGGAGGAAGCTAATGATGATGATCATGAAACTTCAGATCGAGTTTCTCTGAACTTCGTAGATCAACCAGAGCAAGATCCGCACTTGAGTGGTACGGTAATCCTATTCTGGAAGTCATGTTCTTTGGAACATGATGAACCTACGAACTATGAAGAAGCGATGGTGAGCCCAGATTCCACAAAATGGCTTGAGGCCATGAAATGCGAGATGGGATCCATGTATGAGAACAAAGTGTGGACTTTGGTTGACTTGCCCGATGATCGGCAAGCAATTGAGAATAAATGGATCTTCAAGAAGAAGACTGACGCTGATGGTAATGTTATCATCTATAAAGCTCGACTTGTTGCAAAAGGTTTTCGACAAGTTCAAGGGATTGACTACGATGAGACCTTCTCACCAGAAGCGATGCTTAAGTCCGTCCGAATCATGTTAGCAATTGCCGCATTTTATGATTATGAAATTTGGCAAATGGATGTTAAAACTGCATTCTGAATGGATTTACGGAAGAAGAGTTGTATATGATGCAACGAGAAGGTTTTGTCGATCCAAAGGGAGCTAACAAAGTGTGCAAGCTCCAGTGATCCATTTATGGACTGGTGCAAGCCTCTCCGAGTGGGAATAATCGTTTGGATAGTGTGATCAAAGCATTTGGTTTTATAGACTTTTGGAGAAGCCTGTATTTACAAGAAAGTGAGTGGGAGCTCTGTAGCATTTACGATATTATATGTGGATGACATATTACCGATCGGAAATGATATAGAATTCTGGATAGCATAAAGGGATACTTGAATAAGAGTTTTTCGATGAAAGACCTCGGTGAAGCTGCTTACATATTGGGCATTAAGATCTATAGAGATAGATCAAGACGCTTAATAGGACTTTCACAAAGCACATACCTTGATAAAGTTTTGAAAAAGTTCAAAATGGATCGGGCAAAGAAAGGGTTCTTGCCGGTGTTACAAGGTGTGAAGTTGAGGAAGACTCAATGCCCGACCACCGCAGAAGATAGAGAGAAAATGAAAGATGTTCCCTATGCTTCAGCCATAGGCTCTATCCTGTATGCACTGCTGTGTACCGGACCTGATGTGTGCCTTCTTTGTAAGTTTAGCGGCAGGTACCAAAGTAATCCAGAGTGGATCATCGACGGGTCAAAAACATCCTTAAGTACTTGAGAAGGACTAAGGATATGTTTCTCATTTATGGCGGTGACAAAGAACTCGTCGTAAACGGTTACGTCGACGCAAGCTTTGACACTGATCCGGACGATTCTAAATCGCAAACCGGATACGTATTTACATTAAACGGTGGAGCTGTCAGTTGGTGCAGTTCCAAACAAAGCGTCGTGGCGGGATCTACATGTGAAGCTGAGTACATAGCTGCTTCGGAAGCAGCTAATGAAGGAGTCTGGATGAAGGAGTTCATAACCGATCTAGGTGTTGTACCTAGTGTATCGGGTCCAATGAAAATCTTTTGTGACAATCTTTGGTGCAATTGCCTTGGCAAAGGAATCCAGATTTCACAAGAGAACCAAGCACATCAAAAGACGCTTCAACTCCATCCGGGATTTGGTCCAGTGGGAGACATAGAGATATGCAAGATACATACGGATCTGAATGTTGCAGACCCGTTGACTAAGCCTCTTCCACGAGCAAAACATGATCAGCACCAAGACTCCATGGGTGTTAGAATCATTATTGTGTAATCTAGATTATTGACTCTAGTGCAAGTGGGAGACTGAAGGAAATATGCCCTAGAGGCAATAATAAAGTTATTATTTATTTACTTATATCATGATAAATGTTTATTATTCATGCTAGAATTTTATTAACAGGAAACATAATACATGTGTGAATACATAAAACTACAGAGTGTCACTAGTATGCCTCTACTTGACTAGCTCGTTAATCAAAGATGGTTGTGTTTCCTAAACCATGAACAAGGAGTTGTTATTTGATTAACGGGATCACATCATTGGTTGAATGATCTGATTGACATGACCCATTCCATTAGCATAGCACCTGATCGTATAGTTTGTTGCTAGTGTTTTCTTCATGACTTATACATGTTCCTATGACTATGAGATTATGCAACTCCCGTTTGCACGAGGAACACTTTGGGTGCTACCAAACGTCACAACGAATCGGGTGATTATAAAGGTACATTACAAGTGTCTACGAAGGTACATGTTGGGTTGGCATATTTCGAGATTAGGATTTGTCACTCCGATTGTCGGAGAGGTATCTCTGGGCCCTCTCGGTAATGCACATCACATAAGCCTTGCAAGCATTTCAACTAATGTGTTAGTTGTGAGTTGATGTATTCTGAAGCGAGTAAAGAGACTTGCGGTAACGAGATTGAACTAGGTATTGGATACCGACGATCGAATCTCGGGCAAGTAACATACCGATGACAAAGGGAACAACGTATGTTGTTATGCGGTCTCGACCGATAAAGATCTTCGTAGAACATGTAGGAGCCAATATGGGCATCCAGGTCCCGCTATTGGTTATTGACCGGAGAGGTGTCTCGGTCATGTCTACATAGTTCTCGAACCCGTAGGGTCCGCACGCTTAACGTTTCAATGACAGTTACTATGAGTTTTTATGATGTTAATGTACGAAGGTTGTTCGAGTCCCGGATGAGATCACGGACGTGACGAGGAGTCTCGAAATGGTCGAGACATAAAGATTCATATATTGGAAGTCTATGTTTGGACATCGGAAGTGTTCCGGTGAAATTGGGAATTTTACCAAATGCAGGGAGGTTACGGAACCCCGGAATGCTAATGGGCCAACATGGGCCTTAGTGGAAAGGAGAAAAGGGGCCCAAGTGCTGGCGCACCTTCCCCCTTCCTTAGTCCTATTAGGACTAGGAGAAGGCGCCTCTCTCTCCCTTCCCACTTGGCCAATCCTAGTTGGACTAGGATTTGGGGGAATCCTACTCCTAGTAGGAGTAGGACACCTGGCGCACCTCTCCTTGGCCGGCCAGCCCTCCCCTTCCCTCCTTTATATCTGAGGGCAGGGGGCACCCCATGACACACAAGTTGATCATTGAGATCGTTCCTTAGCCGTGTGCGGTACCCCCTTCCACCATATTACACCTCGAAAATACTGTAGCGGAGCTTAGGCGAAGCCCTGCGCCGGTGGAACATCATCATCGTCACCACGCCGTGCGGTCGACGTGAAACTCTCCCTCAACACTCGGCTGGATCGGAGTTCGAGGGGCGCCATCGAGCTGAACGTGTGCAGAACTCGGAGGTGCCGTCACGTTCGGTACTTGGATCGGTTGGATCGTGAAGAATGCGACTACTTCCTCTACGTTGCGTCAACGCTTCCGTTGCTGGTCTCACGAGGGCGTAGACAACACTCTCATCTCGTTGCTAAGCATCACCATGATCTTGCGTGATCGTAGGAAATTTTTGAAATTACTACGTTCCCCAACAAAGTGGTATCGAGCCTAGGTTTTTATGGTTTGATGATATGCACGAGTAGAACACAAGTGAGTTGTGGACGATACAAGTCATATCGCCTACCAGCATGTCACACTTTGGTTCAGCGGTATTGTTGGACAGACGATCGAGACCAACCTTACGCGTACTCTTACTGAGACCGGTTCCTCGGCGTGCTTTGCACATAGATGGCTTGTGGAAGACTGTCTCTCCAACTTTAGTTGAACCGAGTGTGGCTACGCCTCGTCCTTGAGAAGGTTAAACGGAGTCTATTTGACGAAGTATCGTTGTGGTTTTGATGCGTAGGTGAGATTGGTTCTTGCTTAAGCCCGTAGCAGCCACGTAAAATTTGCAACAACAAAGTAGAGGACGTCTAACTTGTTTTTGCAGGGCATGTTGTGATGTGATATGGTCTAGACATGATGCTGAATTTTATTGTATGAGATGATCATGTTTTGTAACCGAAGTTATCGGCAACTGGCAGGAGCCATATGGTTGTCGCTTTATTGTATGCAATGCAATCGCCCTGTAATGCTTTACTTTATCACTAAGCGGTAGCGATAGTCGTAGAAGCATAAGTTTGGCGAGACGACAACGATGCTACGATGGAGATCAAGGTGTCGCGCCGGTGACGATGGAGATCATGATGGTGCTTCGGAGATGGAGATCACAAGCACAAGATGATGATGGCCATATCATATCACTTATATTGATTGCATGTGATGTTAATCCTTTATGCATCTTATCTTGCTTTGATTGACGGTAGCATTATAAGATGATCCCTTACTAAATTATCAAGAAGTGTTCTCCTGAGTATGCACCGTTGCGAAAGTTCTTCGTCTTTGAGACACCACGTGATGATCGGGTGTGATAGGCTCTACGTTCAAATACAACGGGTGCAAAACAGTTGCACACGCAGAATACTCAGGTTATACTTGACGAGCTATGCATATAAGATATGACCTCGGAACACGGAGACCGAAAGGTCGGCGTGAATCATATAGTAGATATGATCAACATATTGATGTTCACCATTGAAACTACTCCATCACACGTGATGATCGGTCATGGTGTAGTTGATATGGATCACGCAATCACTTAGAGAATTGGAGGGATATTTTTCTAAGTGGGAGTTCTTAAGTAATATGATTAATTGAACTTAAATTTATCATGAACTTAGTACTGATAGTATCTTGCTTGTCTATGATGTGTAGATAGATGGCTCGTCTGTTGTTCCGTTGAATTTTAATGCGTTCCTTGAGAAAGCAAAGTTGAAAGATGATGGCAGCAATTACGGACTGGGTCCGTAACTTGAGGATTATCCTTATTGCTGCACGGAAGAATTACGTCCTGGAAGCACCGTTAGGTGCCAGGCCTGGTGCAAGGGCTGCGCCGAAGTTGTGAACGTCTGGCAAAGCAAAGGCGATGACTACTCTATAGTTCGTGTGCCATGCTTTACGGCTTAGAACCGGGACTTCAACGTCGTTTTGAACACCATGGAGCATATGAGATGTTCCAGGAGTTGAAGTTAATATTCCAAGCGAATGCCGGATAGAGAGATATGAAGTCTCCAATAAGTTCTATAGCTGTAAGATGGAGGAGAACGGTTACGTCGGTGAGCATATACTCGTAATGTCCGGATATAACAATCACTTGATTCAACTGGGAGTTAATCTTCCGGATGATTGCGTCATTGACAGAATTCTCCAATCATCGCCACCAAGCTACAAGAGCTTCGTGATGAACTATAATATGCAAGGGATGACCAAAACAATGCTCGAGCTCTTCGCGATGCTAAAAGTCATGGAGGTAGAAATCAAAAGGAGCATCAAGTGTTGATGGTTAACAAAACCACTAGTTTCAAGAAAAAGGGCAAAGGAAAGAAAAGGAAACTTCAAAAGAACGGCAAGCAAGTTGCTAATCAAGAGAAGAAACCCAAGTCAGGTCCTAAGCACGAAACTGAGTGCTTCTATTGCAAGCGGGCTGGTCCTTTGGAAGCGGAACTGCCCCAAGTATTTGGCGGATAAGAAGGATGGCAAGGTTAACAAAGGTATATGTGATATACATGTTATTGATGTGTACCTTACTAATACCGCATGAGCACTGGGTATTTGATACTGGTTACATTGCTAATATTTGCAACTCGAAACATGGGCTACGGATTAAGCGAAGATTGGCTAAGGGCGAGGTGACGATCTTGGCGTGGGAAATGGTTCCAAAGTCGATGTGATCGCAATCGGCACGCTAACTCTACATCTACCTTCGGGATTAATATTAGACCTAAATAATTGTTATTTAGTACCAGCGTTGAGCATGAACATTATATCTGGATCTTGTTTGATGCGAGACGGTTATTCATTTAAATCAGATAATAATGGTTGTTCTATTTATATGAATAATATCTTTTATGGTCATGCACCATTGAAGAATGGTTTGTTTTTACTTAATCTCGATAGTAGTGATACACATATTCATAATGTTGAAGCCAAAAGATGTAGAGTTGATAATGATAGTGCAACTTATTTGTGGCCTTGCCGTTTAGGTCATATCGGTGTAAAGCGCATGAAGAAACTCCATCTTGATGGACTTTTGGAGTCACTTGATTATGAATCACTTGGCACTTGCGAACCGTGCCTTATGGGCAAGATGACTAAAACACCGTTCTCCGGAACTATGGAGAGAGCAACAGATTTATTGGAAATCATACATACCGATGTATGTGGTCCAATGAATGTTGAGGCTCGTGGCGGATATCGTTATTTTCTCACCTTCACAGATGATTTGAGCAGATATGGGTATATCTACTTAATGAAACACAAGTCTGAAACATTTGAAAAGTTCAAAGAATTTCAGAGTGAAGTGGAAAATCATCGTAACAAGAAAATAAAGTTTCTGCGATCTGATCGTGGAGGAGAATATTTGAGTTACGAGTTTGGCCTACATTTGAAACAATGCGGAATAGTTTCGCAACTTACGCCACTGGAACACCACAACGTAATGGTGTGTCCGAACGTCAATGTCGTACTTTATTAGATATGGTGCGATCTATGATGTCTCTTACTGATTTACCGCTATCGTTTTGGGGTTATGCTTTAGAGACGGCTACATTCACTTTAAATAGGGCACCATCTAAATCCGTTGAGACGACGCCTTATGAACTGTGGGTTTGGCAAGAAACCAAAGTTGTCGTTTCGAAAGTTTGGGGCTGCGATGCTTATGTGAAAAAGCTTCAACCTGATAAGCTCGAACCCAAATCGGAGAAATGTGTCTTCATAGGATACCCAAAGGAGACTGTTGGGTACACCTTCTATCACAGATCCGAAGGCAAGATTTTTGTTGCTAAATTCGGAAACTTTTTGGAGAAGGAGTTTCTCTCGAAAGAAGTGAGTGGGAGGAAAGTAGAACTTGATGAGATAACTGTATCTACTCCCTTATTGAGAAGTAGTACATCACGTAAATCAGTTTCCGTGACACCTACACCAAATAGGGAGGAAGCTAATGATGATGATCATGAAACTTCAGATCGAGTTTCTACAGAACCGTAGATCAACCAGAGCAAGATCCGCACTGCAGTGGTACGGTAATCCTATTCGGAAGTCATGTTCTGGAACATGATGAACCTACGAACTATGAAGAAGCGATGGTGAGCCCAGATTCCACAAAATGGCTTGAGGCCATGAAATGCGAGATGGGATCCATGTATGAGAACAAAGTGTGGACTTTGGTTGACTTGCCCGATGATCGGCAAGCAATTGAGAATAAATGGATCTTCAAGAAGAAGACTGGCGCTGATGGTAATGTTATCGTCTATAAAGCTCGACTTGTTGCAAAAGGTTTTCGACAAGTTCAAGGGATTGACTACGATGAGACCTTCTCACCCGTGGCGATGCTTAAGTCCGTCCGAATCATGTTAGCAATTGCCGCATTTTATGATTATGAAATTTGGCAAATGGATGTTAAAACTGCATTCCTGAATGGATTTACGGAAGAAGAGTTGTATATGATGCAACGAGAAGGTTTTGTCGATCCAAAGGGAGCTAACAAAGTGTGCAAGCTCCAGCGATCCATTTATGGACTGGTGCAAGCCTCTCGGAGTTGGAATAAACGTTTTGATAGTGTGATCAAAGCATTTGGTTTTATACAGACTTTTGGAGAAGCCTGTATTTACAAGAAAGTGAGTGGGAGCTACAGTAGCATTTACGATATTATATGTGGATGACATATTACTGATCGGAAATGATATAGAATTTCTGGATAGCATAAAGGGATACTTGAATAAGAGTTTTTCGATGAAAGACCTCGGTGAAGCTGCTTACATATTGGGCATTAAGATCTATAGAGATAGATCAAGACGCTTAATAGGACTTTCACAAAGCACATACCTTGATAAAGTTTTGAAAAAGTTCAAAATGGATCGTGCAAAGAAAGGGTTCTTGCCGGTGTTACAAGGTGTGAAGTTGAGTAAGACTCAATGCCCGACCACCGCAGAAGATAGAGAGAAAATGAAAGATGTTCCCTATGCTTCAGCCATAGGCTCTATCATGTATGCAATGCTGTGTACCAGACCTGATGTGTGCCTTCTTTGTAAGTTTAGCAGCAGTACCAAAGTAATCCAGAGTGGATCATCGGACAGCGGTCAAAAACATCCTTAAGTACTTGAGAAGGACTAAGGATATGTTTCTCATTTATGGCGGTGACAAAGAACTGCGTCGTAAATGGTTACGTCGACGTTAAGCTTTGACACCGATCCGGACGATTCTAAATCGCAAACCGGATACGTATTTACATTAAACGGTGGAGCTGTCGGTTGGTGCAGTTCCAAACAAAGCGTCGTGGCGGGATCTACATGTGAAGCTGAGTACATAGCTGCTTGGGCAGCTAATGAAGGAGTCTGGATGAAGGAGTTCATAACCGATCTAGGTGTTGTACCTAGTGTATCGGGTCCAATGAAAATCTTTTGTGACAATCTTGGTGCAATTGCCTTGGCAAAGGAATCCAGATTTCACAAGAGAACCAAGCACATCAAAAGACGCTTCAACTCCATCCGGATTTGGTCCAGGTGGGAGACATAGAGATATGCAAGATACATACGGATCTGAATGTTGCGGACCCGTTGACTAAGCCTCTTCCACGAGCAAAACATGATCAGCACCAAGACTCCATGGGTGTTAGAATCATTCTTGTGTAATCTAGATTATTGACTCTAGTGCAAGTGGGAGACTGAAGGAAATATGCCCTAGAGGCAATAATAAAGTTATTATTTATTTCCTTATATCATGATAAATGTTTATTATTCATGCTAGAATTGTATTAACAGAAACGTAATACATGTGTGAATACATAAAACTACAGAGTGTCACTAGTATGCCTCTACTTGACTAGCTCGTTAATCAAAGATGGTTGTGTTTCCTAAACCATGAACAAGGAGTTGTTATTTGATTAACGGGATCACATCATTGGTTGAATGATCTGATTGACATGACCCATTCCATTAGCATAGCACCTGATCGTATAGTTTGTTGCTAGTGTTTTTCTTCATGACTTATACATGTTCCTATGACTATGAGATTATGCAACTCCCGTTTGCCTGAGGAACACTTTGGGTGCTACCAAACGTCACAACGTAATCGGGTGATTATAAAGGTACATTACAAGTGTCTCCGAAGGTACATGTTGGGTTGGCATATTTCGAGATTAGGATTTGTCACTCCGATTGTCGGAGAGGTATCTCTGGGCCCTCTCGGTAATGCACATCACATAAGCCTTGCAAGCATTTCAACTAATGTGTTAGTTGTGAGATGATGTATTCTGAAGCGAGTAAAGAGACTTGCGATGCGAGATTGAACTAGGTATTGGATACCGACGATCGAATCTCGGGCAAGTAACATACCGATGACAAAGGGAACAACGTATGTTGTTATGCGGTACGACCGATAAAGATCTTCGTAGAACATGTAGGAGCCAATATGGGCATCCAGGTCCCGCTATTGGTTATTGACCGGAGAGGTGTCTCGGTCATGTCTACATAGTTCTCGAACCCGTAGGGTCCACACGCTTAACGTTTCAATGACAGTTACTATGAGTTTTTATGATGTTAATGTACCGAAGGTTGTTCGGAGTCCCGGATGAGATCACGGACGTGACGAGGAGTCTCGAAATGGTCGAGATATAAAGATTCATATATTGGAAGTCTATGTTTGGACATCGGAAGTGTTCCGGGTGAAATTGGGAATTTTACCAAGTACCGGGAGGTTACCGGAACCCCCCGGAATGCTAATGGGCCAACATGGGCCTTAGTGGAAAGGAGAAAAAGGGGGCCCAAGTGCTGGCCGCACCTTCCCCCCTTCCCTAGTCCTATTAGGACTAGGAGAAGGCGCCTCTCTCTCCCTTCCCACTTGGCCAATCCTAGTTGGACTAGGATTTGGGGAATCCTACTCCTAGTAGGAGTAGGACACCTGGCGCACCTCTCCTTGGCCGGCCAGCCCCTCCCTTCCCTCCTTTATATCTGAGGCGGGGCACCCCATGACACACAAGTTGATCATTGAGATCGTTCCTTAGCCGTGTGCGGTGCCCCTTCCACCATATTACACCTCGAAAATATCAGAAGCGGAGCTTAGGCGAAGCCTGCGCCGGTGGAACATCATCATCGTCACCACGCCGTCGTGCTGACGAAACTCTCCCTCAACACTCGGCTGGATCGGAGTTCGAGGGGCGTCATCGAGCTGAACGTGTGCAGAACTCGGAGGTGCCGTACGTTCGGTACTTGGATCGGTTGGATCGTGAAGGAGTACGACTACTTCCTCTACGTTGCGTCAACGCTTCCGTTGCTGGTCTACGAGGGTACGTAGACAACACTCTCATCTCGTTGCTAAGCATCACCATGATCTTGCGTGATCGTAGGAAAATTTTTGAAATTACTACGTTCCCCAACACAACCATCACATCCCTCCGTTTTTTTTGCATTTCATCTCTCTGCATTTAGTTTCTCCGGTTCATCTTGCACACTCGATCCCTAGCTACTACTCCTAGGGCCAGTTCTTTTGGCGGCTTCCCCAGCTTTTCCTACAAGACTAGTCACAGTGGAGAGTAACAATAAGGCGCCTCACTCATTTATTTGGGCTTCTAAACTACTACTCCGTCCTGGTTTATTCCTCACCATTGTAATTTGTGCTAAATTTTGACCAAAGATTTAGCAAATAAACATTAACGTTTCTTGTTTTCTCCTCCTCCTTGGTCACGGTGCACAGCCTAAGATGACTTACTCACCTAGATGGATGGAGTAGTGCATGTGACATGCACTAACATTTCATTAGTTAAATTTATGATCAAAATTTGACACAGATTACAATGGGGACCAATAAACCAGGACAGAGGTAAGTAGTTATGGGATTACTAATCTAGAAGACTAAAAGAACCGGCCCCTGGTACTCCTACTAGTAGTAGTACTCAAGTTGGAATTCCAATTGCACGGCACAACTTGTTAGGCAAAAAAATTCGATCTGAGGTGTAGGAAGCGGTTTGGGAATTTGCATGCCTTTCCAACTAGTGAGATACTCCATACAAAGTACGACAGAGAAATAACGACAGAGAAGGAAGCTAAAAGTAAACAATCAAATGAGCATTTTTGCATTTGTTTTGCATTGAATCGTTTCACAAGCTTGACTAGTGCTGTTTATCTACTTTTACAAAAACCGCATCGTAATGTTAAAACATGCATTTGCACGTACATAAGTAAAAGTAGTACTCCCTCCGTCTAGGTTTACAAGTCTTCCCTCCTTGGTCACGGTGCACAACCAAAGATGACTTATTGACCTGGATGGAGGGAGTATACGATCTGCAAGCATATATCGAGAGAGGCGTGTAGTGCGATAGTATATAGTAAAGTTTGTGCTATATGCACGTACTTGCAAAATGCGCATTGAATACACAAGGTTTCCAAACTTTCCCTTTTACATACTTAATTAAGGACGCTAAAAAATCCTGAACATTCGGGATTTATCATTTGCGTCCCAAAACTAATGAGATCGCCTTACGAAACAAAAATTATACTCCTCCTAAAAGCCACGGCGCTCGAAGGAGCTTGCGGCACGCCACGAGTGCCCTAGTGCGCGGCCGTTTCCCAGCGCGCCGACACAACGCCTCTTCCTCAGCCTCGCAACTCGCGAGGTGCTGATTGGCGGCTTGCCCGGCGGCGAAGCGCGATCTCACCGGTGTGGTGATCCGCGCCAACAGTACTCCGCCTCGCTTGAAGCATGCACCCGGTCCACGTACCGCCAAGCGTAGATGAGGCGCTTGGGCCCGGCGCACGCAGGCGTCGGCACGGCGTCCTCCGCCACCCTCACGGCCTCGACGAGCCTTCTGCCAAAGAGCCAATTGCCTGATTCTCTCGGACGCGACATAGGCCTCCCAGGCAGCTTGTTCCACGGTGCGCTTCTCTTCCTCGGCCTTCTTCTCCGCCTCTATTTTGGCGCGCTCTGCTGGAGGCAAAGCCTTCCACAAGACGACATCCATTTCTTTCCAAAGCTCCTCAAGGCTGGGGGGCTCGGCGGGCGGCGCGGTCTTCTCCTTGTAGCGGGGAGCCGACGCATCCTCCGACGCGCGTGCTGGCGAGATTGGGAACGCCGACGCGTCCACCTCGACGCCTCGCTGCGAGGAGCGGAACACCGATGCATCCTCCTCGACTAGTGGCGGCGAGGAACGGAACATCGACACGTCGCGTCGCGGCGAGGAGCGGAACACCGATGCGTCCTCCTCGACTAGTGGCGGCGAGGAACGGAACGGCGACGCGTCGTGTAGCGGCGAGGAGCGGAACACCGACGCGTCCTCCCCAACTAGTGGCGGCGAGGAATGAAACGGCGACGCGTGACCATCCGCGCGGTGCAGTGAGGGGCTCCTAGGGCTTGGGAGGGGCGATGCCATGGTGGTCGACGTGAGAGGGAGGGGGAGGAGATAGCGATGAACGTGAACGTGAGGGGGAGGAGATAGCGATGTCGTCGGAGGCGCAGTATTTATAGCGAGCAATGGCACACCTACGTAAGATATGGACTGAGTTGCACTGACTTAACTGTCGGTCCAGTTGCCTCACTGACATGTGGGCCGAACACCTGTTGGGTCCATATGTCAGTGACCCAATGCACCTATAGTTAAGTAACAGCTACGTGGGCATATTTGTTAGAGTAAATTACGGAGGAGCGAAGGGGTGGAAATATTGCTGGTCACAACGGATTGGACGAGCGTGCGGGGAGGAGAGTCATGCATGCAGATTTTTTTTCATACGGGGTGGAGTGGTGGGACCGCCGGAGGGAGAAGGAGAATTTGGCAGGCATATTGTTTCCACACATGGAGAGGAAAATATTTGGAGACGAACGGGCTTCCTGCAGGTATGGGGAACGGTGCATAATAAGTCATCTTGCATGCCGGGCTAGGTATAGTCTCAAGTCATTAAAAACATACATGCCCCACACATGTTCATATTTCAAGGTGCACTAAATTATTGCATGCGATGATTAAGGCTGGCCATAATGGTGGTATCTTAGCTGGTATCATGCACACGGGAATAGTAGCAAACATGCCGATGTGGCAAAGAATTAAAGAAGAGACGGGGGTTAGAGTAACTAGTGTTCATGCATGCATTGGTAAACACATTTTTGTGTGAAGAACGACAACACTAGTTGAGTACTTTTGCAGACTTCAAAAACTATTCCACCGCCTCTACTATCTTGCTAAGAGTAGGCGAAAATTTTGAATCGAGCCCTTCAAACTAGAAGGGAGGTAGTGGTACTCTAATAGCTAACCTTGTTGTGATGACAAGATAGGACATGGCACACACCTGGACGGAGGAACTAGTCTGCATTGTGCATTTAAGTTTTGTCTGAAGTCAATGTACCTCTACTTTCACGGACTTATAGAAAAATGTACCAACATTCACAAGGTCAAATCAATATTTTTACACTCATTATAAAACGTAGTTCTTATACTCATTATAATCAGTATTGTAGATATTGATATTTTTAGTATAAATTTGGTCGTGGGATTTCATTGATGCCTGTCAAAGCATGGAGGAAGCGGAGCTTAGGGATTGCATTGCTGGTCTCTACATAGGTATTTCTCTTCATAATCCTGTAATTTTAGATACTGATTGCGCTTTTGTGGTAGCGTCTCTTGCATCGGGGGACTATGACAGGTCTGCTATGCGTGACCTGAAGATGAAAGTGTTGAGCATCTCGAAGTTGATCAACAATCTTCAATTGTCAAAGACTAGCCATTCGGCCAATAAGGTGGCACACTTAATCACTAAGTATAGCTTTGACAATAGATTAGATGGTATTCTTGTAAATAACGTGCATACTGTGTGGTGAATATTGTATCGAATGAGTGTACTGGTGTGGCTGGTTTATTAATATAAGGCGGTGTTCAAAAAAAGTATAAATTTGGTCAAACACTTTGAAAACGGTTGACGGGAGTAAAAAGGACTAGAGGGAGTATCATGCATGCGGAGTAGGAAAAAAATTGCTCATTTATAGCCGGTCGAAGTCTCAAAGGGCCCGACCGCGCGAGGGAGGCGAAGGTCGTGTGTCACATCCCTAGCTTCTTGCATGCACTGGGCTAGCTTCATGTATGCATCATGTCTAAATTTATTGGAAACCTAAAATGGGGGTGATCAAACCCTAGCACTTTAAAATCCAAAGGTCCAACTTAAAAAATGCATTCAATGAACCCAAAATGCTTCCATCAATGTTTGGTAATTTTGGCAAGGCCTTGGGTCCAAACCAAAAATAGTGAACATTTTTGTGGAATATTTTGGGCACTGAATTTAAATCATTATTTTATTTGCATTTGGAATTATATTCATAATATGTGGAATATATTTCAAAATACCCTGAAATAATTTATGTGCATTTGGCTGGGTCCATTGTGGCCACATAAATATTTCAGTGGAGTTTGGCACTAGTTTTAAATTTTGCTTAGATTTAAAACAGTGGCAAAGATTTAAATAAAAAAAAACAGAAATAGAAAAGGGAAGGAACAGACCTTACCTGGACTTACCTTAAGGTCCACCAGAGACACCAGCCCACCTGACCGGCCCAGCACTTCAGCTGGCCGGCCCAGCCCACCACCGCTTTCCTCCCTGTCGTCTTCCCCCTTGCCAGGAGGACGAGCGTGTGGCCGGCGCGCGTGAGCATGCGTCCGGCCACCTCCTGCTTGCTTGCCGCTGCTGGAGTCGGCCCCGAGTGCCACGTGCATTGCCCGACCCTCCCCTGGACCTTTCTCACTCTTCCTCGGCTTCCTCCCCCTTCTCTGCTCTCTCCCCGCACGCGCCCGAGCGGAGCTAGTCGCCGCCGTTCGCTGCCACCGCGTCCAGCGCCTCCCCCTCGACCTCCTGCCGTGCCTGCGAGCCCCGTCTCGACGTCCCCGACCCCCTCGACGAGCCACGAGGCCCCGGACGCGCTGCAACGCCGCCACCGATGCTTTTCCCCTCCTCGGCCGCCTGAGATCTACCTCGCCGCCCCGCTCAGCTCTGGCCTTCCCCGAGCTCGCTGTATGCACCGTTGCAACCGCCGTAAGCCTCTCCCTCGAATGCCCCTCTCTGTTGTCCCGTTTTCACGACGTAGCTCCTAGTTCACTGACGACCGAAGCCCGCCACTGCCATGGACGTTGAGCCACGCGCTCCCGAGCTTCGCTTGCTCGCCCTAGTGGCACAGACGTGCTCCTGGTGACCCCACGACGCCGTCTATGCCCTTGGTTGAGCTCCTCGTGCTCCGCCACGCCGCGCCCGTGCAAACCCGTAGCTGCGCCGCCGCCAAAACTCATCGCCGGCGAAATTCCGGCCGCCCTGCGACCTTCTGCTGCCTCCGCTGGATGCGCGGGAGCATGAGCTTCCTCCTGGTACCCCCAGCGCACCCAGCCGCTGCCCCTAGCGCCACTCCGGCGAGCCACCGCCGCCCTGGGTCGTCGCCGTCGTCTAACCGCCGGCGCAGCCGACGTGGCACCGTCATTAGCTCTAATAACGGGGCTAACCACCCTCCTCTGTCACTTACTACTGGGCCCCATGGCATAATTAACCCTGCTGAAGCTCCTGATTAGACAAAACTAACCGCACGGGCCCCACAGGTCAGTTTGACCTGGCCACGTCACCTGTTGACCGGCCCCACACGTCAGTGCTGACTTGCTGACGTGGCTGTTGACCCGACCCAATTCGCCGACACTAACCAGCCCCAACATCGACTGGATCCCACAGGTGTCGGTTTGACTGCCGACCAGTTGACCGGCCGACTTCACAAAGTGATGCGGTCTTGGCGTAGTTAATTATTTTCTGGATTTATTCTTATTCAGGAAATTCCAGAAAATAGAGCTAACTTCTAAAAATCATAGAAAATCGACCGTAGCTCAGAATGAAATAAGTTATATATGAAAAATGATCCAAAAAAAATCTGTCCATCTGTACCATTTTCATGCATGTTAGAACACTTAACCTTGTTGTTTAGTGCAAAACATGATAAGGCACTATTTGAATTCATAATTTGAATTTGGGGTTGAACCTTTGGTTCAATATGACCCAAATCCATCTGGTTGTAGTTACACTAGGCCAACACACTCATATTGCCATGTCATGAGCATGCATCATATTGTGCATTGCATTGATTGTGTTTCCTTCTCTGTTGCCGGTATTTGTTCCCCCTCGGTGAGCGTTGTACCGACGTTGTGATCGATTGGCGGTGATGAAGACTCAATGCTATCTTGAAGTGCCGTGCAAGCAAAACCCCTTGTTCATTCCGATACAATCCCACTCTCCCGCTCCTGCTCTCTTTTACTGCATTAGGACAACAACGATTCATACATTACTTTGTCATGCGGTAGCTGAACCCCTTTATCCTCTACATGACCTGTCATTCCACAGTAAATAGATGAAACCCACTAGCATGAGTAGGAGTTGTTTGAGCCCTGTTGTGCCTACTCATTAATGCTTGTTTGTCATGCTTGCTACTGCTTAGAGTTGAGTCAGTTCTGATTCATCGGGGATGAGTCGGAGGTGTGTAAACATGTCCTACTGTGTGTGAGCTAAGTGTGTGAACACGATTTGGTAAAGGTAGAGGTGAGAGGCCATGTAGGAGTACATGGTGGGTTGTCTCATTGCAGCCGTCCTCAGGAACTGAGTTCTGTGTTTGTGATCCATGAAACAGTTACTACCACACATTGGGATCCTTAATTGACCATCTCGACTTATTAACCACTCTTGTCCTCTGTCCGGGAGTTGCAAAGTAGTTTCTGGTGTTTGTAGCATGTTGGGAGCCGCACGCAGCACTGACCTTAGGGGTGGGCTGTGTTGCGGTAGGCACGCGGCACGGTGTACCGATTCGCCCGTTTGGTGTCTCGGGAACCCTGCACACATCGTTCGGGGCCGTTAGTGGAAACCTCGGTCGGACTCCCTGCGGATGGAACCCGAATAGGCGATAAACCTGGACTAGGGACTCGTGTGTTTAGTCAGGTCGTGGCCGACACCCTCGCTGGGCTTCCGCTTGAAGGTTGCCGAGTACATGTCGTGTAAACGACGGTAAGTGGCGAGAGCGTGGGTGAATAAGTACACCCCTACAGGGTTAACATCATCTATTCGAATAGCCGCGTCCGCAGTAAAGGACTTCTGGGTTGCCCCAAACAGTTCACAGACAAGTGAAAGTGGATACTCTAAAATGCGCAAGATAAGCGTGAGTGCTATGGATGGCGTTCTCGTAGGGAGACGGGAGCGGATCCATAGTGGTGTATTGATATGGTGAATATGTGGAATCGTGTGCGCCACCTCAAAAGAGTTACTTGCGATCGTAGTTAGGATAGCCACCGAGTCAAAGCTGGCTTGCTGCAGCTTAAACCCCACCACCCCTTTGTTGATAATGATGCATATGTAGTTAGTTCTGATGTAAGTCTTGCTGAGTACATTTGTACTCACGTTTGCCTATTTTATGTTTTTGCAGAGAAACTTCAGTCTCACTAGTAGTTCCGCGTGGACTTCGACGTTTAGCTTGATACCTCAGCTACGATCTTGTGCCCTCGGCAGGATCTGGTAGATAGTCAGGCTTCTCAGCCTTTTTCATTTATAGATGTCTGTACTCAGACATGTTTAGCTTCCGCATGTGTTTGACTTGTATGCTCTGAATGCTGGGTCGAGAGACCCATGTTGTAATATCTCGCTCCTCGGAGCCTAATGAATAAATACTTTGAGCCGTAGAGTTATGTTGTGATGCCATGTTGTATTTACACTTATCGAGCATCTTGTGTGTATGTTTGAAATGCTTGGTATGTGTGGGATCCGACAATCTAGTTGTTTATCCTTGGCAGCCTCTCTTATGGGGAAATGTAGTCTAGTGCTTCCTTGAGCCATAGTAGTCCGCTACAGCCCGGTTCACCGGAGTCCTGCTAGCCCAAAGACTACTTTCGGGACACTTGGCCCGGCGGCATGTGTTTCACTTCGTTCTCGTGGTTCATCCCTTCGGGGAAATGTCACACGGTGACATCCGAGTCCCGCCTTAGCCTCGCTACAGCCCGGGTTCCCGTGAGTCCTGTTAGCCAGTGCTACAGCCCGGATTCACACGCAGCTGGCAATCGACATGCTCGATATGATTCATGTATGCCTGTCCCCATGGGTTAGTGCCGCTTTGGGTTCACGACTAGCCATGTCAGCCCGGGTTCTCTGTCATATGGATGCTAGCGACACTATCATATACGTGAGCCAAAAGGCGCAAACGTCCCGGGCCATGGTAAGGCGACAGCCGTGGGAATACCGTGCGTGAGGCCGCAAAGTGATATGAGGTGTTACCGACTAGATCGATGTGACTTGGAATCGGGGTCCTGACATCGTGGGAGGCGCGCGGTTGACGGAATTAAGTGAAGTTACATCCATGCGCCAACATGGCGTGCGAACAGGCAGATGATATACTGTCAGGCCTACGATATGGGTCTAGTAGACATGACATCTAGTGGGTCCCGCATAGTTCTCGAGAAATCTTTGGGGGCTTGCAGCCGTTTATCCACCGGGCAAGCCAGCAACCCCACGCCGTTCGCACGCCCTACTCGTCCCCGTCTTCTACTACCTTACAACAGTTCGCTCCCAGTCGTCCCGTTTTTTCACATTAGTTCGCTCCAAGTTTTTGCGGGGTACAACAGTTCAACTTCTCCTAACCCTCCTCCAAAATCCATGGCTTCCCAAATCTCCATGGTCGCCGCTGAGTACCAGGTTAGAGCCATCACCGGCGATCAGTTCATCTTCATCTACACACGTGGATCCGCGACGGTGAAAGCATGGCTTGCTCGCTTCCTACGCATGTTCAACAGTTCAACGGATGAGTGGGTCGCTGGGCTAGATGTTGAGTACACCACAATCCTGCGATGAGAGAAGGATCTAAAGGACGAAGAGAGGTAGAAGCCCGCCGTGATCCAGGTTTGCGTACATAACGTTTGCTTGGTCTACCACATATGCCATGCCGACGTTGAGTGCCAGGATTTTAAGAACTTCCTCAAGGAAAAAATAGTGAAATTCGTTACTGTAGGCTTTAAGAACGACAGGGATGTCCTGCGTCGGATAGGTCTCGTTGTAGGCCAGCCCTTCGATCTCCAGAAGTCAAGCCTGGTGTCCTCCTCTCAACCTTCAATGCTGACCACGGCAGCAGCCATGATTGATCCTTCAGACGCTTAAACTGAAGAAACCTCATCACGGGTTTCATCATGCATGGGACTCGAAGACATTAGATGAAGATCACATCCTGTACGTAGCAATGGATGCCTACCTTTGTTTAAATATCTACACGGGTTGGATGAAGAAGCAGATCCCAGTGTCCAGTTCAAGCAAAAAAGCGTCGGTGACGAGGAAGAGGAAGAGGGACGAGGACGAAGTCGAGGACGTGGACTCGGACTCCGAGTAGGTGGCAGTGCCGTCGCTCATGCTGGTTCTACTGCAGTGTCAAGCGGACTAGTTGATTAGTTTATTTTCAAGGGTGTTGTGCTGAGGCCCCAGCAGAACTATGTTTAGTATGTTCTTTCTCATTATTTGAACACTTTAGTACGTACAGTAGTACTAGTACTATGTCTTACTACTGTTCTTCTTGCAGTTGGTACTATCCGCTCAGTATCTTCATGTTCCTCTTGTACTTAATACGTTCCTACTAGTAGTATAATTTGGGTCAGTCGATTTGTGAAAGAAGTTCGACGGAGCGAAGGAAGAAGACGGCAGAAGAGGTGGAAGAAGCCCTTCTAGCCATCCATGTTGCATCAAACGGCTCACATGAGTCGACTGACCCAAATTGCTCCATCAGATTGCAGGATCCACGTGGCATTCAAGGTATCGAAGGTAGATTTTGCGTCCGCACCCGGTTTGCGGGCTCGACGCGCGCGCGACCGGCTTCCGCCGCGACAACCACCATGCGCGCCTCCTCCGCGCGGGCGGAGACGACAATGACACGCTAGTTCCTCCTCGCTGGCATCTTTGGAGCACGCTCGTCCTCCTCATCGTATCTTGTGTGCATAGACGCTCCACCAGCTGCTCGCGTGCTTGGCAGCACGGGCGGCATCGCGAGGAGGGACTGCAGACGACGTGAGCGGGCGAGCCTTCGCTTCATGGCACGAGGATGGCGGCGACATGGCGGTGATGGGCGAGAAATTGTTGGCGAGCGGTAGGCGCCCGGCATGCGAACGGGCGGCGGCGGCATATTGATGAGTCCGCGTGTGGGAGTTTACTTTAGTTTTATATAAGGTTGGTCAAACTTAAAAGAAAACCGTACTAGTACACATAAACATTAGACTTAGGCAGCACTTTTACTAGTTAGTACCACAGCCACGACACGAAATCCTGTGCAAGCGCGTGAACCACGGCCGCGCGGTCGATCGAACGGTGTGTCACCCTGTCGCGCTCGAAGGACATCCACCGAACCTTTTTGTGTGTGTGTGAAAACAATCCTCGAATATTACTCAACTTTTTTTTCCAGGGAAAGTTCTTGACGCTGCAATATTTCCATATATTTGAATTTAGCTCCAGTTCGTATTTATTTGGATTTGGACGTTTTAGGTGCGCCCTAGTTTTTTTAATACCAATTTTGTCTGTCTGACTGAGAGAGAACGTGTGTATGTGTCCATATGTGTGTTGTGGCAGAAGGGCAATGTGGAGACGGTGTGCGTGTGATACAGACATAGAGAGGTGTGAATGTGCAAATGATCATGCATGAGACATAGACAGATATGCCGATACGTTGTGTATACATGAGAGAACGGTCTTCTAGTTTACTTGTGTGTGTGTGTGAGAGAGAGAGAGAGAGAGAGAGAGGGAGGGAGAGAGAGAGGAGCATCCGTAACACAACAACCATCTCTCTCGATTCGTCCGTCCCTCGCACGGTCGCATGCAACACATGCATCAACACGCACATTTTGACACCCTCACCCGCCCCCGCCCCACCTCAAGGCCCGCACAATCTCTTTGTGAATACCCATTTCTCTCCTTAGGTTTGTTTTCTCTCAATATCTCTCTCTCTCTCTCTCTCTCTCTCGCGCACACACACACACACACACACACACACACACACACACACACACGCAGCACAACACACACACACACGCAGCGCAACACACACACACACACACTCCCCCGAGCACACAATTCATCCCCATCCAAGGTTATACGGCGACCACTCTCGCTTGTGCTTCTTTGCACCCCAACATGCACAACACCTCAATCTTCAAAGAGGGCATTGAGCAGATCGAAGACGGCGACCACGCCGCGCTAGAGAATGCGGGGTCATTTGGAAGCAGGGTGATGTGACGATGGCTGACTGACTCCTCCCCCACCCTCTCTCTCTCTCTTGCACAAAATTACCAATCCCTCTCTCCCCCGCACAAAATTGTCAATCCCTCAACCCACGAGATCTTCCCCTCTCGTCCATGTTTTTCTAGCTCTCTCATCAAACATGTAGTCTCTTCTCTCCTTCCACGTATACAGAATCTGGATGCACACGCATCTCACATATATTACATGTCTCCATCTTTCTCACAGACCTAACTTCTTCCTCTCTCTTTCTCTCTCTATCTCTCTCCCTCTGTCTCGTTAGGTTTGTCTCCTACTCTCTCGTCCACATACATACAATCTTTCCCGCTCTATCTGCTCCATCTTCAAAAGCTCTCTCTGCACGTTTCATTCACACATTGGGATATGTCAAAATGTTGCTTCTATAATGGCCCTGTTTGGATCATGGGGTTAGAGCTAGTTTGGGTTAGTTGGGGGCTCAAATAACCCAAAAGTATCCATACAGGGAGGGTTAGAGTGGGTTAGTTCCATCTAACCCAACTATCCCGGTGGAGAGGTGCTTATTTGGGTTAGAGTGGGTTAGAAAATAACTCTAACTCTAACTGTGTTAGAGTATCCAAACAGGGCCAATGGCTGATGTAGAGTTATGGTTGTTTTTGATGCATCCTACAAAGTAATAACTATGAAATGCATTTAGATTCTCATTTGACTGGGATTATGTTAGTCTGAGCATGTTGTGAAGTACTATAGACCTTGTATATATCTTGGGATTTGACAATGATTGTAACTATTGAATTGTATAGACCATTACATTCGAAGTCAATAGCCTAATATATTTATTTCACAATTTCAACAAATGATTAGTTCACTACAAACTAAGAAAACAAATGTGTACTCTCTCTGTTTTTATTTAAGTCCGCATATTAGCATTGGTCAAAGTCAAGTTTTGTAAACTCTCAGAAAGCTTATAACAAAAAATATTAACATATACAATAACAAATAAATACCATTAGATTCATTATTGAATGTACTTTCACATCATACATATTTGTTATGGTAAATGTTTATATTTTTCTATAAACTTGGTCAAACTTTAGGAAGTTTGACTTCGGTCAAACCTAATATGCAGAGTTTACTACTACTACTCGCTAGTTGCTTAGCCAAATCACTCAACACGCCACACGGGGAGTCCAGTGTCACAAAATTTTGAGGTCAGCGGGAAAATCTCCCGCGACCCTGATTCGAGCAGTGGGAAGTTACCATCATAGCCTTCGGAACAGGCCTACAGATGACGCTTGGTATGGGGCTGTTTTCGTAACTTCAGGTTCACCCTATCCAGCCAACCCCACCCTGGCACCCAGAGTAGTACACCTGAATACTCCCCATTTTCTATCCCTACCACAAAATAGACTTCTCCACGGCACCGCAGCCTTCGTGCTCCTCCCCTTTACATCAGCAAGACTTTCGTCAACCTTGGCGCATCTGCCTCATCGACGACCTCAGACGCCGCCTGGAGCAGGTCCACCGTCGTCGTACACGGAGCCTCTTCCCCGTCATCGTCTTCCACGGTCTCGGATCTGCTTCCCGGAAGCCGACGCCAAGCGCAGAAGTACCACCGTCGTGGACAATGAATTGACTCCCGTTGCCGACCATGACTCACAGAGGCCGCCGCGACCATCGTTGTCCTCCTCGATTGGTAATGTGTGTATTGAATCATTTAGCAGTACATGTGCAGTTCCAATTTTGTTCATACCTACCCTTCAAATTTCCTGGGTGCTATTGTTCCTATAAAAGTAATTGGTTATAGCCTCCATTGTCCAACAGAATATCGGCTTGTAATTGTGCGCTCGATTATCCTTATTTGTGCTTGGGTAGGTTTTTCATCTGCAACCAGTAGTGTGGCAAATGATGGGAAGGTTTTTAGAACTAGAAAGATGCCCATGCGTTGCACGCATCAAGATGCATTTTTATGAGTAGTTTATCTTGTGGGAGAAAAGGATGAATGAGGGAAGGCCTTATTTGCAAATCTGGAGAGGGGTATGGGTACCTTTTTGCAAAATTCCCATTTGTTTCCTTCCTATCTGTCAGATATAAATCGGGCAACCTATATTACAAGAAAAAAAGTATAGAGAAAAAAAAGTAGATAGTAAAGGAAGTAGACATAAATATTAAATATTAAATAAATAAAATAGTAGAGAAGAGAGTAGAGATAGCAGAGACGTCGGGAAAGGATCGCGCGCGCGCGGGAAAAAGCGGCCGGGCGTGCGCTAGTTTTGGCGCGCGCGCGTCCAACGCGCTTTATAAAATCCAACGCCCTCCCACCGCTCTGTGCCTTGCCACCGCTCTCTCCCCGCTCATTTTCGCCTCGCCGCCGCCGCGTCGCCGGGAAACTTGGGGATACCGCGGCGTCCGCGCGCGCCCCTCCGGCGGCTTCTCCGCCGAGATCCGGTTCCGCGGGATGCGCCTCGGCCTCGGCAATTTCGACACCGCCCACGAGGACGCCCGCGCGTACGACGCGGCGGCGTGGTGACTCCGGTGGCCTCATAGAACATTGAACTTTCCCGACGTGCCGACACGGGAGCAGGCGCAGGAGCTCGCCCTCTACCGCGGCTTAGCACCGACGAAGATCGTCGCGACAACCGGAGGCGGGAGCACCGTCTCGGCATCACCGAGATGGACGAGGAAGCCATGGCGTTGTGGCGCCAACACTTCCCGCAAGACATCATCAACGAGCGCGAGTTCTACGCGCAAAGGAGGGCGGAGAGGGATAAGAGGAGGGCGGAGCGAGCCGCCTATCGCGAGGACAAGCGTAGGCGAAAAGCGGACACTCAATTCAACATGAGGCTAGGAGCAGCGTATCCCTAGGAATCTGACGACGATCAGTATCTTCACGCCTACAGTCATACGTCGGAGGAGGACATCACCGAGGAGGAGTCGGATGACGAGGAGTAGTTGAATTATCTTTTTTTATCTATCTATGCTGAGAACTATCCTCTACTCTATCTACTTCTCGATCTTAGCAATCAGAACGCTTTTTAAAGCGCCGCGTTGTGATTCTGTTGGAGATGCTCTAACATGGCGTATCGGTGCTTTAATGTTGCCCACAAGATGCGCGAGTATTACTAGTAGTATGTTTTTCTTGCCATGTTGAGATTTTAAAACCACGAGTGCGAACATGCAGAGGAGCAATGAAGACCAAACACAGGATATTCGGGACATCTTCAAGGAGCGTGGCAAGTTAAAGAGGAGCTGCACCGAACCTGTAAAATGAGCTTTGGTAAGTAACACCCTTTCAATTACTTTCGTGTAGTCTCGCTGTGTATATGTTGTAGTTTCTGTTTCTCTTAAGCGTGGTGTTCTTCGATGTGTAATAATAAGAGTCTTAATCGTCCTAATGCTTTCGTTTTTAGCTTGATGTAGGAAGTGGGTGTTCTCACCTTGTAGTCTGTTTTTATATTTTTTTTCCTTTTGAATTCACTTCTCCGAGTTCTGTTTATCTGGCTTCTACTAAATGGATCTAGGTTGCTCTGAGTATTGATCTAAAAAAGAAGTAACTTCATGTCAGGATGCAGTTCCTGCGAGGAGGGAAGTATGGTCAACCTCGAGATCATGTTTCCAAAATGAGGCTGGATTACACACAAGGTTCTAGTTCCCTAATGATCTTTGGATTAGACACAAGGTGCAAATTCGAGATGATGCTGGATTACACACAAGCCAGGTGGAGTTGTCAGCTGTTCGTGTCCTCGTGGCATTAGTAAATGCTTTGAAAGAAAGCGTGCAGCAACCCTTGAGAATGTAGCTGAGTTCGAAGAAGCGAAAAGAGCAATCGGATGCTCTCTTCACCCAAGCCAAAGAAGAGATGGAAGAAGCCGTAAATAAGCTAGCAGAGGCAGAGCAGGCTAGGCGTCTCCTGCTATCTAAAACTGTTGTCAATACAAAATTTCCTTCATAATAGCTAGGTTCAAATGTTTATCCAACAAGATGACATGTTGTGATGTCCGTGCATCTCTTGATGTGGCACAAAATGTTTTTGGGTCATGTAATAATAACAATTACTTTCCAAACAATAACAGACGAAGCATTGGACATGGTATAGTTCACGCCAAGAAGCCCGACATTCCAAGTTCAACTTCCACATCAAACTCATGTTCATCGATATCTGCACATTTCATACATAATGTCCACAACCATGATTCATTTCAAAGCCAAAAGAATGTGAGGAGAGTTATAAATAAAGAAAAACCTCTACTAGTTCCTGCTACCAGTGCGAGCACAACAAGTCAAGACCATGCGTAAATTAATTATATTTTAGTCATTTTTTGTGTTCTAAAATGCCTGCCAGCTCGCGAAAGGACGTGACGCGTTGCCGGCACACGCGCGGATTCAATGAAGGCAGGCGGGGCAGTCTTAAGCTGGTTGCACGCGGCGAGGAGGCGTGCTCAGCCGGCTCGCAGCGAAAAGGCCCCTTCTTGGCCGACGGCCGGTTCAATGCCTGCGCTATGAGAGGTCGCGTCCGTGTCGAGCAATCACTCCCTCCGAATCCTTTTTGTTTGGGTATAACAAAATCTCGTTTTCCATTCACATTTTACAAGTAAAATTCATGGACAAACTTTGACCCAAAGTACGATGGGGACTAGTAAACCAGAATGGAGGTAGTAGTTTTTTAATCAAAGAAGGGTTTCCTTCTGATTTTAATTACTGAAAACCAGCATCTAAATCTAAACCATAGTATTTGCCCTAGAACTACCAGGTTCAACATCTCGCAACATAAACCCATACAACCTCCATCGCAAAGAAAAACCATACAACCATACGCCAAGGAGGTACGTAGTACTATGAATTCCATTTTCGCTCCATACCAATCGTTCTGAAAACTACTTACTACTTATAACACGCCATTGAAAACCGGAACTCTTAACCCCGCTAGAAAAACGATATTTTAAACGTGGCTACTCGATCTGTGGCAATTGGCGAACCACCACGCTCCAAGTCGTTCACCTGTCGTCCCGACCATCAACTCCTACGGATCAAATTATCACGCGAGCTGACTATTCCTACAAAGGTGCTCCACCACGTACCCGATACCCGCGAATGCAGCAATCATGCACCTACGGTTTTAGGGTTTATTTGTTAGCGTCGCCTTTACGTAACACTCATGTGTGCGAGATAGCGAGAGGCCAACTGCGTGCGTGCGCCTCTTCTCTTCGTATATGTACTCCACCGTTTGTCTGGTGTCCAAAAAATTATAATAACTACTAGCAATGTGCCAATGCGTTGCCACATGATCAAAATAGATTATTACATATTCACTGATTTGATAGAAAAAAAGTCTAGTTTTGAAATACGTATATCACTAAAAATATGTTATGTTTCACTCAAAATATATTCCTTTAGGCGTTTTGATGAGATAAGGGAGGAATGTTGTTGGTTCCAAGATTCGAGAAGTGGTATATTTATATTTTCTACTCTTACTAGCATGATGCCCGTGCGTTGCACGGAACATCATGATCTTGTGGGAGAAAAGGATGAACGAGGGAAGGCCTTATCTTCAAATGTGGTGAAGAGTGCGGGTAAATTGCCATATTTTCCTTCCTATCCGTCAGATAAAATCGGACGACCTACATTGTAGGATGGCAGGCCCACCATCATCACCAACTCTATTTTTTATCCCTAATCTTATAAAAAGCATTGTCGGTGATGATCGTGTGCCTGCCATCCTCAAGAATATATAGGCCGTCCGATCTATATCTGACGGATAGGAAGGAAACTATGGCAATTTTGCAAAAAGATACCCACACCCCTCTCCACATTTGCAAATAAGGCCTTCCCTCATTCATCCTTTTCCCCCACAAGATAAACTACTCATACAAATGCATCTTGATGTTCCATACAACGCATGAGCATCTTGCTAGTTGTTGCAAAAATCCCATGTGTGTGTGAGAGAGAGGGAGAGTGGAGGAGGACGGAGTGCATGTGTGACAAAGACACAAGGAGTGTGTGTGCGATAGGTATCAGCTTAAGATGACGCGATAGTGCGTGTGTGCACGATCGAGAGGGCGTGTCTCGAGAAGGGAAGAAAAATCTACATAGATACAAGGAGCAGGAGAGAGACATGTATGCGATGGTGGAAGTACGAGTGTGCGGGTGTATAAACCTATCTAGAGGCTAGCTAGTCGATAAATGTTTGTGAGAGAAGTACGAGTCGGGAAAAGGAAGCGAGAGTTTTGTGTGTGAGAGAGAGACGGTAGTCGGAAAGGGGAGTGGAAGCAGGAGTTGTGTGTGTGTGTGTCTGTGTGAGAGAGAGAGGAGAAGGTAGTCAGGGTTGTCTGACCGGTAAACAAATGAATAATGTCAGTCTGGGATGGAGACGAAAAGGAGACCGCAACAAAGGTTGCGTCTATAGGAGAGAGAGAGAGAGAGAGAGTAATTTTAGTGGTATGAGTCATATGTAGAGACATATAGGGTGTGTGAGAGAATCCCATAGAGAGAAAGACAAAGTGAAAAACGAGTGGAGACTGTGTGTGTGGCAGTGAAAAAGAAAGCTTAGGTGCAGTACAGGAGAACAGAGAGATGTGAGAGATAATGAAAACCGTGTAATGTATAATGATAGGGAGAGTGTGGGACTTCTCAAGGGAGACGTCGAGAGACCATGTTTGCGAGGATAGGAGAAACATGAAGTGAGCGTGCGGTTGAGCTGGAGAAAAGAGAGTGATAGGTACCTGAAGGAGCATGCATGCGAGAGAGATGGGCATGAAAGGAGTGAACAAAAAAGGGATTCAAATATTTGAATTCGAGATGATGATACATGTAATCCATACTCGAACCAAAATTGATCTATCAAACATGCATAATCATATGAATTCACGCACATCTATGTTATTTAATATGTAGGTATTACTGATCCATACATTTTAGTAGAACATAATTTGGTTAAATTTTTTCGAATTCAACCGTAAGATTTCGAGATCGTTGTATTTGTAAATCATATTATACATATAAAGGAGCAGAATTCTTTGTTGTGCTTTTGAAAGTATATATATATAATTGATGTATAGAATGTAATTCCAATTGAAAATGGATCCCGCCCGAAAAAATAGAATACAAACGGGATTCGAATTGAGTTGGCACGGTAAACGTGCACTCTGCAAAATTTGAACGAAGCGGGGAAGGTCGCAGAATCACCGAAACCAAAATCTGCGAGATGGCAATCACTACTGCCTATCCCTGCCATGCAAAGCCTATCTGCTGGATTTCTATATGTTTCGATAGGGGTAGGTTTGTAATTTCACCCAAACGTGACGTAACCACCTCTCACCCGGATTCATACACGGTGGACGCCAAAACACAGTGTCTCCTCGGCCGAAATCGACTCCCTCCCCGATTCATATTCATACATGGTGGGCGCCAAAAACAAACTCTCATCGGCAAATATTCGGTGTATGTGAGATTACCGTCCTATCCCCAACCGACTAATGTTGCTGTGATGTAGTAGAAATTTGAAACGGGGGCTAAATTTGTAAATTTCCTCGCATTTGAGACAAGCGCACCTTGAATACATGGTTCCCCCTTCCTCTCTACCTCCCTTTCCGCATTCGTACTCCGTGGGCGCCAAAACACCCTCTCCACCCCACCCTCCTCCGTCCGCCGCCGTCCGCCACCCCATCCGCCACCGTCCTCCTCCACCATGCTGGAGCTGATACCCCGATGCCGCCGTCCATTACAAGAGATTGACCTCTCTTATCCACGCCTTCGGACCAGGATCCTTGCATCCCATCCTCTCGCTTCATCCCCGCCGTCGTCCACCTTGCCGGCGCCGCTCCTACGACCGTCTCGTCCACCGCGTCCCGCTGCCACCGTCTACCCTCCTAGATCTGATTCCACGCCGCCGATAGCCATCGCTACCGCAGCACCGTCAAATTCTCAGCAGATGCGTACACGGCGCCGCACCAGAGGCGGTACTCTTTTGTATCTTCTCAACTTATTTATCGCAGCAAGAAAATAGATCGCCACTGCTTTACTCTGATTTCTTGTCTTGGTTGCGAAGTTGCCTTTGTCCGGTTTGCACCTTCAGATCCGCCATGGCACGCTCAACACTATACTCCCAATGCTTATGGTTTTCCCTTTTATATTCCACACTAGTTAAATCACGATGAGACTAAATTTCAAAATTGGGCGGTCGATTTTGAGCTTCACGGAGTTCGCCAGTGCGATCGAAGGGGCTCGGGTGGTTGTGGGGCCTCGCCGAACGAAGAAAGCTCGACGCGGGTGGGGGTTGGGGCGCAGGTGGGGGTGGGGTTGGCGGAGGAACACGGGCGGTGGGGGCCGGTGGTCCGGCTGGCGGCCCGTGCGGTGTTCTGTATGGGAAGAATCAGAGACGAGGAAGAAGAAGGGTTAGGAGACGTAGGATCTTCATCCAACCGCCTGAAATGGTCGAGAGACAGCTGGGAGTTGCATTCTTAATGCGCTCTGGTTCATCATGTGTGGGCACTGCGCAACCAACATTTTATTATCCAAAATTTGCTTGCTCTTCTTTACCATGTTTGATAGAGCTGGCACATGCGTGATCGATAGGCTTTCAATTACTAGCGGCAATACAACACCATATTTTCAAGCCAGTTCCACTTTCCCGATTTATATATCGTGGTTATGGTGTACCCCTGTTATGTACACTATGATCTGCCTAGTTGCTGTGTGCTCTTGTTATCATGGTTTGGCAATAAACTCTCTATACAAAGATATTATGAACCTATCATCCGAAAGCTATCCTTACTTACGGAGCCTATTTTTGTGTGTACTTGTGCCAGATTACATAAATGCACGCACCATATTACAGCACACATGAGCTCTCTCATCGTAATCGGTGATAGCACATAAGTGTTCTGAGGAGCCCCTATATTAGAATATCATCTGCATTACAAAGATAATCTCACAACTATTTATGTTTTCATGGTTCTCGAGATATTATACGCAATTACGGTGAATACGAGAATCCGCGCATCGGAAGAATATTGTGGAACAACGCAATGACTTACAAAATTGGCACCAAGGCATTGGTGCCATTCTCGAAGCAATGAAACTTCGTACGCTCCCCACTGTTGATTCTTGTTCAGAATATCATCCTAATGACTATTCTAACCTCGAGGAGTCAAAGGCAGATGGCCTGTCCTGTTCACCCATCAAGGTGCCTGTTCTAATTTGGCAAGGTTTTATTGATTGCGCGTATCTTGCATATGTTGTCTTGCATTTATTCTACTTTGTTGCACCGCCATCTGCTTAGTTTACTCATCATATAACTCGAGATGCCATGCCCATCCATTATCAATACATATTCCATCTGTCATCATACCATGTTTTTCCACTCAAATGCTATTCTTGTGCATCAGACATCAAAAAGGAAGAGGGTGATTGCCGAACCTGAAGGAGCACCAGCAAAGTCCTTGAAAAACGTGGTGGTGCCAGAGAAATCAGACAGCGCCCCACTTATATTGGCTGTACAACCAGTGACACAAAACATAGGACCGACTCCAGCAGACTGTACCCATACTTCACTGGCCACACCACTAGCCCCACCACACAGGACCTGCACTCCAACAAAAGGTATACCGATTTCATTTGCCATAGCACCAGCCATACCACAGAAAAATCCCACTCCAGCAAAAAGCACAGCAAGTCCACCGGCCGAAGACCTATCCCAACTGCAGAGACGGCCAATTCCTGCAGATTGGAACCCCATTCCATTTATTCCCAGTTTAAAAGACAATGCTTTCAATGTTGTTAGGGACTACGTGCATATATTCCCATCATGGGAAGATTATAGTGAAGACAAACACCATTTTCACATCTTCCTATCCAACTTACGTGTAAGTGTTATTATTCATGGTTATTATTTTCCTGTTTTCTTCTGATCGAACACATCAATGTTTTACATTACATTGTTGTAACTAGGCGAGGGTCAATCTGGATAGTCATGAAGAGCAAAGCTTGCTTGTGCTTTTCAAGGAAGCATTGCAAAGATCGGTGTTACCTGAGGAAATCACACTTTGATGGCAAGTCTATAAACGAATTTCCGGTGAAGTCTCCTGTGCTAAATTTAGAAGACAATGAATGGAAAAACCTTGTTATGCACTGGTCTCGCTCCCAGGATGAGCTACTGTCTTTGAAATCACATGACAATTTGAACTTCTACTTTTCCGCATGTGCCTTACGGATCTTTTTTGCAGGAAATCTGCTCGAAGAAGAATTCCGGTTTGAAAAGAACGACATGATATCGCAAATATGTTGCCCGCTGCTTTGCTCTTGTTAGTACCTCTTGTCCTGTATCATTGTACTTGCATACACACCTGGTTCATTATGTGACAGCAGTATGCATGATAGCTTGCTTATCAATTGTTCGCTCCAAATTATCTGATCTGTATGAATGGTTACATTAGTGTAGAATATATGCAATGCCAATGAATTTTTTTTAGCTCTGCATTGTTCTTGTAAGTACATGGAGTCCTTTATCAGTGTACTTATATTGACAGGTAGTTGTTCATGTACCATCACTCTGCAGCTTATTTTCCTTTGCCCTCCATTTTCTACACATCAGATCTATATTTACTCTTACCATAAGGTTGGTACTGAAGAAGTTTAGCTGTGCATTGCTCTTGGCTGTGCCTTTTGCCTGTCGCTGCATATACATTTATAGCTACTTGGTTATGTAGCATCACTCTTCATCTTATCTTAAATATTCTCCATTTTTCGTATATTATCACATCTATATTTACTCTTAACAAAATGTAGAATAAAGGCAATGCTTATGAAGAAGATTACGTGCTAAACTTCTTGAATTGCCCCCATCAGCATGGACAAGGGCTTTATAGAGCCTGTCTTCACCAGTAATGTAAGTTTGTCCTTCTCAAGCCTTCAAACTTTGTTGTGTATATTTGGTTAGGCATGACTGCAACAACTGTTTATTTTTGGTGTTTGCATCAAATTTCATGTTTAAAGTTTATTATGTACATAAAAAAAAGTTTGTCCTTCTCAATTTAAGTTTTCAGTTGTACAACCAAGTTCCTTCTTCATACCATGTAAATTAAACTACTCTGAGCAAGTGATCTTCTTTTGCACCTTTGCATGTATATACATTCTTCATCATGCGTAATCCAGTGGTGTGGTGAACCTACCCACTACAGCACAATGTCATATTCTCCAATGTCTTAACTATGAACAATGTCATATCATTCTACTATTATTTAAACTGTCTCTTCATTTGCCAATCTGAAATGGGATAAATTGACAAAGACACTAACCATTGATACTTATGAGTTCTTGATCGTAATCCGGTGGTGTCGTGAAGCTGCCAACTCCTTCACAATGTCATTTCCTGCCATGTCTTGACTTGAACAATACCATATTGTGTTAATGCAATTTTAAACTGTGTCACTTTATTCACAAGAAGAAATGTGATGAATTGTCAGCACTGATACTTTTATGTGCAAAACCTGTCATCTGTCTGCTTGTTTATCTTTCAGAGTGAGGAAGATATAAGTGTTGAACAAGCGCAGTCTCATCATCTTGCTCAGCTGCTTGCGTTGCAGCTCCACAGCAGGGCTAACCTTCCTTGAACTCTATTGAAGTTCTGTCGGTTTTGTATATTATTTTGTCAGTGTGTTTATTTGCACTGGTGGCGATCTTTGATGCCCAGTGTATATAATCTACTATCTGCTTGTGCTTTATTATCATAGTGGCGAACTTTGATGCCCAGTGGATGTAATATGTTGTAATTTCTTTATTGTACAGTCTAGGTTTTTTCTTATTCACGATGCTGCAGTTATTTTACTGTATATATATCCTGTCTTCGCAGTAAACCGGCCAAACCGTAAAATTACGGTACATAATCGGGCCGTCATGCAATCATTATGTATGATCCGCATCATGGGCACCATCAAACTGGCCCACTAGTAGATTCGGGCCTTTAATAGGCCGAGTAACCCTCATCCCTCTTTTCGCAAGAAAACTCAATGGGCTTTTAGGAGGCTGAGAAGTAGGTTGGGCCTGAAACGTGCCGAATAGCTCACGGGCCGGCAGCAGCCCGAAATGGACCCGGCCCATGATTGTGCGAATCAATTCACGGGCTTTTAACAGGCCAAAGTTGTCTCGGTCCTTGTTTGGCCCAATCAGATATCCGTTGCGAGCAGACCGGATGCAAACCGGGCCGTAGTTAGGCCCAACTATTTGACGGGCTTTTGACAGGCCGAAATTAATATAGGGCCAAAATGTTAAACGGTCCCTTAACAGGCCGAAACTAATATCAGGCCGAATTACTAAATGGGCCTTTAACAAGTGGGCCCAAAAGCATAGCGTCCAATTAACGGGCCGAATCTGATATGGGCCATAATTGAGCCCAAAGCCTCTTAAAGGGCCGGACCTGATCTGGGCTGTGATTTGGCCCAGAAAGTGGGAGGCTTTTAACAAGCCGGATCTTATATGTGCCATTATTAGGCCCGGAACATGGCAGACCATTAATGGACCGGATCAAATATGGGCCGACATTTGGCCCAAAACATGGGAGCCAGTTAATGGGCCGGCCTACTAGGGTCCTAAAAATCTTGTGGGCCTACATCTGGGCCAGCCCATTAATGTCTGCGAAATCTCGTGGGCCTTGAGCTAGGCCGACCCATTATGATCCGCAAGAATTTTGTGGGCCTTTACCTGGGCCGGCCCATTATGGCACACAAAAATCTTGTGGGCCTTTACCTGGGCCGGCCTATTATGGCCCGCGAAATCTTGTGGGCCTTTAGCTGGGCCAGCCCATTATGGCCTGCAAAATCTCGTGGGCCTTTAGCTGGGCCGGCCCATTATGGTCCGCAAAATCTTGCTGGCCTTTAGTTAGGCCGGCCCATTTAAACTTGATGGGCCGTGCCATGTGTTGGCGTATCATAGGCGCCTTCTGTCCAATGAGTGGATGACATCTGTCCCAACGATGAGCCGACACGTGTTTCCTCCAGCCAATGATGATTTTGCACGTGGAAAATCCCCATTGGTCGGGGCTGTTAACGGGTTATCGGATCCAAAACCCGACCCGATAGCTTAACGGCATTCCGTTACGGTGGATGCCACATGTCGGTCACCCTTGACTAAAGGACTTCTGTGACACGCGACTTGTCGTCATGGAAGTGGACACTTCCGTGATGATAATTTTCGTAATGTCATGGAACACTTCTACGACAGCACAGGTATGACTATCTTGATTCCGTCATAAATTTGTCATGGATGTACATGCATGAAAAAAACGCGACCTACTGTGACAAACACGTATCATCACGGAAGTGTATTTTTTGGTAGTGCATTAATTGGTTCACAAAGATACATTTTTTTTCCGTTTCATTCGAGACAGAGGATACTGAACAGATTTAGATGGCGATTTTGGCAGGCTTGTATTATTGATAGTGGAGAGTGTCTCGACCACTGCATCATAACATAAATTAGGAGGGGAACCAAACAGATTAATCATGAGTTATTGGCATATTACCTGGCCTAGATTTATTGGAAAGAAACAATGGGGTTGCCTTGCCGTTTTCAGAGTTTCTCTTCTTATCTTCAGCAGCCTACACCAAATTAAGACACTAGCATTGCTATCATTGGCCAAGTAAGATAATAGGAAAGCAACATTGGCACAACGAATGTTTGGGCAACTAGCCAACACCAAATTAATACAATATGGCACAGCTATCATCAGCCAGGTAAGGTAATACAAAAGCAACATTGACACAATGAATGAATGGGCAACCAGAGCAGCACTACAATTTAGTAATGTGCATGATATGAGATAGTACACTCATGCAGCTCAGTATGCAAAACTACCAGGCAGTTTTCTTTACAAAAATCAACATTAGGCGCCTTTAACATTTTGCTACAACTAATTTTAGATCAGACAAAGGTTGGATTCACGCCGATTAACAAAATACATGCTGATGTAAAAATATAGTGATATACAACAGGTACTTACATCAGCATTGGAGCATAGAGAATTCCCGCAAGATATTTTCCTCGAATGCAATACCAATGAAGAAAATCTTCTATCATTTAACCTTATTTTCTAAAAGAGAGATGGGTAAGAAACATGTAGAAAATATGATCAGAATGCTATAAAATTTCATGATGAAGGTACTTACATCTGCATTGGAGTACAGAGAATTCCTGCAAGAATCTTTCCTCATAGACGATACCAGTGCAGAAATTCTTCTATCTATTAAGCTTATTTTCTAAAAGAGAGATGGGTAAGAAACATGTAGAAAATATGATCAGCATGCTATAAAATTTCATGATGCAAGGATAGGCACACGCTTCTTAGAATGGAGTTGACATATTTTTGCTGGAGCAGACTAGTTCTTTGGCCACTGGAATCTGCTTATTATTAGTAGGAGTTGGGTTTCTCTGTGCTGGAGCAGTATCTATAAAAAATGGAGTTGGTTTATTATCTCCTGGCGTTTGGATCTTTTGCAAAGACCTGGTTTGTAACCCTTCAGATTCTAACATAGTCGTCTTCCCCTTGCATGCCTTGTATAGAAGAATGGTGCTTCAATTATAAAACATGCTACAGCAGAGAGATGGAATAGGTACCGAAGAATAGAAAGGCATGACATATTGACATGTATTCACTCCATCCGGAAACAAATGGTCGGGTCTAGGCGTATTTTAGTTCTAGATACATCCTGTTTTATCCACTTCGGCAACATGTAATCCGGACGGAGGGAGTATGGTGTAAGAGCTAGGGATACGACATGACAACACAGTAAAAACACTAGTTGAATGAAAAACTGTATGCTAGCGGAATACATACAGAAAAAACTAAGGCAGCATACACGTGTATGATTGGGAAACTAAGATGGCATTGCAACAGAGCACTAGAACAACACTTCAACGTAAAAAATATGGTATGGTAGACAGATGAAGTACGTACTGATGAATAACAATGCATAAGATATTCAGAAGCATGATGTCCAAATTAAGCAGATGGCATTGCGATAGAGTAGAATGACAGTACTTGAATTTGAAAACATGTTATCATGAATGGAATAGGTACTGAAAAACTAGAAGGCATGACATATTTACATGCATGATCAGCATGCTAAGCACATGTCATTGCAACAGAGTACATACACTCTAGGACATTATATGCATGTTGTACCCATATCACGGGCCAAGTTAGAGCAAGGACCTTGTGGGGTGAAGAGGATTCAACATCTTTCTGCAAGTCTTCTGAAGAACTGCCTTTACATGTTCCATCATATTGGCTATCATTGACATCAAGTTTATTGGCCTTTACATTGCTCCGTGAGGTTCTTGTGGATATATCAGTGTGTGCAATTATATCTGACATGCATGGAAGAAACCTAGTAGTTAGATTTATGTAATGAGTGCCCGTAGGAGACGACATAAATAGTAGGACTGGGGTTAACTAGCAGCAACATGTTTAAAAAACTAAAGGGAGAACACAGATGAAAGCTACATAATATGTATCGTTTGTACTCGAGATTAACTAGATGGCACACAAAAGTATTACTAGAAGTGGTATAATACTATAATCACCAGCCTGTGGGATAGCATTGGCTGATGGATGATAACTATGGAACAACGTTACCTAAAGAACAAGTATCTTAGCTGAACTATGGAACAACGTTAACTCTGAACAAGACCATAAGAGATCATCATGAATATATAGTGAAATGTGATAATCTATTTTCCATGCTTAGATGAATAACAAAGCCATAAATGTTGCACACAAGTAAGATGAGGGTATAACCTAACTGGCCGCCATCCATAGGAGTGAGCATCATGTGCTGACTTGTTGATGTCCCTGCAGTTGTTGTGGCTGTCCATGTTGGGCACGCGCATTCGATGCAGGGAACTGTTGAGTGGGGACTATAGCTCCCTTCTGGTGTATGCTTCCCTTGTTGGAGCAGCTACGGTGAGTCGGAAGACGGTGTGGCTGAAGATGTAGATAACGCACAATGTTAAGAACGACACATCTCTTTGATCTGAAGAAATACACTAAGAGATCAACATCAAGGTACGAGAGTGGTCACACGTCTGTTGACCGAGACTAAATTGGGGTCACACGATTTTATTTTATTTTGGTACTGTCCGATCTACGCCGGATGGCTTGATGGTCGTCTTGTGCCTCCCGGCTGACACTGTTAGGAATCTTCCTCGAAGAGCCAGTGACAAACGGCAGAGCAGCTTGCCTCTGTCGTCCGTGGCCCCGGCCAAAACCCCGCTCCCCGCCCCACCGCACTGTCGTGGTTGCGCCGCCCCCGGGCCAATCCACAAAGACTCCCCGTCATCCAGATCCGGCGGCGGCAGTACCTTGAACCCACGCAACTCTAAGATAGCCATCTAAGCGCTGCTACCGCGACGAACTTGCGGCCCTGCACCCTTACGTTAGACACCAGCCAACCGACATCCTAGGAGCTCCGCCGTCTCGAGGGGTGCTGCTTCCCATTGGGAATCGATTGGCCCAGAATAAAAATTCAGACAACTGACGCCTCAATAAAGTGATTTGAGATGAGGGTGCGACCTATCTGGCGGATGGTGAAGTAGGCAGGTCCAGCTGCCAAGTCGGTGAGGCCGGCGCGGTTGCGGTGGCCACCGGCGCCAGGGAAACAGCGATGTCGCGACGATTGACAGCTACGGGGAAGCAGCGCCGGGACTCTGGACGGATCCAAAGTTGGAGCCACTCCGGCGCCGTGAACAACGGCGGGGGTGAATCGGCTCGATGCAGTTCACGTGACCATCGCCGAGGCAGTTCCCAAAGAAGACGGAGTAAGAGGCACACGACCCAGTGCATGACGGCAAATGGACAGCGTCTCCGGCATTAGGGAGGAGGGCGGCTGTGAAATTGGTGCGGTGGGGGGCGCCATGGAGGAGGGGTTGAGGTTTCGTAGCTCGGGAGAAGGGAGCTTCCGAGGAGAATGTGATTTTGTGCCCACAAGGTATGAATGGGGGGGGGGGGAATTGGGATACGGACGCATTTGTCTGAAATGTGAGGGGGAGTTACAGTTCTACCCCTGCCTTTAGGCTTCTCGGCTTGGGTCTGTGTACTGAGGATCGGGGATAGTAGAGTAACTTTGCTTCTCCCCAAATAGTGGGCGGGAGCGATTTCGGGTGAGGAGGGCGTGTTTTGAATTATAGTGGGCGCGAGCGATTACGGGCGAGGAGAGCGTGTTTTGAAATAGTGGGCGCGAGCTATTTCAAGTAGGAGAGCGTGTTTTGCCGACCATGGTTTATGAATTATTCGGCACATGTCATTTTGGCCGAGGAGAAGGCGCGCTTGGATGAAGTTACGAACCAACCTTGATGCACAACGGGCCAATTAATGCGTCTCCCACATAGGACTGTAATTTCGCGTCTCCCATTTATTTGCTCGGGCGAATTCCACTGAGAAGAGGATGCTTAACGGTTCGTTCAAAACTTGGGAGAACGAGCATCCACGTCTACCTTACCAAGTCGATTCGAATCAAATTTAGAAATATTAGCTTGCCACTTCTTTTTTAGATGGAGAGGTGATGCTCGGGAGTAATGTGTTTTTACATGCTCGTTGCTAGCGATTTACTATATGACAAATAGTTGACCCACTCAAAAACGGGAATCAAACCCAAAATGAAATATCTCGATTCAATGAAATAGCTTGTTCACCAGGTCAAAATAGTGAACTAAATCCAAAATTGAACACCTCATGTCGGAGTAAATGTCCATGGGTAGCCTACCGGCTCCCCCTGGGGCTTCTGAAAAAATTACAAGCCAATCAAGCCAATCAAGACATCCAACATCCAAGACGCTGGGCCGCCTTCCTCCCGGCCGGCTGTCATTCAGGCCGGCTTTCAGGGGGCGGCCTGGCCCCAAGACCCATAGGAGAAATGGCCGGCTTCCAAGGAGCCGGCTACTAGAGGGCCGACTCCGCGTAGCCGGTCGCGAGAAGGGCGAGTCCAAGGAGCCGGCCACCCCGCTGATGGCCAAGGCTGCATCCTCAGAATCTGCACCCACATAACGGCGATGAGACGGGGCGTGGCTACAGTGAAGCCTGCCACCCCCGCATCCCGGAGCGCGCGTGGCTACAGTGCGCCGTACGGGGCAGCCATCACCCGTCCGTGGCAACCTTTGTTGCCATGCGCATCGTGGACGTCACTCACGAAAGGCTGTCTATACTACCCGCAGGCGGCGGGTCCCTCCAGTCAGCGAGATGCCCGAAGGCGGTTCGGCCTCCCCCATTCTGCCTAGGACATGGCCGGCTCCCCATAACCGGCTTGTTCCCTCCCTCGAAGGAAGCGCCTCATTAAGGAGACAAGACGAAGTGAGGCTACAGTGATCGCCGCCAAGGCGGCGGCACTGTAGCCACGCTTACCCCGACAAAGCCCTCACATCAGGATTGAGGCAACAGTAACCAGCCCCCGACAAGGCCCTCGACGGTGGGGCCAGCTTGTCGACCAGGAAGCCGACAGCCGGCGGGACCCACCAAGTCGGCGCGCCCCAGCGGCCGGCGGAGAAGCCGATGGATGAAGACACTGACAGCTAGGGCCCACACCTAGCCGGATTACCATTGTACCCCTAGGGGGTAGGCCTATATAAACCCCCCAAGGTACCCATGCAAAGGGTTGGACTCTGATAGTTTTAGACACCACGTAGAGGGAAGAGAAGGGCTAGCCGTGCCCTTCTTCTTCCTCACCCCGGACAGCTCAAGGAGGCTCCTGCAACCCTTGTTCATGTAGTGATCATGCGGAGACCCCGCAGAGCAGCAGTAGGGGTGTTATCTCCACGGAGAGCCCCGAAGCTGGGTAAGATTCACCGGCGTGCATGTCTTCGCCTCATCCCGCTTCTGTGCACCGGCGACGTCCTTATTGGCTCCCACTATGATTAGCCACCCGTTGGCATATGTCGCACCTACCACCCGACATTTGGCGCCCACCATGGGGGCCAGTGCACCGTCGTCCGGAGACCTGCTCGGGCGGGAACCCTCTTCCTCCCCGTGGCGTAGCCAGCCCGCACGCCCGATGGCGCTGCCCGACGCTGCAAAGGCATCGGCCCAGCCTTTGTCGGCGAGCCGCCTCACCGACCTTCTTGGCGAAACTCGCATCTCCGACGAGCCCGCGTCCGACGCGGGCACCGGCTGCCTCGAGAGCCACCTCGTCAGCCTCCTCGACCAGCTCCACGTCTCCGGCGAGCCCGCTGTGGACTTGGAGTCGGTTGGCTCCACCGACCCGATGCTTGTCGACTCGACACGGCATCGCCGACGCCTTCCCCACCAACGTCGTCATCTTCGACGACCCGCTTCCCCAAGCCGGCATACCGGGACAGCGCCATCATCGAGGTGCTTGGTCATCGATCACGGCGGCCCCTGAGATAGAACACCCACGACGCCTTCGCCTGGGCGCCAGACAACCTGTCCGGCTTCTCCGGCCGACGCCGACGCCGAGGCACCGGAAGCACGCCGCCGCCCTCCACGCGGAGGGCCGGAGGATAGCCTCCACGAGACGCCGCCGAGGCCCACCAGCGTGAAGTCGATCAGCGCCGCTTTTCGCACGCCGCCTCCCGAAGGGCCGAGCCGACTTGGCATTGTCAAGAAGCAGGCGCAGCCATCGCCGACATCTTTGAGTGGACCGCCTGCCTACGCCACGCCCCTCGAGAACCTGCGCGCCGCCCAGGCGGCCGTAGAAGAGCTGAACGGGCTAGGGCCCGAAGAGCTTCCCTACATGGCAAGACGCATCCAACAACTAATCGGCGCGGCCGCAGAGCGGCAAGAAGACATCGCCCGTTCCGAAAGCCTCCCCAGCGCGAGCCGCGAGCGCAGCGCCACGCGACACCGATTGCGGCAACGCGCCCGTGCACGGTAAGCAAAGGATCCGGCCGCCAGCCGAAGCTGAACCCGGATCTCCATCAAGCGCGACGCCGAAGGTCGCCCTGGAGCCGTGGAACGGCGAGGCAACCTGCCCCCTCCTCCACCTCGCGGGGAAAGATATCCTACCCCGCCGCCCATCACGCATCCGACTCTCAGCGGCCGACTTGGCCGCCGCGAAGGAGTCGGCGAAAACGACGCTCGCCACAGGATCGACCGCCTTGCGCGATCTCTTTTGTTGGAAGAAGAAGACGATGTCGGGCCGCCTTGCTTCGGCCCCCGCATCCGCGACGATCCCTTTCCCAAAGGGTTCTCGCTCCCGAGAGATACGCCCAAGTACAATGGCTCTGTGAAGCCGGAGGATTGGCTGATCGACTACTCGACCGCAGTCAGCATAGCGAACGGCAACAGGCGCGTTGCTGTCAAATATGTGCCCCTCATGCTTCAGGGCACGGCGCGAACCTGGCTTAACAGCCTCAAGCCGTACAACATCAACAGCTGGCTAGACTTCACCGAAGCCTTCATCCACAACTTCACCAGCACCTACAAGGGGGCTCCCAAGCCTAGGCAACTCTCCTTGTGCATACAAGGACCCACCGAGTCGAGTCGCGACTACCTCACGCGTTGGGCCGAGCTCCGCAATTCCTGTGAGGGGGTGCACGAGGTTCAAGCGATAGAGTACTTCACCGCCGGGTGCCGAGAAGGCACCCTCCTCAAGCACCAGCTCCTCTGCGACGAGCCGGCTACCCTCGACGAGCTACTCATCATCGCCGACAAGTATGCCACTGCTGACTCCTCAATGAAGACCGAGCTCCGGGTAGACGCCGCCGGGAAAGTAATCAACCCGGCTCCCAAAACGCCGGCTGGCAACTCTAGCCGACGCCCGTACCAGCACGACAACAAGCGCAAGGGCCCAATGCCGCCTCCCACCAGTCTGCAGGTGGCCACCATCGAAGACGAGCAACCTGAAGAGCGGCCCGCGCCCAAGAAGCCGAAGGGCGGCAGGCCGGCTTGGTAGCCGGCTTTCTCCTACGAGAAAGCTCTTGACGCCCCATGCAAGTTCCACAGCGGCGCGAAGCCGTCCAACCATACAACCCGAAAGTGCCACTGGCTGACCCGAATCACCAAAGGCGAAGGGCTGGTACTGCCTCCACCTGCTGGACAGCCGCCTCCGGCTCCCCAACAGCCGGCCGCTCGGCCGGCAGTCGGGACCATCCAAGACGAGTTCCCCAACGAGCACGCCACCTATGTCGTCTTCATGAGCGAGCCTGAAGATCGGCGCAGCCGGCGCCGCCAGCACCAAGAAGTCAATGCAGTTGCTTCCAACAACCCCGAATTCATGCCTTTGGTCGAGAGGCCCATCAATTTGGGCGGGCCGACCAACCAAAGGTGATGCCGTCCCCGGGCTCCTATGCCTTGGTTTTGGAAGCAACCCTAGCAACGGACAGGCTTTCTGCTTGGTTCTCCCGCGCGCTGATAGACGGCGGGAGCAGCATCAACATCCTGTACCGGGATACCATGGAGAAGTTGAACATCAAGGCCAAACACCTAATGCCAAGCCGGACCGTGTTCCATGGCATTGTTCCCGGCCTGTCTTTTTCACCCATGGCCAAGATCAAGATAGATGTTCTCTTCGGAGACAAGGATCACTTCCGCCGAGAAGCCATCTGGTTTGAAGTGGTGGACCTCGAGAGCTCTTACCATGCGCTACTTGGCCAACCCGCTCTGGCCAAGTTAATGGCTGTACCCCACTTTGCCTATCTCAAGATGAAGATGCCGAGTACCAAGGGCATCATCACCATAGCCGGCGACTACAAGAAGTCCTCCGAAAAGGTCTTGTTGCAGCAGCCGGCTGGCCGAGTCCCTCGTAGTCGCCGAAGAGAAGAAGATGTTGGACCGGGTCGTGGCCATGGCCGGCAAGCAGCCTGCCCTATCCCCCGACCCCAAAGAGTGTGATGCCTAAGGTTCTTTCCAGCCGGCTAAGGAAACAAAGAAGATACCCCTAGACCCAGAGCACCCGGAAAGGTTTGCCGTCATCGGGGCAAACCTGGACAGTAAATAGGAAAGCGAGCTCGTCAATTTCCTCCGTGAGAATCGGGACATCTTCGCATGGTCCCCCAAGGACATGCTGGGTGTTCCGAAGGATTTCGCCGAGCACAAGCTACACGTCCGATCAGACGACATGCCGGTCAAGCAGCCCCTCCGCCGACTGTCGGAAGAGAAGAGAAGGATTGTAGGAGAAGAGATAGCCCGACTCTTGGCAGCCGGCTTCATCTTGGAAGTTTTCTTCCCGGAGTGGCTCGCCAACCCGGTCCTCGTGCTGAAGAAGAATAACAAGTGGTGCATGTGTAAAGATTACACGAGCCTCAACAAAGCCTGCCCCAAAGATCCCTTTGCCTTACCCAGGATTGATCAAGTAATAGACTCCACAGCCGGATGCGAGCTGTTGAGTTTCTTGGATGCCTACTCAGCCTACCACAAGATAAAGCTGGACCCGGCCGACCGCCTGAAGACCGCCTTCATCACGCCATTTGGAGCTTTCTGCTACCTGACGATGACATTCGGCTTGAGAAATGCTGGTGCCACCTTTCAGCGTTGCATGCAAAAATGCCTCCTCAAGTAGCTCGGCAGAAATGCCCATGTCTATGTAGACGATATCGTGGTGAAGACGGAGAAGCGCAACACCTTGCTAGAAGACCTCAAGGAAACCTTTGAGAACCTGCGCCGGTTCCAGATCAAGCTCAACCCCGAGAAATGCGTGTTCGGAGTGCCAGCCGGCCAGCTCCTAGGCTTCCTGGTCTCCGAACGCGGCATTGAATGCAACCCTGTGAAGATCAAGGCCACTGAGAGAATGGAGATTCATACCAAGCTACGTGATGTCCAGAAGTTTACCGGGTGCCTGGCCTCCCTGAACCGCTTCATCAGCCGGCTGGGAGAAAAGGCACTCCCCCTCTACCGACTCATGAAGAAAAGCACTCACTTTGAGTGGAACGACCAAGCCGACCAAGCCTTTCACGAGCTGACGAAGATGCTTGCCACACCACCTGTCTTGGCGGCGCCGACTGAGAAAGAGCCCATGCTCCTTTATATCGCCGCCACCAGCCGGGTGGTCAGCACCTTCATCGAGGTCCAACGCCCAGAAGAGGGCCGAGCGCAGCCGGTCCAAAGGCCGGTCTATTACTAAGCGAAGTACTATCCGCCTCAAAGAAGAACTACCCGCACTATCAGAAGATGTGTTATGGCGTGTACTTTGCCGCCAAGAAGCTGAAGCCCTATTTCCAAGAGCACTCCATCATGGTCGTATGCACTTCCCCGCTCGCCGAGATCATAGGCAGCCGGGACGCATCCGGCCGGGTGGGAAAATGGGCCATTGAGCTAGCCCCCTACACGATCTTCTACCAACCTCGCACCGCCATCAAGTCGCAAGCATTGGCCGACTTCCTCGTTGACTGGGCCGAGACCCAGTACCTACCGCTGGCTCCCGACTCCACTTATTGGCGGATGCACTTTGACGGGTCCAAGATGCGCACCGGCTTGGGAGCCGGCATCGTCCTCACCTCTCCCAAAGGCGACAAACTCAGATACACGCTACAGATTCACTTCGCCGCCTCCAAGAACGTGGCCGAGTACGAGGCACTCATATACAGACTCCGGCTAGCCAAAGAGCTCGGCATCCGCCGGATCCTGTGCTATGGCGACTCGGATTTGGTGGTCCAGCAGTCCTCTGGCGACTGGGACGCCAAGGACGCAAACATGGCGAGCTATCGTTTCCTTGTTCAGCAAATCAGCGGCTACTTTGAAGGATGCGAGTTCCTCCACGTGCCACGGGCCGACAACGAGCAAGCAGATGACTTGGCACGGATAGGCTCAACCCGACAAGCTATACCAACCGGCGTCTCTCTCCAACGCCTCCTCAAGCCGTCTATCAAGCCGTCTCCAGAATCCGACTCCATCTTCGTGCCGCCTAACCCCGACGCAGCCGGATCCGGCTTGGGGAGCCAAGCAGGCGGCCCGGGGACTTCGATAGGCGGCCCGGGGACTGCCAAAGTCGCACCCGGCCCGGGGACTTCAGAACCCGGCCCGGGGACTACGGTAGTCGGCCCGGGGACTGCTTCAACACCCCAGGCGGCGGCCAGCTCCAGCTCTTCACCACCCAGCCCACCCGCCCTGGTTGCAGTAGCCGTGTTGACTATAGAAGAAGTCACAGCTCCATCATGGGCTCAGCCCATCCTCAACTTCCTGATAAACAGAGAACCGCCGGCTGACGAGATCGCGGCAAGACAAGTCCAACACCGAGCCGACGCATACACAATTGCCAACAAAGAGCTCGTCAGGCGCAGTGTCACTGGAGTCTTCCAGCGCTGTGTCGAGCCAAAGAAGGGCATAGCAATCCTCAAAGACATTCACCAAGGTGAATGCGGCCACCACGTAGCCTCAAGATCCCTCGTTGCCAAAGCTTTCCGCCATGGTTTCTTTTGGCCGACCGCCTTGGACGATGCCAAGGAGTTGGTCAAACACTGCAAAGGCTGCCAAGTCTTCAGCTCCAAGCAACACCTGCCGGCTTCAGAACTCTAGACCATTCCCCTCACCTGGCCTTTTGCCGTCTGGGGATTGGACATGGTGGGCCCATTCAAGATGGTGCGCAGCGGCATGACACACTTGCTCGTCGCCGTGGATGAATTCACCAAATTGATCGAAGCGAAGCCGATCAAGAAGCTGATTGGGCCGACTGCCGTAACATTCATCACAGACAACACAACTCGGTATGGCGTGCCACACAACATCATCACCGACAACGGCACGAATTTTGCTAAGGGAGCATTGGCACGTTTCTGCGCGACACAGGGCATTCGACTGGACCTAGTGTCCGTTGCCCACCCGCAGTCAAACGGCCAAGTTGAGCGAGCTAACGACCTCATCCTTTTCAGCATCAAGCCCCGGCTGGTCGTGCCGCTGGAGCGCTCGGCCGGCTATTGGCTCGACGAGCTGCCGGCCATCCTCTGGAGTCTGCGCACTACTCCAAACAAGTCAACCAGCTTCACCCCTTTCTTCCTTGTATATGGCGCCGAGGCTGTCATTCCAACCGACATCGAGTTCGATTCGCCTCGGATGACCATGTACACGGAAGCAGAGGCCAAAGAAGCACGAGAAGACGGTGTCGACCTGCTGGAAGAAAGTCGGCTGTTAGCCCTCAGCCGGTCCGCCATCTACCAGCAGGGTTTGCGCCGCTAACATAGACGGAAGGTCAATCCAAGATCCTTTCAAGAGGGCGACCTTGTGCTCCGGCTGATCCAATGAACAGCCGACCAACACAAGCTCTCGGTCCCTTAGGAAGGTCCCTTCGTCGTCAGCAGAGCATTGGGAAACTACTCCTACTACCTAATCGATGCACAGAAGCCGAAGGCACGAAAGAGAGATGATTCCGGCAAGGAGTCGGAACGACCATGGAACGCCAACCTCCACCGAAGATTTTACAGTTAAAATGCAGTATGTATCACACTAACTTTTGTACTAAGTATGAGACAATGGGCCCCCCGAGGAGCACTCGGGGACTGCCACCTTTTATTTATGAATGACGAGTATCATGCCTATGATTTTGTCATTTCACCTTTTTTCGTCCGGCACCGGGTTCGACTAGTCGGCCCGGGGACTGGCCGCCTTGAGTTATATTTAAAAGTTCCACCTGCAGTCAGACAAGTAGTGTGCCGGCACCCAAGCCCTCTCTTGTCAAAAGCCGCAGTTCGAAGAACCGACTGACCGGCTGACAAGAGTCAAAGGCAGGAAAGGATGCCCACACGAAAAATGGCTAAGGACTAACGAACTTATATAACAAAAGCCGGCTTCCTCCCATTGCCGACCGGCTACCAGAATAGCCGGCCGGCCGGCTTCCATTCAACCCTGCCACAATCCAACAAAGCTCAAGTACTTGCCTTCCCACAAATAGCCAAGTTCCTCCCCAGCCGCAGACTGCAGAGCAGCTGTTCGGCTAGGAAGGCGGCAATCAAGGGAAGGCAGCAAAGGAAACGGCCTAAGGAGAAAAAGCAAACTCGAATGGAAGCCAAACACATGCATAATTATATTTACACAAAAGCCTTCGAAAGGCCGGCATTCAACATAGTTTGAATACACCCCCAGTGGGTGGAGCTGCGCAAAGTTAATAAAATTTGTTCAAAGAGCAAAAGCAGAAAAGCAAGAGCGGCAGGCAGGTCAAGCCAGCGGAGCAACAGGCGAGTCGGGCAGGTCGGCGGAGGCGGCAGTGCGGGCCGGAGGAGTGGCCGGCTGGCGAGTCTCGGCCGGATCTTCACCCTGGCAGGCGGCGCGCTCGCGCGTGCCTCATTGCTAGAGGCACGATCAGGCTGAAGCTGGCTGGTCACTTCGCCGTCTGGCGCGGCGTCTTCGCCGCCCTCCTCCTCGTCGTCTTCGGCTTCATCGCTAGAAGCGATCTCCTCCGCCGAGTCCTCGCCTTCTGCCGGGTTCAGCCCGAACCATTCCTCCGGCTGGGCGACTCCGTTGTCGTTCACTTCAGAAGCGAAGACGCTGGTGTCGGTGTACTCGGCGATAGCCGAGGCGCGCTGGATGATAGCCGACCGCACCGCCACCAGCTCCTCGTCAGCCTCCTGCCTCCAAGTGCTCAGCTGGCGCAGGTTCAACCCAGGATACCAGGCCCGGATGAACTCCAGCGCCCGCCCGGCGCCGAACCGAGCAGCGGAGGCCTTCCAGGCCTCGAAGCGGCCAACCGCAACCTCCAGCCAGTCGGCAGTCCGACTGGGGGTACGGGGTATCACCTTGCCCGGCAAGAGAGCGGCCAACACTTGCGCACCGGCACGCTGAAGCCGGCGGAGCATGCGGTGAGCCGGCTGCAGTCGAGCCTAGATCGCCAAGAGCTGCTCCTCGAGTGTCCGGCTGGCGTCTGGCGCGATTGCAACCCCTGCTTGCCGGCGCGTCTCGCGGTGGGCCTCGATGGCCTGGCTGGCAGCGATGGAGTAGCCGGGGAAGTAGTCTGCGTGAAGAACAAGAAAACGACACAAAAATCAGAAGACGAACAAGAGAGCAAGGAGCAAGCAAAGGAGTGAGAAGAGGAAGGCGTCCTACCATCGATCAGATCCTCCACCCGCCCATAGCCTTTGCTCAGCGCTTGCCTTGCTTCGGCCCAGCCAGCCGCCTCGGTCTCAAACTCGACCTTAAGGGCGGCCTCGTTGTCATGTGCCTTCTTCAGAGCCGCCTGGTGGCTCTCCTTCTGGCCGACCAGCCTCTTGGCCAGGCGGTCGCGTTCCTGGGCCAAGGCGGCGATCTCGGCTCCCTTGGCGTGAAGAGCGGTCTGGGCCTCGCCTAGCTGCCCCCTCAAGTCGGCGTTAGCTCCTGCAAGCATGAAGAGAAAAGAAAAAAACAGTAAGGGAAAAGTCGTCTGGGAAGATCCAACCTGGCTGCTCAGCAGCTGGCCTGAATCTCGGGGACTACACCCAGTGGGTGCGCTGACGCGCCCCCACATGAGATAAAAGAAACCAAGTTCTTACTCCTGCTATTCGTCAGATCGGCGACCTTCTGGCTCAGCTCCTGGGCCTGGGAGTTGAAGGTGGCCACGCGAAGATTGTGGTGCTCCTGGAAATCAGATGGAGCGCGTATAAGAACAAGATTTCTATCAAAGCCTGCTAAGAAGTTTCAAGCCGCCTGCTCAGCAGCCGACTCGAAACTCGGGGACTACACCCAGTGGGTGCGCTGACGCGCCCCCACGGAAGAAATCAAAAGAGAAATCGATCAAAGCCAGAAGACTCACCCGGACGACCGCGCGCGTAGCGAGGAACTCCTGGGTGTATCGTTGCAGCAAGCCGGCCTGAGCCTGAAGCTGGCGTCGGACCTCCTGTGCCGCCCCGTTTAGCTCGGCCGTCCCGCCGTTAGGTGTCCACTCGGACGTATTGGCGCTGGCCGCCTCAAGGACCTGTGCCGTCAAGTTGGCGCCCGCAGACCTTTGCGGCTCCGGCTTCGACGACGCCTCTCCCACGCGCTGGCGGGGCACTGACTGCACCACGAGATCCGCCCCCGCCGCCGACTCGCCCCCGGCCGGCTGCCCAGGCGCCGCAGCAGGTCGGCCGCCTTGGCCCGCTCCAGTCGGCGCCGACTGTGGCGCCTCCCCCAGGATCGTCACGTCGTCCTCCATCCTCTCCATCACCGGCTGGTCGCGGTCGGGTTCCTCCGATGGAGGTATGGGGACGTCAGGAGCCACAGCGCGAAGGGGAATGATGAGCAGCAGAGGCTGATTGCACGAAGCCTCCGCCTCCCTCTCCGCGGCCGTGGCCTCCGCCTGGGCCTTGGCCGCCGCGTCGGCCTGCGCCTCGGCCGACTTCTCCACCGCCTCCTGGGCGGCCCTCCGCTCCGCCGCTTCCCGCTCCTCCCGAGCCTCCTGCTGTTTCGCTCTGTTGCCTCCATGAGGTCGGCGCTGGGTCCACTTCAGCGGGAGCTCAAGACCTCCCGTCGGGCGTGACTATGGAGGCGGCGTCAACCCGCCGAGGGAAAGCGGCGCCCTGTTCAACAAGCCAAGAAGACGGCTCAGATGAGCCTCAACTAAATAAGACAACCAAAATGCAAGACGCATGACACTTACTCCGAAACCGCTTATGGCTACTTCACCACCTTGCGGAAGCGGGCCGCCTTTGCTGCCGCCTCGTCTCGCTTGGTTGCCGCCACGGAGCTCTTGGGTTTCTTCGGCCGGCTGCCGAAGAGACCCCGCGCGGCCCGACGCTTCTCTGCGCCACCCCGAGCAGTTGGCGCGGCGGAAGGCCCCGCGCCATGGGGATCGGCCGCCGGCTGGCGGCGCAGGACGGCTTCGGCTTCGTCCTCCTCCGACCAGTCCTCAAAGCCGGCCGTAAGGTCGAGGCCGCCTGCCTCTATGCAGGTTGCAACTACGGCGTCGTCCATGGCGGCTGCCCCCAGATCCGGGTCGTCGGGATCGTCCACGACACGGTCGGCCGTGAACTGGCGCTCCGGCCCCACGGCCCCGGGCGCCGGTCGAAGAAGAGGGCTCTGCCCAAGGACAAAGCCGGTTAGTGAAGAGTCGGCTATCGAACACGGCAACAAAAGAAGAAGAGAATGAGGAAAAACTCATCACAGGCGGCGGGTTGGCCCGAGAATATGGCGCCTTGTGATACTGCCACTCCATGGTGAGTTTGCAGTTGGAGATATAGTTCACCATGTAAGATACCTCGTCGCGAGGCATCTCCCTGGGGCTCAGCCGGCATGGGTCGAAGCGGCCGCTCATTTGGCATATCATATGCGGCCGGCTCTGGAGGGGGAGCACCCGGCGCTCCACGAAGGCGGCCACCAAGTTGGCCCCCACCAAGCCCTCCGACTGGACCATCACCCAGAGCCGGGTGACGGCGGTGTTCTCGGCCAAGGTGAGCGACCGGGCTCGGAAGGACCAAGACACCGGCCTTGCAGGTGGCGGGCCAGCTACGTAAGCCGGCAGGTTGATGTAGTCGCCTTGTGCAGCGATGTTCTTCACGTAGAAGTACGACTGCTACCAAAGCTTCACCGACTGGATCAGCGGGATAGGCGGAAAAGGGTTGTTGTCGGTCGTCCTCCGCTTGGCGATGAAGGCGCCGCAGGGGGCGGGCACGCCCGCAGAGACAGTGCCGAGCTTGCACTGGAAGAACTCCCCCCAGAGCTCGAGGGTGGGGAGGACGCCAAGAAAACCTTCGCACAGAGTGACGAAGGCCGACAGCAGCATCACCGTGTTGGGGGTGATGTGATGCGGCTGAAGATGGTAGAAGTCGAGGAACGAGCGAAAGAACCCGCTCGCCGGTAGGCCGAGGCCGCGCAGGCAGTGCGAGCGGAAGATGACCCGCTCGCCCTCCTCCGGCGCTGGCGAAATCTCCGCCTCCGGCGCGAGGCGGGTCTTCACGAGGTCCGTGCTCGGCAACCGCCGCGTCCGGCGGAGCCAATCGATATGATCTTCGTGGACGTTGGAGCCGTCCCACGAGCTCGACAGCGCCATGAGAACGGCGTAAGGAAAGAGCCGCGGCGGCGGAAAGCTCGGCCACGCAACGAAGGAACCGCGGTGAGCCAAGAGTACTCGCGGCGGAACGGCGCGGTGGCGAGTGCGCTGCGGCGGCGGAGGAGTGAGGAAGAAAGTAGACAAAGGAGATGAGCGAGGGCGAGCGTGCGAGCCCCTGCCGCTCCCCCTCCTCCCCTTACTTATAGGCTCGGGCGGCGGAGCCGAGGAGGCGAGGCGTGGGGGAACGTGGGATTAACTGCGCCCACTCCCCCCACGACCCGTGATTATGGCGCCCTAAAGGCGTGCGGAAACCGCTGCATGGAAGACGTGCGGTCCACTTGGGCCGTAGAGAATCCGCGCGTGGGCCGAGGCGTAGACTTGCGGGCCCTAGCCTGCGGCGACGTCCCGTCGCGCGCGTGGGCTGGCAGGCTTTCCTGGCCACGCGGCACGCAAGGTGACGCGCAGTCAACGCGCACGCCGACTCGCGTTTCCCCCTTTTTAAACTATGGAGCTCCCCAAAGACGGTGCACCCGTTCAAGGCCGACTCCTAGCTGCCGGTTTCCCAGGATAGGAAGCTGATCGAGCTTCTCGTCCTCCCTTCAACCTCGAAGCCCAATCAGCTTCGGGGACTACTGTCGGAGCAAATGGCCACGGGTAGCCTAGCCGGCTCCCCCTGGGGCTTCTCAAAAAATTACAAGCCAATCAAGACATCCAACATCCAAGACGCTGGGCCGCCTTCCCCCCGGTCGGCTGTCATTCAGGCTGGCTGTCAGGGGGCGGCCTGGCCCCAAGACCCATAGGAGAAATGGCCGGCTTCCAAGGAGCCGGTTACCAGAGGGCCGACTCCGCGTAGCCGGTCGTGAGAAGGGCGACTCCAAGGAGCCGGCCACCCCGCTGACGGCCAAGGCCGCATCCTCAGAATCTGCACCCACATAACAGCGATGAGACGGGGCGTGGCTACAGTGAAGCATGCCACCCCCGCATCCCGGAGCGTGGCTACTGGCCAGACGGGCAGCCATCACCCGTCCGGCGCGGCACTGTTGCAATGCTGACTGTGACGTCACTCACGACAGGCTGTCTGTACTACCCGCAGGCGGCGGGTCCCTCCAGTCAGTGAGATGTCCGAAGGCGGTTCGGCCTCCCCCAGTCGGCCTGGGACATGGTCGGCTCCCCATAACCGGCTTGTTCCCTCCCTCGAAGGAAGCGCCTCATTAAGGAGACAAGACGAAGTGAGGCTACAGTGATCGCCGCCAAGGCGGCGGCACTGTAGCCACGCTTACCCCGACAAAGCCCTCATCATAAGGATTGAGGCAACAGTAACCAGCCCTCGACAAGGCCCTCGACGGTGGGGCCAACTTGTCGACCAGGAAGCTGGCAGCCGGCGAGACCCACCAAGTCGTCGGGCCCCAGCGGCCAGCGGAGAAGCCGGCGGATGAAGACACTGACGGCTAGGGCCCACACCTAGCAGGATTACCATTGTACCCCTGGGGGGTAGGCCTATATAAACCCCCCAGGGCACCCATGCAAAGGGTTGGACTCTGATTGTTTTAGACACCACATACATGGAAGAGAAGAGCTAGCCGTGCCCTTCTTCTTCCTCACCCCGAACAGCTCAAGGAGCCTGTTGTAGCCCTTGTTCATCTAGTGATCATGCGGAGACCCCGCAGAGCAGCAGTATGGGTGTTATCTCCACGGAGAGCCCTGAAGCTGGGTAAGATTCGCCGGCGTGCATGTCTTCGCCTCATCCCGTTTCCAGGCACCGGCGACGTCTTATTGGCTCCCACTATGATTAGCCACCCGTTGGCATATGTCGCACCTACCACCCGACACCTCAATCGAATAGCATGTTGTACAGTATTATAGTACTCCATGAACATGTTGAAAGTCAAATTACAACATAGTACTACCACCCGTTGACACACACGTTTTTTCTCGACTTTTATCGAGTGTTGTCCATGTCTCTTCCACACACGCACACACACTTGTTTCACTCACTCTTTATATTTCACACACACACTCTCTATCTCTCTAGTTAGGGACTCTCTCACGTCCATAAGCATATGGATGTTTTGAAAAGTCAAACCTTAGAAAAGTTTGACCAGGTATATGGGGAGAAAAACATTTACATCTGGAAAATCATTAGATTCATCACAACATGTACTTACTTCATACTACCATTTATCTTTGGTATTGTAGATATAAGTAAATTCTTTATAAACTTGGTCAAAGTTTCAAAAGTTTGACTTAAAAAAAATGTTGGAACTACATTATCGAACGGAGGGAGTAGCTCTCTCTCTCCGCTATCTCTCACGAGCCTCCCCTCTCGCACGAACACTCTATACCGACGGATTATACGCTCACTGTGTCAGCGTATAGCTTCATATACTGTTTAGTTGATCGGTCAACCAGTCCACATGCATTATACGCTCACGATGTTGCTCTCTGCCGCCGTCCGCGCTCCGCCTCGCGCCAACGCTGCACCGCGCCAGCTTCAGCTCCTGCTATCTTCCCCATATTAATGCCGCGCCCGCCCTTCTTCTCCCTCAACTCAAGCAGCTCGACCTCTTCGACGTTGTCATCCCGAAGAAGGCAATGGAGCACCTACTCCACAGTTGTACTACGCTCGAGTACCTTCGTCTTGAGCAGATCCACAGGTTCATTAGCCTCCACATCGCCTCGACGAATCTCCGATGGATTTATATGGCTTGCTGGCCCCGCAACAAGACATCAATTGGGAAGAGATCACTCCAGCTGTTCCACATTATGGTCATTGTGAATGCGCTTTCCTTGAGAGATTGCTTCTATCGGATCTAGAAGGTCCAACAAAAATCAGGGTCATTGATGCACCAAAATTGACAGCGTTGGTGCACTCGTCTGCCAAATTCTCCGAACTCTTTATTGGATCTGTAATCGTTCAGGTACAACACTCATCTTCTTCTCCATCTTCTTGAAATTCACATTTTTAAATTTCTTCTTGATCTATTTACAACCTTCTTCTAGAAAATGATTCCCACAAGCTTGACCCAGTCTATGCGCACAGTGAAGATCTTGGCAATATAATCTATCGGCCCCAATCTGGATCAAGTTGTTGGATTCCTTACATGCTTTCCGTGCACGGAGAAGCTACTCATCGAGGTGAAACTTCTTTCCTATTAGTAAACGGTAATCACAACGTAGCTCAAATTTTTCACAATTTTCCCAAATTACGATGACAAGTGTAGTGTTCAAAACTGCATCTACGCACTGCACCGAAAGAAATGTTTTTAGTATTTTTTCTCACGTGATCACCTGCATCGTTTTGTTGTTGTACTACTATAGTAGCCTAGGCTAGTCATAGTGGAAAGTAATTTAGACTACTCCAGTAACTCTATGGTTACCCTAAGAGAAAGTACGACCTCCATCCTGGTTTACTCTTCCTATTTTGTAGTATTTAAATTTGACCATAGATTTAACTGACAAAATGTTAATGCATGTCACTAAGAACTATATCGTTGGATTCATATTTGAACATAATTTGAAATGGTGTAATTTTTAGTGACATGCATTGGCATTTTCTTACATAAATATATGGTCAAAATTTTATACTAAATAAGAGGTAGTACAAAAGTGGGCTATAACAGCCTTCCACTATGTAGGCCAAAACACGTGACAAATTCACTTGTGATGCATTTGGCATCGACGCCCCTCCATTACTCACCTGGTGCCCCAATCTAGATCACCTGCTTTGCTCTGGTGCCAAATTAACTCACGCAATGAAAAATCACTTGCGTGGGAATGAGAGAGAGGACTGAGGCAATAAAAAACACTTGTTTGGGATAGTGAGAGGCTGGTGTAGTTGGTTTGATTGATTTGTTTATACCTGTGGGTCTGTGTGCACAGTGGTGCCAACTCTCTCACATCGCGAGAGTGGTGCCAAAATCTTTTGATATGACATCGATGCGTATTATGGCATCGGCCACATAGTGGAAGGCAACAAATGCCCAAGCTCTTCACGTACTCCTAGGTAAATGAGATGAAAGAGAAAGAGAGAGAGAGAGAGGGAGAGAGAGAGTGAAAAAATATCACTAGCCAGCCAACCTATCGTATGATAGAATGATATTTGTACCTCTTGATGACACGACAATCTTATACAGCCAGCTGCTCTAATATGTTATCTTCTTTGCAGATAAAAAAGACCCGAAAGTGAAAGATGTGCTGCACTATAACAATCTCATCGAATGCCTTGATCTCCATCTTGCAGAAATTGAATTGATCGACTACCGAGGCAGCACATCTGAAATTAAACTGGCCAGGTTCTTTGTTCGGGAGGCAAGTGTGCTCAAGGTAATGAGGTTTGGCGTTCTCTGGCGCAACAAGGAATGGCGTGCTGATCACCGCAAGAGTCTAAGCCTAAATGACAAAGTCTCCGCAGATGCTGAATTTGTTTCTAAAACATCAAGTGGCTAGAGACTCGCAAACTTATTTGCCCATCAGTGACTTGTCAGGGAGGTGGATTTTAGTTTGTACGATAATGCTGCATCCACCTAAAGCAACGAAAGTTCTTACGTAAACTTCCTAGTAATTCCCACTTCGTAGGTGCAACATTACTCCTAACATTTGTAATATCAGTTTGAAACTTGTAATATTGCTGTGTCCTATTCCCGCGTTTTCAAAATCCTGTGAATCAAACATGTCCTGAGTTGGTGATGATGTTGTGCCTGCCATCTTTCACCAATAGCCGTCGGATCTAGATCTGACGCATACAAACCAAACTTCTCCAGTTTTGCAAAAAGATGCCCGCACTTGTTCCCTATTTACAAACAACTCCTTGTCTCTCACAATCAGCCTTATCTCCTCCCCACCACATCTAGAAGGCCATGAAAAAATCTAGCGTGATGGCCATTGCCGGCGCCGTCCACCCCCCAATCTTGGTGTTCCGTGCAATGCACGGGCATCTACGCATGGGAAATTATGTCGAACATGACAAGTTGTAAGCAGGCTAGGTCTACATCCATGATGATAGAGACCGCAAACGATGAGGCTGACTATGGTCTGCCGAACATGGCGCCTATACTCAGGTGTCATCTCCGGCGTAGGGTCTTGTCACTTCACTGTGAGGAGCAGCACGTAATAATTTGACCAACGGGTAGTACAGTGCTACTACATTGGTAGTACGACTACTAAGTACTAGTACTAGCACCACTGTCTGGATTTAGTAGTACTACCACATCCATCTGGATTTAGTATTTGACTAGCAATATCTAGTAATGCATGTCACAAAAAATGTACTACTCCCTCTGTAAATAAATACATGGTGTATTGTTTTATTCCGATCGGCGAGGTAACTTAATGTCTTTTTGCTACTTAATAGGATTACATGCAATGAACTAACCACTGCATGTGATGTTTGGTAGTCTCAAGTCATTGAAAGGATGCACGGGCACGGAGGGGGACGCAGCTTCATTGACTTACTGCACCTGCCTTTGGGTGTATGACACGTGGGCCCAACGTTTGGCTGGCCAACCTGTCATACAGCCAAAGGCAAAAGTGAGAGGGGCGAGGAGTAGATGGCCAACACGCACGTGAATTCAATGCAGTCTGCACTTCTCATATAAAGGCTCCCGCCAGTCCAATCTACGAAATCCTACGCACCTACGCACCCAAGGGCAAGAGTGATCACTCCAATCGCAAGATCAGTTGACTAGAAGCTAGACCCATGGAGGCGATGAGCGCGAGCATCAGCCGGCTGTGCCAGATGGTCCACGATGCCGGCCTGCGGCCCGGCACCGAGGAACGTCTCCAGGTAGTGCTTGAGGCCGCCAGGGCGAGGGGCCGCTTGGACGACAGCTTCGTCTCATTGTTCGACGAGGTCCTCGTCGGCTTCCTCGACAAGTTCACCGTCACTAAGAAGCTCGCGGACGACCTTGACGTACGCCTCCAGCCCACGAGCCCAGGCTCTGTGATGCCTGCCACCCTCAACAGCCTCTATGGTGACAACCTCTTCGACACACTGGTGGCCATGCGACTGCCCGCTGTCGTGCCGGAGAATGTCCACCTCGAGGTCGCGCTTGCCACGCAGCGCCTGACGCAGCAAGACACCATCGACATAATCACCCACATCTATGCGCAAATGGTCCACAAGGACTACTACATGCAAGAGGAGGACGATAGGACGCTGGCCTTCTTGGACCGCAAGGCAAACTTGGACAACATTGTTCAGAAGCACGTTGAGCTTGCCGCCAACGCCACTGCTCCTCACACGTCGGTTGGTGACCCGGTGCACTAGGGCGTGAGGATGTCGTTGATGGATCCGTATGTATCTTTATCTTTCCGTCAAATCCATGTAGTAGTTTATGGTACTACTACTAATTATCTTACCTTTCACATCAACTTCATAATTTTCCTACGTACTCCATGCATGAACCGCGCCAGAACCAAACTTCTCATTACTCTAGGGAAATCGGTATTTCTATCTATCGATCGCGCCATGGAGCTGAACCAAATTTTACAAGTTACAAGTTCAAAAGGAAAAGCCTGCCGTGTTCGCATCGCACCCCCACACGGTTGGTCCGGCACGCCGCTCAAGGGGGAATGCGTGTTGTGTTGCATTTTCACTTACAAGTGGGACCACAGTTGAGAAAACCGACTATCGGCAAACCCCCACCCCGCCCACCGCGCGATGGCTGAGAAAATAAGAGGGACAAGAGATGGCTATAGCACAGACTCCAAGAAAATTGGTGTCGGATGGGACTCGTGTGGGTGGCGTGTGCTGTACGGCTAGACATGAATGCTAGTGATGGCCCATGCCACCCCACTATATCGAGGTGCTGGTTACGTAGAACAAATTTCCTAGAGTCCGTGCTCAGCCCTCCTCTATCTCTCTTCTCACCAGCCAGCAGACGCGCGGAGCCCATCGTCTGTTTGCTCATATGCGGTCCCACATGTCAGTGAAACCGCAAGAGGACCCACTGAACCTGCACATCTTTCACCTCGACGTGCTGGTGATGAAAAACAAATCCAATAAAGATATTCGGTGGCCGCTTTTGGAGTTACTCAATAGTAGTAAGATTCTATTTACAGTTTCACCCAAGATGCACATCACGTGGCTTCCACTACCACTCTATTTTCTTGCATGACACGACCTGGATGCTGGATGTCCCACGTGTCATCAAAAGGAGGAAGAACTCGACCAAATCTTTGGTTGTGCTCTCGGATTAGACTAGTTATGCTAACTTCAAATTTTATTGTGTACAATGGATGCAAGTTTTGGTATTGGGAAGAAGAGTACAATGATATATTGATAGAGCGCAATTTAGTAGATGTTCTAGCACTTTTAGCTAGCATAGAGGCTAGAGATGAGACTAGTGCACTTGTTGATAGAATAGAGGCTAGACACGTCTACTTATTTACACTTGAAGAAGAAAGAAGCACACAGTATCGAGCCTACGCAGATCAACAATGAATGCATCGAGAAGGCACTAATCCAACTTACATGAGCAGTTATGGAAGTTGGATATCTTCTAAAATGTATTCTTGTGGTTCTTGTTTTTCTAGTTAAAATTTTGGTGATGTATTTCCATGTACCAAAAAATCAATGATGAAAAAAAGATATGTGTTCGCAAAGAAAAATGTATGCGGCCGGGATGCGTCAGCGCGTTCGGCGCACGGCCACCGCATCCGAGAAATGGCCCGGACACAACCCCATTGCCCTACCCAAACAGACAGAATCCGGGCAAAACGGAGGTCCGTTTGGGGTCGTGCGTTGGAGTTGGCCTTACAAGTGGGACCGCAGTTGAGGAAACCGACTATCGGCAAACCCCCACCTTGACTGACGCCCGATGGCTGAGTTAGAGAAACGACGAGGTTGAAGAGATTGCTGTAGCACGGACTCCAAGAAATATGGTGTCAGATGGAAGTCGTCTTTGGTGGCGCAGCCGTACTCCTAGACGTGAATGCTTGTTCTGGCCCATGCCACCCTACTACTCCTACTACTACTCCTACTACTCCTTCGAGGATTCGAGGTGCTGGTTACGTACAGCAAACACATTAACATATGGCCCACCTCACACTGTGGCCAAATTTCCTGGAGTCTATGCTAGGTTAAAAAGTGTTCTTTGTGAGGATGGGTGGCTGGTCTGAAGTTTAAAACTTGTTGTATTACGTACGTAGACGTAGAGATGGTGCAGCATGTGAAGCTAGTACAAATAATGTACTATTGTTGATTGGCCTCATCTGATAACCTGTTACAATGCACGTACAATTATGTATTCGAAAATATTTTTTTGCCTCGTCGCAGCACCCACTCAAAGAAGCGACTCGAAAGCCATTCATAAATTCAGTAAGTTTACCACAGGCATATCATTTTATTACATACAACAGGTCATCAACCCACAACGGCAACGAGGATACATTACAAATACTAAAGTTTTCATCACACAACAAATAACAAGCAATGAAATGAACTTCAACTCAACCAATCCTCGGCGTTGGAAACACTTGCTTTGAACCACAAGCGATTTTGTGGGAAGAGCCAGCTACTGTCAATCTCGAGACCAACGCATGACTGATCATCCAGGCTGAAGCGGCCTACTATATCAAGACCAGGGTAGGGAACCACCACAATGTCTGATGTATAGATACAGTTGCTTCTCATAAATGGCAGTAACGTTGTGTCAACAGCGGTTGGATCGCCTTTCACCATCATTGGATAGTTTTGTCCAAGGAAGAGCGAGTTTGCTCCAAGACTATCAATACTGTACCAGGGAGAAGGTGTTGGCGCTAGAACACTAGTATCCATCCCGAATACCATGCAACGGGTGTTGGAATAGGTCCGAAGAGTGCGACCATGGGAGACAACACCTGCTCCCTCAGTAGTAACATCAACAGTGGGCTGTATACAGAGAAGAAGTGGTGATCCATTGGAATTAGTTGACAGCCGCCAGTGAGCATATGGACCCTGCTCATCCTCATGCTCGTGATCATCACCATCGTCATCTCCCCCTTGGTTATAAATTGTTTCAAGTATAGGTGGTGGAATGTTCACAGGACCTTGGAAACACAAGAAGAAGGTTAATTAGTAGAGAAGGGAAACTTGCTAACTCGCATGCATGTGATGAAACAATTATAATTATAGTGGAAGACAAACGTACCGAAACTACGAGGATCCCATGCAAAAACAGTGCCACGAGTGGTCGCAGCAAACACAAGACCCTTGTATTCAATTGCATCACAGTACACATCCATGTATAGAAACTGATTTTTGAGCAATATCCATCCAGTCGAACCACGAAGGACGGCAACAAACTTGTTGAAGATAGCAACAACTTGATAGTTCTTGTAGTTCCAAGAGCGGTTGGGAACTCGAGAAATTGCTATCTTCCGTAGACAACAGTCACCATGATCATATTTGAACGTACGTTGATCATCTGTGTGCTCAACCTCAGGGTACTCGGAGATTTTTGGAAGTGGAATCCGCTGACGAGTGTACACATTCACAAGTTCCCGCTCGCAATTGTACCCAATATAAACAACCCAATCTCCATTTGCGCCTGCCCAAGCCTTCCCCTCAAGCGATGGCATCTTAACATCATATGTATCATTATCAAGTGGCATCAACTTGCACAAGGCGAGGCTTCCCTCGTCCCCGCGCCAGTCAGCAGGGTCACGGTGAAGAAGATAGGGGAGATCAAACCGCTCCTGGACCCTTGGTTTCCTTGTGATGATGTTATTAGTTGAGTGGAGAATGTTCTTGAACAAACCTGCCATGCTAGCCGAGGTGATGACGTCGCACCGATCAATGAGTTCCCCCACCATGTCATCTTTCAGATTGGGGCAAGAATAATGGGGTCGTTTCCGGCTTGGTCCCTCCATGGAGAAGACGATAGAACAATGGCAGAAGGAAGGGTGAAGGCAAATGGAGGAGGGAGGAAGAGCGTGCGACAGCAGTTCCAAATCGAGAGGGAAAGGCGAAGACTCGATGGACGGTTGCCAGTTTGCCACGGTACACGAAGAGGCGCCCTGGCCTACACGTCCTTTCTAAAATTGTACAAAAGGACTCGCCATCGTCTCTGACATGTTGGAACGGGACCACATGTCAACGAAACATGGTGTGTAATTTCTCGTGCAAAATGCGATCTCGCCGCGTTGGCCCGAGGTGCCGCATTAGTTATCGACCTTTATTTTTTTACTCCCTCCGTCTAGGTGTATAAGTCATCTTAGGTTGTGCACCACGACCAAGGCGGAGGGGAAAACGGTAGAACTTAATGTCTTTTTGCTAATTAATAGCATTGCATGCAATGAAATAACCACTGCATGTCATCTTTGTTAGTCTCAAGTCATTAAAAGCATGCACGGCCCACATCTCTTACTGGTTGATACGTCATGAAACAAGAAACGAGGAGGGAGTTAATGTACCGTGCCTAAGTGTTTTGGGATTAAGTATTTCATTTTCATAAGGTGAATTACACACCTAGATGGAGGGAGTACTATAGAATGGTATAGGAACGTGAAGAGACTTGATTGATTTTATATCACTGAATAATATAAAATATTACGAGTGCAGACGCTCCACCCCGAGGTTTGTAGCTCCTTCTCGGTCGTCGGGAATCTATGTTCTTCCACTCTTTTGTTTAATACATGAGCTTTGTTCATCCTGTTGCCGACACGCGGGACATCTATATGCCTCCATTTTACAAAATCATACTATATGCCTCCATGACACGCTGGATATCTAGCATCAAGGTGGCGTCTCATGCAAGAAAATGGAGATATGCAGTGCGTAAGTGAGTCATGCACTTCGATGGCACCTAGTACTACGCAATATTTTTTCTCCTTGATGGGATGTGAATAGTGCACGTACTCAATGACAGAGAACGGGATGGTAGCCATGGACATGGTCGGCCCTTTTTGAAGAGAGTACTAATAAATAACTTTGATGTGTCCCGTAAACTCACAGAACGACGAGAAGCTTGCTTACTACGCCTTCTCCTCGCTAACGCTATGCGGCGTCTTGTGGCTCGCAGCACGAGGAGAAACTTTTGCTTACAAGCGGTGGACGTGCAACAGTTCATTTGGTGTCGATTGCCGTAAGTACTACAGTAGTACCATCATTACTCCTCGACATTCGAAGAGGAGAAGAGCATAGCTTAAGGTCACCTACTAAACTAGTACAAGATTACTATAGCCAAAGCTGGTCCACCTTTTTAGAGCATGGTTAATTAATATAGGCGGCTCTTGCAGCGGCACATCATTTAGAGCAAGTACTCTTCAGAGGAACAAAGGAAGTGAAACAAAAGTTGGAGTGGATGCTAGATTGCCAACTAAAACATGATTACATAGGAAAAAAATCGTATAGCATTCTATCCTATGAATCAAACGACCAATGTAGGAAAATTATAAAGGGGGTCTCTCCAACAGTGTTCCTTGGCTCACACCTAGCATCACGGTGGTCAAACTTGGAGTCATTCATCTGGTACACATGGATCCTCAGATCTGGACACAAGGTGACGCGAGCTCTCACTTCCTCTGGATGTTGAAGCGGCACGTCGGTGGAGGGCTAGCATACTCCAATATTAGGTTGGCTCTATGTGATGTGGCAACTTCATATACTAACCGGATTCTGGCTATACTACTATGGTACTCACACTCCAAGAAGTGACTCGAAACCTTTCATAAATTGAGTCTATGACATGCATTTGCAAATGTACCATTCATTACATACAACAAGTCATCAACACACAAGGACAACGAGGATACATGTTGGATTATAGATTATTTCCAACAAACCATTCTAGCAAATACTAAAGTTTTCATCACACAACAAATAACAAGCAATGAAATGAACTTCAACTCAACCAATCCTCGGCGTTGGAAACGCTTGCTTTGAACCATAGGTGCTCTGGGAAGGGCCAGCTATTGTCAATATCGAGATCAATGTAGGACTGATCATCCAGGATGAAGCGGCATATATCAGGACCAGGGTAGGGAACCACCGAAATGTCCAAGGTATATATACAGTTGCTTCTCATAAATGGTAGTAACGTTGTGTCAACAACAGCTGGATCGCCTTTCATCATCATTACATAGTTTGGACCAAGGAAGAGCGAGTTTTCTCCAAGACTATCAATATTGAACCAGGGAGAAGGTGTTGGCGCTAGCACACTAGTATCCATCCTGAATACCATGCAATGGGTGTTGGAATAGGTCCGGAGAGGGCGACCATGGGAGACATCACCTACTTCCTCAGTAGTAACAATCTAAGTGCACTGTATAGAGACAAGAAGAGGTGATCCATCGGAATTAGTTGCCAGGCGCCACTGAGTATATAAGTTCTGCTCCTCCTCATGCTCGTGATCATCAAAATCGTCATCTCCCCCTTGCTTATAAATTTTTTCAAGTATAGGTGGTGGAATGTTCACAGTACCTTGGAAACACAAGAAGAAGGTTAATTAGTAAAGGGAAACTTGCTAACCCGCATGCATGTGGATGAAACAATTATAATTACGGTGGAAGACAAACATACTAAAACTACGAGGATCCCATGGAAAACAGTGCCACGAGTGGTGGCAGCAAACACAAGATCCTCGTATTCAATTGCATCACAGTACTCATTCGTGTGCAGAAACTGATTTTTGAGCAATATGCATGGACGACGAACCGTGGAATGAGTAAGGATGGCAACAAGCTTGTCGAAGATAGAAACAACTTCATAGTTCTCGTAATTCCAAGAGCGGTTGGGAACTCGACAAATTGCTATCTTCAGTAGACGACAGTCACCATGGTCGTATTTGAACGTACGTAGATCATCTGTGTGCTCAACCTCAGGGCACTCTGAGATTTTTGGAAGTGGAATCCACTGAGGAGTGTACACATTCACAAGTTCCGACTCGCAATTGTACCCAATATAAACAACCCAATCTCCATTTGCGCCAGCCCAGGCCTTACCCTTAAGCGATGGCATTTTGACATCACACGTATATTATCAAGCGGCATCAACTTGCACAAGGCGAGGCCTCCGTCGTCCGCGCCCATGCGAATAGGCTTATAGCGAAGAAGATAAGGGAGATCAAACCGCTCGTGGACCCTTGGGTTCCTTGTAATGATGTTATTAGTTGAGTGGAGAATGGGCTTGAACGAACCTGCCATGCTAGTCGAGGTGATGACATCGCACCGATCAATGAGTTCCTCCGCCACGTCATCTTTCAGATCAGGGCAAGAATAACGGGGTCGTTTCCGGCTTGTTCCCTCCAAGGAGAAGACGATTGTCGGTGTCAAAACCGGCGGATCTCGGGTAGGGGGTCCCGAACTGTCCGTCTAGGCGGATGGTAACAGGAGACAAGGGACACAATGTTTTTACCCAGGTTCGGGCCCTCTTGATGGAGGTAAAACCCTACTCCTGCTTGATTAATATTGATGATATGGGTAGTACAAGAGTAGATCTACCACAAGATCAGAGAGGCTAAACCCTAGAAGCTAGCCTATGGTATGATTGTTGTTCGTCCTACGGACTAAAACCCTCCGGTTTATATAGGCACCGAATAGGGTTAGGGTTACATAGAGTCGGATACAATGGCAGGAGATCTACATATCCGTATCGCCAAGCTTGGCTTCCACGCAAAGGAAAGTCCCATCCGGACACGGGACGAAGTCTTCAATCTTGTATCTTCATAGTCCAGGAGTCCGCCAAGGCTATAGTCCGCTATCCGGACACCCCTAATCCAGGACTCCTCAAGAGTCTCCCCTAACCAGGCTTCAATGATGACGAGTCCGGCGCGCATATTGTCTTCGGCATTGCAAGGCGGGTTCCTCCTCCGAATAATTCATAGAAGATTTTGAACACAATGATAGTGTCCGGCTCTGCAAAACAAGTTCCACATTCCACCGTAGAGAGAATAATATTTACACAAGTTCAATCTGCTGACGTATTCCGTGGCGTGACATCACACCACGGCCAAGCCTTTATTCGAATCATTTTTACTATCCCACCTCAGCGCGTTTAGCGAGGCGGTTTCCTTGGCACGTCTTGTCAAAGCAGAGATCGTGTCCCCTTATTCCGGATTCTCATCAATACGGGCGTGGGTAACCCAATCGCGCCCGTTGGCACGCCTCCTTTATCGAAGGCGGGTCCCGAACGGTCACGGGGAGGGCTCCTGGTATTCAACCTCTTTATAAAGAGACCAAGGCCCTGCTCCTTTTTCTCAATCTCCATCGAATCCGCCCCTCGCTTTGAGTTCCAACACCCAAAGCTCCAGATTCAGGCGGACCTTCGATGACGCGTTAGGCTCGACCTCCAAGGCGGTGGATGCCTTCCTCCGTCACGGAAGAAGACGCCCTAAAGCTAAGAGATGCTGGTATCTAACCGGGCGAAATCCCGCATAGGCTGCCTGCTCAAGGAAGGTTATTCCACTCCCAAGCCCGGTGAAAGCGTGGTGTTCAAGGCCTCACTTCCTTCGGGGGCTAGGCTTCCCGACGGACCCCTTCGTGAGGGGGCTCATGTTTTATTACGGGCTTGAATTTCACGACTTGGATCCGGAGTCCAACCTCCACATCTCATCATTCATCGTCGTGTGTGAAGCCTTCCTCCGCGCTACCCCTCACTTCGGATTGTGGCTCAAGACCTTCAAGGTGGAGCCGAAGATGATCAGGGGCAACAGGCAGAGTGCAGAGGGGCTGTTATAAGCAAGAATGCTGACGCTCCATGGCCCGAGGGCTCTTTTCAAGAGGAGCTCAGCCTATGGCAACAAGAGTGGTTTTACATCACAGCTCCCAGGGGCACCAATTGGGTGGCACCACCTGCCATTCGCTCGGGTCCTCCACCACGGCTGGCGTCGTGGGTCAATAAAGGGATTGACTGGGGGCCGTCCAAGGACGTGCCCTTGTTGCAGGTCCGTACTCGAGACCTCCTAGAGAGAGATCAATCTGGTCGTAGTAACGCAGGACATGCTGATTCGTCGCGTCCTGCCCTGCAAACGTCGCCCTCTCCGCCTGTGGGAGTTCAATCCGGAGGGACCACGAGCTCTCCAGCATTTTATGGGCGCAACGCCTGTGGAGATGTACAAACTGTTCTTCGGATCACAAGCAATGTGTCTGGACTTGACCGAGGACGCAGGTCTGAGCTGCAACCGCCCGGATACTCAAGTAAGTAGTCCCATACCCGGACACGCTATCCGTATATTTATCATAAACTTGCCCTTAAAAGAGTTGTCCCTTGAACAGGAGTGGATAGCGAAAGCAAAACTGATCAGGTGTCCGGCCCCCCTCCCTGAGACCACGACGGATCCCGTGTTAAACAAGATGCTGGAGGCTGCTCCTTTGGAAGAAGGCGAAGGGGGGAACAAGGAAGCTACTGACTCCGCAAAGGAGGTTATCGAGCAAGGAGGGATCGAGAATCCCTCCATCCAAGGGGAGAAGAGGACCGCCTCTAAAGATCCGGAGACCAAGGCCTCGAAGCGCGGGAAGAAATGCTCGCCAGAGGGTCCTGCGCCGGAAGATGCCCCGGCCGCATTATTTCCCCAAGGAGATCAGCCCTCCAGCGAGACGTAAGTAGAAAGGGGAGTTTTTCCTAAAATAAGATACATCCCTGTTTTATCTCTGAAGATGACCGAAACTTTACCTTGTAGTTCAGATCTCAGCCCTTCTCAGCAAAGCTCGTCTTCGTGGGATCTTCGTCCGAAGATGATGGAGAGCGGAACGCCTCCCCCTGTCGTACCGCCTAGTGAGGCGGACGATCCCGAGGTGTCGTCGCGGAGGGTTTCCCCGAATCCGGCAGGGGTGGAGGGCGGTCGTAGGGCCCCCCAGAGCCCTCCGTGTCCGGCCTTCAAAAAAGGCCATCAGACGAGTCCGACACATCCTGGTACGCGGTCGGAGGAGTTGAAGGGTCTGCTCGGGCGAGTGTCTATCTCAGAGGATCACCGTGCATTGATGGGTATGGTGATTGAAAAGATTTCGTCCGCGGAAAGCGGGTTGTACGAGGCCGCCAGAAGTTTACTGACAGGTTTTGAGGTACATTCAATGATGTACCTTTTGACGGTTCCACATATATAAGATGCGTCCTGTGTAGATAGTAGCCCCTGAGACTCGGTGCGTTTGTCAAAAATGACAGCGTGCCGAGGATCATAATCCCAGGTTATTATATGTCGCCCTTCATATGTAGGTGGCGGAGCGTCCGGTGGCTAGCCGGACTGATGATTTTGCCGAACTAAAGCGGCAACTTGACGCGGCGGATGCCAACATCGCGCTTGTCAATAAGCGGCTTGACGAGTCACAAGGTATGCGATTTCTCCGCGGACACCTGGTAAGGGAGCTTGATGCCCGTGCCTTACAACATGTATGCTTGATGCAGATGGTGCCGCTGCCATGGAGAACCTTCGGGCGGAGCTTGCCCGAGCCAAGGAGCAGGCCAGAAAAATTGATGCGGTTTCCTTAAAGGCGGCCGAAGAGCTAAAAGCCGAACAAGCTACTCACTGCCGAAGCAAAAAGGAAATGGCCGAAATGGCCGTGAAGTTGAAGAATGCTACCGACCGCTGCGAGCTTCTTGAAAAAGAAGGTCGAGCGGAGCAAGAGAACCTGAAGAAGGCCACCACCGAGGCCAAGGATGCTCGCTCTGCGATGAGAGCTATGAAGGAGGATCTACGTCAGGCCGTAGATATCATGGCTGGAAAGCCTTTTCTGCTGCGGAGGAAGTTCACGGATCCTAAATAAGCTCAGTTGGACCGGCTGTGGAGTAGTGAGGATGCTTATCTGGACTTGGCGGTGAGTGCCGCGAACGCGGCCGAACACTTCGGAGATCAAAAGGATCACGAGATGGAAGAGCTTTTTTGGTCGCAGTTCCGTAGTCCAGAGCGTCCACTTCCATTAACCGATCGTTTGGCCGAATGAGCGGAGCTGAATAGGTTGTCCGGACTTGCCATGAAGAATGTCGTGACTCATTTGTGGCCGAAAAGGCCCGAGCCGAAGAGTTATTTGGCTTAGTGCAACAGTTCCTTGGTGCGGTGCCGCATATCAAAGCAATGAGGTCACAAGATGCATAGAGGGTGCACGGATGGCTCTTGCCCGTGTCAAGACATACCGGGCGGAGATGAAGGCCACCGATGTTGCATCCCAAGATTCGGACGGAAGCCAGTACCGCCGAGCACTATTTTCAGGAAGTTCTGCAGGGCGCTCGCTTAATAGAGACGCAGTGCTCGAAGGATATTATGTTCGAATAACATGTATTATTGTGAAACAATGTTTCGATGGAATATAAAAGCTTTTTTATACTTGTGCTTCAAGAATTAAAAATACCTCATGTGCGGCCGTTAATGTATATGTTTATATAACCTGAAAGATGGCAGTCCTTGGCTTCAGCCCCCACGCATACAATGCGGGGGTGTTTGCAGAAAACGCATTTTCACACTTGATCCAACGTCTTGGTCCTACAAAGGAGGTGATAGCGCAACAAACTAGGAAACCAGACTATAATGCTTTATCACTTTCACTTAGCCATAGGAGTTCGAAAGTGGGGCTACTATATAGCCCCTAGGGGCACCGCGCTCACCCGAATTCGGGGCGCGTATGTGCCTGGCCGGGAAACGTCCCTTTGTTAATGCGGAGGAATTCTAAAGATTCCAGCGGGTCATCGAGTGGTTGACCAGTCTAGCGCTATATCATGACAGTCAGTTTTCGGCTTTCTCTACTGAGGTGCTCGCCTGGCCGAACCGGGGCACAATCACAGTAGTTATCCTGGTGCCGTGTTAGCCGATAGAACGGAACATAAGGCAGCAAAACACAGGAGCCGGGCAAACCCAACATTTGACCAAAGACATGATTCGGAGCTGATGCATATAAGGCCTAAGTCGAGACGCCGAACACTCCCTAAGGTATTCGGTCTTTTATGAAAACGGGTCGAACAATCGCCCTTGGTAAAAAGCCCCGTGTCCGTGTACGCGAAATTCTGACGTGGCCTATGCCAAAACGCCAGCCTCCTCCTCGGTCATAGCAAGAAACCGGGGGATGTGTATCAATAAGAGACAGTGAAAAAGGTTTACGCAGGGTCTTCATCTGAAAAGAATCCTTGCAACGGGTCCTTACTGCACGTCTGCGCCTGTGTCTCTGTTGTACCGTATCCTGGACGGGTGTAGCATGGTGTTCCTCTGTAAAAGAGAGGAACTTAGTTCAAAAAGAGCGTGCGAAAATGTACGTTATATTAAATAAACAAAGTACAATTCAAAAAATGAATAACATTGAGCTTTATTGTCTCTTGTTGTGGATGCGCGGAGTCCCTTGTACGTTTACGCCGGACTCGTCCAACCGTGTCTGGGGTCTGAACGACCTGTCTAAGTGCTTGTATTGGTGAAGCCGGTTTATAGTGGGGCTGTCAAGGCATCCGCACAATTTTCCGGACTCGAGGGACCCTCGGTGTTTCCCTTTAATGAGATGATGCCGCGTGGACCGGGCATTTTGAGTGTAAGAGATGCATAAGGCGGTATTGCGTTAAAGCGGGCGAAAGCTTCATGTCCCAATAGTGCTTGATAGCTACTTGTAAATGGGGCGATGTGGAAGGTTAACTTTTTGCGGCGGAAGTTGTCGGGCGAGCCAAAAACAACTTCTAGCAGTAGAGAGCCCGTACAATGGGCACATGGGCCTGGCATTACCCCTTGAAAGGAAGTGTTGCTATGGCGAAATTTGGTGGGGTCTATTCCCATTTTTGCGGATTGTGTCCTGATATAGCAGGTTTAGATCACTGCCGCCGTCCTTTAGGACTTGAGTAAATTGGAGTCCGCCAATTATCGGATCTAATATCAAGGCAGTCCAACCTGCATTCCGTATACTTCTAGAGTAATCCCGATGGTCGAAGGTGATTGGTTTTAACAACCGGTGGCGGGACTCCTCCGGATAGGCCGTATGGCTGCACCTCTATGGGCGCCGCTCTATTTTTCCCTTTTGTCATGTGAAGTGAGTTCACTGTTTTGATTTCTTGTGGGAAATTGTTTTGTTTTCCGGTGCTCTGCTTTTGGGGTTCGGCCATCGTCTTCGCTTGGTGTGTCGAGCCCCTTGTGTTCGGCATTGAGTTTGCCGGACTGCTTGAAGACCCAACAATCTCTGTGGGTGTGGTTTGCAGGCTTCCCGGGAGTACTGTGGATTTGGCATATCTTGTCCAAGATTTTGTTCAAGTTAGATAGCTTGTCCCTGTTATCCTTAAGGGGAAGCTTTTTATGATTCTGCCGAGAGCTTTTGAATCCGGCGTTGACTTCCGTGCTCTTCGGGTTGTTTCCCTTGGTCTGACGCTGGTCCTTGCTGCGTCGTGGTTTCCCGTTTCCATCCCTGACTTCGGATGTACTTGGGTCACTGGTGCTGCATCTTGCTAACCAGCTATCCTCTCCCGCGCAAAACCGGGTCATGAGGCTTGTTGATGCGGCAATTGTTCTTGGCTTTTCTTGGCCGAGGTGTCTGGCGAGCCATTCGTCTCGGACGTTGTGTTTGAAAGCTGCTAAGGCTTCGGCGTCCGGACAGTCGACTATTTGGTTCTTTTTAGTAAGGAATATGTTCCAAAATTTTCGGGCTGACTCTCTGGGTTGTTGAGATATGTGACTTAAATCGTGGGCATCCGGAGGTCGGACATAGGTCCCTTGAAAATTTACCCGAAAGGCATCCTTGAGCTCCTCCCAACTTCCAATGGTGTTTTCAGGAAGGCTTTTAAGCCAGTGCCGGGCTGGCCCTTTGAACTTGAGGGGTAAGTATTTTATGGCATGGATATCATCTCCTCTAGCCATGTGTATATGGAGGATGTAATCCTCAATCCAGACTCCAGGGTCTGTTGTTCCGTCGTATGCCTCTATGTTTACGGGTTTGAATCACCGGGAATTCATGATCCAAAGCACCTCATCGGTGAAACATAGGGGTGCGGCACCCTATATCTAGGTGTACCGTGATGTTCGGATACTTGATGTGTTGCATTGCTTATCGGAGCTTGCTTTCTTGGCCCGTAGATAGATCTAATCGGGCCATCTTTTGATGCGAATCTCAGCGGATCGCGTGCCGGCTTGTGTGCGGCGCTGTTTGCCGCTCTCTGTTTGCCATGTGGTCGTCCATCCGACCGGGTGGCCTCTTTGTTTTTTGATTGCGGGGGCTCTACGGCCTCCTCATCAAATTTAGGTAGTAGTTTTCGCCTGGGTTAGCTCTTCGTTCGGCGAATGTCGTCGTATTTGTCTGCGGTGTTGAGTACTTTGCTCCATCTGATTCTAAGTGCATCTTCCGCTGTTTTGAGCTTCCGCTTCTGCTTTTTCAGGCTACGCGCAGTGGCGACGAGCCTTTTGTGGAGGTTCTTCTGCTCCAGCAACTTGTCCGGCGTGAGATCGTCTGAACTGTTAACTTCATTGGGGACGGGTTGTTTCTCCAGATTGTCCTGTTCGGACGGTTGCTCGATAGCATGTTCATCGTCCGCCGGTTCACCCTACTCTATGGCTGGGTCTATATGGCTGTTGTCTTTGTCGAGGCGGGACTTTGAGCGGCGCTTACGTCGCCGCTTTTGATCGCCGAGGAGCGATCATTCATAGCGTCCCGTTGTTCCTCGTCGTCGCTTCCTTTAGGTGTGTCCACCATGTATACATCGTGAGATGAGGTGGTTCTCCAGTGCCCTATAGGCGCTGGTTCATGCTCCTCCCCTACATCGTCGTCCATACCGTCGATGTCTTCAGAGTCAAAGTCGATCATGTCAGTTAAATCATCGACAGTGGCTACGTAATGGGTGGTGGGTGGGCTTTGAATTTCTTCGTCGTCCGCATCCCAACCTTCATGACCATGATCCGGCCAGGGCTCTCCTAATAAAGAGAGAGACTTTATTGAATTCAGGCTGTCGCCAAAGGGTGAGTGCTGAAAGATGTCCGCGGCAGTGAATTCCATGATCGGCGCCCAATCGGATTCGATTGGCGGGGGCGCGGAAGGCTCGGAGTCCGGAGAGGAGTCCGGCGCCTTGGAGTCACGAAGCCAAAGCGACGGGTAGGTGTTCGGCTCAATCGCCGCAGAGATTGCAGCCCCCGAGGCGGCGGCCAGCCACCCGTCCTCGATCAGCGCGGTCGGCTCCGAGCTAAAGGTTGGAGCGGACTCTGGTGCGGCCTCTAGGACACTGTTCGGCGGCAGAGCTAGATCATGCCCATCGTGACAGTGCGGCGTGCTTGGCTGTGGCTCGAACCCGTCGAAGATCAAGTCTCCGCGGACGTCAGCCGTGTAGTTCAAACTTCCAAATCTGACCTGATGGCCAGGAGCGTAGCTTTCAATCTGCTCCAGATGGCCAAGCGAATTGGCCCGCAGTGCAAAGCCGCCAAATACGAAGATCTGTTTGGGGAGAAAAGTCTCGCCCTGGAGCGCATCGTTGTTGATGATCGGAGGATCCATCGGGCCTAAAGATGACGACACAGAGGAACTCTCAATGAAAGCACCAATGTCGGTGTCAAAACCGGCGGATCTCGGGTAGGGGGTCCTCAACTGTGCGTCTAGGCGGATGGTAACAGGAGACAAGGGACACAATGTTTTTACCCAGGTTCGGGCCCTCTCGATGGAGGTAAAACCCTACTCCTGCTTGATTAATATTGATGATATGGGTAGTACAAGAGTAGATCTACCACGAGATCAAAGAGGCTAAACCCTAGAAGCTAGCCGATGGTATGATTGTTGTTCGTCCTACGGACTAAAACCCTCTGGTTTATATAGGCACCGAATAGGGTTAGGGTTACATAGAGTCGGTTACAATGGTAGGAGATCTACATATCCGTATCACCAAGCTTGCCTTCCACGCCAAGGAAAGTCCCATCCGGACACGGGACGAAGTCTTCAATCTTGTATCTTCATAGTCCAGGAGTCCAGCCAAAGGCTATAGTCCGGCTATCCGGACACCCCCTAATCCAGGACTCCCTGAATGATCGAACAATGACAGAAGGAAGGGTGAAGGCAAATGGAGGAGGAAGGAAGAGCGTGCGACAGCAGTTCCAAATCTGGAGGGAAAGGCGAAGAGTCGGTGGACAGTTGCCAGTTTGCCATTGTACAAAAGTACTCACCATCGTCTCACTGACATGTTGGAACGGGACCAAATGTGAACGAGACATGGTGTGTAATTTCTCGTGCAAAATGCGATCTGGCCGCGTTGGCCCGAGGTGCCGCATTAGTTATCGACCTTTATTTTTTTAATGACGCGCCGTTCAGTTTTGAAGCACGACTAACTGGTACTGCTTGTAGAGAAAATATAAACTACTCTACCACTACTCCACCTCTAGTACTAGTAGTATAAAAAAGATATATAGGCTGGAGCTTCAGAGCTTTCTTGCTAAGGGCTACCCACTTGCTTCTCACACTATCACCCTCTCTCCAGATCTAAAAAAGATGGCCTCTCTCTCCCTCCTCACCAGTGGTCACAGATCCACCGGGGAAGAAAAGGACGTGCAGTGTTGACACACTCGTCGTCAGCGAGCGAGGTCACGCACTGACGACAAGGCCGTCCTCTCAGACCTAGCGCCCGCACGGGATGGCCTCCGTCCCCAAGCTCGCTGCCGTAGTGCGTGCGGAGGACGACGACCACGAGCGAAGCCACTTCCCGCCGACCCTCAGGTATGCTACCTCTTTTCGAACCATACCCTTGTTCTATTGCCCCATCTAGCACGTCGCTGCACAGTGGCGAAGACAGCACCCTACGAGCTGGGGCTGTTGCCCGGGCTCCCATGGTGCAACTCCATGAAGCTCTAGTATAGAAAATTGGGTGAAGTAGAATTTTGTTTGGGAAAAAACAAATTAATTTGGGAGCACTTAGATCTTGCCCAGGCTCTAAACTTGAGCTGGCTCCGCCACTGTCGCTGCATGTGGATATTTTTCCACTCCACCATCTTCCCAGTTTCCTGTCCTCTACTCTGCTGGTCATGCAGACAAAAACCTTAATTTGCACTATTAAAGGAAACCCTACTTCATGCAGACTAATCCATGTCTGGGTTGAATAAGGAAAGGAAGGGAGACTGTATTGTCCAAGAGAGTAGGAATCGAACCCGCATCTAGGTTGATGTGACACTCCAAAAAAATTTATTTGGTTTTTAACAAACCCTTTATTTGATTTGAAGGAGGCCATTTAAAATCTTTCCAAAAGCCCCTCCTTCTCAAATAATTTCTCCTATGAAAAGTATTTTGTTTTTGTGTCTTCCTCAACCTTGGTGTTTGGTTTTAAAAACTTTCCTTCTGATGTTAACTCATCACAATAAATTTTTGGAAATTAAATTTTTTATTAAAAAGAAATCCTATGGGTTTTGGGGCTATTCTTTTGTTTTGGAACCACCCATTGTTTTACCATGCCTCATATCAAAATTTCTCCCAAAACCCCTCCCTCCACTTTGGGCCAAGCCAAATATTCTATTCCAACAAGTACAACCCATTTTTGAATTTTATTTCATTTATTTTGTCCCCAAAAATAATTCTGTCTTTTATTTTGGGCCTAGGTGATTTACAAAGGAAGTATCTGATTTTCTTTGAGTTGTGATCTCAAACCAACTACTCTGGCTAGTCCCTAGCACCCCCAACCTAGATCCATCAAGATCCACTCTTCCACACATCAAAATTTTCAAGTTTCAACATCGCAAGTTTGGACCAGATTTGGCAAATTTGGTGAAATTCATATTTTCTCTTCTCCAAAAATTCTGGGATAAATCAAGCAGCCCCCAGGTGCATTGAGAGGCCACCTCACCAAAGGTCAGCTCTAGATAAATTTCCCACATGCCAAAATCATTTCATCGAACACCTGGCATGCACTGTTGTTGTTCATGTTCAGAGTCCAGGTTTCGGCCGACCGCCGTTGTCGCTTTCTTGAGACACGGCGGCCGATCTCACCAAATACCACGGGAGCCATGCGCACTGCTTCTTCTTCTTATCCGGAGCGCCGCATAGTCCTTTGGACGGACACCATCGTCGGTGGTGACGTGTCCCACCGACGCCGGCAGCTTCTGCGGTGGCAGAGCCACCCGTGGCGGCCAACAGGGATCAACTCCAGCTTTCGGCACCGTCCAGCACCGCCCAAGCCACCTGAGGCCTTCGTGTGGCCGTCTGCTTGCCTGCGCACGCTGCGGCACTATCGCCGTGGCCTGAGCAGCGCAGAGCATGCTCCTTGCCACCGACGAGCTCCGTGCACCGTTCCGTTCGGAACTTGGAGTATCAACCAAGGCAGGCCAAGCTTAGCACCTAAACCGAACCAGTAGGCCCCCACGGTGATGCCTAGCCCCCTAAACCACCTGACCAACCGCTGCATCGCCGTAATCGCCGCCGGAGTTATTCCGTTCGTGGCCACCGCCTCGGATAAGCTATAAAAGGAGCCCCCGAGCTTGTTCTCGACCCTGCACCACAACTCCACCTCACCAGAGCCCCGTCAAGCCACCAGGAGGACCCCGAGGAGGTCTCCTCCCCCGACTCCGGCCGCCCTGATCCGCCTCGGGCTCCGGCTCGATTCACGCAGGTGAGGCCACCCCCGCCTCCCAAACTGCGTCAGGAGCCCTCTGGTGCACCCAGTACTCTAACCCGAGCCTCAATTCAAACCTTGCAGCCCTCCCCGACGAAATCCAACAACACCCGAACCACCGTACGCCGGAGTTGAGGCCGCCGTCGACGTGGTGCTCGCCGACGACCAACTCCACCACCCAGAGGTGCGGAAGGACCCAAGGAACCCGTAGGTACCCTCCTTTCTCCCTACCTCGTCATGAGTCACGGGCGACCACCGCAGCCTCCGGCGCCGGTGACTGCTTTCAGAGTTTAAACCCGACGGTGGGACCCCCGTCAGCTTTTTCTTCTTTTTGAAACATTTTCTAAAAACGCCTTCGGGCAGGATACGTTTCCCTTTGGAGTTGGCGGGTTTTTAATCGAATTGTTTTCTGTTTTTATAAGCTAGCCCCTGGAAAGTTTCTGTTTCATTACAGGCAAGTCCCTGGACTAAAACTTTAATAACTTCTAAACAGAAAATGATTTTTGATTGATTCTTTTTTTGTCACCTCTAGTTTTCTGTCTAGTTTTTTATCATATTTATTTGAAAATTATTTGGAACACTTTTTTGTGCACACATGGTATTTACGATAGTACGTATTTTTCTTTATACCGTAGATACCGGAGGAGGTGACGGAACCGCGAACTTCACCGAGCTAGACTCCGACTACTCCGAACCAGGCAAGCATGTTTGAACCTTTGATATGATAAGTGGTTTGCATGTTTGCATTGAGTAGTAAGTTCATGGCATGATCATATGCATAGCAGTAAGGGTTATTCGATGAGAGTTTACATGATCATATGGTGTCATGATAGGTGGTAATATGGTATTGTTGTAGCATGCCAGTCTTACACCAAACCATTTTAACTCCAGTGTCAATGTGAGTCAAGTCACGTTACCATCCGTTCCTTTCCTCGTACTACCACATGTTTTCTGCAAAGAATATGGTTTAGTAAGTTGCAAACCTCTTTCCTGGTACACACCAAGCAGAGGGGCCGGGATGAGGGTTCCATGGCTCGATTAAAGCCCGTCATCCGTCAGGGAGCATGGGTGTTTCGTTGGGACCGAGAGGGGGCACCCTTAGAGCGCCATGAGATAAATTTGATCCCATGCTATTCGAGGTTGTGACCTCCCCGTCTTAGAGTTTTTCTTGAACGTTGCCTTGGGTGATTCCTAGCAGCGGACTGTGGAATTGGGTGTGTACTGGTTAGATGAGTTTCTTCTAAAATACCGTAAACGGAACTAGACCCTTGCGACTACTGAAATCCGTTGGCTGTGGTTTAATAGTACAAACTCTGCAGAGTCAAACTCATTCAAGTAACCGTATCTATGGTCAATGTCTGTGTTCAGCTTGTCCTGTCAGTCTCAATGTCAGTCTCCTTGACAAAATCTCCGGTGAACAGACATGAGTGGTAAACTTAGCTACATGATTAATCATGTGGATGGACTAACCCGTTTATTATTATGTGCTGAGTATCTTTCCTTGGAATGGTCTATACTGCTTGAATACGAATATGCAATATAAGCCCTTTATGTGATGTCGCTCAGACGTCCGACTGTGGCACTCTTGTTATTTATTTTCAATATAAGCCCTTTATGTGATGTCGCTCAGACGTCCGACTGTGGCACTCTTGTTATCTACTTTCAATATAAGCCCTGTATGTGATGTCGCTCAGACGTCCGACTGTGGCACTCTTGTTATTTACTTTCGATATAAGCCCTTTATGTGATGTCGCTTTGACGTCCGACTGTGGCACGCACTGTCATTTATCTTTCCAATATAAGCCCTTTACGTGGTGTCACTTAGACGCCCGACTGCGGCATGTTAATTTATGTGTTCACATTTCGAGGCATCACTTCAGACACTCAATCGGTTTTCAGTTATTTTGTTGGGATTTCGGGAGGATTACCGCCTGACTTCCTTTTATTTACATGCCGTGCAAGCTATTCACTTGAGTGTGCATTGCCAATTGCTCATGATGCATCATGCTTACATTTGTTATATCTTGTGTCTGAACTATCTTGCGAGTACATTCAAAGTACTCACCTGGCTTGTTGATTTGGCCAGATGTTGACGAAGGCGATCTTATGGATGAAGAGTTCGATAGCGAGTCCGACGGAGTCCCAGACAGTCCCGTGCGATCCTGGAATTTATCACTTGTACCATATCAGCTTTCGCTACCCGAATAAACCATTGAGACTCACTCCAACGCTCGATGAGCTGCAAGAGTAGGAGTTAGTGTCACTCACTTCACTGTGACATATCCACCACAACTTATAAATACGAGTCAGTAGTATGCCACCACACCCTTGTGCCATATCCGCCTTTATGTATATTATTGGCGTGCTTGTAATAAATTGTTGAGCAACCTCAGCTCAACCCTGTAATATATTTAGTACTTCTGGATTTCTGTATCAAGAATTTGTCTACCAGTAAGGAGGACTCTCCTATACTGGGAATAAAAGGATTGGTTTCTCAATAAGTATTTTCTTGAAAACCCGGTCGTGACAAACTTGGTACCAGAGCCAGGCTGACTGTAGGAAGCCACTAGGTGCGATCGCTAATCGGTTAATAGCATCTTAGTGCGATTTTGGCATTTTTTCAAAATGTAGCAATTTTCTGTTAGTCATCATAAATTTATGATCTGACTATTCGGAATTTTTGTCTACTTTTGTAGATGGCTAGCAGCGACTGTGAGTCAGAGGTGTTCGCCATTGTACCTGAGGGATTTATCAAGATCCTCACCTACATTGTCAAAGTCGCGATTGGGCCATCGGTTCGCCCAGTGCTCACACTCTACCAGCACAAGATCAGTGACAGTCTGTCTATGCACCAGGCCACGGTGCAATTCAAGGGAGGGCGTTCAGAGTCACGCCAATTCCGATTTGTTGGCAGGGCCATGCCTACGGAGAGGCATGCCATGCAGATGGCTGCCCGTGAGGCGATAGCTCGTCTCCGGGATGTTCTTCCGTCGATGAAGACTCGTCGCTACCGCTACCTTCCATGCCACGTGCCATACACTTGTCACTATGCATTCGCTTGCCCCAGGGGAGAGCGAGATGAGGCTATTGAGATGCTTGTTGAATACCTCCAGGCACTTGAGGCAGCTTTCGATAACCTTGTGGACGACCATGTGGCTGCCTGTATGGACTCGATCCATGGTCATGTGCCGCCAACAGAGGGGAGCTCCTCCACACAACACCACCACCGACCTTCATCTGCGTCCTCAAAGATCTTATTCACGTGCCATCCTCGCCACCGCCGTCGCCTGCCTACCACCGAGGAGTTCGACCAAGTCATCGCTACCACTCCAGTCCGTGTTGCACCACCTATTGCGCCCACTCCAGTCCGCACGGGCACCACCTATTGCGCCCGCCCCATCCGTGTTGCACCGCCTCGCGCCGCCTCCAACTTCTCAGCAAGCAGCACTACACGCCTGAGCCTATTAGTGAGGAGGAGGTTGAGTCCCCAAAGATCACTGGGCCTCACCCTCAGCAGGCCAAGGGAAATCCTTACCATCTCCGACTGAGTGCGCCTAGCAGCCCTGTGTTGTGCCAGCTTGTATGATATGTTTATATGTATATAGGTTGTGAGAAGTAGTTTGCATGCGCATCATGTAGGAACTGGGAGAAGTGCACTAGCCTAAATAACATGTCAGGAATGTGTCCGCACATCCTGAGTGATGTATTGTATAATTACTGCTTGCGTGTAAGATATGTATTGAGCGGTCCTTCTCCATGCGCAATCAAATATTTTCTTGAAAAATCTTGGAGTGATTAAAAAAATTCGCCTTTGAGTATTTATTTATGTTTGCGGCTCAATTTCTTTTTCTTATGAATTTTTTCCAAAATATGTCCCCGGAGTGGAAAATGTCTCGTCCTTGGACTCGTTCCATGCCAAATCCGCCAGAAGAGAATTATGGCACCCAAACAAGCAACAATTTCACACAGGGACAGTCAAGTCAACAGGGCAGTGAGACAGCTTTTTCTCAAGTGTGCCGCCTTTATGAGCAAAGCCAGCAACAACACCAAGAAATGATGAACCATGTCATCAATATGGGAAATTACCGTGGACCGTATCCACAGCAATCCAAATTCTCAGAACTACAAAAGACGCGTCCCCCAACTTTCTCGCACACTGACAAACCTCTTGAGGCCGATGACTGGCTTCGAGACATTGAAAGGAAATTGATTATTGCACAATGTTCAGACCATGATAAGGTACTATATGCACCTCACTACCTCACAGGAGCATCTGCATCATGGTGGGAAAATTTCCTACACATGCACCCCAATGAGAATAACATCGCCTGGGAAGAATTTAAAGAATGTTTTCGTGGGGCGCATATCCCCAAGAGCGTTATGAAGATCAAGAAGAGGGAGTTTGATGACCTCAAGCAGAGAGGCATGACGGTGACCGAGTACAACAGTCTGTTTACTCAGTTTTCTCGTTATGCCAACGAAGAGCACATGACGGAAAATAAAAAGATGGAAAAATTCCTGGACGGTCTTGCACCAGCACTTCAATTCTAGCTGGTTGTACACACCTTTCCAGACTTCAAAACGCTTGTGGACAAGGCCATTACCCTGGAAAATGAGCTCCGCAGCTTGGAGGATTTTCGCAAGCGAAAAAGGGACCAAACTGGTCAAGCTCGCAACAACCGAAGCAAGACTGACTTTCAGAAGAGTGGAGCAAACAAGTCCACAACCAATATCCCGCGCTCGATCAAAAATTTCATGCGAGAGACAAGGATTTTACATACCACCCAGGTGTTACTTGCTACGCTTGTGGAGAAGAAGGGCACAATGTGTCGGGGGTTGGGTGCGACATTTGCCAAAGGATGGCTTATCATGGAGGGGCGAGTAGAACGTCGCCGGTGCCTGGAAACGGGATGAGGCGAAGGCATGCACGCCGGCGAATCTTACCCAGCTTCAGGGCTCTCCGAGGAGATAACACCCCTAGTGCTGCTCTGCGGGGTCTCCGCATGATCACTATGGCAAAGTGAGTACAAGATTGCTCTTTGAGCTGTTCGGGGTGAGGAAGGAGAAGGGCACGGCTAGCTCTTCTCTTCCCTCTATGTGTGTGTCAAACTACTAGGTTCCAACCCTTTGCATGGGTGCCCCGGGGGGTTTATATAGGCCTACCCCCGGGGGTACAATGGTAATTCGGCTGGGCGCAGGTCCCAGTCGTCAGTCTCTTAAGTCGTCGTCTTCTCCGCCGACTTCTGGAGCCCGCCGACTAGTGGGCCCCGCTGATGGTCCAGCATGGGGCCGACAGCCCGTGTCCGCCACGAGCGGGTCTTGCCGGCTGCGGGTTACTGTAGCCGCTCTTCTAATGACCCGAGCTTGGTCGCGGGGAAATGGCAATGATGCCGCCGCCAAAGTGGCGATCATATTGCCATTCCCTGTCTTGTCTGGTTAATGGCGCATGGAGCCCGTGGGAGGGGTCGGCCGACTCTTGGAGGCCGACTCCAACGGGTACGTCTTTGGGGCGCTCTCGCCGTCTTCTGCACTCCCTCCAACAGGCGGGTCCTGCCGTCTTCGGGTCGTACAGACATGCCATCGTGGGTACAGGAATCTGCCCACGGGGCTGACGTCAGTGGCCGGGCAGCGTAACATGATGCCAAGACCGGACGGAGATCTCCGTCAAGACGGTGCTCGTGGGCCATGCTTGTCCTTTATGAACGGGCAGGGACGATCCGGCGAGGCGCTTTTATCCCATCCCGCCGTAGTCGCTCGAGCAGGAGGTGGATGGAGTCGCGGCCGACTCCGTGAGCCGGCTTCGCCGGAAGTCGCCAGCTTGGAGTCGGCTCGTCTTGAGGCCGTCTCTGGGACTCGGCTGGGAGGGGCAGTCAGCGACTCCATCGCCGACTCTCAGAAGGCGGCTCTTCGTCTTGGGGTCTTGAGGGGCGCAGTCTGCCCCGATGTTTTGAAAGGTCCAGGGGCTCGGGTTTGCCTACCCGTGGCCCATTACTCCGCAGTAGTCCCCGAAGCTGGTGAGGCGCCGAGGGCAACATGTCGAGGAGCCTCAACAGTTTCATCCCTTTAGTGGAAGAATCTGGGCTCGGCTTGCCGTCTCTATCTTGAGCCGACTAGCTGGAATCGGCGTTGCAGGAGGCCGTCTTGCCCCTCAAAGGTTTCAAAGGTCGTCGCGGGATCCGGGCAACGTGCCTGATAAGCTTCTAGGCAGCTGCCCGTTGCGGGCCCGCCATGTGACGCCACACGGAAGGGCCAGTCTGCCAGCCCACGTGCGTGACTAGACAGGCCCGTCAGGCGGGGCCCGCCACTACCGCGCCTCGGCGCACGGGCGGATCCGCTGCGGCCGTGCAGGCGGTTGGGCTCCCCACGCCGTTACTGCGCGCAGTAACGTCGTGGATTAAATCAAGGGGGAGTGGGGACGTGGGCGCAGTTAATCCCACGTCCGCCCCCTCGGCTTCTCAGCCTAGGCGCCTATAAGTTGGCGGGAGGAGGGGGGCAGCGACGCACGCGCACCCACACTCCCTGCTTCCTCTCACTTCCTCCCCCTCTTGCTTCGTCTTCTCCTTGCTCCGCCGCGCCGAACCACGCCGCGCCGCGGAGATGAGCTCCTCCTTCGCCGCCGCGCCTCCCGCCGCGCGCTCCGGCGTGTGGGATGGCTCCATCATCGACGACGACATCATTGAGTTTCTCCGCCAAACGCGTCGCATCCCCGGCAGCCACCTAGTGCAGACCGGCGCCGCGCTGGCGGGCGAAATTACGCCGTCGCCGGAGGAGGGAGAGCGGGTCATATTCCGCTCGCACCTCATGCGCGGGCTAGGGCTGCCGGCGAGCGGCTTCTTCCGCGCGTTCCTGGAGGTCTACGGGCTGCAGCAGCACCACCTCACTCCAAAACATGGTGGTGCTGCTGGCCGCCTTCGCATCCTTATGCGAGGGCTTTCTTGGCGTTCTCCCCACCATCGAGCTGTGGGGGGGGGGATTCTTCCAAGCCAAGCTCGGAACCCACGTCGCTCGCGTGCCAGCTCTGTGCGGCACGTTCATCGCCATGAGGAGGCCGGTGCCCGAGAACCCCTTCCCTGCCATCCCCCTCATCAAGTCGGTGAAGATGTGGCAGCGCACGACGTCACGTTAAGAACGCCGCCCCGAGGGCGGCCGGGTCAACTTGCCGCTTTACGTGGCCGGGCGAGTTGGCAGTGGCGACTTCTCGCCTGGTCCCATCGGGCCCGGATGTCGACTACCGCGAGTAACGCCCGCCGTCAAGGCTCCGCGTGATGACGCAGTCGGAGGCCGCCTTCGTGGCACGGCGAGTCCTTCCTCTTCAAGGCCGACCTCATCTGATATGTCAGATGAGCGGCCGCCGGGACCCCAGTCGGCTGTGCTCCAAAGACATGCCCCACGCAGAGGTGGTGGACACGTTGAACTTCCTGGCAAACTGCGGCCTCACGGAGGAATGGCAGTTCGGCAAGGAGCCGTACTCGCGCGCCAACCCCCCGCCTGTGGTAAGTCATCTCTTGCTTTTCTGTTTCCTTCTTCAGCCAAATCCGACTCTAATTTTCTTTGGTCTTTTCCGACTCAGAATCCCCTCATGCAGCCCTCGGCCAACACTGCGGGGCCGGCTCATGAATTCGTCCCTGACCGGGCGGAGAGCGACGTCGACGACCCCGACTTGGGGGTGGCGGCGATGGATACCGACGCCGAGGGAGGAGGAGGGGCCGACGATTTTAGGCCTTCGGCAACCTTCGCTGACTGGCCTCACGACGACGGCGAAAAGGAAGTCGTCCCCCGCTGCCAGCAGAAAGCCGGCCATCCAGGCGCGAGTTCCTCCGCCGCCTTGGGTGGTCGAAGCGGCGCGAAGAAGCGCCGGGCCAGGCCGAGCCTGCCAGGCGGCCGGGCGAAGAAATTCAGGGGGACGGCCGCCGCGATCCAGCTCGAAGAGGCGGTCGCGAAGGCTAACCGCTTCCACAAGGAAGTGAAGAAGCCGCCGCTGGTCTCCGCGTAAGTACTTTTTATTTTGTCTTGTTTTCTTCTGGTCCGTCTTGTCCAAGTCTTTACATGTCTTTTTCTCATTAGGGCTCCCCTCACCTTGGAGAGGGTCGCCGCCGCCTCCATCATGGGGTCGGCGGAGACGTCCACCAATACTCGGCGGATTGATCCTGCGGCCGCCCTCTGGGAGGCAATGGAGCGGAATGCGCATGAGAAGCGCGATGAGGAGGAGGCCGCCCGTCTGGAGAAGGCGGAGGCTGAGAAGGCGGCGACTTCCGTCCAGAAGAAGCTGGAGGAGGTCGAAGCCGCCGCTGTAGCCAAGAGGCGAGCCGAGGAGGCCGCGCGCCTCCAGTCAGCGCTGCTCGTCACCCCATTGAGCTCTGCGCCGCCGTCGCCGGAGTTCACGGGGCAGTCGGAGAGAGTCGGCGGTGAGGTCCCGTTCATGGAGAGGGAAGGCGGCGAGGCCTCCCTGTCGGGCACGACCGTTGTCGGTGTCAAAACCGGCGGATCTCGGGTAGGGGGTCCCGCACTGTGCATCTAGGCGGATGGTAACAGGAGACAAGGGACACGATGTTTTACCCAGGTTCGGGCCCTCTTGATGGAAGAAAACCCCTACGTCCTGCTAGATTAATATTGATAATGTGTGTTACAAGAGTAGATCTACCACGAGATCAAAGAGGCTAAACCCTAGAAGCTAGCCTATGGTATGATTGTTGTTCGCCCCACGGGACTAAAACCCTCCGGTTTATATAGACACCGGATAGGGTTAGGGTTACACAGTCGGTTACAATGGTAGGAGATCTACATTTCCGTATCGCCAAGCTTGCCTTCCATGCCAAGGAAAGTCCCATCCGGACACGGGACGAAATCTTCAATCTTGTATATTCATAGTCTTGGAGTCCGGCCGATGATGATAGTTCGGCTATCCGGACACCCCCTAGTCCGGAACTCCCTCAGCCGTGCCACCCCCGCCGCATTCACTGTGGTCCGAGAGCACGCGAGGCAAACAGCCGGCGGACCCGCCTGTGCCGCCGACCGACGACGAGTCCGTGGCGGAGCTGCTTCTTCAAGTCGCCTCGCTAGCGCGACGCCGTCTTGAGAAGGCGACTTCGGCGCCGCGCCCCTTGGAGACCGGCGCCGCTAGCTCGGCCATTCCAGACGCCGAGGCGACAAGCGCCGCGCCCATTGGGTGGGTGCGAGGAGGCGGCACAGGCCCGCTGAATACGGCGCTTCTGGACGTCCAGGCGAAGCTGCGAGCTGAGGGCGACGCCATCCAGAACCTCTCCAAGGCGCACCTGTCGTCGCGATCCGCCGTGCGGGTATGTTTCTTTTTTGAATTTTTTCTTGTTCTTCTCTGGGGTGCGCCAACAAGACCCACTGGTGTAGTCCCTCGAGTTTCGGCCGGCTGGCGAGCAAGCTTTCGAACTCTATTTGCTTACTTCCAAGTTTTTACCTTTGTCTGGAATTTTTGTCGCAGGAATATCACAACCTCCGCGCCACTGCCTTCAACCGCAACGTTGAGGAGCTGGGCAAGCGGACGACCGACTTGGCGAGGAGCCGAGGTGAGTTTTCTTCTTCGCGGGGGCGCGCTGGCGCACCCGCAGGCTGTAGTCCCCGAGATTCGGGCCGACTACTGCGCTGTCGGGCCGGATCTTCCTGGCGACCTTCTTAGCTGACGACTTCGCGTCCTTCTTCTTTTTGTTCTTCAGAGGCCAGTGCCACTCTTCGGCGGCAGCTGGGTACGGCCAACACCGCCTTGCGCGCCAAGGAGGAGGAGTGCAGCAAGCTCACCGCAGAGCGCGACCTGCTGGCTACGCAGCTGGCGGAGCAGAGGGAGCTGCTTAAGGCGGCGCAGGACGAGGCGGAGAAGAAAGAGGCCGCTCTCCTGGCCGAGTTTGAGAGCGAGCGCTCCTCCTGGACCGACAAGGAAACGCGGCTGACCTCCGGCTTCCACGAAATCGAGGACATCGTCGATGGTGAGTTTGCTTTTACTTCTTTTTTTGGGTCGCCGACTATGGGTCAGGCCGACTCCTGTTTTTCTGACTTGCTTCTTCTTCTTCTTGGCAGACTTCTTCCCCGGCCACACGCAGGCGGCTAATCAAGCCATCGAGGCTGGTCGCAAGGCGCGAAGGGCGGATGGTGCTGAGATCGCAGCCAACGCCCCCTGGACCCTTGACGAGCAGCTACTGAGAATTGAGGCTCGTCTGCGGCCGGCCCAACGGATGCTGCCCGGCTTCAGCGTGTCGGCGCCCAGGAGATCGCTGCCCTGTGGCTGGACATGCCGGTTCTGCGCACTCCCAGCCGGACCGCCGACTGGCTGGAGGTCGCGGCTGGCCGTCTTGAGGCCTGGAAGGGTTCTGCGGCTCGGGCTGGAGCTCGCCGGGCCCTGGAGTTCGTCAAGGTGTGGTATCTAGGGCTGGATCTGGACCGGCTGGCCGCGTTCCGGTTAGAGGCCCAGGCGGAGTTGTTGGCCGCGGAGGACGCCCTCGTCGAGCGTGCGGCGGCGATTGCCGACTACACGGACACCAGCGTCTTCGCCGTCCTGGCGGGGCTGAGGGCGGTGGGGAGGCACCGCCGAGTGGTTCGGGATGAAACCGGACTACGACGAGGACTTCGGCGGAGGTGATCGACTCCGCCCGTGGAGGAAGATTTAGGCGGAGGACGAAGACGACATGGAGGCGCCAGAAGACGAAGCGGGTGACCAGCCTCAGCTCGACCGCGCCTCCAGCAACGAGCCGCGCCCGTCTGAGCCGGCTGCTGCCGGAGACGATCAAGCCGAGACCGCCCAGCTGGCCGCCCCGGTGCCTGACGCCGCTGTCGCCTCCGGCCTTCCGACCCCATCTGCCGCTTCTTAGGCCGCTGCCTCGCCTTTATTTTATCTGTTTTGCTAGTCTTTAAAAGAACTTGTTAATTCGCACAATTCCACCCGCGGGGTGTATTATGAACCTCTGTCCGAAGATCCTGCCAAGGGCCTAAGCTTGTGTAAATATTAATCTAATTTTATCTTTCCTTGCTTATTGCTCCTGTGGCTTTTTCCTTTGCCGCCTTCCCTTAGATGCCGCCTTGCCCATCGGGCAACCGCTCTGCGCACTGCCGTCTAGGTCATGTGCTTGGCTACTTTGAGAAGGCAAGTACTTGGCCATTTTTTAGAGTCGTTAAGCAAGTTGAGTAGAAAGCGGCAAGCTGACTACTTAAGAGTCGGTTTTACAAAACGGGCTGGAAGCCGATTTAAACTACGTTTATGCTTTGGGTCTTAGCCATTTTTTCGTGTGGGCGCCCGTTCTTCCTTACTCCTGCCCACCAAATACCGCTTCCGCAAGCTGCGGCTTCTGACAGGAGACGGCTTAGGCACCGCACGTTACTTGTCTGACTGCAGGAAGCATTTCATAGCCCAAAGGCGATGAGTCCCCGGGCTGGCTTCGACTGCCGCGTTCTTGGGGGCGTCTGCAAGGATTCTTGTGCCGTCTGCTGAGGCTTTGGAGTCAGATCCGATTTCTTCAGGTGGAGCCGACACAAAAATGGAGTCTGACTCTGGTGACGGCTTGACAGATGGCTTGAGGAGGTACCGAAGGGCTTACGCCGATGGTATTGCTTGGCGGGTGGAGCCGATTCTTGCCAGGGTGTCTGCTTGGTCGTTGTCGTTTCTTGGCACGTGGAGGAACTCGCACCCCTCAAAATATCCACTCAGCTGCTGTACCAGGAAACGGTAGCTCGCCATATTTGCATCTTTGGCGTCCCAGTCGCCGGATGACTGTTGGACCACCAAGTCGGAGTCGCCATAACACAGGATTCGGCGAATGCCAAGCACTTTGGCAAGCCGGAGCCCGTGAATGAGCGCCTCGTATTCGGCGACGTTGTTGGAGGCGACAAAATGGATCTGCAGCGCGTACTTGAACTTGTCGCCCTTGGGGGATGTGAGGACCATGCCGGCTGTAACATCCCAAATTTTCAATTTGGCATGTTATACATAGGTCATCCCTGCATATCATATTTTATTGCATATTCGTTTGCCATCCTCGAAAATCCTAAGCAACTCAAGGGCCCTCGGAGAGAGTTGGGGATTTTTTTCGATTTTCATATTTCAATTTTATCACATAATGAAAGACGAGGATATTGGATTTTCATTATTTTCTCTCCGGAAAACTATTTCATTTTAAATAACTAAATGAAGGGTGATAATATGACTTCTCCAAAATAATTGAAATAACGGACGAAAAATGTTAAATTCATTTTTGGGATTTTATTTTATTTTATTTGGAATTTTATTTGCCCTAGAAAAATTTGCACGCTTTAAAAAGTTGCATTTTAGGGGCCAAGAAAAGTTCCTCTAGTTCTAAATATTTTATTTAGACAGAGAAATCTTGTTTTGGAATTTTTAGATTTTTATTTATTTTTCTAGGAATTTTTCTTTTCATGGAATGTTTTAAAAACATGGATCACCGACCGGGCGAAGGCCCACCGAGCCAGTCGCGCCGCCGCCTCCCACATGGCGTGCTGCACGGACGCCGAGGGCGAGTCCGAGCCGGACTCCACCCCGGGCGCCTCTTCCCAAGCCGGAGCCGCCCGCCTTCCCAAGCCGCCGCCTCGCCTCCTATAAATGCCGCCGCCCCGCCACACCACCACCTGCCACCACCCGAGCCGGCTTGAAATCACGGAGCCGGAGCCTCGAGCCGCCGGAGCCCGATCCGCTGCCGCCACCCTCTTGCCAAGCCGCCGCCGCCCTGCCCTCGCCGCCCCACCGGAACTCACGGAGGAGCCGCCCAGACGCGGCCGGAGGTACCGACCTCACGCCACGGTTTTTAAAGAAAACCCTTCGTTTTTTTATAAAACCCTAGATCGCTTTTTATATAGATCGGTTTTTTCGCCGGTTTATTTATTTAGCGAACGTCTGCTCGTCTGCTCGCTCTAACGCAGCGTTCACCGCTTAGTTTCTGTTAACAAACGCTCGCTCGCTTAGCAGTTCGTTGCTTTTCTTTATCAGATTTATTCCGCGGTTATTCTCGATCGCGATTTACGATCCAATTTTCAAACCTGTTTATCTTTTCGCTCGCTTATCGGAATCAGGCGATTCAAGCGCCTTTGAGTTTCATCTCGAAACCCTCTTTCCGAATAACCAACTTAAACCAGTTTTATCTCTGTAAAATTTGACCCCAGTTCAGATTAGTAAACGGACCCTATTTCTTTCGCCGCTTGAATTTTGTTGTTCCGCTTTGGTTTGATTCTTTTTGCAACCCGGAGTTCTTAAGTTGAACTCTCCGTCAACCTCTTTCAGTTGAAGTTTCGTTTGTGCATCTTTGGTTGTTTACTTATGTATGTATTGTTTGCTTGCGATAGAATTTCCGGAGTGCGAAGCGTGTTACTACGTAGTCTCTAGGATTCACGGATCGTCAAGAAGGCAAGTAACACTTGATCATACCTTTTCATACCCAGTTTTTATGCATTAGCTCAATCCTCAAACATTGCATGATTAGGATGTCATTAATTTGTGGGTTGGGAAGTAGATGATGAGGTAGGAACCTATTGCCCTGTTACTTTCAAACCCTTGGGAGTTACTTCTACGTTATGCTTATATTGCCATGCTATGCTCATAGACGTGGTTTGGGTTTGAGAGATATTCACGACAGATGTGAGATTGTTAATTAATGGTTTACTTTAAGGTGGCAACTTCAATACACATCTGGGTGGATTGAGGCACTGGGGAACCCAAAGTGTTGTCTGCTTTTATTTCTGAAATCCCGGGTACCCGTGTGATCTTCCTATGGACCGCCACCCAGGCTCAAAGGGAACTGAGATTATTCATGCTAGAAACTTCCATGTGCAGCCACAAGCTATTATGGGCTCTAGCATAGTTGATTAAGTTACGTGAAGCTCTCGAAGAGGTAGATCAACAGGTAGTGGGTTTTATAGGTTTGGTATGATCTATCCGGAGTAGAGAGTTAATGTTTCTGAAAGACTGTGTCTCGGTCATACGTCTCTCAAACACCATGCAAAGGCGAGAAACCAACGGAGGCGATCGAGTCTTGTGGGGAAAAGAGCGCAAACCTCTGCAGAGTGTACAAACTAATCATGGTTATCCGTGTCCCCGGTTATGGACAATTCTGAGTAGCTAGTACTTGAGTATTCACATGTATCTCATCACTCTAAATTAATTTTGCTGGGTTGTTAATCACTTTAATTGGGCTCATTGAGTTGGGGTTATACCTTCTCAATGATGTTTCAACCACCATGATAGTTAAATTAAAATTTATTCCTTTGAGGTAGGGAAAAATTGGCTTTATGCAAAATTGTAACCAATGAGCTTTCCACCAGCCATATATGCATGTAGTATAGGCTTATTCCTTCATTATTCTCTATGTGTTACTTTGCCAGCATATTCCATGTGCTGACCCGTTTCCGGGCTGCAACGTTTCATGTTGCAGACTTTTTCGAACGCAGTAAGTGATACGTTAGGGTTACGATTTCCTATACTCAACTTTGCCGTTGGTGTTGATGGGAATCCACAACCTTGTTGCTTCCGCTATATTTTTGGATTGAGGTAATAATATTTACGTTACCTTATACATGTGATTTACCTCTGTTATAAATCCTTCGAGTACTGTGTGTGTCAGCATACCAATCCAGGGATGACACTAAGCACAGAGACTTGATCCATTCGGGTCGGGTCACTACACCGGCTTCCAAGCCGGTGCGCATCTTGGAGCCATCGAAGTGCATCTGCCAATGGGTGGAGTCGGGCGCTGGCGGCAGGTACTGGGTCTTGGCCCAGTCGACGAGGAAGTCGGCCAGTGCTTTTGACTTGATGGCGGTGCGGGGCTGGTAATAGATGGTGTAGGGGGCCAACTCTATGGCCCATTTGGCCACTCGGCCAGAAGCATCTCGGCTTCCGATGATCTCTGCTAGTGGGGCCGTGCAAACCACGGTGATTGGATGCTCTTGAAAGTAAGGCTTCAACTTCTTGGCGGAAAAGTGCATGCCGTAACACATCTTCTGGTAGTGGGGGTAGTTCTACTTGGAGGTCGACAGTACTTCGCTCAGGTAATATACCGGTCTCTGGACGGGTAGCGCCTTGCCTTCCTCCTTGCGTTCAACTACAATGACTGTGCTGACTACCCTACTGGTGGCGGCAATATAGAGGAGCATGGGCTCCTTTGGAGTCGGAGCCGCCAGCACTGGGGGAGTAGTCAGCATTTTCTTCAACTGGAGAAAAGCTTTGTCCGCCTTGGAGTTCCATTCGAAGAAGGTGGTCTTCTTCATGAGCTGGTACAGAGGAAGAGCTTTCTCGCCCAGCCGGCTGATGAATCGGCTGATGGACGCCAAGCAGCCGGTGAACTTTTGCACATCTAGCAGTTGGCGGGGTACTTCCATCCTTTCGATTGCCTTGATCTTCACGGGGTTGCACTCTATGCCGCGTTCAGAGACCAGGAAACCAAGGAGCTGGCCGGCTGGTACTCCGAAGACGCACTTGAGGTCTGGAATCGGCGCAGATTTTCAAAGGTCTCCTTGAGGTCTTCCAACAGCGTTCCTCGCTTCTCCGTCTTCACCACCACGTCGTCCACGTAAACGTGGGCGTTTCTGCCAAGCTTCTTGAGGAGGCACTTCTGCATGCAACGCTGAAAGGTGGCATCGGCGTTCCTCAAGCCGAACGTCATGGTCAGGTAGAAGAAGGCTCCAACTGGCGTGATGAAGGCGGTCTTCAATCTATCGGCCGGGTTCAGCTTGATCTGGTGGTATCCTGAGTATGCATATAAGAAGCTCAACAGCTTGCATCCGGCTGTGCAGTCTATCACCTGATCAATTCTCGGCAGTTTAACGGGTCCTTGGGGCAGGCTTTGTTGAGGCTTGTGTAGTCAATACACATCCGCCACTGCTTGTTCTTGCTTAGTACCAAGACCGGGTTCGCTAACCACTCTGGAAAGAACACTTCCATGATGAAACCGGCTGCGAGGAGCTGGGCTATCTCTTCTCCAACAACTCTTCTTTTCTCTTCTGACAGGCGGCGCAAGGGCTGCCTGACGGGCTTCACATCAGATCGGACATGTAACTTGTGCTCGGCGAATTCCGTCGGTACACCCGGCATGTCTTTAGGGGACCATGCAAAAATGTCCCGATTCTCACGGAGGAAATCGACGAGCTCGCCTTCCTATTTGCTGTCGAGGTTTGCACCTACGACAGCGTATCTCTCCGGGTGCTCTGGGTCCAAGGGTATCTTCTTGGTCTCTTTGGCCGGCTTGAACGAGCCCTCAGCTTCTGACTCCTTGGGGTCGGGCGACATCTCTGGCTGCTTGCCGGCCATAGCCACAACCCGATCAAGGAGCCGCTTCTCAGCTGCAATCACCAGGGACTCGGCCAGCCGACTGCTTTCGGCCGCGCAAGCGGACGACTTTCTGTAGTCGCCGGCTATGGTCAGAATCCCCTTGGTACTCGGCATCTTCATCTTGAGGTAGGCGTAGTGGGGATCGCCATGAACTTGGCCAGAGCAGGTCGGCCAAGCGAGCATGGTAGGGGCTTTCGAGGTCCACCACTTTGAACCAGACCGCTCTCGGCGAAAGTGATCTTTGTCCCCAAAGAGGACGTCTATCGAGGATCTTGCCGATCGGTGAGCAGACAGGCCAGGTACAATTCCGTGGAACACAGTCCGACTATGCTGAAGCTGTCTTTGCTTGATTCCTAGCTTCTCCATCGTATCCTTGTACAGGATGTTGATGCTGCTGCCTCCGTCTATCAGCACTCACGAGAAGCGAGCGGCCCGCCTATCCGTGGCAACGGTGGCTCCCAAGACCAGGGCGTAGGAGCCCGGACTTGGCATCACCTTTGGGTGATCAGCACGGCTCAAGCGATAGGTTTCTCTCGACCAAAGTGCATGAATTCTGAGTATCCGATGCTACCGCATTCACTTCTTCTTGCTTCTTTGCCGCGGGCGATCGTCGGCCACGCTTGGTGAACACTACATAGGCACCATGCTCTTACGGTACTCGTCTTGTCTTTGCGACCGGGCTCGACCGGCTGCTGGGGCGGTGGTGGGGGCGGCAGCCCAGCAGGTGGAGGAGGGATGAGGCCGTCTCCCTTGGCGATCCTGGTGAGCCAGTGGCACTTCCGGGTGGTGTGGTTTGACGGCTTCGTGCCGCTATGGAACTTGCAGGGTCCATCCAGAGTCTGCTCGTAAGAGAAGGCCGGCAACCAGTTGGACTTGTTGCCTTTCTGCCGCTAAGGTGAGGCTGCCCTTCCGGCTGTTGGTCTTCGATCAGCCGCCACCGCCGGCTGTTGGAAGCCGGCTGCGGGGCCTTGCGCTTGTGATCATTCTGCTGCTGCCGCCGACTGGTGTCACCAGACGGAGTTCTGGGAGCCTGAGGAGCCACCTTGCCAGTCGCACTGACTTTGATCTCCGACTTCATGGAGGAGTCGGCTGTGGCGTACTTGTCTGCTATGATCAACAACTCGTCGAGGGTCTCCGGCTCGTCGCAAAGGAGCTTGTGCTTGAGGAGGGTGCCTTCTCTGCACCCGGCGGTGAAATACTCGATTGCCTGCACCTCGTGCACTCCCTCGCAGGAGTTTCGGAGCTCGGCCCAGCGCGTGAGGTAGTCGCGAGTAGACTCGTTGGGGCCTTGCACGCACAAGGAAAGCTGGCGAGGCTTGGGAGGTCGCTTGTATGTGCTCGTGAAGTTGCGGACGAAGGCCTCGGTGAAGTCGACCCAGCTGTTGATGCTGCGGGGCTTCAAACTGTTCAACCATGTCCGGGCCGTGCCCTGGAGCATGAGGGGAACATACTTTACGACAACGCGCTTGTTGCCGTTCGCTATGCTGACGGCCATGGAGTAGTCCACTAGCCAGTCCTCCGGCTTCACGGAGCCGGTGTATTTGGGTGTATCTCGGGGGAGTGTGAATCCTCTAGGGAAGGGCTCGTGTCGGATGCGAGGTCCAAAACAGGGCGGGCCCAACTCGTCTTCTTCTTCCAGCGCCAGGGATCGGTGGAGTCGCTCGATCCGGTGGCAGGCGTCGTTTTCTCCGACTCCCTCTCGGCGGCCAAGGCGGTCGCCGAGAGTCGGATGCTCGACGGGTGGCGGGGAGACTCGCCTTTCTCTACGGGGAGGAGGAGGCAGATAGTCATCCCGCCGCTCCACTGCTCTCGGGCGGTCGTCTTCGTCGCGCTCGATGGAGATGTGAGTCCGGCTATGGCTGACAGCCGGATCCTTGTTTTTTCTTCCACGGACGCCGCCACCGGCGCCCGAGACGCCACGCTTTGATCTCGGCGGGAGGCAAGTCGCCGTGTTGTGGTCGCGGCGCCTCCGTGCGGCGGCCGGCCGTCTTGTGCGGCAGCAGCGTCGAGGAGCTCTTGGACTCGCTCGTCATCAGCGGCGCCTCGCCCTCAAAGTTATCCAGTTTCGTCTGCCGCCGCTGGCGGCGCGGATGTTCTCCGGGCGTGGTGTACACGGGCGATTGGCCCCAAACAGACTAGCGATAGCTACGCTGCTGGACCGCCAGATAGGCGGCTAGGCTGGGCCGAGCCGGCGAGCTGCCCACGGCGCGATCCATCTCGCGCTGGTAGGCTTCTGACAAGCGTCTCATGCTTGCCAGCTTCTGTGCACCCACGAGGAGCTGGAGGCGGCGCGCTTCCAGCGTCCCATCATCGGCGTCTTCCGGAATGGGCGCGGTCAGGTCTTGCAGAACCGCGTCGAGAGGGTCACGAGCTCCCTCGCTGGAAGGCTCGCTGTGACCGATGACGAGCACCTCCGTGACGGTGCTTCCGCCGCTCTCCGCGCGAGGGAGCGGCTCGTCGTAGACCACCACGTTGGTGGGGAACGCGTCGAGCGACGCGGTGTCAGAGTCGACCAGCATCGGGTCAGTGGAGCCTATGGACTCCAGGTCGGCGGCGGGATCGCCGGCGACGTGGAGCTGCTCGAGGAGGCCCGCGAGGAGGCTCTCGGGGCCGTCCGTGCCTGCATCAGATGCAGGCTCGTCGGAGAGGCGAACCTCGCTGACAAGTTCAGCGAGGCAGCTTGCCGCGCAGGCGACCTCAGCGCCATGCAGCAAGTCGGCGCAGACTCCGTCTGGCGTGCAGGGCTGGCTGCGCTCGCCAGGGAGGAAGAGGGTTCCCGTCCAGAGCAGGTCTCCGGACGATGGTGCACCTAGCCCCACGGTGGGCGCCAAATGTCGGGGGTTGGGTGCGACATATGCCAAAGGATGGCTTATCATGGAGGGGGCGAGTAGAACGTCGCCGGTGCCTGGAAACGGGATGAGGCGAAGGCATGCACGCCGGCGAATCTTACCTAGCTTCAGGGCTCTCCGAGGAGATAACACCCCTACTGCTGCTCTGCGGGGTCTCCGCATGATCACTATGGCAAAGTGAGTACAAGATTGCTCCTTGAGCTGTTCGGGGTGAGGAAGGAGAAGGGCATGGCTAGCTCTTCTCTTCCCTCTATGTGTGTGTCAAACTACTAGGTTCCAACCCTTTGCATGGGTGCCCCGGGGGGTTTATATATGCCTACCCCCTAGGGGTACAATGGTAATCCGGCTGGGCGCAGGTCCCAGCCATCAGTCTCTTAAGTCACCGTCTTCTCCGCCGACTTATGGGGCCCGCCGACTAGTGCGCCCCGCCGACGGTCCAGCATGGGGCCGACAGCCCGTGTCCGCCATGAAGCGGTCTTGCCGCTGCGGGTTATCAGAGGCGCTCTTCTAATGACGCGAAGCTTGGTCGGCGGGGTCATGGCAATGATTGCCGCTGGCGGGCGATCACTGTTGCCATTCCTTGTCTTGTCGGGTTAATGGCGCATGGAGCCCGTGGGAGGGGCCGGCCGACTCTCAGAGGCCGACTCCAACGGGTCCGTCTTGGGGTGCTCTCGCCGTCTTTCGCACTCCGCCCGACAGCGGTCCGGCCGTCTTCGGTCGCATGCAGACATGCCATCGTGGGTACAGGAATCTGCCCACGGGGCTGACGTCAGGGCCGGCGTGGCAACAGTGCCGCGCCGGACGGAGATCTCCGTCAGTACGGTGCTCTGTGGCCATGCTTGTCCTTTATGAACGGGGCAGGGACGGGCCGCGAGGCGGCTTTATCCCATCCCGCTCGTAGTCGCTCAGGCAGGAGGTGGATGGAGTCGCGGGCCGACTCCCCGTAGCCGGCTTCATCAGAAGTCGCTGGCTTGGATTCGGCTTGTCTTGAGGCCGTCTCTGGGACACGGCTGGGAGGGGCAGTCGGCGACTCCGTCGCCGACTCTCAGAAGGCGGCTCTTCGTCTTGGGGTCTTGAGGGGCGCAGTCTGCCCCGATGTTTTGAAAGGTCCAGGGGCTCGGGTTTGCCTACCCGTGGCCCATTACTCCGACACTATGCCAAGCAGTGCCCAAAGCCAAGAAACTCGGCTCCCACGCCGAACCACGGTGAGAATAATTCCGCACCCATGCGTAACAACTTCAACCCCAATAATAATCACAAGAAGGGTCACTTGAACCATGTGACCAAGGAGGAAGCACAGAATGCCACGGATATCGTGATTTCCGATGCGTTCCTCGTCAACACAATACCTGCCACGGTTTTGTTTGATTCTCGAGCTTCTCACTCGTTCATTTCAAAATATTTGCTTTGCAAATTGATTTTTCGATGCTTCCCCTGGAAAAGTCCATGATCATCAAGTCCCCGGGATTAAGCAAGTTACTCAGAGTTACTGCCGAGGTGTGGTTATTGAGTTTGAGGGATTAAGGTTTCACGCCAACCTTATTGTATTGGAAAATAAGGGACTAGATGTCATCCTAGGAATGGATTGGTTGACCACCAACAAAGGATTTATTGACTGCTTCAACCGGACAGTAATCCTTACCCACCATCACGGGAAGACAATAAAAGTTTCAGCCCAAGAAAGACAAATATCACGGAAACCAAGGTTGAACAAGGTGGGCATTTCTGAGTTAAGCAAAGTCCCAGTAGTGTGTGAGTTCCCAGACGTATTTCCCGAAGAACTACCAGGCATGCCACCAGACCGGGAGATAGAATTCAGCATTGAGCTAGCACCTGGAACCACCCCCATTTACAAGAAACCATACAGAATGGCACCCTCATAGTTGGTGGAATTAAAGAAGCAAATAAAAGAACTACTGGACAAAGGATTTATTCGAGCCAGCTCCTCACCTTGGGGCTCTCCAGTTTTAATTGCCAAGAAAAAGGATGGGACACTGAGATTGTGTATAGACTATCGGGCACTCAACATGGTCACAATCAAGAACAAATATCCGATGCCACGGATAAATGATTTATTTGACCAGCTCGCCCAATCCAAGGTTTTCTCAAAGATTGACTTAAGGTCAGGATACCATCAATTAAAAGTACGGACAGAAGATATCCCCAAGACAGCCTTCACCTCCAGATACGGGCTGTATGAGTTTACAGTGATGCCGTTTGGTCTGACCAACGCCCCCGCATATTTTGTCCACCTCATGAACAAAGTGTTTATGAAATTTATGGACAAATTTGTTGTGGTGTTCATTGATGATATTTTGGTATACTCCAAGACACCAGAAGAGCATGCTAAACATCTCAGAATTGTACTGGGAGAATTAAGGAAACATCAATTATACGCCAAGTTTAGCAAATGTGAATTTTGGTTAAGACAAGTTGGTTTCCTAGGCCATGTGTTAACACAAGAAGGTGTTGCCGTAGACCCGGAAAAAGTCAAGGCCGTGCTTGGTTGGAAACCACCAGACAGCGTAACGGATGTAAGAAGTTTCTTGGGAATGGCAGGGTATTACCGAAGGTTAATTGAAGGGTTCTCCACCATAGCCAAGCCAATGACGCAGTTTCTCAAGAAAGACAAGAAATTTGTTTCGACGGAAGCCTGCGAGAAAAGTTTCCAAGAACTCAAAAGAAAATTAACAACAGCACCAGTATTGATTGTGCCAGACATACACAAAAGTTTTGAGGTGTATTGTGACGCATCCAGGAAGGGCCTCGGATGCGTATTAATGCAAGAAGGCAAGGTAGTCGTGTATGCCTCCAGGCAACTACGCAAACATGAAGAAAATTACCCTACTCATGACTTGGAACTGGCAGCCGTCATTCATGCACTCAAAGAGTGGAGGCACTTTTTACTCAGAAACCGTTGTGAAATATACACGGACCATAAAAGCCTCAAGTATATTTTCACACAACCAGAACTCAACTTACGACAATGACGCTGATTGGAATTAGTAAAAGATTATGATGTCGGTATTCACTACCATCCAGGAAAGGCGAATGTAGTGGCAGATGCTCTTAGTCGAAACCCCAGTTCGGGCAACGACAGTCTGCCAGACTTGAGACCTGAATTTCAGCAAGAGTTCGCCAAACTCAACATGATGATGGTCGCCGAGGGCGATGTGTCAAATTTGGATATACAACCTACCTTAATGGAGCAAATTAAGGAGGCTCAGCATGGACACCCCAGCAACGAAGGCATAAAAAGAAAAGTGAGTTTGGGCAAGGCCTCAGAATTTATCATAGACAATAAGGGAATACTATGGTACGGAGACAGACTTTGCGTACCGAATATAGAAGACCTCAAACAGCGAATCCTAGCCGAAGGCCACACCGCTCCGTATTCAATCCACCCGGGAGGAACCAAAATGTACAAAGACATTCAGGAAAATTTTTGGTGGCACGGTATGAAGAGGGATATAGCCACCTTCATTGCATGTTGTGATTCGTGTCAACGCATTAAGGCCGAGCATCAAAAACCGGCAGGGTTATTACAGCCAAACAGGATACCTGAGTGGAAATGGGATGAGATCGGGATGGACTTTATTGTTGGACTACCTCGGTCACAACACGAAAATGATGCCATATGGGTCATCACAGACAGATTAACCAAGGTGGCACATTTCATTCCCGTGAAGACAACCTACACCACTCAGAAGCTTGCTAAGCTTTATCTCTCTCGCATATTTTGCCTGCATGGAGTCCCAAAGACTATAATATCTGACCGAGGCACTCAATTCGTCTCTAGATTTTGGGATCAATTACAGCAAGCTCGGGAACTCAAGCGGCATTCAAGACAAAGATACCACCCCTGCATCGATGGACAAACCGAACGCCGTAAACCAAATACTAGAGGACATCTTTGAGAGCGTGTGTCCTCACCTATGGGACCAGTTGGGAAGAAAGCTTGCCATATGCCGAGTTTTCATACAACAACAGTTACCAAGCCAGCCTGCAAATGGCATCCTTCGAAGCCTTGTATGGACGAAGATGTCGTACTCCATTAAATTGGTCAGAGACAGGAGACAGCCGTATCTTCGGCCCAGATATGCTCAAGGAAGCTGAGGAGAAGGTTAAGCTAATCAGGGACCGACTCAAGACAGCTCAAAGCCGACAGAAGAGTTATTATGATCGAAAACATCGGGGAGTCAGTTTTGAACCCGATGAGTATGTGTACCTCCGAGTATCTCCTATGAGGGGCCTACAATGATTCAAAGTTAAAGGAAAGCTAGCACCAAGATTTATCGGACCCTTCTGTGTAGTTGCACGAAGAGGCACGGTAGCCTACCAGCTAGACCTACCCGAAGAGCTGTCAGACGTCCACGACGTGTTCCACGTCTCACAGTTGAGGAAATGTGTGAGCAACCCAGAAAAGCAGGTATCTCATGAGGACATTGACGTACAGCCAGACCTCACCTACAGGGAACGCCCAATAAAAATATTAGAGGAGTCTGAAAGGAGAACCCGTCAGAAGGCAATTAAGTTTTTCAAAGTACAGTGGAGCAATCACACCAAAGACGAGGCAACATGGGAAAGAGAAGATTTCCTTCGGGCAGAACACCCACACCTATTTGAGCATCAGCTGAAATCTCGGGGACGAGATTTTTCCTAAGGGGGTATGTGTTGTGACACTCCAAAAAATTTTATTTGGTTTTTAACAAACCATTTATTTGATTTGAAGGAGGCCATTTAAAATCTTTCCAAAAGCCCCTCCTTCTCAAAAAATTTCTCCTATGACAAGTATTTTGTTTTTGTGTCTTCCTCAACCTTTGTGTTTGGTTTTAAAAACTTTCCTTCTGATGTTAACTCATCACAATAAATTTTTGGAAATTAAAATTTTTATTAAAAAGAAATCCTATGGGTTTTGGGGCTATTCTTTTGTTTTGCAACCACCCATTGTTTTACCATGCCTCATATCAAAATTTCTCCCAAAACCCCTCCCTCCACTTTGGGCCAACCCAAATATTCTATTCCAACAAGTTCAACCCATTTTTGAATTTTATTTCATTTATTTTATCCCCAAAAATAATTCTGTCTTTTATTTTGGGCCTAGGTGATTTACAAAGGAAGTATCTGATTTCCTTTGAGTTGTGATCTCAAACCAACTCCTCTGGCTAGTCCCTAGCACCCCCAACCTAGATCCATCAAGATCCACTCTTCCACAATTCAAAATTTTCAAGTTTCACTCACTGCAAGTTTGGACCAGATTTGGCAAATTTGGTGAAATTCATATTTTCTCTTCTCCAAAAATTCTGGGATAAATCAAGCTGCCAACAGGTGCATTGAGAGGCCACCTCACCAAAGGTCAGCTCTAGATAAATTTCCCACATGCCAAAATCATTTCATCAAACACCTGGCATGCACTGTTGCTATTCATGTTCAGAGTTCAGTGTTTCAGTTCGACCGTCAGTGTCGTTTTCTTCAGAGACACGGCGTCGATCTCACCAGTGCCCACTCTAGAGCCATGCGCACTGCTTCTTCTTCTTCTTATCCGGAGCGCCGCACGGTCCTTTAGACTGACACCATCATCGGTGGTGACGTGTCCCGCCGACGCCGGCAGCTTCTGCGGTGGCAGAGCCACCCGTGGCGGCCAGCAGGGATCAGCTCCAGCTTTCGGCGCCGTCCAGCACCGCCCAAGCCACCCGAGGCCTCCGGTGGCTGCGTCGCTTACTGCGACTGCTGCGGCACTGTCGCTGTGGCTCGAGCAGCGCAGAGCGTGCTCCCCGCCACGACGAAGCTCCGTCATTGCCCGTTCGAACTTGGAGTATCAACCAAGGCAGGCCAAGCTTAGCACCTAAACTGAACCAGTAGGCCCTCACGGTGATGCCTAGCCCCCTAAACCACCTGACCAACCGCTGCACCGCCGTAATCGCCGCCTGAGTTATTCCGTTCGTGGCCACCGCCTCGGATCAGCTATAAAAGGAGCCCCCGAGCTTGTTCTCGACCCCGCACCACAACTCCACCTCACCAGAGCCCCTGGCTGCCACCAGGGGAGGACCCCGAGGAGGTCTCCTTCCCCGACTCCGGCCGCCCCGATCCTCCTCGGGCTCTGGCTCGATTCACGCAGGTGAGGCCACCCCCGCCTCCCAAACCGCGTCAGCAGCCCTCTGGTGCACCCAGTACTCTAACCCGAGCCTCAATTCAAACCTTGCAGCCCTCCCCGACGAAATCCAACAACACCCAAACCACCATCCGCCGGAGTTGAGGCCGCCGTCGACGTGGTGCTCTCCGACGACCAACTCCACCACCCACAGGTGTGGAAGGACCCAAGGAATCCGTAGGTACCCTCTTTTCTCCCTACCTCGCCGTGGATCGCCGCCGGCGACCACCGCAGCCTTCGGGCGCCGGTGACTCTGTTTCAGAGTTTAAACCCGACGGGTGGGACCCCCCGTCAGCTTTTCTTCTTTTTGAAACATTTTCTGAAAACGCCTTCGGGCAGGATACGTTTCCCTTTGGAGTTGGCGGGTTTTTAATCGAATTGTTTTCTGTTTTTATAAGCTAGCCCCTGGAAAGTTTCTGTTTCATTACAAACAAGTCCCTGGACTAAAACTTTAATAACTTCTAAACAGAAAATGATTTTTGATTGATTCTTTTTCTATCACCTCTATTTTTCTGTCTAGTTTTTTATCATATTTATTTGAAAAATATTTGGAAAACTTTTTTGTGCACACATGTGACGGAACCGCGAACTTCACCGAGCTAGACTCCGACTACTCCGAACCAGGCAAGCATGTTTGAACCTTTGATATGATGAGTGATTTGCATGTTTGCATTGAGTAGTCAGTTCATAGCATGATCATATGCATAGCAGTAAGGGTTATATTACATTAGTCATCAACCCGTGCCACTGCACGGGCTAGTTATTTCAGAAACCACATCAAAATAGAAGTACTATAAGGGAGCAGTGATTCGGTGCTCGAGCTCAGCTGCTCCCGAAATCGCTGGCGTCCTTTCCTGCCTCGGGATTCCAAGAATTCGTCCTGGGCTCAGTATTGGATATCCCTATTGATAGCATTTATGCAATGTTAAATTTCTTATGGATTTGAAACAGGAAAAAAAAACAAATCCACCTATGAAGACACAACATATTATTTCAGCAAGGAAAATATATTTAAATTTTGTCAGGAACACTATTACCATGACAAATAGATTGGTTGCGTCCATGCCAGAATGCTCGTAGTGGATTTTTTTAATGCAGAACCAATCTTTGTGAAAATAGGTTAATAATTCCATAACGAAGTGACATATATTCTTGTCATTGAACTGTAGATATAATAACTACATAGGTGCACTAAATCACCAGTTTGGAGTCCTCTAGTGAAACTGAAAACAAAATACGTATTTGTATCTCGCCAATATACTAATGAGTCAATTTTCTTGCCAACTTTCCCTCTTGGCTGTATGGGTGAGTCGCATGAAGTTGTCAATTGGCAAGTTTGTTGATAACATGAAGGTGGAGCACCATAAAACTTAGTCGACCATACTATGAATTCAGAGGAACACTCAATTTACTTTAGATAAGAAAGCAAAGCAAAATTTTGAAAACATTATATGACATTTTTTTATATAGCACACACGCTGCTGCCAAGCATTAATAATAATACACACGCGTATATTATATTTTTTGTCTACATAAATGTACATCAATACTGAAAATCTCGAGAGAAAAAAGGTAGACTTCGAGACCGGCCTGCAATTTTTAGATATAGCTATGCATATATGTCATCCTCCATGTATAAAAATATTAAGATCGGCCTGATAACAACCTTTGAATCTCAGTTGTCAAATGGTAGGGGAACCACAAATGCAGTCAAGCTCTTCTATTTTGTACGTAGTTTACATCTTCAATTTCCAACATGCCTTTTGTTACTAAGACTGCAATACAATAAAAAAATGACTAATGAGAGGTGTTAAGGAAGATTTTGCATGTCATGGGATTTAGTCAAAGAGCTTCAAGGTGATGACCAAATCTACATTTACTTTAGCATTTTGAATTTTGAGGGATGACGACAAATAATAAATTTCTAAAAGTCCCTTGATGTATGGAGATTTACATTCTTATGATGTGTCGTTCCCCTTTGGTTGGAGTACATTCAGGTACAGCAGGTTACGCTATTTTGCATATATATGACCTGAGGTCAAAAAAAAAAAAATATGACCTGAGTTAGCAAGTGTTCAGATACATAAACAATTAATCTCAGCTACAAAATATTTATTTGAAATACGATTCAGAAGTTGGAGCGTACACAATATGTGATTCACTTGTAATCATTTAATGCCTTTAAATTGATCTATTTGTCACGCAATAAACAACATAAAGTATCACGGGAAGAAAGAAAACATCTGATGGATGTTGCAACTAACTTTAAAAAGTAGTACTCTAACAAACCATTGATACATAAACATTAGACGTGGAGCGGCCTCACCATGCACGTGAACACTGATCCCAGGTGCACTGTCATCGTAGCACAAACCGGTTATGATCATCTAATTAATTAAGTATCATTATGCATATCAGATGATTGCATACCTCAACATCTATGCATAGAAATTCCGATTTGTCGGGCCTATTGAACTGGAGCATCAGCCCCAGGTTTACTTACGGCATCCTATCATCGCCACATGATAAGCACTGTTTTCTCAAACTTCTGGCGGGACATTGTACTATGGATTAATTCATGCTATGTGACAACAACGTTGCATGCAGACTTGACATGCTTCCATTAAAGACGGCAGCTTCCCACTCAAACGTTATTGCATCCCATACTGTCAACTAAACTCACTCAGGTCTGCTAAATCCTAAAAGAACTCTGTTGCGAAAGAAACACTGAAATAAGCAACCTCATGAAGATAAGTCCAGTTAACAATTTGATGTGTAAAACAGCGGTCCAAAGTGCAGTATTTTAAGAAATTAGTACTCTAGCAAACCATCGATACATAAAGATTAGGCATAGAGCGGCGTCACCATGCACTCTAGTATAAACTCACCTGACACAACGAAAAATAGAGGAAAGGAACTAAGAATCTGGGAAAGAATTGCAGGACCTTTGGATGCTATATTTCAAGTCAGACTAATCTTGTGAAAACAATTTGAAAAAAAATAACATCACATGAAAAACTGCAGAGAAGAAAATTGAACCAAATTAGCGATTCCTATCAAACAAACATATAAAGAGTAGAGATTACTTGGTACAGTTTTTACCTCTTACATGCTGTTGTGAGAAAACCAATTGGGCTACAAAACAGAATATATGTGACAGCCAAATTAATTAGGAAGAGATAAAACAATACTCCATGCTGCTTTGTCCCAGCGGCATGCTAGCATAGATCGACATCTGATCATAGATCAAAGTAGCATGCTAGCATCTAGCAGTACCTGCCGCACCTTCTGATCATGGCGCTTTTGTGCGCCGATCGCAGAGGCCATGCACACCCATCTGACCATAGAAGCACCCCACAATAGGACGTGGAGCATGATATTTCTAACAGACTCCCAGCAGATGAGTAGTTAACCTGGTAAGCATCCAGTAGATAACCGTCTGACCTCTGGTGCTCTGGGATGTGGAACGGTATCCGTCTTTGTCAGTATTGTCAATGGTATTGTCGTATTGACAATTCTGTACCCGTGCTCCCAGCCTCAGTATAATCTCTGTTGCTGCTACAATGGCGTTCAGCTACAGATGGATAACCTGATATAGGGGCATGATGTGGTTGTATAATAGAAGGAATAAGAGAGAGCACTCATGCACAAATATTCAAAATATCAATAATTTGGATGGCAGTCCCACGTCCCGGTAACTCGTCTATTGTTGCAGAACGGATGAAGGCAGCTGATTAGGCAATCAGTCGATGTTTTGTTCTTCTTAGTCTGGTTTTTCTCATATATAAATTCAACGCACCTGGGAGAAGCCAATCATATAGCAGGAAGAAATTGGAGAGGGATCCGGGAGGCGCCATTTGCCGCCGATCGAAATCACTGCCACCAGATTGCTACGGAGGAAGAAACTGGAGGGGGATCCAGGAGGCGCCATTTGCCGCCGATCAAAATCGCCGCCACCAGATTGCTAGGGATCGGGGTAGGGAGGATAGGAGCGAGGCGAGCTATGCGTGAGATATAGCAGAATAGGGATCGTAGACTTTTTTTTTTTGCTGGGCGTAGTGTTTTTTTTTCAGGGTCCAGTTCTTCTTTAGAGGTTGGGATCGGGAGGAAGGATAAATTGTGAGGACTCTTGAGGCAGATGTGGGATAGTTTTTTTTTTTTGGTTGAGGGGTGCACGTGGGGTAGATTATGAGGACTGTTTTAGGCACTTCATCCGATGGTTGTAGATTGATAATTTACAGATCTAACGGACACTATGATATGTTTTTCTAGAATTAATGTGGAGGCTTGATTAGTGCTTCCAATTAGTAAATATAAGATATAAGATATAAGATGCAAAGATATTGCAAGTGAGCCTCGGAACTCGATGTGTTATTCGATGAGAGTTTACATGATCATATGGTGTCATGATAGGTGGTAATATGGTATTGTTGTAGCATGCCAGTCTTATACCAAACCATTTTAACTCCAGTGTCAACGTGAGTCAAGTCACGTTACCATCCGTTCCTTTCCTCGTACTACCACATGTTTTCTGCAAAGAATATGGTTTAGTAAGTTGCAAACCTCTTTCCTGGTACACACCAAACAGAGGGGCCGGGATGAGGGTTCCATGGCCCTGGATTAAAGCCCGTCATCCGGTCAGGGAGCATGGGTGTTTCCGGTTGGGACCGAGAGGGGGCACCCCTTAGAGCCTTGAGATAAATTTGATCCCATGCTATTCGAGGTTGTGACCTCCCCGTCTTAGAGTTTTTTTTGAACGTTGCCTAGGGTGATTCCTAGCAGTGGAATGTGGAATTGGGTGTGTACTGGTTAGATGAGTTTCTTCTAAAATACCGTAAACGGAACTAGTCCCTTGCGACTACTGAAATCCGTTGGCTGTGGTTTAATAGTACAAACTCTGCAGAGTCAAACTCATTCAAGTAACCGTATCTATGGTCAATGTCTGTGTTCAACTTGTCCTGTCAGTCTCAGTGTCAGTCTCCTTGACAAATCTCCGGTGAACAGACATGAGTGGTAAACTCGGCTACATGATTAATCCTGTGGATGGACTAACCCGTTTATTATTATGTGCTGAGTATCTTTCCTTGGAATGGTCTATACTGCTTGAATACGAAAATGCAATATAAGCCCTTTATGTGATGTCGCTCAGATGTCCGACTGTGGCACTCTTGTTATTTATTTTCAATATAAGCCCTTTATGTGATGTCGCTCAGACGTCCGACTGTGACACTCTTATTATTTATTTTCAATATAAGCCCTTTATGTGATGTCGCTTAGACGTCTGACTGTGGCACTCTTGTTATCTACTTTCAATATAAGCCATGTATGTGATGTCGCTCAGACGTCCGACTGCGGTACTCTTGTTATTTACTTTCAATATAAGCCCTTTATGTGATGTCGCTTTGACGTTCGACTGTGGCACGCACTGTCATTTATCTTTCCAATATAAGCCCTTTACGTGGTGTCGCTTAGACGCCCGACTGCGGCATGTTAATTTATTTGTTCACCATACAAGGCGTCACTTCAGACACTCGATCTCAGTTATTTTGTTGGGATTTCAGAAGGATTACCGCCTGACTTCCTTTTATTTACATGCCGTGCAAGTTATTCACTTGAGTGTGCATTGCCAATTGCTCTTGATGCATCATGCTTACATTTGTTATATCTTATGTCCGAACTCTCTTGCGAGTACATTCAAAGTACTCACCTGACTTGTTGATTTGGCCAGATGTTGACGAAGGCGATCTTATGGATGAAGAGTTCGATAGCGACTCCGACGCCTAGAGGAGTCCCAGTCAGTCCCGTGCGATCCTGGAATTTATCACTTGTACCATATCCGCTTCCGCTACCCGAATAAACCATCGAGCCTCACTCCGACGCTCGATGAGCTGCAGGAGTAGGATTTAGTGTCACCCACTTCACTGTGACATATCCACCACCACTTATAAATACGAGTCAGTAGTATGCCACCACAACCTTGTGCCATATCTGCCTTTATGTATATTTTTGGCGTGCTTGTAATAAATTGTTGAGCAACCTCAGCTCAACCCTGTAATATATTTAGTACTTCTGGATTTCTGTATCAAGAATTTGTCTACCAGTAAGGAGGACTCTCCTATACTAGGAATAAAAGGATCGGTTTCTCAATAAGTATTTTATTGAAAACCCGGTCGTGACAGTTGAAAAGGGGAAAATCAATAGCTAAGGAACGAGTTTCGTGTCTCTTGGTTGAAGAAGGGTAGAAAGGCATGACAACGCAATAGAGAATGACCAGGTCGATCGGTTTGTTGTCCTCACATAGGAAAAAGGTGGCTAAAGAGAACAAAAATGGGACGTAATCCACATATGCTGCCTGGATATTTGTTGCTCTGGGCAACCATACCTCCCTCACCACTCTATGCGTCCGTGGAGGTACATCGTACTGGTGCGCCCACTGTCCGAATGGGCCTCCCATGCTCTTATTGCCACTTTTTTGCTGTTAGTATAACGCCAGCGGTAAAGTCAACCAATGCTACTGCTAAAGTGATGCCGCACTCAGTCTAATGCCACCGGTAAATTTACGCAATGCCATTTAATGTCTCTGGATTATTTCAGGGTTAGCTGTTGATTGTGGACGTATTAAAGATTTTTCAGCTAAGGCATTCTAATGTTGTTGCACAGCCAGTATACCAACGATGAAACTTGTTACTACCTTCAGATTTTTGCACTGTTAATGCTTATAGATTACATACCTCACTTTCATGAGATAAGTCATTTTTTTGTACAGTGTCACCAAAATGCCAAGGCGCTGATGTCATTTTATTTGGTTAAACTGCACAAAAAATTATGAAGACAAGAGGAAAGGTCAAGAGTGGGCACCTCCTCCTTTGGCTATTGTATTGATTCGTTCGATCAAGTTTTTATGTTTGATCGATTATCAAGATTGGGATAGCAATCTTTCATGTCCACTCGAGTTCGAAATGATATTTACCTTAAAGGTACATGGTTTGCAATTTTTTAATACTGTCATTAGTTAATAATGCTAGTTACCTTCATACTTTTGTATTTGGTTTAATGCTCTTGCACAGCAAGTATATCAATGTTGAAACTTTTTACCTTTACATTTTGTATTGTTAATTCTTATAGAAATCTTCCAGTGCTAGAGCTTATGGAAATCTGTTCAGTAAAACCATTGTACTGTACCCTGTAATAAAATAACTACTCTACTGTTGCACTAGCCACTGGATTAGTGTATATTTGTACTATTCGAATGGTGTTGCATTAGCGTATGGACATATACAAAGTGTGGCAAGCTTTCCCAGATATGTGCTCAAGAAAACTACTACCTGTTTTTCTAAATACTGAACGTTTGGGTACTTTAAATTGAACTACGAAAACGTCTTATATTAAGGAACAGAGGGTGTAGACTGCACTCAAATTATCCCGGTAAAGCTAGTCACACCTTTGTTAAAATTAATGTTCGTTATGTTATTGGAGGAGGTCTGTATGTTTGTCTCTAATGCCTGTCGAATACAAACCTGACATTATGATGTAATGTTAAGTCATTTCCTTTTGTACAATGTCACTGAATTTTCAAGGTAGTGATGGCATTTTATTTTAGTTGAACTGCACAAAATATGCTTAAAAGAAGAGGAAAGGTCGGGAATCGATCATTCTTTCAGAAAGAACTATATATGCCTTTCTGACATCAGCCGTTGTTGCCTTATTTATTCCTTCAAACAGGTGGTTAGAAACAGTCTTTCTACCTTTTCCCATTAAGCAATTGGAATGCTTATATTTGTGAGTCTATGCTTCAATTAGTGCCACTTTTATAGTAATCGCACTTTCAATATCTATGCAAACAGGGATGCTCGATTTTAGTGGAACTGCACAAAAAGTCCAACAGGTTCAACATTAGGAGCATGTTTTCTTCCAAACCTTTATATCCAATTGGTGGCACTATGAGCTGTTCATTATGAAGGTACATGGTTTGCTACTATCTTGCTACTCTTTTTGTACTGTCATTAGATAGTAATACTAGTGGTTTGCATGTGAATTTATTGGCAGGGTGGACCTACATTGGAGGTGCAGGACAGGATTCAATGATTGGATGCTCAATTTCGGTTGTATCAATTTCACCTCTTCCATCACTGCGAACATGGATATCCTTGGTCTGATGAAGAATAGGCGCTATATTTCTGCTCTGAACCAGCAAATCAATTCAGTATGAAATTGTCCAGGGCAAAACATGACTGTATCAAATTGTCCAGTGCAAAACATGACAGATGCTAAGTGGAAGAGACATGTTTAAACCGAAAATACAAGGTGGGGTATATGTTTACTAGCTGCTTGATATTTGTGCACACAAAGATGTCTGCCCATTGCTATTTGGCAAACACACAAAGTGACCGCAATTTTGGTTGAACTGCACAAGAGAATAGTATAGTCACTGCATGCAGTCTCATTTGAAAAAAAGACACAGAAAGATTGGATAGTCACTTCATGGACTGTAGAAAAGTAGTACTGTACTATTTATTGGCCAACACTAGGTGCTTCATTGCTTTGGTGGTATTATACAATGGACATCATTTTGCCTAAGTTGAAGTTTGTATTCCGAAAATAGTCTCGCCGTGTGATCGAGAGAAGACCAAATCATATTGCAGCGGATGTTCCTCCATCATGTGTGGTTCATTCTCATAGTTCCAGCTGTTGGTGAAACAATTTACGTTTGCAAGAGGAATTGTAGACTTCACAAACAAATTTGTCTTTCAGTCTGTACTGAATGTTGGCCAAGAGAAGCATCCATGTTAGTAGGAAGAACAGATGTTTTTTCTAGATCTTTACTTTTGGAGCTACATATTTATGTATGATCTGTGAATCATTGAGATGCAGTAACATGTTGATCTTATGTATGGGAATCGTACTAGTTGGTTTTGAATTTGGGCTACTAATGTGAACATATTACAATGCCAGGCCTGTGAGTCTCGTGTGAACATTTCGAACGGATCGGCTCTTACTGTTGTGCATAGCATGATCCTTATTTCTGTGTTCTCAGTGTTTACAAGTTACTAACAGTTCCTTATTTCTGTTCGCTCAGTGTTTACAAGTTACTGATCGATCACTAGCTAGCCTACTAATGCACTCCTGGCAGTTTTAGTTCCGACGCAAGATCCGAAGTGGTAGTTTTTTGAATAAAAATGTCTACCTCTGAAGAAACTGACAAGCTGCTCTAAAGAAAATGCCATGCGAATCTGAAGAAAATGCCAGCAAAAACGTTCGCAAATGCCTTATCTCCCAGCGAACGTTCATCAGCTAATGCGATCGTACACGTACACCATCCTACCTACTCGATCCTACACGTACACTATCCAACCTACTCGATCCTACACAGATAAATAGCGGATCACACACGTACTACCTCCTTTCCGGTTTGCAGGGCTCAATTCAAAAAACGACCTACTCGATCCTACACGAATAAATAGCGGATCATGCTCGTACTACCTCCTTTCCGGTTTGCAAGGCTTAATTCAAAAATCTAACCATCCAAGGTAGATGATGAGTGGTGGAATCATTTTTGACAAGGAGGGAGTACCTGATCTGGATGATTCGAGGGCACTCATTTGACCGTCATGCTGGCGTGCGACCCAGCACGGACGGGACGCACCACTGAAGGACGGGACGACACAATCATAATTTTAGTTTTTCTAGTTTTCCACGGCAAGCTGGCGCGCTAAGCCATGCCTGCTTATGCATTAAATTCCAATGACCGCGATGACCGTCGTGTTTCCCGCGACACGCTAGTTCGCCTACCTTCCGCCTATAATTACTGTTTCCCGAGCTTCGCCGGTGGCACCATCACCCAACTCAGCCTATCCTCATAAGCCCCCACCGGCCAGACGTCGCTCGCCACTTATCCTCGCTCTCGCCACGTCCGCCATGCCCCCGCCCGTCCATGATAGGCGACACCGGAGGCGGTCACCGCCGGAACTAGTGTTCAGTTTTTCGCCGGAAGGCAGACGGAGGGAGGAGGCATTCTATCGCTATTTAGATGGCAATGTGGAGATCGAGGAGTTGTTGGAGTGCGACCGCCTGGCGGAGGAGCAGGAGTTGTGGGAGCGCGACCGCTTGGCGGAGGAGCAGCTTATCGCCGATTTGCACCACCAGCGGGACATGGAGCAGCAGCGCACCGACGCTCTGAGTCACGAGCAGAGCGCCCGCAACTGGGCCGACTACATGGAGGCCGGCGCCCGGCAAATAGCCTTGGAGGCTAACGGGCAAGCACGCGTTTGCGACGCCGATTTTTACTACCAGCTTGTCAAGTGGGTTTCCCGCTTAGAAGCCGAAGCTTCGGTGGACCACGCCGGCATGGAAAGGGCCAACGCGCGCGAGCAACGCGCCCTATCGCACCTCTGGCAATTCCGAGGCGAGGCGGAGGACGCCAGTGCGGGTGTTTAGCGTGTACCGCAGATGGCGGCCGACATCGTCTAGTTAGCTAAGAGTAAGTTAGTACTTGTACGCTACTAGAGTATTAGTGGGAGTAGATAGTTAGCTTGGCTATGATGGATGTCAACGTGGAAGTTCAGTACTCTATATGTGGATCAGACCTGTTACTTTGCTCCGAATGTTGAACTTTCTGTTTGAACGTATGGAATGGGCTGCTATTTTTTTAAATGGGTTGTATTTGTCCTCCACTGGTTTAGAGGCTGACTTGTGGGCCTACCAAGTTGATGCGTACACAATCAGGAGATGATTGTACGTGGAGAGGATGACAGCAGGGACCCGCCAAGGTCATGGCGATGCAAGTAAGTGCCTCCTTATTTCAAGCCAATAAAAATGGCTCCTCCTAATGGATTCGACATCTGGGTCCCATGCCATTGTCAACGTAGTCAATAAGCGAGAGAATTACTGTGAGCGGTGACACGAGGGGACCCAAAGAGCTCGCCCAGTTATTTTTGTTTTGGGTTAATTTGATAAATGCCACTCCAAATCTAGTGTTTCCGAGAAATGCCACTGCAATTTCCAAACTTTCAAAAATGCCATTTCTAGTGGCATTTTTCGAAGTCTGGAGTGGCGTTTTCAAAAGTTGGCAAATTGCAGTGGCGTTCTCCAAAGTTTGCAAAAATTGCAGTGGCATTTTTCAGAGTTTGGAAATTGCAGTGGAATTTTTATGAATCGCCATAATTGGAGTGGCATTTATCTAATTTGTTTTTGAGACAGAAGTAGGGTGTCAACTGGGCTGTGCGGGGCACTCTGGCCTGTCTAGACAACCTTCTCTTTTATGTATACCACAACCCAGCCCAGTAGTTTGTTTTTCTTTCTGAAAATGGCTAGCCCGGTTTTTTTTTTGTGATTTGCCAAGTAAGTCACTTTGTCAGGTCCGTTGGGCTGCAAATCTTTCAAGACGAGGAGAGCTTCATTCGGCTGGACGAGAAAATGGCCTATCAGTAATGAGAAATGGGTTGTACATTTTTAAAACACATCAAACCGGCAATTAGTTTCAAATTTCTTTTTTTCATTTCAATATTTCATTAATTTTTATGCATGGACAATTTGTTGGATTTTATATTGATATACATTTATTTTTAAAATCAGTTTGAATGTGACTCGAAATTTCGGGATTAAAAACAGTTCATCCAACCTTAAGAATATGGGCTGTAATGCTAACAAAAAGAATATGGGCTCCAAAAAAACCTTAAGAATTAGCAAATGGGCTGTAAATTATTAGAAATAATGGCAGATGGGCCGTATGCTGTTTTCCACAGATTTGAGGCTTTCCTAAAAAAGGTTGACGCACAAGCAGTGACTGTTGGATGTCCATCCAACGGCCGTCGTGCTTCTTCAATCTCTGCTCTTCCTGCTCCAGCCGCTCAAACAAGCGCCGGCGGGACTGCCTGCACTACAAAAAAAGACACATCCGTGACATTTCTGGCCGAACGAAAATCTTTTATGTCATACTTATGACACTTCTATGACTATAATTGTGACAAAACACAGTACCATCATATATGTGGTGGGGTCCTACTTCTATGACAAAAAATCATGACAGAAAATGGGCTTTTTGTCCTGGGCCGGCCGGAGACGCGGCTGCATGACATTCTTTGGGCCGTCCATGACAGAAAAAACCATGGTAGAAGTGAGGGCGAGGAAAGTATCGGGGTGTTCCCGGCTAGGGTGGGTGGTCGGGGCCGAGCGATGCTCGTTTCTCTCGTACACGCATGCGTGGCGTGCGGCGTTGGGCTCTAGCGAGCCCGGCGAGGCATTGGGCTCTAACTGAACCCGAGTGATTGCACTGCAGGCTACGCGTTACTGAACCCGAGCGATCGATTGATGGCTGTTAACTGAACCCGATCGAGCGATTCCTTCGCTGCTGCTGCTAACTGAAGCCAATCGATGCTGCCTCTAGATGAACAGTGAGTGTTGCTGGGGGGGGGGGGTTGGATGAATAGTTCTCGATGGGGGTGGATGAACAGGACCCCGTGGCGTTGCCTTTGGATGAACAGGACCCTAATCGCTCGAGCCGGTTGGGGCTGGATGAACAGGACCCCGTGGAGGGCAGGATGAACAGGACTACCCCGTGGAGGGTAGGATGAACAGTAGACGGTGGAGGGCAGGATGAACAGTAGCCCGTGGAGGGGTGGTTGAACAGGAGCCCGTGGAGAGGGCTGGTTGAACAGTAGCCCGTGGAGTAGCGTGCGGTTGAGGCTGGATGAACATGAGCCCGTGGATGAACAGTCGCAGGTGGAAGCTGGAGGAGGTCGACGGTGGATGATCGATGGCAGTGGAGCACGGAGGGGTCGACGGTGGAGATGAACAGTATCCCGTGGAGTCCAGTTTTGCGGCACGCCACACCCCTCCCGATGAATAGGACCCCCGTTTCGACCGTAGCGCTCCAAGACAAGTCCGTTTCCCCTGTTTTTCGCTACGCCACACCACTCCCGTCAACAGGACCCCCGTTTCGACCATAGGAGGTCCATTTCCTCCGTTTTGCGGTACACCAGACCCCTCCCGATGAACACGATCCCGTTTCGAACATGGCCGGTCGAACACAAGGCCATTTCCTCCGTTCTGCGGTACGCCAGGCCTCGTTTCCATCGGCTGTTCCATCCAAGCCATGCCGATGAACACGACGATGTATTCCGTTCCGACCCAGCCGGTTGGCTCCCCATGAACACGACGACGACGCTGTTTCTCCATTCTGACATAGCCATGTACACGAGCCTTGGCCATACGTATGCGCGAGTAGGCATTCGAGACCCTGCCCATATGTACGTACGTGGCCGTATTTTCTTTCTTGCACACTGGCCGCTGTACGTATGTGTACATGCTACGTGCGTGCCTCTACTACGACACGTGCGCGCCTCTACATCGACCAGTATGTACGCACACGTTCGCGACCAGAATGAGAACGCTACGTATGCTTTGACGAGGTGGGTCCCGACTGTCAAGCACTTCCTTGCCAGCGAAGATGTAGCTGGTGGGTCCCAGCGATCGAGGGTGAATCGTTTTTTTGCGGACACACTTCCTTGCTGCGAAGATGTAGCTGGTGGGTCCCGGCAGTCATGGGGAAAGCGTTTTTCACGAAATCACGGTGGCCCGTCCGGTGGGTCCCTATTTGTCGGTCGATGAATAATTATTTTGCGGCGTAATAAGGAGGCACTTCCTTCTTTGCGGTATGGACCCGGCTGTCGGCCTCTCCACGTCTGATCCACGTCCAATGGAAACCGTTCCTTGACCATATTGACCACGCCGCCGAGAGCACCGTGGCGATGGACTACTGGCGAGGCCTAGGAAGGGGACGACGTGGAGCCGGGAAGACAGCGGCGGTGGAAGCCAGCGTGTAGAGAAATCTGAGGTTCAACTGGTTCATTGCGGTGTGAAGCTGCCGTCGCCGCGAGAATAACGGGGTGTGGGTGAGTAGAGGGATGGCACGGCCAGCGGTGGGAATAGTAGGGGCGGTGAGGCCTCGGCGGCAACCTGACCGGCCATGGGAGGTAGGAGCATGCGGCACGACCGGCGCTGCTTTGGGCGGCTAGAGCAACAAGACGGAAGGTTGAAGAAGCACTACGGCCGTTGGATGGACATCGTCACGGTCCTTTGGAGCTAGAATCGTTCATATTGACTAAGTTGACAAAGCATTCCGTCCCCGTCAACTTAGTAGGCCCACAAGTCACCCTCCCACCAAGGTGGGTCCCAACTAGCAGGGGGAGTATTCATTTTTTTGTGCGTAATAAGGGGGCACCTCCGGTGGGTCCGAGCTGATAGCGGGGGGAACTTTTTTTCGCGAAATATGTTGGCCCGTCCGGTGGGTCCCAGTAGTCCGGGGGAAATGTTTTTTCGCCAAATACGGTGGCCCGTCCGGTGGGTCCTTGCTATCAAGTGGAGGAATAATTATTTTCCGCGTAATAAGGAGGCACTCCCTTGCGGCTGCCGTGGACCCAGCTGTCAGCCTCTCCACATACAGTACTCTTCCGATGGAAGTCGTTCCTTGACCACGTTGACCATGCCGCACCGAGAGCACTAGGGTGGTGGACGACGGCGAGGCCTTGGAAGGGAACGACACGGAGATAGGGAAGACTCGATAGTTGTTTCCCACGCGGCGACTCTACGAGGGTTTACTGGTTCGTCTGCCATTGCCGGAGAATAATAGCAGGTGTGGGTGAGTAGAGGGATGGCTAGGCCAGTGATGGGAGTACGGTGGGGCGGTCGAGCTGCTTGGCAGCCTGACCCGGGAGGAAGGAAGCGAGCAGTCCCTTGGCGCTTGTTTGAGCGGCTGGAGCAGGAAGAGCAGAGATTGAAGAAGCACGACAGCCACTGCTTGTGCGTCAACCTTTTTTTTAGGAAAGCCTCAAATCTGTGGAAAACATCATACAACCCATCTACCATTATTTTTAATAATTTACAGCCCATTTGCTAATTCTTAAGGTTTTTTTGGAGCCCATATTATTTTTTTAGCATTACAGCCCATATTGTGGCCACGGTTAAAAAATTATACGAAATTTTGCATATTTCGGTGCGGTCCAAACTGTTTTTAATCCCGAAATTCCGAGTCACATTCAAACTGATTTTAAAAATAAATATATATCAATATAAAATCTAAAAAATTGTCCACGCATAAAAATTAATGCAATTTAAAATCTTGAAATGAAAAAAAGAAATTTGAAACTAATTGCCGGTTTGATGTGTTTTAAAAATGTACGTCCCATTTCTAATTACTGATAGGCCATTTTCTCGGCCAGCCGAATGAAGCTCTCCTCGTCTTGAAAGATTTGCAGCCCAACAGGCCTGACAAAGCGACTTACTTGGCAAATCACAAAAATACTGGGTTGTGGCCGTGGACCCAGCTACGGCCGTGGACCCAGCTGTCAGCCTCTCCACGTACAATACTCTTCCGATAGAAGTCGGTCATTGACCACATTGACCATGCCGCGCCGAGAGAACCAAGGCGGTGGACGACGGCGAGGCCTAGGAAGGGGGCGACGCGGAGCCGGGGAAGACGCGATAGTGGATACCCAGGCGGAGAGGAGTACGAGGGTTCACTGGTTCGGCTGCAGTGTAAGGCTGCCTTCGCCGCAGAATAACAGGGGGTGTGGGTGAGTAGAGGAATGGCCTGGCGAGCGGTGGGAGTAGTAGGGGGCGATGAGGCCTCCGCGGCCTCACAGCCGGCCATGGAAGGCAGGAGCACGCGGCACGACTGGCGCTGGTTTGGGCGGCTGGAGCAAGAAGACCAGAGGTTGAAGAAGCACTACTGCCGTTGGATGAACATCGTACGGTAGCTGGAGCTCGAATCGTTCATATTGACTAAGTTGACAAAGCCCTCCATCCCCGTTAACTTGGTAGGCCCACAAGTCAGCCTCCCACGAAGCTGGGTTCCAGCTGGCAGGGGGAGTATTCATTTTTTGTGCGTAATAAGGAGGCACTTTTTTTTTGTGCATAATAAGATAGCTGGTGGGTCTGACTTGTCAGCGGGGGGCACGTTTTTTTCGCAAAATACAGAGACCCTTCCGGTGGGTCCCAGATGTCAGGTGGAGGAATCAAAGACTTGAGAAGGTGTACAGAACAAGCTAGTGTACCAGTAAAGAGACGTTGCCGAGTTTAAGAAAAAAGAGAGACGTGCTCCTGTAGCTGGTTCGAATCCAAACTTAGACTATGACTATATATGGTGCTATGTTACTCTGCAAGTAATGAAACTGACATATCCAACCTTCGCTTCTCCTCTTCTCTACTTACTCTGCCTAGCATCAGAAGCTCTGGCCGCAGCAAACATGTCCGCTGGCAGCTCGTCCACCCGCTCTTCAGCAGGCAACAACCAAATATGCGCCAAGTCGCCACCCGTACCATCGCCTGTGGGTCTCATCACACCCCCGCCGGCACGCGCACCGCAGCCGGTTGCTCATTGCAACCCGCTGCCGTTGGTGTGGTGCCACTGCTGCAAATCACGCAGTCATCCGTCGCGTCTCAACCATAATCCTCAACCTTGGCCGAGTCTTCTATAAATGCCCGAATCATGGGGTAATAATATGTTTAAGTGTTGTTCTGCTGCTTTCAGTTGCTGATTTTTTAATAGTTTGGTTGATGATCTTCCAATTTGATTCGTGCAGGAAAGGGAATATTCATGTGACTTGTATTTCTGGGAAGTTGCTGATGTGGGGGAGTGCAATTACGCTGATTATTTGGTTAGCCAAGGAATACCAATACCAGCAGGTTGGGGTGTTGGACAAGTAACTGAAGGAATGGCAGAAGAGGAAGATCTGAGCGAAGGTTAAAGGCAGTTCCTTCCGATCATGGCCAAGCAGCAGCTCTTTGAACGGCCTTGACAGCAATGAGGAGATGAAAGAGCTTGTGAAGATAATGGGCAAAATCGATGTGCTCTGTAGGACGATTGTCTCTTTATTTGCAGTGTATGTAGCACTCGTGATGTATTCAGTGGCTATGACATGAGCACTTTGCTGAAACTAGTAATGAATGAAACCTATGTAGCAGGCTGGGCGTAGTGTTGTGAACATCTAATGATTTCTATTAACGAAAATCAGGGGGTATCCCCTTTTGCTCATAAATAAATAAATAGCAGAGGCCCTTTTGGTAATAAATAAATAAATTAGCAGAGGACCTGTCGGGTCAGCTTTGTTCTCATTCGAAGACGTCGAGCAAATTGCAGTCCAACAACAAACTATGTCATCAAATTCAAGTTTCACAGCCAAATATGAGTACAACTAAACAACAATGTCATCATGTTTTAGTCGTCATACAATCACCAAACACAAATCAGCATACATAACAAGTGATGTTCTCACAGAAAATACTAAACAACATGTTCATCGGGTTTGATTGTCATAGCAAACACAATTTCACATAGTAGATAAAAAACGTCTTCTGACAGAAAATACGACAAAAGCAATGTAATCATCATCCGCAGCAGCAACGTCAACATCTTCGCCATGTGTATCAGTCTGAATCGTAATTCCCCATCGTGTCATCTTCTTCTTCGTCCTCAACGTCCTCGAACGTTGGCTTCTTCTTTATCAACTCTTGTATGTCCACAGCACGACATGCAATCTTTTCGCCGGCGTCATTGACGTGATGGTTCTCAAAGATATTAGGAACATCTGAGTTATCTTGTACATCAGGAGAAGTGTAAGCATCATCTTGTTGTGCAACTTCATTAAACGAATTTCTCTGTTCAAACCTTTGCACTACTCTCCAGTCATCGCTACGTGCAAATGTGTCTTCCAAGAAAAATATATGTGTTGCTTGATTTGCCAAAATAAAAGGCTCGTTGGTCTGGTACGCTGCCTTGACATTGATGGATTTGAAATAATCATCGGCTCTGGGTTTTGCGATCCTGGAAAACAGGTTATACCAACGACAACACAACAGAACCACACACCGATGATCCTCGAAACTGGAGATATACTGCAATCGAACAATATACATTATGTTAGCATACATTTCAGTTGTCTCTTTGTCAAACGTATCCGTGCTCATGATGGAACTATTTTGTGTCTTCTTGCCTTCGTCTCGTGCAAGGGTGTTGTAGCGCACATCTCCAACAACGCAAGATTCATAATGTCTTACCCGAGTATCAGGACCCATTGTTAGTGCGTAAAGGGCATCATCAACTGCCTGCCCATCCTCCTGTTGGGGAACATTGCAGAAAATAAAAAAAATCTATGCTTCACCAAGATCAATCTATGGAGTCATCTACCAACGAGAAAGAGGAGTGCATCTACATACCCTTGTAGATCGCGAGCGGAAGCTTTCAAGAGAACGGGGATGATGGAGTCGTACTCGTCGTGATCCAAATCACCGATGATCCTAGTGCCGAACGGACGGCACCTCCGCGTTCAACACACGTACAGTTTGGGAAGATGTCTCCTCCTTCTTGATCCAGCAAGGGGGAGGGAGAGGTTGATGGAGATCCAGCAGCACGACGGCGTGGTGGTGGAAGTAGCGGCAATCTCGGCAGGGCTTCGCCAAGCTCTATGAGAGGGAGAGGTGTTGCGGAGGGAGAGGGAGGCGCCAGGGACTAGGGTGCGCAGCCCTACCTCCCCCCCTATTTATATAGGGGTCCAGGGGGGGCGCCGGCCCCTAGAGATCCCATCTCAAGGGGGGGGGGCGGCCAAGGGGGGGACTTGCCCCCAAGTCCAGTGGGGCGCCCCCCACCCCTAGGGTTTCCAACCCTAGGCGCAGGGGAGGCCCAAGAGGGGCGCACAAGCCCACCAGGGGCTGGTTCCCCACCCACTTCAGCCCATGGGCACCTCCGGGATAGGTGGCCCCACCCGGTGGACCCCTGGGACCCTTCCGGTGGTCCCGGTACAATACCGGTGACCCCCGAGACTTTCCCGGTGGCCGAAACTGGACTTCCTATATACAATTCTTCACCTCCGGACCATTCTAGAACTCCTCGTGACGTTAGGGATCTCATCCAGGACTCCGAACAACTTTCGGGTTACCGCATACTAATATCTCTACAACCCTAGCGTCACCGAACCTTAAGTGTGTAGACCCTACGGGTTCGGGAGACACGTAGACATGACCGAGACGACTCTCCGGTCAATAACCAACAACGGGATATGGATACCCATGTTGGCTCCCACATGCTCCTCGATGATCTCATCGGATGAACCACGATGTCGAGGATTCAAGTAATCCCGTATACAATTCCCTTTGTCAATCGATGCGTTACTTGCCGAGATTCGATCGTCGGTATCCCAATACCTTGTTCAATCTCGTATCGCAAGTCACTTTACTGCATCAGTAATGCATGATCCCGTGACCAACCACTTAGTCACTTTGAGCTCATTATGACGATGCATTACCGAGTAGGCTCAGAGATACCTCTCCGTCATACGGAGTGACAAATCCCAGTCTTGATCCGTGTCAACCCAACAGACACTTTCGGAGACACCTGTAGTATACTTTTATAGTCACCCAGTTACGTTGAGACGTTTGGTATACTCAAAGCACGCCTACGGCATCCGGGAGTTACACGATCTCATGGTCTAAGGAAATGATACTTGACATTGGAAAAGCTCTAGCAAACGAACTACACGATCTTGTGCTATGCTTAGGATTGGGTCTTGTCCATCACATCATTCTCCTAATGATGTGATCCCGTTATCAATGATAGCAATGTCCATGGTCAGGAAACCGTGATCTTGATAAACGAGCTAGTCAACTAGAGGCTCACTAGGGACATGTTGTGGTCTATGTATTCACACATGTATTACGATTTCCGGATAACAGAATTATAGCATGAATAATAGACAATTATCATGAACGAGGAAATATAATAATAAACATTTTATTATTGGCTCTAGGGCGTATTTCCAATACTCTCCCACTTGCACTAGAGTCAATAATCTAGTTACATTGTGATGAATCGAACACCCATAGAGTTCTGGTGTTGATCATGTTTTGCTTTCATGGAAGAGTTTTTGTCAACGGTTCTGCGACTTTCAGATCCGTTTGCACTTTGAAAATATCTATGTATCCATATTGAACATTTTCACGAATGGAGTTGAAGCGACGCTTGATGTGCCTGGTCTTCTTGTGAAACCTGGGCTCCTTGGCACGGGCAATAGCTCCCGTGTTGTCCGCGAGAAGAGGGTGATTGGCCCCGACGCATTGGGTATGACTCCTAGGTTGGTGATGAACTCCTTCATCCAGATTGCTTCATCGCTGCCTCCGAGGCTGCCATGTACTCGCTTCACATGTAGATCCCGCCACGACGCTTTGCTTGCAAATCGCACCAGCTACTGCCCCACCATTCAAAATATACACGTATCCGGTTTGTGACTTAGAGTCATCCAGATGCGTGTCGAAGCTAAGCGTCGACGTAACCCTTTACGACAAGCTCTTCGTCACCTCCATATATGAGAAACATATCCTTAGTCCTTTTCAGGTACTTCAGGATATTCTTGACCGCTGTCCAGTGTTCCATGTCGGGATTACTTTGGTACCTTCCTACCAAACTTACGGCAAGGTTTACATCAGTGCGGTATACGACATGGCATACATGATAGACCCTATGGCTGAGGCATAGGGGACGACACTCATCTTTTCTCTATCTTCTGCCGTGGTCGGACATTGAGCCGAGCTCAATTTCACACCTTGCAACACAGGCAAGAACCCTTCTTGGACTGATCCATATTGAACTTCTTCAATATCTTATCAAGGTATGTGCTTTGTGAAAGACCTATGAGGCGTCTCGATCTATCTCTATAGAGCTCGATGCCTAATATGTAAGCAGATTCTCCATGGTCGTTCATTGGAAAACACTTATTCAAGTAGGCCTTAATGATGTCCAAAAGTTCTATATCATTTCCCATCAAAAGTATGTCGTCGTCATATAATATGAGAAATGCTCTGAGCTCCCACTCACTTTCTTGTAAACGCAGGCTTCTCCATAAGTCTGCATAAACCCAAACGCTTTGATCATTTCATTAAAGCGAATGTTCCAACTCCGAGATGCTTGCACCAGCCCATAGATGGAGCACTGGAGCTTGCATACGTTGTTAGCATTCTTAGGATCGAAAAAACCTTCCGGGTGCATCATATACAGTTCTTCCTTAAGATGGCCGTCGGTGTCAAAACCGGCGGATCTCGGGTATGGGGTCCCGAACTGTGCGTCTAGGCAGATGGTAACAAGAGATAAGGGACACGATGTTTTTACCCAGGTTCGGGCCCTCTCGATGGAGGTAAAACCCTACTCCTGCTTGATTAATATTTATGATATGGGTAGTACAAGAGTAGATCTACCACGAGATCAGAGAGGCTAAACCCTAGAAGCTAGCCTATGGTATGATTGTTGTTAGTCCTCTGGACTAAAACCCTCTGGTTTATATAGGCCTTTGAAGAGGGTTAGGGTTACATGAGTCGGTTACAATGGTAGGAGATCTACATATCCGTATCGCCAAGCTTGCCTTCCACGCCAAGGAAAGTCCCATCCGGACACGGGACGAAGTCTTCAATCTTGTATCTTCATAGTCCAGGAGTCCGGCCAAAGGCTATAGTCCGGCCAAAGCAGGTTCAGGCTGCTGCCGCCGTCCATTAGGACTCTAGTGAGATGAAATCCGTCAATGATTGGGTCTATAACCAATGCGGCGAATCTGCCATGGCGGATGCTAGTGGGGTGGTCCCTTCGATCAAAAGTGATCGGGCAGGAAGACCACGGGTTGAACTTTGGGGCAACTGGCTCCATCGCATATACGTCCCTTAGTGCACGCTTCCGCTCCCTTTTGGGTATGTGGGTTGCGTATATCATGTTCACCGTCCGCACTTGCAGGGGGAAGCCCTTCTGTCCTCTATTGTTCGGCGGCCGGGGCTCCTCCTCGTCATCGCTATGCAGCCCCTTGTCATTGTTTTCAACATTTAACTTTCCTGCCTGCTTGAACACCCAACAATCCCTGTTGGTGTGATTGGCTGGTTTTTCGGGGGTGTCGTGTATCTGGCACGAGCGATCGAGTATTCGGTCCAAATTGGACGGGCCCGGAGTATTTCTTTTAAATGGATTTTTCCGCTGACCGGGTTTAGAGCCTCTGAATCCGGCATTGACTGCCGTATCCTCAGCATTATCGCCGTTAATGCGGCGCTTGTGCTTGTTTCGGCGACACCTGCCGTTGCTGTCCTTGGTATCCGAATTACACAGGCTCTTGGTCCTGTTGTTCTGCGAGCTAGCCAGCTTTCCTCTCCAGCAAAAGCGGGTCATGAGTGTTGTGAGGGCTGCCATGGATTTCGGCTTTTCCTGTCCTAGGTGCCGGGCAAGCCACTCGTCGCAGATGTTGTGTTTGAAGGCTGCAAGGGCCTCTCCATCCGGACAATCGATGATTTGAATTTTCTTTGTTAGGAACCGTGTCCAGAATTGTCTGGCCGATTCCTCTGGCTGCTGAATTATGTGTCTTAGGTCATCGGCGTCTGGTGGTCGCACATATGTGCCCTCGAAATTGTCGAGGAATGCGGCTTCCAGGTCTTCCCAACAACCAATTGACTCTGCTAGCAAGCTGTTAAGCCAATGCCGGGCTGGTCCTTCTACCTCTTTTTCTGCCGCTCTCTCATGAGGGTTGGCTTCTCCATCCTCCTGCGCTGAATCCTGCTGGAGGGGGTTGTCTTCGGTACTATCTGGGGTGTTATTGTCTCCCGTGCCGGAATCACCGGTTTTGCTGTGGCGGGATTTAGAGCGGCGCCGCTGACGCCGGCGCTTAGGCTGTTTCTTGGAGGGGTCATCCTCCGCTGTTCCATCACCATTCCCATCTTTTGGGATGTCCACCATGTATATGTCGTATGACGAGGTGGCCTTCCAGGGCCCTGTGGGCGGTGGTTCTTGGTCGTCTTCTGCATCGTCGTCCATACCGTCGATGTCTTCGGAGTCGAAGTCGAGCATGTCGGTTAAATAATCGACAGTGGCTACGAAGTGGGTGGTGGGTGGGCTTTGATTTTGTTCGTCGTCCGCATCCCAACCTTCCTGACCATAATCCGGCCAGGGCTTTCCTGATAAAGAGAGAGACTTTAGTGAATTCAGGATGTCGCCAAAGGGCGAGTGCTGAAAGATGTCTGTGGCGGTGAATTCCATGATCGGCGCCCAATCGGATTCGATTGGCGGGGGCGCGGAAGGCTTGGAGTCCGGAGAGGAGTTCGGCGCCTTGGAGTTACGAGCTTCGAAAAGGACGGTGTCGGTGTCAAAACCGGCGGATCTCGGTTAGGGGGTCCCGAACTGTGCGTCTAGGCGGATGGTAATAGGAGACAAGGGACACGATGTTTTACCCAGGTTCGGGCCCTCTCGATGGAGGTAAAACTCTACATCCCACTAGATTAATATTGATGATATGTGTTACAAGAGTAGATCTACCACGAGATCAAAGAGGCTAAACCCTAGAAGCTAGCCTATGGTATGATTGTTGTATATTGTATATTGACTAGCCTGGCCTCGGTTTATATAATGCACCAGAGGCCTAGGATAACAAGAGTCCTAGCCGAATACGCCGGTGGGGAGGAGTCCTTGTCTTGATCGCCAAGTCTTGTGGAATCTTCCTTGTATGCGGCAAGCTGTCCCGTGACCGCCCATGAGTATCTGACCATGGGGGTCCTCGGCCCAATCCAACTGATCGGTAGACGACGTGGTGAGTACCCCCTAGTCCAGGACACCGTCAGTAGCCCCCTGAACCGGTCTTCAAGTTAGGGACGCTCCTCGATTCTTCCGAACTGTTCTTCATCTCCGGTCGTCGGTCTTGAAAACTGGTTCAACAAATCTTCTCATCTTCGATCTTGAGGATCGCCGAAATGCATTCGACGAGTTTACACGTCGGGTATCCGAGGAGCCCCTTTAAGTTTCCGGCCTTATCAATTCCTTGTTATTTTTATGCCACACCTCGGGTTTGAAGTTGTTCCCGGGCGGCAGCGCCCTCTTCCGTCCGAGCTCCAACGCCGGACTGCATTCGAGGTATCTTTTGCAGCCGAGCACCAACGCCGGACTGCTTCCCAGCTCTATCGCCGGACTATGTATCCGAGCTCCAACGCCGGACGGTATCCGAGCTCCAATGTCGGACTATGTATCCGAGCTCCAACGCCGGACTATGTATCCGAGCTCCAACGCCGGACTATGTATCCGAGCTCCAATGCCGGACCGTATCCGAGGTGTCGTAAATCACCTTGGTTCAAAGAAGTTTGAAGGAGTTTAGCCGAGCTTAATGCCGGAAATGCCCTCTATGGAGCCAGCCACTAGTGCCCGAGCTTTATGCCGGACTGCTCGAGGTGGTGCACCACCGAATGTGGGCCGATTTTTGTCAATATTTTTGATTGGTGCAATTTATTCTCTGCCGAGATACATAGCCGGTAGCCCTCAAGGTGGGTATCGCTCTAAAACCCGAGATGCACATGAAGGATGACATAAGACCGCTGATCCCGTAGAGTCACCGAGACTCAGGTTGATTTGCAAAATCGGCCTGAGGATCAAGTCCTAGCTTGGCAGAATACTTCGGGACACAAAAAGCGGCGTGCTCAGTCCTCGAGACTCGGGTTGGGTGCGGCCGACCAACCTGAGGATCAAAATCTCCTCGGAAACTGTATTGCACTTAAAATTTTCTGCATAGAACAGGCAATGCAGTAGCCCCCGAGACACTGGTCGGGTGGCAACACCAGATCAGGATCTGCTAGCCGACAGATGGACCGATGTCCTCGCGGCCGAAGAGCATGAGCTCGAACGCCCCTCCAAAAGCTACCCTAAACGCAAGCTGCTCCCCCGATTAGAGGAGGAGGCTTACGAACCCACATCACCAGGAGACAATACGGCTGACCGACCACCCCGTGGCGCTGACAGAGAGGCCTCTAGGCCCTTCACTAGAACCGTACCCCGGCATCGCTCAAAAAGCACACGGCCACAGGGAACACTCCGGACCTGCGAGATATATTGGAGGACAAGGCAAGACAATCAAGATAGATCTATGGATCGCGTGGGCGCCCCACGGTACGTGACGACAACCGTCGCGCCACGGACACGAGAAGTCCGCCGGGCCGAACAAAACAGACCAAGCTCTTTTGAGCTCCGTCGTGATATCGCCCGATCTGAGGCGCCAAGACAACCACTATGCTTCACAGACGAAGTAATGGATCATCAAATCCCCGAAGGGTTTAAACCCGTCAATATTGAATCCTATGATGGCACAATAGACCCCGCGGTTTGGATCGAAGACTATCTCCTTCACATCCACATGGCCCGCGGTGACGACCTTCACGCCATCAAATACCTCCCCCTCAAGCTTAAAGAACAGCCCGGCATTGGCTCAACAGCAAAGTCAATTGGGAGCTGGGAGGACCTGGAAGCCGCATTCCTCGATAACTTCCAGGGCACTTATGTGCGACCACCAGCCGCCGATGACCTAAGCCACATAATTTAGCAGCCAAACGAATCGGCCGGACAATTACGGACACGGTTCTTAACCAAGAAAAACCAAATCGTCGACTGTCCGGATGCGGAGGCCCTCGCGACCTTCAAGCATAACATCCGCGACGAGTGGCTTGCCCGGCACCTAGGACAGGAAAAGCCGAAATCCATGGCAGCCCTCACATCACTCATGACCCGCTTCTGCGCGGGTGAGCACAGCTGGCTAGCACGCAGCAACAACCTCAGCAAAAATTCTGGCAGTCCGGAATTCAAGGACCAAAACGGCCGGCCGCGTCTTAACAAAAACAAACGCCGCACTAACGGTGACCATATTGAGGATCTGACGATCAATGTCGGATTCAAAGGCTCTAAACCGGTCAGCGGAAAAAGCCATTCGAACGAACTACTCCGGGTCCGTCCAATTTGGACCGAATACTCGACCGCTTGTGCCAGATACACGGCACCCCCAAAAAGCCAGCTAACCACACCAACAGGGACTGTTGGGTATTCAAGCAGGCAGGCAAGTTAATTGCCAAAAACAATGACAAGGGGCTGCATAGTCATGATGAGGACGAGACCCAACCGCCGAACAATAGAGGACAGAAGGGTTTCCCCCCACAGGTGCGGACGGTGAACATGATATACGCAACCCACATACCCAAAAGGGAGCGGAAGCGTGCACTCAGGGATGTCTACACGATGGAGCCAGTTGCCCCGAAGTCCAATCCATGGTCCTCCTGCCCGATCACTTTTGACCGAAGGGACCACCCCACCAGTATCCGTCACGGCAGATTCGCCGCACTAGTCCTAGACCCAATCGTTGATGGATTTCACCTAACCAGTCACGATGGACGGCGGCGGCAACTGGACCTGCTTTACCAGGATACAAGGCGCCAAAATGGGCATAGACCCCTCAAGGATTAAACCTACCAAAACGACCTTTAAAGGCGTCATACCCGGTGTAAAGCCAATTGTACGAGCTCAATTACGGTGGAAGTGGTCTTGGATCCCCGGATAACTTCGAAGCGAGGAGTTAATCTTCGACATAGTCCCGTTCGCGGCGGCTATCATGCCTTGCTCGGACGTGCAGCGCTTGCAAAGTTCAACGGTGCCGCGACCACGCATACCTCAAGCTCAAGATGCCAGCCCTCGAGGAGTCATTACGGTCAACGGAAACACGGGCGTTCTCTCGCGCGGAGGAACATCTGGCTGACTCTCGCGGCGAAGTGCAATGCAGCCTCTTAGGGCAATTCTCGAGTCCGGCCGTTAAGCGGCCGGACACAGCTAAGCGCCGGAGTAACTTACAACAAGACCACCTGGCACGTTCAGAGCACGCGTAGCAGTGCGGCCCCAACCCCAGCCCCTGCGAAACGTCAAAGTAGGTCCTTCGCGTACACCATTATGCTCTGAAGATACCATGGGCATGGGGAGAGGGGCATGACCACGATAAACCCAGACTGCGGCTCAACCACACCAGGGGCTCTCAAGTGTGTCGTTCCTTTTTCTTTTCTTTTTACCTTTTACTTTTTACCCACAGGACTCCGTTTGTCAGAAGCCCTGTCCGGCTGCAGACCTGCCGAACTCATGATGCAACAGCCAGGGAAGGATAAAGGCTACAATGAATATACAGGTGGTCTCCATTACGAGCATTTTCATACACCAATCCGCAGCCTACCCCTGGAGGGGGACATGTTTAACAGTCTCATACCTTGCTTATCGCACTATTTGTACCGTTCTGCATTCGTAGCAACACTTATTGAATAAACCAATGCAGCACCTTTTTGCTTATAATTGCATTTCTTTTTCATACATATGTTCAGTCACGACATGCTCCATCCGTACACTTTGGTACGGCTAATATACACCAGGGGCTTATGTTTCCCACGTTTTGGTGTGATGAGTCCGAACACTTTCACAAGTGCGGCACCCCGAACTTATAGCTCTATATGCATCGGCTCCGAATCATGTCTTGGGTCAATAGTTGGGTTTGCCCGACTCCCGTGTTTTGGTACCTTACGTTCCATTATATCGGCTAAGGTAGCACCGGGAGAACCACTGCAATTCCGCCCCAGTTCAGCTGGGTTAACGCCTCAGTGGAGAAAGCTAAAACTGACCGTCGTGATGAGGCGAGAGATCGGTCGCTGTTCGAGAGGTTTTCTACGAGTCCTTAAAGACTTATGCCGCTTAGAGCGAGGATCCAGATACTGTCCGGCCAAGGCGTGGATAGCGCCCCAATTTCGGCCTTCCGAAGACTAGGGGCTTCGCCGAAATTTAAAATTATAGAATTCTATGGCTAAGTGAGAGTGTTCAAGCATTATAAGTCCGGTTGCCTTGTTCGCTGTGTTGATCGCCTCCCTAGATGGACCCAAAAATGGGAACAAGAGCGCTCAAGTTTATCCGAACACCCCCAGCACTTTCGTGGCATGGGGGCTGAAGCCGACGACTTGCCATCTCTCAGATTTGATAAACAGCCGCGCAGAAGGTAATATTTTAAATTAACAAGCGTTGCTTAGCGCATATGAACTAAGTTTTCAGCGCACAGGATAACAAAATGCGAGTCTATTCAAATATTACATCTTTGGAGCACTCACCCGCAATAGTGCGGGCGCCCTTCAGCACATTCTTATAATACATCTCGGGCGTGCGATGCTCCTTGCCCTCTGGTGGCGGGTCCGTCACGAGCTTCTGGGCATCCATCTTGCCCCAGTGCACCTTTCTTGCGGGCAAGGCCCGACAGGCACCCTCGACATAAGCGGAATGCTTGATAACTTCAACCCACGGGCACGCATCCACCAGCCGCTGCACCAGGCCGAAGTAGCTCCGGGCATGGCCTCCTTAGGCCACAACCGAACTATGAGGCCCTTCATGGCCTGTTCGGCCGCCTTAGGAGCTCGACCAGCTGCTTGACTGGTCGCTAAAAGGGCACCCGATGTCCGGCCTCAGCATACTGAGACCAGAAGACCTTCTCCATTGAGCTCCCCTCCTCGGCCCGGTAGAATGCGGCAGCATCGGACACACTGCGAGGAAGATCTGCGAACGCATACAGAGCTCGAATTCGGGTAAGCAACGGTAATTAACAATCACATGCTTACTCTGCATGACAAATGCCTTACCGCTGCTATTTTCTTCACCGCCTCAATCTCACGGAGGGCCTTGTAGGCTTCGGCCTTGTAAACCCGGCCTTAGCGGCTTTGGCACTCTCAAGAGCCGTTGCAAGCTCGGACTCTCGAGTCTTCGAGTCATGCTCCAAGCTCTCATGTTTTTTCACGAGATCCTGGAGCTCTTGCTGTACCTCCACCACCCGCGCCTCCTGCTTCTCTCGCTCGGTGCGCTTCGCGGCCGCATTACGTTCGACCGCGGCCACCGCCTCCTTCAGGGTCGCCACCTCGTTAGTGGCCCCTACAATACCCACGTTATCCTTGTCATTTTTCTTGCAACCAAATCCTTTTCTCAGAAGGTACAATTTTTCTAAGGTATTACTCACCTTGTTTTTCCTCGAGCTGCTTCTTGGCATGGCGAGCTTCGTTCTCGGACCGCTCGAGGTTTTTCTTCAAATTATTGACCTCCATGATCCCGGTCTGACGAAGGTCGGCCTGACAACTGCAATCCCATATTGACATTTTTGTTATGACTCCTGCATTTATCTTTCTAAAGATCCTCAGTCCGGCTTTTCTTTCCGAACACCGAACCGAACATCAGGGGCTACTGTCTATGCGGTACCATTTTACCTATATTAAAATTTCTTACCTCAAAGGCTGATAGAAGGCTGGTACAGGCTTCGGTCAGCCTGCTCTTGGCGGACTGAACTGTCCGGATCACCGCACTCATAACAGTGCGGTGCTCCTCCTCGATGGAGGCGTCGTTGAGCGCCTCCAGTAAGCTATCCGGTGCCTCCGGTTGTATGAAGGACACCGGCGTCTTACCCTTCTTACGAAGGGATCGTTTGCCGGACTCCGGAACCACTGAAGGTTCCGGCATCGAGTCCGAACAAGGGTCGGCCTTAGAGCCCCTGGGGGTCTTGCCCCCCACACGCCTGGAGTCCGGGGGGTTGCCTTGTGGCACCTCCTGCGCCACCTCCTCGGGACCAAGCCCCCTTTGGGCCGCCTTGTGGCGTTGTCCGCAGCATGAGGCGAGGAGGCGGTCGGCGAAGTACTCTCCATTTCCGACGAGCCCAGGGACCCGCTCGATGAATCGGCGAGCTCGCCATTGGGCGGGCTGCACGATTGTTCGACATTAGAGAACACTCTGCAATAATAAAACGCCATGGGTATCCGGACACTTACGATCTCGCGAGGCTTGGCCCTTGTAGGCCAATCCCCCTCGTCGTCGTCGACGTTGGTGGAGAAGTCCGGAGGAAGGGTTCTTCCCTTCTTGGACCCTTCGGCCTCCCCAGTTGGGGCGGCCTTCCTTTTCCTCTCCTCCCCCGCTGGGGGAGAGGCTTCTTCTTCTTCCTCCTTGTATTCAGGAGAAGATTCTGCTTCAGAATCCGACAGCACCTGGCATCAGGTGCTCCTTCGAGTTCCCATAGCCTCCTTCTTGGCCTTCTTCTCCGGCACTACATGGGGTGCCGGAGCCAGCAGCCCCGTCAATCGGGCGTCCGCTGGGTCTTCTGGCAAAGGAGCCGGACAGTTAATCTGTCCGGACGTCTTCAGCCAGAACTGTCGAAAAATAGGGAGTTTTTAGATCCCACGTAGAGTCAATCTATGGAAAAGGAGTCCCGTAAAGGGTAAAATAACTTACCTCGCTGGCTTTACGCCACGAGCTGTATCCGCGATCTTTGTTAGCGGATGCGGGGGCTTCGGCGCCCTTGAACAGCACCTTCCAGGCATCTTCGTACGTGGTATCGAAGAGCCGGCTCAAGGTTCGGTGTTGTGCCGGATCGAACTCCCAGAAATTGAAGTCCCGTTGTTGGCATGGGAGAATCCGCGTGACGAGCATCACTGGATTACGTCGACAAGCCTGCGATTCTTGTCCACTAGGTTCGGACACGTGTTTGGAGTCCGGATAGCTCGTCGAATCCCCCACTCCAGGCCCGTCTTTTTCCATGACGAGAGCCGTGTGGGGAATCCAGATCTGAATTCGGGGGCCGCCACCCATTCAGGGTCGCCTGGCTCGGTGATGTAGAACCACCCCAATTGCCACCCCTTTATTGTCTCCACAAAGGAGCCTTCGAGCCATAGGACTTTGGCTATCTTGCCGACCATGGCGCCTCCGCACTCCACTTGGCTGCCCTTCACAACCTTCGGCTTGACACTGAAGGTCTTGAGCCACAAGCCGAAGTGGGGCTGGATGCAGAGGAAAGCCTCACACACGACGATAAACGCCGAGACGTTGAGGACGAAATTCGGGGCCAGCTCATGGAAGTCCAGGCCGTAGTAGAACATGAGCCCCCGGACAAATGGGTGAAGTGGAAAACCTAGTCCGCGGAGGAAGTGGGGGAGAAATACCACCCTCTCATGGGGGCTGGAGGTTGGAATAAGCTGCCCCTCGTCGGACAGCCTGTGCGCGATATCGCCGGACAAGTATCTGGCCTCCCGCGGTCTTGTGATGTGCCCCTCCGTGACGGAGGAGGCCATCCATCTGCCTCCCGCTCCTGACATGGTTGGAGAAGGTTGAGGAGGAAAGTGCGGACTTGGGCGCTAGAGCTCGAGTGCACAGGAATGGATGAGCAAAGGAGGAAGAAGGCGTAGGTGAAAGGGTGGATCCTTATCCCCTTATATGGGCGGACAAAACATGTGTCCCCACCGGCCTGGTGAAACTCGCTTATCTCCCAAGCGCCACAATCAATGGCGCGGTTCGGTTACCCACGTCCGTATTGATGGGAATCCCGGAATAAGGGAACACGATCTCTGCCTCGACAAGGCGTGCCAAGGAAACCGCCGCTAAACGCACTGAGGTGGAGCAGTAAAACAATTTGAATAAAGGCTTGGTAGTAGTGCGACGTCACGCCACAAAATATGTCGCCAGATTGATCTTGTGTAATATTATTCTCTCTACGGTGGTATGTGGAAATTATTTTTGCGAGGCGGACACTATCACAGGTGTTCACAATCTTCTATAAATTATTCGGAGGAAGAACCCGCCTTGCAATGCGAAGACAATATGCGTGCCGGACTCATCGTCATTGAAGCCTGGTTCGAGAGACTCTTGAGGAGTTCGGACTTGGGGGTGTCCGGATAGCGAACTATCATCATCGGCGGACTCCAAGACTATGAAGATACAAGATTGAAGACTTCGTCCCGTGTCCGGATGGGACTTTCCTTGGCGTGGAAGGCAAGCTTGGCGATACGGATATGTAGATCTCCTACCATTGTAACCGACTCTGTGTAACCCTAACCCTATCCGGTGTCTATATAAACCGGAGGGTTTTAGTCCATAGGACGAACAACAATCATACCATAGGCTAGCTCCTAGGGTTTAGCCTCTTCGATCTCGTGGTAGATCCACTCTTGTAACACACATTATCAATATTAATCTAGCAGGACGTAGGGTTTTACCTCCATCAAGAGGGCCCGAACCTGGGTAAAACATCGTGTCCCTTGTCTCCTGTTACCATCCGCCTAGATGCATAGTTCGGGACCCCCTACCCGAGATCCGCCGGTTTTGACACCGACACCCTCCACGGCTAGTAGTTGAAGCCGAGGACGAGCCGTCCGTACCTGAGCCAGTTAAACCACGCCGTCCTGCGCCTCACCGCTGCCGCTCCAACTTCGCCACCCTCCACCGCGCCGGAGTTGTTCCTGCTACGCCGTCCTTCGCCGCCTCGAATGTGCTTCCCCTCCGCCGACATACGGCCACGACAACACATTCAACAATTTGGCCATGGGTTCGTCCAAGCATGCACCCTCCAGAACATCGGTTTCCCTGGTAAAAAGAAGAAAATCAGCGCGACATGTGGAGGGGACCACGCCGGCAACCGAAAATGGTACTCCTCTTCCCTTATTCGTGCAAATCTTACGTGTCTGCTTGCACAGTATTCATCCCACAGAAGACACTAGTTGACCGCTTCTTCTTGATACTAGATGTTCCTAGAAACTCGTGATGCACAAGGTTTCTCCTCATATACTATTTCACCTTAGCTAGAGGTCTGTCGCCCCCCTGAATTTCAATTCCTGGTCAGTTGATTCCCAATTAACGGAAGCATTCCCCAGCGTAAAAGGCGCTAGTCCGCCTATTACGCCGAGGAAGCAGCGCCTCGGTGTTTATCTTAGGGGCGTGTGGGGCCTAGAGCTACTGGTGCCTGATCTTCAGGTCGGCCGGGATTAAGTGGATGGCCTGGGGGTGATGCCAAGCACGGCGGTGGTGTGAGGTCGAGGGGAGGGCGGGGCGGTGGAGGAAGGGGTCTAGGCCGGTGGTCGCTGGCGGTTCGAGAAAGATCGTAAACAGTGACTGGCGGGAGGTAGACGAAGGCCATCTGCCCGTTCCTTATAGATCGGACAGTTCATTAAGAAAATCAACTAACCTATTTATTTTCAGTCGACTGTTATCTTGACATGACCACATGTGGTAGTGTGCTGGAGGAGTACCTGCATTTCCCAGCCATCCATGTGCTCATATATTACAAAATCATACGGAGTAGAATCTAATTTTGTTTGCCAGGAAATGTTGTAGAGCTATCATATGTCTCTTGTCATTTATTTTTTAGCCACCTGCTATCTGCTACTTTTATAGTGCTTTAGTTCTGCAAACACTTCACCCATACTCTCACTATTGTTTTTTTATGCATGGGTATTTCAGACTCTGCCAATCAGTTGATAGAAGCACGAAATAAAAGAGAGAAGCAGCTCCAGATTTCTTCGGGCTTAGGCAAGACACGTTTCAGCGTTATAATGGGTGAAGTGTCAGTAGATGGAGATGGTAAAAGTAGCTCTGGAGTTGATGATCTTGCTTGCCATGAACCACCATCCCAGGAGCTTTCTTTAACTTCGCGGTGTCATATGTGGTTGCATGTTGCATATGGTGTCTAGCTTGTATTCAAAAGGCTTAAGTCAGTCTTTATTAAGATAAGGAAAGATATTTTTTACATGAACCACCATCCCGTGAGCACCAGAAGACAAATAGCTAGTCAGGGCACTGGCCGAGTGTCGGTGTCAAAACCGGCGGATCTCGGGTAGGGGGTCGCGAACTGTGTGTCTCGGCGGATGGTAACAGGAGACAAGGGACACGATGTTTTTACCCAGGTTCGGGCCCTCTCGATGGAGGTAAAACCCTACTCCTGCTTGATTAATATTGATGATATGGGTAGTACAAGAGTGGATCTACCACAACATCAGAGAGGCTAAACCCTAGAAGCTAGCCTACGGTATGATTGTTGTTCGTCGTATGGACTAAAACCCTCCGGTTTATATAGACACCGGATAGGGTTAGGGTCACACAGAGTCGGTTACAATAGTAGGAGATCTACATATCCGTATCGCCAAGCTTGCCTTCCACGCTAAGGAAAGTCCCATCCGGACACGGGACGAAGTCTTCAATCTTGTATCTTCATAGTCCACGAGTCCGGCCAACGGTAATAGTTCGGCTATCCGGACACCCCCTAATCCAGGACTCCCTCAGTAGCCTCTGAACTAGGCTTCAATGACGATTTAATCCGGGCGCGCATATTATCTTCGCATTGCAAGGCGGGTTCCTCCTCGAATACTTCATAGAAGATTTTGAACACAAGGATAGTGTCCGCTCGCAAAACAAGTTCCACATACTACCAGAGAGAGAATAACCTTTGCACATATATGTCGACGTATTCATGGCGTGACATCACACCACGCCGTGCCTTTATACGAATTGTTTTCACTGCTCCACCTCAGTAGCGTTTAGAGAGGTGGTTTCCTTGGCACGCCTTATCGAGCGAGATCGTGCCCCCTTATTCCGGGATCCTCATCAATACGTGGGTAACCCGATCGTGCCCGTTAGCACGCCTCCTCCATCGAAGACGAGTCCCGAACGGTCACGGGAGGGCTCTTGGTATTTAACCTCTTTATAACGAGACCAAGGCCCGCTCCTTTCTTTCAATCTCAATCGAATCCGCCTCGCTGCCCGTGTTCCAACACCCAAAGCTCCAGATTTAGGCGCTTCGGACCTTCAACGATTCCGGCTCCGACCTGCACGGCCGGTGGATGTCTTCCTCCTTCACGGAAGAAGATGTGCTAAAGCTGAGAGACGCCAGGTATCTCACCGGCGAAATTTCGCATAGGCTGCCTGCCCAAGGGCAGGTTACTCCCACTCCCGAGCCTGATGAGAGCGTGGTATTCGTGTCTCACTTCCTTCGGGGTTTAGGCTTCTCGACGGACTCTTTTGCGAGGGGGCTCATGTTTTATTATGGGCTGGAATTCCATGACTTGGATCCGCAGTCCATCCTCCACATCTCGTCATTCATTGTCGTATGTGAAGCCTTCCTCCGCATTACCCCTCACTTCGGATTGTGGCTCAAGACCTTCAAAGTGGAGCTGAAGATGATCAAGGGGCATCAGGTAGAGTGCGGAGGGGCTGTTATAAGCAAGAATGCGGATGCTCCATGGCCCGAGGGCTCTTTTCAAGAGGAGCTCAATTTATGGCAACAGGAGTGGTTTTATGTCACCGCTCCCAGCGGCACCAAATGGGCGGCGCCACCTGCCTTCCGCTCGGGTCCTCCACTGCGGCTGGCGTCACGGGTCAATAAGGGGCTCGACTGGGAACTGTCCAAGGATGTACCTCTGTTGTAGGGCCGTATTCGAGACCTTCGAGAGAGGGAGATCAATCTGGTCGTAGTAGCGCATGTCATGCTGATTCGTCGCACCTTGCCCTGCAAACGTCGCCCCTCCTCCTGTGGGAGTTTAATCCGGAGGGACCACGAGCTCTCCAACATTTTATGGGCGTAACGCCCGTGGAGATGTACCAACTATTCTTCGGATCACAAGCAACGTGTCTGGACTTAACCGAGGACGCAGGTCTGAGCTGCAATCGCCCAGATACTCAAGTAAGTAGTCCTGTACCCGGACATGCTATCCGCATATTTTTATCATAAACTTGCCCTTAAAAGAGCTATCCTTTAAACAGGAGTGGATAGCAAAAGCAAAACTGATCAGGTGTCCGGCCCCCCTCCCTGAGACCACGCCGGATCCTATATTAACCAAGATGCTAGAGGTTGTGCCTTTTGAAGAAGGCGAAGGGGGGAACAAGGGAACTACTACCTTCGTGGAGGAGGCTATCAAGAAAGGGGGGATCGAGAATCCCTCCCTCCAGGGGGAGAAGAAGACCGCTTCTGAAGATCCGGAGACCAAAGCCTCGATGCGGGGGAAGAAATCTTCACCAGAGGGTCCTGCGGCGGGAGATGCCCCGGCCGCACTATTTCCCCAAGGAGATCAGCCCTCCAGCAAGCCGTAAGTAAAGGGGGGCATTTTTATTTAAAAGAAAGACATCCCCGTTTTATTTCCGAAGGTAACCGAAAGTTTACCTTGTAGTTCGGATCTCAACCCTTCACAGCAGAGCTCGTCTTTAGGGGATCTTGATCTGGAGATGATGGAGAGCGAAACGCCTCCGCCTGTTGTACCGTTATGAGAGGCAGACGACCCTGAGGTGTCGTCGCGGAGGGCTTGTCCGAATCCGGCGGGGCCAGAAGGCAGCCGCATGTCCCGTCAAAGCTCTCCGTGTCCTGCCTTTGAAAAAGGCCACCAGACGAGTCCGGCACCAACGGGTGTACGGTCGGACGAGCTGAAGGATCTGCTCGGGCGAGCGTCTATCTCGGAAGATCACCGTACGTTGATGGGTACGGTGATTGAAAGGATTTCATCCGCTGAGAGCGGATTGCATGAAGCCATCGTAAGTTTACTGACGGGTTTTGAGGTACGCACAATGATGTACCTTCTGACAGTTTTGCATATAAAATGCGTCATGTATAGATAGTAGCCCCTGAGACTTGGTGCGGTGTCAAAAATGACGGCGCGCCGAGGATCATAACCCAAAGAAGTGGCCGAGATGGCCGTGAAATTGAAGAATGCTACTGACCTTGCGAGCTTCTTGAAAAAGAAGATCGAGCGAAACAAGAGGACCTGAAAAAGGCCGCCACCGAGGCCAAGGATACTCGCTCTGCAATGAGAGCTCTGAAGGAGGAGCTACGTCAGGAAGAAGATATTGCGGCTGGAAAGCCCTTTCTGATGCGGAGAAAATTCACGGATCCTAAGTACGCTCAACTGGACCGGCTATGGAGTGGGAAGGATGCTTATCTGGACTTGGCGGCGAGTTCCGCAGACGCGACCGAACACTTCCGAGGTCAGAAGGATCACGGAATGGAAGAGCTTTTTTGGTCGCAGTTCCATAGTCCGGAGCGTCCTCTTTCATTAACCGATCGTTTGGCCGAATGGGCTGAGCTGAATAGGTTGTCCGGACTTGCCATGAAGGCTGTCTTGACTCATTTGTGGCCGAAAAGGCCCGAGCCAAAGAGTTATTTTGGCTTGTTGCTGCAGTTCCTTGGTGCGGTGCCGCATATCGATGCAATGAAGTGGTCAGCATGCATAGAGGGTGCGCGGATGGCTCTTGCCTGTGTCAAGACATACAGGGCGGAGATGAAGGCCATCGATGTTGCATCCCAAGATTCGGACAGAAGCCGAGTACCTGCCGAGCACTATTTTGAGGAAGTCCTGCAGGGCGCTCGTTTAATAGAGACGCAGTGCTCGAAGGATATTATGCTTTAATGACATGTATGATTTGTGAAAACAATGTTTCAATATAATATAAGAGCTTTTTATACTTGTGCGTTCAAGTATTAAAACACCTCTGCGGCGGTCGTTGATGTATATATGTATATAACCCGAAAGATGGCAGTCTTCGCTTTCAGCCCCCACGCACATAGTGCGGGGTGTTTGCAAAAGGCGCATTTTCACACTTAATCCAACGTCTTGGTCTGTAAAGGAGGTGATAAGCGTAGCAAACTAGGCAACCGGACTATAATGCTTTATCACTTTCACTTAGCCATAGGAGTTCGATGGTGGGGCTACTATATAGCCCCTAGGGGCACCGCGCTCTCCGAATTCGGGCGCGTATGTGCTGACCGAAACGGCCCTTCTTCAATGCGGGGGAATTCTAAACATTCATCTTGTTCATCGAGTGGTTGACCAGTCTCACGATATATCATGACAGTCAGTTTTCGGCTTTCTCTCGAGGTGCTCACTGGCCGAACCGGGCACAATCGCAGAGTTCTCCGGTGCCGCGTTAGCCGATAGAACGGAACGTAAGGCAGCAAAACACAGTGAGCCGGGCAAACCCAACAATTGATCAAAGACATGATTCGGAGCTGATGCATATAAGGCCTAACTCGAGACGCTGAACACTCCCTAAGGTATTCGGTCTTTATGAAAACGGGCAGAATAATGCCCTAAGCCCCTGGTGTCCAGGTACGCGTGAAAATTCTGGTGCGGCCGATGCCAAAACGCCAGCCTCCTCCTCGGTTATAGCAAGAAACCGGGGGATGTGTATCAGCAAGAGACAGTAAAAAAAGGTTTAGGCAGGGTCTTAATCTGAAAAGAATCCTTGCAACGGGTCCCTACTGCAGGTCTGCGCCTGTGTCTCCGTTGTGCCGTATCCTGGACGGGTGTAGCACGGTGTTCATCTGTAAAAGAGAAGAACTTAGTTGAAAAGAAAAAAAGATCGTGCGAAAAATGTACTTTTATATTAAATAAACAGAGTACGGTTCCAAAAATGAATACGATTGAGCTTCATTGTCTCTTGTTGTACATGCGTGCAGCCCCTTGTACGGGGGTATGCCGCTAGTAGGCGCCGGACTTGTCTAGCCATGTCCGGGGTTCGAATGACCTATTCAGGTGCTTTGATTAGCGGAGCCGGATTGGTATGGGGCTGTCAAGGCAGTCTCACGTCTTCCGTGCTCGAGTAACACTTAATACTCCCTTTTAATGAGATGATGCCGCGTGGACCGGGCATTCTAAGTGTAAGATATGCATAATGCGGTATTGCGTTAAAGCGGGCGAAAGCTTCACGCCCAGTAGTGCTTGATAGCTACTTTCGAATGGGGCGATGTGGAAGGTTAACTTTTCGCGACGGAAGTTGTCGGATGAGCAGAACATGACTTCTAGCAGTATGGAGCCCGTACAATGGGCATATAGGCCTGGCATTACCCCTATGAAGGAGGTGTTGCTATGGCGAATTTTGGTTGGGTCTACCCCCATTTTGCGGATTGTGTCCTGATATAGCAGGTTTAGATTGCTTCCTCCGTCCATTAGGACTTGTGTAAATTGAAGTCCGTCGATTATAGGATCTAATATCAAGGCAGTCCATCCTGCGTCCCGAATACTTCCGGAATAGTCTTGATGATCGAAGGTGATTGGTTTTGACAACCATCGTTGGGACTCTGCTGGGATAGACCATGCGGCGCGTGTGTCTATGGGCGCCGCTCTGTTTTTCCCTTTTGTCACTTGAAGTGAGTTCACTGTTTTGACTTTTTGTGGGAAATTCTTTTGTTTTCCGTGCTCTGCTTGTGGGGTTCGTCATCGTCCTCGCTTGGTGTGTCGAGCCCTTGTGTTCGCATTGAGTTTGCCGGACTGCTTGAAGACCCAACAATCTCTGTGGGTATGGTTTGCAGGCTTCCCGGGAGTACTGTGGAGTTGGCATATTTTGTCCAAGATTTTGTTTAGGTTGGATAGCTCGTCGCTATTGTCCATGCGGGGCAGTTTTTTATGATTCTGTCGGGAGCTTCTGAATCTGGCGTTGACTGCCGTGCTCTTCGGGCTGTTTCCCTTTGTCCGGCGTTGGTCCTTGCTGCGTCGTGGTTTTCCATTTCCATCCCTGACTTCGGATGTACTTGGATCGCTGGTACTACATCTTGCCAGCCAACTATCCTCTCCCGCGCAAAAGCGGGTCATGAGGCTTGTTAATGCAGCCATGGATCTCGACTTCTTCTGGCCGAGGTGTCTGGCGAGCCATTCGTCTCGGACGTTGTGTTTGAAAGCTGCTAAGGCTTCGGCATCCGAACAGTCGACTATTTGGTTCTTTTTGATAACGAACCTATTCAGAATTTGCGGGCTGACTCTCCGGGTTGTTGAGTTATGTAACTTAAATCGTCTGCATCCGGAGGACAGACATAAGTCCCTTGAAAATTTGCCTGAAAGGCATCCTCGAGCTCTTCCCAACTTCCAATAGTATTTTCAGGGAGGCTTTTGAACCAATGCCGGGCTGGCCCTTTGAGCTTGAGGGGTAAGTATTTTATGGCGTGGAGATCATCTCCTCTAGCCATGTGTATGTGGAGGATGTAATCCTTAATCCAGACTCCAGGGTCTATTGTTCCATCGTATGCCTCTATGTTTACGGGTTTGAATCCCGCTGGGAATTCGTGATCCAGCACCGCATCGGTGAAACACAGGGGGTGTGGGGACCCCTATATTTGGGTGTGCCGTGATGTTTGAATATTTGGCGTGTTGTATTGCTTGGAAGAGCTTGCTTTCTCGGCCCATAGATGGACCTAACTGGGCCATCCTTTTGATGCGAATCCTTAGGCGGATCGCGTGCCGGATTGTGTGCGGCGCCGCTTGCCGCTCCATGTTTGCCATGTGGTCGTCTATCCGACCGGGCGGCCTCTTTGTTCTTTGATTGTGGGGGCTCTACGGCCTCCTCATCGAATTCGGGCAGTAATTTGCGCTTCGGGTAGCTCTTTGTTTGGCGACTGTCGCCGTATTTCCTGCGGTGTTGAGTACTTTGCTCCATCTGATCCTGAGTGCATCTTTCGCTGTTTTGAGCTTCCGCTTCAGCTTTTTCAGGCTATGCGCAGTGGCGACGAGCCTTTTGTGGAGGTTCTTCTGCTCCAACAATTTGTCCGGTGTGAGATCGTCCGGACTATTATCTTCGCCGGGGACGGGTTGTTTATCCAAGTTGTCCTGTTCGGACTTTTGCTCGATAGCATGTTCGTCGTCCACCAGTTCGCCCTGCTCTATGGCTGGGTCTGTGTGGCTGCCGTCTTTGTCGAGCGGGACTTGGTGCGGCGTTTACGTTGCCGTTTTGACTGCTTTTCGAGGGATTTATCCTTCGTAGTGTCCCGTTGTTCCTCGTCGTCACTTCCTTTGGGTGTATCCACCATGTATACATCGTGGGATGAGGTGGCTGTCCATTATCCTATAGGTGATGGTTCATGGTTGTCTCCTACATCGTCGTCCATACCGTCGATGTCTTTGGAGTCGAAATCGAGCACGTCGTTTAAGCTTTTCGACGGTGGCTCTGAGTGGGCGGTGGGTGGGCGTTGAATTTCTTCGTCGTCCGCATCCCAACCTTCCTGACCGTAGTCCGGCCAGGGCTCTCCTGATAAAGAGAGATACTTTAGTGAATTCAGGATGTCGCCAAAGGGCGAGTGCTGAAAGATGTCTGCGGCAGTGAACTCCATAACCGGCGCCCAATTGGATTCGATTGGCGGGGGCGCGGAGGTTTCGGAGTCCGGAGAGGAGGCCGGCACCTTGGAGTCACAGTCTTCACAAAGGACAAGTATGGAGTTCGGCTCAATCGCCATAGAGATCGTAGCCCCCGAGGTGGTGTCCAACCACTCGTCCTCGATCGGCGGAGTCGGCTCCGAGCTAAGTGTCGAAGAAGACGCTGGCGCGGCCTCCAGGGCACTGTTCGGCGGCAGAGCTAGATCGTGTCCATCGAGACAGTGTGGCGCGCTTGGCTGTGGCTCGAATCCGTCGAAGATCAAGTCTCCGCGGATGTCGGCCGTGTAGTTCAAACTCCCAAATCTGACATGATGGCCAGGGGCGTAGCTTTCGATCTGCTCCAGATGGCCAAGTGAATTGGCCCGCAGTGCAAAGCCGCCGAATACGAAGATCTGTCCGGGGAGAAAAGTCTCACCCTGGACCGCGTCATTGTTGATGATCGAAGGAGCCATCGGGCCTAAGGATGACGACACAGAGGAACTCTCAATGAAAGTACCAATGTCGGTGTCAAACCCGGCGGATCTTGGGTAGGGGGTCCCGAACTGTGCGTCTAGGCGGATGGTAACAGGAGACAAGGGACACGATGTTTTTACCCAGGTTCGGGCTATCTCGATGGAGGTAAAACCCTACTCCTGCTTGATTAATATTGATGATATGGGTAGTACAAGAGTGGATCTACCACGAGATCAGAGAGGCTAAACCCTAGAAGCTAGCCTATGGTATGATTGTTGTTCGTCCTACTGACTAAAACCCTCCGGTTTATATAGACACCGGATAGGGTTAGGGTTACACGGAGTCGGTTACAATAGTAGGAGATCTACATATCCGTATCGCCAAGCTTGCCTTCCACGCCAAGGAAAGTCCCATCCGGACATGGGACGAAGTCTTCAATCTTGTATCTTCATAGTCCAGGAGTCCGGCCAACGGTGATAGTTCGGCTATCCGGACACCCCCTAATCCAGCACTCCCTCACCGAGCCAGTTACAAGCCCAGCAAAGAGAGGCATCACCTCGAAGCCAACAAAAAAGCTGCAATGGTGGCGAAGCAGCCCGCCTCCCACCAGGCTCTCAGGTCCTAGATGATCATGCTGACCACTCCAGCCGGATGTCTAGCTTTTATTGCTTCCAATTTGGTTAAATTGCATCTGCTTAGCTTACACATTATACCTTTGAATATGACGTGCCTTTCTGTTTTTGGTACATACTAGTACATCTGTGTATTAACCATATTCTTACATCAGACTAACGTTCTTGTGTATCCCTCATCAATCACTTATGATGAGGCAGTCAGGCAAGTGTATTACTCCTCATTTAAAGAATGCAGCGTCAACCTTCCGACATGATTCTCAAGAAACAGCAAGGCTAGATGAAGATAGTGAACGTAGCCCTATAGTTTATTACCGCATTTTCCCTACACTAACATCGCAGGTGCTTGCTCTAACTTAGCAGTGTGATATGTGTCTAGATTGTAATTCTTCCAATCTGGTTAAACTGCATATGCTATTCTGCTTAGCTTATACATTATACATGTTAATGTGACATGCCTTCCTGTATTTAGTACATAGTACATCTGTCTATTAAGCATGTCCTCACATAAAACTATTGTTTTTTTGTATCCCGCATAAATCAATATGACGAGACACCTTCAGTATATGTAGTGTGATATTAGTTGCATCTTTGACATGATTTATAGCATGCGTTGCTTCTAATTTGTTGAAATGCCATTTATGATGGGACACTATTAACTTGGCAAAGCCATATTGGTTGCATCTTTCACGTGGTGTCTAGCTTGCATTGCTTCTTATTTGGTGAAATGGTTTTTGCTTAGTTTACACAAACAGTTGTGAATATGCCATTCCGTCCTGTTTTTCGTATTATTCCATCCTGGAATCATGTGTTTGCCTTACATCAACGTAGTGATTTTTAGTATAATGCACGAATGAGTTTTGAAGAGTGAATTTTATTTCTTTTTCTTGTCGGTTTTACTTGACAATTCAAAATCAATAAAGCGGAAGGAAGTTATCAAGGCAGCGGATGAAGGTGCTCCTTCCAAATGGAGGGCCTCTACAGATTCTACTCCTCCATCCCCCCAAGATGATTTCCAAGACAACGCATGCATAGACACTCAACGTAGCTGTGTTGGTGATGAGCACGTCTCCCCTAGTGCACCATCAAAGGTGCTCCCTCTAACTTGACACTTTATTATATGTGGTTGCATGTTATGTATGATGTCTAGCTTGTATTGCTTCTAATTTTGTTGAATTGCATCTGCTTACTTTACACATTATACTTGTGACTAAGACACGTGTTCCTATTTCTAGAACATACAATATCTGTCTATCACACCATGTTCTTACATAAAAGTACATATGTTCTGAAGAACTAAATTGTTATTCATTTCTCTTGTCGGCTTGACTTAACATGGTACAGAGAAAGAGGAAGCAAGACAGAACGACAGGGAAAGGGAAGCGCAACAATCCTGCAGATTTTGCTGGTACTGATGGTGCAATAGAAGGTCAAAGTCCAGCGGAAAATTGTACCGACAGGGTATCCCATGCTACACGGCCTGCAGAACAAGCCAAACAGAAACAAATAGCTGCCACCAAACAAGCAGAGATAACCCTATTTGTTGCAACACCTTCCACAGTACCACCAGCTGCACGATTTACTCGTTCGTCAACTCAGCTAGCAGCACGTTCCAAAGCTCCCTTGCCACCTGACACTACTTCCGAAGCACTCTTGACACAAGATGAGTTGGCAAGATCAGATCAACTTTGTGAGCTTCAACAGCAAGAAGGTAGTTGTTGGAGTCAAGTTACAGTTGCATGCTTCTTTATATGTAGTCTCACAGTTTGATGTACACTAACACTTCATATGTTTGTTGTTGGACTAGCACCTAGGTGCAAGAGGAAACAAACATCAGGGATAATGCTCGATAGGTTAACTAAATCTAGAGGAGGAAGAATGGAGATCCGTTTTGAGGCAGGTTTAAAAAGGCCATGTGATGCTACAGAGTCAGCCAAGTTAGTATCAGAGGCAGTGGTTGCTGTTAGGTGTCATGTACGTATCCTCCCTACATGGATTCAGTACAGGAATGACAAAGACGAAAACCAGTTCAACTCCTTCCTCGGCCATTTATCTGTAAGTATGGTTATGTTTGGAAACTAGTAATATCGTCTTGCTCTGTCCAATACTTTCTAGGTTGCTGATAATGAGACTCCCATAATTTTTAACAGATGAGGTTCAAGTTGGATAGCCAAGATGATGCAACCAGACAAGCTTGCCCCCATGTTTTCAAGTTTGCTCTGCGAAAATATCGGTATAACTTGAGGAAAACTCACTTTGAAGGCAAGGCTAACAGTGAACTTGCCCAAACATCTCCAGTGGAAAATATATCTGATGAAGACTAGAGAGGCCCCGTTAAACACTGGTCCGATCCGAAGTATCAGGTACATTATATATATGTCATCAAATCACATGTTGAAGTCCTATTTACGCATGTGCCACACAAATCTATCTTCTTGTAGGTGAACTGTTCAAAGAACAAGGCCAACCGTTTAAACTGAAATTCCACAGCATTTACGTGATCTCGTAGCTATATTGCACACTGCGAGGCTCTTGTAATTAGCTGTTGTTTCACTCTTTTCGTTGTACCATATTATCAGATCTATATTGACTTGTTCCAAATGCAGAGGAAAGCCTACAAGGACCAAAAAGTACCTGAACCAAATGATGTGGAAATCTTCAAGGAATGTCACACCAGCAAGAAGAAGGGCATGACTACACCAGTCAAAGCCGCTGTTGTAAGTCCTTAATCCTCATGCCTTTTAACTACTACTTACTCTGACTTGTGCCTTGAACTGCATGGTTTGCATCCAATGTCTATTACTCTTTTCAATTTCACACACAATTGTCTTAGCGTATCATTGCACCTTACATTGTTTAAAAGAGAGGAGTGATGTCCCTTTATTCTTGACCTGTAATCTAGTTCCGTGCTGGACTTGCCCACACAACGTTACAATTGCATGTTTGTCTGTTCTCAGTTGTTTTGTGATATGAATGATGTCATTGTCGGTGCAGGGAACGGGGTCCCAGACTTGCACACTGTGACTGCGGGCGTGGCTCAAAGGAGCCCATCACGGCCCATCTTCATCAACACGAGCTCAAGACCCGCAGCGAGGCCGGGCCTCATGCAGGCGGACGACAGGTGCTTCTCGTGCACGGCCTCAGGCTGGCTCACGAGGAGGTGGAGAGATCAAGGCGGGTATTGTCGGGCGCTCGGGAACTGGGGTCCCAGACTTGCACTGCGGCCTGCGGCGTGGCTCAAACGAGGCCCAGGACAGCCCATCTTCATCAACACAAGCTAAAGACCCTCGCGAGGGGCCAAGCCTCGCGGGCGGACGACCAAGAGCTTCCTCAATCACGGCCTCGTCAGGCTGGCTCATGAGGAGGCGGAGAGATCAAGGCAGGGTACCTCGCGAGGTGCCCATGACGCAAGCCATGACGACCAAGGGCGCCAGTCGGGCGCCAGCCCGTGCAGCGTCCTCCTTTCCTCTTTGGTGCAAAGGGAGCAAGCGCAGGCGAGAGCATCAAGCAAAGGCATCCGTTTCGGTGCAACAAGACGAAGACCAGCCCCAACGGCTGGAAGGGAGTCATCGTGGAGCCCAAGCAGGCGTCATCACAAGAGCCTTTGGCAGGCGAGAACCAACTTTAGTCAGGATAAGTGTACCCGTTGTTCCCCTTCAAAATGGCCAATTGTTGGCGCCCTTCCCGCTCAATATTTGGGAAGAGGCCCAGGGCCTTCGCCTATAAATAGGGGTAGCCACACTCAGAGTAGGGGGAGGCGATCGGCATCTGGATCCGGAATCCATAGAAAGACAGAGACCCGATCCTCAAGCTAGAGCGACGGGACACCACCTAGCAGTTCATCAAACCCACCAAGAACAGACCCTCGCGAGGCTGTTCTTCCTTGTACTGTTCCTCATCAGCCCCAGAGGCAATCCACCACGCCACAAACTAGAGTAGGGTATTACACCACAACGGTGGCCCGAACTAGTATAAATCTTGTGTCTCTTGTGCTGTTCCGTTTAGTAGTTTAGGTCCCAGCGATTCGGTGAGGTGCGAGACGGTGGAAGGTTGGATCTCCGCGCGCACCCCAGTGTTCGAACGTCAAGGGTCTGCCGGAACCCGATATCCGACATTTGGCGCGCCCGGTAAAGTGCGCGGAATCGCTGCTTCGTCGACTTCGTTCTTTCCCGACCACCGCAACCATGTTCGACGCTGCGTCGGGCCCGCGCTGAGCGCCGAGCCGCCCTCGCCTACCATGTCGCCCAGACGGCTCCTGTCGGCGGGCGCCCTCGTCGTTCCCCGTCACCTGCCGTCAACGCCGCCACCGGCCCGGCGAGGAACGAGCAGCAAGCATCATCCCAGCACCCGTCCATGAGGCGGGACGGCCGCACCGCCACGCCTTCACTCACCCCCGCTGGTTCTTCGTCACGCGCGCCCCGCGCGGCCATGGAGGCCCGAGCTGCACTCATCGCGGCAAACGAGCTCCTGCGCTACCGCCCCGTCGACGACGTCTATGAAGAATGGCTCGACCAAGTCGCCGAGCTCGTCCGCGCTGCAGGAGGCGCCTCAAGACCGCACCGTCCGTCTTCGCTGCACCGCACCCTTCGCTGGCAATGAAGCTCCGGGCGCCTCGGCCGCCTCCTCCCAAGAAGGCGCCCAGCTATGGCGCGGGGTCCTCGGACGGAACCCGTTCCGCCAGGCCGCGCGGCAAGAGCAGAGTCAAGAAGTTCCTCGCCGCAAGAAGCTGCCCGGCGCTCCCGCTCCAACACGTCAAGACCTGCGCTGCCCCGGCCCAGCACAGTGGAGGCCCACAAGACCAAGCTCTCTCTCGTCCGAGGCCCCCAGCTGCCACGGCGGGCTGCCGCCTTCACCTCCGAGCTGCGCAGCCGTGTGGCCCCGCCAAGTTCAAGCCAGACCTGCCTCCTCGCTACGACGGCACAGCTGACCCTACGGAATTCCTTCAGCTCTACGAGCTGGGCATCGAGGCTGCCAACGGGGATGAAAAGGTCATGGCGAACTAGTTTCCCATGGCGCTCAAGGACGGGGCCCGCACTTTGGCTCGAATCGGCCCCTGTGCACGATCTCTTCTGGGTCGAGATGCGTACCCGCTTCATCGCCAACTTCCAGGGTACTCGCGACCGGCCACCTGCCGTGAGCGACATGCGCCGTATCAAGCAGCAACCAGGGGAAACCCTGCAAAAGTACATCCAGCGCTTCAACAACGCGTGCCTCAAGATCCCCAGGGTAACGGAGGAGGCCATCATCTCTGCCTTCTCCGACGGTGTGCGCGACGTCAAGATGAAGGAGGAGCTGGCGAAGCATGAAGATCTGTGCACCTCCCTGGAGCTGTTTAACTTGGCGACCAAGTGCGCCAGGGGCTGAGGAGGGTGCCTCTCCTCCTCGAGCTGCCCGCCGCGGATCCCAAGAAAAGAAGTCCAAGGCCAAGGACGTGAAGCGCAAGGGCTGCCGTGCTCAGAGTCAACCGGACACCAAGCGAGGCGTAGATCAGCCCGAGTCCTCCAAGGGCAGCTGCTGCGTGTACCACGACCTCCACACCCACAACACCAATGAATGTCAAGAGCTCCGGGCCGTGCGCGAAGGAAGGGTCAGCAAACGCCCCGAGCGCAGCGACCGGGGCTATGGTTGAGGAGGAGGAAGGAATGCAGGACGCCGGGAAGACCGCGGCCCGCGCCAAGGGTGGCGCGACCAACCTCGCGAGGACCGCTGGCAAGACCCACCTCGCGAGGGAGGCTGGAGGGATCAGCCTCGCGAGGATCGCCCGCAGGGGAATGCAGGCCTCCCTCCGCTGCCGCCGCCGCCAAGGAGAATTGAAGACCGTCATCAGGACGAGGGGGCTGGGGGCTTCCAGGAAGCGCGTGCGATCGCCTGCATCCTGGGCGGAGCTCAAGCCCCATCCTCTCAGCGCATCCTCAAGCAGTTCGCCCGCGAAGTGGGTGCAGTCCTCCCCAAGCTCGAGTCCACGCGCCCTCTCAGGTGGTCGGCGTGCGCCATCACGTTCAGCTCAGAGACCAGCTCAAGCGCGCAGCCACAGCGGAGTTCTCCGATGCTTTGTTCCCCAATCATCAGCAATGTGCTAGTCACCAAGACCCTCATCGACGGCGGACCAGGGCTCAACGTCCTGTCCGTGGAAACATTCAACAATCTCCAAGTGCCTTACAGTCAGCTTCAGCCAACCAAGCCTTTCTCCGGAGTCACCGACGGCTCCATGGTCCTGATCGGGCAGGTCCGCCTTCCTGTCACCTTTGGGGCTCGCGACAACTACCACACCGAGCTCATCGACTTCGACGTCGCCCACATTCGCTTTGCCAGACAACGCCATCCTCGGGTACCCAGCGCTGGCCAAATTCATGGCCGTAACCCACCATGGCTACAAGCGTCCTCAAGATGCCAGAAGCGGCGGGGTCATCACGGTGCCTGTGAAGAGAGAGACGCAGTGCTCCTCGGAGCGAGCCTTTCAGCCGCGTGGTTAGAAGACCTGCACCACAACAGCAGGAGGCCTCCCGAGGCCGCACCCAAGAAGAAGAAGACATCGACCGGCCCGGCTCCTCAAGAGACAGGCCCCTCAGGGCCCGCACCGGGCCAGGGGGAGCCTCCTTCCATCGCATAGGAAAGCGCGCCCAGCGCCCTTCTCAGGCAGGGCTCGGGGGCTCTCCCCTGGAGGGCCGCCGACCTCGCCAAGGTCTCGAGGGAGGCGCTTGGGCACCACGTGGAGGCGTGCTTCGAAGCACGTTTCCCGCAAGCAGGAGCAAGGCAAGGAGGGCCGAACCCTCAGGAGTTCATCAGCAAGGCCATTCAGGAGCTACAGGAGTCAAGGGTCATGAGGGCAGCCGCCGCCACCACTGTGGCCCCCATCCAGCGAGGATGGTGGGCTGCGCGTCTGCATCGACATACTCAGGGCTCAACCGAGCCGCATCTCAAGAGCGCCTGCCCCTCGCGAGTGGGACGTTGCGAGGGTCCGCCCACAGCTACGTGCGCATGCCTTATGGCCTGCCAAACGCGGCAGCTGCGCACCAGCGTCTCATGAGGACCATCCTGGAGGCTCAAGAGGTCAGGCACGCCGCAGCCCTGGCGGAGATGGAGATGGTCTATGAGGAGCCGCCAGCGCCTCCCGAGCCTCCCGAGGCTCCGAGCCTGGGGGCTCGTGAGGATCAGCTCCCGCAGCCCATCGAGTCTACTACATCAACACCCCTTCGTCCCCAACATCACCAGGTGACATCTTTAAGTTTCGTTTCAGGCTGGGAGCGCCTTCAGGGCTGCATTATTCCTAGGCCGCGTGGGTCCGTCCCTGCGGCATGTATCCCTTTTATTTCATGTCATTATCTTATCCTGTTGGGGGCGCCCCTCGGGCTGCATCATCCCCAAGCCGCTCGGGCCTGTCCCCAGTGCATGTATACTTCTTGCGTTTTCCTTAGGATTATGCTCTCGCTCCACCATGCATGTTATTTGGAGCCTTTTCATGGGTGGCAGAATCTTGCACGTTAAAGGGGGGGTGCCTGAGCATCGCGACTCAGTGGCTCCCATCGCTCTCCGGCCCTCACCCTCTGGTCTTGTCCATGGCATCGCGACCTGGCTTGCCAGCGACGGCTGAGACCAGCCCGAGAGCCGGGACCCGAGGACGTAGAGTTTCATCATCTAAACCAGCTTGCGCGTTAAAGGGGGGGGGTGGCTGAGCATCACGACTCAGGGCTCCTACCGGCTCTCCGGCCCTCACCCTCTGGTCTTGTCCATGGCATCGCGACCTGGCTTGCCAGCGACGGCTGAGACCAGCCCGAGAGCTGGGACCCGAGGACGTAGAGTTTCGTCATCTAACCCAGCTTGCGCGTTAAAGGGGGGGTGCCTGAGCATCGCGACTCGGGGCTCCTACCGGCTCTCCGGCCCTCACCCTCTGGTCTTGTCCATGGCATCGCGACCTGGCTTGCCAGCGACGGCTGAGACCAGCCCGAGAGCCGGGACCCGAAGACGTAGAGCACCGCATCTGGCCAAATTTGCAGGAACACACTCGAAGATAAGGCCCAGAGCCAGGCGCAACCCGCCTTGAGGTAGGGCCCCGTGAGTCCCGCTGGCTCACGGGTGCCCCAACTCACCTCGCGAGGCCTCTCGCGCCTCTCCAAAGCAACTAACGGCAGAACTAACGATCGCCACGGCGAGCTCTTGTTCCTCTTGTGGTGAACCTGCAGGGTCCCTCCAAGGAGCACGAAACGACCTCGCCACGCAATCTCTCGCCGGCCAAGGCACGTACCTAGCGCCGCACTGGAAGCATTGTCCTGACCCTCGAGATAAGTCACCCTCCGGACACACTAGTTGTTGCAACACCATCCCCACACTCAATGCAACCCCGTGTTAGCAACGTCGCTCTCCTTTCTCACCGAATGATGGCTGCTTGAGCGCCAAGGGGGACCCCTTCAGCATCGCGACTCAGAGGCTCTTACCGGACCTTGAACCGCTCACCTCCTGGCCTTGACCACGGCATCACGACCTGGCATACCAGCGACGGCTGAAGCCGCCTTGGGACTGGGACCTGTCGGCGCAGAGCATCAAGCCCTCGTGAGGACTGAAAGGAGGAAATTGAGCTAGAACGGAATGAGCATCTCGCACTGCCTCACAATAAGGATCATATTGACAAACGAAGCTACAAACATCTTACAAGCCCCCGCGGGGTACATTCTTGGCTCCTCGCAGGAACAAAAGATGCGAATCCTTGGGAGTCCTATCTACAGGGACCATCACGGCAGACGCCATCATCAACAGTGGGCCACCCGGTCCGGGCCCCGATCAGGGGCGGCGACGACCTGACGAGCCCGCCTCGCCCGGGAGCGGCCTTGGGGCTCGAGGGCTCGTATCGTCGCTCGTCCTCCGGCGTCGCAAGAGCTCGGGCGGAGTCGCTGGATCCTCCGGCGCCTTCGCTGCCTGGGGAGCTGTCAAGGGAGTGGGCGGTCGGCCTCTGTCTCACCCCAGCAGGACCCCGACCACCTCTCCCGGGGCAGCACTCCAGCCGGCGACCCTCCGCGTAGAATACCTTGAAGGACACCACCGAACGGACTGCGTATCCGGATTCGTCTCGTTGTTCTGAGCAACTTTCATGTTGAAAATATTTTAATCCGAGTTACGGATTAAAAGATATGATTTTCTAAAGATTTTATTAATTTCTGAAATTTAATTAATTACTTAATTAATTCGGAAAATGGATTTATGACATCAGCATGATGTCATGTTGATGTCAGCAGTCAGTGTTGACCGTTGACCTGGTCAACCTGACATGTGGGTCCCGTGGGACCCACCTGTCATACACTGTTAGTTTAATTAGGGTTTAGGTTAATTGATCAGGTTAATTAAACTCAACTAGTTAATTAAATTAATTAAACCAGATTAATTAACTTAATTAATTAATTAATAATTAATTTTATTAAATCATTTTTATTTTTAATAATTATATTTATTTTATTTTATCTATTTTTTTTAATTCCTTCTTTTTTTTTCTAAAAATGTTTTGGGGCGGGGCCCCTTTGTCAGTGGGCCAAAGGCCTTATCGGGCACAGGGGGAGCGGGCGCTGGGCCATGATTACGGGCGCGCCGGGCGTGATGGCGCCGAGCGGAGGCCGAGCAGTCGGGCGCGAGCGTAGGGGTCATGGGAGGCCGCCAGGGCGCTGGAGGGTCGCCGCAGAGGTGCGGGTTGGCCGAGGGCGACAACGGGCGAAGCGAGAGGCGCCGTGCATGAGAGGGGGCTGCGAGCACACCGGAAGCCGGAGACGGCGCCGCGGGCGGCAATCGGCCGGAGCAAGAGGCGGGCGAGCGCGAGGCGCGGTGGGTCGGCGAGGGCCCTGGTCGACGACGCCGAGGTGGCGGGCGCCGTGGTTGGGGGCAGGACGACCGGGGTGGAAGGAGAGGGCGCGGGCGATCATGGGCGCCGGAGCTGCTGAGCGGGCGACGGCCGAGGCGGCCTCACGGGGAGGGGGAGCGAAGGGGGGAAGCTCACGGGGCGCAGGGCAACGGGCAGCCTGGGCGGTGGGAAGACCGGCGAGGAGGAGGGCGAGGAGGCGTTCGGCGGCGACAAGGCGGCGATGAGGAGGCCGTTGATGGAAAGGGCGAGGACGAAGGCGATGGGGACGGCAGCCCGGCGTCGGTGCGGTCGCGGACGAGGTGGCGAGGGCGTCCGGCAGGGCGGGGCTCATGGAGGAGGTCCGCGAGGGAGGAGAGGCCTGAAGCGGCGGGCAGCGGCGGGAGCGCTGCTGGGTCGTGCTCTGCTCCAAAGACGTGGGTCGAGGAGGTGCGGGGCACCGCAAGGGAGGAGATAGAGAGGCGAGGCGGTCCGGCCGGGAGGCGGGCTGGGACGGGCGCCCGGTGTCGGGCGCTGAACGGCGCGGATCTGGCTCCTCTCCCCCGATCCAGATGGGGAAAGGGGGAGAGAGGCGTGGGAGAGATCGAGGGAGTGGGGGGGTTACGGGCTAGGGTTTTGGTCGGGGTGGGGATAAGAGGAAGAGGTGGGCCGGCCTGGTGGCCTGGATGCCCAGTTGGGCTGGCCAGCTGGGCCACGGTTGGCCCAGTGGGGGGAGGTTGTTTTCCTCTTTTTTTACTTTTTGATTTTCTATTTCATTTTAAGTCCCCTTTTACTTCAGTTTTATAAAAATTAACACTAGCACCTAAAATTGTATTTATAAATATACTACTGTCACATCAATTCTTAACCCATAATAAAATATTTTAATATTTTATAAAATCCATTAGGTATTTGTTTAATTGTTTTCACTACTATTTTAATTAGTTTAGAGCCCTTAAACATTTTATCAAGGTTTGGTTCCTCCATCGTATTTACGCATGATTTACCTGACCTACCTTGAACATTTTGGTTTCATTGTTTGAAAACTTATATTATTTGCCTTTAATCAAATTTGAATTTGAATCGGTTTCGAACTAACACGAGATTAGTGATAGTAATCGAAGTGATGTGGCATCATTAGCAGAGAATTACGGTAGCATAATTATCCGGGCGTCACAGATCTCCTCCACTACAAGAAATCTGGTCCCGAGATTTAAGAGGGGAGTAAGGGGGGAAGGTTTGGTAACGAAAATAGCGGGTCTTCTCATGCTGGCTTGCTCTTCTCGAAGAGGTCAATCCAATATTTTGATGCCTTCATACTTCTGCTTCAGGTCAAAATGATGAAGTCGTCATCCTTTGTTCGGGATCTTCATCGTACTTACGAAAAGGATATGGGGGAAGACTCGGGAAGGGCGGGCCTTACCAGGTTGACTATCTGGTACATAACTCAGGGAATGGGGTAGGAAGTAACTCTCGAATTGAACTTAAGAAAATATCGAGAGTAAAGTAAGAAGGTACCATGAGAAGTTTCAAACGGATAGGCCATTGTTCGATGTCTGAAACAACATGCGAAGGGGTCCAGAGCAATGAGATTGAGTATTGCGTATATTACCAAAATAGATCACTTGGGACGGTGGCCCGTGAATTACATACGAGGCCACACGCGAGGAACAACCTTGGGAAGAGGGGGTGCAGGAGAGTCAGGTTTCGATCCTGTGGAACTGTGGGTTATGGGCCCACCAGGTGTGTTTTTTTAATAGGAGCAGTGACATCTTGCACGGTCATGATAGCAAGGCATGTCAGAGAGTACCATGTCAGTTATGTCGGCAACAACGTTGGTACCAAGGGCGAGGGACGAAGAGAATCATTTTCCCGCTCGTTGAACGAGGCGGACCAATAGGCAAAGTTCTCGTCCATCGATGGTTACCGGAATGTCATCAGCAATAGTAACAGGGTCTTACTTACAAAGTGGTACAACGAGGTGCTTACCTAAGCAGGGAATTATCACTGCTCGGTTAAGTCTGTTCTTGGAAAGGTTTAAACGATGGAAAGGATAGTATCATTATCAGATTAAACAGAATAATTGAAAGGAAAATGTGTTTAAACACATATTTCAGGAGTATATCCTTCCCAAGGACAAGCAGAGCAAGATATCCATGACAGGATATAAAGTAGAAAACCATTTAGGTAAGGGGGGAGGAATCTCATGATATTACCCATACAACGGTGTTAGGATAAATGATAAATAAAATCTAGCATCGTGCTTCAAATGTTCCTGTTGCAAATCGGAGTACCATTGACATGCTTCGAGATAGCATTGACATGGTCTTCAGGTGAATATCAGACTTTGGAAACACAAAGGATTCATCGGGAATAACTTATAGAATAAGTCTTACAATTCCCTCATGGAAGAATGGATAGCCTTGCTGGAAGGAAAACTATAACACTAGGTCCTCCAGCCGGGGGGGGGGGGGGGTGTCACAGCCCTAGAGCTTGCTGGTAACTAATGGCATTGCATCCATGCATCATGTTTAATTTTCATGAAATTTGAAATGGGGATGACCAAGCCCTAGCACCAAAGCAATTCAAATAGGTTCAACTAAGAAATATTCTTCAATGAACCCAAATGGCCTTCAAAAATGTTCATCATTTCGAAAAATGCTTTTAACCGTAACCAGAGGTGCTGCACATTTTTATGTCACATTTGGTCACTGGGTTAATTCATTACTTATTTGCATTTGGGCATTTAAATACTATAAAATAATTAGGTGCTCAAATAATCACAAGCTGAAATGTTTGTTGTTGGAAATATTCCAAACAGTGGACGTTGAGCAGTTTCATGATTTTTGGAAATGCCACCGCATTTTTATTAAAGCCAAACACAATTACAGAAAATAGAAAAGAGAAATAAAATAGAAATAAGCAGAGAGGAGAGAATCCTTACCGGCTTACCCAGCAGCCCACCCGGCCAGCATCAGAGCAGCCCAGGCAAACCGCCCAGCCCACCACCGCCTCCTTCCTTGTCGCCTTCCTCCTCTGCCGGGAGGATGAGCGCGTGGCCGCCAGACGGCCACCGACGGCCACCTCCTGCTTGCTTTCCCTCCCCGACCTTTGGGCGCCTCCTTGACGCCACGCACCCCCTGGAACCCCCCCGTTCACTCTTCCGTGCTTTCCCCTCCCCCGCTCTCTCTCCCTCTCGTACCCGAGCGCCACGGCCGCCGCCGCTTGTCATTGGCACGACCACCGCCGTCCCCTCGTCCCATGACCATGTCCAGCAGCTCCGAAATCAAGCACCCCATCCCCACGCTGAAGGAAATGAGCCGGAGGGCTCGCTTCGTCGCCATCGACCCGTCTTCAACCTCGGGACACGGAGATCGTCATCGCTGCCGTTCCGCCGCTGAAGCCCGTCCCGAGGGCGCTGAGCCTCCCTACGACATCGCCGTGAGCACCTCGTCGTTTTCCCTCTCCTCTCTTCCTCCCTTGCGTGCCGTAGCCGCACTAACCACCGGACCCGAGAGCCATCGCCGCCGTAGTTCCTCACCGCCGTGGCCAGGGCCACCGCAACCCGCGCTGGCGCTGCCACCATGCTCAAGGTGCCCCTGTGAGGTCGTAGCACCCCTCTTTGCCTCCTGCCGTGCTCCCTAACCCCGAAACCCAGTTCACCCGAACGCCGGCGCCGCCGCGAGCTCCATTCCGGTGAGCTCCGGCCACCCCAGCTCGAGCTGTTGCCACCCCCGGATGCGCCTCACTACCAGCGTCCCGTAGACGTAAACCACACGCAAAACCGAGCCCCGCAGCGGATTTCCGGTGTGCCTCCGCCGTCGGCTGTGGTAAATGCCACGGCCATGCTCGGCGGCGTCGACGTGGCCGTCATTAGGAGCTAACCCAGCTAACTAAACAACCCACACCCACTGACATGTGGGCCCCTGCACTTAATTAGGATTAGTTTATTTTCTCTGTTAAATTAGTGTTAATACCGTGGACCCCACGTGCCAGTTTGACCTTGGCCAAGTCAGCTTTGACTGGTCCCACATGTCATCCACCTAAACCAGCCTGAGACGCTGACGTATGGGTCCCACAGGTCAGGTTTGACCTGGGGCGCCCAGTTGACCTGCTGACGTCATGCCAAAGTCATGCTGACGCAGTAAACCCTTTTCTGGATTTAATTTAATTCAGGAAATTTCAGAAAATACCCCAAACTTCAAATATTCATAACTTTTAATCTGTAACTCCAAATTAAATAATTTATATATGAAAAATGATCAGAAAAATATGAAGAATCTGTTTATGGAACTCTCATGCATGATTAAACAAGTTAACCTCACTGAATAGGATGAATCATGATTAGGGCAATTTATGAAATAACATTTGGAGTTGGAGTTTAACCTTGTTTGAATTCCACTTCAATTAACTTGGCTTACTGCTGCATTAGGTCAATTCAGTTCCTTAACATGACATGTCATTCATGTGAATGTGCATTGCATTGATTGTGTTCTTTCTCGCTTGTCGGTGTTTGTCCCTCTCGGTGAAGCGATGTTTCAACGATGAGTTCGATGACACCGATGAAGAACTATATTATCTTCAGAAGTGCCAGGCAAGCAAAAACCCCTTGTTCATTCCGATATAATCCCACTCTCTCACTCCTGCTCTATTTTACTGCATTAGGACAACAACGACTCATGTGTTACTTGCTGCGGTAGTTGAACCCCTTTATCCTCTGCATGACCTGTCATTCCGCAGTAACTAGATGAAACCCACTAGCATGAGTAGGAGTTGTTTGAGCCATGTTGTGCCTACTCATTCATGCTTGCTGTCGTGCCTGCTACTGCTTAGAGTTGAGTCAGGTCTGATTCATCGGGAATGAATTGGAATAGTTGTGTGAACATGTCCATTTGTGTGTGAGCTAAGTGTGTGAACACGATTTGGTAAAGGTAGCGGTGAGAGGCCATGTAGGAGTACATGGTGGGTTGTCTCATTGCAGCCGTCCTCAGGAACTGAGTTATGTGTTTGTGATCCATGAAACAGTTACTACCACGCATTGGGATCCTTAATTGACCCTCTCGGCTTCTTAACCACCCTTGTTCCCAGTCCGGAGTTGCAAGTAGTTTCGGTGTTTGTAGTATCTTTGGGGGCCGCACGAACGCTGACCGTAGGGGTGGGTTGTGTTGCGGTAGGCATCGTGGCCCGTGTACCGATTCGCCTGCTTGGTGTCTCGGGAACCCTGCACACATCGTTCGGGGCTGTATGGGAAAACTCGGCGGACTCCTGCGGATGGAACCCGAATAGGCGATAAACCTGGACTAGGGACTTGAGTGTTTAGGTAGGTCGTGGCCGACACCCACGTTGGGCTTCCGCTTGAAGGTTGCCGAGAACATGTCGTGTAAACGGCGGTAAGTGGTGAGAGCGTGTGTGAAGAAGTACACCCCTGCAGGGTTAATATGATCTATTCGAATAGCCGTATCCGCAGAAAAGGAAATATGGGATGCCTATACCAGTTCATAGACAAGTGAAAGTGGATACTCTAAATGCGCAAGATAAGCGTGAGTGCTATGGATGGCGTTCTCGTAGGGACCCCGGGCGGGTCCATAGTGGTGTATTGATATGGTGAATATGTGGACTCGTGTGCGCCACCTCAAAAGAGTTACTTGCAAATGTAGTTTAGGATAGCCACCGAGTCAAAGCTGGCTTGCTGCGGTCAAACTCCACCACCCCTTTTGATAATGATGCATATGTAGCTAGTTACGATGTAAGTCTTGCTGAGTACGTTTGTACTCACGTTTGCTTATTTTATGTTTTGCAGAGAGACTTGGTCTCGCTAGTAGTTCCGCTTGGACTTGACGGTTAGCTTGTTACCTCAGCTACGATCTTGTGCCCTCGGCAGATCAGTAGATAGTCGGGCTTCTCAGCCTTCTTCATTTATAGTTGTCTGTACTCGGACATGTTTAGCTTCCGCTTGTGCTTTGACTTGTATGTTTCACGAGTGTTGGGTCATGAGACCCATGTTTGTAATATATCGCTCCTCGGAGCCTAATGAATAAATATTTGAGTCGTAGAGTTATGTTGTGATGCCATGTTGTATCTGCACATATTGAGCATATTGTGTGTATGTTTGAAATGCTTGGTATGTGTGGGATCCGACAAACTAGTTGTTTATCCTTGGCAGCCACTCATATGGGGAAATGTAGTCTCGTGCTTACGAGCGATAGTAGTCCGCTTCTGACCCGGTTCACCGGAGTCCTGCTAGCCCAACACTACTGCTTGGACACTTGACTGGCGGCATGTGTTTCACTTCGTTCCTATGTCTGTCCCCTTCGGGAAATGTCACGCTGGTGCTATTCGAGTCCTGCCTAGCTCGCTACAGCCCGAATACCGGAGTCCTGTTAGCCTGTGCTACAACCCGAATTTATACATTGATGACCGACATGTTCGATGTGATTCATGTATGCCTGTCCCCATGGGTTAAGCGCCGCTTTGGGTTCACGACTAGCCATGTCGGCCCGGGTTCTTTGTCATATGGATGCTAGCGACACTATCATATCGTGAGCCAAAAGGCTTAAACGGTCCGGGCCATGGTAAGGCGACACCCGTGGGAATATCGTGCGTGAGGCCGCAAAGTGATATGATGTGTTACATGCTAGATCGGTGTGACTTAGGATCGGGGTCTGACAGCGTTGGTATCGAGCCTCGATCGTCAGAGGATTACCAAGCCAAACTGGTTGAAGTTGTGTCTAGAAATGCTTTAGTTATGTACGGGAATTGATTGTGGAAGGGAACGTAAGGCTCTTTTACTCCTTATACCTCATGGCCTTCTGATCTGAGTCAACCTCTTCTCTTCTACGGGGTTAAGAACTAGGCCTTCTCATCTATCTATCAGGATGACGTGTTACTAATCCATAGACCCTTAAGATTGTTGGTTTTAAGCCTCAGTTCAGTTCCTACTACTTCTGTAAGATAACCGTTGATTTCGGAACCTTGATATTGTGATGTTGAGTGGCTATGCCACCATTTTGCATGATGTCTCAAATCATTTTGAGCATTTACAGCCGTTATGCTGTCCGAGTCATCCCAGGTCTCTAAATAGTCTGATGCAATTGCAAATCCTTTCCTTCCGATCCCGATGTCCTTTTTGGTCAGAATAAGCACACTAATCGGTAAGTTGAGGTACTTCGTTGCCTCGGCGTAGATGTTGGAGATATTATTATGACCCCAGGTGTTTAGGAAGTCACCTAGTAAACTAGCCATGTTTTGTGTTCCCCAGTGCGATGATTCTGGCCATTATTCCTGAAAGCATCCCGTGATGTTATTAGTTAGTAGGCATTCTATTCCTGGGTTCTTGAACCCGAGATTCACCCTACTTCATGTTGTTAGTATTTGCTAGTTCCTTTAGGATATTAGTAACTTCGCGATAGTCCTCGAGGTTCGTGGCATTTCCTTCTTCCAAATACCATGAACTAGTTAAGGCAGAAGTTCTTTGAATTAAAAGATCACAATCAGAGTACTCTTGAGTAGTTCTCCATTCATAATTGTGAATCTGCCAATTCTACCTTTCTGCATGGGTTATCCGGGAGAAATGTTGAGCTTTGCTCGATATACTAATCCATGCCCCACAACTCGAAAAAATTATATGTTCCTTTGAGTTGCTCTCTTTAGTTGTATCCCGCCGATCAAAATGCCAATTCAGCTTTTGATGCCGTTCCACCGAGTGTTACCATCTTTATGTCAAGAATGTCATGAGAATTGCACCTTCTCTTATGAATTCTCGATGCAGTGATACTTCTCGCCATCATTATTCATTCCTCGGTTCGAGTTGTTGAAACCGGAATGCCGACAAGTGAATTGTGATGTGTGAAATCGATACTCCGAGCAACTCGTTGCTTGGCAGCTAATGGACAATATTCTCATTCTTAGCGTGTTGGTTATTAAATCATCATCCTAAGATTGATCGTGCTACCTAGTCCTTATTTCTGGTGCACACTTTGATTAATGAGTTAGGATTATATCAAGTCCTCACTCATTTGATCATATCGTCTTGCCCTCAAAAGCAAGATTGTTCTCGAGCTTAGTAACATACCGGTGGTTCGTGACTTTCCAAATATCTTCTTGGAAGTGTTACCGGGTTGTTTTCCTGATTGTTATGTTGAGCTCGTGATCAAGTTGGTTTCTTGTGAACCACCCTTTCTCCAAGAATCTGTGTTGGATATCCCTGAGCTAGTTGGTTAAGCTAGACAACAACTTGGAGAGTTGGAAGATAAAAGTTTGCCTAACTTAGTTCATCACAAAGGGATATTCTTGCGTAGTGTGTGTTGGAGAAAGATGATATCTTCATCGATTGGTCCCCGTGCTCGATTCTTTGGATCTATTGTCTTATCAATCCTTTGATTTGAGTGTGGGCTATCGTCAAATCAAATCAGCACCAACGATGCTCATAATGTTGTCTTACTCGTGGTTGATCCCTCGAGCATACCCCATTACATCTTTTGGTCTGACCAATGCTATCACCGTGTTCACATGATGGTGGAAGTCAAGTGATATGGACCGATGAGTTGCTGTTGAGCCCATCAGTAGCATTTTGTCTCCCCCATGAGTCACGTTGAACATCAACCTAGTATTGGAAACTTGTGTAAGCATTTCTTCATGTTTCGTTCATGAAGCATATGTTTGGATGGAAGTAGTGACTTCCTCGAATTCATGTGCTTTAGGTGTAAGTTGCCGCCATGAATTTGAGAATGATTTGTTTTGCCTCCTCTGGAATCATCCCAATTCAGTCATGCATATGTGCGAAGTATTCTGTAGTCTGGAGACTTGCAACCTTCATTCTATATGTATTCCTAGCATACTAAGCCACTGATTGACTTGTTCAAAGAAAAGAAGCCTATGCTTGGGATCTAATCCATGGACTTGCGTAAAGACTTCGATATCCTCGATGATGGTTCCCCACCTGAACTCGGTAGTGTTTTGTTGTAAGACTACCATGTGGTCATTCTTGTCTTGGACAACGTGTTCACTTGTTTGTAGCAGAACCAGCTCATGTTTTGGATCTTGCTATCGTAGTTCATTCCCGAGAATCTCGCAACATCCTCTAAATCGATTTGTGTTGCAAACTTTCATTTTCTTTCTAGACTCGATGAGTCTGGAATATCCTAACACTAACCAGATCTGAATCTCAGGCAGATGTGATGGTTGGAACCTTCCCAACATTTGCATGTTGTTCCCAGCTTGCACCCCATTGTGCCAATTTTTCCATGGGATGTCCTTCTCAGTACTTGATGTCTAGGATCATCCTCAAAAGTGGACTTACTATGGGTCCCATCCATTTCGGTGATAAGCAAAATCATCCATTGCGTTGTTTTCAACAAGGTAGTCCACATCGTCCATTCTAGTCCTGGTATGCCTTTCCTTTGCACTCCACCAAACGATCTTTGTGAATTGCCTTAGGCTGGTATGAAGAGTTTCAATGATCTCTGATTCAAAAGTAATTCTTTTTGCCACTTAAGGGAATAATTCTATGAGTCACCTTTCCTAAGGTCTACCGTTATGTTATCATGGCAATCATCTCCTTGTTACTTTGAAACCATGCACCATTTTACTTTAGCGTGGAATGGTTGCCTACCAATTTGAACCTTCGTCATCCATTTCTTTACCATCATTCCTAATGTGTGTTTGGTGTCTCAACTCAAGAGATGTTCTTACGTCTCACTCCATGAACTGATTTTGAATTGCTCGATCTTCAAGAAGATTAAATCCGGTAGGGTTTTCCCCCCTCTTTCTGTTGTCGTGTCGAGTGAAGATCTCGAAAGCAAAGACGTCAAGACCAAGATGATGGAATGAATCAACATTTTCGAGAAGGGCAAATGGATCATGGAGATTGTGATAGCTTTGTGACCTCCCCTTTTCCTCTTACCTCATGTCTTGAATCTCGGGGCGAGATTCTTGTTTAGTGGGGGTGAGTTGTCACAGCCCTAGAGCTTGCTGGTAACTAATGGCATTGCATCCATGCATCATGTTTAATTTTCATGAAATTTGAAATGGGGATGACCAAGCCCTAGCACCAAAGCAATTCAAATAGGTTCAACTAAGAAATATTCTTCAATGAACCCAAATGGCCTTCAAAAATGTTCATCATTTCTGGAAAAATGCTTTTAACCAGAACCAGAGGTGCTGCACATTTTTTTATGTCACATTTGGTCACTGGGTTAATTCATTACTTATTTGCATTTGGGCATTTAAATACTATAAAATAATTAGGTGCTCAAATAATCACAAGCTGAAATGTTTGTTGTTGGAAATATTCCAAACAGTGACGTTGAGCAGTTTCATGATTTTTGGAAATGCCTGCATTTTATTAAAGCCAAACACAAATACAGAAAATAGAAAAGAGAAATAAAATAGAAATAAGCAGAGAGGAGAGAAACCTTACTGCTTACTCCGCAGCCTCCACCTCGGCTCGGCATCAGAGCAGCCCAGTGGGCAAAACTGCCCAGCCCACCACCGCCTCCTTCCCTGTCGCCTTCCTCCTCTGCCAGGAGGATGAGCGCGTGGCCGCCGCGCGCACGGCCACCGACGGCCACCTCCTGCTTGCCGTTTCCCTCCCCCGACGCTCTGGACGCCTCCCGCGACGCCACGCACCCCCTGGAACCCCCCCGTTCACTCTTCCGTGCTTTCCCCTCCCCTGCTCTCTCTCCCTCTCGCACCCGAGCGCCACCGCCGCCGCCGCTCGTCGTTGGCACGACCACCGCCGTCCCCTCATCCCATGACCATGTCCAGCAGCTCCGAAATCGAGCACCCCATCCCCACGCTGAAGGAAATGAGCCGGAGGGCTCTGCTTCGTCGCCATCGACCCGTCTTCAACCTCGGGACACCGGAGATCGTCATCGCCCGTTCCTGCCGCCGCCGAGCCGTCCCAGCGCTGTTGAGCCTCCCCACGACATCGCCGTGAGCACCTCGTCGTTTTCCCTCTCCTCTCTTCCTCCCTTGCGTGCCGTAGCCGCACTAACCACCGGACCCGAGAGCCATCGCCGCCGTAGTTCCTCACCGCCGTGGCCAGGGCCACCGCAACCCGCGCCTGAGCGCGTCACCGTGCTCAGTGCCCCCCCAGGAGGTCGTAGCACCCCTCTTTGCCTCCTGCCGTGCTCCCTAACCCCGAAACCCAGTTCACCCGAACGCCGGCGCCGCCGCGAGCTCCATTCCGGTGAGCTCCGGCCACCCCAGCTCGAGCTGTTGCCACCCCCGGATGTGCCTCACTACGGCGTCCCGTGAGACGTAAACCACACGCATAAACCGAGCCCCACGGATTTCCGGTGTGCCTCCGCCGTCGGTATGGTAAATCGCCGCCATGCTCGGCGACGTCGGCGTGGCCGTCATTAGATCTAACCCAGCTAACTAAATAACCCACACCCACTGACATGTGGGCCCCTGCGCTTAATTAGGATTAGTTTATTTTCTCTGTTAAATTAGTGTTAATACCGTGGACCCCACGTGCCAGTTTGACCTTGGCCAAGTCAGCTTTGACTGGTCCCACATGTCATCCACCTAAACCAGCCTGAGACGCTGACGTATGGGTCCCACAGGTCAGGTTTGACCTGGGGCGCCCAGTTGACCTGCTGACGTCATGCCAACGTCATGCTGACGCAGTAAACCCTTTTCTGGATTTAATTTAATTCAGGAAATTTCAGAAAATACCCCAAACTTCAAATATTCATAACTCTTAATCTGTAACTCCAAATTAAATAATTTATATATGAAAAATGATCAGAAAAATATGAAGAATCTGTTTATGGAACTTTCATGCATGATTAAACAAGTTAACCTCACTGAATAGGATGAATCATGATTAGGGCAATTTATGAAATAACATTTGGAGTTGGAGTTTAACCTTGTTTGAATTCCACTTCAATTAACTTGGCTTACTGCTGCATTAGGTCAATTCAGTTCCTTAACATGACATGTCATTCATGTGAATGTGCATTGCATTGATTGTGTTCTTTCTCAGTTGTCGGTGTTTGTCCCCTCTCAGTAGACGATGTTTCAACGATGAGTTCGATGACACCGATGAAGAACTATATTATCTTCAGAAGTGCCAGGCAAGAAAAACCCCTTGTTCATTCCGATATAATCCCACTCTCTCACTCCTGCTCTATTTTACTGCATTAGGACAACAACGACTCATGTGTTACTTGCTGCGGTAGTTGAACCCCTTTATCCTCTGCATGACCTGTCATTCCACAAGAATTAGATGAAACCCACTAGCATGAGTAGGAGTTGTTTGAGCCATGTTGTGCCTACTCATTCATGCTTGTTGTCATGCCTCTTTGCTTAGAGTTGAGTCAGGTCTGATTCATCGGGAATGAATTGGAATGGTTGTGTGAACATGTCCTCTCGTGTGTGAGCTAAGTGTGTGAACACGATTTGGTAAAGGTAGCGGTGAGAGGCCATGTAGGAGTACATGGTTGGTTGTCTCATTGCAGCCGTCCTCAGGAACTGAGTTCTGTGATTGTGATCCATGAAACAGTTACTACCACGCATTGGGATCCTTAATTGACCCTCTCGACTTCTTAACCACCCTTGTTCCCGGTCCGGGAGTTGCAAGTAGTTTCGGTGTGTGTAGTATCTTTGGGGCCGCATTTAACGCTGACCTTAGGGGTGGGTTGTGTTGCGGTAGGCACCATGTTGATGTACCGATTCGCCCGTTTGGTGTCTCGGGAACCCTGCACACATCGTTCGGGGCTGTATGGGAAAACTCGGCCGGACTCCCTGCGAATGGAACCCGAATACGCGATAAACCTGGACTAGGGACTTGAGTGTTTAGGTAGGTCGTGGCCGACACCCACGTTGGGCTTCCGCTTGAAGGTTGCCGAGAACATGTCGTGTAAGCGGTAAGTGGTGAGAGCGTGTGTGAAGAAGTACACCGCAGGTTAATATGATCTATTCGAATAGCCGTGTCCACGGAGAAGGACTTCTGGGTTGCCTATACCAGTTCATAGACAAGTGAAAGTGGATACTCTAAAATGCGCAAGATAAGCGTGAGTGCTATGGATGGCGTTCTCGTAGGGAGACGGGAGCGGGTCCATAGTGGTGTATTGATATGGTGAATATGTGGACTCATGTGCGCCACCTCAAAAGAGTTACTTGCAGTCGTAGTTTAGGATAGCCACCGAGTCAAAGCTGGCTTGCTGCAGTCAAACTCCACCACCCCCTTTTTGATAATGATGCATATGTAGCTAGTTCTGATGTAAGTCTTGCTGAGTACGTTTGTACTCACGTTTGCTTATTTTATGTTTTGCAGAGAGACTTCGGTCTCGCTTGTAGTTCCGCTTGTACTTGACGGTTAGCTTGTTACCTCAGCTACGATCTTGTGCCCTCGGCGGAGATGTGGTAGATAGTCAGGCTTCTCAGCCTTGTTCATTTATAGTTATGCGTACTCGGACATGTTTAGCTTCCGCTTGTGCTTTGACTTGTATGCTCACGAGTGTTGGGTCATGAGACCCATGTTTGTAATATCTCGCTCCTCGGAGCCTAATGGATAAATATTTGAGTCGAGAGTTATGTTGTGATGCCATGTTGTATCTGCACATATTGAGCATATTGTGTGTATGTTTGAAATGCTTGGTATGTGTGGGATCAGACAAACTATTTGTTTATCCTTGTCATCCTCTCATATGTGGAAATGTAGTCTCGTGCTTATGAGCGATAGTAGTCCGCTACAGCCCGGTTCACCGGAGTCCTGCTAGCCCAGCACTACTGCTTGGACACTTGACTGGCCGGCATGTGTTTCACTTCGTTCCTATGTCTGTCCCTTCGGGGAAATGTCACACGGTGTTATTCGGAGTCCTGCCTAGCCTGCTACAGCCCGGAATACCGGAGTCTTGTTAGCCCAGTGCTACAACCCGAATTTATACGTTGATGACCGACATGTTCGATGTGATTCATGTATGCCTGTCCCCATGGGTTAGCGCCGCTTTGGGTTCACGACTAGCCATGTCGGCCCGGGTTCTTTGTCATATGGATGCTAGCGACACTATCATATCGTGAGCCAAAAGGCTTAAACGGTCCCGGGCCATGGTAAGGCGACAAGTGGGAATATCGTCGTGAGGCCGCAAAGTGATATGATGTGTTACATGCTAGATCGGTGTGACTTAGGATCGGGGTCCTGACAGGGGGGGTGCTAGGCATGACATATGTTACCGGGTCATCAAAGGATCAACATCATAACTCTTGGAAAGTTGTCCCAACCATCATATCTGACCGAGATCCATATCCAATTGGTGTCATGATACCTCAGACTCAGGGGGTCCAAGAGGAAAAGGTGCAACACAAATCGACGAAATGACATTGCAAGATTCTCGAGAAATGAACTATGGGAGCGGGTTTCTGAAGCAATAGTTCATCATTAAACCAAGGACGGGATGAGAAGGTGGCTGATGGGCTCAGCGACAATTCATCGAGAATTCCAAACGGATGGATTTCCACGATAATGTGAACAAGAAGATGACATTTGTTAGATCAAATGATATAATGGGATATGCTCGAGGAAAACATACATAATTAAACATTGGTTGAACGGTGCACCCGAAATATGGGTTGGGTTGCACGGCCGATGTTAGAACGGTGATTCAATTACCGAAAGACTTAGAATGAACTATCACCCATTCACTTCAAAGCAATAGGGTTGCTAGAAGTTTTGAATTCACACGTCATAGCTCAATTGTCGGTAATTCGGTTGAAAACAATACGGGGACCAAGGAATGAACGAAGATGGCGAGAAGTAATATGATATCAAGAATTCTTAAGAGGTGGTGAAATTCTCACCACATTCTTGATAAAAAGAGATGGTAATACTTCCGAGGTAAGGAAGATCAACTGTTGGGTAGCAGGGATCTCAAGGTTTACACAAAACACGAACAAGTTGTGTTGAACGGAAGGCAATAAAGTGGTCGATGAGAACAGGAATCATCGAGGGGCAAGGATGGTATTACCCATCATGAATGCAATTGAATTCCTGGAAGAGCTCATAAGGTTGATGATGATCACGACACATTTGTCGAGAGATTTCATGCAGATGTAGTTAATCAGCGACGACATCAAGTCAAAGGAATGATGAAGCAAGAGGTTATTGGAACCACAGTTACGACACAAACTCGAACTCAAGCTTGTTGTTTAAGGTGAAAGGGTATGACGGGGAAAATCGACGTAAGCTTAGCTATCGTCGCAAATTGGTGCTCCGAGAATAAGGACCAGGTAGCACAGTTAGAATCGTCACGGCAATGATATAGCCAAACAGGCTAGGAATGGCGTGATCGGGTACAAACTCGTACTTATAGAAGCTTACTGAAGAGTGGTTGAACCGTAGAGCGGACTCGGTTCAGTTATCGGTGTCTTTGAGTGTTTAATAACTCAGAGCCCATGAAAAATTGGAATCAGTGGGAAGGTAGCACTTGATGAAGGACTCATAAGTTATGCAGTTCCATGATAACCTTGAGATACCAGGGGGTAATACTCGACACAAGATCAAAGTAAAGGTTGGACTAGTGTAATGATCCATAGGAGACAATTGTTTTAACTTGTCCGAGAAATGGAATCCAAGAAGATCAATCATGGTCGGAACCACGGTTGCAAGGGATCAATTCACAGATACCATATGTTAGTTATCAAGGAAGTAGTTATTATTACAAGAAGCTTCCATGATAAGTTCCACATCAGGTCCATGGGCATGAACTCAGAGTTCAAGGTCGACTCCCACTTCTCCAATGCATACCCTTTCATTCACTTCTCGCTTTCGATGAAGTTATAGCGTTGAAATTTTATCTGACAAAATACCAGAAGAGTATGCGACTCGTGAAAACTTTCGAGTTCACACATTTTAAGGAAGGCATAGGTTCATCCCATCGGGCATCTTAGAATCATATACCAGAATCTTTAGAAGTAATTAACTCAAGCTCGAAGGCAGAGCATGGTTAAGAAAGCAGAGGATACAATTTACCAAAGGCATTATGTATCAGAGAAAATGCTCACAAGGTTATTTAATATGAAGGGCGTTGTCAGATAAAATCCAACAAAGGATCTGGTGGTCCACAAGGGATCTGACGTGAGCATCGGTACTCAACTAGAGGAAGCAGATTATAGAAACAACTAACTAACTCAATTGTCAAATGCAAAGGAATTATGATTTCCAAATCAAGGGATCAGAAGCAATGTTCTGATTAGGGATGGATAAGTTGAATATCCTTAAGGCACAATCAATCGACAATTGGATTGGTCGAGAACCAATTCCAGTTAAAAGAATGGCAGCTCAGCCGGAAAGATAATTTATAAGGATCAATAATGATTGCGTGTATTCGCAAACATATTGAGTCAACAGACTCAAAATGATAATGACAAGGAATGTCAATAAGACTACGAGACTTATGGGATTAACCATAGTGCAAGCAGGCAAGAATTTCAAGAGCCAAAGGCTCCAATGGATTTTCGGAAGATCGAATATTATTTTGAAGACTTTTGTGAAACACATGAACAACTGGGGTTGAGCGAATACTCGTCAAGTGCGAGGATTTATTTGAAGGGGTATTCATGTGGCAAAGAACTGCTAGGCAGTAGGCACAAGTATTCTCGGAACAATAGACAAAACTTCGGGGTATCTTGTAATATCAAGATCAATGGGGGATGATCGTATGAATGGCAAGTGTAAGTAGTTATCCATACGGATTTATCGGTGCTCAGGAATAGCAAAAGTGATGGGCCCAAAGTCTCGAGAGAACATCAGAGAGTATCTTTGGAATCTTCTGATTAGCGATCATACTGAAGTGAGGGCTCTCCGGAGAAAGTACTTGCGAGAACCTAAAGTTAGTTTTGTTTTTAGCAAAATCGTTTAACCCGAATAGAAGAGAGTTCAGAATCCCAGAGTAAAGATCGAGGAGTAAAAGATCCTAATACCACCCAATGGCGACGTGTGCCTATAAGACACACAGCCATGTTAGTAAAAGTTTTGCAATGTCTAGACTCGACTTCAGCCAAGGAGTTGGAAGGGGGATTCCTACAGGCAGTCGGCTCTGATACCAACTTGTGACGCCCCCGATTCAATCGTACACTAATCATGCACGCAAATGTGTACGATCAAGATCAGGGACTCACGGGAAGATATCACAACACAACACTAAAACATAAATAAGTCATACAAGCATCATAATACAAGCTGGGGCCTCATGGGCTCGAATACAAGTGCTCGATCATAGACGAGTCAGAGGAAGCAACAAAATCTGGGTACAGACATAAGTTAAACAAGGTGCCATAAGATGGCTAGCACAAACTGGGATACAGATCGAAAGAGGCGCAGGCCTCCTGCCTGGGATCCTCCTAAACTACTCCTGGTCGTCGTCAGCGGGCTGCACGTAGTAGTAGGCACCTCCGGTGTAGTAGTCGTCATCGACGGTGGCGTCTGGCTCCTGGGCTCCATCGTCTAGTTGCAGCAATCGAGTAGAGATAGGGGGAAAAGGGGAACAAGGCAACCGTGAGTACTCATCCAAAGTACTCGCAAGCAAGGAACTACACTACATATGCATGGATATATGTGTAAAGGGCCATATCAGTGGACTGAACTACAGAATGCCAGAATAAGAGGGGGATAGCTAGTCTTAGCGAAGACTACGCTTCTGGTCACCTGTCTTGCAACAGGTAGAGGAGGGTAGGTTGAAGTCCTCCAAGTAACATCACATAGCAATAAGCCTACCCGGCGATCCCCTCCTCATATCCCTGAGAGAGAGCGACCCCCGGTTGTATCTGGCACTTGGAAGGGTGTGTTTTATCAAGTATCCGGTTCTAGTTGTCTTAAGCTCAAGGTACAACTCCAAGTCGTCCCTGCTATCAAGATCACGGCTATTCGAATAGATTAAACTTCCTGCAGGGTGCACCATCTTACCCAAAGCACGCTTGATCCCATTTGGCGGACACACTTTCCTGGGTCATGCCCGGCGCGGAAGATCAACACGCCGCAGCCCCACCTAGGCACAACAGAGAGGCCAGACGCCGGTCTAAACCTAAGCGCCGCAAGGTCCGGGCCCATCGCCTCGAGCACACCTGCTGCGTTGCGTGGGCGGCCGGAAGCAGACCCTAGCCTAGCAGGCGTTCGATCCAATCCGGTAGCGCGCCGTCGGCCGACGTGCGAAGTGCTTGGTGATACCACGACGCCGGGATACCATAACTACTCCCGCGTAGATGGTTAGTGCGTATAAGCTCGTAGCCAACTCAGATCAAATACCAAGATCTCGTTAAGCATGTTAAGTATCCGCGAACGCCGAACAGGGCCAGGCCCACCTCTCTCCTAGGCGGTCTCAACCTGCCCTGTCGCTCCGCCACAAAGATCCATCCAGAGAGCCGTCGGGACAAGGTCCTTTCAGCCCCCAATCCGTGAATCACTCATGGTGCTCCACAAGCCGACCCGACTTTAGTCACCACATGTATCATGTATAAGTATAAGTATATACCCGTGATCACCTCCCGAGTGATCACGGCCCGATAGTATAGCACGGTAGAGCGGACAAGAATGTAGGGCCACAGATGAAAGTACTAGCATCCTATACTAAGCATATAGGATTGCGTGTAAGGTAACAATGATAGTAACAAGACAGACTACGCATCGGGATAGGTATATGAGAAAGCGGTAACATGCTACACTGCTCTAATGCAAGCAAGATAGAGAAGAGTAGGCGATATCCGGTGATCAAGGGGGCTTGCCTGGTTGCTCGCAAGAGAGAGGGGTCGCCAACACCAGAGTCGAACCGGGCAGCAAGCAGCTGGCCGGGTCTCGTAGTCTACCGGAGATAAGAGGGGGAAGAAACAATGAATACCATGCAAACAAATGCATATTGATGCATGACAAGACAAGTAACGATGCTAGGCGTGCCATAACGTGGTATGAGGTGGTACCGGTTAAGGGGGAAAACATCCGGGAAAATATCCCCGAGGTTTCGTGTTTTCGGGCAGAGGAGCCGGAGGGGGAAAGTTGCGGGTTCGATAGGTTAGGGGGGTGTGGCGGATGAACGGACAGCGTATCCGGATTCGTCTCGCTGCTCGAGCAACTTTCATGTTGAAAATATTTTAATCCGAGTTACGGATTAAAAGATATGATTTTCTAAAGATTTTATTAATTTCTGGAATTTAATTAATTATTTAATTAATTCGAAAATGGATTTATGACATCAGCATGATGTCATGCTGACGTCAGCAGTCAGCGTTGACCGTTGACCTGGTCAACCTGACATGTGGGTCCCGTGGGACCCACCTGTCATACACTGTTAGTTTAATTAGGGTTTAGGTTAATTGATCAGGTTAATTAAACTCAACTAGTTAATTAAATTAATTAAACCGGATTAATTAACTTAATTAACTTAATTAATTAATTAATAATTAATTTTATTAAATCATTTTTATTTTTATTCATTATATTTATTTTATTTTATCTATTTTTTTTAATTCCTTCTTTTTTTTCTAAAAACGTTTTGGGGCGGGGCCCCTTTGTCAGTGGGCCAAAGGCCTTATCGGGCACAGGGGGAGCGGGCGCTGGGCGCTACGGTTACGGGCGCCGGGGCGTGATGGCGCCCGAGCGGAGGCCGAGCACGGTCGGCGGCGAGCGAGGGGTCAAGGGCGAGGTCGGGCCAGGGCGCGCTGGAGGGTCGCCAGAGGTGCGGCTTGCCGAGGGCGACAACGGCGAAGCGAGAGGCGCCGTGCATGTGGGGCTGCGAGCACACGGGAAGACGGAGACAGCTGGGCGGCAAATGGGCCGAGCAAGAGGGCGGGCGAGCGCGAGGCGCGTGGTTCGGCGAGGCCCGGGTCGACGACGTCGAGGTGGCGGGGCGCCGTGGTTGGGGGCGAGACGACCGGGGAGGAGAGGGCGCGGCGACCGCGGGCGCCGGAGCGCGTCGAGCGGCGACGGCCGAGGCGACCTAGGGGAGAGGGGGAGCGAAGGGGGGAAGCTCACGGGGCGCCAGGGCAACGGGCAAGGCTGGGGCGGTCGGGAAGACGGCGAGGAGGAGGGCGAGGAGGCGTTCGGCGGCGACGGGGCGGCGGCGAGGAGGCCGTTGATGGAGAGGGCGAGGACGAAGGCGATGGGGACGGCAGCCCGGCGTCGGTGCGGTCGCGGACGAGGTGGCGAGGGCGTCCAGCGAGGCGGGGCTCCGCGGAGGAGGTCCGGCGAGGGAGGAGAGGCCTCCGAGCGGCGGGCAGCGGCGGGAGCGCCGCGGGGGTCGTGCCTCTGCTCCAAAGACGGGTCGAGGAGGTGCGGGGCACTGCAAGGGAGGAGATAGAGAGGCGAGGCGGTCCGGCGCGTCGGGAGGCGGTGCTGGGGACGGGCGCCGGTGTCAGGGGCGCGGAACGGCGCGGGATCTGGCTCCTCTCCCCCGATCCAGATGGGGGAAGGGGGAGAGAGGCGTGGGAGAGATCGAGGGAGTGGGGGGGTTACGGGCTAGGGTTTTGGTCGGGGTGGGGATAAGAGGAAGAGGTGGGCCGGCCTGGTGGCCTGGATGCCCAGTTGGGCTGGCCAGCTGGGCCACGGTTGGCCCAGTGGGGGGGGGAGGTTGTTTTCCTCTTTTTTTTTACTTTTTTTATTTTCTATTTCATTTTAAGTCCCCTTTTACTTCAGTTTTATAAAAATTAACACTAGCACCTAAAATTGTATTTATAAATATACTAATGTCACATCAATTATTAACCCATAATAAAATATTTTAATATTTTATAAAATCCATTAGGTATTTGTTTAATTGTTTTCACTACTATTTTAATTAGTTTAGAGCCCTTAAACATTTTATCAAGGTTTGGTTCCTCGATCGTATTTACGCATGATTTACCTGACCCACCTTGAACATTTTGGTTTCATTGTTTGAAAACTTATATTATTTGCCTTTAATCAAATTTGAATTTGAATCGGTTTCGAACTAACACGAGATTAGTGATAGTAATCGAAGTGACGTGGCATCATTAGCAGAGAATTACTGTAGCATAATTATCCGGGCGTCACAAATCTCCTCCACTACAAGAAATCTCGTCCCGAGATTTAAGAGGGGAGTAAGGGGGGAAGGTTTGGTAACGAAAATAGCGGGTCTTTTAATTCTGGCTTGCTCTTCTCAAGAGGTCAATCCAATATTTTGATGCCTTCATACTTCGCTTCAGTCAAAATGATGAAGTCGTCATCCTTTGTTCGGGATCTTCATCATTACTTTAAAAAGGATATGGGGGAAGACTCGGGAAGGGCGGGCCTTACCAGGTTGACTATCTGGTACATAACTCAGGGAATGGGGTAGGAAGTAACTCTCGAATTGAACTTAAGAAAATATCGAGAGTAAAGTAAGAAGGTACCATGAGAAGTTTCAAACGGATAGGCCATTGTTCGATGTCTGAAACAACATGCAGAAGGGGTCCAGAGCAATGAGATTGAGTATTGCGTATATTACCAAAATAGATCACTTCGGACGGTGGCCCGTGAATTACATACGAGGCCACACGCGAGGAACAACCTTGGGAAGAGGGGGTGCAGGAGAGTCAGGTTTCGATCCTGTGGAACTGTGGGTTATGGGCCCACCAGGTGTGTTTTTTTTAATAGGAGCAGTGACATCTTGCACGGTCATGATAGCAAGGCATGTCAGAGAGTACCATGTCAGCTATGTCGGCAACAACGTTGGTACCAAGGGCGAGGGACGAAGAGAATCATTTTCCCGCTCGTTGAACGAGGCGGACCAATAGGCAAAGTTCTCGTCCATCGATGGTTACCGGAATGTCATCAACAATAGTAACAGGGTCTTACTTACAGAGTGGTACAACGAGGTGCTTACCTAAGCAGGGAATTATCACTGCTCGGTTAAGTCTGGTTACTGGAAAGGTTTAAACGATGGAAAGGATAGTATCATTATCAGATTAAACAGAATAATTGAAAGGAAAATGTGTTTAAACACATATTTCAGGAGTATATCCTTCCCAAGGACAAGCAGAGCAAGATATCCATGACAGGATATAAAGTAGAAAACCATTTAGGTAAGGGGGGAGGAATCTCATGATATTACCCATACAACGGTGTTAGGATAAATGATAAATAAAATCTAGCATCGTGCTTCAAATGTTCTGTTGCAAATCGGAATTACCATTGACATGCTTCGAGATAGCATTGACATGGTCTTCGGTGAATATCAGACTTTGGAAACACAAAGGATTCATCGAATAACTTATAGAATAAGTCTTACAATTCCCTCATGGAAGAATGGATAGCCTTCTTTGGAAGGAAAACTATAACACTAGGTCCTCCAGCCGGGGGGGGGGGGGGGTGTCACAGCCCTAGAGCTTGCTGGTAACTAATGGCATTGCATCCATGCATCATGTTTAATTTTCATGAAATTTGAAATGGGGATGACCAAGCCCTAGCACCAAAGCAATTCAAATAGGTTCAACTAAGAAATATTCTTCAATGAACCCAAATGGCCTTCAAAAATGTTCATCATTTACGGAAAAATGCTTTTAACCGTAACCAGAGGTGCTGCACATTTTTATGTCACATTTGGTCACTGGGTTAATTCATTACTTATTTGCATTTGGGCATTTAAATACTATAAAATAATTAGGTGCTCAAATAATCACAAGCTGAAATGTTTGTTGTTGGAAATATTCCAAACAAAGGACGTTGAGCGCTTTCATGATTTTTGGAAATGCCCCGCATTTTATTAAAGCCAAACACAATTACGTAAAATAGAAAAGAGAAATAAAATAGAAATAAGCAGAGAGGAGAGAACCTTACCGGCTTACTGCCGCAGCCCACCTGGCCTGGCACTGTAGCAGCCCAGCCGGGCAAAACCGGCCCAGCCCACCACCGCCTCCTTCCCTGTCGCCTTCCTCCTCTGCCAGGAGGATGAGCGCGTGGCCGCCGCGCGCACGGCCACCGACGGCCACCTCCTGCTTGCCGTTTCCCTCCCCCGACGCTCTGGACGCCTCCCGCGACGCCACGCACCCCCTGGAACCCCCCCCCCCCCCCCGTTCACTCTTCCGTGCTTTCCCCTCCCCTGCTCTCTCTCCCTCTCGCACCCGAGCGCCACCGCCGCCGCCGCTTGTCGTTGGCACGACCACCGCCGTCCCCTCGTCCCATGACCATGTCCAGCAGCTCCGAAATCGAGCACCCCATCCCCACGCTGAAGGAAATGAGCCGGAGGGCTCTGCTTCGTCGCCATCGACCCGTCTTCAACCTCGGGACAACGGAGATCGTCATCACCGTTCCGTCGCCGCTGAGCCGTCCCCGAGCGCGCTGAGCCTCCCTACGACATCGCCGTGAGCACCTCGTCATTTTCCCTCTCCTCTCTTCCTCCCTTGCGTGCCATAGCCGCACTAACCACCGGACCCGAGAGCCATCGCCGCCGTAGTTCCTCACCGCCATGGCCAGGGCCACCGCAACCCGCGCCTAAGCGCGTCACCGTGCTCAGTGCCCCCCCAGGAGGTCGTAGCACCCCTCTTTGCCTCATGTCGTGCTCCCTAACCCCGAAACCCAGTTCACCCGAACGCCGGCGCCGCCGCGAGCTCCATTCCGGTGAGCTCCGGCCACCCCAGCTCGAGCTGTTGCCACCCGGATCGCCTCACTACCAGCGTCCGTGAAGCGTAAACCACACGCAAAACCGAGCCCCGCAGCGGATTTCCAGTGTGCCTCCGCCATCGGCTGTGGTCGTCGCCGGCCATGCTCCGGCGAGCGTCGTCATGGCCGTCATTAGGAGCTAACCCAGCTAACTAAACAACCCACACCCACTGACATGTGGGCCCCTACACTTAATTAGGATTAGTTTATTTTCTCTGTTAAATTAGTGTTAATACCGTGGACCCCACGTGCCAGTTTGACCTTGGCCAAGTCGACTTTTGATCGGTCCCACATGTCATCCACCTAAACCAGCTCGAGACGCTGACGTATGGGTCCCACAGGTCAGGTTTGACCTGGGCGCTTGATTGACCTCTTGACGTCATGCCAACGTCATCTTGTATGATAAACCCTTTTCTCGGATTTAATTTAATTCAGGAAATTTCAGAAAATACCCCAAACTTCAAATATTCATAACTTTTAATCTGTAACTCCAAATTAAATAATTTATATATGAAAGATGATCAGAAAAATATGAAGAATCTGTTTATGGAACTTTCATGCATGATTAAACAAGTTAACCTCACTGAATAGGATGAATCATGATTAGGGCAATTTATGAAATAACATTTGGAGTTGGAGTTTAACCTTGTTTGAATTCCACTTCAATTAACTTGGCTTATCGCTGCATTAGGTCAATTCAGTACCTTAACATGACATGTCATTCATGTGAATGTGCATTGCATTGATTGTGTTCTTTCTCAGTTGTCGGTGTTTGTCCCCTCTCAGTAGACGATGTTTCAACGATGAGTTCGATGACACCGATGAAGAACTATATTATCTTCAGAAGTGCCAGGCAAGCAAAAACCCCTTGTTCATTCCGATATAATCCCACTCTCTCACTCCTGCTCTATTTTACTGCATTAGGACAACAACGACTCATGTGTTACTTGCTGCGGTAGTTGAACCCCTTTATCCTCATGACTGTCATTCCACAAGAATTAGATGAAACCCACTAGCATGAGTAGGAGTTGTTTGAGCCATGTTGTGCCTACTCATTCATGCTTGTTGGCATGCACCGCTATCGCTTAGAGTTGAGTCAGGTCCGATTCATCGGGAATGAATTGGAATGGTTGTGTGAACATGTCCCATCGTGTGTGAGCTAAGTGTGTGAACACGATTTGGTAAAGGTAGCGGTGAGAGGCCATGTAGGAGTACATGGTGGGTTGTCTCATTGCACCGTCCCTCGTGAAGCTGAGTTACTGTGTTTGTGATCCATGAAACAGTTACTACCACGCATTGGGATCCTTAATTGACCCTCTCGCTTCTTAACCACCCTTGTTCCCGATCCGGAGTTGCAAGTAGTTTACGGTGTTTGTAGTATCTTTGGGGAGCCGCATGGAACGCTGACCGTAGGGGTGGGTTGTGTTGCGGTAGGCACCGTGGCCAGTGTACCGATTCGCCCGTTTGGTGTCTCGGGAACCCTGCACACATCGTTCGGGGATGTATGGGAAAACTTCGGCCGGACTCCATAGGATGGAACCCGAATAGGCGATAAACCCGGACTAGGGACTTGAGTGTTTAGGTAGGTCGTGGCGACACCCACGTTGGGCTTCCGCTTGAAGGTTGCCGAGAACATGTCGTGTAAACGGCGGTAAGTGGTGAGAGCGTGTGAAGAAGTACACCCCTGCAGGGTTAATATGATCTATTCGAATAGCCGTGTCCACAGAGAAGGACTTCTGGGTTGTCTATACCAGTTCATAGACAAGTGAAAGTGGATACTCTAAAATGCGCAAGATAAGTGTGAGTGCTATGGATGGCGTTCTCGTAGGGAGACCGGAGCGGGTCCATAGTGGTGTATTGATATGGTGACTATGTGGACTCGTAGCGCCACCTCAAAAGAGTTACTTGCAAATGTAGTTTAGGATAGCCACCGAGTCAAAGCTGGCTTGCTGCAGTCAAACTCCACCACCCCTTTTTGATAATGATGCATATGTAGCTAGTTACGATGTAAGTCTTGCTTTGAGTACGTTTGTACTCACGTTTGCTTATTTTATGTTTTGCGAGAGAGACTTCGGTCTCGCTAGTAGTTCCGCTTGGACTTGACGGTTAGCTTGTTACCTCGGCTACGATCTTGTGCCCTCGGCAGATCAGTAGATAGTCGGGCTTCTCGGCCTTCTTCATTTATAGTTATGCGTACTCAGACATGTTTAGCTTCCGCTTGTGCTTTGACTTGTATGCTCTGAGTGTTCGGTCATGAGACCCATGTTTGTAATATCTCGCTCCTCGGAGCCTAATGAATAAATATTTGAGTCGTAGAGTTATGTTGTGATGCCATGTTGTATCTGCACATATTGAGCATATTGTGTGTATGTTTGAAATGCTTGGTATGTGTGGGATCCGACAAACTAGTGGTTTATCCTTGGCAGCCTCTCATATGGGGAAATGTAGTCTCGTGCTTACGGCGATAGTAGTCCGCTTCTGACCCGGTTCACCCGAGTCCTGCTAGCCCGGCACTACTGCTTGGACACTTGACTGGCGGCATGTGTTTCACTTCGTTCCTATGTCTGTTCCTTCGGGAAATGTCACGCGGTGTTATTCGAGTCCTGCCTAGCCTGCTACAGCCGGAATACGGAGTCCTGTTAGCCCAGTGCTACAACCCGAATTTATACGTTGATGACCGACATGTTCGATGTGATTCATGTATGCCTGTCCCCATGGGTTAGCGCCGCTTTGGGTTCACGACTAGCCATGTCGGCCCGGGTTCTTTGTCATATGGATACTAGCGACACTATCATATACGTGAGCCAAAAGGCGCAAACGGTCCCGGGCCATGGTAAGGCGACACCCGTGGGAATATCGTGCGTGAGGCCGCAAAGTGATATGATGTGTTACATGCTAGATCGGTGTGACTTAGGATCGGGTCTGACAGCGTTGGTATCGAGCTGTTGCTGCTCAGAGGATTACCAAGCCAAACTGGTCGAAGTTGTGTCTAGAAATGCTTTAGTTATGTAAGGGAATTGATTGTGGAAGGGAACGTAAGGCTCTTTTACTCCTTATACCTCATGGCCTTCTGATCTGAGTCAACCTCTACTCGTCTACGGGTTTAAGAACTAGGCCTTCTCATCTATCTATTAGGATGACGTGTTACTAATCCATAGACCCTTAAGATTGTTGGTTTTAAGCCTCAGTTCAGTTCCTACTACTTCTGTAAGATAACCATTGATTTCGGAACCTTGATATTGTGATGTTGAGTGGCTATGCCACCATTTTGCATGATGTCTCAAATCATTTTGAGCATTTACAGCCGTTATGCTGTCCGAGTCATCCCAGGTCTCTAAATAGTCTGATGCAATTGCAAATCCTTTCCTTCCGATCCCGATGTCCTTTGTGGTCAGAATAAGCACACTAATCGGTAAGTTGAGGTACTTCGTTGCCTCGGCGTAGATGTTGGAGATATTATTATGACCCCAGGTGTTTAGGAAGTCACCTAGTAAACTAGCCATGTTTTGTGTTCCCCAGTGCGATGATTCTGGCCATTATTCCTGAAAGCATCCCGTGATGTTATTAGTTAGTAGGCATTCTATTCCTGGGTTCTTGAACCCGAGATTCACCCTACTTCATGTTGTTAGTATTTGCTAGTTCCTTTAGGATATTAGTAACTGCGATAGTCCTCGAGGTTCGTGGCATTTCCTTCTTCCAAATACCATGAACTAGTTAAGGCAGAAGTTCTTTGAATTAAAAGATCACAATCAGAGTACTCTTGAGTAGTTCTCCATTCATAATTGTGAATCTGCCAATTCTACCTTTCTGCATGGGTTATCCGGGAGAAATGTTGAGCTTTGCTCGATATACTAATCCATGCCCCACAACTCGAAAAAATTATATGTTCCTTTGAGTTGCTCTCTTTAGTTGTATCCCGCCGATCAAAATGCCAATTCAGCTTTTGATGCCGTTCCACCTGGAGTGTTACCATCTTTATGTCAAGAATGTCATGAGAATTGCACCTTATCTTATGAATTCTCGATGCAGTGATACTTCTCGCCATCATTATCCATTCCTCGGTTCCGAGTTGTTGAAACCGGAATGCCGACAAGTGAATTGTGATGTGTGAAATCGATACTCCGAGCAACTCGTTGCTTGGCAGCTAATGGACAATATTCTCATTCTTAGCATGTTGGTTATTAAATCATCATCCTAAGATTGATCGTGCTACCTAGTCCTTATTTACGGTGCACACTTGATTAATGAGTTAGGATTATATCAAGTCCTCACTCATTTGATCATATCGTCTTGCCCTCAAAAGCAAGATTGTTCTCGAGCTTAGTAACATACGGTGGCTCGTGACTTTCCAAATATCTTCTTGGAAGTGTTACGGGTTGTTTTCACGATTGTTATGTTGAGCTCGTGATCAAGTTGGTTTCTTGTGAACCACCCTTTCTCCAAGAATCTGTGTTGGATATCCACTGAGCTAGTTGGTTAAGCTAGACAACAACTTGGAGAGTTGGAAGATAAAAGTTTGCCTAACTTAGTTCATCACAAAGGGATATTCTTGCGTAGTGTGTGTTGGAGAAAGATGATATCTTCATCGATTGGTCCCTGTGATCAGTTGCTGGATCTATTGTCTTATCAATCCTTTGATTTGAGTGTGGGCTATCGTCAAATCAAATCAGCACCAACGATGCTCGTAATGTTGTCTTACTCGTGGTTGATCCCTCGAGCATACCCCATTACATCTTTTGGTCTGACCAATGCTATCACCGTGTTCACATGATGGTGGAAGTCAAGTGATATGGAAATTCCGATGAGTTCTTTGTTGAGCCCATCGGTAGCATTTTGTCTCCCCATGAGTCATGTTGAACATCAACCTAGTATTGGAAACTTGTGTAAGCATTTCTTCATGTTTCGTTCATGAAGCATATGTTTGGATGGAAGTAGTGACTTCCTCGAATTCATGTGCTTTAGGTGTAAGTTGCCGCCATGAATTTGAGAAAGATTTGTTTTGCCTCCTCTGGAATCATCCCAATTCAGTCATGCATATGTGCGAAGTATTACGTAGTCCGGAGACTTGCAACCTTCATTCTATATGTATTCCTAGCATACTAAGCCACCGATTGACTTGTTCAAAGAAAAGAAGCCTATGCTTGGGATCTAATCCATGGACTTGCGTAAAGACTTGATATCCTCGATGATGGTTCCCCACCTGAACTTCGGTAGTGTTTTGTTGTAAGACTACCATGTGGTCATTCTTGTCTTGGACAACGTGTTCACTTGTTTGTAGCAGAACCAGCTCATGTTTTGGAGCTTGCTATCGTAGTTCATTCCGAGAATCTCGCAACATCCTCTAAATCGATTTGTGTTGCAAACTTTCATTTTTCTTTCTAGACTCGATGAGTCCGGAATATCCTAACACCAACCAGATCTGAATCTCAGGCAGATGTGATGGTTGGAACCTTCCCAACATTTGCATGTTGTTCCCAGCTTGCACCCCATTGTGCCAATTTTTCCATGGGATGTCCTTCTCAGTACTTGATGTCTAGGATCATCCTCAAAAATGGACTTACTAGGGGTCCCATCCATTTCCGGTGATAAGCAAAATCATCCATTGCGTTGTTTTCAACAAGGTAGTCCACATCGTCCATTCTAGTCTGGGTATGCCTTTCCTTTGCACTCCACCAAACGATCTTTGTGAATTGCCTTAGGCTGGTATGAAGAGTTTCAATGATCTCTGATTCAAAAGTAATTCTTTTTGCCACTTAAGGGAATAATTCTACGAGTCACCTTTCCTAAGGTCTACCGTTATGTTATCATGGCAATCATCTCCTTGTTACTTTGAAACCATGCACCATTTTACTTTAGCGTGGAATGGTTGCCTACCAATTTGAACCTTCGTCATCCATTTCTTTACCATCATTCCTAATGTGTGTTTGGTGTATCAACTCAAGAGATGTTCTTACGTCTCACTCCATGAACTGATTTTGAATTGCTCGATCTTCAAGAAGATTAAATCCGGTAGGGTTTTTCCCCCTCTTTACATTGTCGTGTCGGTGAAGATCTCGAAAGCAAAGACGTCAAGACCAAGATGATGGAATGAATCAACATTTTCGAGAAGGGCAAATGGATCATGGAGATTGTGATAGCTTTGTGACCTCCCTTTTCCTCTTACCTCATGTCTTGAATCTCGGGCGAGATTCTTGTTTAGTGGGGTGAGTTGTCACAGCCCTAGAGCTTCTTTGGTAACTAATGGCATTGCATCCATGCATCATGTTTAATTTTCATGAAATTTGAAATGGGGATGACCAAGCCCTAGCACCAAAGCAATTCAAATAGGTTCAACTAAGAAATATTCTTCAATGAACCCAAATGGCCTTCAAAAATGTTCATCATTTCTAGAAAAATGCTTTTAACCAGAACCAGAGGTGCTGCACATTTTTTATGCCACATTTTCACTGGGTTAATTCATTACTTATTTGCATTTGGGCATTTAAATACTATAAAATAATTAGGTGCTCAAATAATCACAAGCTGAAATGTTTGTTGTTGGAAATATTCCAAACAGTGACGTTGAGCAGTTTCATGATTTTGGAAATGCCACAGCATTTTTATTAAAGCCAAACACAATTACAGAAAATAGAAAAGAGAAATAAAATAGAAATAAGCAGAGGAGAGAAACCTTACAGCTTACCCGCGCAGCCCACGGCTCGGCATCAGTAGCAGCCACCGGCAAAACCGGCCCAGCCCACCACCGCCTCCTTCCCTGTCGCCTTCCTCCTCTGCCAGGAGGATGAGCGCGTGGCCGCCGCGCGCACGGCCACCGACGGCCACCTCCTGCTTGCCGTTTCCCTCCCCCGACGCTCTGGACGCCTCCCGCGACGCCACGCACCCCTTGGAACCCCCCGTTCACTCTTCCGTGCTTTCCCTCCCCGCTCTCTCTCCTCTCGCACCCAAAGCGCCACCGCCGCCGCCCGCTTCGTCGTTAGCACGACCACCGCCGTCCCTCGTCCCATGACCATGTCCAGCAGCTCTGAAATCGAGCACCCCATCCCCACGCTGAAGGAAATGAGCCGGAGGGCTCTGCTTCGTCGCCATCGACCCGTCTTCAACCTCGGGACACCGGAGATCGTCATCGTCGTTCTGTCGCCGCTGAGCCGTCCCCGAGCGCGATGAGCCTCCCTACGACATCGCCGTGAGCACCTCGTCATTTTCCCTCTCCTCTCTTCCTCCCTTGCGTGCCATAGCCGCACTAACCACCGGACCCGAGAGCCATCGCCGCCGTAGTTCCTCACCGCCATGGCCAGGGCCACCGCAACCGCGCTGGCGCGTCACCGTGCTTCAGTGCCCCCGGAGGTCGTAGCACCCTCTTTGCCTCTGCCGTGCTCCCTAACTCAAACCCAGTTCACCCGAACGCTGGCGCCATGAGCTCCATTCCGGTGAGCTCCGGCCACCCCAGCTTCATTGTTGCCACCCCGGATCGCCTCACTACCAGCGTCCGTGAAGCGTAAACCACACGCATAAAACCGAGCCCCGCAGTTTCCGGTGTGCCTCCGCCGTCGGTATGGTGGTCGCCCGGCCATGCTCGGCGGCGTCGGCGTGGCCGTCATTAGGAGCTAACCTAGCTAACTAAACAACCCACACTGACATGTGGGCCCCTGCGCTTAATTAGGATTAGTTTATTTTCTCTGTTAAATTAGTGTTAATACCGTGGACCCCACGTGCCAGTTTGACCTTGGCCAAGTCAGCTTTGACTGGTCCCACATGTCATCCACCTAAACCAGCCTGAGACGCTGACGTATGGGTCCCACAGGTCAGGTTTGACCTGGGGCGCCCAGTTGACCTCTTGACGACGTCATGCCGATGTGATAAACCCTTTTCGGATTTAATTTAATTCAGGAAATTTCAGAAAATACCCCAAACTTCAAATATTCATAACTTTTAATCTGTAACTCCAAATTAAATAATTTATATATGAAAAATGATCAGAAAAATATGAAGAATCTGTTTATGGAACTTTCATGCATGATTAAACAAGTTAACCTCACTGAATAGGATGAATCATGATTAGGGCAATTTATGAAATAACATTTGGAGTTGGAGTTTAACCTTGTTTGAATTCCACTTCAATTAACTTGGCTTGCTGCTGCATTAGGTCAATTCAGTTCCTTAACATGACATGTCATTCATGTGAATGTGCATTGCATTGATTGTGTTCTTTCTCAGTTGTCGGTGTTTGTCCCCTCTCAGTGGACGATGTTTCAACGATGAGTTCGATGACACCGATGAAGAACTATATTATCTTCAGAAGTGCCAGGCAAGAAAAACCCCTTGTTCATTCCGATATAATCCCACTCTCTCACTCCTACTCTATTTTACTGCATTAGGACAACAACAACTCATGTGTTACTTGCTGCGGTAGTTGAACCCCTTTATCCTCTGCATGACCTGTCATTCCACAGTAATTAGATGAAACCCACTAGCATGAGTAGGAGTTGTTTGAGCCATGTTGTGCCTACTCATTCATGCTTGTTGTCATGCCTCCTACTGCTTAGAGTTGAGTCAGGTCTGATTCATCGGTAATGAATTGGAATGGTTGTGTGAACATGTCCAACTGTGTGTGAGCTAAGTGTGTGAACACGATTTGGTAAAGGTAGCGGTGAGAGGCCATGTAGGAGTACATGGTGGGTTGTCTCATTGCAGCCGTCCTCAGGAACTGAGTTCTGTGTTTGTGATCCATGAAACGGTTACTACCACGCATTGGGATCCTTAATTGACCCTCTCGGCTTCTTAACCACCCTTGTTCCTGGTCCGGGAGTTGCAAGTAGTTTACGGTGTTTGTAGTATCTTTGAGGCCGCACGCATAACACAGACCGTAGGGGTGGGTTGTGTTGCTGTAGGCACCGTGGCCAGTGTACCGATTCGCCCGTTTGGTGTCTCGGGAACCCTGCACACATCGTTCGGGGCTGTATGGGAAAACTCGGCCGGACTCCCTGCGGATGGAACCCGAATAGGCGATAAACCTGGACTAGGGACTTGAGTGTTTAGGTAGGTCGTGGCCGACACCCACGTTGGGCTTCCGCTTGAAGGTTGCCGAGAACATGTCGTGTAAACGGTAAGTGGTGAGCGTGTGTGAAGAAGTACACCCCTGCAGGGTTAATATGATCTATTCGAATAGCCGTGTCCACGGAGAAGGACTTCTGGGTTGCCTATACCAGTTCATAGACAAGTGAAAGTGGATACTCTAAAATGCGCAAGATAAGCGTGAGTGCTATGGATGGCGTTCTCGTAGGGAGACCGGAGCGGGTCCATAGTGGTGTACTGATATGGTGAATATGTGGACTCGTGTGCGCCACCTCAAAATAGTTACTTGCAGTCGTAGTTTAGGATAGCCACCGAGTCAAAGCTGGCTTGCTGCAGTCAAACTCCACCACCCCCTTTTTGATAATGATGCATATGTAGCTAGTTCTGATGTAAGTCTTGCTGAAATGCGTTTGTACTCACGTTTGCTTATTTTATGTTTTGCGAGAGACTTCGGTCTCGCTTAGTAGTTCCGCTTGGACTTGACGGTTAGCTTGTTACCTCAGCTACGATCTTGTGCCCTCGGCAGGATCTGGTAGATAGTCGAGCTTCTCAGCCTTCTTCATTTATAGTTATGCGTACTTTCAGACATGTTTAGCTTCCGCTTGTGCTTTGACTTGTATGTTTCCGAGTGTTGGGTCATGAGACCCATGTTTGTAATATCTCGCTCCTCGGAGCCTAATGAATAAATATTTGAGTCGTAGAGTTATGTTGTGATGCCATGTTGTATCTGCACATATTGAGCATATTGTGTGTATGTTTGAAATGCTTGGTATGTGTGGGATCCGACAAACTAGTTGTTTATCCTTGGCAGCCTCTCATATGGGGAAATGTAGTCTCGTGCTTATGAGCGATAGTAGTCCGCTACAGCCCGGTTCACCGGAGTCCTGCTAGCCCGGCACTACCGCTTGGACACTTGACTGGCCGGGCATGTGTTTCACTTCGTTCCTTATGTCCGTTCTTCGGGAAATGTCACGCGGTGTTATTCGGAGTCCTGCCTAGCCTGCTACAGCCCGGAATACCGGAGTCCTGTTAGCCCAGTGCTACAACCCGAATTTATACGTTGATGACCGACATGTTCGATGTGATTCATGTATGCCTGTCCCCATGGGTTAGCGCCGCTTTGGGTTCACGACTAGCCATGTCGGCCCGGGTTCTTTGTCATATGGATGCTAGCGACACTATCATATACGTGAGCCAAAAGGCGCAAATGGTCCCGGGCCATGGTAAGGCGACACCCGTGGGAATATCGTGCGTGAGGCCGCAAAGTGATATGATGTGTTACATGCTAGATCGGTGTGACTTAGGATCGGGGTCCTGACAGGGGGGGTGCTAGGCATGACATATGTTACCGGGTCATCAAAGGATCAACATCATAACTCTTGGAAAGTTGTCCCAACCATCAATACGGACAGAGTTCCATATCGAATTGGTGTCATGATACCTCGGACTCGGGGGTCCAAGAGGAAAAGGTGCAACACAAATCGACGAAATGACATTGCAAGATTCTCGAGAAATGAACTAAGGGAGCGGGTTTCCGAAGCAATAGTTCATCATTAAACCAAGGAGGGGATGAGAAGGTGGCTGATGGGCTCAGCGACAATTCATCGAGAATTCCAAACGGATGGATTTCCACGATAATGTGAACCAGAAGATGACATTTGTTAGATCAAATGATATAATGGGATATGCTCGAGGAAAACATACATAATTAAACATTGGTTGAACGGTGCACCCGAAATATGGGTTGGGTTGCACGGCCGATGTTAGAACGGTGATTCAACTATCGAAAGACTTAGAATGAACTATCACCCATTCACTTCAAAGCAATAGGGTTGCTAGAAGTTTTGAATTCACACGTCATAGCTCAATTGTCGGTAATCCGGTTGAAAACAATACGGGACCAAGGAATGAGCGAAGATGGCGAGAAGTAATATGATATCAAGAATTCTTAAGAGGTGGTGAAATTCTCACCACATTCTTGATAAAAAGAGATGGTAATACTTCCGAGGTAAGGAAGATCAACTGTTGGGTAGCAGGGATATCAAGGTTTACACAAAACACGAACAAGTTGTGTTGAACGGAAGGCAATAAAGTGGCCGATGAGAACAGGAATCATCGAGGGGCAAGGATGGTATTACCCATCATGAATGCAATTGAATTCCTGGAAGAGCTCATAAGGTTGATGATGATCACGACACATTTGTCGAGAGATTTCATGCAGATGTAGTCAATCAGCGACGACATCAAGTCAAAGGAATGATGAAGCAAGAGGTTATTGGAACCTGATTCTGACACAAACTCGAACTCAAGCTTGTTGTTTAAGGTGAAAGGGTATGACGGGCAAAATCGACGTAAGCTTAGCTATAAATGCAAATTGGTGCTCCTAGAATAAGGACCAGGTAGCACAGTTAGAATCGTCACGGCAATGATATAGCCAAACAGGCTAGGAATGGGCGTGATCGGGTACAAACTCGTACTTATAGAAGCTATCTTGAAGAGTGGTTGAACCGTAGAGCGGACTCGGTTCAGTTATCGGTGTCTTTGAGTGTTTAATAACTCAGAGCCCGTGAAAAATTGGAATCAGTGGGAAGGTAGCACTTGATGAAGGACTCATAAGTTATGCAGTTCCATGATAACCTTGAGATACCAGGGAGTAATACTCGACACAAGATCAAAGTAAAGGTTGGACTGGTGTAATGATCCATAGGAGACAATTGTTTTAACTTGTCCGAGAAATGGAATCCAAGAAGATCAATCATGGTCGGAACCACGGTTGCAAGGGATCAATTCACAGATACCATATGTTAGTTATCAAGGAAGTAGTTATTATTACAAGAAGCTTCCATGATAAGTTCCACATCAGGTCCATGGGCATGAACTCAGAGTTCAAGGTCGACTCCCACTTCTCCAATGCATACCCTTTCATTCACTTCTCGCTTTCGATGAAGTTATAGCGTTGAAATTTTATCTGGCAAAATACCAGAAGAGTACGACTCGTGAAAACTTTCGAGTTCACACATTTTAAGGAAGGCATAGGTTCATCCCATCAGGGCATCTTAGAATCATATACCAGAATCTTTAGAAGTAATTAACTCAAGCTCGAAGGCAGAGCATGGTTAAGAAAGCAGAGGATACAATTTACCAAAGGCATTATGTATCAGAGAAAATGCTCACAAGGTTATTTAATATGAAGGGCGTTGTCAGATAAAATCCAACAAAGGATCTGGTGGTCCACAAGGGATCTGACGTGAGCATCGGTACTCAACTAGAGGAAGCAGATTATAGAAACAACTAACTAACTCAATTGTCAAATGCAAAGGAATTATGATTTCCAAATCAAGGGATCAGAAGCAATGTTCTGATTAGGGATGGATAAGTTGAATATCCTTAAGGCACAATCAACGACAATTGGATTGGTCGAGAACCAATTCCAGTTAAAAGAATGGCAGCTCAGCCGGAAAGATAATTTATAAGGATCAATAATGATTGCGTGTATTCGCAAACATATTGAGTCAACAGACTCAAAATGATAATGACAAGGAATGTCAATAAGACTACGAGACTTATGGGATTAACCATAGTGCAAACAGGCAAGAATTTCAAGAGCCAAAGGCTCCAATGGATTTTCGGAAGATCGAATATTATTTTGAAGACTATTGTGAAACACATGAACAACTGGGATTGAGCGAATACTCGTCAAGTGCGAGGATTTATTTGAAGGGGTATTCATGTGGCAAAGAACTGCTAGGCAGTAGGCACAAGTATTCTCGGAACAATAGAGAAAACTTCGGGGTATCTTGTAATATCAAGATCAATGGGGGATGATTGTATGAATGGCAAGTGTAAGTAGTTATCCATACGGATTTATCGGTGCTCAGGAATAGCAAAAGTGATGGGCACAAAGTCTCGAGAGAACATCAGAGAGTATCTTTGGAATCTTCTGATTAGCAGACGATCATCTGAAGTGAGGGGCTCTCCGGGAGAAAGTACTTGCGAGAACCTAAAGTTAGTTTTGTTTTTAGCAAAATCGTTTAACCCGAATAGAAGAGAGTTCAGAATCCCAGAGTAAAGATCGAGGAGTAAGAGATCCTAATACCACCAATGGCGACGTGTGCCTATAAGACACACAGCCATGTTAGTAAAAGTTTTGCAATGTCTAGACTCGACTTCAGCCAAGGAGTTGGAAGGGGGATTCCTACAGGCAGTCGGCTCTGATACCAACTTGTGACGCCCTCGATTCAATCGTACACTAATCATGCACGCAAATGTATGCGATCAAGATCAGGGACTCACGGGAAGATATCACAACACAACTCTAAAACATAAATAAGTCATACAAGCATCATAATACAAGCCAGGGGCCTCAAGGGCTCGAATACAGGTGCTCGATCATAGACGAGTCAGTGGAAGCAACAAAATCTGATACAGACATAAGTTAAACAAGGTGCCATAAGATGGCTAGCACAAACTAGGATACAGATCGAAGAGGCGCAGGCCTCCTGCTCGGGATCCTCCTAAACTACTCCTGGTCATCGTCGGCTGCTGCGTAGTAGTAGGCACCTCCGGTGTAGTAGTCGCCATCGACGGTGGCGTCTGGCTCTGGGCTCCATCGTGCAGTTGCAGCAATCGAGTAGAGGTAGGGGAAAAAGGGGGAACAAGGCAACCGTGAGTACTCATCCAAAGTACTGTAAAGCAAGGAACTACACTACATATGCATGGATATATGTGTAAAGGGCCATATCATTGGGTGAACTCTGAGAATGCCGAATAAGAGGGGATAGCTAGTCTTAGCGAAGACTACGCACGGTCACCTGTCTTGCAACAGGTAGAGGAGGGTAGGTTGAAGTCCTCCAAGTAACATCACATAGCAATAAGCCTACCCGGCGATCCCCTCCTCATATCCCTGAGAGAGAGCGACCACCGGTTGTATCTGGCACTTGGAAGGGTGTGTTTTATCAAGTATCCGGTTCTAGTTGTCATAAGGTCAAGGTACAACTCCAAGTCGTCCTGTTACCGAAGATCACGGCTATTCAATAGATTAAACTTCCTGCAGGGTGCACCATCTTACCCAGCACGCTTGATCCCATTTGGCCGGACACACTTTCCTGGATCATGCCCGGCCGCGGAAGATCAACACGTCGCAGCCCCACCTAGGCACAACAGAGAGGCCAGCACGCCGGTCTAAACCTAAGCGCGCAGGGGTCTGGGCCCATCGCCCTGAGCACACCTGCACGTTGCGTGGGCGGCCGGAAGCAGACCTAGCCTAGCAGGCGTTCCAGTCCAATCCGGTGCGCGCCGCTCAGTCGCTGACGTCACGAAGTGCTTCGGCTGATACCACGACGCCGGGATACCCATAACTACTCCCGCGTAGATGGTTAGTGCGTATAAGCTCGTAGCCAACTCAGATCAAATACCAAGATCTCGTTAAGCGTGTTAAGTATCCGTGAACGCCGAACAGGGCCAGGCCCACCTCTCTCCTAGGCGGTCTCAACCTGCCTGCCGCCCGCCACAAAGATCCATCCAGAGGGCCGTCGGGACAAGGTCCTTTCAGCCCCAATCAAGTGAATCACTCATGGGTGCTCCACAAGCCGACCCGACTTTAGTCACCACATGTATCATGTATAAGTATAAGTATATACCCGTGATCACCTCCCGAGTGATCACGGCCCGATAGTATAGCACGGCAGACGGACAAGAATGTAGGGCCACAGATGAAAGTACTAGCATCCTATACTAAGCATATAGGATTGCAGGTAAGGTAACAATGAGAGTAACAAGGACAAAGCTATGCATCAGGATAGGTATAACAGAAAGTAGTAACATGCTACACTACTCTAATGCAAACAGTATAGAGAAGAGTAGGCGATATCTGGTGATCAAGGGGGGGGCTTGCCTGGTTGCTCTATCAAGAGAGAGGGGTCGTCAACACCGTAGTCGAACTGGCAAAGCAGCAGTCGGTCTCTGTAGTCTCTGGGAGAGAAGAGGGGGAAGAAACAATGAATACCATGCAAACAGATGCATATTGATGCATGACAAGACAAGTAACGATGCTAGGCGTGCCATAACGTGGTATGAGGTGGTATCGGTTAAGGGGGAAAACATCCGGGAAAATATCCCCAAGGTTTCATGTTTTCGGGCAGAGGAGCCGGAGGGGGAAAGTTGCGGGTTCGATAGGTTAGGGGCGTGTGGCGGATGAACGGACTGCGTATCCGGATTCGTCTCGTCGTTCTGAGCAACTTTCATGTTGAAAATATTTTAATCCGAGTTACGGATTAAAAGATATGATTTTCTAAAGATTTTATTAATTTCTGAAATTTAATTAATTATTTAATTAATTCGGAAAATGGATTTATGACATCAGCATGATGTCATGCTGACGTCAGCAGTCAGCGTTGACCGTTGACCTGGTCAACCTGACATGTGGGTCCCGTGGGACCCACCTGTCATACACTGTTAGTTTAATTAGGGTTTAGGTTAATTGATCAGGTTAATTAAACTCAACTAGTTAATTAAATTAATTAAACCGGATTAATTAACTTAATTAATTAATTAATAATTAATTTTATTAAATCATTTTTAATTTTATTAAATATATTTATTTTATTTTATGTATTTTTTTTATTTCCTTCTTTTTTTTCTAAAAACGTTTTGGGGCGGGGCCTTTGTGATGGGCCAAAGGCCTTTTCCGGCACTGGGGAGCGGGCGCTGGCGCTTCTGATTACGGGCGCGCCGGGCGTGATGGCGCCTGAGCGGAGGCCGAGCACGGTCGGCGGCGAGCGAGGTCATGGGCGAGGTCGCGCAGGGCGCTGCTGAGGGTCGCCGCAGAGGTGCGGCTTGGTCGAGGCGCATAACGGCGAAGCGAGAGGCGCCGGCAGTAGAGGGGGGCTGCGAGCACGGGAAGCCGGAGACGAGCCAAGCGGCAAATCGGCCGGAGCAAGAGGCGGGCGAGCGCGAGGCGTGGGTCGGCGAGGCCCGGTCGACGACGCCGAGGTGGCGGGCGCCGTGGTTGGGGCGAGACGACCGGGGAAGGAGAGGGCGCGGCGATCGCGGGCGCCGAGCGTCAGCGGGCGACGGCCGAGGCGACCTAGGGGGAGAGGGGGAGCGAAGGGGGGAAGCTCACGGGGGGTTGGTTTTGGTAGTTGTGCCCGGAAAATACGCAACTATGCGCCGACAAACTACACAAAGCTACTATTAAAACAGAGGCACAACGACGGGCCGCGCTTATACACAAGATCACACGATTACAAAGCGAGGGTATACTGAGACTAGGCACTACTCGGGTGACTTAGTCTACCTCATTTACATCTAAACGAGCGTGTCTGGTGTGTGTCGAGGCTTCTCCATGGGTCTCACTGCCGGGATTAGTTGGAGATGATGGAGGAACTGCAGGGTCAGGGTAGCTATGATGACCATCGCGGGGATTGTTGGCCACAATCCCGTTGGAGTGTGTTCCCAAAAGGTGACGAAGCACTTCTGGGGTCATCACAGTATCTTGGATGATGGCTGGGGCTGACCTCGTGGTATCAATCGGGTGTCCGAACAAAGACGATCGGGTTGTCGGTGTCGGCCTCGGTTTCTCTCGCTTACGGGGCTCGTGAGCCAGCTCTCCTCGAGCTGTGATCAGATCAATATTGATTTGATCAAACAAGGCCTCTAGTGCACTTACATAGCGCACTAGGTGTAACAATGCGGGATCCGTCTCATGATTCCCGTTGGCAACTTGGGGTGGTCTACCATACCCTTCACGCCTGGGGTAGTAGTAGAATGAGCGACGATTAACTACGGCGACAGGTGCCCGAGATGAATTATAGCTTCTCGAGCAGCTAGCTGGATGGCTTGTGGTTCAAAGGAAGTGGTTCTTCGGTGAACTCAGAAGGCGTTCAGGAGATAGACCCCTACCGTAGATGTGCACGATGGCCCAAAATTGACGGCTTTCACCGCCCATGGGTCCTTGATACACAACATATTCGGGGTTCTTCTAACGCGTGAAGCACGATGGGTGAGGTTTGCAGTATGGTCACGAAACCTCCAAGATTGGTTCTTTGTGGTCTCATTGTGCACTATGGGACCAGGCATTGTGGCTAGGTTGGGGAAGATGTTGTGCTGGGTTGAGGCTAGCGTGCCCTTTTTATAGAAAAAGGGAACGGAGTCTTCCTCCGCACGCTTGCGAATGAGGCATTATGGGCACCGGTCACTGGCGTGTGATTGACAGGCTAGGCGGATAAGTTGGGCACCGACTGCCAAATGTGTCGGGGTCACTGTGTGGCTATCTTGTACGGGAAGCTTGGCTGGGGTTTGGTTAAGGTCTGGTAGGTTGGTTTGCCTAAGTTTTCCGACCTGGCTAAGATAGGATTAGCCAATAGTCAGCCTGGCTCTAATACCAAGTCTGTGGCGACCGGTTCTCCGGGTACAAATTTGAAAAATCGGCCGTTGTGCTCATCAGCCCCGGGATAATCAAGTAATGATGAGGCACCAACTTGATACGTAAATTCCAAGCGAATACAAAATATGTAGTACAAGACCATTTTGGTCTGTGAGTACAACAATGATTTCTAGTGGTTGATGGCGGAGCGGGTTGAAAATCATCAGTGTCTATGGGACTCCATTTCCCACGGGAACAGCTGACCAGGTTAACTCCTATCTTCGCGAGACTGCTATCACCGTTTGCTTAGGTTCCGGGGCTATCATCACGGTCGCTCCTCTCCGCGCAAGAAATCTGGCCAAGACAATAGCCAGGGACAAGCCAGTGAGTACTTTGAATGTACTCGCAAACATTAAGAACACAGGGATAATATGGCAATGATGTGCTAAAAATATTCCATACTCATGACGTCAGTCACAACAATATAAATATAACTCTGATGCGTGTAAGCATGTTATATATGAATATGCAATATCAAAGAAGTATAAAAGGTATAATGAAATAAATAACAAGCATGCCACGATTGAGGCCGAGCGACACCACATAAAGGGTTTTAAAAGAAATGACACACGATCGAGGCGTCTAAGCGACACCACATAAAGGGCTTTAAAAGAAATGCCGCTATCGGGCGTCTAAGCGACACCACATAAAGGGCTTTAAAAGAAATGCCATAGTCGGGCGTCTAAGCGACACCACATAAAGGGCTTTAAAAGAAATGCCACAGTCGGGCGTCTAAGCAACACCACATAAAGGGCTTTAAAAGAAATGCCACAGTCGGGCGTCTAAGCGACACCACATAAAGGGCTTTAAAAGAAATGCCACAGTCGGGCGTCTAAGCGACACCACATAAAGGGCTTTAAAAGAAAAACAATCATAGTGAATATCCAGGAGGTAGAACCGTCCCAGGGATATTCGATAATACCAATAATATTCATGGGTTAGTCAATAATCATCATAATTATCACAAATCACAAGTAATAATTCCAATTCTGGTTTAACAGTTTCACCTCCGAAGACCGACACTAAGACCAACACTTGACCCATCCCAGACTGTAATCCTTAACCATGGACACGACTAATGAATAGGTTTAATCTCTGCAGAGGGTGTACTCTTTACCCACGAGTAACGGATTCCTTTAGTCCATCGGGACTAATTCCGTCTACGGTCTTTTTGTTGAAAACACACCTAACTTGCACACACCAGCTTAAATCACAATGTCTGGAATCACCCACGACACCTGTCAAGCAAACTCTAAGTGGGGAGGCTACAACCTCGCGTAGCATGGGATCAAATTTATATTGCGCGCTCTAAGGGGTGGCCTCCCCTCTCGGTCTCAACCGGAAACACCCATGCCCCCGGACCAGGTGGTGCCTACCAGCTACAACCGGTATCTTCCACCTGGCCTCTCAGACGGTGTGTCTTTGGAAAGGGGTTGACAACTTCTTGAACCGTACTCTACTTGTTGTAGAGACGAGTGGTAGTCTGAAGCAAGTATGGGGGTTCTTGGAACAAGAATCGATCTACGATCGACTCGGGAGGTTTAAGTATTTCCTGCATGACATGTATAACAAATATATCTCAACCAACATGATCACGCTCACCATACCTCACTATGCCATACCGACATGACCGTCCCAACGGGACCGGCGACAACCTCATGCCTACCAAAGGCAGAGGCTTTCCGGGATTCCTTCCTGCATGCAAGCAAGGCACATGAGGATGATTATTATCACAAGTGTGATCATTCCCAACAGCATGGAAATCACAAATATTCATCCATGCACATGATCAACTCACATGAAATAACAAGTTTCTCCAAAGTGAGGTGATGTTATAAACGTGTCATCAAACACACAAAAATATTTATGCCAGGGTTCAGAATGCTTGCCTTCAGGTCATGGGAAGGCAGGGTGCATTTCAAATTCTTGAAATACTTCTCCTCTCTTCAAAAATCATATTTTGGAAATACAAATGAATTAACACAAAAATAAAAACAGCACAAAAAGTTGTTCTGAAATTTTTTCAAATAAATCCTAAAATAAACTAGACAATATTTGAGATAGGTAGGAAAAAGAATCAATTTAATTGGAGTTGTATTTTAAAAGATACAGCAGGACAAAGTTTGGTCAAAATTTGTTTTTAATATATATCAGAAAAGAAAACGTTTCAAATAAAAGCATTACGTCGAAGGCGTATTCGAAAAGGCGCTTCCACTTACTCCTGCGGACAGGCGCTGGTCGCTGACAGTGGGCCCGCTTGGCCCATCGGGTCAGGTTTGACCAGCCACGCTGCGTCTCCCTCCTCGAATTTAACGGAGGCGGAGCTCGGCGAGGTTTTGCCGTGAACGGGGCGTCTCTTGGTGATCTGAGGGTATGGGTGTACTCAGGGGTCGAGACGAGTCTGTGGGTACCCGCCATGGTCGCCGACGTGGACGGAGTTGCGGCGACGAAGCCATGGCGGAGCCGGCGTTTGGGTGGATAGTGAGTTTGGGGCTGCGGAGATCTCCGACCAAAATTGATCGAGGGGTTGCACTCGCGAGAGGGAGGGGGAGTTCTTGGTGGAGAGAATGGAGAGGGAGGGGCACTGGTGGCGACGGAATCGGCCGGAGCGAGGCGGCGACCGAACTGGCGGACTCGGGAAGGAGGCCTTCCCTCCTTGAATGTTGGCGGGGTAGCTCTAGGAGGATCGAAGAGGTTGCCCGAGCACTCGATTGGTCTCCGGGGCCCTTATATACGCGGTGGAGGTCAGTTCCGAGGCGGCCGGCGATAAGGATGGCGACGAACCGTCATTCTGTAGCAATGGCGATGTGGCGGCGACGCGCGCTAGAGGATGAAGCTGCGGCCGAGCTGGAGATGCTTAAGGGGGCAGCTGGCGAGCGGAGGAGGTTTGGGCGGCGCCGTCCATGGATGCGGCCGCAAGCGTGCCGCCAAGGAGCTTGCTGCGGCGCCACTGTAGCGAGCCAGGGGCGGTCGGGGCTCATGGCACGACGCGAGGGGAAAGGATCGTGGTGAGCTCGGGAGGTTTATCCAGTAGCGCTTGCTCGGCGGCGCACGTGCAAAACGCGTGCTCTGCTCGCGCTCCGGGCGTGCACGGCGTCTGCTCGACGAAATGCCAGGATGGCCAAACGGCTAGAGATCAAATGCAAATCCACAGGTCTAGGTTAGAGACCATTAGCAGGCTACTAGACAACTTGGTTTGGACAGATGGGAAAGTTCACAACACGGACTTACAATCATGCCAAACTGTCCATGCCCATTGTGGTGTTCGACAAAATGCCGATGCACTTAGGCATTTCTTGGGTGACCAAAACTTCCAGTGGGGTCTCTGTGGGTGCACAAGAGGGTGGTGAGGTTAGATGGTGAAAAGCACAAACTTGCTAGTGCAAGTTTTGCAGAACTTCAAATCTGGACAGGATGTGAGTGGCATTATTTCATGAACCAAAAATATGCCAATGGTTGCATGCTCCTGGACTTAGGGATTTAGCATGGATGACTACAAGTAGGAGAAGGAATCAAGGGCCAAAGAGCAAGCAATAATAGGGATGTTGTACAAACCATCATGATGGACCAGAATGAAGATTAGGTTGGTTCACTCAAAATTTTCAAAGAACATCCTTGGATTATTGCATATAATGGAATCATATGCTGCTACTGACATCCCATAATTTTGGTGGAAGCTAGAAACAAATATTTAATAGGGTTGCGATGAAAAATTTCCCTTTGGACCAGAGAAGAAAAACATGTGTAGCTCTCAAAATATGCAATGAATGAAATATATTATTGCACAAAAGTGATTTAGAGACATCACATGACATCTCCAAATTTTGGTTGGATTTTTAGTTAAATTTATCAAATGGTTGTAGTACAAAAAGAGCTCCAAAACTAGAAACAAGTCATTTTAATGAATATAGCTCAGGGTGGAATAATTTAATAAATAAATCTACTGATTAGGAAAAAAAAATTAATAAGAGGGCATAGAAGTCCAATATATTTTGGAGGGATCCACTAGGGATAAATTCCTTAATATTAAAGGAAAAGTTTTTGAAATCAACAGAGATATTCTTGCAGGCAAAAATTTTAAACTCTTGGAAAAAAATTAATAACTAAAACCTGGTTAAATTTTTGGGGTGTTACAGCAATTTATGCATATGCATCCTTGCATACAAAGAATTTTCTTGGAATTCTCTAATATTGAGCATTCTTCTGTTAAGCGTGCCGCCACTATCTTTTTGGCTCATGAGTTTAGATTTATAATAAAAGAGGCCAAAGAAATCTTTGCGTATTATAGGGTAGATGCTAGTCATCCTCCCGTTGAAGCTATTCTTTTTAATCAAGAAGACATGATGCGTTTACAATCTTTAGATCATATTGCTTATAAAGAAAATCTTAGGAAAAAGGTTCCCACCGATGTTCTAGTTGATAGAATTTCCGAGCTTAATGATGATTTTGCTATTCAGGATAATGGATTAGGTTTTCCTCTTGAACGAAGGCTTGTGAATTTTTGCCAAAAGAATGCTCTTAATGATGAATTGGTTGTGCTTTACAAAGGGCCTCGGGAGGAACTCATACCCCCCCCCCCCCCCCCCCCCGAAATTGATCTTGGGGACTTTTGTCCCATTAAATTTAGCCCTTTGATTATTTTTGCTTGCCTCAAAGAAAATTTGCTGCTGAATGTAGAGAATATGAGAAAAGTTTTCATGACTTGACATATCAGTATTATGGCAATACCTAGATCTATCCTTGCTTTTATGCCTAGCTAGGGGCGTTAAACGATAGCGCTTGTTGGGAGGCAACCCAATTTTATTTTAGTTTTTTTTTCTTTTGTTTCTGTTTAGGAATAAATATTTGTTATAGCCTCTGGTTAGATGTGTTTTTATGTTTTAATTAGTGTTTGTGCCAAGTTAAACCTATAGGATCTTCTTGGATGATAGTTATTTGATCTTGCTGTAATTTCCAGAAACTTTCTGTTCACGAAAACAATTGTTAAAAATCACCAGAACGTGATAAAATAGTGATTCCAATGGCTGCTGATCAATAAACAAATTTCCTTGGTCTTCCTATTTTGGCTGATTTTTTGGAGTTCCATAATTTTGCGTTAGTTACAGATTACTACAGACTGTTCTGTTTTTGACAGATTCTGTTTTTCGTGTGTTGTTTGCTTATTTTGATGAATCTATGGCTAGTAAAATAGTTTATAAACCATAGAGAAGTTGGAATACAGTAGGTTTAACGCCAATATAAATAAATAATGAGTTCATTACAGTACCTTGAAGTGGTATTTTGTTTTCTTTCGCTAATGGAGCTCACGAGATTTCTGTTGAGTTTTGTGTTGTGAAGTTTTCAAGTTTTGGGTGAAAGATTTTGATGGATTATGGAACAAGGAGTGGCAAGAGCCTAAGCTTGGGGATTCACATGGCACCCCCAAGATAATCTAAGGACACCAAAAAGCCAAAGCTTGGGGATGCCCCGGAAGGCATCCGTCTTTAAATCTACTTCCATCGGTAACTTTACTTGGAGCTATATTTTTATTCACCACATGATATGTGTTTTGCTTGGAGCGTCTTGTATGATTTGAGTCTTTGATTTTTAGTTTACCACAATCATCCTTGCTGTACACACATTTTGAGAGAGCCATACATGATTTGTAAGTTGTTAGAATACTCTTTGTGCTTCACTTATATCTTTTGTGTTATATAGTTTTGCTCTAGTGCTTCACTTATATCTTTTAGAGCACGGTGGTGGATTTGTTTTATAGAAACTATTGATCTCTCTTGCTTCACTTAGATTATTTTGAGAGTCTTAAATAGCATGGTAATTTTCTTATATAATCTTAATATGCTAGGTATGCAAGAATAGTAAAAACCTTCTTATGAGTGTTTTGAATACTAGGACAAGTTTGATGCTTGATGATTGTTTTGAGATATGGAGGTAATAATATCAAAGTCGTGCTAGTTGAGTAGTTGTGAATTTGAGAAATTCTTGCATTGAAGTTTGCAAGTCCCGTAGCATGCACGTATGGTAAATGTTATGTAACAAATTTGAAACATGAGGTGTTCTTTGATTGTCCTCCTTATGAGTGGCGGTCGGGGACGAGCCAACCGGCTGGGTCGGAACGGAATGCGTCGTCGTGTTCATCGGGAGGGCTTGGAAGGAACAACCGATGGAAACGAGGCCTGGCGTACTGCAGAACGGAGGAAACGGCCTTGTGTTCGACCAGCCACGTTCAAAACGGTATCCTGTTCATCGGGAGGGGTCTGGTGTACCGCAAAACGGAGGAAACAGACCTCCTATGGTCGAAACGGGGGTCCTGTTGATCGGGAGGGGTGTGGTGTACCACAAAACGGGACTCCACGGGATACTGTTCATCTCCACCGTCGACCCCCTCCGGCCTCCACGGGCTACTGTTCATCCACCGTCGACCTCCTCGAGCCTCCACCTGCGACTGTTCATCCACGGGCTCCTGTTCATCCAGCCTCCACCGCGCTACTCCACCGCTCTTTGTTCAACCAGCCCTCTCCACGGGCTCCTGTTCAACAACCCCTCCACGGGCTACTGTTCATCCAGCCCTCCACCGTCTACTGTTCATCCTTCCCTCCACGGGGTGGTCATGTTCATCATGCCCTCCACGGGGTCCTGTTCATCCAGCCCCAACCGTTTCGAACGATCGGGTCCTGTTCATCCACCCCCACCGAACTGTTCATCCAAACCCCGGCAACGCCTTTGTTCATCCAGAGGCACGCCACGGGGTCCTGTTCATCCACCCACACCGGGAACTGTTCATCCAACCGCCCCCGCCGCAACAGTCACTATTCATCCAGGCGGCATCGATCGGCTTCGATTAGCGGCGATGTGAGCGAATCGCTCGATCGGGTTCGATTAACGACCATCGATCGATCGCTCGGGTTCGAATGTCGTAGCCTGCGGTGCAATCGCTTTCGAGTTGATTAGAGCCCAACGCCTCGCACCCATGCGCGTGTGTGTACAAGAGAAACGCGCATCGCTCGGCCCCGACTGTTGGGGAACGTAGTAATTAAAAAAAAATTCCTACGCACACGCAAGATCATGGTGATGCTTAGAAACGAGAGGGGAGAGTGCTATCGACGTACCCTCATAGACCGAAAGCGGAAGCGTTAGCAAACGCGGTTGATGTAGTCGTACGTCTTCACGATCCGACCGATCAAGTACCGAACGCACGGCACCTCCGAGTTCAGCACACGTTCATCCCGATGACGTCCCTCGAACTCCGATCCAGCCGAGTGTTGAGGGAGAGTTTCATCAGCATGACGGCATGGTGACGATGTTGATGTTCTACCGACGCAGGGCTTCACCTAAGCACCGCTATAGTATTTTGACGTGGACTATGGTGGAGGGGGGCACTGCACATGGTTGGGACAGATCAACTGATCAACTTGTTGTGTCTCGAGGTCCCCCCCTTCCCCCGTATATAAAGGAGCAAGGGGGGTGCGGCCAACCAAGGGGAGAGGCGCGCCAGGAGGAGTCCTACTCCTACCGGGAGTAGGACTCCCCCCTTTTCCATGTTGGACTAGGAGAGAGGGGGGAAGAGGTGGGGAGAGGAAGGAAAGGGGGGTGCCGCCCCCCTCTCCTTGTCCTATTCGGACTAGGGGGAGGGGCGCGCGGCCCTGCCCTGGCCTCCTCTCCTCTCTTCCACCAAGGCCCACTAAGGCCCATTAAGTTCCCGGGGGGTTCCGGTAACCTCCCGGTACTCTTAAAATCGATTTCACCCGGAACAGTTCCGATATCCAAACATAGGCTTCCAATATATCAATCTTCATGTCTCGACCATTTCGAGACTCCTCGTCATGTCCGTGATCACATCCGGGACTCCAAACAACCTTTGGTACACCAAAATATTTAAACTCATAATATAACTGTCATCGTAACGTTAAGCATGCGGACCCTACGGGTTCGAGAACTATGTAGACATGACCGAGACACGTCTTGTTGGAAATATGCCCTAGAGGCAATAATAAAAGGATTATTATTATATTTCCTTGTTGGTGATAATTGTGTTTTATTCATGCTATAATTGTATTATCCGAAAATCGCAATACACGTGTGAATAGATAGACCACAACATGTCCCTAGTGAGCCTCTAGTTGACTAGCTCCGTGATCAATAGATAGTCATGGTTTCCTGACTATGGACATTGGATGTCATTGATAACGGGATCACATCATTAGGAGAATGATGTGATGGACAAGACCCAATCCTAAGCATAGCACAAGATCGTGTAGTTCGTTTTGCTAGAGCTTTTCCAATGTCAAGTATCTCTTCCTTAGACCATGAGATCGTGTAACTCCCGGATACCGTAGGAGTGCTTTGGGTGTACCAAACGTCACAACGTAATCGGGTGACTATAAAGGTGCACTACAGGTATCTCCGAAAGTATCTATTGGGTTGACACGGATCGAGACTGGGATTTGTCACTCCGTATTTCGGAGAGGTATCACTGGGCCCACTCGGTAGTGCATCATCATAATGAGCTCAAAGTGACCAAGTGTCTGGTCACGGGATCATGCATTACGGTACGAGTAAAGTGACTTGCCGGTAACGAGATTGAACGAGGTATTGGGATACCAACGATCGAATCTCGGGCAAGTAACATACCGTCGACAAAGGGAATAGTATACGGGTTGCTTGAACCCTCGACATCGTGGTTCATCCGATGAGATCATCGAGGAGCATGTGGGAGACAACATGGGTATCCAGATCCCGCTGTTGGTTATTGACCGGAGAGCCGTCTCGGTCATGTCTGCATGTCTCCCGAACCCGTAGGGTCTACACACTTAAGGTTCGGTGACGCTAGAGTTGTATGAATAGGAATATGCAGCAAACCGAATGTTGTTCGGAGTCCTGGATGAGATCCCGGACGTCACGAGGAGTTCCGGAATGGTACAGAGGTAGAGAATTATATATAGGAAGTGCTATTTCAGCCATCATGAGAATTTCGGGGGTTACCGGTATTGTACCGGGACCACCGGAAGGGTCCTGGGGGTCCACCGGGTGGGGCCACTTATCCCGGAGGGCCCCGTGGGCTGAAGTGGGAGGGAACCAGCCCCTGGTGGGCTGGTGCACCCCCACTTGGGCCCCCCTGCGCCTAGGGTTGAAACCCCACGGGGGCGCCCACTCTGCCTTGGGGGCAAGTCTCCCTTGGTCGCCGCCCCTTGGAGATTGGATCTCTAGGGCGGCGCCCCCTGGGGCCTATATAAAGGAGGGGAGGAGCGCAGCCGCACTGCATCTTGGCGCCTCCCTCTCCCTGCTACACCTCTCCCTCTCAGGCTCGTGAAGCCTGCTGCGGTGATCGATGCATCCACCACCACGCCGTCGTGCCTTTGGATCTTCATCAACCTCTCCTTCCCCTTGCTGGATCAAGACGGAGGAGACGCCACGCTGACCGTCGTGTGTTGAACGCGGAGGTGCCGTCCGTTCGGCGCTAGGATCTCCGGTGATTTGGATCACGATGAGAACGACTCCCTCAACCCCGTTCTCTTGAACGCTTCTGCACGCGATCTACAAAGGGTATGTAGATGCATCTCTCACTCGTTGCTATATGAACTCATAGATGGATCTTGGTGAACGTAGGAAAAAATTTATTTTATGCAACGTTCTCCAACAGTGGCATCATGAGCTAGGTCTATGCGTAGTTCTGTTTTGCACGAGTAGAACACAATTTGTTGTGGGCATAGATGTTGTCAACTTTCTTGCCGCTACTAGTCTTATTTTACTTCAACGGTATTGTGGGATGAAGCGGCCCGGACCGACCTTACACTTACGCTTACGTGAGACAGGTTCCACCGACTGACATGCACTAGTTGCATAAGGTGGCTAGCGGGTGTCTGTCTCTCCCACTTTAGTTGGAGTGGATTCGACGAAAAGGGTCCTTATGAAGGGTAAATAGAAGTTGACAAATCACGTTGTGGTTATTCGTAGGTAAGAAAACGTTCTTGCTAGAACCCAATTGCAGCCACGTAAGAGATGCAACAACAATTAGAGGACGTCTAACTTGTTTTTGCACCAATTGTCATGTGATGTGATATGGCCAGAAGTTGTGAGGAATGATGAATGATATATTGTGATGTATGAGATCATGTTCTTGTAATAGGAATCACGACTTGCATGTCGATGAGTATGACAGCCGGCAGGAGCCATAGGAGTTGTCTTAATTATTGTATGACCTGTGTGTCATTGATTCAACGCCATGTAAATTACTTTACTTTATCGCTAAATGTGTTAGCCTTAGTAGTAGAAGTAATAGTTGGAGAGCAACTTCATGGAGACACGATGATGTAGATCATGATGATGGAGATCATGGTGTCATGCCGGTGACAAGATGATCATGGAGCCCCGAAGATGAAGATCAAAGGAGCTATATGATATTGGCCATATCATGTCACTACTTTATATAATTGCATGTGATGTTTATTATGTTTTATGCATCTTGTTTACTTAGAACGGCGGTAGTAAATAAGATGATCCCTTATAATAATTTCAATAAAGTGTTCCCCTAACTGCACCGTTGCTAAAGTTCGTCGTTTCAAAGCACCACGTGATGATCGGTGTGATAGATCCTTACGTTCACATACAACGGGTGTAAGACAGTTTTACACATGCAAAACACTTAGGGTTAACTTGACGAGCCTAGCATGTACAGACATGGCCTCGGTACACAAGAGACCGCAAGGTCGAACATGAGTCATATGGAAGATACGATCAACATGGAGATGTTCACCGACGATGACTAGTCCGTCTCACGTGATGATCGGACACGGCCTAGTCGACTCGGATCATGTAACACTTAGATGACTAGAGGGATGTCAAATCTTAGTGGGAGTTCATTAAATAATTTGATTAGATGAACTTAATTATCTTGAACAGTAGTCTAAAATCTTTGCAAAATGTATTGTAGATCAAATGGCCAACGCTCATGCCACCATGAACTTCAACGCGTTCCTAGAGAAAACCAAGCTGAAAGACGATGGCAGCAACTATTCGGACTGGGTCCGGAACCTGAGGATCATCCTCATAGCAGCCAAGAAACAATATGTCCTAGAAGCACCGCTAGGTGAAGCACCCATCGAGAGAACCAAGACATTATGAATGCTTGGCAGTCTCGAGCTGATGATTACTCCCTCGTTCAGTGCGGCATGCTTTACAGCTTTGAACCGGGGCTCCAAAAGCGTTTTGAGCAACACGGAGCATACGAGATGTTCGAGGAGCTGAAAATGGTTTTCCAAGCTCATGCCCGGGTCGAGAGATATGAAGTCTCCGACAAGTTCTATAGTTGTAAGATGGAGGAAAATAGTTACATCGGTGAGCACATACTCAAAATGTCCAGGTTGCACAACCTTTGTCCCACTGGACATTAACCTCCCGGACGAGGCGGTCATTGACAGAATCCTTGATCGCTCCCACCGAGCTACAAGAGCTTTGTGATGAACTACAATATGCAGGGGATGGTGAAAACTATTCCTGAAGTATTCTTAATGCTGAAGTCAGCAGAGGTTGAAATCAAGAAAGAACATCAAGTGTTGATGGTTAATAAAACCACTAAGTTCAAGAAGGGCAAGGGTAAGAAGAACTTCAAGAAGGACGGCAAGGATGTTGCCGGGAAGAAGTCAAAGAATGGACCCAAGCCCGAGACAGAGTGCTTTTATTGCAAAGGGAAGGGCCATCGAAGCGGAACTGCCCCAAATACTTAGCGGACAAGAAGGCCGGCAACACTAAAGGTATATTTGATATACATGTAATTGATGTGTACCTTACCGATACTCGTAGTAACTCCAGGGTATTTGATACGGTGCCGTTGTTGCTCATATTTGTAACTCACGGCAGGAGCTGCGGAATAAACGGAGACTGGCGAAGGGCGAGAGGTGACGATCTTGGCGTCGGGAATGGTTCCAAGGTCGATGTGATCGCCGTCGGCACGCTACCTATACATTTACCTACGGGATTAGTTTTAAACCTCAATAATTGTTATTTAGTGCCAAGTTTGAGCATGAACATTGTATCAGGATCTCGTTTAATGTGATATGGCTACTCATTTAAATCCGAGAATAATGGTTGTTCTATTTATATGAGAGATATGTTTTATGGTCATGCTTCGATGCTCAATGGTTTATTCTTAATGAATCTCGAACGTAATATTACACATATTCATAGTGTGAATACCAAAAGATGTAAAGTTGATAACGATAGTCCCACATACTTGTGGCAATCGCCGCCTTTGGTCACATTGGTGTCAAGCGCATGAAGAAGCTCCATTCGATGGACTTTTAGAGTCTCTCGATTATGAATCATTTGACACATGCGAACCATGCCTTATGGGCAAAATGACCAAGACTCCGTTCTCCGGAACAATGGAGCGAGCAACCAACTTATTTGGAAATCATATATACCGATGTATGCGGTCCAATGAGCGTTGAGGCTCATGGAGGATATCATTATGTTCTCACTCTCACCGATGACTTGAGTAGATATGGGTATGTCTACTTGATGAAACACAAGTCTGAGACCTTTGAAAAGTTCAAGGAATTTCGGAATGAGGTAGAGAATCAACGTGACCGAAAAATAAAGTTCTTACGATCAGATCGTGGAGGAGAATATTTAAGTCACGAATTTGGTACACACTTAAGAAAATGTGGAATCATTTCACAACTCACGCCGCCTGGAACATCTCAACAGAACGGGTGTCCGAACGTCAGAATCGCACTCTATTGGATATGGTGCGATCTATGATGTCTCTTCTTGATTTACCGCTATCATTTTGGGGATACGCTCTAGAGACAGCTACATTCAATTTAAATAGGGCACCGTCTAAATCCGTTGAGACGACACCGTATGAATTATGGTTTGGGAAGAAACCTAAGCTGTCGTTTCTAAAAGTTTGGGGATGCGATGCTTATGTCAAGAAACTTCAACCTGAAAAGCTCGAACCCAAGTCGGAAAAATGCGTCTTCATAGGATACCCTAAGGAAACCATTGGGTATACCTTCTACCTTAGATCCGAAGGCAAGCTCTTTGTTGCCAAGAACGGATCCTTTCTTGATAAAGAGTTTCTCTCGAAAGGAGTAAGTGGGAGGAAAGTAGAAATCGATGAAGTACTACCTCTTGAACCGGAAAGTAGTGCAGCTCAGGAAAATGTTCCTGTGGTGCCTACACCGACTGGAGAGGAAATTAATGATGATGATCAAGGTACTTCGGATCAAGTTACTACTGAACTTCGTAGGTCCACGAGGGCACGTTCCACACCAGAGTGGTATGGCAACCCTGTCCTGGAAATCATGTTGTTAGACAACGGTGAACCTTGAACTATGAAGAAGCGATGGCGGGCCCAGATTCCAACAAATGGCTTGAAGCCATGCAATCTGAGATAGGATCCATGTATGAAAACAAAGTATGGACTTTGACAGACTTGCCGATGATCGGCGGCGATAGAAAACAAATGGATCTTTAAGAAGAAGACGGACGCGGATGGTAATGTTACCATCTATAAAGCTCGACTTGTCGCTAAAGGTTATCGGCAAGTTCAAGGGATTGACTACGATGAGAATTTCTCTCCGAAGCGAAGCTGAAGTCCGTCCGAATCATGTTAGCAATTGTCATACTATGATTATGAGATATGGCAAATGGACGTCAAAACGGCATTCCTTAACGACTATCTTAAGGAAGAACTGTATATGATGCAGCCGGAAGGTTTTGTCGACCCTAAGAATGCTAACAAGGTATGCAAGCTCCAGCGATCCATTTATGGGCTGGTGCAAGCATCTCGGAGTTCGAACATTCGCTTTGATGAGATGATCTTAGCGTTTTGGTTTATCTTGAGACTTATGGAGAAGCCTGCGTTTTCAAGAAAGTGAGTGGGAGCTCTGTAGCATTTCTCATATTATATGTAGATGACATACTTTTGATGGGAAATGATATAGAACTCTTGGACAGCATTAAGGCCTACTTGAATATAAGTTTTTCAATGAAGGACCTTGGAGAAGCTGCTTATATATTAGGCATCAAGATCTATAGAGATAGATCGAGACGCCTCATAGGTCTTTCACAAAACACATACCTTGATAAGATATTGAAGAAGTTCAAAATGGATCAGTCCAAGAAAGGGTTCTTGCCTGTATTGCAAGGTGTGAAATTGAGCTCGGCTCAATGTCCGACCACGGCAGAAGATATAGAAGAGATGAGTGTCATCCCCTATGCATCAGCCATAGGTTCTATTATGTATGCCATGCTGTGTACCAGACATGATGTAAACCTTGCCGTAAGTTTGGTAGGAAGGTACCAAAGTAATCCCGGCAAGGAACACTGGACAGCGGTCAAGAATATCCTGAAGTACATGAAAAGTACTAAGGACAGGTTTCTCGTTTATGGAGGTGTGGAAGAGCTCGTCAGAAGGGTTACGTCGACGCTTAGCTTCGACACAGATCTGGATGACTCTAAGTCACAAACCGGATACGTGTATATGTTGAATGGTGGAGGCGATGGCTGGTGCAGGCGCAAGCAGAGCGTCGTGGCGGGATCTACGTGTGAAGCGGAGTACATGGCAGCCTCGAAGGCAGCGCATGAAGCAATTTGGGTGAAGGAGTTCATCACCGACCTAGGAGTCATACCCAATGCGTCGGGGCCGATCAAACTCTTACGTGACAACACCGGAGCTATTGCACTTGCCAAGGAGCCCAGGTTTCACAAGAAGACCAGGCACATCAAGCGTCGCTTCAACTCCATCCGTGAAAATGTTCAAGATGGAGACATAGAAATTTGCAAAGTCCATACGGATCTGAATGTCGCAGATCCGTTGACTAAACCTCTTCCGCGAGCAAAACATGATCAACACCAAAACTCTATGGGTGTTCGGTTCATCACAATGTAACTAGATTATTGACTCTAGTGCAAGTGAGAGACTGTTGGAAATATGCCCTAGAGGCAATAATAAAAGGATTATTATTATATTTCCTTGTTCGTGATAATTGTCTTTTATTCATGCTATAATTGTATTATCCGGAAATCGCAATACACGTGTGAATAGATAGACCACAACATGTCCCTAGTGAGCCTCTAGTTGACTAGCTCGGTGATCAATAGATAGTCATGGTTTCACGACTATGGACATTGGATGTCATTGATAACGGGATCACATCATTAGGAGAATGATGTGATGGACAAGACCCAATCCTAAGCATAGCACAAGATCGTGTAGTTCGTTTTGCTAGAGCTTTTCCAATGTCAAGTATCTCTTCCTTAGACCATGAGATCGTGTAACTCCGGATACCGTAGGAGTGCTTTGGGTGTACCAACCGTCACAACGTAATTGGGTGACTATAAAGGTGCACTATAGGTATCTCCGAAAGTATCATTGGGTTGACACGGATCGAGACTGGATTTGTCACTCCGTATTTCGGAGAGGTATCACTGGCCCACTTTCGGTAGTGCATCATCATAATGAGCTCAAAGTGACCAAGTGTCCGGTCACGGGATCATGCATTACTGATGCGAGTAAAGTGACTTGCCGGTAACGAGATTGAACGAGGTATTGGGATACCAACGATTGAATCTCGGGCAAGTAACATACCGTCTGACAAAGGGAATAGTATACGGGGTTGCTTGAATCCTTGACATCGTGGTTCATCCGATGAGATCATCGAGGAGCATGTGGGAGCCAACATGGGTATCCAGATCCCGCTGTTGGTTAATGACCGGAGAGCCGTCTCGGTCATGTCTGCATGTCTCCCGAACCCGTAGGGTCTACACACTTAAGGTTCGGTGACGCTAGGGTTGTATGAATATGAATATCACTAGTAGAAAAAGGGCCTATTGTCCCGGTTGGTAAGGGCCTTTAGTCCCGGTTGGTGAACCGGGACTAAAGGGTCGGTACTAAGGCCGCGGCCACGTGGAGCTCCACCTTTAGTCCCGGTTGGTAACACCAACCGGTTTATGATTTTTTTTTTTAAATTTTTTTGAATTTTTTTTGAAATTTTATTTGAATAATTTTTTATTTTCAAATTTTTGAATTATTTTAACCCCTAATCTCTAATCAGCACCCCTCATCACTGCTCAATTTATCCTCTTCTCTAATCACCCTCATCATTCCAAATCACCTAACTTCCCGAACGGTCACCATCCTCCCACTCACCCACTCGAGCACGCTTAACTTCCGGGTTCTATTCTCCTCGCTTCCAAGTCTGCACTTGTTGTTTTCCTGACAATAGTAAGATGTCAATCCTATTAACCCTCAGGAATTTTGCTTGAGCATGAATTGACACATTTCACTGTTTGATTCTCAAACTATTGTTTTCAAAAACAATAATTATTTAGAAAACAATAGTTATTTTGAATAATTAGTTTGACCATGGTTTGACCATAGTTTGACCACTGTTTGACTACAGTTTGACCAGATTTGACCAAAATTCAAAATAATCGAACAAATTATTTAGTAACACTAATATTCTAGAATAATTAGTTTGACCATGGTTTGACCATAGTTTGACCATTGTTTGACCATAGTTTGACCATTGTTTGACCAGATTTGACCAAAATTCAAAATAAATGAACAAATTATTTAGTAACACTTATATTCTAGAATAATTAGTTTGACCATGGTTTGACCATTGTTTGACCACAGTTTGAAATTTTTTCGATTTTTCCACTCTAGATATTAAAAGCCCCGTAACTTTTTTCTGTTAGGTTTTGAGGATTTTGAAAATGTTTAACGGGGTTCCCCGGTTAAATTTGGATGTAACTTTTCGAGTAGATGATTTTTCATATAAAAACTTTTTCATCCGAGTTAGTATGCAAAAGTTATGCCCATATTTACAAATTCCAGAGATTTTGCAAATAAAGTAAAATTCACATTTGCAAATTTTCCCAACAACTAGACCACATATCACATGGGAAACTTATTTTCTTTTATTTTTTTGACATTTCCATCATTTTCTTTTATTTTTTTAAAACTGAAAAGGCGATCCAGGGGTGGGGGTAGAGTTTGAAAATTGGACCTTTAGTATCGGTTCGTGAGGGGAACCTGACTAAAGGTCTCATTCATTAGTAGTCCCGGTTCGTGCCTCAAACCGGACTAAAGGTCTACTCTTTAGTCGGTTTGAGGCATGAACCGGACTAATGGCATCGCACTTTAGTCCCGGTTTGAGGCACAAACCGGGGCTAAAGGGCACAGGTGAACCGGGACTAATGTCTTAGCCGCACGAACCGGGATAAATGCTCACATTAGTCCCGGTTCTGGATTGAACCGGGACTAATGGGCTAAACTGGCCTGGACGAAAGCCCTGTTTTCTACTAGTGTATGCAGCAAACCGAATGTTTTTCGGAGTCCCGGATGAGATCCCGGACGTCACGAGGAGTTCCGGAATGGTCCGGAGGTAAAGAATTATATAGAGGAAGTGCTATTTCGGCCATCGGGAGAATTTCGGGGGTTACCGGTATTGTACCGGGACCACCGGAAGGGTCCCGGGGGTCCACCGGGTGGGGGCACTTATCCCGGAGGGCCCCGTGGGCTGAAGTGGGAGGGAACCAGCCCCTAGTGGGCTGGTGCACCCCCCACTTGGGCCCCCCCTGCGCCTAGGGTTGGAAACCCTAGGGTGGGGGGCGCCTCACTTGCCTTGGGGGGCAAGTCTCCCCCCTTGGCTGCCGCCCCCTTGGAGATTGGATCTCGGGGCGGGCGCCCCAGGGGCCTATATAAAGGAGGAGGGAGGGAGGCAGCCGCACTGCTGCATCTTGGCGCCTCCCTCTCCCCTGCTACACCTCTCCCTCTCGCAGAAGCTCGGCGAAGCCCTGCTGCGGTGTCTGCTGCATCCACCACCACGCCGTCGTGCTGCTGGATCTTCATCAACCTCTCCTTCCCCCTTGCTGGATCAAGACGGAGGAGATGTCACGTTGACCGTACGTGTGCTGAACGCGGAGGTGCCGTCCGTTCGGCGCTAGGATCTCCGGTGATTTGGATCACGACGAGAACGACTCCCTCAACCCCGTTCTCTTGAACGCTTCCGCACGCGATCTACAAAGGGTATGTAGATGCATCTCTCACTCGTTGCTAGATGAACTCATAGATGGATCTTGGTGAACGTAGGAATTTTTTTATTTTATGCAACGTTCTCCAACACGTCTCCGGTCAATAACCAATAGCGGAACCTGGATGCTCATATTGGCTCCCACATATTCTACGAAGATCTTTATCGGTCAGACCGCATAACAACATACGTTGTTCCCTTTGTCATCGGTATGTTACTTGCCCGAGATTCGATCATCGGTGTTTCAATACCTAGTTCAATCTCGTTACCGGCAAGTCTCTTTACTCGCATCTTGTAATACATCATCCCCAACTAACTCATTAGTCGCAATGCTTGCAAGGCTTAAGTGATGTGCATTACCGAGAGGGCCCAGAGATAACTCTCCGACAATCAGAGTGACAGATCCTAATTTTGAAATACGCCAACCCAACAAGTACCTTTGGAGACACCTGTAGAGCACCTTTATAATCACCCAGTTACGTTCTGATGTTTGGTAGCACACAAAGTGTTCCTCCGGTAAACGGGACTTGCATAATCTCATAGTTATAGGAACATGTATAAGTCATGAAGAAAGCAATAGCAACATACTAAACGATCGAGTGCTAAGCTAACGGAATGGGTCAAGTCAATCACATCATTCTCCTAATGATGTGATCCCGTTAATCAAATGACAACCCATGTCTATGGCTAGGAAACATAACCATCTTTGATCAACGAGATAGTCAAGTAGAGGCATACTAGTGACACTCTGTTTGTCTATGTATTCACACAAGTATTATGTTTCCAGTTAATACAACTGTAGCATGAATAATAAACATTTATCATGATATAAGGAAATAAATAATAACTTTATTATTGCCTCTAGGGCATATTTCCTTCAGTCTCCCGCTTGCACTAGAGTCAATAATCTAGTTCACATCGCCATGTGATTTAACATCAATAGTTCACATCTTTATGTGGTTAACACCCATAGCTCACATCGATATGTGACCAACACCCAAAGGGTTTACTAGAGTCAGTAATCTAGTTCACATCGCTATGTGATTAACACCCAAAGAGTACTAAGGTGTGATCATGTTTTGCTTGTGAGATAATTTTAGTCAACGGGCCTGTCACATTCAAATCCGTAAGTATTTTGCAAATTCTATGTCTACAATGCTCTGCACGGAGCTACTCTAGCTAATAGCTCCCACTTTCAATATGTATCTAGATCTAGACTTAGAGTCATCTGGAACAGTGTCAAAACTTGGATCGACGTAAACCTTTACGACGAACCTTTCGTCACCTCCATAATAGAGAAACATATCCTTATTCCACTAAGGATAATTTTGACCGTTGTGCAGTGATCAACTCCTAGATCACTATTGTACTCCCTTGCCAAACTCAGTGGTAGGGTATACAATAGATCTGGTACACAGCATGGCATACTTTGTAGAACCTATGGCTGAGGCATAGGGAATGACTTTCATTCTCTTTCTATCTTCTGCCGTGGTCGGGCTTTGAGTCTTACTCAATTTCACACCTTGTAACACAGGCAAGAACTCTTTCTTTGACTGTTCCATTTTGAACTACTTCAAAATCTTGTCAAGGTATGTACTCATTGAAAAACTTATCAAGCGTCTTGATATATCTCTATGGATCTTGATGCTCAATATGTAAGAAGCTTCACCGATGTCTTTCTTTGAAAAACTCCTTTCAAACACTCCTTTATGCTTTGCAGAATAATTCTACATTATTTCCAATCAACAATATGTCATTCACATATACTTATCAGAAATGTTGTAGTGCTCCCACTCACTTTCTTGTAAATACAGGCTTCACCGCAAGTCTGTATAAAACTATATCCTTTGATCAACCTATCAAAGCGTATATTCCAACTCTGAGATGCTTGCACCAGTCCATAGATGGATCGCTGGAGCTTGCATATTTTGTTAGCACCTTTAGGATTGACAAAACCTTCTGGTTGCATCATATACAACTCTTTTTTAATATATCCATTAAGGAATGCAGTTTTGTTTATCCAGTTGCCAGATTTCATAAATGCGGCAATTGCTAACATGATTCGGACAGACTTAAGTATAGATACGAGTGAGAAACTCTCATCGTACTCAACACCTTGAACTTGTCGAAAACCTTTTGCGACAATTCTAGCTTTATAGATAGTAACACTACTATAAGCGTCCGTCTTCCTCTTGAAGATCCATTAAATCTCAATGGCTCACCAATCATCGGGCAAGTCAATCAAAGTCCATACTTTGTTCTTATACATGGATCCCATCTCAGATTTTATGGCCTTAAACCATTTCGTCGAATCTGGGCTCATCATCGCTTCCTCAAAGTTTGTAGGTTCATCATGGTCAAGTAACATGACCTCCAGAATAGGATTACCGTACCACTCTGGTGCGGATCTTACTCTGGTTTACCTATGAGGTTCGGTAGTAACTTGATCTGAAGTTACATGATCATCATCATCAGCTTCCTCACTAATTGGTGTAGGAGTCACAGGAATAGATTTATGTGATAAACTACTTTCCAATAAGGGAGCAGGTACAGTTACCTCATCAAGTTTTTCTTTCCTCCCACTCACTTCTTTCGAGAGAAACTCCTTCTCTAGAAATATTCCGAACTTAGCAACAAAAGTCTTGTCTTCGGATCTGTGATAGAAGGTGTACCCAACTGTCTCCTTTGGGTATCCTATGAAGACACATTTCTCCAATTTGGGTTTGAGCTTATCAAGATGAAACCTTTTCTTATAAGCATCGCAACCCCAAACTTTAAGAAACGACAACTTTGGTTTCTTGCCAAACCACGGTTCATACGGTGTCGTCTCAACGGGTTTAGATGGTGCCCTTTTTAACGTGAATGCAGCTGTCTCTAATGCATAACCCCAAAACGATAGTGGTAAATCGGTAAGAGACATCATAGATTGCACTATATCCAATAAAGTACGGTTATGACGTTCGGACACACCATTATGCTGTGGTGTTCCATGCGGCACAAATTTGTGAAACTATTCCACATTGTTTTAATTGAAGACCAAACTCGTAACTCAAATATTTGTCTCCGTGATCAGATCGTAAAAACTTTATTTTCTTGTCACGATGATTTTCCACTTCACTCTAAAATTCTTTGAACTTTTCAAATGTTTCAGACTTATGTTTCATCAAGTAGATATACCCATATCTGCTCAAATCATCTGTGAAGGTCGAAAATAACGATACCGCCTCAAGCCTCAACACTCATCGGATCGCATACATCAAGATGTATTATTTCCAATAAGCCGCTTGCTTGCTCCATTGTTCCGGAGAACGGAGTTTTAGTCATCTTGCCCATAAGGCATGGTTACGCAAGCATCAAGTGATTCATAATCAAGTGATTCCAAAATCCCATCAGCATGGAGTTTCTTCATGCGCTTTACACCAATATGACCTAAACGGCAGTGCCACAAATAAGTTGCACTATCATTATTAACTTTGCATCTTTTGGCTTCAATATTATGAATATGTGTATCACTACGTTCAAGATCCAACAAACCATTTTTGTTGGTGTGTATGACCATAGAAGGTTTTTATTCATGTAAACAGAACAACAATTGTTCTCTAACTTAAATGAATAACCGTATTGCAATAAACATGATCAAATCATATTCATGCTCAATGCAAACAAGAAATAACACTTATTTAGGTTCAACACTAATCCCGAATGTTATATGGATTGTGCGGTGATGATCACATCAATCTTGGAACTACTTCCAACACACATCGTCACTTCATCCTTAACTAGTCTCTGTTCATTTTGCAACTCCTGTTTTAAGTCACTACTCTTAGCAACTAAACCAGTATCAAATACTGAGGGGTTTCTATAAGCACTAGTAAAGTACACATCAATAACATGTATATCAAATATATTTTTGTTCACTTTGCCATCCTTCTTATCCGCTAATTATTTGGGGTAGTTCTGCTTCCAGTGACCAGTTCTTTTGCAGTAGAAGCACTCAGTCTCAGGCTTAGGTCCAAACTTGGGCTTCTTTACTTGAGCAAAGAACTTGCTTGCCGTTCTTTTTGAACTTCCCTTTCTTTCCCTTTGCCCTTTTCTTGAAACTAGTGGTCTTGTTAATCATCAACACTTTATGCTCTTTCTTGATTTCTACCTTCATCGATTTCATCATCATAAAAAGCTCGGGAATCGTTTTCGTCATCCCTTGCATACTATAGTTCATCATGAAGTTCTACTAACTTGTTGATGGTGACTAGAGAATTCTGTCAATCACTATTTTATCTGGAAGATTAAGTCCCACTTGATTCAAGCGATTGTAGTACCCAGACAATCTGAGCACATGCTCACTGCTTGAGCTATTATCCTCCATCTTTTAGCTATCGAACTTGTTGGAGACTTCATATCTCTCAACTCGGTATTTGCTTGAAATATTAACTTCAACTCCTGGAACATCTCATATGGTCCATGACGTTCAAAACGTCTTTGAAGTCCCGATTCTAAGCCATTAAACATGGTGCATTAAACTATCAAGCAGTCATCATATTGAGCTAGCCAAACATTCATAACGTGCGCATACGCTTCGCAATAGGTGCATCACCTAGCGGTGCATCAAGGACATAATTCTTCTGTGCAGCAATGAGGATAAACCTCAGATCACGGATCCAATCCGCATCATTGCTACTAACATCTTTCAACTTAGTTTTCTCTAGGAACATATAAAATTAAACAAGGAGCAACATCGCGAGCTATTGATCTACAACATAGATATGCTAATACTACCAGGACTAAGTTCATGATAAATTAAAGTTCAATTAATCATATTACTTAAGAACTCCCACTTAGATAGACATCCCTCTAATCCTCTAAGTGATCACGTGATCCATATCAACTAAACCATGTCCGATCATCACGTGAGATGGAGTAGTTTCAATGGTGAACATCACTATGTTGATCATATCTACTATATGATTCACGCTCGACCTTTCGGTCTCAGTGTTTCGAGGCCATATCAGTTATATGCTAGGCTCATCAAGTTTAACTTTGAGTATTCCGTGTGTGCAACTGTTTTGCACCGTTGTATTTGAACGTAGAGCCTATCACACCCGATCATCACGTGGTGTCTCAAAGACGAAGAACTTTCGCATAGCGGTGCATACTCGTGGAGAACACTTATACTTTGATAATTTAGTGAGGGATCATCTTATAATGCTATCACCAATCAAAGCAAGATAAGATGCATAAAAGATAAACATCACATGCAATCAATATAAGTGATATGATATGGCCATCATCATCTTGTGCTTGTGATCTCCATCTCCGAAGCACCGTCATGATCACCATCGTCACCGGCGCGACACCTTGATCTTCATCGTAGCAACGTTATCGTCTCGCCAATCTTATGCTTCTACGACTATCGCTACCGCTTAGTGATAAAGTAAAGCATTACAGGGTGATTGCATTGCATAAGATAAAGCGACAACCATATGGCTCCTGCCAGTTGCCGATAACTCGGTTACAAAACATGATCATCTCATACAATAAAATTTATCATCATGTCTTGACCATATTACATCACAACATGCCCTGCAAAAACAAGTTAGACGTCCTCAACTTTGTTGTTGCAAGTTTTACGTGGCTGCTACGGGCTTAGCAAGAACCGTTCTTACCTACGCATCAAAACCACAACGATAGTTTGTCAAGTTGGTGCTGTTTTAACCTTCAGAAGGACCGGGCGTAGCCACACTCGGTTCAGCTAAAGTTGGAGAAACTGACACCCGCCAGCCACCTATGTGCAAAGCACATTGGTAGAACCAGTCTCGCGTAAGCGTATGCGTAATGTCGGTCCGGGCCGCTTCATCCAACAATACCGCCGAACCAAAGTATGACATGCTGGTAAGCAGTATGACTTATATCGCCCACAACTCACTTGTGTTCTACTAGTGCATATAACATCTGCGCATAAAACCTGGCTCGGATGCCACTGTTGGGGAACGTAGTAATTTCAAAAAAATTCCTATGCACACACAAGATCATGGTGATGCTTAGCAACGAGAGGGGAGAGTGTTGTCTACGTACCCTCGTAGACCGAAAGCGGAAACGTTAGCACAACGAGGTTGATGTAGTCATACATCTTCACGATCCGACCGATCAAGTACCGAATGCACGGCACCTCCGAGTTCATCACACGTTCAGCCCGATGACGTCCCTCGAACTCCGATCCAGCCGAGTGTTGAGGGAGAGTTTCGTCAGCACGACGGCATGGTGACAATGTTGGTGTTCTACAGACACAGGTCTTCGCCTAAGCACCGCTTCTGATATCGAGGTGGACTATGGTGGAGGGGGGCACCGCACACGGTTGGGAGAGATCAACTGATCAACTTGTTGTGTCTAGAGGTGCCCCCCTTCCCCCGTATATAAAGGAGCAAGGGGGGTGCGGCCGGCCAAGGGGAGAGGCGCGCCAGGAGGAGTCCTACTCCTACCGGGAGTAGGACTCGCCCCCCCCCCCCTTCCATGTTGGACTAGGAGAGAGGGGGGGAAGAGGTGGAGGGGAGGAAGAAAAGGGGGGGGGCGCCGCCCCCCTCTCCTTGTCCTATTCGGACTTGGGGGGAGGGGCGCGTGGCCCTGTCCTGGCCTCCTCTCCTCTCTTCCACCAAGGCCCACTAAGGCCCATTAAGTTCCCGGGGGGTTCCGGTAACCTCCCGGTACTCCGATAAAACCCCGATTTCACCCGGAACACTTCCGATGTCCGAACATAGGCTGCCAATATATCAATCTTCATGTCTCGACCATTTCGAGACTCCTCGTCATGTCCTTGATCACATCCGGGACTCCGAACAACCTTCGGTACATCAAAACATATAAACTCATAATATAACTGTCATCGTAACGTTAAGCGTGCGGACCCTACGGGTTCGAGAACTATGTAGACATGACCGAGACACGTCTTCGGTTAATAACCAATAGCGGAACCTGGATGCTCATATTGGCTTCCACATATTCTACGAAGATCTTTAACGGCCAGACCACATAACAACATACGTTGTTCCCTTTGTCATCGGTATGTTACTTGCCCGAGATTCGATCGTCGGTGTCTCAATACCTAGTTCAATCTCGTTACCGGCAAGTCTCTTTACTCGTACTGTAATACATCATCCCGCAACTAACTCATTAGTTGCAATGCTTGCAAGTCTTAAGTGATGTGCATTACCGAGAGGGCCCAGAGATACCTCTCCGACAATCGAAGTGAAAAATCCTAATCTTGAAATACGCCAACCCAACAAGTACCTTTGGAGACACCTATAGAGCACCTTTATAATCACCCAGTTAAATTATGACGTTTGGTAGCACACAAAGTGTTCCTCCCAGAACGGAGTTGCATAATCTCATAGTCATAGGAACATTTATATGTCATGAAGAAAGCAATAGCAACATACTAAACGATAGAGTGCTAAGCTAACGGAATGGGTCAAGTCAATCACATCATTCTCCTAATGATGTGATCTCGTTAATCAAATGACAACCCATGTCTATGGCTAGGAAACATAACCATCTTTGATCAACGAGCTAGTCAAGTAGAGGCACACTAGTGACACTCTGTTTGTCTATGTATTCACACAAGTATTATGTTTCCGGTTAATACAATTCTAGCATGAATAATAAACATTTATCATGATATAAGGAAATAAATAATAACTTTATTATTGCCTCTAGGGCATATTTCCTTCACCGACCACCCAACGTAACCGGGAACACCCCGATATTTTCCTCGCCCTCGCTTCTACCATGGTTTTTTCCGTCATGGACGGCCCAAAGAATGTCATGCACCAAGGCCTCCGCCCGCCAGTGACGAAAAGCCCATTTTCTGTCATGATTTTTTGTCATAGAAGTAGGACCCCACCACATCTATGGTGATACTGTGTTTTATCACAATTATTGTCATAGAAGTTTTATAAGTATGACAGAAAAAAATTTCGTTCGGCCCAAAATGTCATGGATGTGTCTTTTTTTTGTAGTGCAAGGAATCACACTTTTGCTCATATCTGCCAACACTTTAGATACATGTTCTTCATGGACTTTCTTCAACAAATCATCGTGTTTGGTAACCACCATTGATAACATTCCCTAGTTTTGGTGGAAGAAAAAAGGAAAAAATGTTGTTAGGTATATATCAAGGGGAAACAGTAAGGAGGAACAAAAACAGTTAAGAACTGTTGCGACCACCTGATTGTTATTGTCCACTGTTGGCTGAGTTGCTATTGTCCCTTGGTATTTGCTGATAATAACACGAGGGGCGGTAGTATTTTCCATCATAGAATTGGTGTTTGGAATGATAGAAGACACATTGGCTGCCAAATCTGCACACATTCGAGACATGTGTTCCTCATGACTTTTTCTCCACAGCTCATCATGCTTCGCGACCACCTCTGATATAACTTGCACTACCTATATTTGTTATTGACCAAAAAACATAAGTTTATGAGCAAAAGATCTTGCATACAAGAATAAAAATGAACAAATAAAACAAATTCAAACATACTTCAGGTTGGTTGGATGATTTCAACCCAACATCTTTCGGTGGTCCTGTGGGCAATGTTCATTGTTTGGCATTGAAACATGTATCCTCAACCAATGCTAGTGGACGAGCTCCATATGGTGTGGTCGAAATGTCCTGAAGCTATTGAAAAGAATTGCATCAAAACTAAAATCTTCTCATATGAAGCAAACACTATTCATTGACATATGTGAAACAAAGTAAACAACAAATACAAACAAAGATATGTTTCTTCTGAGAAAAAGAAATAAAAAACCATTTTATGAAAACTTGAGCTGACTTAATTCTATTTAAAATGTTGTTGGTCACCAACATCATGATGTGTTTTATAAAAACGCTATGAGCTTCATACCATCACGGTCTTGTTCTTACAAAAAATGTAACCGGGATCCGCCTAGTTGTTAAAATCTACCATATGCTATTTTGAGTTTTATTAATTCCTTTAACAAATAATGATCACACTTAAAAGATGAAAATGGATTGCTGAATGACATGGGCTCAAACAATCCAAAACATCCACTTTTAGAAATTAAAAAATATAGTTCACCAAATGTAGAGCAAAAAAATGATATGTGTATGCCTTTTTCTGAAAGAGCTAAATAAAATTGAGCATGAAGTGCAAAAATTGAACATGAGTGATCAGTGGTAGAAACCCTAACACTACTTCAGAGGTAGAAACCCTAGCACATAAAAAGTGGCTCACTACTTGTTGCAGAAGATTTAACCACATAAACTAGGAAGTTAACTAATAGGAGAACTAATATTTTCACAAAAAACAGTGCTAACAATGATAAAATTTATTTTTTCTAACAACACTAAAATGACGAATCAGTTCGCGGAAAGTTGTTCACAAAGTCATGAAAAAAATAAGTACTCTAACATATATGTGGATCCACACTTACAGGCAGTGCTCCATAGGCTACTAGTTTGTTAGTTGTCCTTTTGAAATCAACATTAGCTGCATGAAGTAAATCAACATTCTGCACATGGACCATTCTGGGCACATTGTAGTTAATGCTCCTAAATGGCCTTGTATAATTAAGATCCAGAAAATCCATATATATGATCTGCATAACAGGAAAATGTGATTAAACCAAAATGAATAAAAAATACCATGGTGGAGAAAACAAACAAAAATGGTACAAAAAACAAATAGAAAAAATAACTTACATCAAGCATGGGCAGGCAGCCGCCAACCCAGATAGGATCGTTCAAATCAATTGAGACTCTGTTAAAAATATTTTCATGGAAGCTTTCGATCTCTTCGCTGAGGTGATTGATGCAATAACTTGCCAAATCATAATTATGTAACTTTGAAATGTTATGCAGACCGTACAAAAGCTTCCAGTTCGCATAGTTGCCAGTGATTGGACAAAGAACTGTTGAGATGAACAGAAACAGGAAACTGCAAATAAACCCTTCCTCAGTTTCATCATTTTGACAATGTTATCTATTGGAATGGTCCTACTTCCAGAATTATATTTATCACTGAGTGCCTTAACTTTTGCTAGTACAGCAGGGTCATTGCTCGCGGTAGGAAAAGGTTTAGAACCAGATTGAATTCCCAAAACCTAATTGACCATTTCCCTCCGGATTTGAATAACTTTGTTCTTGTACTTGAAGATAGCATTTGAACGAGTATGGTCGGCAAGCCATTGCATGAAACCGACGGGCACAATGAGATGCTTATTGATGTGCAACAGATTATCCAGATAATGTTTCGAAACATATCCTTTTTGTTTATTGGTTAAATTTGAAATGGCTTTGTTCCATCTAAGGGTCGAGAACCTATGCTTTATAGTCCCACGGTGTTTCAGAGTTTCAGACATGGTTACTATACAGGGAGCTCTGTGGAACAAACCAAGAAAAGGATAATAAGATTAAAAAAGATGAACCGAAAAACTAACTGAGATAAAAAATTACTTAGGTTGTTCCATTGTGAGGGAAGGGGGGCATGCAATATTTTCATGTAAAAAAGCATATCATAAATCATGATATAAACTGTTGTTTTTGCATGTGAGGACAAGATGGATATGAAAAGCATTAACACGTGGTGTTGCTCATAGCACTACTATTGTTAACAAAAAATGATGACACAACAACCGATTGTAAAAATTAATGAAGTTGATTCGGACTGCAAACTATTCAGTGTTTCGTACCTAAAAATGCAGTGCAAATAAGAAACACAACAAACTTAAAAATAGGTTTAACAAAAAATGAGATAAACACTAACAACCACACAAAAAGGGCAGCAATGTGCTAAAACCTACTTAATTCCAAACAAACCACATAAGGACACCATGAAAAAATGGACAAACCTAATGAAAAAATGTACACTCCTTATCAGGGTGGAACCTATCTAAACAAAAATCTATGCCCAAACCCTAGGTAATTCCAAGGTGAAGAAATGATATAAGAAGTTAAATTTGTATGCATAAAAGAGGACCAAATGAACCAGTTAAATTTGTATGCTTACAGAAAGGATATTAGAAGTTTATATTTCTTAATTTAGCATGGAATATGACTCTTAGTTACTATGGAATCTTTTATTAGTACAAGCATGGAAGTAAAAAGTAGTCATAGTTATCAAATAGACCACTTTATTGTCTCAGATTAGATGGTGTAGAAAAGAAACTTTAAACCACATTACAAAATGTACGCAATGCTTAAAGTATACTACAATATAACCCTTAACTAAACAACTGGCATCGATCTAGAAATGAAAAAACATATGTAGGAGAATGTGAAGCATCAACAGCACTGAGGTTATGTGCCACCTCTTTATTGAGTTATAAGCCCCCTGCAACCCACACCCCTGGGCGTGCAACACATTTGTTAACAGAAATAAGAAACTTTGGTAGGAGAGGAGAATGTGATTTTTGTAGAGATTCTTCAGTTCATCAAAAAGCAAGCGAAGCCCAGAGAGCAAGAGGATGAAAGCAGAGATGAGGGTGTGACTTGCATTCTGCTGATAACACTACTCCTTGAAAGCTGTTTAAACTAGCTTTCAGGGGAGCAGAGAAGCACCACCACCATAAAGATTCCATACAAATTTAACTGGTTAATTTAAGAAAAGTAAATTTCTAATATCCTTTCTTTAAGCATAGAAATTTAAATCTATGCCCAAACCCTAGGTAATTAGCCCTCTTTTAAGGTTAGTTTTCAGGGTGAAGAAATGTATTTTTGCAGAGGTTCTTTTCAAGATGCCCAAGTACATCACTGGCAGGATGAAACAGTGAAAAAATAGCATTCGGAATTCATCTACTCCCCTCAGTTTTCATTGCATTTCTGATATGTGTGATGTCTTTATTTTAGCCCAATATATAAACCAGAAGAATGGTCTCCAAGTGGTGACTACTATGCAGGAGGTAAGCACACACACAACTATCCGGAAGAAAAATGATCTTAAAGCTCTCCCATTTCCCTAGGTAATTCCAACCAAACTACATCAGGACGCCATGAATAAAATGGACAAACGTAATAAAAATCTATGAAGAAACCTAGCTAAAATCAGAGCAAACAACACGGCACTCCATCAAACAAAAATTGAAACCCTACTTATGAATCTAGGGCGGAACCCTGGCGAAACTGAAGCAAACTATAGCAGCACGCCTAGAATTAGAAACCCTAGCACAAAACTATAGTGAAAACCCTCGCGAAAGTCCACGGCGGAATCCTAACTAAACGAGGCAAACGACATCAGCAGGCCATGATCTACAAAAAATCCTACCACAAGACTATGGAGAAACCCTAGAAAATCCAATCGCGTCTTTACACAAATCCCTGCTCGGCGGAGGGGACAACGCACAACCGAGAAGAAGAAAAAGAGAGACAAAGATGGGGATGGCGGACAAGGTTTATTCATAAACCTCGGGCAAGAATGCCGGGCGGAGGGAGGAACTCCGTCCGCTGTCGATCTAGAATCTGCACCGCCGAACGAGAACGAGAAAGAAGAAGGTGAAGAAGACAGGGAAAAGAAGAAACGGATACGGGGAAAAGAAAGCGAAGAAGAAGAAACGGAGAAGGAGGGGAAAAGGAAGTGGGTCGACCCGACAAGTGAACGACAGACGCAGGGGGGGTACGCGCCACGGCGCTACGCGGCGACCTACGCGCCCTATAGGATCCCCGATTGAAAGCCACCCGATCGTGTGAACCGTGAAGTGCAACAACGGGCCATGCGATAAAGGACAACCTGCATAAATCATGTTGCTTTGATCTCACAGTTGCTGAAGTGAACGAGACCAAGTTAAATCTCAACTAGTTGAGTTTTAGCAAACCCGATAAAATGCAAATAAACCGACCAAGTGATGCAATGTTTGATTAATCCCTTCCCAAGAGGATTGGAGGGGATCGAGGGAGTTTTTTCAAACCCTGCCAAGCCGAACAAGCCCTGAAGATGGCGCCAAGATTTCTTTTCTATTCTTTTAGAATGCGGCCTCAAGATTTAAGAAAGATGATGGAAGGAGACTCATCACTGCTATACGTAGATGGGCTATGTCCTCGTAAAATTAAATGAAGCTCCTTGGCTACATACGCTAGGCACCCTCCTCTCATTGCATCCAACAGCAGCGGGAGCACAGAGACGATCCGGCTAGGCCAACCCATTGGCGGAATGTAACGCGTGGCACTCTAGCAGCGATTTTTTGAAAAAGGGAGGTTTTTGAAATTTGTGGCCAATTTTTGAAAAAAAGTGAACATTTTTAAACATGAACATTTTTCCAAAAGTTTGAAGGTTTTTTCAAATCTGTGAACATTTCAAATGCGAACAATTTTTGACATTTTGAATATTTCTGAACAAAAATTTAAAATTCTAAACATTTTTAAAAATCTAATCACTTTTATAGAAAAACAACAAAATTGGGAACATTTATTGGAATCTCAATTTGTTTAGAAATTCAGAAAAAAAATCAAAATTTAAACATTATATGAAAGTACATCTTTTGAAAACTTGAGTGTTTTTGAAAAATTGATTTTTTTCGAAAACATGCACACAACTTGAAAACATGAACAAAATTTGAAATTCCAAGCATCTTTTGTTAACGCAACCAAAAATTGAAAATATGATCATTTTCTGAAAATGGAAACATTTTTTAAGCTGAACACATTTTAATATTTTCCGCTCATAGGCGGCAAGTAGATGCGATGATGCCCACAGGCGCCGAGTTGGGCCGACCCAGTTCGGCTCTTGTTTCTCCTTGTTTCCTGTTGTTGCCTTACGGTATTTTTTTATTTTATTGTTTTTGTTTTTTTGTTTTTTTCTCTACTGTGTTTTATATGTTCTTTGTTCTTTTTTGTATTTCTAATACACCATGGACAAACTTTTAATGCATGGTGAAAAATTCTTTAATATACGACGAAGAATTTTTTTCATACACATTAAATTTTTTTAATATACATTGAATATTTTTTTACTATACGACGAACATTCGTAGCACACATTTACGGTGAACTTTTTCAATATTCATTGGACCTTTTGGTAATATTAATTTTATTTTTTAAACATACTAATTTTTTAATTCTTGATAGCAGACAGTTTTTTTTTTGCAAATAACCGACTAAAAAAACAGACGAGAAAAAGAACCGGGAGCACGTTTTTTCACCTTTCCGAAGAGGCATGCACTTTTTCTCTTTTCGGGAGGCAGGGCCGTGTCTCTCACGGAAGCAAATCTGTGTCTCTATGAGAAGTAAATCCGTGTCTCTCGCGGAATAAAAAAACACGTTTTTTTCCTTTCCGAGAGGCACGCCTGTGCCTCTCGCGGAACAAAGAAAGAAAACACGATTTCCCCTTTCCGAGAGGCACGCGGTGCCTCTCGCGGAAGCAAATCCATACCTCCACGAAAAGTAAATCCGCGCCTCTCGTAAAATGAAAGAAAAGAAAACTCTTTTTTCCCTACCTCCACAAGAAGTAAATACATGTCTCTCGTGAAACGGAAAAAACATGGTTTTTCCTTTTCCGAGAGGCACGCCCATGCCTCTAGCGAAGCAAATCTGTGCCTCCACGAGAAGTAAATCCGTGCCTCTCACTGAACGAAAAAAAGAAAACGCATTTTTTCCTTCCGAGAGGCACGACCGTGCCTCTTGCTGAAGCAAATATGTGCCTTCACGAGAATTAAATCCGTGCCCCTCGTGAAAGAAAAAACACAAATTTTCAGGCATTTTTTTGTCCAAATCCTAAGAAAACTAGGGAAATACAGAAAAGTCGAAAAACCCCAAAAGAATCATCTAAAAGCTAAAAACACACATAGAAAAATAAAAAATGAAAAAATCCGAAAGGAATGCCTAGAGCGCACCACGTGACGGCTGTTGAGAACACGCCAAATGACGTGCTTCTAGCCCACCTCAAATGACCCTTAGGGGAACTCCCGGAGGAGTACTCCTCAATTGTATAGCCGCCGGTCCAATAAGCTAAGTATATACAGGAAATGAGAAGAACAAGTGTTGAATGTTATTGATTTTGATTCTCGTGTGACGAGAAAGATACATTTTCCTACTTTAAAGTACATTAAAAATATAGAAGTACACATTTTTATGATATATTTGAATACTAAAGGTTCATTTATTCGAGGACGGAGGAAGTATTGATACATTGTGTGAACTTACGAACTGTTCCTATTCAAACTGTTGTGTTTTATCCTCCTCCTAATTACTACTCGCTCTGTACTACAATACTAGTGGTTGGGACGTGCCCTTGGCGCGCCTCCTCTGCGTGCTTAGGCGCACTAATCCAGCTGATGCATTTGTGAACATGTTTATACAATAAGGTTCTAAAAATACATGTTTATACAGTCCATATGAGCGTCATTTGTTAAATAAAAAGAATACACGGAATAGAATAGTAGCAGCAGAGTCTTCAGTCAAAAAGCAGAGTAAGCTAATAATAGCTCTATATTAACAAAGAGGTGACAGTCGCACAATGTCAATGACTGATCATAAAGACACGGAGATGGATTGAAATCAAAGTTCAACATGCTCCAAAAGGTGGGTGATCACCAAAAGAGGCAGTGTTTGTTGGATCATCAGAACACATGCATATCAAGTCACTGGCAATAACAAAACATGAACATTTAACAAACTTGTCCTCTATACTCATGTAATCGGTATGAACTAAGAAGTTCCTCAGTATCACCTTGGCTCCTGCATATCACCTTGGCTGCTACATACTGCAATAATGACAGGAAGTACATACTATAATAAGTAGAGCAAGAAGGAAAGCTTTATATAACAGAATCAGTAGATAGATGACTTACATATGTTATATTGCACGTGAAGTAATGGGCAATGAGAAAAGGTATAGTGAATATCACATGCATATATATAATACTCCTAGAAGAGAGTGAAGTAGTTATGAGGTATGGAAGGCATATCTTTACAGAACAATCAGAGTCTGTATATTAACAAAAGTTGACCAGCAAAGATCAAACATGCGCCTAGGACTACTGAACAGAAACATTTGCATATGTGAATTTTCATGGAACATGCCAACAGATAATACCTAGAAGTATTTGGCTACACATCTTTTTCTTCCATAGGTGTTCAAATCCATAGCCATATGGGAATGGTGAAAAATATGGTCCATTACATGTATCCCTACCAATATATTCATCACCTGGTCATCAATAAGTGATACCCACTTCTTTGCTACAACATTGTCTTTAGTACCAAGAACATTTTCAACATTTAAAGGAACTATTTCTTGAAATCAGCAAAAGAAGAAAACAAATGGTTAAAGGACATATCTTAAGAGCACAGTTCTTAAATTCAAAATTAACATTATGAAGGCCTCAACACATCATGAAAATTAGACATGCAAAAAACAATTAATTCATTTGCAGCAAGACACAATGCAAAACCATTGATAACAAAACTACAGGTTTTATCATTATATATCTTATTCACCTCACGAATACCTGAATTTAGTCATACAGGGGAATGGGGCTTGTGTTTGGAGTTGACGGACAACTCAAGATGTGCACGGCCGCTAGCTAAATTTATAAACGGAAATTATGCTGGGTAACAAAGAGTAATAAACATGGTGCCCACGCTTGTGTAGATCAGCCATCCCGAGTCTCCTGGCATGCATGTTAAAGATTATTGCCACCATATTATATTCATAAGATGGTATAAAGCTTATATCGTGCATACTACCACTACATACAACATAGAGCTTTTTCGCAATGCATGCAAGATCACGAGCATACCATCTATGTGTAAGTAGGTTACACGCCATCTCCAATCCTCATTCAACTTCGCCAATTTTGCTTCAATAATGTTGGAATTCACTTTCCTAAATCCTCTACAAGATCCTCAGCATCACAAATTGCTTATGATGTCCAAGCGATCATGCTTTCCTGTCCAGCAAAGGGATTATACAGCTAAATCAACGATGGACAAAGATTTCAAAAGCATGTGTAGGGAACCTGTTGCATATGCCCCAGCTATGAAGGCAGTCACCGATGGCTGAAATCTTAATCCACACACCACTAATCTGCAGATGAAGGCATTTTCGACAATCAGGAAAAATATACAATGACCTATCTTGACAAAAAGAAAACCAACATGCATCCAACGCTCAGATAGGAACACTACACTCTTCCTAGGTTCTCACTGTAACCTGGTTTAGTAATGCACGAGCATGAAACAAATTGCGCTAACTGTACCAAAATCATGTGTCATTTGCATAGACAGGTGGGCGGTCAAAGAGGAAGAAAATGAGAGAGCAATAAGAAGAGTGGGGGCTAGAGGCAGGGAGAATCGGCGGTGGCTCACGTCATCATGTAAGTTTGTTTACCTGGCTAAGTAGCTTTGGCTTATTAGTAGATGCAACTATCTCATGCATTGTCCTGCAATGTTCAGAACATAGAGAATTAATCAACTACACAGAACAATATAACGTCACGATTTTATCCCTTGAAACAAATTGGCAATATCATTCTAAGAAAGTATGAAGCTAATTATGTCTAAAACAAATATCTAAAATGTTTTTAGGAGCAGATTTGCAACACTAAATACTACTTCTAATGATGTGCCAAATAAAAACTTGCAGCAATATTATTAAGGCTAAACTCTTTAAACTAAATTGCAACATTGTAAAATGCAAGCATATTATCACACCAGCATATTACTTGCCTCAGTAAACATGGACAGAGACATGAGACAACCATGTTAAGAAACTGAATTTGTAGAGAAAAAGCATGTCTTAACGTAAACAAATTTAGTGTTAACTTTGCAAGACTCTGTTGTGTCGGAAGACATTACCTGAAAAAGTTGTCGGGCAAACCTAATCTGTCATTATCATAAGGTGGTCATATCTCAAGCCTTTCATGCTATCATACTTCTTTCCATGTTGCAGACCTAATATTTTCTTTATATTTTGGATCTCTGCATTCTCCATTAACTGCTTATGGCTTGCTTCTCTCACATTTAAATTTACCCCTGAGAGGAAACACACCATAGTGATCCCATCCGCCATCTGCAATGAAATCAGGCTAAACTCTTCAGTATGACAGTGAAATCGCAGACTATGTTTTTTTAACAGGTTTGTATTACTCACAGCCAAAGCCTTTGTTGAATCTCCCTCAGTAAGGATCAAGGTGCACTTGTCAGAGTTCTTCCGTCATTTGCATTCTGTAACAAGTTAGATACATGCAGTACTTGCCAGATTGTTGGAAAGATTCTGTAACCAGTCTACTTCTACATGTGGCACTGGATTAACTGTTGAGTTACGTAGTCTTTTCAGGTGATGTATTTTTTTTCTAGTTAGCTGAAAAATGTCTAGCACAGAAATAATATATATAGGAAAATAGTGCCGATAAAGTATACTTTCATGACAAATTTTATGGCAAAATTTCCTTTATATTACATGAGTCTCCTTATCTAACATATGCAATGCAAAAGATAGGACATTAGCATGTAAGTTTTGCTACATGATGAACTTACTAAACGTATTTAGATAAATTAACACTCCACTTTACTGGATCGAGTTTCCTAAACATTTCATTGTGTGTGAAAGATTTAACGAACCATGACATTGCTACATGAGAAACCACAAATGGAACCATAGCAAAAAAGAGAGTACTATTCACAAATAACAGTAGATTTAACATCCCCTGCATTATTGAATATACTTAAATTGTCTTGATGCCAAGTTTACATCAATAACCACTTTTCTTTGAAACAAAAAGAAAATGCTAAGCAAGACACTTCTAACATTCCCTTAAAATATTGCTACATCAATGCATGATAACAGTTGCATGAAAAAAGCAATTGGCCTAGCTGGTCTATGTATGTTCCAACCAAATCTGAATAAGTATAATGCTCTTATGCTTAAAAAATGCTGTTTTCACATATGAACCTATTCAGTCAGCAGTCCAACTATCCAAGTATTGATCCATACATGCATGTACCCTGCATACCATGAATTTAGTAATAAAGCAAACAGCAGGCACCTGTGGCAGTCCAATTGATTTTGTTGGCGTGCACAGCGTTTTTTGGCCGGCCACAGAATCGATCAGCAGAGGCTGTTGTGTACGTGTGTGTTGCTGCTGTACAAAGCATCATCCAGTAATACTCCAGAAGTAGCAGTCAGCTTGCTTTGTCATCGTCGTCGCCATAAGCACTAGCTGGTGTGGGGCTGTGCCAATAAATTGTACGCGTCAACTAATTCCACCCCTTGATCACCACCTCAACCAAACAAGAATATTTGGCGTCAAATTGATGAAGAGCGAACCTGAATCTGACTATGTATCAAGGGGCTGGAATTTTGTTGGAGGAAGGAACACAACCGTCATCCCACAGGGAAGAGCGTGTGCATCTCTGCCGTGCATCTCCCCCTTGATGCTTCTCTCGTTCGTCGGGTGGACGGGCGGCAACGCTGGGGCAGGACGTCTCTATGGCCCGCGCTGCTCCTGCAGAGGAAGACCATGATGGCGTTGTGGACCACCGCCGCTGCTCGAGCTCCTCCTTGGCTCGCCGCTGCAAGTGTGAGGATGGAGGCAGAGGGAACACTAGCCTTTGACTTAGGGGAGAAGAGGAAGCTGCATTTGAGTCGAAGGAAGGAAGATGGCGGCGCTACTGACCTTTGAGCCGGGATGGCGGCGGCGGCGGCGACCCACTTCTCATCGCCCCTGTCTCGGCAACGGGCACCTGGCCTCCCTCCGGTTCGCTCCCGAGATCCAAATCGATCGAGAAGATCAGGGGAGATGGGGTTGGAGGAGGTCCAGCTCGGGATGGGAGATGAAGAGAGAGAGCACGAGCGCGGGCGGCGGCGGCGGCGGCGTGAACCCTAGAACAAATAATGGACGCTATGTGCGAGAGGGGCGAGAGTCGCTCACCTTTTTGTTTCTCTCCTCCTTAGACACAGTAAAACACAGCAACAGCAAAAACTGCGTACGTGGCTATTGCGAGAGGGCGCACATTGCGCGACTGTTAAAGGGTTTTACTTGCCGTTGGGAAACTTGCACGTACTAGTTCTCCCCAATCGCTGCACGGGACGGGTCTTCGTCGAAAAGCTAACTCCACCCGGCATTTTCATACCCTTTCTTTGGGTGGTATATCGCCTTTTAAAATTTAAGAGGGTAGTAGGGGATTATAGTAGGTAAGATAATTTGCCCTTTGATTTTGATTGAATATACTATTTTTCTGTCTTTATCACGCATTATTGTATGCGCTTCTAGAGAAGTATGTATGCAGGAAGTAAATTCTAACCGCTTTCTTTTGAATCCAATTTCAAATTAGATTAGAAAGATAGAAAGGCCATGAGGATAGGAAAACGACAAGTATTACGGTACAAAGGGAGTATATGCGAAGTCCATCACTTGCAGCTAACAGGAAAACTAGGCATAGACAATGTGAAGAGTGTATCCTCCCATCAACAATATCATGTAGCTGCAAGAACAAGCATTTGGATTATTTTAATGTTAAGACATGGCTTTAAATAGGAGGCATACACACTAAACATATACAGTATGAGGCACACAGAATACACATACACACTAAAAAACACACGGTACGGGACATACAAAATACACCAAGAGCATCTACAGGCGGGCATTTCAAACACTCTCAAACGACCGGGTTGACGCCTCAAACTGGCCTCAAACGCTTGGACTAACCGATATCCTTCATGTCCAGCCCAAACCCGGGGCGTATAGGGAGGATCGGAAACTACCGAACGCGCCCTTCACGTCGGAGCTGGCCCATGCTGACCCACCCCGACCCACATATATTCGTTCCCATCTGCTCCCCGGACCAAACCCTAGCTACTTCGCTCCACTGTCCTCTAGTCCACTCCTCCATCCAAGCTCCCGTCCGGCGATCTCCAGCCTTCTTCGGCATGGCGGGCAGCGGATCGAAGTCCTTTGTCAGTTGATCCGTGAACTGGGACCTCATCTCCCAGTCAGCCCCGACGTGGAGATGACCATCCGCATTGCACTCCGCCGCACCGCCGAGGAGAGAATGCCCAACAACGGTCGGACTCGATCCGTCGCGAATCCATCGTGTCCACCCAAATGGTGCGTGGATCCGGCACGAGGCAGGTCGTCGTTCCCTCGCTAGAGGTGGTGCGCTCAATTTGGCATCTGAATGCCATGGCAGATGCGCAACCCCTTCGTTGGCGCATCGTCGCTGACGACGAGGCCATCCGTGGCCCATCCGCTGAGGGTATGGCGCAGCGTGTCCGCCGTGCAAGGTAGAGGGTGAGGGCGGCCACGGCAGCCCTCGCGGAAGACGTCGGCGAGGAGGAGTCGCACTCTCCGGCCCGAGACGGATGGCCTGCAACCCCGATCACCACAACCGTGTCCTAGTGGACGTGGCCTCCGACCACGACGGATTCGTTGTTGACCTCATATCCACCAGCGACGTGCATGCGATAAGCTCCGACGAGGAAGAGTAGGACATGAAAGACGGCGGCGCCTCGAGTCCCATGAGCCCGTGCGTGTCCCGTGTCCTACTCTACCTCCCCAGCGACCAAAGAAACACTTCGAGAGGCGCAGCCGGCCGCCGGACATGGATACGGAGGAGCTGGATGAGCTTCGTTTAGATTAGATTTCATGTTGTATGTAATTGTATAGATTTGTGGTTTCTTAATTGAGGTGTTCGGTTATGAATGAGATTGTCTGAGGTGCGATCGGGCAAAAGCGTATGTAGGCATTTAAGAGGCCGGATTTGGTGTATCCGAGTGTAGATAACCACCTACCCCATGCACACGTGACACTTCGGCACATGCATGCTTGCGGTTGCGTGTACCCGAAGGGCGGAGCCGACCATCTATTTTCGTCGTGCGACTCTCCGTACACCTCGCCGCTTTCCCAGCTCCGGCGTCGTCGGTCCATCCATTTCTTTACCTCGCCGGCTAGGTCGCCGCTCGTTAAAAGCTGTCTCCTCCGTCTCACCGCGCTTTCCAGTACAGCAGGGACCTGGCCGGACTCCACCCGCCCCGACACCATGAGTAAAGGTGCGATCATCGGCGCGTCGACCGTCCTGGTGGTGGCGGTCGTCGCCGCCGTGTGCGTCGTGTCCTTCAAGGGCAACGGCGGCGACAAGGGCGATGGGGAGCTCACCACCTCCGTCAAGTCCGTCAAGGCCTTCTGCCAGCCCATGGACTACAAGGAGACGTGCGAGGCGGAGCTGAGCAAGGTGGGCGGCAACGCCACGTCGCCGACGGAGCTCGCCAAGGCCATCTTCGAGGTCACCTCGGAGAAGATCAGGAAGGCCATCAGCGAGTCGGCCACCCTGGAGGAGCTCAAGAGCGACCCGCGCACGTCGGGGGCCCTGGAGAACTGCAAGGAGCTGCTGGAGTACGCCATCGAGGACCTCAAGACCACCTTCGACCGCCTCGGCGGCTTCGAGATGACCGACTTCAACAAGGCCGCGGCCGACCTCAAGACCTGGCTCAGCGCCGCGCTCACCTACCAGGAGACCTGCCTCGACGGCTTCGCCAACACCACCACCGACGCCGCCGCCAAGATGCGCGGCGCGCTCAACGCGTCCCAGGAGCTCACGGAGGACATCCTCGCCGTGGTCGACCAGTTCTCGGCGTCGCTCGGCAGCCTCAACATCGGGAGGAGGCTGCTAGGGGAGGAGGACGGCATGCCTTACTGGATGAACGACGGCAAGAGGCGGCTGCTGGAGGCCGAGCCCTCCGCGCCGGAGTTCAAGCCCAACGTCACCGTGGCCGCTGACGGCAGCGGCGACTTCAAGACCATCAAGGAGGCGCTCGCAAAGGTGCCGCCCAAGAGCGCCTCCATGTACGTCATGTACATCAAGGCCGGCACCTACAAGGAGTACGTCTCCGTCGGCCGCCCCATCACCAACCTCGTCGTCATCGGCGACGGCGACGACAAGACCATCATCACCGGCAACAAGAACTTCAAGATGAACATCACCACCAAGGACACCGCAACCATGGGTACGTACGTACCGTCATTTTGTTTTAACACATATAGATGTAGGCGCTCATACACTCGATCACCCTTGTGAACACACGCACACCCTATCATTATATATGAGCATCTTTGAAAGACTAAGCCAACCCATCATCTTGAGATTCACAAAATCACCACAGATGCACGATCAACCAAAGCAAAACGAACTATACTGATAACGGAGGAAATGTGCGCGTGTATGCAGAGGCGATCGGGAACGGCTTCTTCATGAAGGGCGTCAGGGTGGAGAACACGGCGGGGGCCGAGAACCACCAGGCCGTGGCGCTGCGGGTGCAGAGCGACCAGGCCGTCTTCTACCAGTGCTACTTCGATGGGTACCAAGACACGCTCTACACCCACGCGCAACGGCAGTTCTTCCGCGACTGCACCATCACCGGCACCATCGACTTCATCTTCGGCAACTCCCAAGTGGTCATCCAGAACTGCCTCATCCTGCCGCGCAAGCCCATGGACAACCAGCTCAACATCATCACCGCGCAAGGGCGCCGCGAGAAGCGCTCCGTCGGGGGCACCGTCATGCACAACAACACCATCGAGCCGCACCCCGACTTCAAGGACTCGACGGGCAAGATCAAGACCTACCTGGCGCGCCCATGGAAGGAGTACTCCAGGACCATCTACATCCAGAACGAGATCGGCGCCTTCATCGACCCCAAGGGCTGGCTCGAGTGGAACGGCAACTTCGCCCTCGAGACCCTCTTCTACGCCGAGGTGGAGAACACCGGGCCCGGCGCCGACATGAGCCAGCGCGCCAAGTGGGGCGGCATCAAGACCGTCACCTACGCCGACGCGCAGAAGGAGTACACCGTCGAAGCCTTCATCCAGGGCGAGCAGTTCATCCCCAAGTACGGCGTGCCCTTCATCCCGGGGCTCCTCCCGCAGTCGGAGGCGGGGAGGGATCATTAACTCATCACTCCATCCCTCACCATGTTTCATTATTCCGCTGCTCCATTGCTGCTTGTATGCAATTAGCTGAGTTGACATATACGTACTATTGTACACTATGGTGCATTGCGTACCATGATGATTAACTAATACATGTATACTTACTAACTAGCTTTAACTTGGAGGAGAGAAAATTGTGTAACCCTGTGCTGTTTACTTTTTCCTATATATACCTTGCTAATTTCTTTACTCGGTGTGTCTTCACGATGATGTGTCCTTGTACTTTTTTGTTGGTGGGGTTGTCCTCTAGTTAGTTACTCTCCCATTCGTGAAATGAATATCTTGAGTGATGTGAAGGGAGTAGTCCTTAGGACAAGGTTAGAGTCATACTACCTCCTTCCCAAATAGATGGCATATAAATTCAATCAAAAAGTCAATGCTCTCTAAGTTTGACCAAGATAGATAGATATTAAGATAAAAAATATTAAATCAATATCAATATCCACCATGACATATAGTTTCATAAGCTATTCATTCAATATTACAGTGGTTGATCTTTTCTTTTATATATTTGGTCAAACTAAGGAAGAATTGACTCTTTGACTGGATTTATTCGCCATGTATTTGGGGACGGAGGGAGAAGTACATTAGAATTTTTGACCAGAACATCTTTGATTTTGATTCATCTTATAGAATGTCAAAAAGGCACGAGTAGAAAAAATAGCAAAAGCTAAATGTCATCACATAGTAAATATCAGTACAATATTGTATGATCGTTTGATTGTGCGCTAAGAAAAGCATAGGATTCTTTCCACGACATTGTAGTGGATGGGAATTTTCTTATGAAATGTACAACAAATGAATCCTAAAGAAACAAATTTATGAATTGTGATGCTACAAATCAACCAACCAACAGAAAATTCGAAGGATGAAAATCCCCTAGAGTTCCTTTGAAAATCCTTTGCTTCAAAGATGCCCTAACCTATTTACATATACTTAGACTTGATATTTGGAAATCTTTTGTGTCACATTATCTAAAAAAAATACTTTTACAATATACATCCTTGTGGATCACTACAAGAAATATGTCAACTTGTGACCTTCTGTCAGTGACCCTGAAAGAATTGGTCGTAAATCTATGACAATTTGAGACCAATTGGTCAAAAGCTGTTTGGGGGGCTCCAAACCCTAAACTATATCGACCATTTTGGTCAGAAATGTCCTAATTTCCTTACACGAAATGGTCATAAAGCAGACAACACTGGTCCGATGCCTTATTTCTAGCTGATCACGACCAATATAGATGGTCATAACCTTGTAAATTGTGGTGGATTGCTATGACTAGGCGCCACCTCATCAGTTTTGCCTATGTGTCATGTCCATGTGTCAATTTTTGCCCTAGGTTGTGAAGCAACCTATATTTCTGTCGTTCCCAAAATTCCCCAAAAAATCTCATAAATTCTTTGGGCCATATCTTCGCCAAATATGTAAAAATCCTTCCTTGCCTAGTTCAAAAATAATTCAACAATATTCATTTTCCTATTCTATTCACAACAGAACTTTGTGAAGGAAGTGCTATTTATATATTCTTGATTGCCCTCAAAATTTTTAGGCACTCTTTCCTATCCTAATCATTGCCTCATGACAAAATTCAGCTCCATTTGCCCAGTAAATCTTCGTCGGCAAATTTCCAAAGTTTTTGTCCACCTACAAGCATTGTGAAGGAAGTACCATTTTTATATATCCAAATGACATGAAATTTATACAGTTCCTTCATATGCCCAAATTATCACCCTCCTCCAAATTGTAGCTCAATCAAATCATCTATGTGAGCCCAGATTCAATTTATATTTTATGGCCAGATTGGCACATTGCAAAGCAAGTGTTATCTAGACCCCTCCTATTACCCTCAAACTTTTTGGGCACTCTTCCATACCCAAATCATTGCCACATGATAATATTCAGTCTCACTTTCCTAGTAAATCATTCTCAGGAAATTTCCAAAGTTTCTGTCTCGAGAGAAGCTTTGTGAAGTAAGTACTAGCTAGGCTTACCCAAATGATCTGAAAATTCACCAGGGCATGACCATACCTATATAACTTACCTACACCAAATTTGAGCTCATTTCATTTATCCAATTACTCTTGCTAATTTTCCCATGTTTCTGTCCAGAGAATAGCATTGTGAAGGAAGTACCACTTTGGCATGTCCAAATGGTATTAATTTTCTACAGTGCTTTCCTATGCCCAAATAACCATCCTATACCAAATTTCAGCTCCATCCATTCATCATTTTGAGCTCATCTTGAACATTCATATTTCTGTCCAGTATGGTACTTTGCAAAGCAAGTACCACCTAGGCTCCTCCTTTTGAGTTGAAAATTGTGAAGACAGTCTTCTTAGTAGATGATCATCCTCATCCAAAACACACGCCAATTCGCCATGTGCATTTCTCGCACCGCTAATCAAACACTTGGCTCCTAATTCATATTTGAGCATAGTTCGATCTCCTCGTGATATTCCTCTATTGCATTCTTCTTCCTGACACCTATCGAGGGATAGCCCAACCCACTAGACATGCCTAGGCTGCCCGGAACTCGTGGCAACACCACGGTCATGCGGTGACAATGCGGCGGGCATGTGAGTTTATGCGCTCTAGAGTTGCGGCCCTCGGCCACCATCCAAACATCGACGTATCGCCACCAAACCATCTATTTCTGATCAAATAGATACTTACGTGCCTAGAAATTATTTTTGAAAAAAAAACAAACTATGAGGCAGGTGCAGTTCAAATTTGACCCGCTTCATGCTCAATCGGCGAAAATTTGTCTTTTTCACGAGAGGTGTATAAATACTTTTAACGACCAACCATTTTGTCAATTGTACATTAAATATGTCCTAATATATTATAAAAATGATTTGCTCCAATATTTCAACAAATATATGGTAGGTCCTTCACAAAAAAAACTCATTTTGGGCACTCGAAAAATATAAAATGAACTTTTCGTCCAAAGGAAATGAAAACTTCCTTAGGCAACATTGTTTGCCATCCCAAGATGCACCGTTGTGCATAATATGAGATCATTTCAACAAACTATGCCATGAATGTGGCCATAAGATTGATCATTTGGCTTGAAAGCCATGCATCTTCACACATGGTAGCTCGTTTCTGAGAACACTTTTTAAAAATAATTACCATATTCCAATTTTATTATTTTTCCTGGTAACTTGGTCACATATAAATGACATAATGCGAAGGTTTTCCTATTTTTATTTTATTTCTGAATTTTTTATGCTCGTTTCAAAATGCGGTCAAAACGGCGAGAATGACCGTTCCTAGCTAGTAGTTGAATCTTGGAATTTTTGTTGGTGTTTCTATGATTAAATAGATACTTATGTACCTAGAAATGATTTTTGGAAAAAATAAAGAGCAAAATATGAGGCAGGTGCAGTTCAAATTTGACCCGCTTCCTGCTGAATCAGCGGAAATTTGTCTTTTTCACGATAGGTGGATCAAATCTTTTGACACCCAACCATTTGATCAACTATGCATTAAATATGGCCTATTATTTTATAAAAATTATTTGGTCTAATATTACAACAAATATATGGTAGGTCCTTCACAAAAAAACTCATTTTGGGCACTCGAAAAATAGAAATTGAATTTTTCGTCCAAAGAAAATGAAAACTTCCTTAGGCAACATTGTTTGCCATCCCAAGATACACCCTTGTGCACAATATGAGATCATTTGAACAAACTATGACATGAATGTGGCCATAAGATTGATCATTTGGCTTGAAAGCCATTGATCTCCACACATGATAGCTCATTTCTGAGAACATTTTTTTAAAACAATTACTGTATTACAAGTTTATTAACTTTCCTGGTAACTAGGCCACATATAATGACACAATGCGAAGGTTTTCCAATTTTTTGATTTTTTTGATTTTTTATGCTCGTTTTAAAATGCGGTCAAAACGGCGAGAATGACCGTTCCTAGCTAGTAGTTGAGGGTGTGTTTGGTTTCTGTCACCAAGTGGAACGGCACGGGTCTGTTTCGTCCCCAGAACCCATTCCTGCGTTTGGATCATCAATGGAACAGGAACCACTTGACTCCAGGGAATGAGATATTCCCTGTTTATGCCGTTCCGAGCGGTCTCTCGAAATCGAGTGGACCACGTGGAACCGCCGGCTCCACGACCCCCGCTACACAGACCAATGGAGAATGGAGTTGCGGGGCAACCACAGCAGCAAGAAGGCGCCGCCACCACAGGGCATCCAGCACGCGCTGCCGGGGCGTCGCATCCAGCCGGCCATCATGCTTGAGCACGCGTCACCGGGAGTCGCGGTCGTGCGACGCTCGGAGCATCGCATCCAGCCGGGCGCCGCGCTTGAGCACGCGCCACTGGGAGCCGCGATCGTGCGATGTCAGGAACCGCTCGCTCCGGGGGGCGTCGCATCCAGCCGGCCGGCGTGGCGGTGTGCAAGGACGCGGGATCCGCCCAGCGTCGGGGTGAGGGGTAGGGTGGATGGGGTAGGAGGAAGCCCGAGGTGAGCTCTAGCCTCCCGACGTACTCCTCTTCAACTAGCATGGTCTCCGTGCTTTGGTGGTTGGTGCTTGCTCAAGATGGTGTTGACGTTGTAGGCAGCAGCAAGTTCAGATAAATTGCGCAGTTGCTAGTTCAGACTTCAGATTTTTCAGATTCGCTGAAAACTTTGGCATTATGTCCCTAGGAACCATTCCATCCTATCTCATTCTCTTCTATCTAAACACCAAGATGGAATCATTCCATTCCTTAGGAATGGAACGGTTGCATGACATTCCACTTGGTTCTGGAAGCAAACTCACCCTGAATCTTGGAATTTTTTGGTGTTTTTCTGATTAAATAGATACTTATATACCTAGAAATGATTTTTGGAAAAAAATAAATAGCAAACTATGAGGCAGCTGTAGTTCAAATTTGACCCGCTTCCTACTGAATCAGCGGAAATTTTTCTTTTTTACGAGAGGTGGATCAAAACTTTGACACCCAACCATTTGGTTAATTGTGCATTAAATATGGCCTAGTATTTTAGAAAATTGATTTGGTACAATTTTGCAACAAATATATGGTAGGTCCTTCACAAAAAAGCTTATTTTGGGCACTCAAAAAATGGAAAAATGAATTTTTCGTCCAAAGAAAATGAAAACTTCCTTAGACAACATTGTTTGTCATTCCAAGATGCACACTTGTGCATGATATGAGATCATTTAAACAAACTATGTCATGAATGTGGCCATAAGATTGATCATTTGGCTTGAAAACCATGAATCTTCACACATGATAGCTCATTTCTGGGAACATTTTTTTAAAAGTATTGTCATATTACAAGTTTATTATTTTTCCTGGTAACTTGGTCACATATAATGACACAATGTGAAGGTTTTCTATTTTTTATTTTTTTATTTTTTATGTCCGTTTCAAATGCGGTCAAAATGGCGAGCATGACCATTCCTAGCTAGTGGTTGAATCTTGGAAAACTTTTGGTGTTTCTCTGATTAAATAGATACTTATGTACCTAGAAAATATTTTTAGAAAAAATAAATAACAAACTATGAGGATGCTGCAATTCAAATTTGACCCGTTTCCTACTGAATCAGCGGAAATTTGTGTTTTTCACGAGAGGTGGATCAAAACTTTTGACACCCAACCATTTGGTAAATTGTGCATTAAATATGTCCTAGTATTTTAGAAAATTGATTTGGTACAATTTTGCAACAAATATATGGTAGGTCCTTCACAAAAAAAAAACTCATTTTGGTCACTCGGAAAATGATTAAAAATAGCTAGAAAGATCAGAAATGCATACAAATTGGTCCTTATCCATAAAATGTGGTCTAACTCTTGTGAAAATTTGTGTGGTGCCCTTTTGAAAAATATTTTTGATAGTTACTTCACAAAATCCCTCTATTTTTAGTACTTAGATACTTTTTTAAATCACTGGTTTTCCGAACCAATCAGGACTCTTCCCATGGATCAATGACATGGAGCCCATCCATCCATCCATCCATCCATCTCACCATCCCACATCCATCCATCCATTTATCTACAGAAAAAAAATGAAAAAGAGATACCCCCACCACAGCCCAAACCCTAGCTCACATCACACCCCTTCCCCCATCGCACCCCCTCCTCCCCCATTCTCCTCGCCACCACCGCCACCTCCCGATCCAATCTCTTCCCGCCGCCTCCCGATCCAACCTCCCACCCACCGCCGACCTCACCGTCCTCCTCACCCACCGCCGCCGACCTCGTCCCTCCCTCCAATCACCATCTCTCCCTCGTCTCTCCCTCTCCCCCGCACCACTCCTCGCACTACTACCTCAGTCGGATGGGCCAGGCGATGCTCCTCGTCCACCCGCCCGTGCTCTGGGTCGTCGTCGAGGCCGGCAAGCCCACCCCAGAGGCCGCCCTCGCGCTGCGCCGCACCACTGTCATGCACCGCTACATCGGCTGCTGCGACGGCCTCAACGGCTCCCCGCAGTCGACTTCCGCCCGCACCAGCTCAACGCCGGCCTCAAGGTCGTCGAGAACCACCTCCTCGATGGCGTCATCTACTTCGCTGATACGTCCATTTTGCATCATGCTTTTATATCGATATTTATTGCATTACTGGCTGGTGCTACACATTATGTCACAGTACTTATGCCTATTCTCTCTTATTTTACAAGGTTTACATGAAGAGGGAGAATGCCGGCAGCTGAAATTCTGGGCTGGAAAAGGAGCAAATATTAGAGACCTATTCTGCACAACTCCAAAAGTCCTGAAACTCCACGAAAGTTATTTTCGTAAATAATAAAAAATATTGAGCGGAAGAAATACCAGAGGGGGCCCACACCCTGGCCATGAGGGTGGGGGCGCACCCTACCCCCTGGGCGTGCTCCTTGCCTCGTGGGGCCCCCGTTGGCCCTCCGGTGCCCATCTTCTGCTATATGAAGTCCTTCGTCCGAAGAAAAATAGGAGGCAAGCTTTGGGGATGAGACTCCGCCGCCACGAGGCGGAACCTTGGCGGAACCAATCTAGGGCTCCGGCAGAGCTGTTCTGCCGGGGACACTTCCCTCCCAGAGGGGGAAATCATCTCCATCGTCATCACCAACGCTCCTCTCATCGAGAGAGGGCCAATATCCATCGACATCTTCACCAGCACCATCTCTTCTCAAACCCTAGTTCATATCTTGTATCCAATTCTTGTCTCTAAGTCTAGGATTGGTACCTTTAGGTTGCTAGTAGTGTTGATTACTCCTTGTAGTTGATGCTAGTTGGTTTATTTGGTGGAAGATCATATGTTCAGATCCTATATGCATATTAATACTCCTCTGATTGTGAACATGAATATGCTTTGTGAGTAGTTACGTTTGTTCCTGAGGACATGGGAGAGGTCTTGCTATTAGAAGTCATGCGAATTTGGTATTCGTTCGATATTTTGATGAGATGTATGTTGTCTCCCCTCTAGTGGTGTTATGTGAACATCGACTACATGACACTTCACCATTATTTGGGCCTAGAGGAAGGCATTGGGAAGTAATAAGTAGATGATGGGTTGCTATAGTGACAGAAGCTTAAACCCTAGTTTATGCGTTGCTTCGTAAGGGGCTGATTTGGATCTATTTGTTTCATGCTATGGTTAGGTTTACCTTAATATTTATTTTGTAGTTGCGGATGCTTGCAATAGGGGTTAATCATAAGTGGGATGCTTGTCCAAGTAAGGACAGCACCCAAGCACCGGTCCACCCACATATTGAATTATCAAAGTACCGAATGATAATCATATGAACGTGTTGAAAACTAGCTTGACGATAATTCCCATGTGTCCTCGGGAGCACTTTTCTCTATATAAGAGTTTGTCCAGGCTTGTCCTTTGCTACAAAAAGGATTGGGCCACCTTGCTGCACTTTATTTACTTTTGTTACTTGTTGCTCGTTACAAATTATCTTATTACAAAACTATCTGTCACCTATAATTTCAGTGCTTGCAGAGAATACCTTGCTGAAAACAGTTTATCATTTCCTTCTGCTCCGCGTTGGGTTCGACACTCTTACTTAGCGAAAGGACTATGATAGATCCCCTATACTTGTGGGTCATCAAGACTCTTTTCTGGCACCGTTGCCGGGGAGTGAAGCGCCTTTGGTAGGTGGAATTTGGTAATGAAAAATTTATATAGTGTGCTGAAATTTACTGTCACTTGTTACTATGGAAATTAATCCTCTGAGGGGCTTGTTCGGGGTATCTTCTCCCCGACTAGTAGAGCAAAGAGTTGCTCCTCAACCTACTGAAACTACTAAAAATGAAAATGTCTACTTTGAAATTCCTTCGGGTATGGTAGAAAAACTGCTAGCTAATCCTTTTGTAGGAGATAGAACATTACATCCTGATGAACACCTAATATATGTCGATGAAGTTTGTGGATTATTTAAGCTTGCAGGTATGCACGATGATGTTATTAAGAAGAAGGTCTTCCCTTTATCTTTGAAGGGAGATGCATTGACATGGTATAGGCTATGTGATGATATGGGATCATGGAACTACAAATGATTGAAATTGGAATTTCATCAGAAGTTTTATCCTATGCATCTTGTTCATCGTGATCGTAACTATATATATAATTTTTGGCCTCGCGAAGGAGAAAGCATCGTTCAAGCTTGTGGGAGGCTTAAATCAATTTTATATTCATGCCCCAATCATGAGCTCTCAAGAGAAATGATAATTCAAAAAATTTATGCTCGGCTTTCTGATAACAATCGCACCATGCTCGATACTTCTTGTGCAGGCTCTTTTATGATGAAGACTATTGAATTCAAATGGGATTTATTGGAAAGAATTAAACACAACTCTGAAGATTGGGACCTCGGCAAAGGTAAGGAGTCAGGTATGACACCTAAGTTTGATTGTGTTAAATCTTTATGGATACCGATGTTTTCCGTAAATTTAGCACTAAATATGGACTTGACTCTGAGATAGTAGCTTCTTTCTGTGAATCTTTTGCTACTCATGTTGATCTCCCTAAGGAGAAGTGGTTTAAATATCATCCTCCCATAGAAGTAAAAGTAGTTGCACCTATTAAAGTTGAAGAAAAGACTATCACTTATAATGATCCTATTGTTCCCTCGCTTATGTTGAGAAACCACCTTTCCCTGTTAGAATAAAGGATCATGCTAAAGCTTCAACTGTGGTTCGTAAAAGCAATATTATAACTTATACACCTCCTGAGCAAGTTAAAGTTGAACCTAATATTGCTATTGTTAAAGATCTCTTGGCTGATAATATTGATGGGGATGTTATTTATTTCTGTGATGAAACTGCTAGAATTGCTAAACCTTGTGCTAAAGATAAACATAGACCTGTGGTACGCATGCCTGTTATTTCCATTAAAATAGGATATCATTGTTATCATGGCTTATGTGACATGGGTGCTAGTTCTAGTGCAATACCTATTGACTTATACAAAGAAATTATGCATGATATTGCACCTGCTGAGTTAGAAGAAATTGATGTCACAATTAAACTTGCCAATACAGATACTATATCACCAATGGGAATTGTTAGAGATGTTGAGGTCTTGTGTGGGAAAACAAAATATCCTGCTGATTTTCTTGTTCTTGGTTCCCCACAGGATAGCTTTTGTCCCATTATATTTGGTAGACCCTTCTTGAAAACTGTTAATGCTAAGATAGACTGTGAAAAGGATGTTGTTACTATTGGTCTAGGTGATATGTCTCATGAGTTTAATTTCTCTGAATTTTGTAGACAACACCGTGAAGAGGAATTGCCTAGTAAAGATGAAATTATCGGTCTTACTTCTATTGCCGTGCCTCCTAGTGATCCTTTAGAACAATATTTGCTAGACCATGAAAATGAGATGTTTATGAATGAAAGAATGGAAATAGATGAAGTGTTCTTTAAACAAGGACCTATTCTGAAAAACAACTTGCCTGTTGAAATTTTAGGGGATCCTCCTCCAGCCAAGGGTGATCCCGTGTTTGAGCTTAAACCATTGCCTGATACTCTTAAATATGCTTATCTTGATGAGAAGAAGATATATCCTATTATTATTAGTGCTAACTTTTCAGAGAAGGAGGAAGAAAAATTATGAAAACTCTGAAGAAGCACCGTGCTGCTATTGGTTATACTCTTGATGATCTTAAGGGCATTAGTCCCACTCTATGCCAACATAAAATAAATTTGGAGAAAGATGCCAAACCAGTTATTGATCATCAACGACGGCTTAACCCTAAGATGAAAGAAGTGGTAAGAAAAGAAATACTAAAGCTCCTTGAGGCAGGTATAATTTATCCCGTTGCTGATAGTGAGTCGGTAAGTCCTGTCCATTGTGTTCCTAAGAAGGGAGGTATTACTGTCGTTCCTAATGATAAAGATGAATTTATTCCGCAAAGAATTATTACAGGTTATAGAATGGTAATTGATTTCTGCAAATTAAATAAAGCTACTAAAAAAGATCATTACCCCTTACCTTTTACTGATCAAATGCTAGAAATATTATCCAAACATACACATTTTTTGCTTTCTAGATGGTTATTCTGGTTTCTCTCAAATAACGGTGTCAGCTGATGATCAAGCTAAGACCACTTTTACCTGCCCTTTCGGTACTTTTGCTTATAGACGTATGCCTTTTGGTTTCTGTAATGCACGTGCTACCTTTCAAAGATGCATGATGGCTATATTCTCTGACTTTTGTGAAAAGATTTGTGAGGTTTTCATGGACGATTTCTCCGTTTATGGATCCTCTTTTAATGATTGCTTGAGCAACCTTGATCGAGTATTGCAGAGATGTGAAGAAACTAATCTTGTATTGAATTGGGAAAAGTGCCACTTTATGGTTAACGAAGGTATTGTCTTGGGGCATAAAATTTCTGAAAGAGGTATTGAAGTTGATAAAGCTAAAGTTGATGCTATTGAAAAGATGCCATGTCCCAAGGACATCAAAGGTATAAGAAGTTTCCTTGGTCATGTCGGGTTTTATAGGAGGTTCATTAAGGACTTCCCAAAAATCTCTCGGCCTCTGACTAATCTATTACAGAAAGATATACCATTTGTCTTTGATGATGATTGTGTAGAAGCATTTGAAATACTTAAGAAAGCATTGATCTCTGCACCTATTGTTCAGCCACCTGATTGGAATTTACCATTTGAAATTATGTGTGATGCTAGTGATTATGTTGTAGGTGCTGTTCTAGGGCAAAGAGTTGATAAGAAATTAAACATTATTCAATATGCTAGTAAAACTCTAGACAATGCCCAGAGAAATTATGCTACTACTGAAAAAGAATTTTTAGCAGTTGTACTTTCTTGTGATAAGTTCAGACCTTTATTGTTGATTCTAAAGTAACTATCCACACTGATCATGCTGCTATTAAATACCTTATGGAAAATGAAGATGCTAAACCTACACTTATTAGATGGGTTCTCTTGCTACAAGAATTTGATTTGGATATTATTGATAGAAAGGCAGCTGAGAACCCCGTTGCAGACAACTTGTCTAGGTTATAAAATGTTCTTGATGACCCACTACCTATCGATGATAGCTTTCCTGATGAGCAATTAAATGTCATAAATGCTTCTCGTACTGCTCCATGGTATGCTGATTATGCTAATTACATTGTTGCTAAATTTATACCACCTAGTTTCACATACCAGCAAAAGAAAAAGTTTTCTATGATTTGAGACATTACTTTTGGGATGACCCACATCTTTATAAAGGAGTTAATGGTGTTATTAGACATTGTGTACCTGAGCATGAACAGGAATAGATCCTACGCAAGTGTCACTCCGAGGCTTATGGAGGGCACCACGCTGGAGATATAACTGCACATAAGGTATTGCAATCCGGTTTTTATTGGCCTACTCTCTTAAAGGATGCCCGTAAGTTTGTCTTATCTTGTGATCATTGTTGAGAAAATCGTTAACTGGTAGCTGCTCGGTTGGCTGGCGAGTAGGGGATTAATAGGCTAATCGGCAAGTTAATCGGCCATTTAATCAATTAATCAGACGATTTAGCGGTTTATCGGCTACTCGGTGACCCTACGAGTAAGGATTAATCGGCAAGTTAACTGGTTAATCGGATGAATTCTTGAACAGGGCTTGTGATGAATGTCAAAGAATTGGTAATATTAGTAGATGTCAAGAAATGCCTATAAATTATTCACTTGTAATTGAACCATTTGATGTTTGGGGCTTTGATTATATGGGACTGTTTCCAGCCTCTAATGGATATACACATATTTAGTTGTTGTTGATTACGTTACTAAGTGGGTAGAAGCTATTCCAACTAGTAGTGTTGATCATAACACCTCTATTAAGATGCTTACAGAAGTTATTTTTCCGAGGTTTGGAGTTCCTAGATATTTAATGACTGATGGTGGTTCACATTTTATTCATGGTGATTTCCGTAAAATGCTTGCCAAGTATGATGTTAATCATATAATTGCATCTCCATATCACCCACAGTCTAGTGGTCAAGTAGAATTGAGTAACAGAGAGCTCAAATTAATTTTGCAAAAGACTGTTAATAGATCTAGAAATAACTGGTCCAAGAAACTTGATGATGCATTATGGGCCTATAGAACTGCATATAAAAATCCTATGGGTATGTCTCCGTATAAAATGGTTTATGGAAAAGCATGTCACTTACCTCTCGAACTAGAACATAAGGCTTATTGGGCTATTAAAGAGCTCAATTATGATTTCAAACTTGCCGGTGAGAAGAGGTTATTTGACATTAACTCACTTGATGAATGGAGAACCCAAGGCTATGAGAATGCCAAATTGTTTAAAGAAAAGGTTAAAAGATGGCATGACAAAAGAATATAAAAGCGTGAGTTTAATATAGGTGATTATGTATTGCTATACAACTCTCATTTAAGATTTTTTGCAGGAAAACTTCTCTCTAAATGGGAAGGTCCTTATGTTATCGAGGAGGTCTATCGTTCTGGTGCCATAAAAATCAACAACTTCAAGGCACAAATCCAAGGTGGTGAACGGTCAAAGAATCAAACATTATATCTCAGGTAATCCTATAAATGTTGAAACCAATGTTATTGAAAACGTAACCCCGGAGGAATATATAAGAGATACTTTCCAGAATGTTTCACACTCCGAAAAGGAATAGGTATGTGGTACGGTAAGTAAACCGACTCCAAAACAGTTCTAATGGCAATTTTTCAACATTTCCGAATACTTAGAAAAATAGAAAAATAAGAAGCAGTCCGGGAAGGACATGAGGCCTCCACGAGGGTGGAGGGCGCGCCCTACCCCTCTGGGCGCGCCCCCTGCCTCGTGGGCACCTCGTGCGCTCTCCGGACTCCGTTTTCTTGCTCGATACGTATTTTGGTCGGTAAAAAATCATTATATAATCTCCCAAAGGTTTTGACTCCTGTATTACACAATTGTCCTCTGTTCTTGTTTCGAGCTGTTTTCTGACAGATGTAGATCATCATGACGTCTCCAAGTGCCCTCAAGGACAAGTTCTTCGAGAAGGTCATCAAACCCTACCTCGCGGAGGTGCTGCAACACCCTCAAACCATTGAGATGCATGAGGGGGTGCTGCACATCCGCGATGTTGAGGGACCAAGGAGGACCGCAGGTGTGGAGGCGAGGCTCGAGGCAATGGAGCAACAAGTTTTCAAGTGCCAGGAGATGGTGGAGCGTGGACTTGACTCCAATCACATGATGATCACGAAGTTCACCAACAACCACAAGCTGGATGCCAAGGACATTGGGGAGGCCATCTTCAAGCTCCACGAAAAATCGAGCACCTCCAAGCCCAAATCTATGACCTGCAAAACCAAAACTGTGAGTATGAATATAGATTCAAGAGGATGAGTTTGGCTGCAGATCTAAGGATCCTGGAGACTAGGTCATCCTTCTATGATGGTGAGCCTATGCCTTGGAAGATGGACGACAAGCCTACATCATCAACAACCCCTTCACCAGCAAAGGAGACATAATCACATGGGTATGAGCACTCCTCTTGGCAACTGCCAAGATTGGGGGAGGTGCCCCGGTATCGTATCACCATCACACTCCTATCTTTACCGTTTTTATTAGTTCGATCCTTCTAGTAGTATCTTGATCTAGTAGGATAAAGTTTATGGTATGATCTAGTTTTGAGTTTTGCTTTATGATCCCTCTATGTAATCGAGTCTGTGAGCTATATATAATAAAGATTAGTGTTGAGTCAAGGGCTTGATTATTTTGCTATGATCTTGAGTGAATAAAAGAAAACAAAAAAGAATAAAAATAAATAAATAGATTATATTGACCTTACAGAGAGTAATGACTTCACATTGAAAGTGTATGATGATTAAAAATTGTTGAGAGTTGACAAACATAGCTTTGGTCATCGTTGCAATTAATAGGAAGTAATAAAGAAAGAGAGGTTTCACATATAAATATACTATCTTGGACATCTTTTATGATTGGGAGCACTCATTAAAATATGACATGCTAAAGAGTTGATGTTGGACAAGCAAGACAACGTAATGGGTTATGTTTTCTTATATGTGAGATAAAGTATATTGTCATGGATCTTCCAACATGTTGAGCTTGTCTTTCCCCCACATGCTAGCCGAATTCTTTGCACCAAGTAGAGATACTACTTGTGCTTCCGAATTCCCTTAAACCCAGTTTTGCCATGAGAGTCCACCATATCTACCCATGGATTGAGTAAGATCCTTCAAGTAAGTTGTCATCGATGCAAGCAATAAAAATTGATCTCTAAATATGTATGATTGATTAGTGGGGAGGAAATAAACTTTATATGATCTTGTGATGTGGAAGAAATAAAAGCGACGAACTGCATAATAAAGGTTCATATCACAAGTGGCAATATAATGTGACGTTCTTTCGCATTAAGATTTTATGCACCCAACCATAAAAGTGCATGGCAACCTCTGCTTCCCTCTGCGAAGGGCCTATTTTTTATTATTATCTTCTACCTTATGCAAGAGTCATGGTGATGTTCACCTTTTCTTTTTACATTTTATCCTTTGGCAAGCGCAGTGTGTTGGAAAGATCCTGATAGATATATCTAATTGGATGTAAGTTAGCATGAGCTATTATTGTTGACATTACCCTTGAGGTAAAAGGTTGGGAGGCGGAACTATAAGCCCCTATCTTTCTGTGTGTCCGATTAAAACTCCGTAACCACAAGTATTGAGTGAGTGTTAGCAATTGTGAAAGACTAAATGATAGTTGAGTATGTGGACTTCCTAAAAATCTCTGACATAGACTCTTTCTGATGTTATGATAAATTGCAATTGCTTCAATGACTGAGATTATAGTTAGTTAGATCTCAATAAAGTTTCTGATTCATACTTTGCATTGAGAATAGATTATTACTTGAGCATAAGAAATCATATGACAATATCCATATATGTTGCTGTTATAAGAATAATCATGATGCACTCATGTCCGTATTTTATTTTATCGACACCTCTACCTCTAAACATGTGGACATATTTATAGTTATCGGCTTCCGCTTGAGGACAAGCGAGGTCTAAGCTTGGGGGAGTTGATACGTCCATTTTGCATCATGCTTTCATATCGATATTTATTGAATTATGGGTTGTTACTACACATTATGTCACAATACTTATGCCTATTCTCTCTTATTTTAGAAGGTTTACATGAAGAGGGAGAATGCCGGCAGCCGGAATTCTGGGCTGGAAAAGGAGCAAATATTAGAGACCTATTCTGCACAACTCCAAAAGTCCTGAAACTCCACGAAAGTTATTTTCGGAAATAAAAAAATACTGAGTGAAAGAAATACCAGAGGGGGCCCACACCATGGCCACGAGGGTGGGGGCGCGCCCTATCCCCCTGGGCGCACCCCTGCCTCGTGGACCCCTATTGGCCCTCCGGTGCCCATCTTCTACTATATGAAGTCTTTCGTCCGAAGAAAAATAGGAGGCAAGCTTCCAGGACGAGACTTCGCCGCCACGAGGCGGAACCTTGGCGGAACAAATCGAGGGCTCCGGTAGAGCTGTTCTGCCGGGGACACTTCCCTCCCGGAGGGGGAAATCATCGCTATCGTCATCACCAACGCTCCTCTCATCGGGAGAGTGCCAATCTCCATCAACATCTTCACCAGCACCATCTCCTCTCAAACCCTAGTTCATCTCTTGTATCCAATTCTTGTCTCTAAGTCTGGGATTGGTACCGAGGTTGCTAGTAGTGTTGATTACTCCTTGTAGTTGATGCTAGTTGGTTTATTTGGTGGAAGATCATATGTTCAGATCCTATATGCATATTAATACTCCTCTGATTATGAACATGAATATGCTTTGTGAGTAGTTACGTTTGTTCCTGAGGACATGGGAGAAGTCTTGCTATTAGTAGTCATGTAAATTTGGTATTCGTTCGATATTTTGATGAGATGTATGTTGTCTCCCCTCTAGTGGTGTTATGTGAACGTCGACTACATGAAACTTCACCATTATTTGGGCCTAGAGGAAGGTATTGGGAAGTAATAAGTAGATGATGGGTTGCTAGAGTGACAGAAGCTTAAACCCTAGTTTATGCGTTGCTTCGTAAGGGGCTGATTTGGATCCATATGTTTCATGCTATGGTTAGGTTTACCTTAATACTTCTTTTGTAGTTGCGGATGCTTGCAATAGGGGTTAATCATAAGTGGGATGCTTGTCCAAGTAAGGACAGCACCCAAGCACTGGTCCGCCCACATATTAAATTATCAAAGTACCGAACACGAATCATATGAACGTGATGAAAACTAGCTTGACGATAATTCCCATATGTCCTCGGGAGCGCTTTTCTCTATATAAGAGTTTGTCCAGGCTTGTCCTTTGCTACAAAAAGGATTGGGCCACCTTGCTGCACTTTATTTACTTTTGTTACATGTTGCTCGTTACAAATTATCTTATTACAAAACTATCTGTCACCTATAATTTCAGTGCTTGCAGAGAATACCTTGCTGAAAACTGCTTATCATTTCCTTTTGCTCCTCGTTGGGTTCGACACTCTTGCTTATCGAAAGAACTACGGTAGATCCCCTATACTTGTGGGTCATCATTCGCCGACGAGGAGGGCGTCTACTCCTTGCCGCTCTTCGACCGCCTCTGCCAGATCAGGTATCTCCCCCTCCACTCCGTCGCCGCGCTTCATTTCTTCCGTGATCCGGTGCCGCCGACCACCCCTACGTCTCTATCACCTCGCCATCTAAGCAACGGCGCCCGCTCGTCCTCTGCTTCGGGCGACGAGACAAGCACCACCCCTCGTTGACCTCCAGCAAGTGCCAAGTCCCACGACCGCACGCACCTGGGCCGCCTCCCCTTCGCCTGTTGTACGAGGCCCAGCAGCCCTCTGTTGGATTCGGTTTTCAAACTGAACATTTTGGTGTGGTGCCCTGTATCACGATTTCGATCTGAAACTTCTGAAACTGAAGGATCGAACATGAGTCTGTAGTTGACAGACTAGTATTCCCTTGTCAAATGCTTACTCCATTTTACTAGATTCAGTTATATCCTGCAATTTTTTTACAAAGGTTATACCCTGCATTTTAGCTCTGTGTTATGAGGTATTGACCATCTGTGTGTTGATATTGATATATCTGATAGTTCACTTGCAGCAAATCTTGCATCAATTAGGGATTCTTCAACTGAACTTCTCTTTCACTGTACCACCAAATACTGAAGTTTTGCTATGTATAACATCACTACATGTGTGTTTTTATGTATAGAATTGCATTCATTCCCTCTTCTTTCAGTAGTTACATGCCTTGAGGTCTCCGTATTCTTTTTGAATAGGATGTATTGTTCCATGCAGAAGATCTGATTTGCACAAACATAGTTATCTGCATGTGCTGCCTGACTTGGTATTTGTTATATCCTGTTGGTTGAATGTATGGTGGTGCCAGTACAGTGGTAGTATATTCAGGTCGGTGTGTTGCTGTGAGGTTAATCCCTTCGGAAACATTCTTTGAGAATTTTGTAATGCCTCCTTTGAGGTGTTGATACACTATTGCGCAAGTTCTATTGTATGTGAGTTCCTTTTGTTTCTGCAAAGCATTGATACAATATGTCATTTGCAGGGAGCTCGCTCTGCATCCGAGTCTCGTTCATCCTGCATAGCAAGGAGCTGGACCAAGGGAGAGCAGTGCTGCTGGTTCCTTGAGACATGTGCAACACATTTAACTTGTAGTACTCCAGTACTCCAGTAATTTTGCTTACAGTATTTAACAAGATTGAACTGTACATGTGTGGAGTAATTTTGCTTGGAGTATTTAGCAAGATTCAATAAGATTTAACTTAGTTTTCCAGTTAATTAAATGGACATATTGGATTAGTTAGAAAATCATCAATTATTTGCAGAAATCCATAGAAGTACTCCCTCCGGTCCTTTTTACTCTGCATATTAGGTTTGTCCGAAGTCAATCTCATCCAACTTTGACCAAGTTTATATGAAAAATTATAGACATTCACATAACAACACCAATATCATTAGATTCATCTTGGAATATATTTTCATATTATATTTATTAGATATTATAGATGCTAATAATTTCTAATATAAATTTGGTCAAACTTAGCAAAGTTTGACTTTCGGCAAATCCAATGTGTAGAGTAAAAAGGACCGGAGGGAGTATTGTACTCCAGTGTGCATTACTTACATAAACTTGCTTGCAAGCTTATTTTCTGACTTGTATATTCTGAAACTGAAAAAGCTTAGTTAACTTCTGTTAAGTTTTAGTAATATTCAGTGGAGTATTTACTGTAAATTTTGCACATCACAGTAATTTCACTTGTTGTTAACTATTGTAGCATTAGGAGTAGTTTTACTACAGTACTGCTTGAACAGGGCGAATGGAGGGTGAGGAAGTTTTACTGCAGAGTATGATTGCACAGCGAGTAGTTAGGAGTAGTAGATGTTGATGATCATAGTCAGCAGTAGTTTTGCCTTTGGTAATCATCCAAAAATGTGATGTACTATTGTACTTTGAGTGAAAATTGAATGGTGTGATCCTGCACAACATACTTTGAGTGAATGTTGAGTACTGTATGCACTTGTGTAGTAGATGTTGAGTACTGTATGGACTTGTGTAATAGATATTTTATTGACTAGATATATACGTACTGACTGTTCGTCTGTTACTCTAGTTTTCTGATGTGCATGTTTATTTGGATCCATTGAACCTTTGCACGACTAATATCACAAGTTTGTATATACATAGACAGGTTTTCTGAAAGTGTGACTCCACAGTATTGAGAAGTAATTAAGTTTCTTTTAGTTTTCTAATGTGAAAGTTTCTTGAAAGTAGAGCTTTTCTTAACTAATCAAGAACTCGACTCTTTTCCCCCGAGATCATGAAGGAAATATGCCCTAGAGGCAATAATAAAGTTGTTATTTATATTTCCCTATATCATGATAAATGTTTATTATTCATGCTAGAATTGTATTAACCGGAAACTTAGTACATGTGTGAATACATAGACAAACAGAGTGTCACTAGTATGCCTCTACTTGACTAGCTCGTTAGTCAAAGATGGTTAAGTTTCCTAGCCATAGACATGAGTTGCCATTTGATGAACGGGATCACATCATTATAAAATGATGTGATTGACATGACCCATCCGTTAGCTTAGCACTATGATCGTTTAGTTTATTACTATTGCTTTCTTCATGACTTATACATGTCCCTATGACTATGAGATTATGCAACTACCGAATATCGGAGGAACACTTAGTGTGCTATCAGACACCACAACGCAACTGCGTGATTATAAAGATGCTCTACAGGTGTCTTCGATGGTGTTTGTTGAGTTGGCATAGATCGAGATTAGGATTTGTCACTCCTATTGCCGGAGAGGTATCTCTGGGCCCTCTCGGTAATGCACATCACTATAAGCCTTGCAAGCAATGTAACTAATGAGTTAGTTACGGGATGATGCATTATGGAACGAGTAAAGAGACTTGCCGGTAACGAGATTGAACAAGGTATAGTGATACCGACGATCGAATCTCGGGCAAGTAACATACTGATGACAAAGGGAACAACGTATGTTGTTATGCGGTTTGACCGATAAAGATCTTCGTAGAATATGTGGGAGCCAATATGAGCATCCAGGTTCCGCTATTGGTTATTTACCAGAGATGAGTCTCGGTCATGTCTACATAGTTCTCGAACCCGTAGGGTCCGCCCGCTTAACGTTCGATGACGATCGGTATTATGAGTTTATGTGTTTTTATGTACCGAAGATTCTTCGGAGTCCTGGATGAGATTACGGACGTGACGAGGAGTCTCAAAATGGCCGAGACATAAAGGTTGATATATTGGAAGGTTATATTCGGACACCGGAATGGTTCTGAAGTGTATCAGATATTTTTCGGAGTATCGGGGGGTTACCGGAACCCCCCGGGGGATTATTGGGCCTTCATGGGCCTAGTGGTGGAAGAGAGGAGGCAGGCCAAGGTGTGGCGCGCGCCCCCTAGACCAAACCGAATTGGAGTAGGGCTAGGCCCCCCTTCCTTCTCTTCTCCCTCTCCTTCCCCCCTTCTCCTGGTGGAAGTAGGAAAGGGGGGGCCGAATCCTACTTGGAGTAGGACTCCCCCCCTTGGGCGCGCCTCCTCCTGGCCAGCCTCCTCCTCCCTCCCTCCTAAATATACGTGGGAGGAGGGCACCCTAAAGGCACACCAAAGTTTCTCTTAGCCGTAACCCCCTCCACAGAAACACACCTCGGTCATATCGTTGTAGTGCTTAGGCGAAGCCCTGCGCCGGTAACTTCATCATCACCGTCAGCATGCCGTCATGCTGACGAGACTCTCCCTCGGCCTCAGCTGGATCAAGAGTTCGAGGGACGTCACCGAGCTGTACGTGTGCAGATCGCGGAGGTGCCGTGCGTTCTGTACTTGATCAGTTGGATCGCGAAGATGTTCGACTACATCAACCGCGTTACTAAACGCTTCCACTTTCAGTCTACGAGGGTACGTGGACACACTCTCCCCGCTCGTTGTTATGCTTATCCTAGATAGATCTTGCGTGATCGTAGGCAAATTTTTTGAAATACTATGTTCCCCAACAGTGGCATCAGAGCCAAGTCTATGCGTAGATGTTATATGCACGAGTAGAAAACAAAGAGTTGTGGGCGATAAATAGTCATACTGCTTACTAGCATGTCATACATTGATTCGGCGCTATTGTTGGATGAAGCGGCCCAGACCGACATTACATGGCACGTTCATGAGACTGGTTCTACCGCCGTGCTTCGCACACAGGTGGCTAGTGGGTGTCTGTTTCTCCAACGTTAGTTGAATCGAGTGTGACTACGCCCGGTCCTTGTTGAAGGTTAAAACAGCACACTTGACGAAAAATCGTTGTGGTTTTGATGCATAGGTAAGAACGGTTCTTGCTAAGCCCGTAGCAGCCACGTAAAACTTGCAACAACAAAGTAGAGGACGTCAACTTGTTCTTGTAGGGCATGTTGTGATGTGATATGGTCAAGACGTGATGATATATAAATTGTTGTATGAGATGATCAGGTTTTGTAGAAGTTATCGGCAACTGGCAGGAGCCTTATGGTTGTCGCTTTATTGTATGAAATGCAATCGCCATGTAATTGCTTTAATTTATCACTAAGTAGTAGCGATAGTCGTAGAAGCAATAGTTGGCGAGACGACAACGATGCTTCGATGGAGATCAAGGTGTGAAGCCGGTGACGATGGTGATCATGACGGTTCTTTGGAGATAGAGATCAAAGGCACAAGATGATGATGGCCATATCATATCACTTATATTGATTGCATGTGATGTTTATCCTTTGTGCATCTTATTTTGCTTAGTACGGCGGTAGCATTATAAGATGATCTCTCACTAAATTTCAAGGTACAAGCGTGCTCCCTGAGTATGCACCATTGCGACAGTTCGTCGTGCCGAGACACCACGTGATGATCAGGTGTGATAAGATCTACGTTCACATACAACTGGTGCAAGCCAGTTTTGCACACGCAGAATACTCAAGTTAAACTTGACGAGCCTAGCATATGCAGATATGGCCTCGGAACACTGACACTGAAAGGTCGAGCGTGAATCATATAGTAGATATGATCAACATAGTGATGTTCACCATTGAAAGCTACCCCATCTCACGTGATGATCGGACATGGTTTAGTTTATTTGGATCACAAGATCACTTACATGATTAGAGGGATGTCTATCTAAGTGGGAGTTCTGAAGTAATATGATTAATTGAACTTTAATTTATCATGAACTTAGTACCTGATAGTATTTTGCATGTCTATGTTGTTGTTAATCAATGGCCCGTACTACTGTTCCTTTGAATTTTAATGCGTTCCTAGAGAAAGCTAAGTTGAAAGATGATGGTAGCAACTACACGGACTGGGTCCGTAACTTGAGGATTATCCTCATTGCTGCACAAAAGAATTACATCCTGGAAGCACCGCTAGGTGCAAGACCCGTTGCAGGAGCAATGATACGTCTCCAACGTATCTATAATTTTTTATTGCTCCATGCTATATTATCTACTGTTTTGGACAATATTGGGCTTTATTTTCCACTTTTCTATTATTTTTGGGACTAACCGATTAACCGGAGGCCCAGCCCAGAATTGCTGTTTTTTGCCTATTTCAGAGTTTCGAAGAAACGGAATATCAAACGGAGTCCAAACGGAATGAAACCTTCGGGAACGTGATTTTCTCACCGAACGTGATCCAGGAGACTTGGACCCTAAGTCAAGGAAGCTTCGAGGAGGGCACGAGGTAGGGGGCGCGCCTACCCCCCAGGCGCGCCCTCCACCCTCGTGGGCCCCATGTTGCTCCACCGACGTACTTCTTCCTCCTATATATACCTACGTACCCCCAAACGATCAGATACGGAGCCAAAAACCTAATTCCACCGCTGCAACCTTCTGTACCCACGAGATCCCATCTTGGGGCCTGTTCCGGAGCTCCGGCGGAGGAGGCATCCACCATGGAGGGCTTCTACATCAACACCATAGCCTCTCTGATGAAGTGTGAGTAGTTTACTTCAGACCTTCGGGTCCACAGTTAGTAGCTAGATGGCTTCTTCTCTCTTTTTGGATCTCAATACAATGTTCTCCCCTCTCTCGTGGAGATCTATTCGATGTAATCTTCTTTTTGCGGTGTGTTTGTTGAGACCGATGAATTGTGGGTTTATGATCAAGATTATCTATGAACAATATTTGAATCTTCTCTGAATTCTTTTATGTATGATTGGTTATCTTGGCAAGTCTCTTGAATTATCAGTTTGGTTTGGCCTACTAGATTGGTTTTTCTTGCAATGGGAGAAGTGCTTAGCTTTGGGTTCAATCTTGCGGTGTCCTTTCCCAAAGGATGAGGGGCAGCAAGGCACGTATTGTATTGTTGCCATCAAGGATAACAAGATGGGTTTTTATCATATTGCATGAATTTATCCCTCTACATCATGTCATCTTGCTTAAGGCGTTACTCTGTTTTCATGAACTTAATACTCTAGATGCATGCTGGATAGAGGTCGATGAGTGGAGTAATAGTAGTAGATGCAGGCAGGAGTCGGTCTACTTGTCTCGGACGAGATGCCTATATACATGATCATACCTAGATATTCTCATAACTATGCTCAATTCTGTCGATTGCTCAACAGTAATTCGTTCACCCACCGTAAAATACTTATGCTCTTGGGAGAAGCCACTAGTGAAATCTATGGACCCCAGGTCTATATCCATCATATTAATCTTCCATCACTTTATTTATTGCCTTTTCTTTTACTTTTCTTTTATTTTACTTTGCATATTTGTCACAAAAATGCCAATAATATTATCTATCATCTCTATCAGATCTCACTCTCGTAAGTGACCGTGAAGGGATTGACAACCCCTAATCGCGTTGGTTGCGAGGAGTTATTTGCTTTGTGTAGGTACGAGGGACTCGCGTGTAGCCTCCTACTGGATTGATACCTTGGTTCTAAAAAACTGAGGGAAATACTTACGCTACTTTGCTGTATCGTCCTTTCCTCTTCAAGGAAATCCAATACAGTGCTCAAGAGGTAGCAAGAAGAATTTCTGGCGTCGTTGCCGGGGAGTCTACGCAAAAGTCAACATACCAAGTACCCATCACAATCCCTTATCTCCCGCATTACATTATTTGCCATTTGCCTCTCGTTTTCCTCTCCCCCACTTCACCCTTGCCGTTTTATTCGCCCTTTTTTCCGTTTGCCTCTTTTTCGCTTGCTTTTTGTTTGTTCGTGTGTTTGATTGCTAGTTTGTCGCGATGGCTCAAGATAATACCAAATTGTGTGACTTTACCAATACCAACAATAATGATTTCCTTAGCACTCCGATTTCTCCTCTTACCAATACTGAATCTTGTGAAATCAATGCTGCTTTATTGAATCTTGTCATGAAAGATCAATTCGCCGGCCTTCCTAGTGAAGATGCCGCTACTCATCTAAATAGCTTCGTTGATTTGTGTGATATGCAAAAGAAGAAAGATGTTGATAATGATATTGTTAAATTGAAGCTATTTCCTTTTTCGCTTAGAGATCTTGCTAAAGCTTGGTTTTCATCTTTGCCTAAAAATAGTATTGATTCATGGAATAAGTGCAAAGACGCTTTTATCTCTAAGTATTTCCCTCCCGCTAAGATCATCTCTCTTAGAAACGATATTATGAATTTTAAGCAACTTGATCATGAACATGTTGCACAAGTTTGGGAGAGGATGAAATTAATGATACGCAATTGCCCTACTCATGGTTTGAATTTGTGGATGATTATACAATTTTTTATGCGGATTGAATTTTGCTTCTAGAAACCTTTTAGATTCGGCCGGGAGGCACTTTTATGGAAATCACTTTAGGAGAAGCTACTAAACTCCTAGATAATATTATGGTAAATTATTCTCAATGGCACACTGAAAGATCTACTAATAAAAAAGTGCACGCGATAGAAGAAATCAATGTTTTGAGTGGAAAGATGGATGAACTTATGAAATTATTTGCTACTAAGAGTGTTTATTCTGATCCTAATGACATGCCTTTGTCTACTTTGATTGAGAATAATAATGAATCTATGGATGTGAATTTTGTTGGTAGGAATAATTTTGGTAACAACGCGTATAGAGGAAACTTTAATCCTAGGCCTTATCGTAGTAATTCCTCTAATAATTATGGAAATTCCTACAACAACTCTTATGGAAATTTTAAGATGCCCTCTGAATTTGAGACTAGTGTTAAAGAGTTTATGAATTCACAAAAGAATTTTAATGCTTTGCTTGAAGAGAAATTGCTTAAAGTTGATCAATTAGCTAGGAACGTCGATAAAATTTCTCTTGATGTTGATTCTTTAAAGCTTAGATCTATTCCTCCTAAGCATGATATCAATGAGTCTCTCAAAGCTATGAGAATTTCCATTGATGAGTGCAAAGAAAGAACCGCTAGGATGCGTGCTTCCAAAGATGCCTTTATTAAAGCGTGTTCTTCTAATTCCTATGAAAATCAAGATGAAGATCTAAAAGTTATTGATGCGTCCTCTATTAAATCTTTGTTTTGCAATATGAATCTTGATGAAACTGAATATGATCTTCCTTTACCTAGAAGGCGTTCTAAGAATTCGGAGTTTTAGATCTTGATGATGAAATTGATAAAAGTGGGATTGAAAGAAAAAATATCTAGATGTTGCTAAACCCACTATATTGGATCTTAAGGAATTTAATTATGAAAATTTCTCTTTAATTGATTGTATTTCCTTGTTGCAATCCGTGCTAAATAAGGCCTTTACCGAACACATTGTTGATGCCTTGATGCAATCTTATGAAGAAAAACTTGAGTTGAAAGTTTCTATCCCTAGAAAACTCTATGATGAGTGGGAACCTACTATCAAAATTAAAATTAAAGATCATGAGTTTAATGCTTTGTGTGATTTGGGTGCTAGTGTCTCTACTATTCCCAAAACTTTGTGTGATTTGCTAGATTTCCGTGACTTTGATGATTGCTCTCTAAACTTGCATCTTGTGGATTCCACTATTAAAAAGCCTATGGGAAGAATTAATGATGTTGTTATTGTTGCAAATAGAAATTATGTGCCCGTAGATTTTATCGTTCTTGATATAGATTGCAATCCTTCATGTCCTATTATTCTTGGTAGACCTTTCCTTAGAACGATTGGTGCAATTACTGATATGAAGGAAGGGAATATTAGATTCCAATTTCCATTAAAGAAAGGCATGGAACACTTTACTAGAAATAAAATAAAATTACCATATGAATCTATTATGAGAGCCACTTATGGATTGCCTACCAAAGATGGCAATACCTAGATCTATCCTTGCTTTTATGCCTAGCTAGGGGCGTTAAACGATAGCGCTTGTTGGGAGGCAACCCAATTTTATTTTTAGTTTTTGTTTTTGCTTCTGTTTAGGAATAAATATTTGTTCTAGCCTCTGGTTAGATGTGTTTTTATGTTTTAGTTAGTGTTTGTGCCAAGTTAAACCTATAGGATCTTCTTGGATGATAGTTATTTGATCTTACTATAATGTCCGGAAACTTTCTGTTCACGAACACAATTGTTAAAAATCACCAGAACGTGATAAAATACTGATTCCAATTGCTGCTGATCAATAAAAAAAATTACTAGGTCGTCCTAGTTAGGCTGAATTTTTGGAGTTCCAGAAATTTGCGTTAGTTACAGATTACTACAGACTTTTCTGTTTTTGACAGATTCTGTTTTTCGCGTGTTGTTTGCTTATTTTGATGTATCTATGGCTAGTCAAATAGTTTATAAACCATAGAGAATTTGGAATACAGTAGGTTTAACACCAATATAAATAAATAATGAGTTCATTACAGTACCTTGAAGTGGTCTTTTGTTTTCTTTAGATTAGCAGAGCTCACGAGATTTCTGTTGAGTTTTGTGTTGTGAAGTTTTCAAGTTTTGGGTGAAAGATTTTGATGGATTATGGAACAAGGAGTGGCAAGAGCCAAAGCTTGGGGATTCCCATGGTACCCCCAAGATAATATAAGGACACCAAAAGGTCAAAGCTTGGGGATGCCCCGGAAGGCATCCCCACTTTCATCTACTTCCATCGGTAATTTTACTTGGAGCTATATTTTTATTCACCACATGATATGTGTTTTGCTTGGAGCGTCTTTTATGATTTGAGTATTTGATTTTTATTTTACCACAATCATCCTTGCTGTAGACACCTTTTGAGAGATCCATACATGATTTGGAAATTGTTAGAATACTCTTTGTGCTTCACTTATATCTTTTGAGCTATATAGTTTTGCTCTAGTGCTTCACTTATATCTTTTAGAGCACGGTGGTGGATTTGTTTTATAGAAACTATTTATCTCTCATGCTTCACTTAGATTATTTTGAGAGTCTTAAATAGCATGGTAATTTTCTTAAAAAATCTTAATATGCTAGGTATTCAAGAATAGTAAAAATTCTTATGAGTGTGTTGAATACTATGAGAAGTTTGATGCTTGATAATTGTTTTGAGATATGAAGATGGTGATATTAGAGTCATGCTAGTTGAGTAGTTGTGAATTTGAGAAATACTTGTGTTAAAGTTTGTGATTCCCGTAGCATGCACGTATGGTGAACCGTTATGTGATGAAGTCGGAGCATGATTTATTTATTGATTGTCTTCCTTATGCGTGGCGGTCGGGGGAATGACGATGGTCTTTTCCTACCAATCTATCCCCTAGGAGCATGCGCGTAATACTTTGCTTTGATAACTTGTAGATTTTTGCAATAAGTATATGAGTTCTTTATGACTAATGTTGAGTCCATGGATTATACGCACTCTTCCTCCTTCCACCATTGCTAGCCTCTCTAATACCGCACACTTTTCGCCGGTATCATACAACCACCATATACCTTCCTCAAAACAGCCACCATACCTACCTATCATGGCATTTCCATAGCCATTCCGAGATATATTGCCATGCAACTTTCCATTGTTCCGTTTATTATGACAGACTCCATCATTGTCATATTGCTTAGCATGATCATGTAGTTGACATCGTATTTGTGGCAAAGCCACCATTCAAAATTCTTTCATATATGTCACTCTTGATTCATTGCATATCCCGCACATCACGGAGGCATTCATATAGAGTCATATTTTGTTCTAAGTATCGAGTTGTAATTGTTGAGTTGTAAGAAAATAAAAGTGTGATGATCTTCATTTTTAGATCATAGTCCCAAGTGAGGAAAGGATGATGGAGAATATGATTCCCCACAAGTCGTGATGAGACTCGGACGAAAAAAAGAGGCCATAAAAAGAGAAAAGGCCCAAATAAAAAGAGAGAAAAAGAGAGAAGGGACAATGTTACTATCCTTTTACCACACTTGTGCTTCAAAGTAGCACCATGATCCTCATGATAGAGAGTCTCTCATTTTGTCACTTTCATATACTAGTGGGAATTTTTCATTATAGAACTTGGCTTGTATATTCCAATGATGGGCTTCCTCAAAATGCCCTAGGTCTTCGTGAGCAAGCGAGTTGGATGCACACCCACTTAGTTTCTTTTGTTGAGCTTTCATATACTTATAGCTCTAGTGCATCCGTTGCATGGCAATCCCTACTCACGCACATTGATATCTATTGATGGGCATCTCCATAGCCCGTTGATACGCCTAGTTGATGTGAGACTATCTTCTCCCTTTTTGTCTTCTCCACAACCACCATTCTATTCCACATATAGTGCTATATCCATGGCTCACGCTCATGTATTGCGTGAATATTGAAAAAGTTTTGAGAATGTCAAAAGAATGAAACAATTGCTTGGCTTGTCATCGGGGTTGTGCATGATTTAAATACCTTGTGTGGTGAAGATAGAGCATAGCCAGACTATATGATTTTGTAGGGATAGCTTTCTTTGGCCATGTTATTTTGAGAAGACATGATTGCTTTGTTAGTATGCTTGAAGTATTATTATTTTTATGTCAATATAAACTTTTGTCTTGAATCTTTCGGATCTGAATATTCATACCACAATTAAGAAGAATTACATTAAAATTATGCCAAGTAGCACTCCGCATCAAAAATTATCTTTTTTATCATTTACCTACTCGAGGACGAGCAGGAATTAAGCTTGGGCATGCCTGATACGTCTCCAACGTATCTATAATTTTTGATTGCTCCATGCAATATTATATACTATTTTGGACAATATTGGGCTTTATTTTCCACTTTTATATTATTTTTGGGACTAACTGATTAACCGGAGGCCCAGCCCAGAATTGCTGTTTTTTTGCCTATTTCAGAGTTTCGAACAAACGGAATATCAAACGGAGTCCAAACGGAATGAAACCTTCGGAAACGTGATTTCTCGCCGAATATGATCCAGGAGACTTGGACCCTAAGTCAAGGAAGCTTCGAAGAGGCACGAGGTAGGGGGGCGCGCCTACCCCCCAAGGCGCGCACTCCACCCTCGTGGGCCCCATGTTGCTCCACCGACGTACTTCTTCCTCCTATATATACCTACGTACCCCCAAACGATCAGATACGGAGCCAAAAACCTAATTCCACCGCCGCAACCTTCTGTACCCACGAGATCCCATCTTGGGGCCTGTTCCGGAGCTCTGCCGGAGGGGGCATCCACCACGGAGGGCTTCTACATCAACACCATAGCCTCTCTGATGAAGTGTGTGTAGTTTACTTCAGACCTTCGGGTCCATAGTTAGTAGCTAGATGGCTTCTTCTCTCTTTTTGGATCTCAATACAATGTTCTCCCCCTCTATCATGGAGATCTATTCGTTGTAATCTTCTTTTTGCGGTGTGTTTGTTGAGACCGATGAATTGTGGGTTTATGATCAAGATTATCTATGAACAATATTTGAATCTTCTCCGAATTCTTTTATGTATGATTGGTTATCCTTGCAAGTCTCTTCGAATTATCAATTTGGTTTGGCCTACTAGATTGGTTTTTCTTGCAATGGGAGAAGTGCTTAGCTTTGGGTTCAATCTTGCGGCGTCCTTTCCCAGTGATGGGGCAGCAAGGCGCGTATTGTATTGTTGCCATCGAGGATAACAAGATGGGGTTTTTATCATATTCCATGAATTTATCCCTCTACATCATGTCATCTTGCTTAAGGCATTACTCTGTTTTCATGAACTTAATACTCTAGATGCATCTTTGGATAGCGGTCGATGAGTGGAGTAATAGTAGTAGACGCAGGCAAGAGTCAGTCTACTTGTCTCGGACATGATTCCTGTATACATGATCATACCTAGATATTCTCATAACTATGCTCAAATCTGTCAATTGCTCAACAGTAATTCGTTCACCCACCATAAAATACTTATGCTCTTGAGAGAAGCCACTAGTGAAATCTATGGCCCGAGGTCTATCTCCATCATATTAATCTTCCATCACTTTATTTATTGCCTTTGCTTTTACTTTTATTTTATTTTACTTTGCATCTTTATCATAAAAATACCAAAAATATTATCTATCATCTCTATCAGACCTCACTCTCGTAAGTGACCGTGAAGGGATTGACAACCCCTAATCGCGTTGGTTGCGAGGAGTTATTTGCTTCGTCAGGTACGAGGGACTCGCGTGTAGCCTCCTACTGGATTGATACCTTGGTTCTCAAAAACTGGGGGAAATACTTACGCTACTTTGCTGCATCATCCTTTCCTCTTCAAGGAAATCCAACATAGTGCTCAAGAGGTAGCAAGCAACACCAGACGTTGTGAACGCCTGGCAGAGCAAAGCTAATGACTACTCGATAGTTCAGCGTGCCATGCTTAACGGCTTAGAACCGAGACTTCAACGACATTTCGAACGTCATGGAGCATATGAGATGTTCCAGGAGTTGAAGTTAATATTTCAAGCAAATGCCCGGATTGAGATATATGAAGTCTCCAATAAGTTCTACAGCTGCAAAATGGAGGAGAATAGCTCTGTCAGTGAACATATACTCAAAATTTCTGGGTATCATAATCACTTGACTCAATTGGGAGTTAATCTTCCGGTTGATAGTGTCGTTGATAGAGTTCTTCAATCACTGCCACCAAGCTGCAAAAGCTTCGTGATGAACTATAATATGCAACGGATGGATAAGACAATTCCCGAGCTCTTCGCGATTCTAAAGGCTGCGGAGGTAGAAATCAAGAAGGAGCATCAAGTGTTGATGGTCAACAAGACCACTAGTTTCAAGAAAAAGGACAAAGGGAAGAAGGGGAACTTCGAGAAGAACGGCAAGCAAGTTGCTGCTCAAGTGAAGAAGCCCAAGTCTGGACCTAAGCCTGATACTGAGTGCTTCTACTGCAAAGGGACTGGTCACTAGAAGCGGCACTGCCCCAAGTATTTGTCGGATAAGAAGGATGGCAAAGTGAAAGGTATATTTGATATACATGCTATTGATGTGTACATTACTAATGCTCGCAGTAGTGCCTGGGTATTTGATACTGATACTGTTGCTCATATTTGCAACTCGAAACAGGGACTACGGATTAAGCGAAGATTGGCTAAGGACGAGGTGACGATGCGCGTGGGAAATGGTTCCAAAGTCGATGTGATCGCCGTCGGCACACTACCTTTACATCTACCTTCGGGATTAGTTTTAGACCTAAATAATTGTTATTTGGTGCCAGCGTTAAGCATGAGCATTATATCTGGATCTTGTTTGATGTGAGACAGTTATTCATTTAAATCAGAGAATAATGGTTGTTCTATTTATATGAGTAATATCTTTTATGGTCATGCACCCTTGATGAGTGGTCTATTTTTGTTGAATCTCGATAGTAGTGACACACATATTGATAGTATTGAAGCCAAAAGATATAAGGTCAATAATGATAGTACGACTTATTTGTGGCATTGCCGTTTAGGTCATATTGGTGTAAAGCGCATAAAGAAACTCCATGCTAATGGGATTTTGGAATCACTTGATTATGTATCACTTGATGCTTGTGAACCATGCCTCATGGGCAAGATGACTAAGACTCCGTTCTCCGGAACTATGGAGCGAGCAACATACTTATTGGAAATAATACATACTGATGTATGCAGTCCCATGAGTGTTGAGTCTCGCGGTGGGTATCGTTATTTTCTGACCTTCACAGATGATTTGAGCAGATATGGGTATATCTACTTAATGAAACATAAGTCTGAAACATTTGAAAAGTTCAAAGAATTCCATAGTGAAGTAAGAAAATAAAGTTTCTACGATCTGATCGTGGAGGAGAATATGTGAGTTACAAGTTTGGTCTTCATTTGAAACAATGCAGAATAGTTTCACAACTCATGCCACCCAGAACACCACAGCGTAATGGTGTGTCTGAACGTCATAACCGCACTTTATTAGATATGGTGCGATCTATGATGTCTCTTACTGATTTACCGCTATCATTTTGGGGTTACGCTTTAGAGACAACTGCATTCACGTTAAATAGGGCACCATCTAAATCTGTTGAGATGACACCATATGAACTGTGGTTTGGCAAGAAACCCAAGTTGTCGTTTCTTAAAGTTTGGGGCTGCGATGCTTATGTGAAAAAGCTTCAACCTGATAAGCTCGAACCCAAATCGGAGAAATGTGACTTCATAGGATACTCAAAAGAGACTGTTGGGTACACCTTCTATCATAGATCCGAAGGCAAGATATTCATTGCTAAGAATGAATCCTTTCAAGAGAAGGAGTTTCTCTCGAAAGAAGTGAGTGGGAGGGAAGTAGAACTTGATGAGGTAATTGTACCTGCTCCCTTATTGGAAAGTAGTTCATCACAGAAATCAGTTCCAGTGATTCCTACACCAATTAGTAGGAAGCTAATGATAATGATCATGAAGCTTCTGATCAAGTTACTACCGAACCTCGTAGGTCAACCAGAGTAAGATCCACACTAGAGTGGTATAGAAATCCTGTTCTGGAGGTCATGTTACTTGACCATGACAAACCTACGAACTATGAGGAAGCGATGATGAGCCCAGGTTCCACGAAATGGCTTGAGGCCATGAAATCTGAGATGGGATCCATGTATGAGAACAAAGTGTGGACTTTGGTTGACTTTCCCGATGATCAACAAGCCATAGAGAATAAATGGATCTTCAAGAAGAAGACTGACGCTGACGGTAATGTTACTATCTACAAAGCTCGACTTGTTGTGCGAGGTTTTCGACAAGTTCAAGGAGTTGACTACGATGAGACCTTCTCACCCGTAGCGTTGCTTAAGTCCGTCCGGATCATGTTAGCAATTGCCGCATTTTATGATTATGAAATTTGGCAAATGGATGTCAAAACTACATTCCTAAATGGATTTCTGGAAGAAGAGTTGTATATGATGGAACCCGAATGTTTTATCGATTCAAAGGATGCTAACAAAGTGTGCAAGCTCCAGCGATCCATTTATGGACGGGTGCAAGCATCTCGGAGTTGGAATAAACCTTTTGATAGTGTGATCAAAGCATATGGTTTTATAAAGACTTTTGGAGAAGCCTGTATTTACAAGAAAGTGAGTGGGACCTCTATAGCTAGTATTATATGTGGATGACATATTATTGATTGGAAATGATATAGAATTTCTTGATAGCATAAAAGGATACTTGAATAAGAGTTTTTCAATGAAAGACCTCGATGAAGCTGCTTATATATTGGGCATCAAGATCTATAGAGATAGATCAAGACGCTTAATTGGACTTTCATAAAGCACATACCTTGATAAAGTTGTGAAGAAGTTCAAAATGGATCAAGCAAAGAAAGGGTTCTTTCCTGTGTTACAAGGTGTGAAATTGAGTCAGACTCAATGCCCGACCACTGCAGAAGATAGAGATAAAATGAAAGTCATTCCCTATGCTTCAGCCATAGGTTCTATCATGTATGCAATGCTGTGTACCAGACCTGATGTGTGCCTTGCTATTAGTTTAGCAGGGAGGTACCAAAGTAATCCAGGAGTGGATCACTGGACAACGGTCAAGAACATCCTGAAATACCTGAAGAGGACTAAGGATATGTTTCTTGTTTATGGAGGTGACAAAGAGCTCATCGTAAATGGTTATGTCGATGCAAGCTTTGACACTGCTCCGGATGACTCTAAGTCACAAACCGGATATGTATTGATGACCCACAAGTATAGGGGATCTATCATAGTCCTTTGATAAGTAAGAGTGTCGAACCCAATGAGGAGGAGAAGGAAATGACAAGTAGTTTTCAGTAAGGTATTCTCTGCAAGCACTGAAATTATCGGTAACAGATAGTTTTGTGATAAGGTAATTTGTAACGGGTAACAAGTAATAAAACTAAAAAAGGTGCAGCAAGGTGGCCCAATCCTTTTTGTAGCAAAGGACAAGCCTGGACAAACTCTTATATAAAGGAAATCGCTCCAGAGGACTGATGGGAATTATCGTCAAGCTACTTTTCATCATGCTCATTTGATTCACGTTCGTTAATTTGATAATTTGATATGTGGGTGGACCGGTGCTTGGGTACTGCCCTTTCTTGGACAAGCATCCCACTTATGATTAACCCTTCTTGCAAGCATCCCCAACTACAAAAGAAGTACTAAGGTAAACCTAACCATAGCATGAAACATGTGGATCCAAATCATCCCCTTACGAAGCAACGCATAAACTAGGGTTTAAGCTTCTGTCACTCTAGCAACCCATCATCTACTTATTACTTCCCAATGCCTTCCCCCAGGCCCAAATAATGGTGAACTGTCATGTAGTCGACGTTCACATAACACCACTAGAGGAAAGACAACATACATCTCATCAAAATATCGGCGAATACCAAATTCACATGACTACTTATAGCAAGACTTCTCCCATGTCCTCGGGAACAAACGTAACTACTCACAAATCATATTCATGTTCATAATCAAAGGGGTATTAATATGCATAAAGGATCTGAACATATGATCTTCCACCAAATAAACCAACTAGCATCAACTACAAGGAGTAATCAACACTACTAGCAACCCACAGTTACCAATCTGAAGTTTTGAGACAAAGATTGGATACAAGAGATGAACTAGGGTTTGAGACGAGATGGTGCTGGTGAAGATGTTGATCGAGATTGACCCCCTCCGAGAGGATCGATGGTGATGACGATGGTGATGATTTCCCCCTCCCGAAGGAATGTTTCCCCGGCAGATCAGCTCCGCCGGAGCCCAAGATTGGTTCCACCAAGGTTCCGCCTCGAGACAACGGTGCTTCGTCCCAAAAGCTTCCTTCTGATTTTTTCCAGGGCGAAAGACTTCATATAGAGAAAGATGGGCACCGTAGGCCTGCCAGGGAGCCCACAAGGCAGGGGGCGCGCCCAGGGGGGTAGGGCGCGCCCCCCACCCTCGTGTATGGTGGGTGGCCCCCCTCTGGTGCTTTCTTCACTCAGTATTTTATATATATTCCAAAACTGACTTTCCTGGAGTTTCAGGGCTTTTGGAGTTGTGCAGAATAGGTCTCTAATATTTCCTCCTTTTCCATTGAATTCCAAATTTGCGGCATTCTCCCTCTTCATGTAAACCTTGTAAAATAAGAGAGAATAGGCATAAGTATTGTGACATAATGTGTAATAACATCCCATAATGCAATAAATATCGATATAAAAGCATGATGCAAAATGGACGTATGAACTCCCCCAAGCTTAGACCTCGCTTGTCCTCAAGAGGAAGCCGATAACGAAAAATATGTCCACATGTTTAGAAATAGAGGTGTCGATAAAATAAAATACGGACATGAGGGCATCATGATCATTGTTATAACAACAACATATATATATTGTCATATGATTACTGATGAGCCACAAGTATAGGGGATCTATCGTAGTCCTTTCGATAAGAGTGTCGAACCCAACGAGGAGCAGAAGGAAATGATAAGCAGTTTTCAGCAAGGTATTCTCTGCAGAAATCTTGAAATAAGTGGTAACAGATAGTTTTGTGATAAGATAAATTGTAACGAGCAACAAGTAACAAGAGTAAATAAAGTGCAGCAAGGTGGCCCAATCCTTTTTGTAGCAAAGGACAAGCCTGGACAAACTCTTATAATAGGAAAAGCGCTCCGAGGACACATGGGAATATCATCAAGCTAGTTTTCATCACGTTCATATGATTCGCGTTCGGTACTTTGATAATTTGATATGTGGGTGGACGGTGCTTGGGTGCTGTTCTTACTTGAACAAGCATCCCACTTATGATTAACCTCTATTGCAAGCATCCGCAACTACAACAAAAGTATTAAGGTAAACCTAACCATAGCATGAAACATATGGATCCAAATCAGCCCCTTACGAAGCAACGCATAAACTAGGGTTTAAGCTTAGGTCACTCTAGCAACCCATCATCTACTTATTACTTCCCAATGCCTTCCTCTAGGCCCAAATAATGGTGAAGTGTTATGTAGTCGACGTTCACATAACACCACTAGAGGCTAGACAACATACATCTCATCAAAATATCGAGCGAATACCAAATTCACATGACTACTAATAGCAAGACTTCTCCCTTGTCCTCGGGAACAAACGTAACTACTCACAAAGCATATTGATGTTCATAATCAGAGGGTAATAATATGCATAAAGGATCTGAACATATGATCGTCCACCAAATAAACCAACTAGCATCAACTACAAGGAGTAATCAACACTACTACAACCTACTAGCACCAATCCCGGACTTGGGGACAAGAATTGGATACAAGAGATGAACTAGGGTTTGGAGATGAGATGGTGCTGGTGAAGATGTTGATGGAGATTGCCCTCTCCCGACGAGAGGAGCGTTGGTGATGATGATGACGATGATTTCCCACTCCCGGAGGGACCTGTCCCCGGCAGAACAGCTTTGCAGGAGCCCTAGATTGGTTCCGCCAAGGTTCCGCCTCATGGCGGCGGAGTCTCGTCCCGAAAGGTTGCTTAATTTTTTTTCTCATCGAAAGACTTCATATAGGAGAAGATGGGCGTCGGAGAGCCACCAGGGGGCCCACGAGGTAGGGGGCGCGCCCTAGGGGGGGCCCACCCTCGTGAGCAGGGTGTGGGCCCCCTGGCCTCCATCTTTGGCGATGATTTTTCTTTATTTATTTTAAGATATTCCGTGGAGTTTCAGGACTTTTGGAGTTGTGCAGAATAGGTCTCTAATATTTGCTCCTTTTCTAGCCCAGAATTCCAGCTGCCGGCATTCTCCCTCTTCATGCAAACCTTGTAAAAATAAGAGAGAATAGCGAAAAGTATTGTAACATAACGTGAAATAACAGCCCATAATGCGATAAATATCGATATAAAAGCATGATGCAAAATGTACGTATCAACTCCCCCAAGCTTAGACCTCGCTTGTCCTCAAGCGAAAAGCCGATAACAATAAATATGTCCTCATGTTTAGAGGTAGAGGCGTCGATAAAAATAAAATACAGACATGAAGGCATCATGATTGTTCTCATAACAGCAACATATATAGATTTTGTCATATGATTACTTATGTTCAAGTGATGATCTTTTCACAATGCAAAGGTATGAATCAGAAACCTTATTGAGCACCAACAAATTATAACCTCAGTCATTGAAGCAATTGCAATTTATCATAACATCGGAAAGAGTCTATGTCAGAGCTTAAAAGCAAGTCCACATACTCAACTAACATTTAGTCCTTCATAATTGCTAACACTCACGCCATACTTGTGGTTACAGAGTTTTAATCGGACACAGAGAAAGATAGGGGCTTATAGTTTTGCCCCACAACCTTTTACCTCAAGGGTAATGTCAATAATAACAATTCATGCTCCCCTACATCCAATTAGATATATATATCATGTTCTTTCCAACATGCTGGGCTTGCCAAAGGATAAAATGAAAAAGGAAAGGTGAAGATCACCGTGACTCTTGCATGAGGTAGAGGATAATAATAAAAGATAGGCCCTTCGCAGAGGCAAGCATAGGTTGCCATGCGCTTTTATGGTTGGATGCACAAAATCTCAATGCGAAAGAACGTCACTTTATATTGCCCCTTGTGATATGAACCTTTATTATGCAGTCCATCGCTTTTATTTCTTCCATATCACAAGATCGTATAAAGCTTATTTCTCCCACACCAATCAATCATACATATTTAGAGCAATTTTTATTGCTTTGCACCGATGACAACTTACTTGAAGGATCTTACTCAATCCATAGGTAGATATGGTGGACTCTCATGGCTAAACTGGTTTAAGGGTATTTGGAAGCACAAGTAGTATCTCTACTTGGTGCTAAGAATTTGGCTAGCATGAGTGGGAAAGGCAAGCTCAACATGTTAGAGGATCCATGACAACATACTTTATCTCAGATATAAGAAAACATAACTCATCACGTTGTCTTCCTTGTCCAACATCAACTCTTAGCATGTTATATTTTAATGAGTGTTCCCAATCATAAAAGATGTCAATGATAATATATCTATATGTGAAACCTCTCTTTCCTTATTACTTCCTATTAATTGAAACGATGACCAAAGCTATATTTGCCAACTCCCAACAACTTTTAATCATCATACTCTTTCTATGTGATGTCATTACTCTCAATAAGATCAATATGGACTCTTTGTTCTTTTTATTATTTTTCTTTTATTCACCCAAGATCATGGCAAAACAATCAAGCACTTGACTCAACACTAAACTTTATTATATATATAGCTCGCGGACTCGATTACATAGAGGGATCATAAAACAAAACTCAAAACTAGATCATGCCATAACTTTATTCTACTAGATCGAGATACTACTAATAGGATCGAACTAAGAAAAATGGTAAAGGTAGGAGTTGTGATGGTGATACGATACCGGGGCACCTCCCCCAAGCTTGGCAGTTGCCAAGGGGAGTGCCCATACCCATGTGGTTATGTCTCCTTCTTTGTTGTTGGTGTAATATTCTTGGTGATGATTCCCCTCAAGATACGGTTCTCCTCCTCGACCTTATTGACTTGCTGCTTGAGGTCCATTATTTCCTTGCGAAGCTTTCCTCAAGAACAGCTAAAGCTCCTTGCACCCAAGGGTGTTGCATAGCTGCGGGAGAACAAGAGACACTCCTCCTCATATTTTCATAAGAAAGAAATCTAACATTGGAAGGGATAACCAAGTTTGGAATAGCTGAGCTCTGTAATTCCCCCATTGTAAACCCAGCACGGAGGCGAGAGGTGACTTCTTCATCCTCCATGGCATCTACCCTCATCAAGTCGGCCTCCATCTCTTCCTCCGTTGCTGGCCCAAAGTGGTCAGCGTCACTGTTTGCCCTTGGTTCCGGTGCCGGGTTAGATACTCGGCTCTCCCCGACATACTCTTGAGAAGACATCTTGTTCTAATCTGCAGCAGCAACAGCTCGAGACAAAAACAGAGGATATTTGCGTGATACGGGAGTCAAAACCTTTGGGAGAATATATAACGAATTTTTACCGACCAAAATACATATCGTGCAAGAAAACGGAGTCCGGAGGGCACACGAGGTGCTCACGAGGTAGGGCGGCGCGCCCAGGGGTAGGCGCGCCCACCACCCTCGTGGGGCCTCGTGTCCTTCTCGGACTGCTACTTATTTTTATATTTTTCTAAATATTCCAAAACAGAGAAATATTGCCTTAAAAATTGTTTTGGAGTCGGTTTACTTACCGTACCACATACCTATTCCTTTTCGGAGTCTGAAACGGTCTGGAAAGTGTCCCTTATGTATTCCTCCAGGGTTACGGTTTCAATAATATTGGTTTCAACATTTATGGGATTACCTGAGATATAATGTTTGATTCTTTGACCGTTTACTACCTTCGGCTTTGTGCCTTCGAAGTTGTTTATTTTTATGGCGCCGGAACGATAGACCTCTTTGATAACGTAGGGACCTTCCCATTTAGAGAGAAGTTTTCCTGCAAAAAATCTTAAACGAGAGTTGTATAGCAATACATAATCACCTACATTAAACTCACGCTTTTGTATCCTTTTTTCATGCCATCTTTTAACTTTTTTTAAACAACTTTGCATTTTCATAAGCTTGGGTTCTCCATTCATCAAGTGAGCTAATATCAAATAACCTCTTCTCACCGGCAAGTTTGAAATCATAGTTGAGCTCTTTAATAGCCCAATATGCCTTATGTTCTAGTTCGAGAGGTAAGTGACATGCTTTTCCATAAACCATTTTATACGGAGACATACCCATAGGATTCTTATATGCAGTCCTATAGGCCCATAATGCATCATCAAATTTCTTGGACCAATTCTTTCTAGACCTATTAACAGTCTTTTACAAAACTAATTTGAGCTCTCTATTGCTCAACTCTACTTGACCACTAGACTGTGGGTGATATGGAGATGCAATTCTATGATTAACATCATATTTAGCAAGCATTTTACGGAAAGCACCATGAATAAAGTGTGAACCACCATCAGTCATTAAATATCTAGGGACTCCAAACCTCGGAAAAATAACTTCCTTAAGCATTTTAATAGAAGTGTTATGATCAGCACTACTAGTGGGAATAGCTTCTACCCACTTAGTAACGTAATCAACAGCAACTAAAATAGGTTTATATCCATCAGAGGCAGGAAAAGGTCCCATATAATCAAAGCCCCAAACATCAAATGGTTCAATGACAAGTGAATAATTCATAGGCATTTCTTGACGTCTACTAATATTACCAATTCTTTGACATTCATCGCAAGACAAAACAAACTTACGGGCATCCTTGAAGAGAGTAGGCCAATAAAACCGGATTGCAATACCTTATGTACAGTTCTATCTCCAGTGTGGTGTCCTCCATAAGCTTCGAAGTGACACTTGCGTAGGATCTGTTCCTGTTCATGCTCAGGTACACAATGGCTAATAACACCATCTACTCCTTCTTTATAAACATGTGGGTCATCCCAAAAGTAATGCCGCAAATCATAGAAAAACTTTTTCCTTTTGTTGGTATGTGAAGCTAGGTGGTATAAATTTAGCAACAATATAATTAGCATAATCAGCATACCATGGAGTGCTACAACAAGTGCTTATGACATTTAATTGTTCATCAGGAAAGCTATCATCAATAGGTAGTGGGTCATCAAGAACATTCTCTAACCTAGATAAGTTGTCTGCAACGGGGTTCTCAGCTCCTTTTCTATCAACAATATGCAAATCAAATTCTTGCAGCAAGAGAACACATCTAATAGGTCTAGGTTTTGCATCTTTCTTTTCCATAAGATATTTAATAGCAGCATGATCGGTGTGAATAGTTACTTTAGAATCAACAATATAGGGTCTGAATTTAGCACAAGCAAATACAACTACTAAAAGTTCCTTTTCGGTAGTAGCATAATTTCTTTGAGCATTGTCTAGAGTCTTACTAGCATAATGGATAACATTTAATTTCTTATCAACTCTTTTCCCTAGAACAGCACCTCTGACATAATCACTAGCATCACACATAATTTCAAAGGGTAAATTCCAATCGGTGGCTGAACAACAGGTAGAGACTAATGCTTTCTTAAGTATTTCAAATGCTTCTACACAATCATCATCAAAGGCAAATGGTACATCTTTTTGTAATAAATTAGTCAGAGGCCAGGAAATTTTTGAGAAGTCCTTAATGAACCTCCTATAAAATCCCGCGTGACCAAGGAAACTTCTTATACCTTTGATGTCCTTGGGACATGGCATCTTTTCAATAGCATCAACCTTGGCTTTATCAACTTCAATACCTCTTTCAGAAATTTTGTGCCCCACTTTTCCCAATTCAAGACAAGATTAGTTTCTTCACATCTCTGCAAAACTCGATCAAGATTGCTCAAGCAATCATCAAAAGAGGAACCATAGAAAAAGTCGTCCATGAAAACCTCACAAATCTTTTCACAGAAGTCAGAGAATATAGCCATCATGCATCTTTGAAAGGTAGCAGGTGCATTACATAAACCAAAAGGCATACGTCTATAAGCAAAAGTACCAAAAGGGCATGTAAAAGTAGTCTTTGACTGATCTTTAGCCGACACAGGTATTTGAGAGAAACCAGAATAACCATCTAGAAAGCAATAATGTGTATGTTTGCATAATCTTTCTACCATTTGATCAATAAAAGGCAAAGGGTAATGATCTTTCTTAGTAGCTTTATTTAATTTGCAGAAATCAATTACCATCCTATAATCTGTAATAATTCTTTGCGGGATCAATTCATGTTTATTATTAGGGACAACAGTAATACCTCCCTTCTTAGGGACACAATGGACAGGACTTACCCACTGACTATCAGCAACGGGATAAATTATACCTGCCTCCAGAAGCTTGAGTATTTCTTTTCTTACCACTTCTTTGATTTTAGGATTCAAGCGTCGTTGAGGATCACGAACTGGTTTGGCATCCGCTTCCAAATTTATTTTATGTTGACATAGAGTGGGACTAATGCCCTTAAGATTATCAATAGTATATCCAATAGCGGCACGGTGCTTCTTCAGAGTTTTCAATAATCTTTCTTCTTCATGCTCTGAAAGGTTAGCACTAATAATAACAGGATATATTTTCTTTTCATCAAGATAAGCATATTTAAGATTATCAGGCAACGGTTTGAGCTCAAACACGGGATCACCCTTGGGTGGAGGGGGATCCCCTAGGATTTCAGCAGGCAAATTGTGTTGCAGAATAGGTTCCTGTTTAAACAATACTTCATCTATTTCCCTTCTTTCATTCATGAACATATCATTTTCATGGTCTAGCAAATAGTGTTCTAAAGGATCACTAGGAGGTACGGCAATAGAAGCAAGACCAATAATTTCATCCTTACTAGGCAATTCTTCCTCACGATGTTGCTTACTAAATTTAGAGAAATTAAACTCATGAACCACATCATCCAAGCCAATAGTAACAACATTCTTTTTGCAATCTATCCTAGCAATAACAGTCTTCAAGAAGGGTCTACCAAATATAATGGGACAAAAGCTATCTTGTGGAGAACCAAGAACAAGAAAATCAGCGGGATATTTAGTTTTCCCACACAAGACTTCAACATCTCTAACAATTCCCACTAGTGAAATAGTATCTCTATTGGCAAGCTTAATTGTGACATCAATTTCTTCTAACTCAATAGGTGCAATATCACGCATGATTTCTTTGTATAAGTCAATGGGCATAACACTAGCACTAGCACCCATATCACATAAGCCATGATAACAATGATCTCCTATTTTAACAGAAATAACAGGCACGCCTACCACAGGTCTATGTTTATCTTTAATGCTAGGTTTAGCAATTCTAGTAGATTCACCGAAGAATTGAATAACATGCCCATCAATATTATCAGACAAGAGATCTTTAACAATAGCAATATTAGGTTCTACTTTGACTTGCTCAGGAGGTGTATAAGTTCTAATATTGCTTTTACGAACCTGATTGAAGCTTTAGCATGATCCTTTATTCTAACAGGGAAAGGTGGTTTCTCAACATAAGAGGTAGGAACAATAGGATCATTATAAGTGACAGTCTTTTCTTCAACTTTAATAGGTGCAGCTACTTTTACTTCTATGGGTGTCGTGGTAACGATTCCGGCAGTAAGAGAGGGGTAGGATAACGGAGCATGATCTATCGAGATGCATATGGGTGACACGGTGGTTTTAGCGAGTTCGGGCCTCTCACGACGGAGATAACAACCCTACGTCTCGTGCTCCGGAGAGGCTTTGTTTTATCTGAGTATATATCCGGAGATTACAATGTGTGTGTGTGAGAGAGGAACGGATCCCCATGCCTGGCTAAGTCATGAGACTAATGGTCCAAAGAGCGAGAGGTGGAAGAAAAGAACCCCCTAGTCTAGTGGTGGGGGGTGGCTTATATAGAGTGCGCCACCCCCTCACCCCTTATGTTACACGATGGAGCATCAATGCCGTAATGCCTGCCCACTACAAAACCGTCATGCTGACTATTGGTCTTTGCATATCCGAGTGAGTTACATGGTCGAGTGGAATGAGCTCGTCGAGTGAAGTGCCGTGCTCCGAGTGGTTGTCGCCGTCCGAGTGACTTTCAAGTTGCGGTACATCTAGACGGCGATCTGGCCCAGGGGCCCGGTACAAAGTATACGGTGTCCATGGGTAGGGCCTTTAGGTCAGGCCTGTTACCCTACCCCTAATACATGCCCTCGTCATTAGCCCCCGAATCGGTCGAGGTTTGAGCGGGTCGAGTCGAGGTGAATTCCCAGATGAGTCGAGTGCTGCGGAGGCCCTTATGAACTCCCTCTGGTCACCCGGCGACCTTATCTCCGCATGTTGCCTTGACAGATTCCAGACTGTATGGTTTCCGAGTGAAATGAGCTCAAACGGGTCCGCGGAGGAGCGTTAAGCTCACCTTATAGCAATTTTTTTGGAGTGATTTGGAGCTGGTCCTGCATTGAGTAACTGATTACTCAGAATTTCTTCATGCCTGGAACGTGTCTTTTTTTTGTTGTTTGGCCGTCACTCGGACCGGGCAGACCGTTCCGAGTGGATACCATTCCAGTGGGGGCACACTAAGTGCACCCACTGGGTGTAGTCCCAGAGACTGCCGCCGACTGCGGGCAGTCGGTAGGAGTCTTAGAGCCTGTCTTTTTGTTGTTGTGTTCATCAGTCGGGCTGGTTAGGCCGTACCGAGTGGAGATTACTCCAGTGGGGGCACGCTGAGTGCACCCACTGGGTGTAGTCCCCGAGACCACCGTCGACTGCGGGCAGTCGGCGGGGGTCTGAGAGAACTAAAACTCTTCTTAGATGGTATTGATCAAACTTGTTCTTCTCTGACTCGGAGGTCGAGTAATTCTGGAGCTGGTTTTGCATCGAGCAATGTTTCTTTCTGAGTTCTCTTCCAGTGGGGGCATCGCTGAGTGCACCGGCTGGGTGTAATCCCGAGCCTCTGTCGGACTAGATAAGTCGGGCAGAGGGTTTAAGTCTCCTGGTAAACCTCCACACAGTCGACACGGTAAATATCTTTTAGTCTGAAATTGAGTCAATCGGATGCATCTTTAGGTGCTTGACATGGTAAATAAGCTCAGCCTGGAGCTGAGTCGGTCGGAATGATCTTCGTGCACTCGACACGGAATAAATTCAGCCTGGAACTCGGTCAAGCAGGTGAATCTTCGTGCTCTCGGCACGGTGAATGAATTCGGCTTTGAAACTGCTGACTGTAGAAAAAAGCTGGACCCTCCAGGGAGTAATCTTTCCATTAGTACTTCTACCGTTAGATTTTGCATGAAAGGGGTATTTGTAAGAGTACATTGTATCCGCAGAGGAGCTTCATTTTCACCCTTTTGCATGAAAGGGTATTTGTCCGAGTGGACGTGCTTCCCGATCGATCGAGGTATGTTGACTGCAAGGAAGAACTTAGTGGCACTTGTATGTCTCCCGGAGGAGACAGACTAGTGGTCTGACATGGACGTGCCATGAAACCCAAGTGACGAAGCTAGTGTGTAGGCTGACTCTCCGGGGAGAGGCCACTCATTATCCCGGGGGAACACCAGCACGTGCCATCTCTGAGTCCAAGTTTGTGAAACTGACGCCTTGGAACCTAGGATAGGGCCAAGTTATCCGCAGAGGAGCGTTGTTTTCACCCTTTTGTAGTCTTGAAGATGACTTTAGGTAATGATTTGGGCGATCGTCCGAGTGGACAGTACTACCCTTATAGATTTTCGGCAGACCGGGCAAGTATGGTCAGAAAGATATTCTGATGTGATCAATGGGTTGATTGAATGGGCGTAACCCACGAGGGCGGCATGGTCGACGGCCAGCGTAGCCCCCGAGTGATGCTCAGAAGAGGCAAGCTTGCTACAGAATGTGATATGAGGTTTGATTATATGAGTAACTTAGTCGTTCCCATGTTGGGGGTGTAGAGGTAAAGACATGTCCAACTGATGGTGACGCGCGAGGTGGTTAAGGGGCGATGATGTGTACAACTGAGTGACGACGCGCGGGATGGTCGAGTTGTGAAGACATGCACAACCGAGTGGCAACACGCGGGGCGGCCGAGTGGCGAAGGCATGTACAACCAAGAGGCGACGCGCGGAGCGGCCAAGTGGTGAAGACGTGCACAACCGAGTGGCTATGTGCGGGGACGGCCGAGTGAGGATGCACGAGGTGGCCGAGTGAAGGATTACGTGTCCAGCCAACGGGTGACGACGGGCGGCTGTGTGGTGAAGGCATGCACAACCGAGAGGCGACAGCGGGCGACAAGCGGTGAAGACGTGCGCAACCGAAAGTGGCGGCGTCGCGGGACGGCCGAGTGAAGAAACGTGAGGTGGCCGAGTGAAGGACTATGTGTCTAGCCAAGTGGATGAAATTGTCTTCGAAGGATTTAGCCAGGTGCTTTCGAAGTTAATGTAGCGACGAGGTTGATGTAGTGTGGTTGCGACGCAACAAGACCGGCGTGACAACTGAGTCTGAGTAGGAATGAAGATGGCGCGCAAAGCGTCTGGGTGATTATAAAACTTGTCAAAGTGGTGGTTCGAATGCACTTGTTGAAGTGAAGGATCTAACTGGTGATGAAGCACTCGACCACTCGTGAGAGTGTCATTCCAAATGAGTTGCAGCCCCCGAGTGCGGCGTAGCTCCCGAGCGTACTACAGGCTTCAACAACGGACATGTCGGAATACGGGAAATATAGTGTTGAATGGATAATTTGCAATCCATCGAGTCGGACTCGGGTAAGGATGAGGAGAATTTTCCGAGTGATGCTCGAAAGAGGCAAACTCGCAAAAAGAGTGACGTGTGAAGTTTAATTATAAAAGGGACTTATCTGTCTCATGCCTGACGAGGTCTATATTATTGATGTAGAGGATTCCTCAGAGGGGTTGGCCGGATGTGTTTGAAGCCAGCAGAGCGACAAGGTCGATGTTGTGGTGCGCTAGGACGATATGGTGACCGAGTCCGAGCAGCAATGAAGTTGGCGCGTAGGGCCGTCGAGTGATCGCGTAACTTGTGTAAAAAATGGCACAAGTCAACAAAATAATTTCTTGAGGAAATTTGATGTGTGTTGAAATGATTTGTGTGAATAACACCCATAGACACCGCTGGGAGTGCAAGGGGCTTGCTGGTTAACCAGCCAGAGTCTAAAAGAGCGAAGGATTCGTTCGAACTTGTCGAAGCGAGAGATCCTACTGAACTCGTTCGAATACTGGCTAAAATAAAACGGAAGTGTAGTGTTTCGACTGAGTTGCAGCCCCGGAGGACCGATGCAAACTCGAAATGAAGAACGACACATGGTGTTCGTGAATGATGTGTGCGAAAAAATGGAAGTTGGACTCGGGAGTCACATAACCAGTACTAAGCAAGTATGTGAAAATAAGCAGCTGAGCGTAGAGGTGCACTCGATGGCGTGGCCTCTGAGTGAACGTGATGTGTGAAATACGGGATACTTGGGAAGACGGAAATAACAGAATGTAAAATGACTTAGCTGTCTGAAGGCGCGCGAGTGGCTGAGTGGTGATGAGGCGACCAGCCGAGCGGCGACGCGTGGGGCGGCCGAGTGGTGACGAGGCGATGGTGACAGTCGACCTTCGTCTCGGTGTCCTTGCGGATAGGGATGGAGCGCACATTATACTTGTGATGCAGCTCCTTGAATTAGAGGTTTGCTCTTGTCTCAGTCGGATTTTGGCTACTTAGGCGAGTCCTTGGACTGCAACTAAGCCTCCGAGTGGGAGGCTTGCTCTCCACTCGGTAGGATTTCAAACACTTAGGCGAGTATTGGACTGCAGCTAAGCCCCCGAGTGGGAGGTTTGCTCTCCACTCGGTAGGATTTTCAAACTTAGGCGTCTTGGACTGCAGCTAAGCCCCGAGTGGGAGGTTTGCTCTCCACTCGGTGGGATTTTTTCAAACTTAGGTAGTCTTGGACTGCAGCTAAGCCCCAGTGGGAGGTTTGCTCTCCACTCGGTAGGATTTTTTTAAACTTAAGTAGTCTTGGACTGCAGCTAAGCCCCCGAGTGGGAGGTATGCTCTCCACTCGGTAGGATTTTTTCAAACTTAGGCGAGTACTGGACTGCAGCTAAGCCCCCGAGTGGGAGGTTTGCTCTCCACTCGGTAGGATTTTTTCAAAGGTAGGCGAGTACTGGACTGCAGCTAAGCCCCCAAGTGGGAAACAGATTCGCAGCTAAGTCACCCACTGGGGATTTTGGCGATGGCGACGCGCGCGGCAGCCGAGTGGTGATCAGGTGACCAATCGATGGCGACGCGCGGGACGGCCGAGTGGTTATGAGGTGACCAACCGAGTGGCGACGCGCTGGGAGGCCGAGTGGTTATGAGGTGACCAACCGAGTGGCGACGCGCGGGGCGGCCGAGTGGTTATGAGGTGACCAACCGAGTGGCGACGCGCCGGGCGGCCGAGTGGTTATGAGGTGACCAAGCGAGTGGCGGCAGGCGGCCCGGTGGTTATGAGGTGACCAACCGAGTGGCGGCAGGCGGCCGAGTGGTTATGAGGTGACCAACCGAGTGGCGACGCGCGGGGCGGCCGAGTGGTTATGAGGTGACCAACCGAGTGGTGACGCGCGGGGCGGCCGAGTGAAGTAGACGCGTGTCGCGGAGTGACGACGCGCGGGGCATCCAAATGAAGTAGACGCGTCCCGCGGAGTAGCGATGCGCGGGGCATCCAAATGAAGTAGACGCGTCCCGCGGAGTAGCAACGCACGGGGCGTCCGAATGGGTAAGTTGTTTAAGACGTGCCCAAATGAGCTCCAGTGAAGTAGACATGTCTAGCCGAGTGGCGCGCCGCGGAACGGAGGAATTGTGAGGACATTTCCAACCGAGTGGTTGTTGGACTGAAACGTTTGTGTTCGACTGCCGAAGTGGTCTGTTATCCATCCGAGCAAATTCATCCGAATATGCATTTCAGTGAGCTTAAGTCCCGTCTGAGTGAACCTGGGTTCGAACAGAAAAGGAACTGTTAAGCGAGTGTTGAGTAATTTGTGAGCTAATTTGTAAAATGATCAGAGAGGATAAGGTCTTTAATCCTCTGCCGAGTGGCTGGAGACTTGGTCTGCCGGGTTCATCATTATCAAAGCGGAGTGCCGCCAGCCCCCGGAGGGAGGGGCCGTATGTGGGGGTTCGTCGATGACGTTGCAGATAAGGCTGGAGACTACGACAAGCCAGACGGTGTCGGTGGTCGTGCGTGGAGGTTCGACGATGGCCTCGCAGACGACGACGAGGCAGATGGCGTTGGTGGTTGCATGCTGAAGCCAACCAACCGAGAAGCCTGCACGTTAATTGTCCAGAGTGCAAAAAATCATCTGGGTTAGCCGGCCGAGTGAACCTGTTCGTTAGCCGGCCGAGCAAAAGGGTGAATCGACCGAGTGAACCACAACTGGGTTGTGATCTGGTCGCAACGCCATCCGCCGAGTGAAATAAATGGTGAGTCGGTCAGGTGACTTTGTTCGTTTTAGCAAGCCTGCAAGTTAGCAAGTACAGGTACCTCCACGAATATTTTATGTTGGAATAATAAAGTGTCCATGCATGAATGCTATTTGGCAGGGCGTAAAGACCATGGATGGATGGCCGTGCATGCATGCACAAATTAACCTGCGCATTAGTCATCAATCGACGGTAGAGAAAACTGGCGCATTAACTCCTCTGCATGCCCAGCGGACCATTAAATGATTGGCTAACGGCCCAATGACTTGAGGTCGTGGGCGAGAAGTTTTTGCATGGGCTAGCTTAACTATCGCAATAAGTAATCAGGTAAATTAACTGCTATAATTGACTTGCGTACCTGGGAACGGGGTCATCGGCGGTGCCGGAGAGAAGTTCGGAATGTGTACCTCGCAGGCGTGGAGCAGCATGCCAACCGGCCCGGCGGTGCTGGCGGTGACGGCGAATTTGACCGTGGCATTTCAGGTCGCGCTGCGTTCGCTGGAGCGGTCGACGGTGGCGTGCTACGGCGAGTGCGAGTCACCGGACAGCGAGATGATGGCTTAGCCGCTGGAGCGGTCGGCGGTGAAGCGCTGCGGCAGGCGCAGGTCACCGGACAACGAGACGACGACGTAGCCGCCGGAGCGGTCGGCGGTGACGTGTTGTGGCGAGCGCGGGTCACTGCTTGCCATCACCGTCGGATCCGAGGAAGATCTTGAGGAGGGCGACGGTGGCGTGCTGCAGCGGCGCGCCGGTGGAGTCACCGGGCTGGCGTCTGCGAGGACATCCATTGTCGTGGCTCTCTCCTCTTCCGTCGTTCACAAGTGTGACATGCAAAAGAAACAAAAACCAATTAGTAAATCATCGATTGATTGTAAAGAGGACAGGATGAGATGAGCAACTCCCTGATCCTTTTGTATGATGAGGAGTATTTTGTGTGACGGCCGGGACTCCAATAGTCAAAATTGGAAGCGGCGATTGTTTGATCTCAGGAGATCATCCCAAGAAAGATTGGGTTGCCTGCAGAAATTAGTCTATTGCCGGCGATTGAAGAAAGAACCATATGCATCATGGCTCGATAGACGCCATGCCCCACGGTGGGCGCCAACTGTCATGGTAACGATTTCGGCAGTAAGAGAGGGGTAGGATAACGGAGCATGATCTATCAAGATGCATATGGGTGACACGGTGGTTTTAGCGAGTTCGGGCCTCTCACGGCAGAGATAACAACCCTACGTCTCGTGCTCCGGAGAGGCTTTGTTTTATATGAGTATATATCCGAAGATTACAATGTGTGTGTGTGAGAGAGGAACGGATCCCCATGCCTGAGCTAAGTCCTGAGACTAACGGTCCAAAGAGCGAGAGGTGAAAGAAAAGAACCCCCTAGTCTAGTGGTGGGGGGTGGCTTATATAGAGTGCGCCACCCCCTCACCCCTTATGTTACACGATGGAGCATCAATGCCGTAATGCCTGCCCACTACAAAACCGTCATGCTGACTATTGGTCTTTGCATATCCGAGTGAGTTACATGGTCGAGTGGAATGAGCTCGTCGAGTGAAGTGTCGTGCTCCGAGTGGTTGTCTCCGTCCGAGTGACTTTCAAGTTGCGGTACATCTAGACGGCGATCTGGCCCAGCGGCCCAGTACAAAGTATACAGTGTCCATGGGTAGGGCCTTTAGGTCAGGCCTGTTACCCTACCCCTAATACATGTCCTCGTCAATGGGAGGATGATATTTAAACCACTTCTCCTTGGGGAGATCAACATAAGTAGCAAAAGATTCACAGAAAGAAGCTACTATCTTAGAGTCAAGTCCATATTTAGTGCTAAACTTACGGAAAATATCGGTATCCATAAAAGATTTAACACAATCAAACTTAGGTGTCATACCTGACTCCTTACCTTCGTCGAGGTCCCAATCTTCATAGTTGCGTTTAATTCTATCCAATAAAATCCATTTAAATTCAATGGTCTTCATCATAAAAGAGCCAACACAAGAAGTATCGAGCATGGTGCGATTGTTATCAGAAAGCCGAGCATAAAAATTCTGAAGAATTGTCACTCTTGAGAGCTCATGATTGGGGCACGAATATAACATTGTTTTAAGCCTCCCCAAGCTTGAGCGATGCTTTCTCCTTCGCGAGGCCAAAAATTATATATATAATTGCGATCACGATGAACAAGATGCATAGGGTAATACTTTTGATGAAATTCCAATTTCAATCTTTTATAGTTCCATGATCTCGTATCATCACATAGCCTATACCATGTCAATGCGTCTCCGTTCAAAGATAAAGGGAAGACCTTCTTCTTAATAACATCATCGAGTATACCTGCAAGGATAAATAGTCAACAAACATCATCCACATAGAGTAGATGTTCATCAGGATGCTTTGTTCCATCTCCTGTAGAAGTGTTAGCTAGCAGTTTTTCCATCATACCCGAAGGAATTTCAAAAGGAGTTTCATTTTCAATAGGTTCAGTAGGTTGAGGAGCAACTCTTTGCTCTAATGGACAGGGTGAAGATACCCCGAACAAGCCCCTCGGAGAATTACTTTCCATAGTAACAAGTGACAGAAAATTTCAGCACACTATATAAATTTTTCCTTACCAAATTCCACCTACCAAAGGCGCTACACTCCCCGAAAACGACGCCAGAAAAGAGTCTTGATGACCCTCAAGTATAGGGGTTCTATCGTAGTCCTTTCGATAAGTAAGAGTGTCGAACCCAACGAGGAGCAGAAGGAAATGATAAGCGGTTTTCAGCAAGGTATTCTCTGCAAGTACTGAAATAAGTGGTAACAGATAGTTTTGTGATAAGATAAATTATAACGAGAAACAAGTAACAAGAGTAAATAAAGTGCAGCAAGGTGGCCAAATCCTTTTTGTAGCAAAGGACAAGCCTGGACAAACTCTTATAATAGTAAAAGCGCTCCCGAGGACACATGGGAATATCATCAAGCTAGTTTTCGTCACATTCATATGATTCACGTTCGGTACTTTGATAATTTGATATGTGGGTGGACCGGTGCTTGGGTGATGTTCTTACTTGAACAAGCATCCCACTTATGATTATCCTCTATTGCAAGCATCCGCAACTACAAAAAAAGTATTAAGGTGAACCTAACCATAGCATGAAACATATGGATCCAAATCAGCCCCTTACGAAGCAACGCATAAACTAGGGTTTAAGCTTCATCACTTTAGCAACCCATCATCTACTTATTACTTCCCAATGCCTTCCTCTAGGCCCAAATAATGGTGAAGTGTTATGTAGTCGACGTTCACATAACACCACTAGAGGCTAGACAACATACATCTCATCAAAATATCGAAAGAATACCAAATTCACATGACTACTAATAGCAAGACTTCTCCCTTGTCCTCAGGAACAAATGTAACTACTCACAAAGCATATTCATGTTCATAATCAGAGGGGTAATAATATGCATAAAGGATCTGAACATATGATCTTCCACCAAATAAACCAACTAGCATCAACTACAAGGAGTAATCAACACTACTAGCAACCTACTAGCACCAATCCCGGACTTGGGGACAAGAATTGGATACAAGAGATGAACTAGGCTTTGGAGATGAGATGGTGCTGGTGAAGATGTTGATGGAGATTTCCCTCTCCCGATGAGAGGAGCGTTGGTGATGATGATGACAATGATTTCCCCCTCCCGGAGGGAAGTGTCCCCGACAGAACAGCTCTGCCGGAGCCCTAGATTGGTTCCGCCAAGGTTCCGCCTCGTAGCGGCGGAGTCTCGTCCCGAAAGGATTCTTAATGTTTTTTTCTCATCGAAAGACTTCATATAGGAGAAGATGGGCGTCGGAGAGCCACCAGGGGGCCCATGAGGTAGGGGGCGCGCCCCCCACCCTCGTGAGCAGGGTGTGGGCCCCTGTCCTTCATCTTTGTTGATGATTTTTCTTTATTTATTTTAAGATATTCCGTGGAGTTTCAGGACTTTTGGAGTTGTGCAGAATAGGTCTCTAATATTTGCTCCTTTTCCAGCCCAGAATTCCAGCTGCCGGCATTCTCCCTCTTCATGTAAACCTTGTAAAAATAAGAGAGAATAGCCATAAGTATTGTAACATAACGTGAAATAACAGCCCATAATGCGATAAATATCGATATAAAAGCATGATGCAAAATGGACGTATCAATTACTTATGCTAAAGTAACAATCTATTCACAATGTCAAGTATGTATCAGAAACTTCATTGAAAACTAACAAACTATAATATCGGTCATTGAAGCAATTGCAATTTATCATAACATCGGAAAGAGTCAATATAATAGCTTTTCAGCAAGTCCACATACTCAACTATCATTTAGTATTTCACAATTGCTAACACTCACGCAATACTTATGGGTATGAAGTTTTAATCGAACACAGAGAAAGATAGGGGCTTATAGTGTTGCCTCCCAACCTTTTACCTCAAGGGTAATGTCAACAATAATAGTTCATGATAACTTACATCCAATTGTATATATATATCAGGATCTTTCCAACACAATGTGCTTGCCAAAAGATAAAATGTAAAAAGGAAACGTGAAGATCACCATGACTCTTGCATAAGACATAGGACAAAAATAAAAGATAGGCCCTTCACAGAGGGAAGGAGAGGTTGTCATGTGCTTTTATGGTTGGATGCACAAAATATTAATGCGAAAGAACATCACTTTATATTGCCACTTGTGATAGGGACCTTTATTATGCAGTCCGTCGCTTTTATTTCTTCCATATCACAAGATCGTATAAAGCTTATTTTTTCTACACTAATAAATCATACATATTTAGAAAGCAATTTTTATTGCATGCAACAATGACAACTTACTTGAAGGATCTTACTCAATCCATAGGTAGGTATGGTGGACACTCATGGGAAAAGTGGGTTTAAGGATATTCGGAAGCACAAGTAGTATCTCTACTTGGTGCAGAGAATTTGGCTAGCATGTTGGATGATCCATGACAATATACTTTATTTCGGAAAGAAAACATAACCCATTACGTTGTCTTCCTTGTCCAACATCAAGTTTTTAGCATATCATATTTTAATGAGTGGTCACAATCATAAAAGATGTCCAAGATAGTATATTTATATGTGAAAACCTCTCTTTCTTTATTACTTCCTATTAATTGCAATGATGACCAAAACTATGTTTGTCAACTCTCAACAACTTTTATTCATCATACTCTTTATATGTGAAGTCGTTACTCTCCATAAGATAAATGCAATCTCTTTAATTTCTTTTATTCTTTCTTTTTCTATTATTCCCTCAAGATCATAGCAAGATAATCAAGCCCTTGACTCAAAACTAATCTTTATTATATATAGCTCACAGACTCGATTACATAGAAAGATCATAAAGCAAAACTCAAAACTAGATCATACTAAAACTTTATTCTACTAGATCAAGATATTACCAAAAGGATTAAACTAAGAAAAACGGTAAAGATAGGAGTGTGATGGTGATACGATACCGGGGCACCTCCCCCAAGGTTGGCAGTTGCCAAGGGGAGTGCCTATACCCATGTGATGATGGAGTTGTTGATGATGTAGTGTCGCACATCAAGCATAGGAGATCCTCCAATTTGTGGATAATGCCCTTGAGTGTAGTGATATGCTCCTTCAACAAAATATTTTCACGTGTGAGATACTTGTTTTGTATGCGAGCTAACTCAATCATCTTGAAAGCTTCAATCTCAGTTGGTGTAAGAAGATTGTAATGAGGTTGAAGGATGTCTTCTTCTTCTTCTGCCGGAGCTTGATCCTCCGTGGCCTTCTTGATCCTATCATCCTTCGTGATCTCCCCGCATTCTTCTCTTTTCAGATCTATCTTCATTAGCCAAGCATCGTTGCCCTCATTTTCGGAGGAGGGGGACGACATGATGCCTCGCCTTGACAACTCTGGCAGAAAACAAATCAAAACAAAAACACAGGATATTTGCGTGGTACGGTGTTCAAAACCTTTGGGAGATTATATAATGAATTTTTACCGACCAAAACAAGTATCGTGCAAGAAACGGAGTCCGGAGGACACATGAGGTGCCCACGAGGCAGGGGCGCGCCCAGGGGGGTAGGGCAGGCCCTCCACCCTCATGGATGCCTCGTGTACCTTTCGGACTACTTCTTATTTTCCTATTTTCTTAAATATTCCAAAACCAAGAAAAATTGCCATCAGAACTGTTTTGGAGTCGGTTTACTTACCGTACCACATACCTATTCCTTTTCTGAGTCTAAAATGTTCTGGAAAGTATCCCTTATGTATTCCTCTGGGGTTACGGTTTCAATTAGTTCCAATATTTATGGGATTACCTGAGATATAATGTTTGATTCTTTGACCGTTCACCACCTTCGGATTTGTGCCTTCGAAGTTGTTGATTTTTATGGCACTGGAACAATAGACCTCCTCGATAACGTAAGGACCTTCCCATTTAGAGAGAAGTTTTCCTGCAAAAAATCTTAAACGAGAGTTGTATAGCAAAACATAATCACCTACATTAAACTCACGCTTTTGTATCCTTTTGTCATGCCATCTTTTAACTTTTTCTTTAAACAGTTTGGCATTCTCATAGGCCTGAGTTCTCCATTCATCAAGTGAGCTAATGTCAAATAGTCTCTTCTCACCGGCAAGTTTGAAATCATAATTGAGCTCTTTAATGGCCAAATATGCCTTATGTTCTAGTTCGAGAGGTAAGTGACATGCTTTTCCATAAAACATTTTATACGGAGACATAGCCATAGGATTTTTATATGCAGTTCTATAGGCCCATACTGCATCATCATGTTTCTTGGACCAATTCTTTCTAGATCTGTCAACAGTATTTTGCAAAATTAATTTAATCTCCACATTACTCAGTTCTACTTGACCACTAGACTGTGGGTGGTGTGGAGATGCAATTCTATGATTAACATCATACTTAGCAAGCATTTTACAAAAAGCACCATGAATAAAATGTGAACCACCATCAGTCATTAAGTATCTAGGGATTCCAAACCTCAGAAAAATAACTTCTTTAAGCATCTTAATAGAGGTGTTATGATCAGCACTACTAGTTGGAATAGCTTCTACCCACTAAATAATATAATCAACAACGACTAAAATATGTGTATACCCATTAGAGGAAGGAAACGGTCCCATATAATCAAAGCCCCAAACATCAAATGGTTCTATAACAAGTGATAGTTCATAGGCATTTCTTGATGTCTACTAATATTACCAATTCTTTGACATTCATCACAAGACAATACAAACTTACGGGCATCTTTGAAGAAAGTAGGCCAATAAAAACCAGATTGCAATACCTTATGTGCAGTTCTTGTTAGGGAACGTTGCAGAAAATAAAAAATTTCCTACGGTTTCACCAAGATCCATCTATGAGTTCATCTAGAAACAAGTGATAGGAGTGCATCTACATACCTTTGTAGATTGCGAGCGGAAGCGTTCAAGAGAACGTGGTTGAGGGAGTTGTACTCGTCGTGATCCAAATCACCGATGACCAAGTGCCGAACGGACAGCACCTCCGCGTTCAACACACGTACGGAGCGGATGAAGTCTCACGCACCTTGATCCAGCAAGGAGGAGGGAGAGGTTGAAGAAGATCCAGCAGCACGACGGCGTGGTGGTGGATGCAAGAGGTTCCAGCAGAGCTTCGTCGAGCTTCTGAGAGGGAGAGGTGTAGCAGGCGGAGGAGGCGCCAAGACTTCAGGTGCGGCTGCCCTCCTCCCCCTTTATATAGGCCAGCAGGGCGCCGGCCCTGAGATGGGATCTCCCAAGGGGCGGCGGCCAGGTGGAGTACCCCCAAGGCAAGTGGGCGCCCACCCGAGGGTTTCCCACCCGAGGCGCAGGGGGCCCAAGGGTGGGGTGCACCAGCCCACCAGGGGCTGGTCCCGTCCCCACTTCAGCCCACGGGGCCCTCCGGGATAGGTGGCCCCACCCGGTGGACCCCCGGGACCCTTCCGGTGGTCCCGGTACAATACCGGTGATCGCCGAAACTCTCCCGATGGCCGAAACTGCACTTCCTATATATAATTCTTTACCTCCGGACCATTCCGGAACTCCTCGTGACATTCGGGATCTCATACGGGACTCCGAACAACTTTCGGTTTGCTGCATACTCATATGTCTACAACCCTAGCGTCACCGAACCTTAAGTGTGTAGACCCTACGGGTTCGGGAGACACGTAGACATGACCGGGACGGCTCTCCGGTCAATAACCAACAGCGGGATCTGGATACCCATGTTGGCTCCCACATGCTCCTCGATGATCTCATCGGATGAACCACGATGTCGAGTATTCAAGAAACCCTGAATACAATTCCCTTTGTCAATCGGTATGTTACTTGCCCGAGATTCGATCGTCGGTATCCCAATACCTCGTTCAATCTCGTTACCGGCAAGTCACTTTACTCGTACCGTAATGCATGATCCCGTGACCAAACACTTGGTCACTTTGAGCTCATTATGATGATGCATTACCGAGTGGGCCCAGAGATACATCTCCGTCATACGGAGTGACAAATCGATCTCGATCCGTGTCAACCCAGCAGACACTTTCGAGAGATACCGTAGTGCACCTTTATAGTCACCCGATTACGTTGTGACGTTTGGAACACCCAAAGAACTCCTACGGAATCCGGGAGTTACACGCTCTCATCGTGTAAGGAAAAGATACTTGACATTGGAAAAGCTCTAGCAAAGCGAACTACACGATCTTGTGCTATGCTTAGGATTGGGTCTTGTCCATCACATCATTCTCCTAACGATGTGATCCCGTTATCAATGACATCCAATGTCCATAGTCGAAACCATGACTATCTATTGATCAACGAGCTAGTCAACTAGAGGCTCACTAGGGACATGTTGTAGTCTATGTATTCACACGTGTATTACGATTTCCAGATAATACAATTATAGCATGAACAAAAGACAATTATCATGAACAAGGAAATATAATAATAATCCCTTTATTATTGCCTCTAGGGCATATTTCCAACAGTCTCCCACTTGAACTAGAGTCAATAATCTAGTTACATTGTGATGAATCAAACACCCATAGAGTTCTGGTGTTGATCATGTTTTGCTTTCATGGAAGAGGTTTAGTCAACGGATCTGCGACATTCGGATCCTTATGCACTTTGCAAATTTCTATGTCTCCATCTTGAATATTTTCACGAATGGAGTTGAAGCGGCAACTTGATGTGCCTGGTCTTCTTGTGAAACCTGGGCTCCTTGGCAAGTGCAATAGCTCCAGTGTTGTCACAGAAGAGTTTGATCGGCCCCGACGCATTGGGTATGACTCCTAGGTCGGTGATGAACTCCTTCACCCAAATTGCTTCATGCTGCCTCCGAGGCTGCCATGTACTCCGATTCACATGTAGATCCCGCCACGACGCTCTGCTTGCAGCTGCACCAACTTACTGCTCCACCATTCAACATATACACGTATCCAGTTTGTGACTTAGAGTCATCCAGATATGTGTCGAAGCTAGCATCGACGTAACCATTTACGACGAGCTCTTCGTCACCTCCATAAACGAGAAACATGTCCTTAGTCCTTTTCAGGTACTTCAGGATATTCTTGACCGCTGTCGAGTGTTCCTTGACGGGATTACTTTGGTACCTTCCTACCAAACTTACGGCAAGGTTTACATCAGGTCTGGTACACGGCATGGCATACATAATAGATCCTTTAGCTGAAGCATAGGGGATGCCACTCATCTCTTCTTTATCTTCTGCCGTGGTCGGGCATTGAGCCGAGCTCAATCTCACACCTTGCAATACAGGCAAGAACCCTTTCTTGGACTGGTCCATTTTGAACTTCTTCAATATCTTATCAAGGTATGTGCTTTGTGAAAGACCTATGAGGCGTCTCGATCTATCCCTATAGATCTTGATGCCTAATATGTAAGCAGCTTCTCCAAGGTCCTTCATTGAAAAACTCTTATTCAAGTAGGCCTTAATGTTGTCCAAAAGTTCTATATCATTTCGCATCAAAAGTATGTCATTTACATATAATATGAGAAATGCTACAGAGCTCCCACTCACTTTCTTGTAAACGCAGGCTTCTCCATAAGTCTGCATAAACCCAAACGCTTTGATCATCTCATCAAAGCGAATGTTCCAACTCCGAGATGCTTGCACCAGCCCATAAATGGATCGCTGGAGCTTGCATACCTTGTTAGCATTCTTAGGGTCGACAAAACCTTCCGGCTGCATCATATACAGTTCTTCCTTAAGATAACCGTTAAGGAATGCCGTTTTGACGTCCATTTGCCATATCTCATAATCATAGTATGCGGCAATTGCTAACATGATTTGGACGGACTTCAGCTTCGCTACGGGAGAGAAAGTCTCATCATAGTCAACCCCTTGAACTTGCCGATAACCCTTAGCGACAAGTCGAGCTTTATATATGGTAACATTACCATCCGCGTCCGTCTTCTTCTTAAAGATCCATTTGTTTTCTATCGCTCGTCGATCATCGGGCAAGTCTGTCAAAGTCCATACTTTGTTTTCATACATGGATCCTATCTCGGATTGCATGGCTTCAAGCCATTTGTTGGAATCTAGGCCCGCTATCGCTTCTTCATAGTTCAAAGGTTCACCGTTGTCCAACAACATGATTTCCAGGACAGGGTTGCCATACCACTCTGGTGTGGAACGTGTCCTTGTGGACCTACGAAGTTCAGTAGCAACTTGATCCAAGTACCTTGATCATCATCATTAATTTCCTCTCCGATCGGTGTAGGCACCACAGGAACATTTTCTGAGCTGCACTACTTTCAGTTCAAGAGGTAGTACTTCATCGAAGTTCTACTTTCCTCCCACTTACTCCTTTCGAGAGAAACTCTTTTTCCAGAAAGGATCCGTTCTTGGCAACAAAGATCTTGCCTTCGGATCTAAGGTAGAAGGTATAACCAATGGTTACCTTAGGGTATCCTATGAAGACGCATTTTTCCGACTTGGGTTCGAGCTTCTCAGGTTGAAGTTTCTTGACATAAGCATCGCATCCCCAAACTTTTAGAAATGACAGCTTAGGTTTCTTCCCAAACCATAATTCATACGGTGTCGTCTCAACGGATTTAGACGGTGCCCTATTTAAAGTGAATGTAGCTGTCTATAGAGCGTATCCCCAAAATGATAGTGGTAAATCAGTAAGAGACATCATAGATCGCACCATATCCAATAGAGTGCGATTACGACGTTCGGACACCTTTATTCTGTTGAGGTGTTCCAGGCGGCATGAGTTGTGAAATGATTCCACATTTCCTTAAGTGTGTACCAAATTCGTGACTTAAATATTCTCCTCCACGATCTGATCGTAAGAACTTTATTTTTCGGTCACGTTGATTCTCTACCTCATTCTGAAATTCCTTGAACTTTTCAAAGGTCTCAGACTTGTGTTTCATCAAGTAGACATACCCATATCTACTTAAGTAAATGCCTGTGAGAGTGAGAACATAACGATATCCTCCGCGAGCCTCAACGCTCATTGGACCGCTCACATCAGTATGTATGATTTCTAGTAAGTTGGTTGCTCGCTCCATTGTTCCGGAGAACGGAGTCTTGGTCATTTTGCCCATGAGGCATGGTTCGCATGTGTCAAATGATTCATAATCGAGAGACTCTAAAAGTCCATCAGCATGGAGCTTCTTCATTTGCTTGACACCAATGTGACCAAGGCGGCAGTGCCACAAGTATGTGGGACTATCGTTATCAACTTTACATCTTTTGGTATTCACACTATGAATATGTGTAACATCACGTTCGAGATTCATTAAGAATAAACCATTGACCATCGGTGCATGACCATAAAACATATCTCTCATATAAATAGAACAACCATTATTCTCGGATTTAAATGAGTAGCCATCACGTATTAAACGAGATCATGATACAATGTTCATGCTCAAACTTGTCACTAAATAACAATTATTGAGGTTTAAAACTAATCCCGTAGGTAAATGTAGAGGTAGCGTGCGGCGGCGATCACATCGACCTTGGAACCATTCTCGACGCGCAGATCGTCACCTCGTCCTTCGCCATGATCTCCTTTTATTCCGCAGCTCCTGCTGTGAGTTACAAATATGAGCAACAGCACCGGTATCAAATACCGGGAGTTACTACGAGTCTTGGTAAGGTACACATAAATTACATGTATATCAAATATACCTTTAGTGTTGCCGGCCTTCTTGTCCGCTAAGTATTTGGGGCAGTTACGCTTCGATGACCCTTCCCTTTGCAATAAAAGCAATGGAGTCTCGTGCTTGGGTCCATTCTTTGACTTCTTCCGGCAATCGGCTTACCGGCGAGGAACCTTTATCCTTGTCGTCCTTCTTGAAGTTCTTCTTACCCTTGCCCTTCTTGAACTTAGTGGTTTTATTGACCATCAACACTTGATGTTCTTTCTTGATTTCTACCTCTGCTGACTTGAGCATTGAAAATACTTCAGAATAGTTTTCACCATCCCTGCATATTGTAGTTCATCACAAAGCTCTTGTAGCTCGGTGGGAGCAATCAAGGATTCTGTCAATGACCGCCTCGTCCAGGAGGTTAATGTCCACTGGGACAAAGCGGTTGTGCAACCCAGACATTTTGAGTATGTGCTCACTGACAGAACTATTTTCCTCCATCTTACAACTATAGAACTTGTCGGAGACTTCATATCTCTCGACCCGGGCATGAGCTTGGAAAACCATTTTCAGCTCCTCGAACATCTCATATGCTCCGTGTTGCTCAAAACTCTTTTGGATCCCCGGTTCTAAGCTGTAAAGAATGCCGCCTTGAACGAGGGAGTAATCATCGACGAGACTGCCAAGCATTCATAACGTCTTGGTTCTCTCGATGGGTGCTTCACCTAAGCGGTGCTTCTAGGACATATTGTTTCTTGGCTGCTATGAGGATGATCCTCAGGTTCCGGACCCAGTCCGAATAGTTGCTGCCATCATCTTTCAGCTTGGTTTTCTCTAGGAGCGCGTTGAAGTTCATGTTGACATGAGCGTTGGCCATTTGATCTACAAGACATTTTTGCAAAGATTTTAGACTAATGTTCATGATAATTAAGTTCATCTAATCAAATTATTTAATGAACTCCCACTCAGATTTGACATCCCTCTAGTCATCTAAGTGTTACATGATCCGAGTCGACTAGGCCGTGTCCGATCATCACGTGAGACGGAATAGTCATCATCGGTGAAAATCTCCATGTTGATCGTATCTTCCATACGACTCATGTTCGACCTTTCAGTCTCTTGTGTTCCGAGGCCATGTCTGTACATGCTAGGCTCGTCAAGTTAACCTAAGTGTTTTGCATGTGTAAAACTGTCTTACACCCGTTGTATGTGAACGTAGGACTCTATCACACCCGATCATCACGTGGTGCTTGAAACGATTTAACTTTAGCAACGGCGCACAGTTAGGGAGAACACTTTCTTGAAATTATTATAAGGGATCATCTTATTTACTACCGTCGTTCTAAGTAAACAAGATGCATAAACATAATAAACATCACATGCAATTATATAGTAGTGACATGATATGGCCAATATCATATAGCTCCTTTGATCTCCATCTTCGGGGCTCCATGATCATCTTGTCACCGGCATGACACCATGATCTCCATCATCATGATCTCCATCATTGTGTCCCCATGAAGTTGCTCGCCAACTATTACTTCTACTACTACAGCTAACGGTTTAGCAATAAAGCAAAGTAATTATACGGCGTTGAATCAATGACACGCAGGTCATACAATAATTAAGACAACTCCTATGGCTCCTGCCGGTTGTCATACTCATCGACATGCAAGTCGTGATTCCTATTACAAGAACATGATCTCATACATCACAATATATCATTCATCATTCATCACAACTTTTGGCCATATCACATCACAAGGCAATTGCTGCAAAAACAAGTTAGACGTCCTCTAATTGTTGTTGCATCTTTTACGATGGCTGCAATAGGGTTCTAGCAAGAACGTTTTCTTACCTATGAAAAAAGCCACAACGTGATTTGTCAACTTCTATTTACCCTTCATAAGGACCCTTTTCATCGAATCCGCTCCAACTAAAGTGGGAGAGACAGACACCCGCTAGCCACCTTATGCAACTAGTGCATGTCAGTCGGTAGAACCTGTCTCACGTAAGCGTACGTGTAAGGTCGGTCCGGGCCGCTTCATCCCACAATACCGCTGAAGCAAAATAAGACTAGTAGCCGCAAGAAAGTTGACAACATCTACGCCCACAACAGATTTGTGTTCTACTTGTGCAATAGAGAACTACGCATAGACCTAGCTCATGATGCCGTTGTTGGGGAACGTTGCAGAAAATAAAAAATTTCCTACGGTTTCACCAAGATCCATCTATGAGTTCATCTAGCAACGAGTGATAGGAGTGCATCTACATACCTTTGTAGATCGCGAGCGGAAGCGTTCAAGAGAACGGGGTTGAGGGAGTCGTACTGCCGTGATCCAAATCACCGATGACCAAGTGCCGAACGGACAGCACCTCCGCGTTCAACACACGTGCGGAGCGGATGGCGTCTCCGCACCTTGATCCAGCAAGGAGGAGGGAGAGGTTGAAGAAGATCCAGCGACACGACGGCGTGGTGGTGGATGCAGCGAGGTTCCGGGCAGAAGCCGAGCTTCTGCGAGAGGGAGAGGTGTAGCAGGGGAGAGGGAGGCGCCAAGACTTCAGGGTGCGGCTTCCCTCCCTCCCCCCTTAATATAGGCCCCCGGGGGGGCGCCAGCCCTGGAGATGAGATCTCCCAAGGAGGCGGCGGCCAGGGGGGTGGAGTACCCCCCAAGGCAAGTGGAGGCGCCCCCCACCCTAGGGTTTCCAACCCTAGGCGCAGGGGGGCCCAAGGGGGGCGCACCAGCCCACCAGGCTGGTCCCTCCCACTTCAGCCCACGGGCCCTCCGGGATAGGTGGCCCCACCCGGTGGACCCCCGGGACCCTTCCGGTGGTCCCGGTACAATACCGGTGATCCCCGAAACTCTCCGATGGCCGAAACTGCACTTCCTATATATAATTCTTTACCTCCGGACCATTCCGGAACTCCTGGTGACGTCCGGGATGTCATCCGGGACTCCGAACAACTTTCAGTTTGCTGCATACTCATATCTCTGCAACCCTAGCGTCACCGAACCTTAAGTGTGTAGACCCTACGGGTTCGGGAGACACGTAGACATGACCGAGACGGCTCTCCGGTCAATAACCAACAGCAGGATCTGGATACCCATGTTAGCTCCCACATGCTCCTCGATGATCTCATCGGATGAACCACGATGTCGAGGATTCAAGCAACCCCGTATACAATTCCCTTTGTCAATCGGTATTTTACTTGCCCGAGATTCGATCGTCGATATCCCAATACCTCGTTAAATCTCGTTACCGACAAGTCCCTTTACTCGTACCGTAATGCATGATCCGTGACCAAACACTTGGTCACTTTGAGCTCATTATGATGATGCATTACCGAGTGGGCCCAGAGACACCTCTCCGTCATACGGAGTGACATATCGATCTCGATCCGTGTCAACCCAACAGACACTTTCGGAGATACCTGTAGTGCACCTTTATAGTCACCCAGTTACGTTGTGACGTTTGGAACACCCAAAGCACTCCTACGGTATCCGAGAGTTACACGATCTCGTGGTCTAAGGAAAAGATACTTGACATTGGAAAAGCTCTAGCGAAATGAACTGCACGATCTTGTGATATGCTTAGGATTGGGTCTTGTCCATCACATCATTCTCCTAACGATGTGATCCCGTTATCAATGACATCCAATGTCCATAGTCAGGAAACCATGACTATCTATTGATCAACGAGCTAGTCAACTAGAGGCTCACTAGGGACATGTTGTAGTCTATTTATTCACACGTGTATTAAGATTTCTGGATAATACAATTATAGCATGAATAAAAGACAATTATCATGAACAAGGAAATATAATAATCATCCCTTTATTATTGCCTCTAGGGCATATTTCCAACAGTTCTATCTCCAGCGTGGTGTCCTCCATAAGCCTCGGAGTGACTTGCGTAGGATCTGTTCCTGTTCATGCTCAGGTACACAACGTCTAATAACACCATCTACTCCTTCTTTATAAAGGTGTGGGTCATCCCAGAAGTAATGTCTTAAATCATAGAAAAACTTTTTCTTTTGCTGGTATGTGAAACTGGGTGATATAAATTTAGCAACAATGTAATTAGCATAATCAGCATACCATGGAGCAGTACGAGAAGCATTTATGATAGCTAATTGTTCATCAAGAAAGCTATCATCAATAGGTAGTGGGTCATCAAGAACATTCTCTAACCTAGATAAGTTGTCTGCAACGGGGTTCTCAACCCCCTTTCTATCCATAATATGCACATCAAATTCTTGTAGTAGGAGAACCCATCTAATAAGTCTAGGTTTAGCATCTTTCTTTTCCATAAGAAATTTAATAGCAGCATGATCAGTGTGAACAGTTACTTTAGAATCAACAATATAAGGTCTAAACTTACCACAAGCAAATACAACTGCTAAAAATTCGTTTTCAGTAGTAGCATAATTTCTCTGGGCACTGTCTAGAGTTTTACTAGCATATTGGATAACATTTAATTTCTTATCAACTCTTTGTCCTAGAACATCGCCTACATCATAATCAGTAGCATCACACATAATTTAAAAGGGTAAATTCCAATCAGGTGGCTGGACAATAGGTGTAGAATTCAAAGCTTTCTTAAGTACTTCAAATGCTTCTACACAATCATCATCAAAGACAAAAGGAACATATTTTTGTAAGAGGTTAGTTAGAGGCCTAGAAATTTTTGAGAAGTCTTTAATGAACCTCCTATAAAAACCGGCATGACCAAGGAAGCTTCTTATACCTTTAATGTCCTTAGGACACGACATCTTTTCAATAGCATCAACTTTAGCTTTATCAACTTCAATACCTCTTTCAGAAATCTTATGCCCCAAGACAATACCTTCATTAACCAGAAAGTGGCACTTCTCCCAATTCAAGACAAGAATAGTTTCTTCACATCTCTGCAAAATTTGATCAAGGTTGCTTAAGCAATCATCAAAATAAGTTCCATACACGGAGAAATCATCCATGAAAACCTCAATAATCTTTTCACAAAAATCAAAGAATATAGCCATCATGCATCTTTGAAAGGTAGCAGGTGCATTGCATAAACCAAAAGGCATACGTCTATAAGCAAAAGTACTGAAAGGGCAAGTAAAAGTGGTCTTTTCTTGATCCTCCTTTGACACGGGTATTTGAGATACACCAGAATAGCCATCTAGAAAGCAAAAATGTGTGTGTTTGGATAATCTTTCTAGCATTTGATCAATAAAAGGTAAAGGGTAATGACCCTTTTTAGTAGCTTTATTTAGTTTTCGAAAATCAATTACCATTCTATAACCTATAACAATTCTTTGTGGGATCAATTCATCTTCATCATTAGGAACAACAGTAATACCTCCCGTCTTAGGGACACAATGGACATGACTTACCCACTGACTATCACCAACAGGACAAATTATACCTGCCTCTAGAAGCTTTAGTATTTCTTTTCTTAGCACTTCTTTCATCTTAGGATTTAACCGTCGTTGGTGATCAACAACCGGTTTAGCGTCTTTCTCCAATTTTATTTTGTGCTGGCATAGAGTGGGACCAATGCCCTTAAGATCATCCAGAGTATATCCAATAGCAGCACGGTGCTTCTTCAGAGTTTTCAATAATTTCTCTTCTTCCTGCTCTAAAACGTTAGCACTAATAATAACAGGATATATGTTCTTTTCATCAAGATAAGCATATTTAAGAGTATCAGGTAATGGTTTAAGCTCAAACACGGGATCACCCTTGGGTGGAGGAGGATCCCTAAATTTCAATAGGCAAGTTGTGTTTCAAAATAGGTCCCTATTTAAGGAATACTTCATCTATTTCCCTTCTTTCATTCATCAACATATCATTTTCATGGTCTAGCAAATATTTTTCTAAAGGATTATTAGGAGGCACGTCAATAGTAGCAAGACCAATAATTTCATCCTTACTAGGCAATTCTTTATCATGGGGTTGTCTATGAAATATAGCAAAATTAAAATCATGAGACATACCCCCAAACCAATAGTAACAACATCCTTTTTGCAATCTATCTTAGCATTAACAGTATTCAAGAAGGTTCTACCAAATATAATGGGACAAAAGTTATCTTGTGGGGAAGCAAGAAGAAGAAAATCAGTAGGATATTTTACTTTCCCACACAAGACTTCAACATCTCTAACAATCCCAACTGGTGAAATAGTATCTCTATTGGCAAGCTTAATAATAACATCAATACCTTCTAACTCAGCAGGTGCAATATCATGCATAATTTCTTCGTATAAAGAATAAGGTATTGCACTTTTCTAGCACCCATATCACATAAGCCATGATAGCAATGATCTCCTATTTTAACAGAATTAACAGGCATGCCTACAACAGGTATATGTTTATTTTTAGTATCGGGTCTAGCAATTCTAGCAGCTTCATCAGAGAAGTAAATAACATGCCAATCAATATTATAGGCCAAGAGATCTTTAAACATATCAATTATAGGTTCAAATTTAATTTGCTCAGGGGGTGTAGGTGTTCTAGTATTACCTTACAGACCACAGTTGATGCTTTAGCATGATCCTTTATTCTAACAGGGAAAGGTGGTTTCTCAATATAAGCAGTAGGAACAATAGGATCAACATTATAAGTGATAGTATTTTCTTCAACTTTAATTGGTTCAACTACTTTTACTTCAATGGGAGGATGGTATTTAAACCAATTCTCCTTAGGGAGATCAACATGAGTAGCAAATGATTCACAGAAAGAAGCTACTATCTCAGAGTCAAGTCCATATTTAGTGCTAAATTCACGGAAAACATCGGTATCCATAAAAGATTTAACACAATCAAACTTAGGTGTTATACCTGACTACTTACCTTCATCGAGATCCCAATCTTCAGAGTTGCGTTTAATTCTTTCCAATAAATCCCATTTAAATTCAGTAGTCTTCATCATAAAAGAACCAGTACAAGAAGTATCAAGCATGGAGTGATTATTGAGAGAAAGCCGAGCATAAATTTTTTGAATAATAATTTCTCTTGAGACCTCATGATTGGGGCATGAATATAACATTGACTTAAGCCTCTCCCAAGCATGAGCGATGCTTTCTCCTTCGCGAGGCCAAAAATTATATTTATAATTACGATCACGATGAACAAGATGCATTGGATAAAACTTCTGATGAAATTCCAATTTTAGTCAGTTGTAGTTCCACGATCCCATATCATCACATAGCCTAAACAATGTCAATGACTTTCCCTTCAAAGATAAAGGGAAGACCTTCTTCTTGATAACATCCTCGGGCATACCTGCAAGCTTAAATAATCCACAAACTTCATCCACATAGATTAGGTGCAAATCAGGATGTAATGTTCCATCTCCTGTAAAAGGATTAGCAAGCAGTTTCTCTATCATACCCGAAGGAATTTCAAAATAACCATTTTCAGTAGGTTCATTAGGTTAAGGAGCAACTCTTTGCTCTACTGGTCGGGGTGAAGATACCCCGAACAAGCCCCTCAAAGGGTTACTTTCCATAGTAACAAGTGACAGTAAATTTCAGCATACTATATAATTTTTTTCCTTACCAAAGGCGCTTCACTCCCCGGCAACGGCACCAGAAAATAGGCTTGATGACCCACAAGTATAGGGGATCTATTGTAGTCCTTTCGGTAAGTAAGAGTGCCGAACCCAACAAGGAGTAGAAGGAAATGACAAGCGGTTTTCAGTAAGGTATTCTCTGCAAGCACTGAAATTATCGGTAAAAGATAGTTTTGTCATAAGGTAATTTGTAACGAGTAACAAGTAATAAAAGTAAACAAGGTGAAGCAAGGTGGCCCAATCCTTTTTGTATCAAAGGACAAGCCTGGAAAAACTCTTATATAAAGGAAAGCGCTCCCGTGGACACATTGGAATTATCGGCAAGCTAGTTTTCATCATGCTCATATGATTCGCGTTCGTTACTTTGATAATTTGATATGTGGGTGCACCGGTGCTTGGGTAATGCCCTTTGTTGGTCAAGCATCCCAATTATGATTAACCCCTCTTGCAAGCATCCACAACTACAAAAGAAGTATTAAGGTAAACCTAACCATAGCATGAGACATGTGGATCCAAATCAGCCCCTTACGAAGCAACGCATAAACTAGGGTTTAAGCTTCTGTCACTCTAGCAACCCATCATCTACTTATTACTTCCCAATGCATTCCCCTAGTCCCAAATAATGGTGAATCGCTACTAGGGAAAACCTTATACACAGAACTTTAGCAGTAGCGTGTGTTAAAAAAAGCACACTGGTGCTAACTAGCAGTAGCACGCTAATGTAAACAGCGCTTCTGAGATATGAGTTGTAGCGATGGCGCTTTGAAGATAAAAGCGCTACTACTAAAATTCCCACGGCTTAGCCGATAGGCTACACATAGTAGTAGCGATCTACGTAGAACCGCGCTACCGCTACTTGGTTTGTAGCAGCGCGTTTACGCTGAAAGGCGCTACTGCTAAAGGAAATAAAATTAAATGGAAAGCAAACAGAAAAGTAAATCAAAATGAAAGAAATAGAAAAAGGTGAAAGGAAAAAAATGTAAAGAAAAATAAATGAAAAAGGGGAAAAAGAGAAAGGAATAGCAGTAGCACGTATCGAGGAACAAGCTGTAGCTAGCTTAGCAGCAGCGCACTTCCTAGAACGCACTACTGCTACTTCTGACTTAACCGCGCGGTTCGTTCTTCCCCACGGCCACTTCCCCCAAATCCAACTCCTCCGCTGTCGCCGTCGCCCGTCGGCCGCCGCGCGCTCTCCGGTCGCTCTCCGCACACCCTCGACGCCCCCCTGACCCCGGATTCGACGCCGCCCCCGACCTCGACGTTGTCCCCGACCCCAACCTCTACGCCGCCCTCCGCCGCGCGCCCTAGCCCCGACCCCAACCTCAATGCCACCTGCCCCTCGCTCGCCGCAGGCACCCGAGGTGAGCATGCCTGCTCCTCCCCCTCCCCTGCCTCTGCCTAGGGTTCTTCAAATTTTAATTGCATCAAATTAGTTAGGGTTCATCTATGGGTGGAAACAAATCGGATGCGGATGTTATTGGATACGGATGCGGCTCGGATGTTTTCTTAGATGATGAATAAACACTATTGTAATGCATAATAAAACGAGTAAAATGTGACCACTTATTTCACTTTTAAGTTGGATAATTGGAATATCCGCTACCACTTCCCACCCCTAGGTTCATCAAATTAGATGGTAATTAGGGCAGTAGTTCCTAGGTACTAATTAGTTAGTAAGAACTAGGTACTAATTAGGTACTAGTTTATTTTTATTTATAATAAGTTTATTTTTAGTAAGAACTAGTTGAATTAATAGAACTAGTTGAACATGTCACATTTGTTGTTATTTTTTTAGTTAAAGAAATTATTCCCGGATCGACTTCGACGATGCCTATCTCGCATCCTCGTCGCCGTCGACTCGGCGAAGGACACCTGCTTGACCAGATGGGCCTTGTCCGGGACTGGGCTCCGCCGGGCTGGTACTGGGAGGCGCTACCTACCGGGGGCGCAGCTTGGTGAGGAGTCAGTCCGTCGTTGACCCGAACCTTCTTTGGTGGCGGTCGCGTGGGCTAGTGATGGTCCATACGCTCGAGGACCCCACGGAGGTGGTATGTCACCGTTGAGGAGGACGCGCACGTCCGTCGCTACTTGTTTGCGTTGGAGCAAAGGTTCTCCAATACCTGGCAGGTTCTCCAGGGATCTCACTGGAGCTATGATCTTGTGATGGTTCTTCTCTTTGGGTGTCCACCGCACGCGCCGATACCTGTCGCGCGCTAGGGTTTTAGTTGTATTAGTGATGTTATATGTATGATACTATTCGGGATGTATTAGTGATAATATTCGACAATGTACGGACGCATGAGATGATTTACTTTTGCTTATTGAATGCATGCTAATTTGAATACTTATTTATTTCACGATTTGGTTTTGATTATTGAATGCTCGTGTCAATATGAGTCCTATAAGATATTTTGAAATGTATATCTTGTGTTTCTCAAATAGGATATGTGCTTGCCCAAGTGGCCGGTCATGTTTGCAGGTTACACCTCCGAGTGGCCTATGTTATGCCGGAGTGTTGATTCATTTCTGTTCCGGCAAATTTCAGGCGCTCGATATGTCCTATTTTAGCAAATGTCATGCCGGAGTTTTCCGTGAATTTTGGCGTGACTTGTGCCAGAATATGTAGGAAATATCGAATGCCCTGGATTTGTGTGTTGAGTATCCTGGTAGTTGCCTTCGATCGATTTTCAATTAATGTTTCAACTATGAACATAGGAAATGTCTGACGACGAAAAGTATTTCGGTATTTGCAAATACTTCAAAGGCAATGGCCTGTGCGACAGAATCTTCCTAGATGATGATAGGCGCTTGACATCAAGCTGGACGAGAACTTGAAGTGGATCTGATGAAGTCACAACGACAAGTCTTTTTTTGTAATTAAGCATGACATCTGCTTCATTTGCTTCAACTTATAATTTAAAGCTTTTACTATTCTACTAGTGTATCCCCTGTCATGCAAGAGTTTTTGTCTTGGATAAGATAGGTTTCAGTCCTATGAAAACTACTATGGAGGTAAAGAGAGTTTACTTGAAGACCGAGCATGGTTATACTTTCCACGCAAAATTATACAACGCAGACACCTACACCTATTTTGAATGCAAAACTTGGCAAGCACTATGCAAGGCTTATGCATTTGAGCCTGATATGTTTATCACCTTTGATATTCACCCCGAAGATGATATTGAAGGTAATAGAGACATCTGGGTCGATGTGCAAACACCTCCAGTTATACCATTATGTGAGTTTCTCAACCATATTTATGCCTTCGATGTTGTTTATTCAAAAATAGTTGACAACTAATTTCTATTGACAGCTTATTTCCATTCAAGCAAACATGTCCGGCGCTTGGTAGACATGACCATCCACTGTCCTAGGGCTGAACTAAACTGCGAGGAGATAGGTCATTATGTTTCATGGCTTGAGGATCTTCATACTATCAAGACAAATTATTTTCCTGGACTTAGAAAATCTTAGTACTCAAAACATGTGACCAATAGTGTTCGTACTGAACTACGGTAACATCTATTTAGGAAAGATGGTAAGATTTTTACTATTTGTCCTTAGTGCATCTTTTGCATACATTATTTTTTAAGCGAAACTTCATTGCTAAGTATGTTACTATACGATGTTCTTCAATAGGGACTCCTGATGAATGTTGTGCCTCATTGGATCGAGACTAAAGGTCCCATGAGAATTGTTAGCTTATGGCCAAGATATCCTACAATGCACTTTAGTGCATTCAGGATTTCTAATAGCGAGGAATGCTTAATAGTGAAAGACTAGAGCCAAATTGTGAACGATCGCAAATAAGTACTAGGGGGCAGCAATCAGAAGCGCAGCCCACGGTTAGGAGACAGGTTCATCTGCATGCTCCAACTTGATGAAGCAGGAGTGCTACACATGTTTTATGTTATTTTACCTGAGAGAGAGCAGCAAGAGTGATTAGCTAGCTAGAAATGACTTATGGTGATTAAATAGCTAGTGTTGGTGGTAATGACTATGATGATTATTATAAGCTAGTGTTGGTGGTGATTAGCTAGCTAGAATGAGTTGGAAGATCATGATGTGTGCTACACTATGACTATGATGATTAAATAGCTACTGTTGGTGGTAATGACTATGATGATGATTAAATAGCTTGTGTTGGCGGATTAGATTCAAGTGGAGGCAACATGTGGTGCACATCGATAGTCCTACTAGTCCAAACTAGATCAAGTTTGGATTAGTAGTATAATTTTGACATGCACCACATCTTGCCTCCACTTGAACCTAATCCACCTTCATTTGACACACTGTTATGGACATATTGATATAACAACCTCATAATTGGTATTGTACCAAAATTTGTATAACGGCATATAATTACACTAAAAATTTAAAAAATGAGAAAAAGAATACTAGTAGCGATGGAGAGTAAACATGCTACTACTAGCAATATTAGCAGTAGCGCAGGAGTGAACAAACCCTGCGGCTATATGTCTTAGCAGTAGCGCGTGTCGAACGCGCTACTACTAAGGAATAGCTGTGGCACCTTACTAGTAGCGCGGTGTCCCGCGCTACTAGTGGGCATTAAATCCGTGCTACTACTAGGGTTTTCCCTAGTAGTGAAGTGTCATGTAGTCGACGTTCAAATAACACCACTAGAGGAAAGACAACATACATCTCATCAAAATATTGAACGAATACCAAATTCACATGACTACTTACAGCAAGACTTCTCTCATGTCCTCAGCAACAAACGTAACTACTCACAAATCATATTCATGTTCATAATCAGAGGGGTATTAATATGCATAAATGATCTGAGCATATGATCTTCCACCAAATAAACCAACTAGCATCAACTACAAGGAGTAATCAACACTACTAGCAACCCACAGGTACCAATCTGAGGTTTTGAGACAAAAATTGGATACAAGAGATGAACTAGGGTTTGAGACGAGATGGTGTTGGTGAAGATATTGATGGAGATTGACCCCCTCCCAATGAGAGGATCGATGGTGATGACGATGGTGATGATTTACCCCTCCTGGAGGGATGTTTCCACGACAGATCAGCTCCGCCGGAGCCCTAGATTGGTTCCGCCAAGGTTCCGCCTCGAGAGGCGGCGCTTCGTCCCGAAAGCTTCCTTCTGGTTTTTTTCCAGGGCGAAAGACTTCATATAGCAAAAGATGGGCACCGAAGGCTTGCCAGGGGGCCCACGAGGCAGGGGGCGAGCCCAGGGGGTAGGGCGCGCCCCCCACCCTCGTGGATGGTGGATGGCCCCCCTTTGGTGCTTTCTTTGCTCAGTATTTTTTATGTATTCCAAAACTGACTTTCGTGGAGTTTTAGGACTTTTGGAGTTGCGCACAATAGGTCTCTAATATTTTCTCCTTTTCCAGCCCAGAATTCCAGCTGCCGGCATTCTCCCTCTTCATGTAATCCTTGTAAAATAAGAGAGAATAGGCATAAGTATTGTGACATAATGTGTAATAATAGTCCATAATGCAATAAATATTGATATAAAAGCATGATGCAAAATGGACGTATCACGTATTTATATTGAACGGTGGAGCTGTCAGTTGGTGCAGTTCTAAGCAAAGCGTCATGGCAGGGTCTACGTGTGAAGCGGAGTACATAGTTGCTTCGGAAGCAGCAAATGAAGGAGTCTGGATGAAGGAGTTCATATCCGATCTAGGTGTCATACCTAGTGCATAGGGTCCAATGAAAATCTTCTGTGACAATACTGGTGCAATTGCCTTGGCAAATGAATCCAGATTTCACAAGAGAACCAAGCACATCAAGAGACGCTTCAATTCCATCCCCGATCAAGTCAAGGAGGGAGACATAGAGATTTGCAAAATACATACGGATCTGAATGTTGCAGACCCGTTGACTAAGCCTCTCTCATGAGCAAAACATGATCAACACCAAGACTCCATGGGTGTAAGAATCATTACTGTGTAATCTAAATTATTGACTCTAGTGCAAGTGGGAGACTGAAGGAAATATGCCCTAGAGGCAATAATAAAGTTGTTATTTATATTTCCTTATATCATGATAAATGTTTATTATTGATGCTAGAATTGTATTAACTAGAAACTTAGTACATGTGTGAATACATAGACAAACAGAGTGTCACTAGTATACCTCTACTTGACTAGCTCATTAATCAAAGATGGTTAAGTTTTCTAGCCATAGACATGAGTTGTCATTTGATGAACGGGATCACATCATTAGAGAATGATGTGATTGACATGACCCATCCATTAGCTTAGCACTATGATCGTTTAGTTTATTGCTATTGATTTCTTCATGACTTATACATGTTTCTGTGACTATGAGATTATGCAACTCCCGAATACTGGAGGAACACTTAGTGCACTATCAAATGTCACAACATAACTGGGTGATTATAAAGATTCTCTACAGGTGTCTCCGATGATGTTTGTTGAGTTGGCATAGATCGAGATTAGGATTTGTCACTCGATTGTCGGAGAGGTATCTCTGGGCCCTCTCGGTAATGCACATCACTATAAGCCTTGCAAGCAATGTAACTAATGAGTTAGTTACGAGATGATGCATTACAGAACGAGTAAAGAGACTTGCCGGTAACGAGATTGAACTAGGTATAGTGGTACCGACGATCGAATCTCGGGCAAGTAACATACCGATGACAAAGGGAACAACGTATGTTGTTATGCGGTTTGACCGATAAAGATCTTCGTAGAATATGTGGGAGCCAATATGAGCATCCAGGTTCCGCTATTGGTTATTGACCGGAGATGAGTCTCGGTCATGTCTACATAGTTCTCGAACCTGTAGGGTCCACACGCTTAACGTTCGATGACGATAGGTATTATGAGTTTATGTGTTTTGATGTACCGAACGTTGTTCGGGGTCCCGGATGAGATCACGAACATGACGAGGAGTCTCAAAATGGTCGAGATATAAAGATTGATATATTGGAAGGTTATATTCGGACACCGGAATGGTTCCGAAGTGTATCGGATATTTTCCAGAGTACCGGGGGGTTATTGGGCCTTCATGGGCCTAGTGGTGGAAGAGAGGAGGCAGTCCAAGGTGTGGCGTGCGCCCCCCTAGCCCAAACCGAATTGGACTAGGGCTAGGGGGGCCGCCCCCCTTTCCTTCTCTTCTCCCTCTCCTTCCCCCTTCTCCTTGTGGAAGTAGGAAAGGGGGGCAACTCCTACTTGGAGTAGGACTCCCCCCCCCCCCTTGGGCGTGATACGTCTCCAACGTATCTATAATTTTTTATTGCTCCATGCTACTTTATCTATTGTTTTGGACTATAATGGGCTTTATTTTCCACTTTTATATTACTTTTGGGACTAACCTATTAACCGGAGGCCCAGCCCAATTGCTTTGTTTTTGCCTATTTCAGTATTTCGAAGAAAGAGAATATCAAACGGAGTCCAAACGGAATGAAACCTTCGGAAACGTGATTTTCTCACCGAACGTGATCCAGGAGACTTGGACCCTACGCCAAGGAACAACGAAGGCGGTCACGAGGGTGGGGGCGCCCCCCCTAAGGCACGCCCCCTGCCTCGTGGGCCCCCTGTTGCTCCACCGACGTACTCCTTCCTCCTATATATACCTACGTACCCCCAAACGATCAAAAGAGGAGCAAAAACCTAATTCCACCACCGCAACTTCCTGTATCCACGAGATCCCATCTTGGGGCCTGTTCCGGAGCTCCGCCGGAGGGGCATCCACCATGGAGGGCTTCTACATCAACACCATAGCCTCTCCGATGAAGTGTGAGTAGTTTACTTCAGACCTTTGGGTCCATAGCTAGTAGCTAGATGGCTTCTTCTCTCTTTTTGGATCTCAATACAATGTTATCCCCCTCTCTCGTGGAGATCTATTCGATGTAATCTTCTTTTTGCGGTGTGTTTGTTGAGACCGATGAATTGTGGGTTTATGATCCAGTTTATCTATGAATAATATTTGAATCTTCTCTGAATTCTTTTATGTATGATTGATTTATCTTTGCAAGTCTCTTCGAATTATCCGTTTGGTTTGGCCAACTACATTGGTAGTTCTTGCAATGGGAGAACTGCATGGCTTTGGGTTCAATCTTGCGGTGTCCTTACCCGATGTGAGAAAGGGTTGCAAGGCACGTATTGTATTGTTGCCATCGAGGATAACAAGATGGGGTATTTATCATATTGCATGAATTTATTCCTCTACATATTGTCATCTTGCTTAAGGCGTTACTCTGTTTTAACTTAATACTCTAGATGCATCTTTGGATAGCGGTCGATGAGTGGAGTAATAGTAGTAGATGCAGAATCGTTTCGGTCTACTTGTCTCGGACGTGATGCCTATATACATGATCATACCTAGATATACTCATAACTATGCTCAATTACATCAATTGCTCAATAGTAATTTGTTCACCCCGTAGAATACTTATGCTCTTGAGAGAAGCCACTAGTGAAACCTATGGCCCCCGGGTCTATTCTCATCATATCAATCTCCATCACTTTTATACTTGCTTTGTTTTTACTTTGCTTTTTACTTTTTACTTTGCATCTATATACCAAAAATACCAAAAATAGTATCTCTATCAGATCTCACCCTCGTAAGTGACAGTGAAAGGATTGACAACCCCTAATCGTGTTGGTTGCGAGTAGCTATCGTTTTGTGCAGGTACGAGGGACTTGTGCGTGGCCTCCTACTGGATTGATACCTTGGTTCTCAAAAACTGAGGGAAATACTTACGCTACTCTGCTGCATCATCCTCTCCTCTTCGGGGAAAACCAACGCAAGCTCAAGACGTAGCAAGAAGGATTTCTGGCGCCGTTGCCGGGGAGTCTACGCAAAAAGTCAACATACCAAGTACCCATCACAATCCCTATCTCTCGCATTACATTATTTGCCATTTGCCTCTCGTTTTCCTCTCCCCCACTTCACCCTTGCCGTTTTATTCGCCCTCTCTTTCCCAATCTCCTCCTCTTTTTCCCGGTGCCTTTTGTTTGCTCGTGTGTTGGATTGCTTGTTTGTCGCAATGGCTCAAGATGCTACTAAATTGTGTGACTTCACCAATACCAATAATAATGATTTCCTTAGCACTCCGATTGCTCCTCTTGCCAATACTGAATCTTGTGAAATCAATACTGCTTTGTTGAATCTTGTTATGAAAGATCAATTCGCCGGCCTTCCTAGTGAAGATGCCGCTACTCATCTGAATAGCTTCGTTGATTTATGTGATATGCAAATGAAAAAAGATGTCGATAATGATGTCCTTAAATTGAAGCTATTTCCTTTTTCGCTTAAAGATCGTGCTAAAGCGTGGTTTTCATCTTTGCCTAAAAATAGTATTGATTCTTGGAACAAGTGCAAAGATGCTTTTATCTCTAAGTATTTTCCTCCCGCTAAGATTATCTCTCTTAGGAACGATAATATGAATTTTAAGCAACTTGATCATGAACATGTTGCACAAGCTTGGGAGAGAATGAAATTAATGATACGTAATTTTCCTACTCATGGTTTGAATTTGTGGATGATTATACAAAATTTTTATGCCGGATTGAATTTTGCTTCTAGAAATCTTTTAGATTCGGCCGCAGGAGGCACTTTTATGGAAATCACTTTAGGAGATGCTACTAAACTCCTAGATAATATTATGGTTAATTATTCTCAATGGCATACTGAAATATCTGCTAATAAAAAAGTGCATGCGATAGAAGAAATCAATGTTTTGAGTGGAAAGATGTAGCGACCAGACCCGAATGGATCTAGTGCTCTGTGCTCAGTGTCATCCCTGGATCAGTAATGCTGACACCACACAGTACTTCGAAGGATTTATAGCAGAGTAGCAATCACACACTTATTACATCGTTGTCCACAAGGGAACTTAATACAATAATATGGCTTAAGGCCATCTAAAGATAACAGCGGAAGACTTGGAAGACAAGTGAGTCCATCAACTCCATCGGCATCACCGAGTATAGAACCACGACCTAACACCTTACTCGACGTGCGAAAAGTCTGCAGCGTGAAAAGTTGCAGCCCAAAACGGTCAATTGACACATGGAATATCTTGGCAATGTAACACATAGAGAACAATGAAGCAACAAGCCTATACTACATGCATATATGGCTGGTGGTAAGGCTCTCTGATTTACATTTTTGCATAAAGCTGGTTTTTCCCTACATCAAAGGAATAATTTTATTTAACTATCATGGTGGTTGTTAAACATTGAGAATGGTTGACAAGATCCTCAATCCCAATTAAAAGTACTCATTAAAACCCAATAACTTTATTATTAGAAGTAACATGTTGAGATTCACATGATATTCAAGTACTAGATACTCAAGATTTGTCCATAACCGGGGACACGGCTAATCATGATTAGTTTTACACTCTGCAGAGGTTTGCGCACTTTTCCCCACAAGACTCGATCGCCTCCGTTTGGTTCTCGCACTACATGGTGTTTGAGAGACGGATGACCGAGACATAGTCTTTCAGAAGCGCTAGCACCTTACATGTGGGTAGACCGTACCAACCTACATCCCCTACATCAGCTAGCCTACCCGTAAGAGTTCGCACAACTTAGTCAACTATGCCAGAGCCCATAATTGGCTTGTGGCTGCACACGGAAGTTTCCAGTTTGAATAATCTTATGATCCCTTAGAGCATGGGTGGCGGTCCGAAGAAATCTGAGCAAGTCTGATAGAAACCAGGTGCCTCAATCCACCCAGGATGTGTGTTTAGGTTGCCACCTTAGATAAACCTTTAATTAACAATCTCACATCTCATGGATATTCACTCACCCAATCCACGTCTACTAGCATAGCATGGCATAATCAAGCAAACGTAGAGGTAACTCCCAAGGTTTCATAAGTAAAAAGGTAATAGGTACTACCTCAATCTACTTCCAAACCCACAATTTAATTAGATCCTAACCATGCAAGTGTTTGAGGGTTGATCTAATGCATAAAACTGGGTAGTAGAAAAGGTATGATCAAAGTGTTACTTGCCTTGCTGATGATCCGCGAGTCCTAAAGATTCGAAGTAACAAGCGGCGCACTCCAGGTGATCTAACGCAGACAAACATCAAGCATACAATAAGTACTCATCTAATGCACAGGGAAATCTCGAATAAAAGATCTAACCAGATAGTTCAACTTAAGAACCCTGGTTGCAAAAGAATCGAATCAAATAAAGCATTGAAAGTCGGAACTCGAGAGAGAACGACTTGATTTAGCAATCTGAAATTAAGTCAAAATTTTACAGTAGCAAAACTCTGTGTAAGTAGGTTAGTCGAACGGCGGTTTCATAACGAAACTCCAGGCGCTTGAATCACCTGATTCGATAAACGAGCAAGAAATAAAACAGATTTGAAAATCGGATCGTAAATCGAATCGAAAAATAATGGATTAAATCCGATTTAAAAGAAAGCAGCGAACGGATTAAATAACGGACGTTCGTTAACAGAACTAATCCAACGAACACGTTCATTGAGCGAACGGGTGATGAACGTTCACTAAATAAGAAAACCGAAAAAATAAAACCATCTAGGTTTTTGAAAAAACCGAACATCGCCAAAAAAACCGGATCGGTCTTTTAAAAAACCGGATCGGATCGGATCGGGCGGCGGCTACCTCCGGCGGGTTCGCCGCGGGGCTCGGCGGGCTCAGCGGGTCGACGGGCAGGCGGTGGGTGGCGGCGGGTCGGAGGGGCGGCGAGGCTCGACGACGACGGGCTCGGCGTCCGGGCCTTGGCGGGCGGCTCGGGTGGAGGGCGGCGACGGGGCGGGTTGAGGGGAGAGGAGGCGGCGGGGTTAAATAGGAGGGCGCCGGGTGGCTTGGGGAGGGGCAAGCCGGGAAAAGGCGGCGGCGCGGCGGGCGGCGGAGTCATGAGGAGGGAGAGGGAGGTGGGCCGGGCGGCCGGGCCGGGCCTGGCTGGCTGGGCTGGGCCGGGCCTTGGCCCGTTTTTTTTTTTAAACAAAACAAAACGGATTAAAAAAATACCAAAGCGAACTCCGATTTTAATAAAATTAATTTTCCCGACTCCTAAAAATGAGTCGAACAAAATGAACTTTAAAAACGGCAAACATGCATAAATTTTTAAAATGCTCATTTTGCCTAAGCAAAATAAATCTTCCAAAACCAAATTTTTGATTTATTTATAATATCTTCATTTTTCCTAAATATTGGGAAAGTCATATTATTCCCTCTCTTAAGTTTTTATAGGAAAAACTTTATGAAGATAATTAAATAAATTCAATGATCCTATTTTCAAGATTTGAGAAATAAATCCCAAATATGAAAATAATGAAACTTCCAACTCTCTCCGAGGGTCCTTGAGTTGCGTGAAATTTTCTAGGATCGGAAAATGCGAGAAAAATATGATATGCATGATGACCTAATGTGTAACATTCCAAATTGAAAATTTGGGATGTTACAAACCTACCCCCTTAAGATGAATCTCGCCCTCGAGATTCGGGTTGGCTAGAAAATAGGTGAGGGTGGTCCTTGAGCAAAACTTCCTCTCTTTCCCAGGTGGCTTCATCCTCGGTGTGGTGGCTCCAATTGAACTTTGCAAAACTTGATAACCTTGCTGCGGGTAACTCTGCTGGCATAATCGAGAATCTTAACGGTCTTTCCTCATATGTCAAGTCATCCTTCAACTGAATTGCTTCCAGTGGCACTGTGTCTCTTAACGGTACCTCTGCTATCTCGGGGTGACATTTCTTCAACTGAGAAACATGGAATACATCGTGAACTCCTGACAGTCCTTCTGGTAATTCCAACTTATAAGCAACTTCTCCCATGCGTTGCAAAATCTCATACGGTCCAACGAAACGGGGTGCTAACTTTCCTTTAACTCCAAAACGCTTAACTCCTCGAAGCGGGGATACTCGAGATATACTCTGTCTCCAACTTCATACTCAATCGCTTTGCGCTTTGAATCGGCATAGCTCTTTTATGCGGACTGGGCTACCTTGAGCCTGTCTCGAATCAACTTAACTTTACATTGAGACTCCTTAATCAAATCAAACAACCGGCGATCTCAGTTTAGTCCCATAACAACGGTGTCCTGCACCTTCTTCCATACAAAGCCTCGAAAGGTGCCATCTTCAAGCTGGTTTGGTAACTGTTGTTGTAGGAAAATTCTGCATCTGACAAATTGTCATCCCAGCTAGATCCATAATCTAGGGCACAAGCTCTCGGCATGTCCGCCAAAATCTGATTGACTCTCTCAGTGCATCCATCGGTCTGTGGGTGGAAAGCTGTACTTTGAATTCAATCGGGTTCCCAATGTTTACGCAACTGGTTCCAAAATTTCGAGGTAAACTGGGTTCCTCTATACGTCTGATGCTCCTCGGAACTCCGTGTAAGCACACAATTCTGGTCATGTATATCTTTGCCAACTTAGCAATCGCTATAGGTAGTCTTGACTGGAATAAAATGAACTACCTTTGTTAAACGGTCGACTATAACCCAAATCGAGTCATATCCTGAACGAGTCTTTGGTAATCCTGTGATAAAATCCATGCCTAGTTTATCCCACTTCCATTCGGGTATCGGCAATGGTTGTAAAAATCCTGCTGGCTTGATGTTACGCCTTTACTTTACGACATACGTCACAAACTGCTACATACTCCGCAATATCCTTCTTCATTCCGGTCCACGGAAAGTAATCTTCAAATAAAAGTACATATTGGTATTTCCTTGGTGAATCGAATAGGTTGAATCAAGAGCTTCTTTTAAAATCAACTTCCTGATCTCTAGGTTATTGGGCACATAAACACGGTCTTCAAACCATAGGGTATCGTGCTCATCCTCACGAAATCCTTTAGCTTTTCCTTTGCTCATTTTCTCCTTTATAGAGGCAACTTCCTCATCTGCCTTTTGGGCTTCTCTGATTTTGTCCATCAGCGTTGACTGAATCTCCAATGCTGCTACATAGCCTCTCGGAACTATTTCCAAACATAGCTCTCGAAGGTCCTCGGCTAATTCATTGGGTATTCCTCCCATCATTAGAGTATTGACGTGGCTCTTACGGCTCAATGTGTCTGCTACGACATTAGCCTTCCCGGGGTGATAATGCAATCTCATGTCATAATCCTTGATAAGCTCTAACCATCTCCTTTGTCTGAGATTCAATTTCATACGTGTGAAGATGTACTTCAAACTCTTAGGATCCGTATATACTTCACAATGATTTCCAATGAGAAAATGTCTCCATGTCTTCAGGGCATGCACAACGGCTGCTAACTCCAAATCATGAGTGGCATAATTCAACTCATGGGGCTTAAGTTGTCGTGAAGCATCTGAAACAACTCTTCCTTCCTGCATAAGCACTGCTCCAAGTCCTCGGCGTGAAGCGCCGCAATACACCTCATAATCCTTAGTCCGATCCGGCAATATCAAAACTGGTGAGGTAACCAATCTTTTCTTCAACTCCACGAAAACTTGCCTCACAGTCCTCGATCCATATAAATTTGTTTTCCTTCTTCAACAATTCTGTCATAGGCTTAGCAATCCTTGAGAAATTCTCAATGAACCTTCGGTAGTATCCTGCGAGTCCAAGGAAACTCGAATCTCTCCAACTGTCGTTGGTGCTTCCCATTTGGTTACGGTCTCAACTTTCGTGGGGTCAACTGCTATCCCTTCTCCGGATATAACATGTCCGAGAAATCCAACTTCCTTTAGCCAAAACTCACATTTGCTGAACTCTGCATACAACTGGTGTTCCCTCAGTTTCTCCAAAACCAATCGCAAATGTTCCTTGTGTTCCTCTTCATTCTTCGAGAAAATCAAAATGTCATCAATGAACACCACGACGAACTTATCCAAAAACTCCATAAACACTTTGTTCATCGTGTTCATGAAATAGGCTGGTGCGTTAGTCGATCCAAATGACATAACGGTATACTCGTATAGTCCATATCTCGTGGTAAATGCTGTCTTGGGTATGTCACGCTCCCGAATCTTCAATCGATGGTACCGTGATCGCAAGTCGATCTTGGAAAACACCTTGGCTCCTTGTGGCGATCAAACAGGTCATTTATCATAGGTAGTGGGTACTTGTTCTTGATTGTTACTTCATTCAATCCACGATAATCAACAACCATTCTTAACGATCCATCCTTCTTCTCCACTAGCAAAGCGGGTGATCCCCAAGGTGAAGAACTTGGGCGTATAAAACCTTTATCCAAAAGCTCCTTAATCTGCTTCTTGATTTCCGCCAAATCCTGTCTTTGGCATCCTATATGGTCGCTTCGATATTGGGCCTGTTCACGGCAAAAGTTCTATCAAAAACTCAATGTCTCTATCCGGTGGCATTCACAGCAACTCTTCCGGAAATACATCAAGAAAATCCTTCACCATTGGTACTTCTCCCTGCACCACTCCTGATAGGCAATTAACTTGCGCTCTTCTCTGCTGATGCCGTGATACATACTTAATCCTTCTTCCTTCTGGTGTGGTGAGCAAAATTGACTTTGTGGTGCAATCTATGTTTCCTCCATACCTTGATAACCAATCCATACCTAATATCACATCCAATCCTTGGGATTCCGAACTATTAGGTGCGAGGGAAAAACATAGTGTCCAATCCTTAATGGCGGTCGATCACACCATTTACTAGCCATGTACTCGCTCCGGGTGAGGTTACTAGCATGGGTGACCTAAGGGCTTGGGTTGGTAACTTGTACTTATCCACAAATCCCTTGATATGTATGAATGCGATGCACGATGTCGAAAAGAACAACCGCATAAATGACTTAACGAAAAACTTACCGATTACTTCATCGTTCTGACCTTCTACCTCCTCCACTTCAATGTGGTTCACCTGTCCCCTATTGAAAGGGTTGGGCTTATTTCCAGAGCTTCCATTGCCATTTACATTCTGGCCTATACGGGCGATCATTGGCATAATGCCCGATCTTGCGGCACTTAAAGCAAGTAATATGACTCGATTCTACTTTGGATGGTGTTGACGGGTTGGTGCGATTCTGTCCGTTGCTTCCTCCATTCCCGTTCCCATTCTTGGTGCTATTATGGTTATGCGAATTACCTCCTCCATGGGTATCTTTGGCTGAAGTCCTGATTTAGGGGTATAACGAGGTTTCTGCTGAGCTCAGAGTTATACTTCCCTTGCCCATACTTCCGCTTACGGTTCTCAATTTCTTCTGCTTTCCTTCAATCATGAGGGCTCGATCTACTAACTCCTGGTAGTTATTGAAACTGGCTACCATCAACGGCTTGCTGAACTCATCATTCAGTCCTTCTAGAAACTTCTCCTGTTTAGCTGCATCAATAGCAACGTCATCTGGGGCATAACGTGCTAGTTTACTAAAGTCATCCACGTCTTGCCAACCGTCCTTCCTCCTTGGCGTAAATTGCGAAACTCACGCTTCTTCATGGCCATAGCTCCTGCTTTGAAACATGGGCGGTCTGAAAAGCTTGCTGAAATTGATCCCATGTGGCAGTGTCTCTGAGGTAAGTGGTTGTGAAATTCTCCCACCATCTTCTGCTGCGGGTCCTTCAAGCTGATGTGCTGCAAACTTCACTCTTTCTCCATCCGTGCATCCTGCGGTGGTCAGCTCCTTCCTATCTTGCGGAGCCGGTCATCTGCTACAATTGGCTCGGTGCTCTTTGGAATACACCGGCGGGTTTAGTCTAAGGAAGCGAGTCGGATGATCCGCAGTGGTGGTGGTGGTGGGTTGTTGTTGTTGTTGTTGTTGCCACAGTTACGCACCAATGTTTGAATCAGGGTGATACCTTCTTTGGATCAGTTGGGTGATCTCTGGTGGGAAAAACAAATCCGGGTCGCGTCTCGGAGGCATCGATGGGTTTAGAAAAGATGAGAATTTAGAATAGCATGAGGTCTAAGGGGAATCACTACCCAAATGCACATGAGCAAATACACACAAAATCACTTCATTCAATCAAACAAAGGCTTACAACGATCTAACTATCGCAAAAGTGCGTGTACTATAATGTTTACATGGAGGAATACTACTAATATGTGGGGGACTTCTACTAATTTGAACCGTGGAAGACTCCATAATGTCTGCTCCACTTCGTCTTCAAAGTCGGGTTCACTTGGATCCGAATCGGTGTCGTCGATGTTGATGTAGTCGCTGGGCAATCGACATCTTGGTCTTCATTCTGAGCGCCAACTTCTTCTTGAGTTCTTCAATCTCGTACTTAAGATCGTTATTGTGTCTTGCGAGCTACGATCTCGTCCATATAGTCCTTGCGAGTTGTCTTTAGTTCTTCTTCAAGTTCGATGATCCTTCCCTTTGCATTACGCAACTCCAACATATCATTGCACATCTGGTTCTCCTGGCGTCGAATGTGCTTTGGTTTAACTCTGGATGAATGCTGCAATGGATCTATCCTTCTTGGTCTTGTCGACGTCCCATTTGTCATCTCGGCGTCCGCAAATCTGGTAGATTGTGTCCTTGAGGTCTTCTTGATAAACTTCTCCAATGCGTCCCATGGTGATGTGAGCTGCCATGCTCTTTCCCGGACTCCAAGTTGGTGCAATTGAAAACACTATCTATAGGCTTGGTGATTGGGGCGAATGTCCTTCTGGAACGTGGCGTGAATCTTCCAGCTCCTCTTGAGCAGAGTGGCGTTGAAAGTCCCGGTGAAGCTTGGTAGTCCAATGTTCAGTACTTGGTAACTTCCTTCAAGTGAAATCCAAAAGGTGTGCCTTCATCCGGTTGGGTGTACTTGATCTTCGGCGTCCTTCATCCTAAAGAGAGTAGAAAAGATGAGGAGTTAGAAAATGGGAAGAGAATAGTGATCTATGGCTTTATCTTAGTGGTCGGTGTCCTACGATCGGCGTGTGCTCTCATACCATTCTCTGTGGCGACCAGACCGAATGGATCTAGTGCTCTGTGCTCGGTGTCATCCACTGGATCGATAATGCCGACACCAGATTACTTGAAGGATTTATAGCAGAGTAGCAATCACACACTTATTACATCGTTGTCCACAAGGGAACTTAATACAATAATATGGCTTAAGGCCATCTAAAGATAACAATGGAAGACTTGGAAGACAAGTGAGTCCATCAACTCCATCGGCATCACCGAGTATAGAACCACGACCTAACACCTTACTCGACGTCTGGAAAGTGCATAGCGTGAAAAGTTGCAGCCAAAACGGGTCAAGACATGGAATATCTTGGCAATGTAACACATAGAGAACAATGAAGCAACAAGCCTATACTACATGCATATATGGCTGGTGGTAAGGCTCTCTGATTTACATTTTTGCATAAAGCTGGTTTTTCCCTACATCAAAGGAATAATTTTATTTAACTATCATGGTGGTTGTTAAACATTGAGAATGGTTGACAGCATCCTCAATCCCAATTAAAAGTACTCATTAAAACCCAATAACTTTATTATTAGAAGTAACATGTTGAGATTCACATGATATTCAAGTACTAGATACTCAAGATTTGTCCATAACCAGGGACACGGCTAATCATGATTAGTTTTTACACTCTGCAGAGGTTTTGCACTTTTCCCCACAAGACTCGATCGCCTCCGTTTGGTTCTCGCACTACATGGTGTTTGAGAGACGGATGACCGAGACATAGTCTTTCGTAAGCGCTTAGCACCTTACATGTGGGTAGACCGTACCAACCTACATCCCCTACATCAGCTAGCCTACCCGTAAGAGTTCGCACAACTTAGTCAACTATGCGAGCCCATAATTGGCTTGTGGCTGCACGGAAGTTTCCAGTTTGAATAATCTTATGATCCCTTAGAGCACAGGTGGCGGTCCAAGAAATACAGGCAAGTCCTGATAGAAACCAGGTGCCTCAATCCACCCAGATGTGTGTTTAGGTTGCCACCTTAGATAAACCTTTAATTAACAATCTCACATCTGTCATGGATATTCACTCACCCAATCCACGTCTACTAGCATAGCATGGCATAATCAAGCAAACGTAGAGGTAACTCCCAAGGTTTCATAAGTAAAACAGGTAATAGGTACTACCTCAATCTACTTCCAAACCCACAATTTAATTAGATCCTAACCATGCAAGTGTTTGAGGGTTGATCTAATGCATAAAACTGGGTAGTAGAAAAGGTATGATCAAAGTGTTACTTGCCTTAGCGATGATCCATGAGTCCTAAAGATTGAAGTAACAAGCGGCGCACTCCGGGTGATCTAACGCAGACAAACATCAAGCATACAATAAGTACTCATCTAATGCACAGGAAATCTCGAATAAAAGATCTAACCAGATAGTTCAACTTAAGAACCCTGGTTGCAAAAGAATCGAATCAAATAAAGCATCGAAAGTCGGAACTCGAGAGAACAACTTGATTTAGCAATCTGAAATTAAGTCAAAATTTTACAGTAGCAAAACTCTGTGTAAGTAGGTTAGTCGGAACGGCGGTTTCATACTTGAAACTCCAAGCGCTTGAATCACCTGATTCCGATAAACGAGCAAGAAATAAAACAGATTTGAAAATCGGATCGTAAATCGAATCGAAAAATAATGGATTAAATCCGATTTAAAAGAAAAGCGACGAACGGATTAAATAACGGACGTTCGTTAACAGAACTAATCCAACGAACACGTTCATTGAGCGAGCGGGTCGGTGAACGTTCACTAAATAAGAAAACCGAAAAAATAAAACCATCTAGGTTTTTGAAAAAAAAGCGAACATCGCAAAAAAACCGGATCGGTCTTTAAAAAAACCGGATCGGATCGGATCGGGCGGCGGCTACCTCCGTGGTCTCGCCGCGGGCTCGGCGGGCTCCCGGAGTCAGGCGACGGGCGGTGGGTGGCGGGAGGTCGGGAGGCGGCGAGGCTCGGCGTCGGCGGCCTTGATGGGCGAGGCGGCTCGGGTGGAGGGCGACGGCAAGGGGTTGAGGGAGAGGAGGCGGGCGGGGTTAAATAGGAGGCGCCGGTGGCTTGGGGAGGGCAAGCCGGGGAAAAGGCGGCGGCGGTGTGGCGGCGGCGGAGTCTGAGGAGGGAGAGGGAGGTGGGCAGGCGGTGGGGGGCCTGGCTGGCTGGGCAGTGGGCCTTGGCCCACCGGAAGGCGTCTTTTTATTTAAACAAAACAAAACGGATTAAAAAATACCAAACGAACTCCGATTTTAATAAAATTAATTTTCCCCGACTCCTAAAAATGAGTGAACAAAATGAACTTTAAAAAGCGGCAAACATGCATAAATTTTTAAAATGCTCATTTTGCCTAAGCAAAATAAATCTTCCAAAACCAAATTTTGATTTATTTATAATATCTTCATTTTCCTAAATATTGGGAAAGTCATATTATTCCCTCTCTTAAGTTTTTATAGGAAAAACTTTATGAAGATAATTAAATAAATTCAATGATCCTATTTTCAAGATTTGAGAAATAAATCCCAAATATGAAAATAATGAAACTTCCAACTCTCTCCGAGGGTCCTTGAGTTGCGTGAAATTTTCTAGGATCGGAAAATGCGAGAAAAATATGATATGCATGATGACCTAATGTATAACATTCCAAATTGAAAATTTGGGATGTTACAAAAGATGGATGAACTTATGAAATTATTTGCTACTAAGAGTGTTTCTTCTGATCCTAATGATCCCTTTGCCTACCTTGATTGAGAATAATAATGAATCTATGGATGTGAATTTTGTTGGTAGGAATAATTTTGGTAACAACGCGTATAGAGGGAATTTTAATCCTAGGCCTTATCCTAGTAATCCTTCTAATAATTATGGAAATTCCTACAACAACTCTTATGGAAATTTTAATAAGATGCCCTCTGAATTTGAGAATAGTGTTAAAGAGTTTATGAATTCACAAAAGAATTTTAATGCTTTGGTTGAAGAGAAATGGCTTAAAGTTGATGATTTGGCTAGGAACGTTGATAGAATTTCTCTTGAGGTTGATTCTTTAAAGCTTATATCTATTCCTCCTAAGCATGATATCAATGAGTCTCTCAAAGCTATGAGAATTTCCATTGATGAGTGCAAAGAAAGAACCGCTAGGATGCGTACTTCCAAAGATGCCTTTATTAAAGCGTGTTCTTCTAATTCCTATGAAAATCAAGATGAAGATCTAAAAAGTTATTGATCGTCCCCTATTAAATCTTTGTTTTGCAATATGAATCTTGATGAAACTGAATATGATCTTCCTTTACCTAGAAGGCGTTCTAAGAATTCGGAGTTTTTAGATCTTGATGATGAAATTGATAAAAGTGGGATTGAAAGAAATAAAAATCTAGATGTTGCTAAACCCACTATATTGGATCTTAAGGAATTTAATTATGAAAATTTCTCTTTAATTGATTGTATTTCCTTGTTGCAATCCGTGCTAAATAAGGCCTTTACCGAACACATTGTTGATGCCTTGATGCAATCTTATGAAGAAAAACTTGAGTTGAAAGTTTCTATCCTAGAAAACTCTATGATGAGTGGGAACCTACTATCAAAATTAAAATTAAAGATCATGAGTTTAATGATTTGTGTGATTTGGGTGCTAGTGTCTCTACTATTCCCAAAACTTTGTGTGATTTGCTAGATTTCCGTGACTTTGATGATTGCTCTCTAAACTTGCATCTTGCATGGATTCCACTATTAAAAAGCCTATGGGAAGAATTAATGATGTTGTTATTGTTGCAAATAGGAATTATGTGCCCGTAGATTTTATCGTTCTTGATATAGATTGCAATCCTTCATGTCCTATTATTCTTGGTAGACCTTTCCTTAGAACGATTGGTGCAATTATTGATATGAAGGAAGGGAATATTAGATTCCAATTTCCATTAAAGAAAGGCATGGAACACTTTACTAGAAATAAAATAAAATTACCATATGAATCTATTATGAGAGCCACTTATGGATTGCCTACCAAAGATGGCAATACCTAGATCTATCCTTGCTTTTATGACTAGCTAGGGGCGTTAAACGATAGCGCTTGTTGGGAGGCAACCCAATTTTATTTTTAGTTTTTAGTTTTTGCTTCTGTTTAGGAATAAATAATCCATATAGCCTCTGTTTAGATGTGGTTTTATCTTTTAATTAGTGTTTGTGCCAAGTTAAACCTATTGGATCTTCTTGGATGATAGTTATTTGATCTTGCTGTAATTTCCAGAAACTTTGCGCTCAGTGCCCGAATTGTTAAAAATCACCAGAACGTGATAAAATACTGATTCCAATTGCTGCTGATCAATAAAAAAATTGTCCAGATCTTCTGAGTTTGCTAGAATTTTTTGAGTTCCAGAAGTTTGCGTTAGTTACAGATTACTACAGACTGTTCTGTTTTTCACAGATTCTGTTTTGCGTGTGTTGTTTGCTTATTTTGATGAATCTATGGCTAGTAAAATAGTTAATAATCCATAGAGAAGTTGGAATACAGTAGGTTTAACACCAATATAAATAAATAATGAGTTCATTACAGTACCTTAAAGTAGTCTTTTCTTTTCTTTCTCTAACGGAGCTCACGAGATTTCTATTGAGTTTTGTGTTGTGAAGTTTTCAAGTTTTGGGAGAATTCTTTTGATGGATTATGGAACAAGGAGTGGCAAGAGCCTAAGCTTGGGGATGCCCGTGGCACCCCCAAGATAATCCAAGGACACCAAAAAGTCAAAGCTTGAGGATGCCCCGGAAGGCATCCTCTCTTTCGTCCACTTCCATCGGTAATTTACTTGGAGCTATATTTTTATTCATCACATGATATGTGTTTTGCTTGGAGCATCTTGTATTATTTGCGTCTTTGCTTGTTAGTTTACCACAATCATCCTTGTTGTACACACCTTTTGAGAGAGCCATACATGAATTGGAATTTGATAGAATACTCTATGTGCTTCACTTATATCTTTTGAGCTTGATAGTTTTGCTCATAGTGCTTCACTTATATCTTTTGAGCGTGATAACTTTTGCTCTAGTGCTTCACTTAGATCTTTTAGAGAACGGTGGTGGATTTGTTTTAAAGAAACTTGATCTCTCATGCTTCACTTAGATTATTTTGAGAGTCGTTAATAGCACGGTAATTTGCTTAATGTTAATATACTTGGTATTCAAGATATGTGAAACTTTCTTTTGAGTGCGTTGAATACTAAGATAAGTTTGATGCTTGATAATTGTTTTAAGATATGAAGATAGTGATATTAGAGTCATGCTAGTTGAGTAGTTGTGAATTTAAAGAATACTTGTGTTGAAGTTTGTGATTCCCGTAGCATGCACGTATGGTGAACCGTTATGTGATGAACTCGGAGCATGATTTATTTATTGATTGTCTTCCTTATGAGTGGCGGTCGGGGAATGACGATGGTCTTTTCATACCAATCTATCCCCCTAGGAGCATGCGCGTAATACTTTGCTTTGATAACTTCTAGATTTTTTCAATAAGTATATGAGTTCTTTATGACTAATGTTGAGTCCATGGATTATACGCACTTTCTCCCATCCTTCCACCGTTGCTAGCCTCTCTAATACCGCGCACCTTTCGCCGGTATCATACACCCACCATATATCTTCCTCAAAACAGCCACCATACCTACCTATCATGGAATTTCCATAGCCATTCCGAGATATATTGCCATGCAACTTTGCACCGTTCCGTTTATTATGACACGCTCCATCATTGTCATATTGCTAGCATGATCATGTAGTTGACATCGTATTTGTGGCAAAGCCACCTTTCATACATGACACTCATGTTTCATTGCATATCCCGGTACACCGCCGGAGGCATTCATATAGAGTCATATTTTGTTCTAAGTATCGAGTTGTAATTGTTGAGTTGTAAGAAAAATAAAAGTGTGATGATCATCATTATTAGAGAATTGTCCCAAGTGAGGAAAGGATGATGGAGACTATGATTCCCCCACAAGTCGGGATGAGACTTCGGACGAAAAATAAAAAAATAAAAAAAAGAGGCCATAAAAAAAGAGGAAGGCCCAAATAAAAAAATGAGAGAAAAAGAGAGAAGGGACAATGTTACTATCCTTTTACCACACTTGTGCTTCAAAGTAGAACCATGATCTTCATGATAGAGAGTCTCTCATTTGTCACTTTCATATACTAGTGGGAATTTTTCATTATAGAACTTGGCTTGTATATTCCAATGATGGGCTTCCTCAAATGCCCTAGGTCTTCGTGAGCAAGCGAGTTGGATGCACACCCACTTAGTTTCTTTTGTTGAGCTTTCATATACTTATAGCTCTAGTGCATCCGTTGCATGGCAATCCCTACTCACTCACATTGATATCTATTGATGGGCATCTCCATAGCCCGTTGATACGCCTAGTTGATGTGAGACTATCTTCCCTATTTTTTGTCTTCTCCACAACCACCATTGTATTCCATATATAGTGCTATATCCATGGCTCACGCTCATGTATTGCGTGAAGATTGAAAAAGTTTTGAAAATGTTAAGGTATGAAACAATTGCTTGGCTTGTCATCGGGGTTGTACATGATTTAAATACTTTGTGTGGGGAAGATGGAGCATATCCAGACTATATGATTTTGTAGGGATAACTTTCTTTGGCCATGTTATTTTGAGAAGACATAATTGCTTAGTTAGTATGCTTGAAGTATTATTATTTTTATGTCAATATGAACTTTTGTCTTGAATCTTTCAGGTCTGAATATTCATACCATGATTAAGAAGATTTACATTGAAATTATGCCAAAGTATCACTCCGCATCAAAAATTCTCTTTTTATCATTTACCTACTCGAGGATGAGCAGGAGTTAAGCTTGGGGATGCCTGATACTTCTCCAACGTATCTATAATTTTTGATTGCTCCATGCTACTTTATCTATTGTTTTGGACTATAATGGGCTTTATTTTCCACTTTTATATTACTTTTGGGACTAACCTATTAATCGGAGGCCCAGCCAAATTCTTGTTTTTGCCTATTATAGTATTTCGAAGAAACAGAATATCAAACGGAGTCCAAACGGAATGAAACCTTCGGAAACGTGATTTTCTCACCGAACGTGATCCAAGAGACTTGGACCCTATGCCAAGGAACAACGGAGGCGGTCACGAGGGTGGGCCCTCCCTAGGGCGCGCCCCCTGCCTCGTGGGCCCCCTGTTGCTCCACCGACGTACTCCTTCCTCCTATATATACCTACGTACCCCCAAACGATCAGAAGAGGAGCAAAAAACCTAATTCCACCGCCGCAACTTCCTGTATCCACGAGATCCCATCTTGGGGCCTGTTAGGAGCTCACATGGGAGGGCATCCACCACGGAGGGCTTCTACATCAACACCATAGACTCTTCGATGAAGTGTGAGTAGTTTACTTCAGACCTTCGGGTCCATAGCTAGTAGCTAGATGGCTTCTTCTCTCTTTTTGGATCTCAATACAATTTTCTCCCCCTCTCTCGTGGAGATCTATTTGATGTAATTTTCTTTTGCGGTGTGTTTGTTGAGACTGATGAATTGTGGGTTTATGATCCAGCTTATCTATGAAGAATATTTGAATTTTCTCTGAATTCTTTTATGTATGATTGAGTTATCTTTGCAAGTCTCTTCGAATTATCTGTAACATCCCAAAATACTAAATTTTGGAATGTTATAATAAATAGATAGATTTGATTGATTGTTTGATTGATTGTGTGAAATTGAGTGAAAATCGAAACTTATTGAAAGTTAAATGAGAGGCAATAAAAGGACTTTCCCAAACTTTCATTTTGCATTCGTGATCTCCGTGAATTCAAATTCTTTTCACCACAAAACCCTGGAGAGAAGGTGACATGACTTCTTCCATTTATTTAAATGACGAGGGGTGTTGAAAATATTTGAATTTCATTTGGAAAATATCTCCAACCCAGGAACTTTATGCAACTCAATGATTTTCTCGAGCGAAGATAAAACGACTTCTTCAAAACATATGAAATATGAGTTGGGAGTTTCAAAAATTAAATTCAAAGTTCTTTTGAATTTATTTTCAATCTGGAGTTATTTGAGTTTTATTCAAATTATTTTTCTTCAAAAATTAAATAGATGGAAAATAGGGTAACATGATTCCCTACTTCAGAAAATTGGATAGAAATAAATTGGAATTAATTTTGGTATTTTTAAAATGATTTTTACTGGATTTTACTAGAGCAGAAGCACTCTTTGTTTTATTAGAATTTGTCTGTATTTAATTTGATTCTATAAAAATGTTCACCTTGTAGGAAACCTTTTTCTAAACCTTTTAATATATAATACGCCTATATAAAGTTTTACTTTATTTTATTTATTTGGTTTTCCTTCTGTTTCTATTTTTAAAAAAACTGCATGCGGCCCATTGTTACTTGTCGCCCACACGCGTAGCATAGTGGTAGCGGGCGCCTCATCTTATTTTTTTGTTTTTCTCTAAGTGGGCCAGGCCCAGCCATCCTTTTCTTTCCAGATTTTTTTTCTTTCTTCCTTCGAAAAAAAATATGCAGCACCAGTCTACGCGCGCGGCCGGGCCGAACTTTTAGCCCATGATCATTTTCAAATTTCATCTGCGTACGTATATGTTTAGTCCCACATTGCCTAGCCTTTGACCTTTAAGCCTCTTTTCCACCAATAAATATAGATCCATAGAGCCTCCAAAAATCATCCGATTCTTTTTAAATTAATATTTTGGTTTGACTAGATTCCTTAAAAAAAATATTTTTCTCCTCTCCGGCGCGATTTCTGGAAATTGTCCTCTCTCTCTGAAGTTGTTTTTTTCTCTGCCTTATAAAAGTATCTTTCTTCGTTTTTTTTCCGTAGTTCATTATTTTTAGACTAGTACGATAAAATAATTAGATTACCCATTTGTCTCTGTATTTATACATTAGACCTAAAATTCTTTTAGCCGTATCTATTTATTTTGTTTCGTAAAACAGCTTGGACCTGATTTTTCAAATAGCCATAACTTTTTACTCGTTCATCCAAATTAGATGAAACCAATGCCCACTTGTTCGTTACGATCTCCTCTATCCACTAATCCAACTCAAACATGTTTTTGAAAGTTTAAAATTTAAATTAGACCATATTTGAATTTGAACTTCGTTTGATCGTAACTTGAGTTTTATAACTCCGTTTGAGTTGATTCTTTTTGCAAATCGAAGCTCTTGACCTAAACTTTCTGATAAGGCCAAATTCATATAATTTTGGTACTGTTAGAAATTTGTTTTATGTTGCAAGATTTATTTGCTTGGTTTTGATGTTTTCCGAATCGTCTTCTTCATTCTTTTTGATCTTTTGAGTGATTGCTTATGTGTGGTTACTATTGATTGCTTATGACAGATTGACCGGAGTGTGAGAATAGACCTATCAAGAGTTTTGAGTGCGAATCATCTTCATCAACAGTACAGGCAAGTTCACACTTTGATCATATCCCTTTCATACCCAGTTTTTATGCATTAGCTTCACCCTCAAACATTGCATGAGTAGGTTTGATAACATGTGGGTATTGGGAAGTAGTTGATGAGGTAGGAACCTATTGTCCTGCATTCAAACCTTGGGAGTTACTTCTACGTTATGCTTATATTGCCATGCTATGCTCGTAGACGTGGATTGGGTTTGAGTGTATTCCATGACAGATGTGAGATTGTTTACTTAATGGTTCAACTTAAGGTGGCGACTTTAATTCACATCTGGGTGGATTGGTAGGGGCACCCTGGGGATATACCAGTGGACTTGCCCGGACACCTGGGGATATACCAGTGTTGTCCTAGGAGATCTCGGGGATACACCGTGTGATCATCCTATGGTTCGCCACCCAGGCTCAAGGGGAACTGAGATATTTTCATGCTAGAAACTTCCGTGTGCAGCCAGAAGCTATTATGGGCTCTAGCATAGTTGAGTAAGTTACGTGAAGCTCTTGAAGAGGTAGATCAGCAGGTAGTGGGTTTGTAGGTTTGGTATGGTCTGCCCGGAGTAAAGAGTTAATGTTTCTGAAAGACTGTGTCTCGGTCATCCATTTCTCAAACATCATGTAGTGCGAGAAATCCAACGGAGGCGATCGAGTCTTGTGGGGAAAAGTTCACAAACCTCTGCAGAGTGTAGAATCTAATCATGGTTAGCCGTGCCCCCGGTTATGGGCAATCTTGAGTATCTAGTACTTGGAGTATCTTAAGTATCTCATCATATTACTTAAATTAATTTGTTGGGTTAATGATTACTTTTAATTGGGGTTGAGAGGGGGTTTACCTTCTCCATATTTTATCAACTAACTTTGTAGTTAAATAAAATATATTCCTTTGTAGTAGGGAAAAATTGGCTTTTAAAAACTATAACCATAGAGCTTTCCACCAGCCAAATATGCATGTAGTGATAGTTATTATTCATCATTATCCTATGGTGTGAATTTGCGGTACATTCAATGTCTTGACCCTTTCTCGCTGCAACGTCTCATGTTGCGGGATCTTCTGATGAGTAAGTGATACGTTAGGGTTACGATTTCTACACTCAACTTTGCCGTTGGTGTTGATGGGAATCCACAACCTTGTTACTTCCGCTATTTTGGATTGAGGTAATAGTATTTACGTTACTTTATACATGTGATTTACCTCTGTTATAAATCCTCGAATATTGTGTGTGTCAGCATACCGATCCAGGGATGACACTTAAGCACAGAGACTTGACCGTGTGAGGTCGGGTCGCTACAAGATGGTATTAGAGCACATGTTGACTGTAGGACGTGACCCTAGAAACTGGCAAGCCCATAGGAAAGATTTCCTCTACAACTTTCTTTTCAAAAAGATCTCTTACCTCTCTTCTCTTTTGAGCTTATTCAAATATTTCTTTCGAGTTAGACTATAACCTTTCCCCTTTTGACCACATGAAGATTCGGCTGATGAGACCACTCCAAGAAGTACAAGATATCGGACAACTAAGACTACTTTGGAATAAAGAGGATTTTTACCGTGCATTACAATGAAGGAAACTACAACGGTGAAAACTCCGAAGACTAGGAGAATTTGAAGGCTTTGAAGAATTTCTGGATTTGTATGACCTAGGAAGGCACCCCTTATGGAACTTGGCAGACTATGGAAGCTTTCAATACCCGAGATCAAGGTGCATCGGAGAAAGATCGGAACATGGAGCATTAGAACTCAAAGTTTTTGTCAAGAAAACCCTAAGACAGGAGATATAAATTATGGAATGAAAGATCATGGCAGTAACATGGGCATAGACATGGCTAACCATGGTGTTATTGCCCGCCTAAGCTATTATCACCATGCGGAGTTAAGCGTGCAGATGCATGGAAGAATTGGATGGTAGAAGGCTGAAGGAGCATCTGTCAGCGAAGGATGCAGTTTTAACATAGCTGGTGCATCACCGGGATCTGGAGTATTACATCAAGAAGTGTAGGGTGGATCTGCAGGAAGCCGTATTTGACAAGGAAGCAGTTCGTGAAGAACTGTGACGCCCCCGATTCAATCGTACACTAACCATGCACGCAAACGTGTACGATCAAGATCAGGGACTCACGGGAAGATATCACAACACAACTCTAAAACATAAATAAGTCATACAAGTATCATAATACAAGCCAGGGGCCTCGAGGGCTCGAATACAAGTGCTCGATCATAGACGAAGTCGGCGGAAGCAACAATATCTGAAATCTGGACATAAGTTAAACAAGTTTGCCTTAAGAAGGCTAGCACAACCGGGATCTGATTGAAAGAAGGGCAGGCCTCCTGCTCGGGATCCTCCTAAACTACTCCCGGTCGCCGCCGGCCGGGCTGCACATAGTAGTAGGCACCTCCGGTGTAGTAGGAGTAAATGCCGTCGATGATGGCGTCGCTCTGGCTCCGACATCTGGTTGCGCCAACCAGGTAGAAGGGAAGGGGGAAAAGAGGGAGAAAAGCAACCGTGAGTACTCATCCAAAGTACTCGCAAGCAAGGATCTACACTACATATGCATGGGTATTTGTGTAAAGGGCCATATCAAGGGTGAGCTGCAGAATGCCGTAATAAGAGGGGATAGCTAATCACAGCCGAAGACTACGCTTCTGGCAGCCTCCGTCTTGCAGCATGTAGAAGAGAGTAGATTGAAGTCCTCCAAGTAGCATCGCATAGCATAATCCTACCCGGCGATCCCCTCCTCGTCGCCCTGTTAGAGAGCGATCACCGGGTTGTATCTGGCACTTGGAAGGGTGTGTTTTATTAAGTATCCAGTTCTAGTTGTCATAAGGTCAAGGTACAACTCCAAGTCGTCCTGTTACCGAACATCACGGCTATTCGAATAGATAAACTTCCTTGCAGGGGTGCATCACATTACCCGACACGCTCGATCCCATTTGGTCGGACACACTTTTTTGGGTCATGCCCGGCCGCGGAAGATCAACACGTCGCAGCCCCACCTAGGCACAACAGAGAGGTCGACGCGGTCTAAACCTAAGCGCACAGTGGGTCCGGGGCCCATCGCCCTTAGCACACCTGCACGCTATGACGTCTGTGCCGGAAGCAGACCTAGCCTAGCAGGTGTTCCAGTCCAATCAAAGCATGCCGCTCGGGCCGACGTCACGAAATGCTTCGGTGATACCACGGCGGGTTGCCCATATCTTGTCCCACGTGGCGGTTAGTGCGTATAAGGTCAACGACCCAACTCAGATCAAATACCAAGATCTCGTTAAGCATGTTAAGTATCCTCGAACGCCGAACAGGGCCAGGCCCACCTCTCACCCAGGTAGTCTCAACCTGCCCTGCCGCTTCGCCACAAAGATCCACATAAAAGGCCGTTCGGACAAAGGTCCTTTCAGCCCCCAATCCGTGAATCACTCGCGGGTGCTCCACAAGCCAACCCGACTTTAGTCACCACATGTATCATGTATAAAGTATATAGTATATACCCGTGATCACCTCCCAAGTGAACACAGCCCGATAGTATGGCACAGCAGACGGACAAGAATGTAGGGCCACTGATGGAATACTAGCATCCTATACTAAGCATGTAGGATTGCAGGTAAAGGTGTCCTTGATGAGTAGCAAGGACAGGCTATGCATCAGGATAGGAATAACGGAAAGCAGTAACATGCTACACTACTCTAATGCAAGCAGTATAGAAGAGAATAGGCGATATCTGGTGATCAAGGGGGGGGCTTGCCTGGTTGCTTTGGCTAGAAGGGAAGGTCGTCGTCGACGTAGTCGTACACAGGGGCATCGGCAACGGTCTCGGAGCCTATCGGAAAGAAGTAACGGAGGGGGAACACAATAAATAACAGAGCAATCAGATGTAACACAAGCAAGACGCAGCAATACGTTGTGCTAGGGGTGACGTGACGCAGGGATATGTGATACCAGCGAAGGGGGGAAACAACCGGGAAAGTGTCCCCGGTGTTTCGTGTTTTCGGACAAATGAACCAGAGGGGAAAGTTGTGTGTTCGCTATGCTAGAGATGTGTGGCCGATGAACGGGCTACATGTCCGGATTCGTCTCGTCGTTCTGAGCAACTTTCATGTAGAAAGTATTTTCATCTGAGCTACGGTTTATTTAATATTTATTTTAAAAGATTTACTTCATTTTTAGAATTTACTTAATTATTTTAATTTAACATTATCCAGAACAGTGTATACTGACGTCAGCATGATGTCAGGGTGATGTCAGCAGTCAACTAGCCAGTTGACCTAGTCAAACTGATGTGTGGGTCCCACTATCATTGTCTAAGTCTAACTACTAGGTTTAATTAGTTTTAATTAATTGATTAGGTAAATTAATCAAAATTAATTAAGTTAGTTAATTCCTTAAGTAATTAATTAATTAATTAATTAATTTCATTATTATATTTTTAATTTCTTTTTTTATAAAAATGTTCTGGGGCTGGTGGGCCCCGTTTGTCATTGGCCTTGGGGCCTTAGCGGGCGAGCTAGCAGGCGGCCTTGAACAGACGCAGGGATCGAGGCGTCGCCGAGGAAGGCCCGGCGTCGGCCGAGGCCAGCGGCTGGCCCGAGGCGGCAGCAGCGATGGCGAAATCAGGGGAGATGCCGGAGTACGACCACGGGCGGCCTTGGGACAGGTCGGTGCACGACGGCATGGGTTGGTGCCACGGCGGCGATGTCGCGTCTTGTGACAAGACGAGGAGTAGGGCAGGATGCGGGGTGGCCACGGCAGAGCAGAGTATCTGGGGGCGAGGGGTGAGCGCGCGCGTGGCACGACCACGGTGGGCGCGCGCGCGGGGCGTCGGTCCATTCACGGCGCGGGGAGGAGGGAGGAGGCTGGGGGCCTCACCGGGAGTGTAGGGATCGGGGCAATGGGCACGGGGAAGTTCGGGGAGGTCCGTTGTGGAGGAGGTCGGGGACGACGGGCGACGTGGGAGCAGGCCAGTGGGGAGGAGGAAGCAGGCGGCGGAGGAGCTCCGGGCGGCCGGGTCCACCGGGCGGCGACGGCGTCGGGCACCGAGCGAGGGAGAAGGGGATCGGGCTCCCGATCCAGATCCAGCGGGGGTGGGGGAGAGCGAGTGGGGAGTGGGGGGAGTGTTGGTTAGGGTTTCCCCCCCTCGTGGGGATAAGGCAGGGGCGGGTCGGCCGGCTGGGCCAGGTGGGCCGGCCTGGCCGGTGAGCTGGGCCGTCTGGCCCAGTTGGCCAGGGGGCCTTTTTATTCTTTTTAGTTTTGTTTTGTTTTATGTCTTTGTAGTTTCTTATCTTTTTATTTATTTTCTTTCCTGTTTTAAATCATTTTAAATTATCTAGACACTTTATAAAAATGTGTTTATTACACCATATTTACTTAAGCAAAATATGGCACCGCCCGAACATTTTTGTTTTAACTTTTAAAAACTTTTGTTGTTTGCCATTAATTTAAATTTAAATTTTGAAGCGGTTTCGAATTAACGCAAGATTTAACAACAGTAACCGTGCTGACGTGGCATCGTTAACGTCGGATTACTGTAGCCTAATTATCTAGGCGTCACAATTCTCCTCCACTACAACAAATCTCGTCCCGAGATTTAAGAGGTAGTGAAAGGGGGGAAGGTTTGGTAACGAATCTAGCAGGTCTTCTCATCCTGGCTTGCTCTTCGCGAAGAGGCCGGTCCAATCATTGATTTCTTCATTTCTCTCCTTCAGGTGATCATGGTGAAGCCAACATCCTTTCTTTGGGAACTCCATCGTACTTACAAAGGAATAAAAAGGAGGGTATTCCGGGAGAACAAACCTCTGCAAGGTTGACTATCTGGTCGATAACATCGGGAAGGTGGCGGAAAGTAACTCTCGAATAGAAACTTAAGAAAATATTGAGAGCAAAGTAGGGAGGTATCATGGGAAGTTTTTAGCGGGTAGGCAATCGCTCGATGCCCGAAACAGGTCATGAAAGGGGTTCAAAGCAAAAGGGATAAGTGTTGTGTTTGATACCAGAATTGATGATCCCTCGGAAGGTGGCTCATAAATTACATACGAGGCCACGCGCGAGGAACAACCTTAGAAACAGGGGTGTACAGGAGAGTCAGCTTTCGATCCTGTGGAATGTGGGTTATGGGCCCACCATGTGGGTAAAAAGTAGGAAGGGCGGTGACGTCTTGCACGATCATGTAAGCAAGGTATGTCAGAGGATAGCCCGTCGCTTATGTCGGCAACAACATTAGTACCAAGGGCAAGGGACGAAGAGAACCATTTTCCTGCTCGTTGAACGAGGCGGACCAATAGGCAAATTTCTCGTCCATCGGTGGTTACCAGAAAGTCATCAACAAAAGTAACAGGGTCTTACTGACAGAATGGTACAAGGTGTTTACATAAGCAGGGAAATATTACTGCTTATATAATATAGATCATAAGAAGGTTTAAACAAACCAATGGAAAGGAAAAGTGATTATCAGGTTTAAACGGAATAATGGAAAGAAAATGTGTATACACACATATTTCGGGGGTATATCCTTCCCAAGGACAAGCGGAGCATGATATCCATGACAGGATAGAAAGTAGGAAACCATTTAGGTAAGGGGGGAGGACTCTCATGATATTACCCATACAACGGTGTTAGGATAAATGATAAAGAAAATTTAGCATTGTGCTTCAAATGCTCTTATTGAAAATCGGATTACCACAGACATGCTTTGAGATAGCATTGACATGGTCATCAAGCAAAGTTCAAAGTTTGGATGCAGGAAGGTTCCATCAGGAACAACTTGTAGAATAAATCTTACAATTTCCTCATGAAAGAATGGATAATCTTGCTAATAAGGAAACTATAACAGTAGGTCCTCCGGTCAGGTGTGCTAGGCATGACATCACCTTACCGATTCATATAAAGACCAATGTTATAACTCTTGGAGATATGTTCCAACCATCATATCTGACCGAGATTCAGATCTGGATTGTGTCTGGATACCTTAGACCTAGGATGCCTAAGAAGGAAGGGGTGCAACACAATTTGACGAGATGGTGCTGCAAGATCCTCGAGGAATGAACTATGGAAGCAAGTCCCGAATCAAGAGTTCATCAATAAACCACGGAGAGGACGAAGAGGTGGTTGATGGACTCGGCGACAATTCATCGAGATTAACAGAAGATGGATTTCCACAGTTATGTGAACAAGGAGATAACATTTGTCAGAGCAAATGATATAATGATGTACGTTCGAGGAAAACATCCACAATTAAACATTGGTTGACAGGTGCACCCGAAATATGGGCATATGTAGCATGATCAATGTTAGAATGGTGATTCAATAACCAATAGTCTAAGAATGGACAATAAACCATTAACTTCAAAGTAATAAGTTTGCTCGAAGTACAGAATCCAAGTAGCATCATTCCCTTGTTGGAATCTCGGTTAGAATCAACACGGGGAACAAGAAGTAATGGTGATGGTGAGAAGTATCACTTGTATCAAGAATTCTCAATAGGTGGTGAAATTCCCATGACATTTTTGACATAAAAGGTGGTAATATTCGAAGGTAAAGAAGAACAAATGTTGGGTAGCAAGGAACTCAAGGTATAACACAAAAATCGAACAAGTTTGTGTTACAGGGAAGGCAATAAGTGGTCGATGATAACACAGATCATCAAGGGCAAGGATGGTATTTCTCATCATGAACTCAATTGATATCCTGGAAGAGCTCATAAGGTTTATGATGATCACGACACATTTGTCGAGAGATTTCATGAGGATGTAATCAATCAGCGACGACATTAAGTCAAAGGAATGAGGTAGCGGAAGGTTATTGGAACCATGGGTAGGACACAAACTTGAAATCAGGATTGTTGTTCAAGGCAGGCTGATATGACGAGGAAGATCGACGTAAGCTTAGCTCATCGTCGAAAATTTTGTGCTCCGGGAAGAAGGACCAAGTAGCACAGTTAGAAGTTTGCACGATAATGATATAGCTGATAAGGCTAGGAATGACTTGAAGGATTATTAAACTCGCAGGCAACAAGAATTACTTAGAGTTATTGAATAGGAGTGCGGAATCGATTCACTTATCGGTGTTCTCGAGTGACTAATAACTCAGACCCTGGGGGGGATCCGAGATCGGTGAGAAGCAATACTAGATGAAGACTCGCAGGAAGCAACATAGTTCTCGAGATACCAGAGGTTAATACTCGAGGAAGATCAAAATAGAGGTTGGGCAAGCGTATTGATCTGCAAAAGACAAGTACTTTAACTTGTCCGAGAAATGGAATCAAGGAGAAAATGTGGTCGGGACCGCGACTGCAAATGATCAATGCATAGATGCCAGATGATTTCATATCAAGGAAAGAGTTATTATTATAAGAAGCTTCTATGATAGGATCTACATCGTGTCCATGGGCATGAACACAAAGTTCAAGGTCGACTCCCACTTCTTTAATGCATAACCTTTCATTCAGTTCTCGCCTTCAACGAAATTGTGTGTTGAAATTTTATCTGACATAACACTAGTAGAGTATGACCTGTAGTAGTTTCCAGGTTCACACAGTTTAGAGAAGGCATATGTCCAACCCATCGGGGCCTCTTAGGAACATATACCACAAACTTCAGGAGTAAATAACACAAGCTCGATAGCAGAGCATGGTTGACAAAGCAGATGATACAATTTACCAAAGGCGGTATATATCCTAGGAAAGGCTCAAGGTTATTGAATATGAAGGACATTGTCGGATAAAATCCAACAAAGGATCTGGGGTGAGTATCGACACACAACCAGAGGAAGAAGCAAGGCAAAGATATTGGATTATAGAAACAACTGAATAACTTAGAGCTCAATTGCTAAGGAATTATGATTTACAAAGCAAAGGATCAGAAGCAGACGCTTTGATCAAGGATGGATAAGTTCAATAGACTTAGGGGCACAATCAACGACAATTTAATTGGCGAGAACCAGCTCATGATTAAAACGACGTCTGAGCCGGAAGGATGAATTCTAGGATCTGTTTGAGGATTGCGAGCATTCGCAACAAATCGAATCAACGGACTCAAAATGACAATGACAATGGATGTCAACTAGATTACTAGACTTATGGGATTAACCATAATGCAAGCAATCAAGAATTTCAAGAGCAATAGGATGCTCAAGATTTTCGAAAGATCGAATGATATTTCGAGGATTGGTGACATACATGAATCAATCGGGATGAGTGGATACTCGGTAAGTGCGAGAAATTATCCGTAGTGGTATTCATGTAGCAAAGAACTGCAAGGCAGTAGGCACAAAGTATTCTCGGAACATTAGAGAGAATTTCGAGGTATCTTGAATAACAAGATGGACTGGGTATAAAGTAAGAACGACGGGTGTAAGTATTGATCCATAGGGATATTGCAGTGGTAAGGAATTGCAAAAGCAACGGGCACAAGGTCTCGGGAGAATATCGGAAGGTATCTTCGGAATCCTTCGGTGCACAAAGTAATCATCTAGATTGAAGAGGCTCTCCGGGAGAAAGTACTATCGAGAACCTATAGTCAGAGTTAGTAAAAAAATCGTTTAACCCGAATAGAAGAGAGATCAGATTCCCAGAGTACAGATCAAGGAGTAAAAGATCCTAATACCACCCAATGGCGACGTGGGCCCGTAAGGCACACAGCCATGTTAGTAAAAGTTTTGTAATGTCTAGACTCGACTTCGGCCAAAGAGTATGGAAGGAGGAGTCCTACAGGCAGTCGGCTCTGATACCAACTTGTGACGCCCCCGATTCCATCGTACACTAATCATGCACGCAAATGTGTACGATCAAGATCAGGGACTCACGAGAAGATACAACACAACTCTAAAACATAAAAAAGTCATACAAGCATCATAATACAATCCAGGGGCCTCGAGGGCTCGAATACAAGTGCTCGATCATAGACGAGTCAGCGGAAGCAACAATATCTGAGTACAGACATAAGTTAAACAAGTTTGCCTTAAGAAGGCTAGCACAAACTGGGATACAGATCGAAAGAGGCGCATGCCTCCTGCCTGGGATCCTTCTAAACTACTCCTGGTTGTCGTCAGCGGGCTGCACGTAGTAGTAGGCACCTCCGGTGTAGTAGGAGTCATTATCGACGGTGGCGTCTGGCTCCTGGGCTCCAGCATCTGGTTGCGCCAACCAGGTAGAAGGGAAAGGGGGAAAAGAGGGAGAAAAGCAACCGTGAGTACTCATCCAAAGTACTCGCAAGCAAGGAGCTACACTACATATGCATGGGTATATGTGTAAAGGGCCATATCAGTGGACTGAACTGCAGAATGCCGTAATAAGAGGGGATAGCTAATCTGCCGAAGACTACGCTCGGCAGCCTCCGTCTTGCAGCATGTAGAAGAGAGTAGATTGAAGTCCTCCAAGTAGCATCACATAGCATAATCCTACCCGGCGATCCCCTCCTCGTCGCCCTGTTAGAGAGCGATCACCGGGTTGTATCTGGCACTTGGAAGGGTTTGTTTTATTAAGTAGCCAGTTCTAGTTGTCATAAGGTCAAGGTACAACTCCAAGTCGTCCTATTACCGAAGATCACGGCTATTCGAATAGATAAACTTCCTTGCAGGGGTGCACCACATTACCCGACACGCTCGATCCCATTTGGCCGGACACACTTTTCTGGGTCATGCCCGGCCGCGGAAGATCAACACGTCGCAGCCCCACCTAGGCACAACAGAGAGGTCAGCACGCCGGTCTAAACCTAAGCGCACAGAGGTCTGGGCCCATCGCCCTTAGCACACCTGCACTATGCGTACGCGGCCGGAAGCAGACCTAGCCTAGCAGGCGTTCTAGTCCAATCTGACGGCGCCCGCTTCGATCGGCCGACGTCACGAAATGCTTCGCCTGATACCACGGCGCCGGTTGCCCATATCTTGTCCCACGTGGCGGTTAGTGCGTATAAGGTCAACGACCCAACTCAGATCAAATACCAAGATCTCGTTAAGCATGTTAAGTATCCGCGAACGCCGAACAGGGCCAGGCCCACCTCTCACCCAGGTAGTCTAAACCTGCCCTGCCGCTCCGCCACAAAGATCCACACAGAGGGCCGTTTGGACAAAGGTCCTTTCAGCCCCCAATCCGTGAATCACTCGCGGGTGCTCCACAAGCCGACCCGACTTTAGTCACCACATGTATCATGTATAAAGTATATAGTATATACCCATGATCACCTCCCGAGTGCTCACAGCCCGATAGTATAGCACACCAGACGGACAAGAATGTAGGGCCACTGATGGAATACTAGCATCCTATACTAAGCATGTAGGATTGCAGGTAAAGGTGTCAACAGTAGTAGCAAGGACAGGCTATGCATCATGATAGGAATAACAGAAAGCAGTAACATGCTACACTACTCTAATGCAAGCAGTATAGAAGACAATAGGAGATATCTGGTGATCAAGGGGGGGGGGGCTTGCCTGGTTGCTTTGGCAAGAAGGGAAGGTCGTCGTCGACGTAGTCGTACACAGGGGCATCGGCAACGGTCTCGGAGCCTACCGGAAAGAAGTAACGGAGGGGGAACACAATAAATAACAGAGCAATCAAATGTAACACAAGCAAGACGCGGCAATACGTTGTGCTAGGGGTGACGTAACGCAGGGATATGTGATACCAGCGAAGGGGGGAAACAACCGGGAAAGTGTCCTCGGTGTTTCGTGTTTTCAGACAAATGAACCGGAGGGGGAAAGTTGTGTGTTCGCTATGCTAGAGATGTGTGGCGGACGAACGGGCTACGTGTCCGGATTCGTCTCGTCGTTCTGAGCAACTTTCATGTAGAAAGTATTTTCATCTGAGCTACGGTTTATTTAATATTGATTTTAAAAGATTTAATTCATTTTTAGAATTTACTTAATTATTTTAATTTAACATTATCCAGGGGCGGTGTTCTTGGCGTCGGCATGATGTCGGTGTGATGTCAGCAGTCAACTAGCCAGTTGACCTAGTCAATCTGACGTGTGGGTCCCACTGTCATTGTCTAAGTCTAACTACTAGGTTTAATTAGTTTAAGTTAATTGATTAGGTAAATTAATCAAAATTAATTAAGTTAGTTAATTCCTTAAGTAATTAAGTAATTAATTAATTAATTTCATTATTATATTTTTAATTCCTTTTTTTATAAAAATGTTCTGGGGCTGGTGGGCCCCGTTTGTCGTTGGCCCTGGGGCCTTAGCGGGCGACCTAACGGGCGATGCTCGAACAGACGCAGCGGTCGCGGGCGTCCGACCCGGGCGCGAGGCAGGCCCGAGCGTCGAACGCGAGGGCCACGGCGAGGCCAGCCGACAGCGGTGAGCAGTGGCGTAAGCAGGGGAGATCTTGAGTCTGACCACGGTGGTTTGGGACCGCCTACGACGGCATGGGTTGGTGACATCGCCGAGCGGCAATGTAGCGCGTGCGCGACGGCGCGAGGAGCAGGGCAGGATGCGGGGTGGCCACGGCAGAGCTGAGTATCTGGGGGCGCAGGGTGAGAACGTGCGGGGCACGGCCATGGTGGGCGCGCACGCGGGGCATCGGTCCATTCACGGCGCGGGGAGGAGGGAGGAGGGAGGAGGCCGGGGGCCTCACCGGGAGTGTAGGGATCGGGGCAATGGGCGCGGGGAAGTTCGGGAAGGTCCGTTGTGGAGAAGGACGGGGACGACGGGCGACGTGGGAGCAGGCCGGTGGGGAGGAGGAAGCAGGCCGGCGGAGGAGCTCCGGGCGCCGGCGCGGTCCACTGGCGGCGACGGGCGACGGCGTCGGGCACCGAGCGAGGGAGAAGGGGATCGGGCTCCCGATCCAGATCCAGCGGGGGTGGGGGAGAGCGAGTGGGGAGTGGGGGGAGTGTCGGGTAGGGTTTCCCCCCATGGTGGGGATAAGGCAGGGGCGGGTCGGCCGGCTGGGCCAGGTGGGCCGGCCTGGCCGGTGAGCTGGGCCATCTGGCCCAGTTGGCCAGGGGGCCTTTTTATTCTTTTTAGTTTTGTTTTGTTTTATGTTTTTGTAGTTTCTTTTCTTTTTATTTATTTTCTTTCCTGTTTTAAATCATTTTAAATTATCTAGGCACTTTATAAAAATGTGTTTATTACACCATATTTACTTAAGCAAAATAGGGCACCGCCCGAACATTTTTGTTTTAACTTTTAAAAACTTTTGTTGTTTGCCATTAATTTAAATTTGAATTTTGAAGCGGTTTCGAATTAACGCGAGATTTAACAACAGTAACCGTGGTGACGTGGCATCGTTAACGTCGGATTACTGTAGCCTAATTATCCGGGCGTCACAATTCTCCTCCACTACAACAAATCTCGTCCCGAGATTTAAGAGGTAGTGAAAGGGGGGAAGGTTTGGTAACGAATCTAGCAGGTATTCTCATCCTGCCTTGCTCTTCGCGAAGAGTCCGGTGCAATCATTGATGTCTTCATTTCTCTGCTTCAGGTGATCATGGTGAAGCCAGCATCCTATCTTCGGGAACTCCATCGTACTTACAAAGGAATAAAAAGGATTGTTTTCCGGGAGAACAGACCTCTGCAAGGTTGACTATCTGGTCGATAACATCGGGAAGGTGGCGGAAAGTAACTCTCGAGTAGAAACTTAAGAAAATATTGAGAGCAAAGTAGGTAGGTATCATGGGAAGTTTTGAGCGGGTAGGAAATCGCTCGATGCCCGAAATAGGCCGTGAAAGGGGTTCAAAGCAACGGGGATAAGTGTTGTGTTTGATACCAGAATTGATGATCCCTCGGAAGGTGGCTCATGAATTACATATGAGGCCACGCGCGAGGAACAACCTTAGAAACATGGGTGTACAGGAGAGTCAGGTTTCGATCCTGTGGACTGTGGGTTATGGGCCCACCATGTGGGTAAAAAGTAGGAAGGGCGGTGACGTCTTGCACGATCATGTAAGCAAGGTATGTCAGAGGATAGCCCGTCGATTATGTCGGCAACAACATTAGTACCAAGGGCAAGGGACGAAGAGAACCATTTTCCTGCTCGTTGAACGAGGCGGACCAATAGGCAAAGTTCTCGTCCATCGGTGGTTACCAGAAAGTCATCAACAAAAGTAACAGGGTCTTACTGACAGAATGGTACAATGAGGTGTTTACATAAGTAGGGAAATATTACTGCTTATATAATATAGATCATAAGAAGGTTTAAACAAACCAATGGAAAGGAAAAGTGATTATCAGGTTTAAACAGAATAATGGAAAGAAAATGTGTATACACACATATTTCGGGGGTATATCCTTCCCAAGGACAAGCGGAGCATGATATCCATGACAGGATAGAAAGTAGGAAACCATTTAGGTAAGGGGGAGGACTCTCATGATATTACCCATACAACGGTGTTAGGATAAATGATAAAGAAAATTTAGCATTGTGCTTCAAATGCTCTTATTGAAAATCGGATTACCACAGACATGCTTCGAGATAGCATTGACATGGTCGTCAAGCAAAGTTCAGACTTTGGATGCAGGAAGGTTCCATCAGGAACAACTTGTAGAATAAATCTTACAATTTCCTCATGAAAGAATGGATAATCTTGCTAATAAGGAAAACTATAACAGTAGGTCCTCCGGTCAGGTGTGCTAGGCATGACATCACCTTACCGATTCGTATAAAGACCAATGTTATAACTCTTGGAGATATGTTCCAACCATCATATCTGACCGAGATTCAGATCTGGATTGTGTCCGGATACCTTAGACCTAGGATGCCTAAGAAGGAAGGGGTGCAACACAATTTGACGAGATGGTGTTGCAAGATCCTCGAGGAATGAACTATGGAAGCAAGTCCCGAATCAAGAGTTCATCAATAAACCACGGAGAGGACGAAGAGGTGGCTGATGGACTCGGCGACAATTCATCAAGATTAACAGAAGATGGATTTCCACAGTTATGTGAACAAGGAGATAACATTTGTCAGAGCAAATGGTATAATGATGTACGTTTGAGGAAAACATCCACAATTAAACATTGGTTGACAGGTGCACCCGAAATATGGGCATATGTAGCATGATCAATGTTAGAATGGTGATTCAATAACCAATAGTCTAAGAATGGACAATCGGACATTAACTTCAAAGTAATAAGTTTGCTCGAAGTACATAATCCAAGTAGCATCATTCCCTGGTTGGAATCCCGGTTAGAATCAACACGGGGAACAAGAAGGAATGGTGATGGTGAGAAGTATCACTTGTATCAAGAATTCTCAATAGGTGGTGAAATTCCCATGACATTTTTGACATAAAAGGTGGTAATATTCGAAGGTAAAGAAGAACAAATGTTGGGTAGCAAGGAACTCAAGGTATAACACAAAAAGCGAACACGTTTGTGTTGGAGGGAAGGCAATAAGTGGTCGATGATAACACATATCATCAAGGGCAGGGATGGTATTTCTCATCATGAACTCAATTGATATCCTGGAATAGCTCATAAGGTTGATGATGATCACGACACATTTGTTGAGAGATTTCATGAGGATGTAATCAATCAGCGACGACATTAAGTCAAAGGAATGAGGTAGCGGAAGGTTATTGGAACCATGGGTAGGACACAAACTTGAAATCAGGATTGTTGTTCAAGGCGAACTGATATGACGAGGAAGATCGACGTAAGCTTAGCTCATCGTCGAAAAATTTTTGCTCCAGGAAGAAGGACTAGGTAGCACAGTTAGAAGTTTGCACGATAATGATATAGCCGATAAGGCTAGGAATGACTTGAAGTATTATTAAACTCGTAGGCAACAAGAATTACTTAGAGTTATTGAATCGGAGTGCGGAATCGATTCACTTATCGGTGTTCTCGAGTGACTAATAACTCAGACCCTGGGGGGGATCCGAGATCGGTGAGAAGCAATACTAGATGAAGACTCGCAGGAAGCAACATAGTTCTCGAGATACCAGAGGTTAATACTCGAGGAAGATCAAAATAGAGGTTGGGCAAGCGTATTGATCTGCAAAAGACAAGTACCTATACAAGTGAGAAGTTGGCCAAGATATATTTGACATGGATCGTATGTCTGCATGGAGTTCCGAGGACCATCGTATCAGATAGAGGAACACAGTTTACCTCAAAGTTTTGGAATCAGCTGCACCAGACTTTGGATACTAGGCTAGAGTTCAATACAGCCTTTCATCTGTAGACAGATGGATAGACCGAGATAGTCAATCAGATTCTGGAGGACATGTTGAGAACGTGTGCGCTAGATTATGGATCTAGTAGGGATGATAATCTACCTTACGCGGAGTTCTCATTCAACAACAGCTACCAAGTCAGTTTGAAGATGGCCCCTTTTTAAGCTTTGTATGGGAGAAGGAGCCAGACACCATTGATGTGGGATGAAGTTGGAGACCGTCAGTTGTTTGGACTAAATATGATCAAGGAGTCAGAAGAGAATGTTAAAGTTGATCGAGATAGACTGAAGGTAGCTCACCCGAGTGTAAGAGTTATGCAGACTAAAAAATGCAAGGAGGTAGTCTATGAAATTGGAGACTGAGCATGTCTTCATGTGTCCCCTCTACGAGGAATTAAATGATTTGGAGTTAAGGGAAAGTTAGCCCCGAGATTTGTAGGACCATACCGAGTTTTGGAGCGTATGGGAGAAGTGGCCAACAAATTGGAGTTACCGAAGGACTTTTAGGAGTTCACGATGTGTTTCACGTATTCCAGTTGAAGAAGTGCCATGCAGAAATGGCCAATATTCCCCTGTAAGGACGCTTGACCCTGGAAAGGATAATGATGTTCCACGAAGTGGAGTATGGACTTCATAAGTATAAGTTTTTATCTCGGTAGGTGGGATATCCCACGAGGATGAAGCGATGAATTACTATTGGATATAAAGGAGGTATGATGTTGGAAATATGGATCAAGGTAAATGCCATGATGAGTCTGAGTAATCATGTCCTAGTTTGGTGCCAATAGAAGGAAGGAAGACAGTACAATTGGATGGATTTAAGAATACTAGGAAGTTGGAAGTTAGAATAATGATCAGAAGCCCGAGGATAAGTTCAAGGACTACAAGTGAAGAGATGGGCCATAACCCACAGGCCCCAGGACCTGCCAAGAAGCAAGCACATTCTTCTTTGAAGGAAAACTCGGAAGAAGTTACGATTTTATCAACCGACGATTCTATAGGAGTTTACACAAAACCTGAGAGTTGTTAAGGAACGATATATGTTTGTTTGGCTTGCAGAATCAATGGATTTATCCGAACTTGGTTCATCGAGAAGAAAAATTCTGCAATGCTTGTGAGGATGACCGAGTGTTAGAATGCGAGATTCGCTAAACCATGTACAAGGTAATGATTTGGGTGCGGGATGGATTGATCACCATACCGACTTACTCTTATTGTTCGTCTTGCTATATGGGATGGTAAATCTGAGTGACTTACCTATAGTAGAGAGACGACGATCAAAACCCTGTTTAAACCTTAGAATGGTATAAGAATTTTTTCCCTTGTACAAGGCAGCTTTTGCTAACCGTAGGTTATACGGTGAGGATCAACCAGACCCATTTCCTGTAGGAGAAACCCTAAATTATTGACCACCATGAGATATCGATAGTTAGTTGGTATTGGCGCCAGACCCGTCAACTAAGAAGACCCAATCTCGGAATAACCTTACCAAGAGGGAAAAGGACAAAAGAATTGAGGAAAAGGTTATGCCGCTACTGGAAGAGCCCAGAGATGGAATTTCCCGAGATCTTGGAAGACCGACACTGTCAACAATAAGGATGGAGTATATGAGTTTTGATGGAACCGTAACCATGCTTCTAAGGATGGTAGCACCCGAGACCCCCGGAGACGATCGATGGATTTTTGAGAAGACCCCAAACCTAACCTATTTCTTTCTAGCATCTCCGAATCTCGAGGACGAGATTCATTTTAAGGGTGGTAGGTTTGTAACATCCCAAAATTCTAAATTTTGGAATGTTATAATAAATAGATAGATTTGATTGATTGTTTGATTGATTGTGAGAAATTGAGTGAAAATCGAATTTTTTTTGAAAGTTAAATGAGAGGCAATAAAAGGACTTTCCCAAACTTTCATTTTGCATTCGTGATCTCCGTGAATTCAAATTCTTTTCACCACAAAACCCTGGAGAGAAGATGACATGACTTCTTCCATTTATTTAAATGATAAGGGTGTTGAAAATATTTGAATTTCATTTCAAAATATTTCCAACCCATGAACTTTATGCAACTCAATGATTTTCACGGCGAAGATAAAATGACTTCTTCAAAACATATGAAATATGAGTTGGGAGTTTCAAAGAATTAAATTCAAAGTTCTTTTGAATTTATTTTCAATCTGGAGTTATTTGAGTTTTATTCAAATTATTTTTCTTCAAAAATAAAATATATGGAAAATAGGATAACATGATTCCCTACTTCAGAAAATTGGATAGAAATAAATTTGAAATAATTTTGGTATTTTTAAAATGATTTTTACTGGATTTTACTAGAGCAGAAGCACTCTTTGTTTTATTATAATTTGTGTGTATTTTATTTGATTCTAGAAAAATGTTCACCCTGTAGGACATATTTTTGTGAAAACTTTGATATATAATATGCCTATATAAAGTTTTACTTTATTTTATTTATCCGGTTTTCCTTCTGTTTCTATTTTAGAAAAAAACTGCGTGTTCCCCATAGTTACTTGTCGCCCACATGCGTAGCATAGTGGTAGCGGGCGCCTCATCTTATTTTTTGTTTTTCTTCTAAGTGGGCCAGGCCCAGCCAGTCTTTTCTTTCCAGATTTTTTTTTCTTCCTTTGAAAAAAAAAATCTGCAGCACCAGTGTACGCGCGCGGCCGGGCCGAACTTTTAGCCCATGATCCTTTTCAAATTTCATCTGCGTACGTATATGTTTAGTCCCACATTGCCTAGCCTTTAACCTTTAAGCCTTTTTTCCATCAATAAATATAGACCCATAGAGCCTCCAAAAATCATCCGATTCAGGTTAAATCAATATTTTTGTTTGACTAGATTCCTTAAAGAAAAATATTTTTATTCTCTCCGGCGCGATTTCTGGAAATTGTCTTCTCTCTCCGAAGTTGTTTTTTTCTCTGCCTTATAAAGGTATCTTTATTCATTTTTTCGTAGTTTATTATTTTTTAGACTAGTACGATAAAATAATTAGATTACCTATTTGTCTCTGTATTTATACATTAGACCTAAAATTCTTTTAGCTGTATCTATTTTTTTCTTCCGTAAAACAGCTTGGCCCTGATTTTTCAAATAACCATAAATTTTTACTCGTTCATCCAAATTATAAGAAACCAACGACCACTTCTTCGTTACGATCTCCTCTATCCAGTAATCCAACTCAAACATGTGTTTGAAAGTTTAAAATTTAAATTAGTCCAGATTTGAATTTGAACTTCGTTTGATCGTAACTTGATTTTTATAACTCCGTTTGAGTTGATTCTTTTTGCAAACGAAGCTCTTGACCAAAACTTTCTGATAAGGCCAAATTCATATAATTTTGGTACTGTTAGAAATTTGTTTTATGTTGCAAGAGTTATTTGCTTGGTTTTGATGTTTTCCGAATCGTCTTCTTCATTCTTTTTGATCTTTTGAGTGATTGCTTATGTGTGGTTACTATTGATTGCTTATGATAGATTGACCGGAGTGTGACGAGTAGACCTATCAAGAGTTTTGAGTGCGAATCATCTTCATTAACAGTACAAGCAAGTTCGCACTTTGATCATATCCCTTTCATACCCAGTTTTTATGCATTAGCTTCACCCTCAAACATTGCATGAGTAGGTTTGATAACATGTGGGTATTGGGAAGTAGTTGATGAGGTAGGAACCTATTGTCCTGCATTCAAACCTTGGGAGTTACTTCTACGTTATGCTTATATTGCCATGCTATGCTCAGTAGACGTGGATTGGGTTTGAGTGTATTCCATGACAGATGTGAGATTGTTTACTTAATGGTTCAACTTAAGGTGGCAACTTTAATACACATCTGGGTGGATTGGTAGGGCACCACTGGGATATACCGATGGACTTGCCGGACACCGGGATATACCGGTGTTGTCCTAGGAGATCCCGGGATACACCGTGTGATCATCCTATGGTTCGCCACCCAGGCTCAAAGGGAACTGAGATATTTTCATGCTAGAAACTTCCGTGTGCAGCCACAAGCTATTATGGGCTCTAGCATAGTTGAGTAAGTTATGTGAAGCTCTTGAAAAGGTAGATCAGCAGGTAGTGGGTTTGTAGGTTTGGTATGGTCTGCCCGGAGTAAAGAGTTAATGTTTACGAAGGCGTGTCTCGGTCATCCGTTTCTCAAACATCATGTAGTGCGAGAAATCCAACGGAGGCGATCGAGTCTTGTGGGGAAAAGTCATAAACCTCTGCAGAGTGTACAATCTAATCATGGTTAGTCGTGTCCCCGGTTATGGACAATCTTGAGTATATAGTACTTGGAGTATCTTAAGTATCTCATCATATTACTTAAATTAATTTGTTGGGTTAATGATTACTTTTAATTGGGGTTGAGAGGGGGTTTACCTTCTCAATATTTTATCAACTAACTTTGTAGTTAAATAAAATATATTCCTTCGTAGTAGGGAAAAATTGGCTTCTCGCAAAAATATGCATATAGTGATAGTTATTATTCATCATTATCCTATGGTGTGAATTTGCCAGTACATTCAATGTACTGACCCTTTGTGGCTGCAACGTCTCATATTGCAGGATCTTACGACGAATAAGTGATACGTTAGGGTTAGGATTTCTACACTCAACTTTGCCGTTGGTGTTGATGGGAATCCACAACCTTGTTACTTCCGCTATTTTGAATTGAGGTAATAGTATTAACGTTACTTTATACATGTGATTTACCTCTGTTATAAATCCTCGAGTACGGTGTGTGTCGGCATACCGATCCAGGGATGACACTTAAGCACAGAGACTTGACCGTCTGAGGTCGGGTCGCTACATTATCCGTTTGGTTTGGTTAACTAGATTGGTAGTTCTTGCAATGGGAGAAGTGCATGGCTTTGGGTTCAATCTTGCGGTGTCCTTACCCAGTGACAGAAAGGGTTGCAAGGCACGTATTGTATTGTTGCCATCGAGGATAACAAGATGGGGTATTTATCATATTGCATGAATTTATTCCTCTACATCATGTCATCTTGCTTAAGGTGTTACTCTATTTTTAACTTAATACTCTAGATGCATGCTGGATAGCGGTCGATGAGTGGAGTAATAGTAGTAGATGCAGAATCGTTTCGGTCTACTTGTCTCGGACGTGATGCCTATATACATGATCATACCTAGATATACTCATAACTATGCTCAACAGTAATTTGTTCACCCACCGTAGAATACTTATGCTCTTGAGAGAAGCCACTAGTGAAACCTATGGCCCCCGGGTCTATTCTCATCATATCAATCTCCATCACTTTTATACTTGATTTGTTTTTACTTTGCTTTTTACTTTTTACTTTGCATCTATATACCAAAAATACCAAAAATATTATCTATATCAGATCTCACTCTCGTAAGTGACAGTGAAGGGATTGACAACCCCTAATCGCGTTGGTTGCGAGTAGCTATCGTTTTGTGCAGGTACGAGGGACTTGTGCGTGGCCTCCTACTGGATTGATACCTTGGTTCTCAAAAACTGAGGGAAATACTTACGCTACTTTGCTGCATCATCCTCTCCTCTTCGGGGAAAACCAACGCAAGCTCAAGACGTAGCAGGGCGCACCTCCTCCTAGCCGGCCTCCTCCTCCCTCCCTCCTTTATATACGTGGGAGGGGGCACCCCAAAGGCACACCAAAGTTTCTCTTAGCCGTGTGCGGTGCTCCCTCCACAGAAACACACCTCGGCCATATCGTTGTAGTGCTTAGGCGAAGCCCTGCGTCGGTAACTTCATCATCACCGTCACCACGCCGTCGTGCTGACGAAACTCTCCCTCGGCCTCAGCTGGATCAAGATTTCGAGGGACGTCACGAGCTGTATGTGTGCAGATCACGGAGGTGACGTGCGTTCGGTACTTGATCGGTTGGATCGCGAACATGTTCGACTACATCAACCGCGTTACTAAACGCTTCCGCTTTCGGTCTACGAAGGTACATGGACACACTCTCCCCGCTCGTTGCTATGCTTCTCCTAGATAGATCTTGCGTGATCGTAGGCAAATTTTTTGAAATACTACGTTCCCCAACAGATCGTCGTCGCCTAGTCCAGGGTTGGCACGCGCGACCATGCCTTCTTCCGCACCACCATCGGCCACATCCTCTGCTACACCCAGGAGACGGGCTGCGACCTCAACAGTTTTCCATCGAATCGAAGCCAAGGCTTTCTCGTCCACCTCAAGGTATGCGAATTTCAGACCCTGTTCCTGCCTTTTGCTTTTGATGATCCGTTCTAGACAATGTTGTACCATAGTCAGTTGTCGCGAAATCCCTCTCGATTATGCCTGGATTGTCGGGTAGTTCTGCTGAGTCAATATGCGATTGATCTTGATTCTGTTAGTCTAGTCTATCTAGGTGCGTATTGATTCTGCTCTGAGAGTCAATTTGTTGCTTGCAATACTACTGTCGATTTAACTAAATTTTGTTAGCTTGTAGTCAAACTTGATCATGAGTCTGTTAGCATGTAGTCAAACTTGAATATGAATCTGCATAGCTCTTTATTGTTCTCAACAAAAATTCTAGACTGTATATCTCTTTCTTGTTTTCTTCACTTATTTGTACAGCCAAGGATGCTTACTTAACTGTGTAGCTCTTTATTATTCTTTTCCAGGTATTCTATTTGTGCCCCATCCCGAAATCTATTGTGCACTGCCAAGTCCATGAGGTGAAGTGCTCACTGCTCAACCATTTCTTTACTGAACTCGGAGCAAGAGAGGCAAGATATTTGAATCAAGCTGAAGTCCTTTTGATTCTTGATTTCTAGCATACACATGCAACCTGATTGGTGATGTTACTGTAGATATGATGTAGGTTCATTGCTTACTATTTTTTGATGTGATGCATGTTACCTTCGTTTCTGTCTATGCCTTCTTTAGTGTTTTGCCAGCTAACTAGTCTATTGGGCGTTTTGAAATATGAAGATGCATGTAAGCACTGTTGCTGGAAATCTGGCACATAATATCAGTCTTATCCCTTGGTATGTCACTATCATACACTACAGTTTTAGATAAAAGGGGGCATATCATTTGCTCTATATAAAAATGCTGATTTTGCGTTGATATGAACTTACACCAGTATTACGTTGTAGTGTTTTCTACATGTTGTCGTATCACTAGTTCCATGCTGCCTTCACATTGAGTATATTACTTGTTTTTGTTTTTATCCTTGATTAGTATTAATGATGTATTATAGACTTAAATTATGGTTGTTCGTCTTTTACAGATTATTTTCATAAGTGTGAAGCATGAAGTGTGAAGTCGTGAAGTCATGAAGAGTAGCATATATGTGTTGTAAAGATTGCAATAGATTTATTTAGTGGTATATTTGATGAATTTTATGTGTTCTTTGTTCTATTTGAAATATTGTTTATGTATGTGATTTGAAAACTTGTGAAATGGAAACCTGACTAGTGGGGTCACTTATGAAAATAATTTGTCAAATTTGTACATTTATGAAATGTGGGACCAATTTGAGAGATGATCATGACAAGTGGGACACATCTAACTAGTGGGATCAGCTTGAATATATAATGGCTGAAAATAGAAAATCAATAGACTATAAAAGACCACGACCCAACAATAAAAAAGGCAGCAATGTTGGGTTAGGCCCAGTAGCTAGAGAAAATTAACAGAAAAAATATATTAAATGGGCTGAATTAATGGGCTCGGCCCATATAGACACCTAATCGGACCGGGCTGATTCTTATCAACGACCTTTTCATTTGGTCGCAATTTTGCCACGTCGGATCCGACGTGGCCTGGGCAGACAGCTAGCGACCAAAACAGAAGGTCGTTGAACCAATGACCTTTTGTTTTGGTCGTTGCCTTCCACGACCTTCTCACAGAGAAGGTCGTTAATTTCAGTTTATGACCGTCAGTTTTTGACCATCTATTTTTGGTCACAAAAAGGTCGCAAATGAAAAACAATGACCTTTCAGCGACCAATAGTGATGGTCGCTAGTTGACATATTTCTTGTAGTGGATTTTAGAAATATGGATTGTATTCAAAGTTGGTTTTTAAAGACAATGATGGGCTAGCCAGGTGTACTTGACAAATGGCCAAGATTACCTTTGATATGGTATATGAGCAAAGTAAGAGTGGTAGTATTGAGTTCATGGACCCATTGTGGAATTGGAGAGAGAGTGACTCCATGGCTCATGATGGACTAATCCATCTCATCCATCCACCTTGGTGGGCTTCTCTTCTTGGGCTTCCTTCTTGACTTGAGCTTATTTACCTCTAGCTACCCCTTTAACATTGTCTTCTTATCTTTTAACTCTGTTTAATTGTTGACCATGGTAGGTTGCTTGACCTTTGTTGACTTAGCTTGCTCTTGATGATTTGGTAAGTGTAGACTTTGTTGGGTTAAGTAGGATACCATGTAGGATTAATTATTCCCACAACAATACTTGAGCTTCTTGTCCGCTTGCGTGATGTTGGATTTTTTGCTATTGTGTTCGATGTTGTATATATGCACTGAATCTGGGATTATATTATTCAGCAATTAATATACATTATAGTCTCGTAGAAAATCAGCAACTACTAACTTATTTAGCTGTGTCAAGAAATATAGCTTAATTACAGAGGTTTCAACCGTTAAATATGTATGGAGCAATACCTAATGTAAGCAACTTACAAAAGTGAAAAGTTGTGAAAGACATTCGCCTAAAGCTCCTAGTGGTACCTGCAACACTAGAAGCATGTTATTTAGATTCAGATACATAAAAGGCACAAAATTATGATTCCCATCACAAGTGGAGGATGTAACATCCCAAAATTCTAAATTTTGGAATGTTATAAACAAATAGATAGATTTGATTGATTGCTTGATTGATTGACTGAAAGTGAGTGAATTCGAAACTTTTTGAAAGTTAGATGAGAGGGAATAAAAGGACTTTCCCAAACTTTCATTTTGCTTTTATGATCTTCGAATTCAAATTCTTTTCATCACAAAACCACGGAGAGAAGATGACATGACTTCTTCCATTTATTTAAATGACAAGGGGTGTTGAAAATATTTGAATTTCATTTGAAAAATATTTCCAATTCTGAAACTTTATGCAACTCAATGATTTTCACGAGCGAAGATAAAATGACTTCTTCAAATTATACGAAATATGAGTTGGGAGTTTTCAAAGAATTAAAATTCAAAGTTCTTCTGAATTTATTTTCAATTTGGAGTTATTTGAGTTTTATTCAAATTATTTTCTCCAAAAATAAAATATATGGAAAATAGGGTAACATGATTCCTTACATCAGAAAATTGGAGAGAAAATTATTTGAATTCATTTTGGTATTTTCAAAATGATTTTTATTGGATTTTATTAAAGCTGAAACACTCTTTGCTTTATTTGGATTTGTGTGTATTTTATTTGAAGCTAAAATAATGTTCATCTTGTAGGAAATATTTTTCTGCAAATTTTGATATATTATATGCCTATATAAAAGTTTTATTATTTTTGTTTTTATTTTGTTCTGTGAATTTTTTTTTCTTAAAAAAAAAACCTGCAGCGCCTTGGGCCAAAGGCCCAAGCCGCTAGCCGCCGGCCGGCCAAGGCCACAAGGCCATCGCGCACGCACCAAGCTAGGGAGCCGCTCCTTTTTCCCAAGTCCTAGTAGGACGCTTTCCTACTTCGTTTATTCCGTATCTATTCCTAGATCTATTCCTCTTGTTTCCTAATCCTAATCTATTTCTTGCCCTCTACCCCAAGCAAAACCCCTCCCCTCCCCAATATAAATACCCAAGCACCCCCCCTCCTCCCACCCATCAAATCAACTCTCCTCTCCTCTCCTGTGGCAGCGTGATGCCGCCGCCATAGCAGCGCCGCGCCGCCGCCATAACCGCCGCCGCCCCTCACCGCGCCGCCGCCGCCATAGCCGCCGCCGCCCCTCACCAGCGCCGCCGCCGCCCTACGCCGCCGCCGGAGCCCCTCGCCTCTTCGAGGTACTAGCCCCGCGCCGCGTCACGTTTTCTAGATCGGTTTTCTAGATCGGTTTCCGTTCCGTTTTCTAGATCGGTTTTTCGTTTCGGTTTCCTTTCCGAAACCCTAGATCGGTTTTCTCGCCGGTTTTTCTTTCCGGTTTTGTTTAGCGAGCGTTCGCTCGATAGATTTTTCTTTTTATTTTTAATTTCCGTCATGGACCTATCCGTAGTCCCTAAACTTCAAACGTTCATAACTTTTTACTCGTAAGTCGGAATCCAACGAAACCAACGCCCACTTCTTCGTTATGATCTCCTCTATCCAGTAATACAACTCAAACATGTTTTTGAAAGTTTTAAAATTTGATTTCAAACAGATTTGTATTTGAACTTTGTTTGATCATAACTTGAGTTTTATAACTCCGATTTAGTTGATTCTTTTTGCAAATCGAAGCTCTTGACCTAAACTTTCTGATAAGGCCAAATACACATAGTTTTGGTACTGTTAGAAATTTTATTATGCTGCAAGAGTTATTAGATTTGGTTTTGACGTTTTCCGAATCGTTTTCTTCGTTCTTTCCGATCTTTTGAGTGATTGCTTATGTGTGGTTACTATTGCTTGATTACGATAGATTGACCGGAGTGTGACGAGTAGATCTATCAAGAGTTTTGAGTGTGAATCATCTTCATCAACTTTGCAGGCAAGTAACACTTTGATCATACTCTTCTCATACCCAGTTTTTATGCATTAGATCTATTCCTCAAACACTTGTATGATTAGGATCTAATTAAATTGTGGGTTATGGGAAGTAGATTGAGGTAGTACCTATTACCTGTTTTACTTATGAAACCTTGGGAGTTACTTCTACGTTTGCTTATTTGCCATGCTATGCTAGTAGACGTGGATTGGGTGAGTGAATATCCATGACAGATGTGAGATTGTTAATTTAATGGTTTATTTAAGGTGGCAACTTAAACACACATCCGGGTGGATTGAGGCACTGGTTTCTATCGTGACTTGCCTGTATTTCTTGGACCGCCACCCGTGCTCAAAGGGATCATAAGATTATTCAAACTAGAAACTTCGTAGCAGCCACAAGCCATTATGGGCTCGCATAGTTGAGTAAGTCGTGCGAACTCTTATAGTGGTGGACTAGCAGATGTAGGGGATGTAGGTGTACCGGTCCACCCATCGTAAGGTGCTAGTGCTTACGAAAGACTGTGTGTCTCGGTCATCCGTCTCTCAAACACCATGCAAAGGCGAGAACCAAGCGGAGGCGATCGAGTCTTGTGGGGAAAAGTGCTAAACCTCTGCAGAGTGTACAAACTAATCATGATTAGCCGTGTCCCCGGTTATGGACATCTTGAGTATCTAGTACTTGAATATCATGTGAATCTCAACATGTTACTTCAAATAAATGTTATTGGGATTTTGATGAGTACTTTTAATTGGGATTGAGGATGATGTCAACCATTCTCAATGTTTAACAACCACCATGATAGTTAAATAAAATTATTCCTTTGTTGTAGGGAAAAACTAGCTTTATGCAAAAATGTAACCGTAGAGCTTTGCCACCAGCCATATATGCATGTAGTATAGGCTTATTCCTTCATTACTCTCTATGTGTTACATTGCCAGCATATTCCATGTGCTGACCCGTTTTCGGGCTGCAACTTTTCATGTTGCAGACTTCTCGCATGACAGTAAGTGATACGTTAGGGTTACGATTTCCTATACTCAACTTTGCCGTTGGTGTTGATGGGAATCCACAACCTTGTTGCTTCCGCTATATATTTGGATCGAGGCAATAGTATTTACGTTACTTTATACATGTGATTTACCTCTGTTATAAATCCTTCGAGTACTGTGTGTGTCAAAGATACCGATCCAGGATGACACGAAAGCAGTAGACTTGATCCATTCGGGCCGGTCGCTACAAGATGGTATCGAGCACATGTTGACTGTAGGACGTGACCCTAGAAACCCATAAACCCATAGGAAAGATTTTTCTCTACAACTTCATTTTCAAAAGATCTTTTACCTCTCTTCTCTTCTGAGCTTATTCAAATATTCCCTTTTAGTGAGACCATACCCCTTTTCCCTTTTGACCACTCAAAGATTCGACTGATGAGACCACTCCAAGAAGTATAAGATATCGGAAAACTAAGACCATTTTGAATGAAGAGGATTTTACCGTGTAAATGGAAATTACAAGCTGTTGAAGACTCAAGACTAGGAGAATTTTGAAGGCTCAAGAATTCCCAGATCTTATGACCTAGGAAGGTTACAATTTGACGGACCATGGAAGTTATCAATACCCGAGATCAAGGTGTATTGGAGTAAGACCGGAACATGGAGCATTAGAACTCAAAAGTTTTGTCAAGAGAACCCTAAGGCAGGAGATATCAACTATGGAATGATAGCTCATGAAAATGACAAGAGCAGAAACACGCTATCCATGATGTTATCGCCCGCCTATGCTATTGTCACCGTGCGGAGTTAAGCATGCAGATGCATGGAAGGATTGGATGGTAGAAAGCTGATGGAGCATCTATCCGCAAGCGTTGAGTTTAACCTTAGCTGGTGTATCACCGGGATCCGGAGTATTACATGAAGAAGTTTAAGGTGGATCTGCAGAAAGCAAGATTTGATAAGGAAACAGTTAAGTGAAGAACTCGGGACCCGTAAGCTGAAAGTAGACAAGATGAAGGAGCAAAACATCAAGATACCGGAGATTTGACAAGAATCGAAGGATGAGGATCATGGATCATGTCAAGGATGTTGAAACCGGCAGTTGGAACGTAACTCCAGAAATATTGAAGGACGTCGCGAGAGACTTCGCGTCAACAGAGATGACCTGGCAAAAGAACTTGAGAAGGACAAGCATGATCAGCAGGAGCCACCGGAGACATGATCAAGATTGGAAGAGTTTGATGACTTTGAGATCCATTGACCTTTAGAAGACCAAACCCCTGTTACATACCTACATTAGATGCGACGATTGTGAGCTGTCATCTTGTTTGATGTTTTTCCGACAGCCACAATAAAATCTGTTTTTTTTCAAAAACTTTTGTTTGTATTGTGTGCATCCCTCTCGATCTCTCTTATCCCACCCCAAACCCATGGACCCGTTAGAAGATGAATGGAGAAGAGCTTGTATTTTCGGGACCGATGAGTCAATTGGAGACAGACCGATGGATTCAGAACATGGAGGATCACATGGAGAATAACCCTATAGCCGGAAAGGATATGACCCAAAGATGCTCTTGATTGCTTTGAAAGAGGTGCTGCTATCTAGTGGAGGATGTACCAAACCATCAATGTGGCCAGGAGTAACCACTTGGGAAGAATTTAAGTTGACTTTGCTAAAGTCTCGGTTTGTGTCCCAGAAGTTGAAGCCTTATGGAAAGGATATGAAGAAACCTTGTGCGTGCAAGCTTTGTGGAGAAATAGGACACAACCATAAAGAAAACAAGGACGAATACCCTCATAAGCAGAGGATTATCAAAGGAGTTAGTCGAGGATTTTCAGGGAACTTTGATTGGAGATTGTTCCCAAAGGTTTTGTTGCAGCAATGGAAGTTCAGTTTACATTGTTGGAAAAGATCCGTGAAGCTCAGAAGGATGACAAGGAGATTGCTGAGGTAAAAGAGAGGATGAGCAAAGGAAAGGCCAAAGGTTTTCATAAGGATGAACACGACACCTTATGGTTGAGGATAGTGTATATATGTGCCAATAATGCAAAGATCAGGAAGTTAATACTTCAGGAGGCTCATGACTCACCATACTCGATTCGCCTACGGAAACAAAGAAGATGTATTTGGATTTGAAGGAGTGTTTACGGTGGACTGGTATGAAGAAGGATATTATGGAGTATGTAGCCGTATGTGATGTATGTCGAGAGTGAAGGCAGAACATCGGGTTACCGGATTACTACAACCTATGCCGATACCGAATGGAAGCAGGACAAGCTTGGCATGGATTTCATTACGGATTTCCCGTAACCTGATTGGGATATGATTCTATCTGGGTAGTAGTTGATTCGCTTGACCAAAGTGGCTCGCTTTATCCCAAAGTGAAAACCACCTAAACAAGTGCGAAGTTGGCCAAGATATATTTGACAAGGATCGTATATGCGCATGGAGTTCCGAGGACCATCGAGAGGAACACAGTTTACCTCAAAGTTTTGGAAACAAATTGCACGGACTTTGGATACTAGGCTAGAGTTCAAGACAACCTTTAATCCATGAGCAGGATGGATAAATCAAGAGAGTCAATCAGATACCGGAGGACATGTTGAGAGCGTGCGCGCTAAATTTCGGATCTAGTAGTGATTATAATCTACCTTACGCGGAGTTCTCATACAACAACAGTTACCAAGCCAGTTTGAAGATGGCCCCTTTTGAAGCTTTGCATGGGAGAAGGATCCAGACACCGTTGATATGGGATGAAGTTTGAGACCGTCAGTTGTTTGGAGCAAATGTGATCAAGGAGTCAGAAGAGAATGTTAAGTTGATTCGAGATAGACTGAAGGTAGCTCGATCCAGCGAGAATAGTTATGCATACTCAAAAACGCAAGGAGGTAGTCTATGAAATCAGAGACAGAGCATATCTTTGTGTGCCACCTCTGTGAGGAGTTAAATGATTTGGAGTTAAGGGAAAGTTAGCCCCGAGATTTGTAGGACCATACCGAGTTTGGAACGTATGGGAGAAGTGGCTAACAAGTTGGAGTCACCCGAAGAACTGTCAGGAGTTCATGATGAGTTTCACGTTTTCCAGTTGAAGAAGTGCCATGCAGAGATGGCCAATATTCCCCCTGTAAGGACGCTTGACCCTGGAAGGGATAATGATGTTCCGCGAAGTGGAGTACGGACTTCATAAGTATAAGTTTTATCTCGGTATGTGGGATATCCCACGAGGATGAAGAGATGAAGTGTTATTGGATATAAAGGAGGTATGATGTTGGAAATATGGATCAATGGAAATTCCATGATGAGTCCGAGTAATCACGTCTTAGTTTGGTGAAAATATAAGGAAAAGAGACAGTACAATTGGATGGATTTAAGTATGCCAGGGAGTTGGATGTTGGGATAACGATCAGTTGCCCCGAGGATGTGTTCAAGGATTGCAAGTGATGAGATGGGCCATAACCCACATGCCCCAGGACCTGCCAAGAAGCAAGCACACTCTGCTGAAGGAGAAACCCTAGAAGAGTTATGATTTTATCAACCGACGATTCTATAGGAGTTTACGCAAAACCTGAGAGTTGTTAAGGAACGATAGATGTTTGTTTGGCCTGCAGAATCAATGGATTTTCCGAACTTGGTTCGTCGACAAGAGAAATTCTGCAATGCTTGTGAGGATGACCGAGTGTTAGAATGCGAGATTCACTAAACCATGTACAAGGTAATGATTTGGGTGCGGGATGGATTGATCACCATACCGACTTACTCTTATTATTCGCTTTGCTATATGGAATGGTAAATCTGAGTGACTTACCTATAGTAGAGAGACGACGATCAAAACCTTGTTTGAACCTTAGAATGGTATAAATATTTCCCTTGTACAAGGCAGCTTTTGCCAACCATAGGTTATACGGTGAGGTTCAACCCAGACCCGTTTCATGCAGGACAAACCATAAATTGTTGACCACCACGAGATATCGATAGTTGTTTAGCATTGGCGTGGACCGTCGACTATGAAGACCCAGTTTCGGGATAACCTTACCAAGATGAAAGGACAAAAGAGATTGAGGAAAAGGTTATGCCACCACCGGAAGAGCCCAGAGATGGAATTATCCTAAATATCTGAGACCGACACTGTCAGTAATAAGGATGGAGTATATGAGTTTTGTTGGAACCTTAACAATGTTTCTAAGGGTGGTAGCACCCGAGACCCCGGAGATGATCGATGGACTTTGAGAAGACCCCCAAACCCTAACCTATTTCTTGCTAGCCTCTCCGAATCTCGAGGACGAGATTCATTTTAAGGGTGGTAGTTTGTAACATCCCAAAATTCTAAATTTTGGAATGTTATAAACAAATAGATAGATTTGATTGATTGCTTGATTGATTGACTGAAAGTGAGTGAATTCAAAACTTTTTGAAAGTTAGATGAGAGGGAATAAAAGGACTTTCCCAAACTTCCATTTTGCTTTTATGATCTTCGGGAATTCAAAATTCTTTTCATCACAAAACCCTGGAGAGAAGATGACATGACTTCTTCCATTTATTTAAATGACAAGGGGTGTTGAAAATATTTGAATTTCATTTGAAAAAATATTTCCAATTCTGAAACTTTATGCAACTCAATGATTTTCACGAGCGAAGATAAAATGACTTCTTCAAATTATCTGAAATATGAGTTGGGAGTTTTCAAAGAATTAAAATTCAAAGTTCTTCTGAATTTATTTTCAATTTGGAGTTATTTGAGTTTTATTCAAATTATTTTCTCCAAAAATAAAATATATGGAAAATAGGGTAACATGATTCCTTACATCAGAAAATTGGAGAGAAAATTATTTGAATTCATTTTGGTATTTTCAAAATGATTTTTATTGGATTTTATTAAAGCTGAAACACTCTTTGTTTTATTTGGATTTGTGTGTATTTTATTTGAAGCTAAAATAATGTTCATCTTGTAGGAAATATTTTTCTGCAAATTTTGATATATTATATGCCTATATAAAAGTTTTATTATTTTTGTTTTTATTTTGTTCTGTGAAATTTTTAAAAAAAAACCTGCAGCGCCTTGGGCCAAAGGCCCAAGCCGCTAGCCACCGGCCGGCCAAGGCCACAAGGCCATCACAAGACGCACCAAGCCAGGAGCCGCTCCTTTTTCCCAAGTCCTAGTAGGACTCTTTTCCTACTTGCTTATTCCAGATCTATTCCTAGATCTATTCCTCTTATTTCCTAATCCTAATCTATTTCTTGTCCCCTACCCCAAGCAAAACCCCTCCCCTCCCCAATATAAATACCCAAGCACCCCCCCTCCAACACATCAAATCAACTCTCCTCTCCTCTCCTCCGCAGCAGCAGCAGCAGCAGTGCCGCCGCCGCCATAGCCGCGCCGCCGCCGCCCTACGCCGCCGCCATAGCCGCCGCCGCCCCTCACCAGCGCCGCCGCCGCCACTTGCCGCTGCCGCCGCCCTACGCCGTCGCCGCCGGAGCCCCTCGCCTCTTCGAGGTACTAGCCCCGCGCCGCGTCACGTTTTCTAGATCGGTTTTCTAGATCGGTTTCCGTTCCGTTTTCTAGATCGGTTTTTCGTTTCGGTTTCCTTTCCAAACCCTAGATCGGTTTTCTCGCGGTTTTTCTTTCCGGTTTTGTTTAGCGGCGTTAAGCTCGATAGATTTTTCTTTTATTTTTAATTTCCGTCATGGACCTATCCGTAGTCCCTAAACTTCAAACGTTCATAACTTTTTACTCGTAAGTCGGAATCCAACGAAACCAACGCCCACTTCTTCGTTATGATCTCCTCTATCTAGTAATACAACTCAAACATGTTTTTGAAAGTTTTAAAATTTGATTTCAAACAGATTTGTATTTGAACTTCGTTTGATCATAACTTGAGTTTCAGAACTCCGATTTAGTTGATTCTTTTTGCAAATCGAAGCTCTTGACCTAAACTTTCTGATAAGGCCAAATACACATAGTTTTGGTACTGTTAGAAATTGTTTTATGCTGCAAGAGTTATTAGATTTGGTTTTGACGCTTTTCCGAATCGCTTTTCTTCGTTCTTTCCGATCTTTTGAGTGATTGCTTATGTGTGGTTACTATTGCTTGATTACGATAGATTGACCGGAGTGTGACGAGTAGATCTATCAAGAGTTTTGAGTGCGAATCATCTTCATCAACTTTGCAGGCAAGTAACACTTTGATCATACTCTTCTCATACCCAGTTTTTATGCATTAGATCTATTTCTCAAACACTTGCATGATTAGGATCTAATTAAATTGTGGGTTACGGGAAGTAGATTGAGGTAGTACCTATTACCTGTTTTACTTATGAAACCTTGGGAGTTACTTCTACGTTTGCTTATTTGCCATGCTATGCTAGTAGACGTGGATTGGGTGAGTGAATATCCATGACAGATGTGAGATTGTTAATTTAATGGTTTATTTAAGGTGGCAACTTAAACACACATCCGGGTGGATTGAGGCACCTGGTTTCTATCAGGACTTGCTGTATTTCTTCGGACCGCCACCTGTGCTCAAAGGGATCATAAGATTATTCAAACTAGAAACTTCCGTGTGCAGCCACAAGCCATTATGGGCTCTGGCATAGTTGAGTAAGTCGTATGAACTCTTATAGTAGTGGACTAGCAGATGTAGGGGATGTAGGCGCATCGTCCACCCATCGTAAGGTGCTAGCGCTTCGAAGACTGTGTCTCGGTCATCCGCCTCTCAAACACCATGCGGCGAGAACCAAGCGGAGGCGATCGAGTCTTGTGGGGAAAAGTGCTAAACCTCTGCAGAGTGTACAAACTAATCATGATTAGCCGTGTCCCAGTTATGGACATCTTGAGTATCTAGTACTTGAATATCATGTGAATCTCAACATGTTACTTCAAATAAATGTTACTGGGATTTTGATGAGTACTTTTAATTGGGATTGAGGATGCTGTCAACCATTCTCAATGTTTAACAACCACCATGATAGTTAAATAAAATTATTCCTTTGTTGTAGGGAAAAACTAGCTTTATGCAAATATGTTACCGTAGAGCTTTTCAACCAGCCTTATATACATGTAGTATAGGCTTTTTCCTTGATTACTCTCTATGTGTTACATTGCGGCATATTCCATGTCTTTGGCCCGTTTTGGGCTGCAACTTTTCATGTTGCAGACTTCTCGCATTTACGAGTAAGTGATACGTTAGGGTTACGATTTCCTATACTCAACTTTGCCGTTGGTGTTGATGGGAATCCACAACCTTGTTGCTTCCGCTATATATTTGGATCGAGGTGATAGTATTTACGTTACTTTATACATGTGATTTACCTCTGTTATAAATCCTTCGAGTACTGTGTGTGTCAGCATACCGATCCAGGGATGACACGAAAGCACAGAGACTTGATCCATTCGGGTCGGGTCGCTACAGAGGAACACCAAACACTTCCTCATGCCAAACGTTTTAATTTACTTATAAATGGTTTTCTTATATAGGTCAAGGAGATCTTACCCAGAAATGTACCTGTTTAATCCATCACTAAAGGAACTGATCTCACATAACAAAAATTTACACTTCTATCCACATTGCAGAAATCTCTATTGGTATAAGTAAGATTTACATCATTCACCAACCTAAGAAAAAATTGACATGCATGTAGTCCACACTTGTGAACCACACCTATTGAAACCACTGCCAAACAATGAGAGAAAATCAAGCAACATAAACACTCCCCATAGAGAATCATATATCTGTATATGTTATAGCTCCATAGAAGACAACAAGCGAAATCTCCCTTGATCTAGCATTCATGGACTCTCATGGCACGTGACCTCGCGACGCTAGGATAAGGTAATCTTTCGTACGTTGATCATTCTACATCTTGAGGTTCATGTAAAAACTTGAACCGACACATTGTCGACATGTTCAAAATGGTCCTATAGCAGTACATGGTTGAATGCGCAGAACAACTAATCCATTGAGTGTTGCTTATCTTAGTTTCCCATTTCCTCCCAATCCTACTAGCTAACTCCAAGATATATGTACATACAATGTCTTATGGGACCGGTTTCTCCCCCCGTTCGCCTTCTCATGTAAATCCCTAATATTTGGTGCAAAGGCATTGCTCCTACAATTCTCGATCAAAACAAAGATATATGGAGAGGCCAAAACTAAGACAATGTTGTTGCCAACATATGTCGAAAGTTAATATGATGATCTAATTAGTCTGGCAAAGTTTCACTTCAATTTCAAGCCATGCATCAACAAGAACGAAAAGCCCTTGCTAGTTGTACTAGGTTTTCTAACACTTGTATGCACATTGCAATTTATAGAGCCATATTGTGCATGCATTTGAGCGTGCTAAGGATGGGATTGTGAACACTTTCATTATCTAGAAACCGTTCATTTACTTCTTATCAATATTGTGTCCTTACGACCGATAGCTTTCACTAGTTAATGATAGCATATCATTGTACTTTGAGTATCAATTCAGATCAATGCGAAGACAAGCATTGATTGACCGGTACTGTCAAGGTTCAACATGTGAACTTAGGCACTCCCAATGCTTGTATCTTAACATGAGTCATAGGTAGATATGATGTGGCACCCTATTTAATGAGGAGAGAGAGAGAGAGAGAGAGAGAGAGAGCAACCACATCTTAATGTAGATACAGATCTTAGAGCCAAAACCAAGACAACTCATAACTTTTCTCTCACAAAAGACAGTATAGATGAAGGTTGTTTTATATATAACACTAAGACATAGTGCACTAGGAATGCAATATCTAGACATCTATTTAATGTCATTAGATGTAGCTTAAGATATGTTGCATAGTGCACTGAGACATCCCTTATCTGATGTTAATATTCCAATATCATGGTATAGGTTAATGATTTCATACATTAATTGACATAGTTTGTAAGTGAAAACCTCAAACTTGTGTTTACTACATCTCGGTGAGCTGCCTAGTGACCAACCTGGTGATAATCGACGATTGCTCCGACAACACCATCATCGCCGGCAACAAGAACTTCAAGATGAACCTCACCACCAAGTACATGGAAAATTGGTACATGCCTACCTTGCCGTCCTTCACACGATCAACTAAAACAAACGAACTGTACTGATGGAAATGCAAATGTGCACATGAATGAATGCAGAGGAAACTGGGAATGAGTTCTTCATGAAGGGCGTCAGGGTGGAGAACATGGTGGGGACGAAAAACTACCAAGTGGTCGCGCTTCGGGTGCAGAGTGACCTAGCGGTGTTCTACCAATGCTGCTCCAGTGCTTCTACGCCTACCATGACACGCTCTACACCCACATGCAGCGGGAAGTTCTTCAACGACTACAGCGTCATCGACACCATCGACTTCATCTTCGACGAACTCCTAGTGGGTAATCCATAACTGATACGTCTCCAACGTATCTATAATTTTTGATTGCTCCATGCTACTTTATCTACTGTTTTGGACTATATTGGGCTTTATTTTCCACTTTTATATTATTTTTGGGACTAAACTATTAACCGGAGGCCCAGCCCAGAATTGTTGTTTTTTGCCTATTTCAGTGTTTCGAAGAAACGGAATATCAAACGGAGTCCAAACGGAATGAAACCTTCGGGAACGTGATTTTGTCACCGAACGTGATCCAGGAGACTTGGACCCTACTCCAAGGAACAAAAGAGGCGGTCACGAGGGTGGGGGGCGCCCCCCTGCCTTGTGGGCCCCCTGTTGCTCCACCGACGTACTCCTTCCTCCTATATATACCTACGTACCCCAAACGATCAGTAGAGGAGCCAAAAACCTAATTCCACCGCCGCAACTTCCTGTATCCACGAGATCCCATCTTGGGGCCTGTTCCGGAGCTCCACCGGAGGGGGCATCCACCACAGAGGGCTTCTACATCATCACCATGGCCCCTCCGATGAAGTGTGAGTAGTTTACTTCAGACCTTCGGGGTCCATAGCTAGTAGCTAGATGGCTTCTTCTCTCTTTTTTGGATCTCAATACAATGTTCTCCCCCTCTCTCGTGGAGATCTATTCGATGTAATCTTCTTTTGGCGGTGTGTTTGTTGAGACCGATGAATTGTGGGTTTATGATCCAGATTATCTATGAATAATATTTGAATCTTCTCTGTATTCTTTTATGTATGATTGGTTATCTTTGCAAGTCTCTTCGAATTATCCAAATGGTTTGGCCAGCTAGATTGGTAGTTCTTGCAATGGGAGAAGTGCTTAGCTTTGGGTTCAATCTTGCGGTGTCCTTACCCAGTGACAAAAAGGGTTGCAAGGCACGTATTGTATTGTTGCCATCGAGGATAACAAGATGGGGTTTTTTATCATATTACATGAATTTATCCCTCTACATCATGTCATCGTCCTTAAGGCGTTACTCTGTTTTTAACTCAATACTCTAGATGCATGCTGGATAGCGGTCGATGAGTGGAGTAATAGTAGTAGATGCAGGCAGGAGTCGGTCTACTTGTCTCGGATGTGATGCCTATATACATGATCATACCTAGATATTCTCATAACTATGCTCAATTCTGTCAATTTCTCAACAGTAATTTGTTCACCCACCGTAGAATACTTATGCTCTTGAGAGAAGCCACTAGTGAAACCTATGGCCCCCGGGTCCATTCTCATCAAATCAATCTCCATTACTTTAATACTTGCTTTGTTTTTACTTTGCCTTTTACTTTTTACTTTGCATCTCTATATCAAAAATACCAAAAATATTATTTATCATCTCTATCAGATCTCACTCTCGTAAGTGACCGTGAAGGGATTGACAACCCCTAATCGCGTTGGTTGCGAGGAGTTATTGTTTTGTGCAGGTACGAGGGACTTGTGCGTAGCCTCCTACTGGATTGATACCTTGGTTCTCAAAAACTGAGGGAAATACTTACGCTACTTTGCTGCATCATCCTCTCCTCTTCGGGGAAATCCAACGCGGTGCTCAAGAGGTAGCAAGAAGGATTTATGGCGCCATTGTTGGGGAGGCTCACGCAAGAGCAAGTCAAGCACCATACCAAGTACCCATCACAATCCCTATCTCCCGCATTACATTATTCCATTTGCCTCTCGTTTTCCTCTCCCCCACTTCACCCTTGCCATTTTATTCGCCCTCTCTTTTCGTTTGCCTTGATGTCTTACTTGGCTCGTCTGCTCATTTGGTTGAAATAGTAGTGTATTTATTCCTAAACAAAGAAGCCAATATCTATGGATCCTCATCCGCTTGCCAATCTTTTTAAGAGATCCAATTATGATGAACCAATTCCTAGTGATTTAGATGCACTAGATTATCTTTATAAGGTTTTGCCTGAAATCCGTGAAGTGACTCACGATAGATCTTTAAATAAAAAGCATGATTGCAATGATTTTATTATAAATTCTTTTGATGTCAATTGTGCTAATAAGATGCAAAACCCTGAGCTTGGGGATGCTAGTTTTGCTATGTCTACTACTTGTTGCAATAGTCATGATTGGGGAGATTCTTCTTATGATCTTGAAAATTTATTTAAGCCCCATGATGAATATAAGATTGATAATAATGTTTGCAATAATATTGAAAGTGGGTTTGGAAGAGTGTCAACTTTAGATCCCACATATTTGGATAATATTCAATCTTATGAAATTTTTGATAAAACTGGGCTTGGAGAAATCATGACTTTAGTTAATGATAATCCCACTATTTTGGAAGAGTGTCAACTTCACATGCATGTGGATCGTGTTGAGAATATGTTATGTGATAGCTATATTGTTGAATTTTCTTATTATCCTACATGTAATTATTATGAGAGAGGAAAATATGGTTATAGAAATTTTCATGTTACTAAATTACCTCTCGTTGTGTTGAGATTGCTATTCTTCCATTCCGCTTCCTTGCATATGCTAGTTTTTGCTTGCTACGATAATTTGTTTGCCTATAATATGCCTATTCATAGGAACTATGTTAGACTTAAGTGTGTTTGTCACATGTTTTATGATGCTCTCTTTGTGCCTCAATTCTTGTCTTTCTTGTGAGCATCATTGAATCTCAATGCCTAGCTAAAAAGGCTTTAAAGAAAAGCGCTTGTTGGGAGACAACCCAATATTTTTCCTTGCTGCTTAGTAATAAATAATCCATCTAGCCTCTGTTTATATGTAGTTTTATGTGTTAATTAGTGTTTGTGCCAAGCTAGACCTATTGGATCTTCTTGGATGATAGTTATTTGATCTTGCTGTAATTTCCAGAAACTTTGCGCTCAGTGCCCGAATTATTAAAAATCACCAGAACGTGATAAAATACTGATTCCAATTGCTACTGATCAATAAACAAATTTTCTCGGTCTTCTAATTTTGGTAGATCTTTTGGAGTTCCAGAAGTTTGCGTTAGTTACAGATTACTACAGACTGTTCTGTTTTTGACAGATTCTGTTTATCGTGTGTTGTTTGCTTATTTTGATGAATCTATGGCTAGTAAAATAGTTTATAATCCATAGAGAAGTTGGAATACATTAGGTTTAACACAAATATAAATAAATAATGAGTTCATTACAGTATCGTAAAGTAGTCTTTTGTTTTCTTTCTCTAACGGAGCTCACGAGATTTCTATTGAGTTTTGTGTTGTGAAGTTTTCAAGTTTTGGGTAAATTCTTTTGATGGATTATGGAACAAGGAGTGGCAAGAGCCTAAGCTTGGGGATGCCCATGGCACCCCAAGATAATCCAAGGACACCAAAAGTCAAAGCTTGGGGATGCCCGGAAGGCATCCCCTCTTTAAATCTACTTCCATCGGTAATTTACTTGGAGCTATATTTTTATTCACCACATGATATGTGTTTTGCTTGGAGCGTCTTGTATCATTTGCGTCTTTGATTGTTAGTCTACCACAATCATCCTTGCTGTACACACCTTTTGAGAGAGCCATACATAAATTGTAATTTGATAGAATACTCTATGTGCTTCACTTATATCTTTTGAGCTTGATAGTTTTGCTCATAGTGCTTCACTTATATCTTTTGAGCGTGATAATTTTTGCTATAGTGCTTCACTTAGATCTTTTAGAGCACGGTGGTGGATTTGTTTTAAAGAAACTATTGATCTCTCAAGCTTCACTTAGATTATTCTGAGAGTCATGGTAATTTTCTTAATATTAATATACTTGGTATTCAAGATATGTGAAACTTTCTTTTGAGTGCGTTGAATACTAAGAAAAGTTTGATGCTTGATAATTGTTTTGAGATATGAATATGGTGATATTAGAGTCATGCTAGTTGAGTAGTTGTGAATTTAAAGAATGCTTGTGTTGAAGTTAGCAAGTCCCATAGCATGCACGTATGGTTAAAGTTGTGTAACAAATTTGAAACATGAAGTGTACCTGGCTTGTGCATCCTCATGAGTGGCGGTCGGGGACGAGCGATGGTCTTTTCCTACCGATCTATCCCCCTAGGAGCATGCGCGTAGTACTTGAATTTTGATGACTTCTAATTTTTTGCAATAAGTATATGAGTTCTTTTGACTAATGTTGAGTCCATGGATTATACATACTTTTACCTTTCCGCCTTTGCTAGCCTCTTGGTGCCGTGCATTGCCCTTTCTCACCTTGAGAGTTGGTGCAAACTTCGCCGGTGCATCCAAACCCCGTGATATGATACGCTCTATCACACATAAACCTCCTTATATCTTCTTCAAAACAGCCACCATACCTACCTATTATGGCATTTCCATAGCCATTCCGAGATATATTGCCATGCAACTTTCCACCGTTCCGTTCATCATCATCATGACATACATTACATTTGTCATATTGCCATAGCATGATCATGTAGTTGACATCGTATATGTTTGTGGCAAAGCCACCATGCATTATTTTTCATACATGTCACTCTTGATTCATTGCACCATCCCGGTACACCGCCGGAGGCATTCATATAGAGTCATATATTGTTCTAGTTTCGAGTTGTAATCCTTATGTTGTAATCAATAGAAGTGTGATGATCATCATTATTAGAGCATTACCCAATCAAAAAAAAGAAAGGCCAAAAAAGGAAAGGCCCAAAAAAAGAAAATAAATAAAAAGGGCAATGTTACTATATCTTTTTCCACACTTGTGCTTCAAAGTAGCACCTTGTTCTTCATGTAGTGAGTCTAATATATTGTGCTTCAAAGTAGCACCATGTTTTTCATATAGTGAGTCTCATAAGTTGTCTTTTTATACTAGTGGGAATTTTTCATTATAGAACTTGGCTTGTATATTCCTACAATGGGCTTCCCCAAATGCCCTAGGTCTTCATGAGCAAGCAAGTTGGATGCACACCCACTAGTTTTCTTTTGTTGAGCATTCATAGCTCTAGTGCATCCGTTGCATGGCAATCCCTACTCCTCATGTTGACATCAATTGATGGGCATCTCCATAGCCCATTGATTATCCTCGTCAATGTGAGACTTTCTCATTTTTGTCTTCTCCACACAATCCCCATCATCATATTCTATTCCACCCATAGTGCTACATCCATGGCTCACGCTCCTGTATTGCGTGAAGGTTGAAAAAGTTTGAGATTATTTAAGTATGAAACAATTGCTTGGCTTGTCATCGGGGGTATAGAAGTTCGGAACATCTTTGTGTGACGAAAATGTAGCATAGCCTAACTATATGATTATGTAGGGATGAACTTTCTTTTGCCATGCTATTTTGAGAAGACATGATTACTTTGATTAGTATGCTTGAAGTATTACTATTTCTTTTATCAATATGAACTTTTATTTTGTATTTATTCGGATCTGAATATTCATACCACAATTAAGAAGATTTAAATTGAAATTATGCCAAAGTACCACTCCGCATCAAAAATTCTCTTTTTATCATTTACCTACTCGAGGACGAGCAGGAATTAAGCTTGGGGATGTCTGATACTTCTCCAACGTATCTATAACTTTTGATTGCTCCATGCTACTTTATCTGCTATTTTGGACTATATTGGGCTTTATTTTCCACTTTTATATTATTTTTGGGACTAACCTATTAACTGGAGGCCCATCCCAGAATTGCTGTTTTTTTTGCCTATTTCAGTGTTTCGAACAAACGGAATATCAAACGGAGTCCAAACGGAACGAAACCTTCAGGAACGTGATTTTCTCACTGAACGTGATTTAGGAGACTTGGACTCTACTCCAAGGAACAAAAGAGGCGGTCACGAGGGTGGGCGCCCCTAGGCGCGCCTGCCTCGTGGGCCCCCTGTTGCTCCAGTGACGTACTCCTTCCTCCTATATATACCTGCGTACCCCCAAACGATCCGAACAGGAGCCAAAAACCTAATTCCACCGCCGCAACTTCCTGTATCCACGAGATCCCATCTTGGGGCCTGTTCCGGAGCTCCGCCGGAGGGGGCATCCACCACGGAGGGCTTCTACATCATCACCATAGCCCCTCCGATGAAGTGTGAGTAGTTTACTTCAGACCTTCTGGTCCATAGCTAGTAGCTAGATGGCTCTTCTCTCTTTTTGGATCTCAATACAATGTTCTCCCCCTATCTCGTGGAGATCTATTCGATGTAATCTTCTTTTTGCGGTGTGTTTGTTGAGATCGATGAATTGTGGGTTTATGATCCAGATTATCTATGAATAATATTTGAATCTTCTCAGAATTCTTTTAAGTATGATTGGTTATCTTTGCAAGTCTCTTCGAATTATCCGTTTGGTTTGGCCAACTAGATTGGTAGTTCTTGCAATGGGAGAAGTGCTTAGCTTTGGGTTCAATCTTGCGGTGTCCTTACCCGTGTGATGTAAAGGGTTGCAAGGCACGTATTGTATTGTTGCCATCGAGGATAACAAGATGGTTTTTTATCATATTGCATGAATTTATCCCTCTACATCATGTCCTCTTGCTTAAAGGCGTTACTCTGTTTTTAACTTAATACTCTAGATGCATCCGGATAGCGGTCGATGAGTGGAGTAATAGTAGTAGATGCAAAGGAGTCGGTCTACTTGTCTCGGACGTGATGCCTATATACATGATCATACCTAGATATTCTCATAACTATCCTCAATTCTGTCAATTGCTCAACAGTAATTTGTTCACCCACCGTAGAATACTTATGCTCTTGAGAGAAGCCACTAGTGAAACCTATGGCCCCTGGGTCTATTCTCATATTATCAATCTCCATTACTTTAATACCTGCTTTGTTTTTACTTTGCCTTTTACTTTTTTACTTTGCATCTCTATATCAAAAATACCAAAAATATTATTTATCATCTCTATCAGATCTCACTCTCGTAAGTGACCGTGAAGGGATTGACAACCCCTAATCGCGTTGGTTGCGAGGAGCTATTGTTTTGTGCAGGTACGAGGGACTTGTGCGTAGGCTCCTACTGGATTGATACCTTGGTTCTCAAAAATTGAGGGAAATACTTACGCTACTTTGCTGCAACATCCTCTCCTCTTCGGGGAAATCCAACGCAGTGCTCAGGAGGTAGCAATAACTCCCTTATCCTACTGCGGAAGCCCATGGACAAGCAGGTGAACATCATCACAGCGCGAGAAGCGCTCCGTGTGGGGCATCATGATTCACAACTACACCATCTAGCCGCACCTAGACTTCAAGGACTTGACAAGCAAGATCAAGATGTACCTGGCGTGGCCATGAAAGGAGTAATCCAAGACCATCTACATCCAGAACGAGATCGACCCCTTCATCGACCCCAAGGGTTGGCTCGAGTGGAATGACAAACCTCGAGACACTCTTCTTCATGGAGGTGGAGAACCACGGGCCCGGCGCCGACATCAGCCAATGTGTCAAGTGGGGCGGCATCAGAACCATCACCTACGCGGACGCGCAGAAGGAGTGCACCATCGAGGCCTTCATCGAGGGGCAGCAGTTCATCCTCAAGTATAGTGTCGTACATCCTGGGGCTCCCACTAGTAGATAAACCACCATTAGTCCCGGTTGGTAAGGGCCTTTTGTCCCGGTTCGTGAACCGGGACTAAAGGGTTTTTACTAATGCCTTGGCCCTTTAGTCCCGGTTCAGTCCAGCCGGGGCGGAATCAAACCTCCACGTGGCGACGCCGAGCCCACGTAGGGAGTTTGGTCCCGGTTGGTGGCACCAACCGGGACCAATCAAACATCCACGTCGACATTTCGAGGGGCGGTGGATTTTGTTTTTTGTAAACGGGGGGCGGTTGGGGGTTTTGGGGGGTTAATTTAGGTGTTTCACATATTGTGTTAGCTAGCTAATTAATAGAGAGAAGTGTCCTCTCTGATGTCCGTGCTTGGTCGACGCTACGTACTATACATAGAGAGGCCCTCGACACGCTAGCTAGTAAGAAAATGAAGGGAACCATTAAGTACAGAAGTTCGTCATGCATACCAAGAGAAGTGATCGATCGACCTCTCCTTCTCCGAGAGATTGGTCGAACAACAAGTTTTCATATTATCTATCTGACACTACTAGCTTCATACATATACACTATGTAAGATCTTTTACAATCCCCTAGCATTTGAAATCAACTTCCACATGGTATTCTCCGGCTTTATTGATGACGTGGTCAAAAAGAATCCCGCCAATTCCTCTTGAATTGCTTTCATGCGATCTTGTGGTAGGAGTTCATTCCGCATCTGCCACGTCTAATTTGAAGAAGGGGTTAATACATATATATGAATGAAACTCAACAGAAATGATGGTGTAATAAAATGAAATTATGAATATTATTGCTTATGCACTTCATATTGTCTTTTAGAGTAGCCCCGCTTATTTTTCAAAGTCGCGTTGTAGATGAACTCGCACACGTAGTATCCACAGTAATTATTCCCTTGTTCCTGCCACAAGCACTTTACGAGAAATAGAGGTCAATCAAACTGATAATGAAGCATTATAAATGGCATTGATGAAAGTATAGCTATAGAATCAACAGGAGATGCGCGCAACTAGCTAGCTAGTAGTACTTACTTTCGGGTATGTATATTATCGCAGCTCCTTCGGCAGTCCCGAGCTTCATGGTGAACTGTTTCAAACCCTGCAAGATAAAGAAAATAATAATTATTACTTGAGATATCAGGAAATGAACAAAAAGTTGCCGATATGGTGCGATAATGATCGATTGAACTTACTTGTTGAGCAATTTAGTCATGTCCGCATAGGTTTCGGGATCTTTTCGTCTCGAGTCTAAGACGGTTACTAGTCCCCGCTCAAGCTTAATCTCCAGAAGAACATAGTGGAAGCTGCGCACGCATGCATAACTCATCAATTACATTACTATAACCTCGCTCGAGTAATAAGGGAAACCCGATATGCACACAATAGTAACACTCACTTGAAGTTGTAAGGAAAGAGTATGGTATCTTTGTTTTGATTTTAGATCAACGATTGTAGCAAGTTGGCCTCGGCATCTTCGGCATGCTTTTTAACCTGAATTTCATCTATGATATTTGTGTTAATGAACCCAATATCATACATTTCTTGTTTTCTGCACTCGGCGATCTTCAATCTGCATAATATAGTGAGGATAATTAATTATAAATACATGCAATGAAAGAGCTGAGCTATATATAGAGACTTAATGACAGAAATAGTTCTTACAGATAGTAGCAAAAGACCGTTAATTTATCGAGGGCATTTTCATTGAAGAACTCGAAGAACTCCTTAAATGGAACAGGCAACAGATCAGTTCCAACGAGGTCGTGCTCCTCTCTAATTCTCAGATACAAAGTACTCGTCCCCCCAGACTGTCTGCATGTTTTCATGTACCAATTATGGAATCTTCGCATCATCGTTGTTAGAGATTTTTCATCTTTGACGAGAGGCTTCCCGTACTTGTATCTATGTTCGACCACCTCCATGAAATCAAAATTTACATCGTCAGGCAGGTAATCTCCAAGATTGCTATAACCGGGCACCATCCCCGGAGCATTAGCGACGATGTCGCTAGACACATTGAGCGGGGGCACGATTGGTTCGCTTGTTCGCCGAGCTGGGCAATTTTTTTCTCAGCTGCTCATCGTTCTTTTAACCTTTGATCACTGACAGTACTTCCCGACCGCGACGCTTCTTGATATGCCTTTTGAGTAATGCGCTCATAGTTGGTTTTCGGCGGAGACTTTGGTGGTTTCCTCAGGGCATCGATAGTGCGCTTTGCTTTCACCGGATCTACCTTCTCCTCCGGAGGTGGATGTCTCTTTGCTTTCAGCCCTTCAAAGAAGTCCTTCACTTCGGTCCGCAAGATCTTCGCGTTTTCCTCCTCGGTCCTCTCGTACGGTAACTTCTCTAGAGGCTTGAGAGGTGGACCGTATATGTATTGCCTCCCGTCTCTGGCTGTACTGCTAGACGCCGGAGCAGACGGAGCGGCCGCGGATGTCTTCTTTCGTACTTGCTTACGAGGCGGAGGAGAAGGACTACGACGCGCCGGAGCAGCCGGGGCGGCAGCGGGTCTCTTCCGCCCTTGCTGGCAAGGCGGAGAAGGAGGAGGCTGCTGGCTGCTCGGGCACGCCGGCGCAGGTGGAGAAGGAGGCGGAGTGCCGCCACGCGCCGGAGAAGGAGGCTGAGTGCCCTGATCGTCACTCGCCGGAGGAGGAGGCGGTGGAGGAGGCAGAGTGCCCTGACTCACCGGAGGAGGAGGAGGAGGCGGAGGCGTCCAGTTTGGAAGGTTGATGAGCTCCTTCCGCCATAGGCATGGAGTCTTCAGAGCAGAACCCAGCCTAGTCTCCCCTTCACCGGTAGGGTGGTCAAGCTGGAGGTCCTCAAATCCCTCCGTTATTTCATCCACCATCACCCTAGCATATCCTTTTGGAATCGGCCGGCAGTGAAAAGTTGCGCCGGGTTCAGTAGGATAAACAGAGCCAACAGCCGCCTTGACCTTCAAATTCATCCATTGCATCATAATGTGGCAATTTTGAGAACCCGTGATAGCATCCACGGGATAGCTGGCAGGAGCCGTCAAGACATGCTCTACCGAAGCAGCTCGGTGGAAGCCACGCTGCTTCTCCGCTGAGATGGCGGGGTAGCTTCGGGGGAAGCTTCGGCGGTCCGTTTGCTGCGATTTGCTTCTCCTTCCTCTATCGCTTATACCCTTGCGTGCAACACCTGCAGTTGGGTCTGCTGCACTTTTTTCCTCCTCTCCTGGCATTTGTAACCGCCTGCGTCCGGAAAACCAGCATTCCACGGAACGGAGCCTGGCGTGCCTCGTGTCCGTCCAGGGTGCTCAGGATTCCCGAGGGCCATTGTGAGCTCGTCGTTCTCTCTATATGGAACAAACGTCCTTTGCTGCTGTTGCATCGATATAGTGTCAAGCCTCTTGACCGGTATTTCCAGTTGCTCGTCCGTCCAAATGCACTTCCCTAATACAGGTCCAAGGTTCCGCCAGCTCAAGAACCAAGTCCGGCGACGGTCTGGCGAGTTCATTGTCTCTGGTTCGATCCCTTTATCAACCAGATCATTCTCAGTTTTGGCCCACTTAGGTCAGCTTTGAGGTAGCCACGACCCGCATGCGATGGTGAAGCTTCTTTTTCGCAGTATTTTGCTTGTTTGTCGCCGACATCTTCTTACTCTTTTCCGATGTCTTGTGGGCCACAAATGCAGGCCAGTGATCTCTGATCTTCTCATATTTGCCCTTGAATTCTGGTGTCTCTTTTTGTCGACAAAGCGTATTCAGGTCTTTCTTCCACCTCCTGAATAGGTCTGCCATCTTCTTAAGAGCAAAAGACTTGATTAATTGCTCTTTAACTGGCTTCTCCGGATCATCCTCTCGCGGTAGGGTGAAATTTGACTTCAGCTCAGTCCAAAGATCATTTTTCTGCATATCATTGACATAAGACACCTCAGGGTCTTCGTTCTAAGGCTTATACCATTGGTGGATGCTGATCGGGATCTTGTCCCTAACCAGAACCCGACACTGAGCAACAAATGCGTTCTTTGTCCGGATGGGTTCAATCGGTTGGCCGTCGTGCGCGATTGCTATGATCTCAAACCTTTCATCCAAGCTCAACTTTTTCTTCGCGCCTCGTCTCTTTACCGAAGTTGTGCTCGATCCAGAGGGCTAGAAAAAAGAACAAAGACGAGAGTTAATTAATATGTGAACATACCAAAACAATGAATGCATCAATTAGCTAGTCAGCATAGGCTTAACTAATATATATACCTGGCCGGACTCGGTTCAGTCACCGGAGCCGTCATCATGGTCTCCTTCTTGCACCGTCATTGGGTCACCGGAGCCGTCCTCATAGTCTCCTTCTTGCACCGGCATTGGGTCACCGGAGCCATCATAATCATATCCAGCTGCTTCTTCACCCTCTCCTTCCAGACCATCGGTGTCGTTGAGAAACAACGAGCAGACGGCATCACTTCCTTGTGCGATTATGTCCCCCAACAACGCTTCTTGTGCTTCGTCTCGGGGGGTCTCCATAGTTTCTACAAATATTTACAACATGGCAATTATTATTCAAACATTATAGATGGATAAATTAGCTAGTGGCAAACGTAGAACTAGCTAGCTAATCACAGTAAGGAATCATATTAATTAGTGGCCTCGACGCTGCTTCTCTAGGGTTTGGGGTGGCCTCAACAACGCTTCAAGGGGGTAATATCGACAACGACGAGATACATACACGGGAAAATAATGTTATCGGGGAGGGGGTATATCGACCCCCCCCCCACGTGTTGAAGTTATCGCGATGGGGTATATCGACCCCCCCCCACGCGTTGAAGTTATCGGGAGGGGTTTATATCGACAACGACGACATACGTACAGGGGAAAATAATATTATCGGGGAGGGTATATCGACCCCCACGTGTTGAAGTTATCGGGAGGGTTTATATCCACAACGCATTTACATACGACATGGGAAAATAATAGTAATGGGGAGGGGTATATCGAATTTCACGTGTTGAAATTATCGGTTGGGGGTTTATCGACCCCCCCTCGTGTTGAAGTTATCGGGAGGGGGTATATCAACCACCCCCCCCCCCACGTGTTGAAGTTATCGGGAGTTTATATCGACACAACATACGTACATATATCCATAAAATGCGGTGGAAACACTTTATGAAAAATGCGGTGGTGGCCGAGCCGGGCGGTTTTCTTTTCCTTCTTCATTTTTCCTTAGTTTTTTCTTATATGTTTGTTTTCGTTTTCAATCTACATTTTCCTAATCATATAAATTAACTACACATATAAATAATATATATATATATGAACATATTTTTTATGAATAAATATAATTACACATCTAAAATTTTCCTAATCTTAATACTAAACTAAAATAATATATATATATATATATATGAACATATACATAAATAAAAAAATCACATTTATGAAAAAAAATACTATGAACATGTACACACATATATACACATACAAACACATATACACACAAAAAATACAAAAAATGCTATGAAAAATGCAGGCGAGGCGGCCTTGGGGCAGGTGGTCTTGTGGCGGCTGAGAGGCGCAGGACGGGAGGGGCGCGGGAGCAGGCTGTGATCACAGGGGGCGGCGACGACGGCGAAGGCGAACAGCCTGACCGTGTCGGTGGCGGCGGCGACAGCGAAGGCGAGCAGCCTGACGATGTCGGTGGCGGCGGCGACGGCAAGGTGGAGCAGGGGCGTCGGGCGGCGACGGCGATGAGGAGGAGTAGGGGGCGTCAGGGAGAAGTGGGGGATTTGGTCGAAACTGCTAAGTGTTGTTTATATAGCAAAGCCTTTAGTCCCGGTCGGGACCAAAGGCCTCTTTTCAGCAGCCCAAAGGGCGGGAAAGAAGCGGCGGCCTTTGGTCCCGATTGGTGGCACCAACCGGGACTAAAGGGGGGAATTGGTCCCGGTTTGTGCCACGAACCAGTACCAATGCACCCCTTTAGTCCCGGTTGGTGGCACCAATCGGGACCAAAGGCCTTGTGCTGGAACTCGCGCGGTGCGGTGGGATGTTTAGTCCCACCTCGCTAGCCGAGAGGGCTCGACAGAGGTTGATAAGCACTGCAGCTGACCACTTCGAGCTCCTCTCAAATGCGTGCTTACGGGCCTAAAGTCACTTATCTGCTGTGGGCCTCTTTGGGCCTCTTGCGGGCCTGAATCACAGCCCATGGTAGGGTTTCTAGTCGTATTCAGCCGTGGGGCCCAAAGAGGAGGCACTTTTTTTGTTTTTTGTTTTCTTTACTTATTGTTGCTATTTTTATTTTTTTCCAGTTTTTTTTGTTTTGTTTTCTGCATTACTTATTTTCTTTTGTTTTTTGCTTTATTTTTTTAATTCTTTTTTGCTTTTAGTTTTAGAAAAATTATAAACTTTCTGTTAGTGTCATTAGTTTTCAAATTTGAAAACACTTTTTTGTTTTTTTGTTTTCTTTCTTGCTTTATTTATTTTATTTTGTTTCTACTTACAACAAAATACTTATTGTTGCTATTTTTCTTTTTTTCCAGTTTTTTTTGTTTTGTTTTCTGCATTATTTATTTTCTTTTTGTTTTTTGCTTTATTTTTTAATTATTTTTTGCTTTTAGTTTTAGAAAAATTATAAACTTTCTTTTAGTGCCATTAGTTTTCAAATTTGAAAACATTTTTTTTTGTTTTTTGTTTTCTTTGTTGCTTTATTTATTTTTTTGTTTCTACTTACAACAAAATACTTATTGTTGCTATTTTTATTTTGTTTCCAGTTTTTTTGTTTTGTTTTCTGCATTATTTATTTTATTTTGTTTTTTGCTTTATTTTTTAATTCTTTTTTGCTTTTAGGTCAGCAAAATTATAAACTTTCTGTTAGTGCCATTAGTTTTAGAAAAATTATAAACTTTCTGTTAGTGCCATTAGTTTTCAAATTTGAATAGTTAAAATTCAAATTCTTTGAAATTTGTGTGAATCACAAGTTTGTGATTAACTTTACTAAAAATGAATATAGATGCGCCTATAGAGAAAATTCAACCTAAATTCATAATAAATTTCTATAAATTTCAGAGAAATTCACTATGAATTTAGGTCAAATTCCCTGTATAGGGGCATCTATTTTCACTTTGAGAGGAGCTCAACAAGGCAGAGAGGGATGAGCTTATAAACCGGTGTGAGCGCCCTTCGGTTGGCGAGGTGGGACTAAACTCGAGCTTAACGAGGACCAACCCTTTAGTCCCGGTTTGTCGACAAACCGGGACTAATGGTCATGGGCAGGCGAGGCGCATTGGTACTGTTCGTGCGTGGAACCGGGACCAAAAGGTCTGCATTTAACCGGGACCAATGGCCCACGTGGCTGCCCTCTTGAGAGTGTTCTTGGTGAGAACATAGTTGACAAGGAGCGAACCGGGATTAATAGTATTACGAGGGTCGAACCATAAGACATTAAAGCATTTCAAATGAACTCTGAAAAAGTTGAAAGTTGGCATGGTATCATAATTTTACCCACATAGCATGTGCATGTACAAAACGGACAATGGTATCATACTTGTCTGTTACAAAGTTGGCATGGTATCATCACAATAGTTGCGGGAGAAAGTCTTCACTTTTTCTTCGCTTGTGTCATTTGCTTATTGCGCCGTAACCATGGATAATCTTCATCGTTTATCAGGATGTTTGGGTCAGCCTTGACTTTGAAGGAGGAATTTCATGAAACTTTTTATAATCTTGACATGTCTGTCTTGCCCTCCACTCCCACGATGTCCCTTTTTCCCCGAAAGAACTATGTGGCGCTTTGGCTCATCGTATGATGTATTCGCTTCCTTATCTTTTCTTTTTCTCGGTCCGGTAGACATGTCCTTCACATAGATAACTCTGTGCCACATCATTGGGTAGGACGAACGGTTCGTCGATGTACCCAAGATTTTTCAGATCCACTATTGTCATTCCGCATTGTGGGTCTACATGCACTTCGCCTCTGACATTGACCCATTTGCACTTAATCAAAGGGTCCTTAGAATCATGTCCGTAGTCAAGTTCCCATATGTCCACTATGTAACCATAATATGTGTCCTTTCCCCTCTCGGTTGTTGCATCAAAGCGGACACCGCTGTTTTGGTTGGTGCTCTTTTGATCTTGGTCAATTGTGTAAAATGTATTCCCATTTATCTCGTATCCTTTGTAAATCAATACAGTCAAAGATGGTCCCCTGGACAACAAGTACAACTCATCACAAACAGTCTTGTCACCTCTGAGACGTGTTTCCAACCAACTGCTGAAAGTCCTGATGTGTTCACATGTAATCCAGTCGTCGCCTTGCTCGGGTGTTTGGAGCGCAGACTGTTCTTGTGTTCATCGACATCAGGGGTCACCAAGGTAGAGTTCTCAGAGAACTGTAGTGTGCTTGAGACCAAGAATATCCGTCCCTGCATATTATTGAGTCCCTTCCAAGCGTGCCTTTTCCGGTCAGTCTCCCCTCATACCGTGATTTAGGGAGACCTATCTTCTTAAGGCCAGGAATGAAGTCAACACAAAACCCGATGACATCCTCTGTTTGATGGCCCATGGAGATGCTTCCTACTGGCCTAGCGCGGTTACGGACATATTTCTTTAGGACTCCCATGAACCTCTCAAAGGGGAACATATTGTGTAGAAATACGGGCCCCAGAATGACAATCTCGTCGAATAGATGAACTAGGACGTGCGTCATGATATAGAAGAAGGATGGTGGGAACACCAGCTCGAAACTGACAAGACATTGCGCCACATCACTCCTTAGCCTTGGTACGATTTCTGGATCGATCACCTTCTGAGAGATTGCATTGAGGAATGCACATAGCTTCACAATGGCTAATCGGACGTTTTCCGGTAGAAGCCCCCTCAATGCAACCGGAAGCAGTTGCGTCATAATCACGTGGCAGTCATGAGACTTTAGGTTCTAGAACTTTTTCTCTGGCATATTTATTATTCCCTTTATATTCGACGAGAAGCCACCGGGACCTTCATCTCGAAAGGAGCATTCAAAGAAGATTTCTTTCTCTTCTTTCGTAAGAGCATAGCTGGCAGGACATTCATACTGCTTCGGAGGCATGCCGTCTTTTTCGTGCCAACGTTGCAGGTCCTCCCATGCCTCAGATGTATCTTTTGTCTTTCCATACACGCCCAAGAAGCCTAGCAGGTTCACGCAAAGGTTCTTCATCACGTGCATCACGTCGATTGAAGAGCGGACCTCTAGGTCTTTCCAGTAGGGTAGGTCCCAAAATATAGATTTCTTCTTCCACATTGGTGCGTGTCCCTCAGCATCATTCGGAACAGCTAGTGCGCCGGACCCTTTCCAAAGATTACGTGTAAATCATTGACCATAGCAAGTACGTGATCACCGGTACGCATGGCGGGCTTCTTCCGGTGATCTGCCTCGCCTTTGAAATGCTTGCCTTTCTTTCGACATTGATGGTTGGTCGGAAGAAATCGACGATGGACCAGGTACACATTCTTCCTGCAGCTTCCCAGGTATATACTATCGGTGTCAAGTAAACAGTGCGTGCATGCGTGGTATCCCTTGTTTGTCTGTCCTGAAAGGTTACTGAGAGCGGGCCAATCGTTGATGGTCACGAACAGCGACGCCTTTAGGTCAAATTCCTCCTATTTGTGCTCATCCCACGTACGTACACCGTTTCCATTCCACAGCTGTAAAAGTTCTTCAACTAATGGCCTTAGGTACACATCAATGTCGTTGCCGGGTTGCTTAGGGCCTTGGATAAGAACTAGCATCATAATGAACTTCCGCTCCATGCACATCCAAGGAGGAAGGTTATACATACATAGAGTCACGGGACAGGTGCTGTGATTGCTGCTCTGCTCCCCGAAAGGATTAATGCCATCCGCGCTTAAAGCAAACCGTACGTTCCTTGGGTCACTTGCAAACTCATCCCAGTACTTTCTCTCGATTTTTTCTCCACTGCGACCCATCAGCGGGTGCTCTCAACTTCCCGTCTTTCTTACGGTCCTCACTGTGCCATCGCATCAACTTGGCATGCTCTCCGTTTCTGAACAGACGTTTCAACCGTGGTATTATAGGATCATACCACATCACCTTCGCAGGAACCCTCTTCCCGGGGCTCGCCGTCAACATCACCGTGGTCATCCGTCTAATCTTATACCGTAATGCACCGCATACCGGCATGCATGCTCAGATCCTTGTACGCACCATGGTAGAGGATGCGATCATTAGGGCATGCATGTATCTTCCGCACCTCCAATCCTAGAGGGCATACGACCTTCTTTGCTGCGTATGTCTTGTCGGGCAATTCGTTATCCTTTGAAGCTTCTTCTTCAATATTTTCAGTAGCTTCTCAAATCCTTTGTCGAGCTGACATTCTCCGCCTTCCACCGCAGCAATTCCAAAGACGGTACCGAGCTTTGTGTTGCCATCTTCGCAATTGGGGTACAACCCTTTTTGTGATCCTCTAACATGCGATCGAACTTCAGCTTCTCCTTTTGACTTTCGCATTGCGTCCTTGCATCGACAATGACCCGCGGAGATCATCATCATCGGGCACATCATCCGGTTCCTCTTGATCTTCAGCCCGTTCGGTAAAGAAAGATCGTGCACATCGTCTGTTCCTCTTGATGTTCAAGAGCATCACCGTATTCAGGGGGCACATAGTTGTCATCGTACTCTTCTTCTTCACCGTCTTCCATCATAACCCCTATTTCTCCGTGCCTCGTCCAAACATCATAGTGTGGCATGAAACCCTTGTAAAGCAGGTGGGTGTGAAGAATTTCCGGTCAGAGTAAGACTTTGTATTCCCACATATAGGGCATGGACAACACATAAAACCATTCTGCTTGTTTGCCTCAGCCACTTTGAGAAAATCATGCACGCCCTTAATGTACTCGGAGGTGTTTACACCGCATACATCCATTGCCGGTTCATCTGCGTGCATTATATATAATTAAGTGTGTCAAAAACCATTACAGAACATCATGAATAGATAAATAAGTGACCAAATTAATAGAAGTTCATCATCACATTAAAACCAAAGTACATACATAGTTCTCATCTAACAACATATAGCTCTCCAGAGCATCTAATTAATTAAACCATACATTGAAACTATGTAAAACATTTCAATGCGAAAACAAATGCGATCATAATCGCAATCAAGGTAACAACCGATCCAACTGCATAATGATACCAAGCCTTGGTATGAATGGCATATTTTCTAATCTTTTTTAATCTTCAAGCGCATTGCATCCATCTTGATCTTGTGATCATCGGCATTTACATCCGCAACATGCAACTCCAATATCATCTTCTCCTCCTCAATTTTTCTTATTTTTTCCTTCAAGAAATTGTTTTCTTCTTCAACTAAATTTAACCTCTCGACAATAGGGTCGGTTGGAATTTCCGGTTCAACAACCTCCTAGACAAATAAAATCTATGTCACGTTGGTCGGCATAATTTTCATAAACAACAAATGAACCAATAGTTATGAAAATATAATATATACCACATCCGAATCATAGATGTGACGAGGGCCGACGGGGCGGATACCAAAACCATCGCACTATATAAGATGCAATAATAAAAGTAAGAAAATAATACAAGTATCTATCTAAACATACAAGTAAGAATATTTTTCCTTTCAAAAAGAAGATAAGAACAAGAGGCTCACCACGGTGGTGCCGGTGATGAGATCGGCGCGGGTGATCGACGGCGGTGAAGACGAGGACGGGGCGTGACGGACCGCTAAACCTAGACAAATATGGAGGAAAATGGAGCTTGGAGAGGAGAAAGCTTAAGTAGTGTGGCTCGGGCATTCCATCGAACACCTTGTGTGCATAGGAGGTGAGCTAGAGCACCACCAAGCCCTCTCCCCCTCGGCGGCCAGGAAAAACAGAGCAGTGTGCTCTGCTCTTCTGTGAGGGTATATATAGGCACCTCATTGGTCCCGGTTGGTGGCATGAACCGGGACTAAAGGGCAGCCTTTGGTCCCGGTTCAAGCCACCAACCGGGACCAATGGTGGTGGGCCAGGAGCGAGGCCCATTGGTCCCGGTTCATCCCACCAACCGGGACCAAAAGGTCCAGACGAACCGGGACCAATGGCCCATGTGGCCCGGCCGGCCCCCGGGGCTCACGAACAGGGTCCAATGCCCCCATGGATCCCGGTTCTGGACTGAACCGGGACTAATGGGCTGACCCGGCCTGGACCTTTGCCCCCTTTTCTACTAGTGTCCTCCCGCAGGCGAAGGCGGGGAGGGGGCACGGAGTCATCATTCCATTAGTCACCATGCTTCATTATTCCCCTGCTCCATTGTTGCCTATATGCAATTAGTTGAGTTGGCATATATTTATGAAGGAGGCGATTTGGTGCCCAGCCCAGATGAGCCCGATATCGTCACCTTCCATTTTGGACTCGGGATCCGGGGAAATTGGTCTAATAGTAGTTTAGAAAATGGGACGAGACATGGAATACGGGAACGAACAGTGCGACGTACGTGGGTCCGCACGGTCTCGTGGGTTGATAGAGTCGATCGTGCGGTCTGGTCCGTGGACCAGAACATTAGCGGTTTTGCCGATCCATGGATCAGATCAGGGAAACAGGACGGTCGGGTAAAAGATGCGCCGTCGCTCATCCACGTTTGAGACAGCCCTACCCCTCCCTCTATGCATTGACGACTGGTAAAGAAATTTCGTGCATCGGCGGATGATTTGCGCCGATGGTGACTAGGCGGGAAAATGAAGGAAGCAGGCATGGAGTTCCTCCTCGATGCCGTTGACAGGTTAGTCGCCGCAGATCTGCAAAGCTGTTGAGCATTTTTTTTGTCTCGATGAACATTGACTGGCCGTGGCCGCTGCTGCCGCCGCCAAATCTTTATTAGATTTCTGCTTGGAGAGAAGTTTGCAGACAGCCATGAGCACCCAGATCCGGTCCCCCTGGCGCTGCTGGTGAACACCGGATCAGCAGTTGCCGACCACGCCGACTCGAATGCTGACGCTGGGTGTGGTCAACATCTCGGTGGTGAGGACAACGGCAGTGCAAGAGCTGGGGTGTGACGACGGCCGGGCCTCCCCGGAAAGGTCTGAGCAGTCACCTGACATGGTTAACCCGTAGGCACCTGGGTGGACGAAAAGGTACAAAATTCAGATTTGTGTCGCTCGTAGGTTTTGAAGTTTTTCTGTATGAAATGGATGTCCATTACTATGCGATTGAACAAAATTCAGCTAGATTTTAGCTCATCTAGGGTAGTAGCTGATGGCAGCACACAGTTTTAAAAAATGTATACGGGAACAGACTGTCTCCACGGTAGTGCGGGCACCACCGCGTGACAGCCAGTTGGCCAGCCAAGTGTAGTGGGTGCGTGTGTGACAGCTGGTGTGCGTGTGTGGCCAGGGTGTTGGGTACTTAACCCCTGGAGAGGCGTTGTATTGGACAGGCTGTTATTGAGTAAACTGAAATTCTCTCTCACCTCTCTCTCTTGCTCACCCCCTTCCTCAAGCCAAACTCATCCCCTTTCCCTCACCTACCGTCGCTGGTCCTCCTCGATCCAGATCGGGGCGTGACATTTGGTTATCAGAGCCACTGAATCCTGCCGAAAAAAATTTCTCCGATGTTTCCACAACCTCTTGGCCTTGATCCGTAACACCCACCGCCGCGGGTGCGAGTTGTTCCGGCAAATCGCCCAAAATCCCCGGCGGGGTTGGACCGGCTCGGAGCGGAACAACGGCGACGTCCAAACCCTCGGTTCAAATGCGACAGCGGCTGTCCGCCATGGACGACAACACCAGCACGCTCAAGGCGCTCATGGAGACCGTTCTCTCACGTCTCGACGAGCAGAAGGCCGACAACGAGAAGCGACTCGAGGTTCAGGCCGCCTTCAACGCGCAGGTCGCACAAGATCAGCGGGCGCTGTCCAAGCAAGTGGATCTCACCCAGGCCAACGTCGACGAGACGCGCAAGGCACTCGAGAGGTCGCCGTCGCCGCGCGGATCGGGACCGGGCGCCGTCCTCAACCCGTCACCACCTCCACCCCCGCCGCCGCCTCTGTGCCCTCCTCCTGTCCACCAACAACAGCAGGGACCGCCACCGTCCCCACGCCTCTCAGATCAGCGCCCGCCTCTGCTTCAAGCACCGCTCCAACAACAGAGCGAGCCACATCTCTACCAAACACCACGACACCTACATCAAGCCACCCAAGCATGATTTTCCGCACTTCGACGACACGGCGCCATACCTATGGCTGGATCGCTACCGTGCATACTTCGACCTCTACCGCATACCGCCGTCGAGCTGGGTGACCACGGCGATGCTGTACATCGAGGGCCAGGCCGCTCACTGGCTGCAGGCATTTCGTCAAACACATGGTGGCCTGGTCTGGGAGGCGTTCCGCGCAGCGATCATCGAGGAATTCGGCGCTGACGAGTTTGAGCTAGAGATGCACAAGCTTCTCCAACCCCGGCAGAGCGGCACCGTCAGCGAATACCGCCAGGCATTCGACAACCACATGTACCACCTCCTGGCGCTCGACCCGTCGCTCTCCACCAAGTTCTTCATCACACAGTTCTTGTTGGGCCTCAAGGACGAACTGCGCGCCGCGGTGCGTCTTCAAGCACCCACCAGCATCACGCGCACGTCGATCCTTGCCCGCATCCAAGAGGAGGAGCTGAACACGCCACGAGCGCGGCCGCGACCACAACCCCAAGGCCGCCCACCCCCCGCCGCCACCAAAGACCACCAACAAGACCTGTGGCGCCGCGCCGCGCCAACAGCCCAACGACTACGCGCGCGAGCGCCAACTCAAGGAATTTCGCCGCGCCAACGGGCTCTGCTTCAAGTGCGGCGATCGATACAGCCGTGAGCACCGCGGCAATACGCAAGAACAGCTGCTCACGATCCAGGTCGGCGCGTTTGGCGAGGTGCTCACTGATGACGCCGTGCACGCTCTCGACTTGCTCGACGCTCCGGAGCCTGCCGTTCCCCCTCCTTAGTGCTGCACCATCTCTGCGCACGCGCTGGTCGGCTCGGAAGCGCCCAACACCATTCGTCTCTGCGCCCTGGAGGGCAACCAGGTGATGCTTTTGCTGCTGGACTCTGGAAGCACGCACAGCTTCGTCAACAAATCCTTCGTCGAACGTGTCGGTGCCGAGACCCAGGAGATCGCTACCCTGGACGTGCGTGTGGCGAACGACGATCGCCTCACCTGCTCGCGCCAAGTACCGGAGCTCAAGTGGTGGATGCAGGGCCATACCTTCTCAACGCCGATGTACGAGCTCGGCACCGGCACCTACGACGGCATCCTTGGCATGGATTGGCTGGAGAAAAACAGTCCGATGACATGTCATTGGCAGGAGAAGTTCATCTCATTCCTCCACGACGGCGAGTTGGTCACCTTGCAAGGTGTTCGACCCAAGACAACACCAACGCTCACGGCCATTCAGCCGGCCGAGCTCTGCAAACTGATCCCTGGCAATGACATCTGGGCTATGGCCATGGTGGAAATGCAACCTCCCAGACCCAAGCCGCGCAGTCCTTCACAGACGCTGATCAACGACTTATTGGAGGAGTTTGCTGACGTCTTCGCCACGCCTACAGGTCTGCCTCCTCATAGGCAGTACGATCATGCAATCACTTTGGAAGAAGGAGCTCAGCCTACAAACACTCGACCATACCGTTACTCGCCACTGCAGAAAGACGAAATCGAGCGCCAAGTAAAGGAAATGCTCGATGCCGGCGTGATCACACACTCTGTCAGCCCGTACGCAGCTCCGGTGCTGCTAGTGAAGAAAAAGGATGGGACATGGCGGTTCTGTGTCGATTATAGACGCCTCAACGACATCACAGTGAAGAACAAGTTTCCCTTGCCGATCGTGGACGAGCTGCTCGATGAACTGGCCGGCGCGGCATTCTTCTCCAAGCTTGATCTGCGTGCCGGCTACCACCAAATTCGCATGCGAGAAGAGGACGAACACAAGACTGCATTCAAGACCCACCACGGCCACTTCCGGTTCACACATGCCATTCGGTTCGATTTAACGCGCCAAACAACCTTTCAATGCTTGATGAATGCAATCTTCGCCAAGTATACATGTAAGTTCTTCATCATCTTCCTTGACGACATTCTGGTTTTCAGTGAGACATTGGAAGAGCATCCGGAGCATCTGCGACTCGTCCTCAGCCTCCTTCGGGAGCACCAGCTCTATGCCAAGATGTCGAAGTGCTCATTTGCTCAAGACCATATCGACTACCTCGGCCACATCATCTCCAAACAAGGCGTGGCGACTGATCGGGAGAAGGCAGAAGCCATGGCTCAGTGGCCTACACCAACCAACGCCATGGAGCTGCGCGCATTCCTGGGGCTGACTGGCTACTACCGCAAGTTTGTGCCGCACTACGGGATCATCGCCAAGCCCCTCATGCTGCAGCTCACCAAGAAAGGCTTCGAGTGGCTAGAGTCCGCGCAGTGCGCCTTCGACACGCTCAAGCAGGCGATGATCACCACGCCGGTGCTCGCCCTCCCAACTTCGACAAGCCCTTTTCCATTGAGACGGACGCGTGCGACACAGGCATCGGCGCTGTGCTGGTGCAAGAAGGTCACCCAGTCGCCTACTACAGCAAGACACTGGGAGTGAAGAATCAGAAACTCTCAACTTACGAGAATGAATTTCTGGCCGCCATGATGGCAGTGGACAAGTGGCGCTCCTACCTGCAGCGCGGAGCGTTCACTATCCTCACCGACCACAAGAGCCTGTGCGCACTGGGCAATCAGCAGCTCGTGACGGACGTCCAGCGCTGTGCAATGTCAAAGATGGTTGGGCTGCAATTCAAATTTCAGTACAAGCGCGGCATCGACAATGGCGCAGCGGACGCGCTGTCCCGCGTGGGCAGCCACTTCAGCGCCAACGCCTTGTCACTTTGTCAACCCGCGTGGATTCGGGAGGTGGCTAATTCCTATGCCACTGATCGAGAAGCGCAGGAACGACTGCAACTTTTGGCGCTGCACCCCCAGATGAGGAGGAGTATGAACTGTACCGTGGGCTCATCCGTCGCCAGGGCCGACTGTGGATCGGTGCCAATACAGCTCTGCGCACCAAGCTAATCAGCGCGATGCACGACAGTGCTGTGGGTGGACACTGAGGCGCCACTGCAACCTACCACCGCGTCAAGAAGTCTTTCGAGTGGAGGGGCATGAAGCAGGATGTCGACGACTTTGTCCGGCAATGCCAAGTCTGCCAGCAAGCCAAGCACGAACTGCGCAAGCCAGCGGGCAAGCTAGCACCACTACCGATCCCCTCTGCACCGTGGCAAGACCTGACCATGGATTTCGTCGAGGGATTGCCCAAGTCCGAGGGGTATGATGCGATAATGGTGGTGGTCGACCGTTTCACAAAGTTTGCTCATTTCGTGCCCTTACGGCATCCGTTCACCGCGACGCAGGTGGCGCGCGTGTTTTGGGACAATATCGTCAAGCTCCATGGCATTCCAAAGTCCATCGTCAGCGATCGGGACAAGGTTTTCACCAGTGCGTTGCAGCGTGAACTGATGGCAGGTGCCGACACCAAACTGCTCTACTCCACAGCTTATCACCCGCAAACCGACGGCCAGAGTGAACGCGTCAATCAATGCATGGAAATGTACTTGCGCTGCGCGGTCCACGACACCCCCCGACAATGGCGACGCTGGCTCCCCTCTGCGGAATTCTGGTACAATTCTTCCTTTCACTCCTCACTGGGGTTGTTCTCCTTTCAAGGCACTGTACGGGGTGGAGGCCAACGAGGGAAGTATGGCCACTTGGCGGCAATCCACCCATCCGTGCGAACGGTGAACAGTGGGACTGGTCCTCGTGCATCAGAGAAGCTGTGCACTCACTTGGCACGAGCGCAGAACAAGCACAAGAAGTTTGCTGATCTGAACAGAACTGAACGAGTGTTTCAAGTAGGAGACCAAGTTCTTCTGAAACTTCAGCCCTATGTTCATACATCAGTGGCCAGTCGCCCCTGTCCCAAGCTGGCATTCAAGTTCTTCGGCCCTTCTCGTGGTCGAGAAGATTGGCCCCTCAACATACAAACTGGACCTGCCTGTTGATAGTCGAATACATCCAGTGTTCCACGTCTCGCAGCTGAAGCCATTCACACCCAACTACAGTCATGTGTTCTCTGAATTGCCAGTCACTACTGATCTGTCGTCAGGCAAGGCCGTGCCAGTGGAGATCGTGGATCGCAGGATGATGAAAAGAGGCAATGCACCAGTGATTCAGTTGCAAGTAGCTTGGAACACGGTGCCATCGTCGACGACATGGGAGGACTATGATGTGCTTCGCCAAAGTTACCCGCACGCAAGCATTTGGGAAGACGAGACAATGGAGGAGGGAGCACCATCTCAAGGAGGGGAGAATGTCACCACGGTAGTGCGGGCACCACCACGTGACAGCCAGTTGGCCAGCCAAGTGTAGTGGGTGCGTGTGTGACAGCTGGTGTGCGTGTGTGGCCAGGGTGTTGGGTACTTAACCCCTGGAGAGGCATTGTATTGGACAGGCTGTTATTGAGTAAACTAAAATTCTCTCTCACCTCTCTCTCTCGCTCACCCCCCTTCCTCAAGCCAAACTCATCCCCTTTCCCTCACCTACCGTCGCTGGTCCTCCTCGATCCAGATCGGGGCGTGACACAGACGAGCATATTTGTCATCCCACACATTCATTGTATTGGTAATTTTCTGAGCATATTTGTCATCCCACACATTCAGGTAACAAGCGAGCTCATGATGATCCTCAAACAGCACTATGCTTGGGTGATTATGCACCTGTCGCGAGCAAACAATGCGATGCAATCTGCTTTGTCGCAATCAAAAAATGTTTGCAACTTGACATGTTCAAATAGATCAGGTGCTCACTTCAATAATCCTCCTTTTCTAAAAAAAGGTGCTCACTTCAATTAGCAAACGATGTGTGTGCTGCCGTGCACGTGGATTTACGGACTGCCCATCTTCAGGTTCAAAAGTGTTTTGTCATTTCTACCTTGTCAGTGAGCTATTCTCTCCGATATGATGCATTTTATCATTTCCTCTTTCTCAATGCACAGCTGCTGGTAGTGGGAAGACTGCGTTTCAACACACCCGCTGGACAGAGAATCCGGGGCCAGCGATTAGACATGTCTGATTGTGAAGGTTTGTTCACGTCGTTCGACCCAAGTTCTTTGACCAAGAGCAACATTAACTAAGTTCTATATGCAACCATTGTTTTCAGCGACATCACCTGCTGCTCGGTCTAGATCATCACGGAAATGGATGTCAAATAACGAGTTAACAACGACAGCACATCTGCTGATATTGATGCTTGCTAAGTTGGTATTCTCGTATATTCAGTTAACTTCTCAAATCATCTGGAGGAAGTCAAATATGTCCGTCATAAAGTATGAATCAGGATTTTGTATTTTGTGGCATACTATGTATACGTAAGTTGTCTTTTTGTGCTGACCTGGGTTTGCTTTCAGAGTCTTTAAACATCTGATAAAATTGCATGCAAGAGGCTTATGAGGTGAGTTTATCGAAAAATAATTTATAAATAAAAATTATTTTATGTGCCTTTCATATGGCGTGACAACTAATAGGAATATTGTTGCCACCAAGGAGGAGAGCAGGGTGTACATCGTCCACTACATAACGGAGTTCACATGGCTTTAGCTTCGTTTGTTGCTAAGCCCAGTAAAAAGAAAATTTTGTTTTGAGTAATGAACTGAAAGAACACCAAAAATGAACAATGCTGACAGTACACTAAGCCGTGCTTCTTGATGTTTGTTTTGTTTGACACGGGAGAAGCTAGATCACCTTCGGAAGAAGATTGCATACGATGTTGTGACCATGATGGGCAACAAGGGTTATCTCCCGGTTTTCCAGTGCGAGGAGATCATTGACTGATGGGGAATGAATCATGGTTCAGATTATTACTTGCGGGCTGGTAACATCTTTTGTCCGTGCGATGAGTGTGGTATGTCCATTTAAGTGCACCCCTTAGTGTTGGGGGGCTTTTGGAGGAACCAAAATCCGAATTAGTGTGTGATGGAAACCTATGGACCTTATTAGAATTTGTACTTAAGACCTGAGTAGAGTCAGGAGACCTACGTGTGTGCAGTGTCGTGAATTGCCGAAGCATAGGCTTGCTTCACGTATGAGAACCCATGGGAAGTAGTTGAAAATGTCATGAAAACTTATTTCAATTCGTGCTTTGATGATCAATCAAATGTCTTGCCTGTGATCTGTTTTTGCAACGCCGAAATGCCTGCTGTTTTGAATTTGAAACTTATGCCCATGCATCCCCTGACATACATGGCTCCCCTAGCATACATGGTTGGATGATTTAAAAACTGTCATGGCTGGTACATAGGTTTTAAATTTTTGGTGCACATGGATAAGTTTGCGCAAATTTTTGAATTTGAAAAATGTTGGTTTTAATTGAAAAGAAAAGGATCTTACTATCATGGCAACGACAGTCATACTTGTGTTAGAATTTTGAGGAAGCCGTCTGTTCAGAACCGTAATGTATGAAGTGTATTGCTTAATCTTGAATGGATCTGCATAACCGACACTGTTAGCTGATGTACGTGGACACATAACCAACACATTTAGCTGATATTTTGTCTGGACAGAATAAGAACTCTCCACCAGGGTGGGTAACGACTGTCTTCAAATAAATTCTACCGTTCAAAATTTGAACAGCAACCAAAGTAAATGCTGTTTTCACAGCAAACATGGCCTGGGGACGGCTCAGCCTGGCACGGAGAAGGGACTGAGCCGTGGGCAGATTTTGTGTTCCGCCTGTACCTTAACAGCTGCCGTTGCACTTAATGCATCCAGGAGCTGGATTTATTTAGTTAGCATACAACTACTATACAGAGAGGAATACATCACCCATCACACATCCCCAGGCTAGCGGACGAGGGGGATTTCAAGAGCATCTGAGCCTGAGCTCAGAAACGAATATCCCTATATTTATAGACTATTGTGCAATGCTATTCATATTCACATACAAAATAGTCGATCGGATTATGATTCCCATCACAAATGGAGGAACATCAAAGACTTCATCATAACAAATGTTATAATTTATTTATAAATGAATTTCTTATATAGTCCAAGGGGATCTTACCCATCATTGTATGTGCATAATCCATCACCAAAACTAGAAAGGTTGGGAGCGCTTTGCTGCGCCGTTGGTGTTATTGGGTTTCTTCAAAAAAACAATCACCCATGCTATTGGAGAAGGAGTTGAACCTCCTTATAAGAGATTCTCTCCCACATGCTTTTTGAGTTTGAGAAGAGAAGAGACCCTCACACACTCCTCCTCCTCCTCCGCCTGTCGCGCCGCAGGTTGCGGGTTTGAACCGAGCCGAGCTTATACTTATGCGTACTTATGCGCATACTTTTGCCGGTGAAGAACGGAGAGTCCGTATGAGATGCGTCACATATCCGAGATGTCGGATTGTGGGCTCTTGCCGACTCGGATGTGGGTCTAGCCCACATCTCTCCACTCGGACGTGCATATATATGTGAGGCGTTGGCCAACCCTAGTCGCCACGAACAGATCACATCTGCTCCACGAGCACCGCTCATGTCGTTCCCTTTGTTGTTGTTGCTGCTGTCGCCGGTGACTTCATCCCGTTCACTGCATACACGGTTGACGGGACAGCAGACCTCCGAAACCCCGCCTCTCCAGATTCTGTACGGGAGAGGGGCGATTAGGTTTTTTGGGAGTGACTACGCGACTACTCGCCTTCGATCGACTACTTCTTCTTCGTCCATGTTTGTCACCATGTCTTCCGCCGCTGAGAGAGCCGCCGCCGAGAAGGCTGCCGCTGACCAGAAGGCGGCCGATGAGGTCGCTGCCACTACTGCTGCTATGGGCAACTGGCCCACCCGAGGGCATAACACATATATTCCTCTTCTGTTCATTATTGTTTTAGCCGTACTAGTGATCTGCGTAGATGTTTCTACTATCTGTTTAGTACGCGTTAATATGGTCAAATATCAGTATGTGTTTAGTACAGTTTATATCATGCTAATGATTGGATTAATTTAATTGAAAAATTACCTATTTACTCAGCAATCCAAAAACCTAATTTGTGTAGGAATTTTTCAGCAAGTGCCTTTGCCTCTGCACTGAAACTGGATAAGTTTACCGGTATGTACCTTAAGCGTTGACAGACCAAAACCACCTTATGGCTCAAGGCTATGAACGTGTTCTGGGTCGCCGGTGTCCCTTCCACAGGAATGATTGCTCCTGAACAGGAGAAGGCGTTCAGGGAGGCGACCGTCGTATTTCTCAGAGCAGTTCTGAGCGTGATCGGATATAAGTTGGTTGGCGCATATTTACATGGTACATCAGAGGAATTTCTACTCTCATTCCCGGCCCATATGGGCCGTGTTTGCATCAAAACGGAAATACGCGTACAGGCGGGACGCGTGCAATTGTCCTCCATTGGCCTGCCCATTGGGGACACATACGCCCCTTTTAATTTGTCTTCTCCTCCCCCTCCCGTCGCCCCTACCCCTGCCATAGCCGCCGCCGCCCATTTTCCCAGTCGTGTCGCTGTCCAACCCGACCTCCCAAAGCTCGAACATCAAAGTAGTGCCTTTCTCGTGCCGGTGCTGACGACCAACTGGTAGATCTGCGCGGCGGGATTTGCCGCATCCGGCCATCGGCGACTGCGCCTTGCCATGGATTGGCCGCGTAGCGTACCGCACAACCCCGGCAACGCCTCCGTTCCGCATGCATGTACGGAATCCGCCTCTAGCCACTTGGATCTATTCCGTCGGCGCTTCGCCGACAAAGACACATCTTACCGTCGCCTAGGCTCGGCGCTGGCCGGGCGTTTCGTCGGGTCATCGTTGTCGCTCATAAAGTACGATGACTGCCCGCAGCAGGTCATGCGCCGCGTTTCTACCACGACGGAACATCCCAGATGGGTGTTCTTCAAGTGCAAAAAAGATAGGGTATGTGCTTTTGATTTGGTTGTGCTCCTAGATTCAACGCATTTTCGGTAGCTCAATACTTAAATTTGTGTGTAGAATGGATGCAAGTTTTGGTATTGAAAAGAAGAATCCATCGGTCTATTGATAGCACGAAAATTGATAGATGCTCGTGCACTCGTTGCTAGAACAGAGTCTAGAGATGAGATTAGATGCGAAGCAACGTCTACTTTTTCAGAATCAAAGAATAAAGAAGTGTACAAGCTCGAGAAGCCGCATATCAACAATGAAGACATAAAGAAAATATTAATCTAACTAGTGGGAGCAGTTATGGAAGTTGAATCTCTATTATGTAAAAAAGAACGTAAGGTTCCTATTTCACCTTTCTTCCCATCACCCCTTTGTCCAACCTTCCATGTATACGATAATCAATGACCTTAATTTACTTACCTTCTGAACTAATTCCACTTTAATTTATTTACCAAACTTCTAATCAAAATATTTATGGTCAGAAATTGAAAAACATTTATTTATACATTCACATAATTATTGACAGGTGAATCACAAGCTAATGTACTGAAATATTTATATCTCGTTGCAACACATGGGCATTGTTCTAGTATCTTTTAAAATGTCTAATTGTGATTCTTATTTTCTTTGGTATTTTTCTCTTAACGAAGAATAGAATTGATGAATCTCCCCTAATTTTAATTTTTTAATAATAAAGCGATTACTGCTTCTGGTTGTACGTCGTCGACATTTTTGCGGAAAAACCCTTTTGTTTCTTTGAAATCAACCCGCACTCCCTATTTAAGTGGCACTCTGTAAAAAACGTTTCGTTTTTACGTAAAAACCACTTCATTTGTTGGAAATTATGCACGCGACCCTTATCTCTTATTGGACTGGCTCACCACCGCGCGTACGCTTATCCTGCCGTTCTCCACCGCCGGGCACGCGCCGCCGCTTGCCGCCAGCGTCGACCCATGTTAAAGGCTGGTCGCAGCGGAGGCCTCGGTAGGAAGATTCGAGACGGTCTCGGGCGCGACGGGGAGCTGCCGGAGCGCACGGACGACGGGGGCTCGTGCAGGAGGCGAAGACCGACGGGGAAGTTCAGAGGGGCGGCTGGTGTGGCCAAGCTGAGGAGGCGGCTGTCTGAGCCGGCTTGAGCGCACGGACGACGACTCTGCTTGCTGACATCGGCCGGAGGCGGACGGGGCTGGCTCGCGAGATCCACACGGGCACGAGAGGAGGTTGGAGGAGAGGGCCAGGCATGGCTTGGCGGGCGCGAGATGAGGCTGGAGGAGAGGCCGAGGCGTGGCTTGGCGCCTACAAGAGCCACGAGGCCGTCGCCGCCGGCGTCGGGCGTCCAAGTCAGTCGCGGCAAACGGCCGTTGCAGGTGTAAGGACGAAAGCAATGCGACGACACAAGGCCGGGCATCGGAGCACAGCAAAGGAAATAAGAGACACGCACAGAGGAGGGGAGAGGGACGAGGGATCTAGCGGCGGCGCTCGCTCCGGTGGAACGTGGGGCGCCAGCAACTTTGGTGGAGGCTTCACATCTGCGCCTGTGTGACACTATTGGCAGATCCGGCGGCGACGCTCGCGCTCGCTCCGGTGGAACGGGGGAAGCCAACAACTTTGGGTGTGGAGGCTTCACATCTGGGCCCGCCTCACACGATTGACACACGCCTATGTTTCTGCTCTATTTCTCTATCCAAACAAAATGAATGTCCGTTTGAAACCATGGGTTGAAGTTGGCCTTTCAAACTCCTTGATCGGCGTTCTACGCAATTCGCTCTACAGCAATGCTACGCGGACGACAAGTGGTCGGCTGGTGGGGCGACGCGGCGACTGTTTCCGGGGGATCCCGGAAACAGCAGGACGAAATTTCTGGAGAGCACCGAGCACCGCCTCTCACACGTGTCGCCGGCCGGCAGAAGCCGCGCGGATCTGGCGTGAGCAGCCCCGGCCCAAGCCCAACCCTTGTTGTCCGTCTCGCCGCATAAACTCGGGTCGGCCTCGCCCTCACCCGCCGCCGCCGGCCTCCCACTCCCCGCGCCCCCTTCTCCGGCTTCAGCCGAGCCTCACGTTTTCCCACACGGATCAAACACGCGACAAACCTGGCCTGCTTGCTTGCTAATCCTGGAAAGCTGGGCGAAAAGCACGCCCCCTTCTTGTTCGTCTCGCCGCGGTACGTACGGCCACAATCTCATTTTTCTTCTTCTTGTCCTTCACCTTCCATTTGATTAAAATGCGCTGGATTGCGTTTGGGCCCCGTGAATGTTATCACCAGTCTGTTTGACTCGAGGTGACAGGTATGTTTCATTTCATTTTCCTTTTCATTCGGGGTTAATCACCTGTGATATGTGCGATAAATTCAGGAAACTTCAGTAAACTCAGCTATACAGTACGTACATGAGGAGAATGGATGTCTGCTGTGCTTACTTCGACCCGGATTATGAGAACCTCAACGAGAGGATTTATGGGACAAGGTAGGTAAACTGGCAACCGTTTTTCTTCTCGTGATGCTTGAGCATGGACGTCACCTGCAGTGTAACATCATGAATCATCAATTCAATTTGCAGGGTTAATGTGGACAACGACTCGTGTGGTAAATGTACTGTTGTTAACGTAGGTGCTCGAGTTACTGGCTGGGTAATCTTGTTGTTTGAAGGGGAATTAATTCTGAACTACTGTACTGGACATTATTTTCAATCATATAGGTGAACAGTCGAAATGACCATGACCTCCTGCTTGAAGTGCTCCAAGTTTTGATTGGCCTCGAGCTGTCGATTGCAAAGTGTTACATATCATCTGACGCCGGATGGTTTATGGACGGTATGGCCTGAAGGAAAATCCAACTGTAGTAGTTTATGGTAAAATCTGTCGCTCATATTTTTCATACTAGTTAATTTGAAATGAACATCTGTATGGTTTCGTGTGGTAGTCCTTCTATGCTTAAAAGATAATTGCACTGCTTGACACGACGTGTTTTCAGAGGATAAAGTGTATTGTAATATTATTACTAGGTAATACATGTTTGGGTGTGCCCCAACCTGTTGATTCTATGAGTTTCTGGGCAGTCATGCCAAAACTCAAATGCATTCTCGGCTGATGAGTGTGCTAATCAATATTTACATAAGTCAAAAAATGGTGGTTCAGGAATTAGCAGTAGCTCGAGTGGTTTTCGAGTTGTGCCTCTAGACTTTCTGCATGATCTCATCGAAGGGTAGCATTATGCTATCTGAGTTTACATTGCCTACATGTATAATATATGCGATCACATTTGTTATGTATTGTATGGCTCCAAATTTATGTTTCAAAAAGTTCGCCATCCATGTCTGAAACTAATATTACTGCCGTCAGCAAACTTGTAAATAAACGCAAAAGGTAGTCTGGCTAATGAAAACACTCATTTCAACGTTTCCACTTCTCTCCCTGGTCTTCCATATCTCATTGGATATTTTATTTGTGGAGAATCTCAACCCAAAACTCTGAACGAATGCAAGTAAGTTCTTCACCCATCTAAGTACAAAGTTTTCAGTTCATCATTTTCCGTCTTTGCCCAACTGTTTTGCAGTTTTCCATGTGAGAGATCAGGAAGGAAACAAGGTTTACAGTAAGAAGGCCATAAACTATATAGAGCAGGTCTCCCTCTCCCTCTCACTCTGAACTGAACTGGTTGCTTAGAAGCAGGGAAAAATAACCTGAAGATTTGTGATTTGGTGTCTTCCAAAAATTTTAGGCAATATGTACTAGAGATTCTCGGAGGTTCACAGTGACGAGATCGAATGAGCTTGCGTCTAGACCTGATGTTGCCGCGCACTATACGGGAATTGAGATGATTGGCCACAACCGGCCTGGAATTTTCTCTGAGATATCTGCTGTTCTTGCAGAGCAAGGGTGTAGTGTTATGGAAGCGCATGCTTGGAGCCACAAGGATAGCTTAGCCTGTGTTGCATTTGTGTCTGATGAATCAACAGCATCCCGCATCAGTGATCCAAACCGCTTAGCCTCTATTCAGGACCATCTTGGAACTGTTCTTGGACCTGGTACCTCAATGGATGAAGATGGGCGTAGCGCAAGAGCTCATCTGCTTGGTCCTGATGGCCTGACAAGCCATCCCGAGCGCCGGTTGCACCAGCTAATGTTTGCTAGTAAAGATTTTGATGGGCAACAGGGACAGGTATCTACTGCCTTCCCAATGCTTAGTTTGGATGGCTACAAAAAGGGCAGGGGGGCAGTGGTCTCTGTTGATCGGTGCAATGAGAAAGGATACTCGGTTGTAAATGTGGAATGTGTGGACCGGCCGAAGTTGATGTTTGACACTGTGTGCACGCTTACGGACATGCAATTTAATGTCTTCCATGCTTCAGTTTCTTCCCGTGGGCCTTTTGCCTGTCAGGTAACATCTCATCTGCTTCTGTTTTGGTAGGGATATGTATATGTTGTGCTGCAATTTTGAATTAACATGAAAAGAGAACACAAACTGAAAGCAAAAGCTTGTGTAGGAGTACTACATCAGGCACAGGGATGGACATGTGCTAGACACTCTGGATGAAAGATGCTTAGTTGTGAAAGGTGTTAAAGCTGCAGTCGAGCGTCGAACTTGTGAGGTAAGTCATATAGTGGTCTGATGTTCATTTTCTTTATTTGTACTACTAAAGGATATATTTCAGGAATATAATTTCCAGCAGCATTAGTTGAATTCCATCCTCCTTGGTAACCATGGATAAAATTTGCTCTGTATTTTTGTTCAAAATCGATCTATTAAATATGAATTGTTTTCTTTTAACTTCTGTGAAATTTCAAATCTGATTATATATTGCTATTATTGCTTCTAGGGTGTGAAGCTGGAGCTATGCACGGAGAATACTGCCGGTCTCCTCTCCTACATCACTAGGGTCCTCCGGGAGAACGGGTTAACCGTTACACAGGCGGACATCGCAATGGACGGGGACAAGATGAAGAACACATTCTACGTCCAAGGCATCTCAGACAACAAGATTGACATGGACGTTGTCGAGTCTGTCAGGAGGGAGCTCGATCCCCTGCCCTTCCAGGTGAAGGATGATGCGCTTCTGTCCCGGGGGCAACTGGAAGGCGAACCGGTGGCCGACAGAAATGGCTTCTGCATCCTTAGCCTGCTGAGGTCCAAGATAGAGAGTCTGTCTCATGGTTTCATCTCCTCAGGGTAGTTTGGCTGTTTGGCTCTGTGAATGTGATGGTTTTTTCTGCAGCCTGGGCTGTGGATAGTTTGTGGTGCACGTGTGCTTGTGCTGTGTATATTTGGTTCCAGCAGTAGCCAGGCTGCCTTGTTTCCTTTCCTAAAGATAAATCCTTGTCTCTTCTATACATGATACCAGCTGATCACATTTGCATTATTCTCTGTTCAGGAATTTGTTTGTATTGAGGAAAATTATCACATAATAACCAAAAAAATGGATGATATTTAGCATTTATTATGTTTAGGGTCACACACATTCTTTAAAAATGAAAAAAAAGAGAATTGGCGGTAACACTACACAAATGAAAATAAAAGAATTGGCAGTAACACTACACCAGTACCAGCCATGTTGTTTGATTAGAGATACTAAGTTATTAACTATGCATTAGGCATTAAATTCAAAAAAAATTGAAGAAATTGGAATTTTCTACATGGTATATTTTTTTCTCGTAGGGCACCAATAAATTCGGTAACCACGGTAACTGAAAATTTTGAGCGGTAACAAAAACCTTGACCTGCTCAACTCGGCAACATAGGTCCACCAAAGAACGAGGATGTTGCGTCACCTAGTAATCTCGAGTTTTGCCCAGCTGTGCACTAAGATCCTTGTCAATGGGCTTAATCTCGAGCTTCACCAAGCTGTTCACAAAGATCCTTGCCAATGGGCCTAATGTCGAGCTTTTAGGCCGGCATCTTCACAAGCCCAGGACAATGCTGCATTCTTGCGTATGCTACAGTTTGACCGAGAGGAAGTTTCGTGGTACCAAAATGTGATTTACCACTACATGATTGAATGTGCGCAACAACTGGTTCGTGGAGTGTTGCTCGTCCTACTTTCCCGTTGCCTACCAAACCTACTAGCTAACTCCAAGATACGTATATATGTATGGATAGCACCTTCTAGTGACTTCTTTCTTTTTCTTCTCTCTTGCTTTCTCATGTAAATCCCTAATCTTTAATGCAAAGGCATAGCTCCTCCCACTACGGGCCGAATAAAGTATATGCGGAGAGGTCAAAACTGAGGCAATGCTATTACCAGCATATATGGCAGGTGAATATGATGATCTAGCTAGTTCAGAGAAGTTTCGCTTAAGTTTCAAGCTATGCATCAGCGAGAAGGAAATGCCCCTGCTGGTTGCTATAGTATTTCCGATACTAGCTACCATGCACACTGCAATTTATAGAGTCGTGTCTCGTGTGTACTAAGGGCCCAAGTGTGATCTCTTCCATTATCTAAAAAATCTCTATCTCTATTTAATTCTTATCTATCATGTGTCCTTACAACAGACGGTTCTCACTGATGCAGGATGACACATCATTTTGGTACTTGAAGAGTTGGAATATCAATTCGGATCAATGGGAGGACATGGCGTTGATTGGCCGATACGGTCGTTGGTACAAGCTTCAACATGTGCACTGCTCTTTTGTATGTTGCTGGTGTTCTAGTATCATGGTATGGGTTAAGCTTATCGTATATAACTCGGCATATTTCGTAAGAGAAACCAGGAACTTATCTTCTATATATCAATCATTTGCAATCAAAACCCAGGATTCCAGAAATCTGTTCTCCTCAGACTCTGTCTAATATCAGCACCATCGCAATGATAATCACCCCATCAAACAAAACAATTTCCTAATATCAGCCTACAAAGAGGCAAGCGAGCGTGTCTATGCTTGTGTGCGGTGGCACAGGAGGTGCGGCGAGGGAGCAGGCGTGGCGCTGCACACATGGGACCGGCAGCGTGAATCTACCGGAACCTGGGGTCATGCAGGTGGCCCGGCGGCGCGGATTTGCTGTATGGAGGTCGCGTGGTGGTGTGGGGACGTGTTTCTCCATCCTCCGCCGGCGGACGTGCGACAATAGGCATGGTGCCTGGCAGCGCGTCTGGCGCATGGTTGTGGCTGGGAATCGAGGTGATTCTTGGCCGAGGGTGGCGCTTCTCGGGTCCATGCCGACATGGTGCTCGGCAAGGCTCGGAGGTTCTTGTTCCCTCCAGCGGCCTGCTTATGGTTTGTGGTTGTCAGATCTGGTGGTTTGTTCTAGTGGGTGGCTGCCGCCGGCCTCTATGGTTCGGTTGGCCGTTGCGGTGGTGGGCTTCTTCTTTGGCAGGCTGGTTCGGTGGTGGTGGTGGTGGTGTTTGGTGGACTTATCGAGGCTGGTGTAGGTTGGGTGTGTTGAGAGCTTGGGTGAAGACCCTGTCTTGGCCTTGTGTCTATGAGCGGCCATGGCGAAGGATGCGAGCATCGTAGACCTTCTAGGAGGCATCGTTGCATTGCTACTGCACCCCTCCCGATATGGATTCGGTCCCGTGTGAAACCCGACATCCTATCTGAATGGACGATTGCGATGCCTTGGCGTCGTTTCCCCTCTCGAGGGCTTTGTCCTTGGAGCTAGGCCTTGACAAGTGAGACCCACAGAAGGCGCTGGTGTTGGTGTCGAGGCTTATGTGGCAACAATGGCGGAGGTGAGCGAAGTCGGAAGCGTGGCAATGGTTGCGGTAGTCTGCTCTTCTTCGGCATGTTCATGGATCTACCTTGGGTTGTCTTGTTGTAGTGAATTTGGAAATGTAGCGGCGGGACACCCGTGGAGAAGATGACAAGCAACATGTGGTCTATTCGGTGGTCTTCCGCGGTGCCAGTCTTGGATAGTTTCTCCTCCGGATTTCTCCATTAAAGTCAGAGTTGCGTTGCCTTCATGAGGGTGGCTAAGTCTCGTTGGGTCGATGTTCGTCTTTGGTGAAGTCAGAGTCGCTTGATCAGAGATTAAGGATGAGGATGAGGCCTGTTAGGGAGAAGTGATGACGATGATGCTGGATTGTATCTTGACGAAGCCCTCTTTGTTGATGCGTCTGTGCCGCTTGGCGGTTTATGATGGTTTTAGCCTGGTTTTCCATTAATTAACTGAAGAACTCTCTTATGATTAATTAATGAATGAGGTAAATCTTTTTTCTCCGTTTGGAAAAAATAGTAGCATGCAGATCGCGCCACAAGTAGTAATCTTTGCTGCAAGAGCGTGTTCTCACCTAGTAGTACTTGTTCCAGTTCCCCTAAAACATATGAACTGGCAATTGTGACATGACCTAAATTCGGTATGCACCAGCACCAGAGCACAACACACGCAGTAGGATGTGATCACCATTAGTTCATTACTAAAACTGATAGTCTCTGGTCTTGCTTCTGCAATAGTAGTAAATACAAATCAGATCAGATTGACATCGTCTCTTTCCCCAAAGTTGGAGTGAATTGCAGAAAACCACCACATTGAAGCCTAGGGTTGCAGAAAAGACTCTTCTACGATTTTGTTGCAGAAAACACTAATTTCACGCCTAATCATTTGCAGAAAACACCAAACCGTCTGTTGGGGCATTTTAAGCACTATTATGACAGGTGGGGCCCGATTTTGATGACGTGGCGTCACGGCCGGCAGCCGACGCCGTCTAACGGCGTGACTGCCGCTACTGCTCCGCCGTGTGGGTAAAAACTGGATCGTTTGCCCCTCACATCTAATATCATCTTGTTAAAGACCTCACTAATATTGTTGACAACTAGGTCAGTTTTGCAATTGAAGTCCATTGCAAATCTAGCCCAAGCAGCTCTAGGAACTTTGTTAAGCCAAGCCCAAGCAGCCTTGCACTCATTTTTAAGAGCATCCATTGCAGCAAGATGGTCATGTTCAGTATAAGAGTAACTAGCTTTATCCATGTACTTCTTTAATTCTGACCCCCTAAAACCAGCAGTCTGAAAGTTTTGATAGATGTGTCTAAGGCAGAATCTATGTGGGCAGTTGGGGAATACATTGTTTGCAGCTTTAAGAAGGCCCTGTTTGGAGAAATCACCATAATCACAACTAAGCAATTATGTACTTAAGCAATGTATATGACCAACAACTACTTAAGCAACTAAGCAATGTATATGACCAACAACTACTTAAGCAACTATGTACTTAAACAACTACTTAATTATGTACCTTCTGTCTATCAGAGATTATGGTGTAATAACCAAATCTCCCTGATTCTCCACCAATTGCTATCTTCAGTTCAGATAGAAACCAAGTCCAACTTTTTGTGTCTTCTTTGTCCACAACTCCAAAAGCAATGGGATATATGTTATTATTCCCATCCCTTCCTGTGGCAGCCAGGATTTGTTGGCCAGTAGACAGCTTGATGAAGCATCCATCCACACCTGCAATGGCACACAACACAAGTCAGAAACAAGGCATTGAAACAAGGCAAACTAAACATTCAGAAATCCTTCCTTGCAAAGTAAAATAATCACCTATGAATGGTCTACATCCATTCAGAAATCCTTCCTTGCAAGCATTCAAACAGATGAACAGGCCATGGAACCTTGGATTTTTGCTTGGATGCTCCTTCAAGAACTTAGTAGTGGCAATGCACCTACTACGGATTTGTGTCCAAGACAGCCTGCAAATAATCCACGATCCCGGTATAGTGACCCTCCGATCTCCTTGCACCATCTCAACTGCTTTGTTCTTAGACACAGAGGGCCATATGAGTGCTGATCTCAACTCCATACTTGCTCTTCAGATTTTGCATTATTGTAGTTATTGATGTGTTCAAGTCTGTTCTTATTGCTTCTAACACCTGATGTGTGACCCACTTGGTAGTCACCTTGGTGCTCTCTGCTACAGCACATGTGTGCAAAAAATTTGCCTTTCTAATGCAAAATGTTCTCTCATTTGACAACACGTAAGCTGCAATGAAAAAGGGCAATCTTCATGTCTGCAAATAGCTATGATTCTGTCATTGCAGTTCCTATGAAACTGATAGTTTCTGTTTTGAGCTATGTGGAATGTGAGAAGTGCCCTTCTAAACTGGTAAACACTTTCAAAACAAAGCTTCTTCACAAACTGCATCTCTGGGCTCTCTCTATCCTTAGCATACCAGATTCGTGGTTTGGGTTTTTTGGCCCTACTCATATTGCCAAGCACAAAAGCTAGGGGTACTGCCCCATCATCATCCTCCTCATTCAAATCACCAGGATTTGGATCCTCATCAGATGATGGCACCCAAACATCCTCAAATTTTTGCTCCAAACTTGCATGTGATCTAGTAGTTGGCCCCTTTCTTATTTTCAACTTCTTCCTCTTTTCCCCTTGTGGTACCACCTCCTCTTCAATTTCCTCATCCTCTCCATGCTCCTCATCCTCTCCATGTTCCCCATTCACTACCTCTTCTTCTAGCTCATAAGGTTCTTCAACATCAGTGTAACCTTCAAAGTGTAAAATGGGTCTGTCTCTGCCTCCTCATCTCAGCCATCCTAGCCATGAAATCCTCATCTTGCTCCAAGTCGAGTCATCTTGATTAGTAAAACAGGAAGTTTTCTTTTAACTGCCTCCACCCTCTCAACACACTTCTTATGCTTCTTATACCTCTGTATTTTATTCCTCCTCTTAAGCTCCATAGTTCTTTCCAACTCCTCTTGCTCCAAATCATCATCTCCTGCATTTCCTTGATCCATATCTTGTGCCTCCTGCTCATCAACTTGTGCAACTCTCCTTGTTTTTTTGGATGGTGACTTGTACACCACACCTTTCTGTTGGGGAACGCAGTAATTTCAAAAATTTTCCTACGCACACACAGGACCATGGTGATGGCATAGCAACGAGAGGGGAGAGTGTTGTCTACGTACCCTCGTAGACCGTAAGCGGAAGCGATCACAACATAGAGGAAGTAGTCGACGTTCTCCTCGCGATCCTGCCGATCCTAGCGCGTTACTCCGGCACCTCCGTGTCGATGATGACGTAGAGGAAGTAGTCGACGTTCTTCTCACGATCCAGCGATCCCAGCGCCGTTACTCGGCGCCTCCGAGTTCTTGGCACACGCTCAGCTTGATGACGCTCCTCGGGCTCCGATCCAGCAAAGCTCCGGGAAGGGGAGTTCCACAAGACGACGGGCGTGGTGACGATCTTGATGTTTCACCGTCGCAGGCTTCGCCTAAGCACCGCTAATGATATGACCGAGGTGGAATATGGTGGAGGGGCACCGCACACGGCTAAGGAACGATCTCAAGGATCAACTTGTGTGTCTTAGGGTGCCCCCTCCCCGTATATAAAGGAGGGAGGGAGGAGGTGGCCGCCACAAGGGGCGCACCATAGGAGGGGGAAACCTACTCCAAGTAGGTTTCCTCTCTTTCCTTATCTCATTTGGAGGGAAGGAAGGAGTACTAGTATTAGGAAGTAGTACTAGTAGTAGGAATAGGAAGAGGGGAAGGAGAAAGGAAAGGGGGCCGGCCCCTTCCCCAATTCGGATTGGGCTTGGGGCGCGCCTCCCTTGTTCCTTCTCCTTCCTCCTACATGGGCCCAATAAGGCCCATATACCTCCCGGGGTTCCGGTAACCTCCGGAGCTCCAAACTTCTCCGGAACCTTTCCGGTGTCCAAATATATCCGTCCAATATATCAATCTTTATGTCTCGACCATTTCGAGACTCCTCGTCATGTCCGTGATCATATCCGGGACTCGAACAACCTTCGTACATCAAAATACACAAACTCATAATATAATCCATCGAAACCTTAAGCGTGCGGACCCTACGGTTCGAGAACAATGTAGACATGACCGAGACACATCTCCGGTCAATAACCAATAAGCGGGACCTGGATGCCCATATTGGTTCCTACATATTCTACGAAGATCTTTATCGGTCAGACCGCATAACAACATACGTTGTTCCCTTTGTCATCGGTATGTTACTTGCCCGAGATTCGATCGTCGGTATCCAATACCTAGTTCAATCTCGTTACCGGCAAGTCTCTTTACTCGTTCCGTAATACATCATCTCACAACTAACTCATTAGTTGCGATGCTTGCAAGGCTTATGTGATGTGTATTACCGAGAAGGCCCAGAGATACCTCTCCGACAATCGGAGTGACAAAACCTAATCTCGAAATACGCCAACCCAACAAGTACCTTTGGAGACACCTGTAGTACTCCTTTATAATCACCCGATTCACGTTGTGACGTTTGGTAGTACCCAAAGTGTTCCTCCGATAAACGGGAGTTGCATAATCTCATAGTTATAGGAACATGTATAAGTCATGAAGAAAGCAATAGCAACATACTAAGCGATCAAGTGCTAGGCTAACGGAATGGGTCATGTCAATCAGATCATTCTCCTAATGATGTGATCCCGTTAATCAAATGACAACTCATGTCTATGGTTAGGAAACATAACCATCTTTGATTAACGAGCTAGTCAAGTAGAGGCATACTAGTGACACTCTGTTTGTCTATGTATTCACACATGTATTATGTTTCCGGTTAATACAATTCTAGCATGAATAATAAACATTTATCATGATATAAGGAAATAAATAATAACTTTATTATTGCCTCTAGGGCATATTTCCTTGAGTCTCCCACTTGCACTAGAGTCAATAATCTAGTTCACTCAAGAATGATTCTAACACCCATGGAGTCTTGGTGCTGATCATGTTTTGCTCGTGGAAGAGGCTTAGTCAACGGGTCTGCAATGTTCAGATCCGTATGTACTTTGCAAATCTCTATGTCTCCCACTTGGACTTGGTCCCGAATGGAATTGAAGCGTCTCTTGATATGCTTGGTCCTCTTGTGAAATCTGGATTCCTTTGCCAAGGCAATTGCACCAGTATTGTCACAGAAGATCTTCATTGGTCCCGATGCACTAGGTATAACACCTAGATCGGAAATGAACTCTTTCATCCAGACTCCTTCGTTTGCCGCTTCCGAAGCAGCTATGTACTCCGCTTCACATGTAGATCCCGCCACGACGCTTTGTTTAGAACTGCACCAACCGGCTCCACCGTTTAATGTAAACACGTATCCGGTTTGCGATTTAGAATCGTCCGGATCGGTGTCAAAGCTTGCATCGACGTAACCATTTACGCATTTAGCTCTTTGTCACCTCCATATACGAGAAACATATCCTTAGTCCTTTTCGGGTATTTCAGGATGTTCTTGACCGCTGTCCTGATCCACTCTGGATTACTTTGGTACCTTCCTGCCAAGCTTACAGCTAAGCATACGTCAGGTCTGGTACACAGCATTGCATACATGATAGAGCCTATGGCTGAAGCATAGGGAACATCTTTCATTTTCTCTCTATCTTCTGCTGTGGTCGGGCATTGAGTCCGACTCAATTTCACACCTTGTAATACAGGTAAAAACCTTTCTTTGCTCGATCCATTTTGAACTTCTTCAAAACTTTATCAAGGTATGTGCTTTGTGAAAGTCCAATTAAGCGCCTTGATCTATCTCTATAGATCTTGATGCCCAATATGTAAGCAACTTCACCAAGGTCTTTCATCGAAAAACTCTTGTTCAAGTATCCCTTTATGCTATCCAGAAATTCTATATCATTTCCGATCAGTAATATGTCATCTACATATAATATCGTAAATGCTCTGAGCTCCCACTCACTTTCTTGTAAATACAGGCTTCTCCATAAGTCTCAGATAAACCCAAATACTTTGATCACACTATCAAAGCGTTTATTCCAACTCCGAGATGCTTGCACCAGTCCATAAATGGATCGCTGGAGCTTGCACACTTTGTTAGCTCCCTTTGGATCGATAAAACCTTCTGGTTGCATCATATACAACTCTTCTTCCGTAAAACCCATTCAGAAAGCGGTCTTTACATCCATTTGCCAAATTTCATAATCATAAAATGCGGCAATTGCTAACATGATTCGGACAGACTTAAGCATCGCTTCTGGTGAGAAGGTCTCATCGTAGTCAACCCCTTGAACTTGTCGAAAACCCTTTGCGACAAGTCGAGCTTTGTAAACGATAATATTACCGTCGGCGTCGGTCTTCTTCTTGAAGATCCACTTGTTTTCTATTGCTTGCCGACCCTCGGGCAAGTCAACCAAAGTCCACAATTTTTTTTAATACATGGATCCCATCTCGGATTTCAAGGCAACAAGCCATTTTGAGGAATCTGGGATCACCATCGCTTCTTCATAGTTTGTAGGTTCATCATGATCTAGTAGCATGACTTCCAGAACAGGATTGCCGTACCACTCTGGTGCGGATTTTATTCTGGTTGATCTACGAGGTTCTGTAGTAACTTGATCTGAAGTTTCATGATCAACATCATCAACTTCCTCACTATTTGGTGTAGATGTCGAAGAAACTGGTTTCTGTGATAAACTACTTTCAAATAAGGGTGAAGGTACAGTTACCTCATCAAGTTCTACTTTCCTCCCACTCACTTCTTTCGAGAGAAACTCCTTCTCTAGAAAGGATCCATTCTTAGCAACAAATGTCTTGCCTTCGGATCTGTGATAGAAGGTGTACCCAACTGTCTCCTTTGGGTATCCTATGAAGACACATTTTTTCCGATTTAGGTTCGAGCTTATCAGGTTGAAGTTTTTTTACATAAGCATCGCATCCCCAAACTTTAAGAAATGACAACTTTGGTTTCTTGCTAAACCACAGTTCATAAGGTGTCGTCTCAACGGATTTTGACGGTGTTCTATTCAGCGTGAATGCGGCCGTCTCAAGAGCATAACCCCAAAACGATAGCGGTAAATCTGTAAGAGACATCATAGATCGCACCATATCTAGTAAAGTGCGACACGACGTTCGGACACACCATTGCGCTGTGGTGTTCCGTGTGGCGTGAGTTGCTAAACTATTCCGCATTGTTTCAAATGTAGACCAAACTCGTAACTCAAATATTCGCCTCCACGATCAGATCGTAGAAACTTTATTTTCTTATTACGATGATTTTCAACTTCACTCTGAAATTCTTTGAACTTTTCAAATGTTTCAGACTTATGTTTCATTAAGAAGATATACCCATATCTGCTTAAATCATCTGTGAAGGTGAGAAAATAACGATATCCGCCACGAGCCTCAACATTCATTGGACCACATACATCCGTATGTATGATTTCCAACAAATCTGTTGCTCTCTCCATAGAACCGAGAACGGGTTTTAGTCATCTTGCCCATGAGGCACGGTTACGCAAGTGCCAAATGATTCATAATCAAGTGACTCCAAAAGTCCATCAAGATGGAGTTTCTTCATGCGCTTTATACCGATATGACCTAAACGGCAATGCCACAAATAAGTCGCACTATCATTATCAACTCTGCATCTTTTGGTTTCAACATTATGAATATGTGTATCACTACTATCGAGATTCATTAAAATAGACCACTCTTCAAGGGTGCATGACCATAAAAGATATTATTCATATAAATAGAACAACCTTTATTCTCTCGATTTAAATGAATAACCGTCTCGCATCAAACAAGATCCAGATATAATGTTCATGCTTAACGCCGGCACCAAATAACAATTATTTAGGTCTAAAACTAATCCCGAAGGTAGATGTAGAGGTAGCGTGCCGATTGCGATCACATCGACTTTGGAACCATTTCCACGCCGCATCGTCACCTCGTCCTTTGCCGTTGTTAAGCAATCTGTAGTTCCTGTTTCGAGTTGCAAATATTAGCAATGTAACCAGTATCAAATACCAGTGCTATCATGAGCTCTAGTAAGATACACATCAATAACATGTATATCACATATACCTTTGTTCACCTTGCCATCCTTCTTATCCGCCAAATACTTGGGGCAGTTCCGCTTCCAAAGTGACGGTCGCTTGCAGTAGAAGCACTCAATTTCAGGTTTAGGTCCAGACTTGGGTTTCTTCACTTGAGCAGCAACTTGTTTGCTGTTCTTCTTGAAGTTCCCCTTCTTCTTCCCTTTGCCTTTCTTCTTGAAACTAGTGGTCTTATTGACCATCAACACTTGATGCTCCTTCTTGATTTCTACCTCCGCAGCTTTCGGCATTGCGAAGAGCTCGAGCATAGTCTTTACTAACCCTTGCATATTATAGTTCATCACGAAGCCTTTGTAGCTTGGTGGCGGTGATTGAAGAATTCTGTCAATGACACAATCATCCGGAAGATCAACTCCCGGTTGAGTCAAGTGATTGTAATACCCGGACATTACGAGTATGTGCTCACCGATGCACTCCATTCTCCTCCATCTTGCAGCTATAGAACTTATTGGAGACTTCATATCTCTCAATCCGGGCATTACTGTTGAAATATCAACTTCAACTCTTGGAACATCTCATATGCTCCACGACTTTCAAAACGTCGTTGAAGACCCGGTTCTAAGCCGTAAAGCATGGCATCTTGAACTATAGAGTAGTCATCACTTTGCTCGCCAGACGTTCTTAACATCGTCGGTTGCATCAAGAAGAGCCTGGCACCTAGCGGTGCATCCAGACGTAACTCTTACGTGCAGCAATGAGGATAATCCTCGTGTTACGGACCCAGTCCGTGTAATTGCTACCATCATCTTTCAACTTTGCTTTCTCAAGGAACGCATTAAAATTCAGCGGAACAACAGCACGAGCCATCTATCTACAAACAGACATAGACAAGCAAGATACTATCAGGTACTAAGTTCATGATAAATTTAAGTTCAATTTAATCATATTACTTAAGAACTCTCACTTAGACAGACATCTCTCTAGTCATCTAAGTGATCACGTGATCCAAATCAACTAAACCATAACCGATCATCACGTGAGATGGAGTAGTTTTCAATGGTGAACATCTTATGTTGATCATATCTACTATATGATTCACGCCGACCTTTCGGTCTCCGTGTTCCGAGGCCATATCTGCATATGCTAGGCTCGTCAAGTATAACTCGAGTATTCTGCGTGCAAAACTGGCTTGCACCCGTTGTAGATGGACGAGAGCTTATCACACCCGATCATCACGTGGTGTCTCGACACGCATTTAACTTTGGCAACGGTGCATACTCGGGAGAACACTACTTGATAATTTTAGTGAGAGATCATCTTAAAATGCTACCGTCAATCAAAGCAAAATAAGATGCATAAAGGATAAACATCACATGCAATCAATATAAGTGATATGATATGGCCATCATCATCTTGTGCTTGTGATCTCCATCTCCGAAGCACCGTCATGATCACCATCGTCACCGGCGCGACACCTTGATCTCCATCGCAGCATCGTTGTCGTTTACGCCATCTATTGCTTCTACGACTATCGCTACCGCTTAGTGATAAAGTAAAGCAATTATGTATGCGTTGCATTTCATACAATAAAGCGACAACCATATGGCTCCTGCCGATTGCCGATAACTCGGTTACAAAACATGATCATCTCATACAATAAAATATAGCATCACGTCTTGACCATATCACATCACAACATGCCCTGCAAAAACAAGTTAGACGTCCTCTACTTTGTTGTTGCAAGTTTTACGTGGCTGCTACGGGCTGAGCAAGAACCGTTCTTACCTACGCATCAAAACCACAACGATATTTCGTCAAATAGACTCGCTTTTAACCTTCTCAAGGACCGGGCGTAGCCACACTCGGTTCAACTAAAGTGAGAGAGACAGACACCCGCCAGCCACCTTTAAGCACGAATGCTCGTAGAACGGTGAAACCAGTCTCGGCGTAAGCGTCTGGCGTAATGTCGGTCCGGGCCGCTTCATCTCACAATACCGCTGAACCAAAGTATGACATGCTTTGGTAGGTAGTATGACTTGTATCGCCCACAACTCACTTGTGTTCTACTCGTGCATATGACATCAACGCATAAAACCAGGCTCGGATGCCACTGTTGGGGAACGCAGTAATTTCAAAAATTTCCTACGCACACAGGACCATGGTGATGGCATAGCAACGAGAGGGGAGAGTGTTGTCTCACGCCCTCGTGAGACCGTGGCGGAAGCGATCACAACGTAGAGGAAGTAGTCGACGTTCTCCTCGCGATCCTGCCCGATCGGCGCCGTTACTCCGGCACCTCCGTGTCGATGATGACGTAGAGGAAGTAGTCAGACGTTCTTCTCACGATCCAGCCGATCCCAGCGCCGTTACTCGGCGCCTCGAAGTTCTTGGCACACGCTCAGCTTGATGACGCCTCGGGCTCCGATCCAGCAAAGCTCCGGGAAGGGGAGTTCACAAGACGACGGGCGTGGTGACGATCTTGATGTTTCACCGTCGCAGGGCTTCGCCTAAGCACCGCCACGATATGACCGAGGTGGAATATGGTGGAGGGGGCACCGACACGGCTAAGGAACGATCTCAAGGATCAACTTGTGTGTCCTAGGGTGCCCCCTCCCCGTATATAAAGGAGGGAGGGAGGAGGTGGCGGCCACAAGGGGGGCGCACCATAGGAGGGGAAACCTACTCCAAGTAGGTTTCCTCTCTTTCCTTATCTCATTTGGAGGGGAAGGAAGGAGTACTAGTATTAGGAAGTAGTACTAGTAGTAGGAATAGGAAGAGGGGAAGGAGAAAGGAAAGGGGGCCGCCCCTTCCCCAATTCGGATTGGGCTTGGGGGCGCGCCTCCCTTGTTCCTTCTCCTTCCTCCTACATGGGCCCAATAAGGCCCATATACCTCCCGGGGTTCGGTAACCTCCGGAGCTCCAAACTTCTCCGGAACCTTTCCGGTGTCCAAATATATCCGTCCAATATATCAATCTTTATGTCTCGACCATTTCGAGACTCCTCGTCATGTCCGTGATCATATCCGGGACTTCAACAACCTTCGTACATCAAAATACACAAACTCATAATATAACAGTCATCGAAACCTTAAGCGTGCGCGGACCCTACGGTTCGAGAACAATGTAGACATGACCGAGACACATCTCCGTCAATAACCAATAGCGGGACCTGGATGCCCATATTGGTTCCTACATATTCTACGAAGATCTTTATCGGTCAGACCGCATAACAACATACGTTGTTCCCTTTGTCATCGGTATGTTACTTGCCCGAGATTCGATCGTCGGTATCCAATACCTAGTTCAATCTCGTTACCGCAAGTCTCTTTACTCGTTCCGTAATACATCATCTCACAACTAACTCATTAGTTGCGATGCTTGCAAGGCTTATGTGATGTGTATTACCGAGAAGGCCCAGAGATACCTCTCCGACAATCGGAGTGACAAAACCTAATCTCAAATACGCCAACCCAACAAGTACCTTTGGAGACACTGTAGTACTCCTTTATAATCACCCGATTACGTTGTGACGCTTTGGTAGTACCCAAAGTGTTCCTCCGATAAACGGGAGTTGCATAATCTCATAGTTATAGGAACATGTATAAGTCATGAAGAAAGCAATAGCAACATACTAAACGATCAAGTGCTAGGCTAACGGAATGGGTCATGTCAATCAGATCATTCTCCTAATGATGTGATCCCGTTAATCAAATGACAACTCATGTCTATGGTTAGGAAACATAACCATCTTTGATTAACGAGCTAGTCAAGTAGAGGCATACTAGTGACACTCTGTTTGTCTATGTATTCACACATGTATTATGTTTCCGGTTAATACAATTCTAGCATGAATAATAAACATTTATCATGATATAAGGAAATAAATAATAACTTTATTATTGCCTCTAGGGCATATTTCCTTGATCCTCCCACTTGCACTAGAGTCAATAATCTAGTTCACTCAAGAATGATTCTAACACCCATGGAGTCTTGGTGCTGATCATGTTTTGCTCGTGGAAGAGGCTTAGTCAACGGTCTGCAATGTTCAGATCCGTATGTACTTTGCAAATCTCTATGTCTCCCACTTGGACTTGGTCCCGAATGGAATTGAAGCGTCTCTTGATATGCTTGGTCCTCTTGTGAAATCTGGATTCCTTTGCCAAGGCAATTGCACCAGTATTGTCACAGAAGATCTTCATTGGTCCCGATGCACTAGGTATAACACCTAGATCGGAAATGAACTCTTTCATCCAGACTCCTTCATTTGCCGCTTCAAGCAGCTATGTACTCCGCTTCACATGTAGATCCCGCCACGACGCTTTGTTTAGAACTGCACCAACCGACAGCTCCACCGCTTAACAAAAACACGTATGCGGTTTGCGATTTAGAATCGTTCGGATCGGTGTCAAAGCTTGCATCGACGTAACCATTTACGACGCAGCTCTTTGTCACCTCCATATACGAGAAACATATCCTTAGTCCTTTTCGTGTATTTCAGGATGTTCTTGACCGCTGTCGATGATCCACTCTGGATTACTTTGGTACCTTCCTGCCAAGCTTACAGCCTAAGCATACGTCAGTCTGTACACAGCATTGCATACATGATAGAGCCTATGGCTGAAGCATAGGGAACATCTTTCATTTTCTCTCTATCTTACTGCCGTGGTCGGGCATTGAGTCGACTCAATTTCACACCTTGTAATACAGTAAAAACCTTTCTTTGCACGATCCATTTTGAACTTCTTCAAAACTTTATCAAGGTATGTGCTTTGTGAAAGTCCAATTAAGCGCCTTGATCTATCTCTATAGATCTTGATGCCCAATATGTAAGCAACTTCACCAAGGTCTTTCATCGAAAAACTCTTGTTCAAGTATCCCTTTATGCTATCCAGAAATTCTATATCATTTCCGATCAGTAATATGTCATCTACATATAATATCAGAAATGCTACAGAGCTCCCACTCACTTTCTTGTAAATACAAGCTTCTCCATAAGTCTGTATAAACCCAAATACTTTGATCACACTATCAAAGCGTTTATTCCAACTCCGAGATGCTTGCACCAGTCCATAAATGGATCGCTGGAGCTTGCACACTTTGTTAGCTCCCTTTGGATCGATAAAACCTTACGGTTGCATCATATACAACTCTTCTTCCGTAAACCCATTCAGGAAAGCGGTCTTTACATCCATTTGCCAAATTTCATAATCATAAAATGCGGCAATTGCTAACATGATTCGGACAGACTTAAGCATCGCTACGGGTGAGAAGGTCTCATCGTAGTCAACCCCTTGAACTTGTCGAAAACCCTTTGCGACATAAGTCGAGCTTTGTAGACAGTAATATTACCGTCGTCCGGGTCTTCTTCTTGAAGATCCACTTGTTTTCTATTGCTTGCCGACCCTCGGGCAAATCAACCAAAGTCCACACTTTGTTTTCATACATGGATCCCATCTCGGATTTCATGGCCTCAAGCCATTTTATGGAATCTGGGCTCACCATCGCTTCTTCATAGTTTGTAGGTTCATCATGATCTAGTAGCATGACTTAGAACAGGATTGCCGTACCACTCAGTGCGGATTTTATTCTGGTTGATCTACGAGGTTCTGTAGTAACTTGATCTGAAGTTTCATGATCAACATCATCAACTTCCTCACTATTTGGTGTAGATGTCGCAGAAACTGGTTTCTGTGATAAACTACTTTCAAATAAGGGTGAAGGTACAGATTACCTCATCAAGTTCTACTTTCCTCCCACTCACTTCTTTCGAGAGAAACTCCTTCTCTAGAAAGGATCCATTCTTAGCAACAAATGTCTTGCCTTCGGATCTGTGATAGAAGGTGTACCCAACTGTCTCCTTTGGGTATCCTATGAAGACACATTTTTTCCGATTTAGGTTCGAGCTTATCAGGTTGAAGTTTTTTTACATAAGCATCGCATCCCCAAACTTTAAGAAACGACAACTTTGGTTTCTTGCTAAACCACAGTTCATAAGGTGTCGTCTCAACGGATTTTGACGGTGTTCTATTCAGCGTGAATGCGGCCGTCTCAAGAGCATAACCCCAAAACGATAGCGGTAAATCTGTAAGAGACATCATAGATCGCACCATATCTAGTAAAGTGCGATTACGACGTTCGGACACACCATTGCGCTGTGGTGTTCCGGGTGGCGTGAGTTGCGAAACTATTCCGCATTGTTTCAAATGTAGACCAAACTCGTAACTCAAATATTCGCCTCCACGACCAGATCGTAGAAACTTTATTTTCTTATTACGATGATTTTCAACTTCACTCTGAAATTCTTTGAACTTTTCAAATGTTTCAGACTTATGTTTCATTAAGAAGATATACCCATATCTCGCTTAAATCATCTGTGAAGGTGAGAAAATAACGATATCCGCCACGAGCCTCAACATTCATTGGACCACATACATTTGTATGTATGATTTCCAACAAATCTGTTGCTCTCTCCATAGAACCGGAGAACGGGGTTTTAGTCATCTTGCCCATGAGGCACGGTTCGCAAGTGCCAAATGATTCATAATCAAGTGACTCCAAAAGTCCATCAGTATGGAGTTTCTTCATGCGCTTTATACCGATATGACCTAAACGGCAATGCCACAAATAAGTCGCACTATCATTATCAACTCTGCATCTTTTGGTTTCAACATTATGAATATGTGTATCACTACTATCGAGATTCATTAAAATAGACCACTCTTCAAGGGTGCATGACCATAAAAGATATTATTCATATAAATAGAACAACCTTTATTCTCTCGATTTAAATGAATAACCGTCTCGCATCAAACAAGATCCAGATATAATGTTCATGCTTAACGCTGGCACCAAATAACAATTATTTAGGTCTAAAACTAATCCCGAAGGTAGATGTAGAGGTAGCGTGCCATTGCGATCACATCGACTTTGGAACCATTTCCCACGCCGCATCGTCACCTCGTCCTTTGCCGTTGTTCGCTAATCAGTAGTTCTGCTTTCGAGTTGCAAATATTAGCAATGTAACCATTATCAAATACCTGTGTGCTATCTGCGAGCTCTAGTAAGATACACATCAATAACATGTATATCACATATACCTTTGTTCACCTTGCCATCCTTCTTATCCGCCAAATACTTGGGGCAGTTCCGCTTCAAAGGACTACCGCTTGCGGTAGAAGCACTCGATTTCAGGTTTAGGTCCAGACTTGGGTTTCTTCACTTGAGCAGCAACTTGTTTGTTGTTCTTCTTGAAGTTCCCCTTCTTCTTCCCTTTGCCTTTCTTCTTGAAACTAGTGGTCTTATTGACCATCAACACTTGATGCTCCTTCTTGATTTCTACATCCGAAGCTTTCAAAGATTGCGAAGAGCTCGAGCATAGTCTTTACTAACCCTTGCATATTATAGTTCATCACGAAGCCTTTGTAGCTTGGTGGCGGTGATTGAAGAATTCTGTCAATGACACAATCATCCGGAAGATCAACTCCCGGTTGAGTCAAGTGATTGTAATACCTGACATTCCGAGTATGTGCTCACCGATGCACTCCATTCTCCTCCATCTTGCAGCTATAGAACTTATTGGAGACTTCATATCTCTCAATCCGGGCATTCTGTTGAAATATCAACTTCAACTCTTGGAACATCTCATATGCTCCACGACTTTCAAAACGCGTCGTTGAAGACCCGGTTCTAAGCCGTAGCATGGCACATCGAACTATAGAGTAGTCATCAGCTTTGCTCGCCAGACGTTCTTAACGCCGTCGGTTACATCAAGAAGAGTTCGGCACCTAGCGGTGCATCCAGATTTAACTCTTACGTGCAGCAATGAGGATAATCCTCAGGTTACGGACCCAGTCCGTGTAATTGCTACCATCATCTTTCAACTTTGCTTTCTCAAGGAACGCATTAAAATTCAACGGAACAACAAAGACGAGCCATCTATCTACAAGCAGACATAGACAAGCAAGATACTATCAGTACTAAGTTCATGATAAATTTAAGTTCAATTTAATCATATTATTTAAGAACTCTCACTTAGAGACATCTCTCTAGTCATCTAAGTGATCACGTGATCCAAATCAACTAAACCATAACCGATCATCACGTGAGATGGAGTAGTTTTCAATGGTGAACATCTTATGTTGATCATATCTACTATATGATTCACGCTCGACCTTTCGGTCTCCGTGTTCCGAGGCCATATCTGCATATGCTAGGCTCGTCAAGTATAACCTGAGTATTCTGCGTGCGCAACTGGCTTGCACCCGTTGTAGATGGACGAGAGCTTATCACACCCGATCATCACGTGGTGTCTCAAGACGCATTTAACTTTGGCAACGGTGCATACTCGGGAGAACACTACTTGATAATTTTAGTGAGAGATCATCTTAAAATGCTACCGTCAATCAAAGCAAAATAAGATGCATAAAGGATAAACATCACATGCAATCAATATAAGTGATATGATATGGCCATCATCATCTTGTGCTTGTGATCTCCATCTCCGAAGCACCGTCATGATCACCATCGCCACCGGGCGCGACACCTTGATCTCCATCGCAGCATCGTTGTCGTTACGCCATCTATTGCTTCTACGACTATCGCTACCGCTTAGTGATAAAGTAAAGCAATTACTGTATGCGTTGCATTTCATACAATAAAGCGACAACCATATGGCTCTCGCCGATTGCCGATAACTCGGTTACAAAACATGATCATCTCATACAATAAAATATAGCATCACGCCTTGACCATATCACATCACAACATGCCCTGCAAAAACAAGTTAGACGTCCTCTACTTTATTGTTGCAAGTTTTACGTGGCTGCTACGGGCTGAGCAAGAACCGTTCTTACCTACGCATCAAAACCACAACGATACTTCACAAATAGACTCCGCTTTTAACCTTCTCAAGGAGCGGCGTAGCCACACTCGGTTCAACTAAAGTGAGAGAGACAGACACCCGCCAGCCACCTTTAAGCACGAATGCTCAGAACGGTGAAACCAGTCTCGCGTAAGCGTCACGCGTAATGTCGGTCCGGCCGCTTCATCTCACAATACCGCTGAACCAAAGTATGACATGCTGGTAGGTAGTATGACTTGTATCGCCCACAACTCACTTGTGTTCTACTCGTGCATATGACATCAACGCATAAAACCAGGCTCGGATGCCACTTTGTTGGGGAACGCAGTAATTTCAAAAATTTCCCACGCACACACAGGACCATGGTGATGGCATAGCAACGAGAGGGGAGAGTGTTGTCTACGCACTCGTGAGACCGTAAGCGGAAGCGATCACAACGTAGAGGAAGTAGTCGACGTTCTCCTCGCGATCCTGCCGATCCCAGCGCCAAGCATTCGCACCTCCGTGTCGATGATGACGTAGAGGAAGTAGTCAGACGTTCTTCTCACGATCCAGCCGATCCCAGCGCCCGTTACTCCGGCGCCTCCGAGTTCTTGGCACACGCTCAGCTTGATGACGCCTCGGGCTCCGATCCAGCAAAGCTCCGGGAAGGGGAGTTCCACAAGACGACGGCGCAGTGACGATCTTGATGTTTCACCGTCGCAGGGCTTCGCCTAAGCACCGCCACGATATGACCGAGGTGGAATATGGTGGAGGGGGCACCAGACACGGCTAAGGAACGATCTCAAGGATCAACTTGTGTGTCCTAGGGTGCCCCCTCCCCGTGATATAAAGGAGGGAGGGAGGAGGTGGCCGCCACAAGGGGGCGACCATAGGAGGGGAAACCTACTCCAAGTAGGTTTCCTCTCTTTCCTTATCTCATTTGGAGGGGAAGGAAGGAGTACTAGTATTAGGAAGTAGTACTAGTAGTAGGAATAGGAAGAGGGGAAGGAGAAAGGAAAGGGGGCCGCCCCTTCCCCAATTCGGATTGGGCTTGGGGCGCGCCTCCCTTGTTCCTTCTCCCTTCCTCCTACATGGGCCCAATAAGGCCCATATACCTCCCGGGGTTCGGTAACCTCCGGAGCTCCAAACTTCTCGGAACCTTTCCGTGTCCAAATATATCCGTCCAATATATCAATCTTTATGTCTCGACCATTTCGAGACTCCTCGTCATGTCCGTGATCATATCCGGGACTCGAACAACCTTGGTACATCAAAATACACAAACTCATAATATAACACCATCGAAACCTTAAGCGTGCGGACCCTACGGTTCGAGAACAATGTAGACATGACCGAGACACATCTCCGTCAATAACCAATAGCGGGACCTGGATGCCCATATTGGTTCCTACATATTCTACGAAGATCTTTATCGGTCAGACCGCATAACAACATACGTTGTTCCCTTTGTCATCGGTATGTTACTTGCCCGAGATTCGATCGTCGGTATCCAATACCTAGTTCAATCTCGTTATCGGCAAGTCTCTTTACTCGTTCCGTAATACATCATCTCACAACTAACTCATTAGTTGCGATGCTTGCAAGGCTTATGTGATGTGTATTACCGAGAAGGCCCAGAGATACCTCTCCGACAATCGGAGTGACAAAACCTAATCTCAAATACGCCAACCCAACAAGTACCTTTGGAGACACCTGTAGTACTCCTTTATAATCACCCGATTACGTTGTGACGCTTTGGTAGTACCCAAAGTGTTCCTCCGTAAACGGAGTTGCATAATCTCATAGTTATAGGAACATGTATAAGTCATGAAGAAAGCAATAGCAACATACTAAACGATCAAGTGCTAGGCTAACGGAATGGGTCATGTCAATCAGATCATTCTCCTAATGATGTGATCCCGTTAATCAAATGACAACTCATGTCTATGGTTAGGAAACATAACCATCTTTGATTAACGAGCTAGTCAAGTAGAGGCATACTAGTGACACTGCTGTTTGTCTATGTATTCACACATGTATTATGTTTCCGGTTAATACAATTCTAGCATGAATAATAAACATTTATCATGATATAAGGAAATAAATAATAACTTTATTATTGCCTCTAGGGCATATTTCCTTCACTTTCTCACTGACCTCATACACAGTCCTCTCTCCAACACTGCCTATAGGGACCTACTGCTCACAAACATGACCTATGTTTAAATCTCCAGGTCTGGGCTCACTACCCCTAACTACTGTCAGATTAACTATGGTCTGATCTCTGTTGGCAATGTGGTCTAGCATCTCATCAACCTTGTCATCATCACAGATCTCTTCCAAACCAGCTACTCCCAAGCCAGCATCCCTAACAAAGTACATGTAGTCATCCTCTCCATAGCCTGCTGTCTCTATTAGTGCTATTAGATTCAGAAATGTTATGTCTGAAACACACATGGTCCTCTCCAAATTGTCCCTGTCATGAAAGTGGAGCCTAACTTCCCACACATCATCACACAAACTACAAAGCAAAGAAGCTACACATTAATTTCTATGCATACATTTCTAATAATTAAAATCAATAACAAACTGTAATATATACAGTGCACAAATAAATATTACAAATTACTAGGTGAAACTGATACATATTCAGTTAACTGAAATCTTTTGAACACTTAAAAAATTCAGTTAAGTTCATTCATACAGTTTAAATATTCAGTTAACTATTCAGTGCATATTCAGTTAACTATTCAGTGCATATTTAGTTAAATATCACACTAAAAAATTCAGTTAAGTTCATACATACAGTTTCAATATTCAGTTAACTATTCAGTGCATATTCAGTTAACTGAAATCTTTTGAACACTAAATATGTTCAGTTATCTATTCAGTGCATATTCAGTTAAATATTACAAATGAGAAAATTCAGTTAACTTAGTACACTATACACTATATACAGTGCATATTCAGTTAACTATGGACACTAAACAATATTCAGTAAACTGAAAACCTTTTGTACACTTAGAAAATTCAGTTAACTTCATACACTGAAGCAAATTCATCTAACTGATAGGATACATATCAGAGGTTAGACTACAAACAATAATGACCTGGAGTTCATTCAAATCGAAGCCTAACTATTGAACTATGAGAAATTTAACCCTAACCCTAGAATCCACAGTAAAAGAGGGGGAGAACTTACTCAACGCCACCAAACGCAGAAGCCCATTGATGGCTACCCGTCAGAGTAGCTTGCACAGCACGGGCAAGAGCGCCGGCGGCGCGGTACTCAAGCGACGGCGACGACGCTCTCCTCTTCGGGTCCCGACTAGGGTTTGAGCTGCTGCACACCTCCTCCACTTCGATCGATTCGCCACCAGGAAGCAACCCTCCGCTGCAGCCTCCATCCACTCCCCCGCCGGCGGCATGCACTCCCCCGCCATTGTCAGGGCTCGTCGTCGCCATGGAGCACGGGGAGAAAGAGATACAGAGGAGAGTAGAGTGGTGAAAGGGGGAAAATGAAGTGGATAAGGGACCCGTGCTGTTTTGACCGAGACGACGCGTCTGCTGATTACTGTAGCACCGTTAGACGGCGTGAGCTCGTGGCCGTGACGCCACGTCATCAAAATCGGGCCCCACCTGTCATAATAGTGCTTAAAATGCCCCAACAAACGGTTTGGTGTTTTCTGCAAATGATTAGGCGCGAAATCAGTGTTTTCTGCAACCCTAGGCTTCAATGTGGTGGTTTTCTGCAATTCACTCCCAAAGTTGTAACGTCTGAACTTGTGTTTGATCATCTGGAGGCTCCCTGAGCCACGGGCCCTGAAAACCTTGACGCCGGACAACACCGCAAAGCTCCTCATTTCGGTTTCCTCCTAGAATAGCCTGGCAACACACAACCTGCCAGAGTCCAATGGCAGAATGTGTGACGCCGCCTGGAAACACGCCTCGAGAGGGGGGGGGGGGGGGGGTCATAGATGAGGGTGTGGTGGACGGCCGCGTGACGCTATCGCAGAGGAGGGTTCAGCCCTTGTGGTCCATAGGGACACAATGCTGTTCTTGAAGGCCATGAAGTCGATCCACCTTGTGTGATGACACTTGCAGGCCCAGTCGAAGGACATGGCGGCTGGAGGCAACTTACCCGGAGCAATTGTTGTTGCATGATCTGCTGGTTTTGGTGATAATCTGGTGGCAGTGGGGTAGAACAAGGTTGCGGGATCGATGCAGTGTAGGTTGAAGGCAGGTTGGGGGTGCACACTTTATCAATCAGCAGATTCACGAACTGGCGCTTCATGGTTGATCTCTCAATCTCTTTGACCGAGAGAAATTTGTGTTTTTTCTCTTTATCTTGATCGATGTACCGAAAATGAAAACAAAGATATCCACTTCTTCTCCTAGTTCAAAGAGGAACTTCACTAGCTCATTCACAGAGCAAACAAGAAAGAATGGGTAGTTGGAAGACTGGGTTAATGCCTTTAGATGAGAGGTTTTTTTACGATACCCTGGTACTCCCTGGAGTAGAGTGGGAGTACCAATCAAATCCATCCGTTGGTTTGCAGGGTTAGTTTAGTCTTTTCTCCTGCTAAGGAAGTATTGTTTACCAATCTTTAATCTAGGTTCCCAAATCCACTAGCCTAATCAAGGGCATGCGGCCACGCAGCCGCTGCTGGAGATACTTTCAACGCCGTGCGACCAGTAACAAATCAATCATGTGTTTCTTCAAAAAACAGAAAATTCATTGCTGTAGGGCGTATGGTAATTTGAGGCGAATAAACCTGTTGTAGTGTGCAGTTTCCATCAACGACAAAATTCCGTCTGGATTGCATAATTGTCGCCATAGAAAATATTTAATTTAGGGATTAATTATAGATCATCATCTTCGGATGGGAAAGAGTTTCTTAAAACGAATTCAGACGAGGAAGATGATAATCTGCACAGAGATTTCTTGCATAATCTATGGCTCCATCGGTCATGGCTCTAATGCATTCATGCTTACGGGCATGCAGGTTGTGGCTTCAACGTTCGGGCCATGTGGCTGCCCACCCATTCCAGCCGGCGGCCGACCCCGGCGCATTGCCACCACAGAAATTGCGCATGAACTTTTAGGATTAGGAAATTAGATATAGTGTCGAATTACTATTTTAACCCTCAGGTCACGGTCCTTCTTTTTAGTGGTGGTACTCTCTAACATTAGCACTTGAGTACCAGTCAATCCAAACCATTGGATTAGGAGGAATGAACGGTCTATATTAGTTTGAGGGTACTGTAAAAGCGGTGAATGTTGTTCAGATAGCTTTGGGTACATTCAACTGCTGTATTTGTTCTTGTATCTTGTTACTTGTTGTTTCTCTTTCTTTTCTATGGTTATAGTTCCGTATAGTTTTTTTTCTATTCTTTATTTAATTTGTAAAGATTCTTCATAACCTTTAAAAAAAAATACGGATAGAGTCATGATGTTTCCCTGGAAAAAAGAACATCTCCTAGTAAGATCAGCAGCCAATGGACAATCCCAACTAGGGATGTATTTTCCTTTTATGAAACTCGGGATGAATAGGGTTCAGCCTGAGGAAAAAGAATATGTGCATCTGCCAACTTGAGGAAAAAGAATATGTGCATCTGCCAACTTAAGGAAAAAGAATATGTGCATGAGATGCACGTACAGTCTACACCTATGATCCAGAATATGTGCAAGGTTTAGGGATGATGACACAGAGCTTCGGAGATATTCATATTTTACTGATTGTCTTAGGTTGCTCTTTGTTATTGTAGTTATTTGCGCATGTGTTTGGGTGTGCTTGTACGGATCAAAAACTTTGTACTCTGTATTATTTTGTGATTTGAATATAAGCATACTTCCTAAAACACTGCCACCCACGACGTGGAAATCAAACGCCACAAAGATCCAGTGCGTAGAATTGTATATTCATATACTTTAGCTCCATGTCAATCTGCATTGAATATTCATTCATGCACTCTCAAAGCCCGCGTCCACGCATCGCCAGGAACACATATTCTTATGCCCACTCCTCCTACTACTTCTTGGGGATCACGTCATGTCCTTCGATTGGGCCTGCAAGATGATGAGGAAGAACTAGCGTGGTGTTGATGATGGACCAGTCATGAAACTCGGGGACGAGGCTGGAGCCGACGGTGCCGTCCACGTAGTCGATGAGATGATACTCCCGGAACACGAGGAAAAAATATGTCTTCCACGTGTAGTAGGAGGAGTCCGCCTGGGAGAGATGAACCGGTACCCGCTCGAAGATGTTGAGGTTGCGGATGTCGTTCACGTCGGGAGGGTTGGCATCGGCAAACGGGTTGGAGTTGGTGGACGCGGAGGAGGTGACGGACGACATGACAGCGAGGGAGGCTCGGGGTGGCGCGCGGGTAGAGAGGGTTAGCGTTTCGGACGGGCGGCGGCAGCGGGCGCGGGCGGCTCGGGTCAGTGGGGATGGAAGCAGCGGGTAGCGCGGGCGGCTTGGGAGGAGTAGCAGCGGCGGGGAGAGCAGCGGCGCAGGCTAAGGTTGGCGGCTGCAGGAGAGGCGGCGGCGGCTAGAGGAAGAAGCGGCGGCGGCGGGCGCGACGGGAGGCGGCGGAGCCGAAGCGAGGAAAGAAACCTAAAAAACTGATATCATGTATGTTATGGGAATTGCACGATGTATTGCTCATGTGCAAAGGCACGTAAGATGACGTATAAGAGGTGGGCCATAATCTCAACTATACAAAGAATTATGAGGTGGGCCCAACACAGATATGCACAACACATATACTCAACATAAACAAAACCAGAGCGGCTCAATCACCGTCTGAATAATGCATCCGGCGCAGCACTTGCGGGCTCGAGTTGCTCTGCTTCCCGGTAGCCGCGTTCCTTCAGTAACTTTGAGGATGCAGCTTGTGTTGAGCAGCCAGTGCTTCAAAACAAAAGTTGGGACCTTCCATGTACTCAACAGTCTCTGCGCCATGACTCAGAACGCACGACGCTTCTGGCTTTGGTAATGTGCAAAGGTGTTGTTGTTAACAATTCTAGATAAAGTTGTTGTTGGCCCAGGAGACTTGGGTTGATGAGTTCTGTTCAGTGGCATGGTGAAAGATGTGGGACATTATTCTACCACTGTAACTGAGAGGCATTACTTGCTGTTACAACTGTTGTTTTTATCAACATGTTAATAACACAAAACACTTCACTTGGTCAGCTAGGCAAAGAAGCACTGGCAAATAAAAAAACCTAGGAGAATTACACAGTCCTTATATGAAGCACAACTATTTTTATCGACCTGTATGGAAGCAGAAGAATTCTTCTGCAGTGATGATCAGCTGTTGACAAATTCAGAGCTAGGTACAAGTGATGCGGTGACGTATGCAAACATACTCCACTAGCTAGGTAGTACAAGCTAGTGTCAATCAGAGTTGTCGGCTGCAAAATAGAGTTGTCGGCTGCAAACACACTCCACTAGCTAGGTAGTACAAGCTAGTGTCAATCAGGTGCAACACAAACACGTACATAAACACACAAATCATGCATGACGAAATCAATGTTCCTGAATTCTAGTTCACTGCTGAAGGTGCAGCAGTAGAGTAGTCGTGGAGCTGCAAGGTGGTCCCAGTAAGTTCCAGTCAATGGCAGCCGCTGCCTGCCCCTGGTACTGCTGCTGGACAACGTCGTCGTCCAGCGAAATCGCAAATGCATCTGCAAGGCACTATCTAGTTCAGGGAGCAAAAGCAATTCGCGAATTTCGAATTTGCCATCTGCTGCACGGGCATCAATGAAATGGAACAAGAGAAGGAGAAATCCAACGATGCCAAACTACAAGAGTAACTAGGAACCCAACTCAACAAATTCTTACAACGATCTATCCTAACATCTGTGCAAGTTCAGACGCATTAACTGAAGAGATTCATACAGCTACATGCAAGAATCAACAACATTATTAATTGTTCAGAGTGAAATAACAGTGCTGTTCCGACATGGAGCGCACAACTCTTACAACATGACATAATCCAACATGTAACTAGCTAGAGCATAACATGGACTCAAACACCACGAAAAAGCAGGAGACAGGGACTCTCCGGGAAGACAAGAAGAGGCTAAGAAGAGGTGATGACCTTGGTGCCCCCGTAGACGGCGTGCTTGGCGAGCTCGCCGGGGAGGATGAGGCGGACGGAGGCCTGGATGTCGCGGGAGGGGGCGGAGGGGATGTAAACCAGCTTGCCTGGGGAGAAGGAGACGCCATCATCGTGGCGTCGGTGGCCTCGTGTCGTCTCCGTCGCATTCCGCGAGGTCCAGCCCGAGGGCGGCGGATTATGCGGGAATTGCGGCATCAGGGCAGCCTGGCTTGGAGAATTTGCCGGATATTACATTGGTCCAGAATTTGCTCCAGAATAACTCTCATCCTTAGTTGCTGAAGAAGCCAAGACGCAACTAGAGCTTGACCGGCACACAAGGGATCGTCGTCGTCATTGGGATTAATAATCTGATGAAAAAAGAAGTAATCAACATGTGCAACCATGCTTACGAGGCTTAGAAGAAGCCAAGAAGTATGTTCCACAAACTCTATCATATTATTTCATCACAAAATTTAATGCAATATCTGCTCTTTTTCCTAAATACACATGATAGACTTGAACGATCTTCTGTTATATTGCATGATGCCCTATTGATATATATGATACGAGAAAAAAAATCTGATTGTAAGGTTTATATTCATATAGCAGCCTCCAGGAAATATGTTGCAACTTAAGAAAACTAAAATGATGGTTTTGATGTTAATGGACGGGATGAGGCGATAGGCTCTTTTGATCCGTATCTAAATTTTTTAAAGGTTGAAAAGATGTCTTTACTATCATGTTTATAGTCATTAAATGGTCCTTCATTACCTGATTGCGGGCTGTTGTCAAGAATTGCATCCCACCTATTGCTTTGGATATCACCTCTTGCTGCTGCAGAAGTGTGTCTGTGCATTGTCCTATTATTACTTTGTTACTCAAAGAGTTGGTATCCCCAAATAGTAAGAACAGAGAAGATTTTTACGGAGTTATTGCACGTATTTTATTATGATCTTCTAAAAAAATCTTTTGCAGTTTAAGCGCAACCCATATTATAGTTCTTTTATACCAGTTAAGTTCACTATTCAACAAAATTCCTTTTCGCTGAAATAAGAACCACGTAATGCTTACAGTTGACCTGGTCAGCTGGATAATTAAATGAGTTAATATTATGCGTAGTATCTTTTGACATATGTAATGTGGGGTAGAAGACCAATGTCTCTTGCTAGGGATTTCTTGAGGCAACATGCCTCTGATTTATGCACTTAACTATTTTGCTTTTGGCTTCCTGCTATTGTGTTTTATGTCGTCTACTAATACTTTGAAGGCTTTCTCACACTGAATTTCAGATGCTAATACTTTTATGACTAAGAAGTGTCGGATAATACTTCAACCCAGACAATGGAGCAAATAACTTGCTTAGAAGGTACATTCTTGATTACCAATGGCTAGCTATTTTTCGATCTTGACTAACACAAAGGGTGCAATATGTTGGTTCAAGGAGCTCCAACGCTTTCTATGACCAAAGAAGTCATTCAAGCCAGATTTTCCTTCAAGATAACAAAAACGCCTGGGAGCATCCTTGTCGATTGAATAATACCGGAGAGATAGAGCGCTACTGTCTTACATTTTTCAATATCCCTTGCTTTATTTTCATTGTTATGATAATTGTGGTATTTAAAAATTTAGAATGCCTTGTGTGATGATGTGTGGATTTTGCATCCCATATAATCTCCTATTAGACTCGATGTGATCATAGTAATTCTTTTTTTAATCACTGGTTGTCATGAAGTAGAGCTTATTTTGTGGATGGATGCATTTGTTTATGTTTCCAGGCTTTTAGTTTTTCCCTTATAATATTGAGTTGATTCCCATGAGGGGTGGTGACCCATGCTGGACGCGTGCATGAGGGGAGTGTCGTTGACGCGGTACGGGAGACGTCACGTGGAGGGAGGGGAGGGTGAAAACTGGTGGATCAGAAATGTTTGGATGTGCTCGATCAAAGATCGGTATGCATGCTTGAACAATAGTACTTATGTTACATGAGGAGTAATGTAAGATGCACTGAAACTTGGTGGACATGCTTCGTGACGGAGCTGGCGGAGAGATATCAGGGGTGATGTTGAGGCCGACGGCGGAACAAATGGACAAATGGGGCTCCTCGGTGCGAGTGAGCAGGCTGATCGGCTCCCGTGGAGCAATGCAATGTTGCAGAAACAACGTATTGAGTTCCATTTTTAGGTGGAGAAGAAGTGATTAAGGCATGTGCACGATTCATTTGATCCTCCCTTATTTCACTCAACTTAGATTCATTTACTTTTGCCCTTACCCATGGTTGACGAATCGAGAAATTTAGTGACATTAATCGCAATGACGAATACAGTGACATTAATGGCAATGAGGAATATCATATATCTCCTAAGAGAATGCATTGTGGAGAAGTAATTAGATAATGGGTTGCTAGAGTGACAGAAGCTTAAACCCCAGTTTATGGGCTATTTCGTAAGGGGCTGATTTGGATCCAAACGTTTATTGCTATGGTTAGAGTTTGTCTTAATTCTCTTTTCGTAGTTGTGGATGCTTGCGATAGGGGGTAATCATAAGTGGCAGGCTTGTTCAAGTAAGAATAGCACCCAAGCACCGGTCCACCCACATATCAAATCATGAAAGTAGTGAACGTGAATCGAATGAATATGGTGAAAGTGACTAGATGAAATTCCCGTATGTCCTCAAGAACGTTTGCACCATTATAAGTACTTGTTTCGGCCTGTCCTTTGCACTCAAAAGGATTGGGCTATCTTGCTGCACCTTATTTACATTTGTCACTTGTTACTCGTTACAAATTATCTTTCTATCAAACTATCTGTTACCACTTATTTCAGTGCTTGAAGAAACTAACTTACTGAAAACCGCTTGTCATTTCCTTCTGCTCCTCGTTGGTTCGACACTCTTACTTATCGAAAGGACTACGATTGATCCCCTACACTTGTGGGTCATCAAGACTCTTTTCTGGCGTTGTTGCCGAGGAGTGAAGTGCCTTTGGTAAGTAGAAATTGGTAAGGAAACATTTTCGTTACGTGTTGAAATTTATTGCTACTTGTCACTAAGGAAAATAATCCTTTGAGAAGCTTGTTCGGGTATCTTCACCTCGACCAGAAACCAATAGAGTTGCCTCCCCACCACCTATTGAATTTACTGAAGATATTTCTTATGAAATCCATGTTGGTCTTATTGAGAAACTGTTAGCTAATACTTATGCAGGCGATGGAACTAAACATCCTGACATGCACTTGGTCTATGTGGATGAAATTTGTAGGTTGTTTAAACTTGCAGGTTTATCTGGAGATAGAGTTAAGAATAAAGTATCCCTTTTATCTTTGGAGGGAAAGGCATTGACATGGTATAGGTTATGCGATGATACTGACACATGGGATTGGAATTGGTAAAAACTAGAGTTCCACCAGAAATTTTATCCTATGCATTTGGTTCATCGTGGTCGGAATTGTCGGAAATATGCTCTAGAGGCAATAATAAATTAGTTATTATTATTATATTCCCTTGTTCATGATAATCGTTTATTATCCATGCTATAATTGTATTGATAGGAAACTCAGATACATGTGTGGGTACATAGACAACACCATGTCCCTAGTAAGCCTCTAGTTGACTAGCTCGTTGATCAATAGATAGTTACGGTTTCCTGACCATGGACATTGGATGTCGTTGATAACGGGATCACATCATTAGGAGAATGATGTGATGGACAAGACCCAATCCTAAGCCTAGCACAAAGATCGTGTAGTTCGTATGCTAAAGCTTTTCTAATGTCAAGTATCATTTCCTTAGACCATGAGATTGTGCAACTACCGGATACCGTAGGAATGCTTTGGGTGTACCAAACGTCACAACGCAACTGGGTGGCTATAAAGGTACACTACGGGTGTCTCCGAAAGTGTCTGTGGGTTTGGCACGAATCGAGACTGGGATTTGTCACTCCGTGTGACGGAGAGGTATCTCTGGGCCCACTCGGTAGGACATCATCATAATGTGCACAATGTGACCAAGGAGTTGATCACGAGATGTGTGTTACAGAACGAGTAAAGAGACTTGCCGGTAACAAGATTGAACTAGGTATCGGGATACCGACGATCGAATCTCGGGCAAGTAATATACCGGTAGACAAAGGGAATTGAATACGAGATTGATTGAATCCTCGACATCGTGGTTCATCCAATGAGATCATCGTGGAACATGTGGGAGCCAACATGGGTATCCAGATCCCGCTGTTGGTTATTGGCCGGAGAGTTGTCTCGGTCATGTCTGCATGGTTCCTGAACCCGTAGGGTCTACACACTTAAGGTTCGGTGACGCTAGGGTTGTAGAGATATTAGTATTCGGTAACCCGAAAGTTGTTCGGAGTCCCGGATGAGATCCCGGATGTCACGAGGAGTTCCGGAATGGTCCGGAGGTAAAGATTTATATATAGGAAGTCCAGTTTCGGCCACGGGGAAAGTTTTGGGGTCATCGGTATTGTACCGGGACCATCGGAAGGGTCTCGGGGGTCCACCGGGTGGGGCCACCTATCCCGGAGGGCCCCATGGGCTGAAGGGGCGTGGGAACCAGCCCCTGCTGGGCTGGTGCGCCTTGGGCCTCCCATGCGCCTAGGGTTGGAAACCCTAAGGGGTGGGGCGCCTCCACTTGGCTTGGAGGCCAAGCCACCCCTAGGGCAGCCGCCTCCCTAGATGGGATCTACAAGGGGCCGGCGCCCCTAGGCCCCTATATATAGTGGAGGGTAGGGAGGCAGCCGCACTGAGTCCTCGGGCGCCTCCCTCCTCCCGTGACACCTCTTCCTCCCCGCTTGCGCTTGGCGAAGCCCTGCCGGGATCCCGCTACTTCCACCACCACGCCGTCGTCTACTGGATCTCCATCAACCTCTCCTTCCCTTGCTGGATCAAGAAGGAGGAGATGTCTCTCCCAACCGTATCTGTGTTGAACACGGAGGTGCCGTCTGCTCGGCGCTAGGATCATTGGTGATTTGGATCACGACGAGCAATGCGACTCCATCAACCCCGTTCACTTGAACGCTTCCGCTTAGCGATCTACAAGGGTATGTAGATGCACTCCCCTTCCCCTTGTTGCTAGATTACTCCATAGATTGATCTTGGTGATGCGTAGAAAATTTTGAATTTCTGCTACGTTCTCCAACAGGAATTATATCTATAATTTTTGGCCTTGTGAAGGAGAAAGTGTCCCTCAAGCTTGGGGAGGCTCAAGTATATGCTTCACACATGCCCCAATCATGAGCTCCCAAGAAAAATAATTCTTCAAAACTTTTATGCTGCTTATATATGGGCATCAAGATGTATAGGGATAGATCAAGATGCTTAATAGGACTTTCACAAAGCACATACCTCGACAAAGTATTGAAGAAGTTCAAAATGGATAAGTCAAAGAAAGGGTTCTTGCCTGTGTTACAAGGTGTGAAATTGAGTAAGACTCAAAGCCCGACCACTGCGGAAGATAAAGAGAGAATGAAAGTCATTCCCTATGCCTCAGCCATAGGTTCTATCATGTATGCTATGCTGTGTACCAGGCCTGATGTGTGCCTTGCTATAAGTTTGGCAGGGAGGTACCAAAGTAATCCAGGAGTGGATCACTGGACAGCGGTCAAGAACATCCTGAAGTACTTGAAAAGAACAAAGGATATGTTTCTCGTTTATGGAGGTGACGAAGAGCTCGTCGTAAAGGGCTACGTCGATGCAAGCTTCGACACTGATTCGGATGACTCTAAGCCACAAACCGGATATGCATTTGTATTGAATGATGGAGTTGTCAGTTGGTGCAGTTCCAAGCAAAGCATCATGGCGGGATCTACGTGTGAATCGGAGTACATAGCTGCTTCAGAAGCAGCACATGAAGGAGTCTGGATGAAGGAGTTCATATCCGATCTGGGTGTAATACCTAGTGTATCGGGTCCAATGAAAATCTTTTCTGACAACACCGGAGCTACTGCCTTGGTGAAGGAATCCAGGTTTCACAAAAGAACCAAACACATCAAGAGACGCTTCAAAGTTTCATTGAATGATACATACGGACCTGAATGTAGCAGACCCGTTGACTAAACCTCTTCCACGAGCAAAACAAGATCAGCACCAAGACTCCATGGGTGTTAGATTCTTTACAATGTAATCTAGATTATTGACTCTAGTACAAGTGGGAGACTGAAGAAAATATGCCCTAGAGGCAATAATAAAGTTGTTATTTTATATTTCCTTATTCATGATAAAGATTTATTATTCATGCTAGAATTTTATTGATCGGAAACTTAAATATGTGTGAATACATAACAAACAACGTGTTTCTAGTGAGCCTCTACTTGACTAACTCGTTGATCAAAGATGGTTAAGGTTTCCTAACCATTGACATGAGTTGTCATTTCATAACAGGACCACATCATTAGGAGAATGATGTGATGGACAAGACCCATCTGTTAGCTTAGCATAATAATCGTTCAGTTTATTGCTATTACTTTCTTCATGTCAAAAACATATTCCTTCAACTATGAGATTATGCAACTCCCGGATACCGGAAGAATGCCGTGTGTGCTATCAAACGTCACAATGTAATTGGATGATTATAAAGATGCTCTAAAGGTATCTCCGAAGGTGTTTGTTGAGTTGGCATAGATCGCTATTAGGATTTGTCACTCCGAGTATCAGAGAGGTATCTCTGGGCCCTCTCGGTAATACACATCATAAGTTTGCAAGCAAACAACTATGGAGTTAGTCATGAGGTGATGTATTATGGGACGAGTAAAGAGACTTGCCCGTAATGAGATTGAACTAGGTATGAAGATACTGACGATCGAATCTCGGACAAGTAACATACCGATAGACAAATGGAATTACGTATGTTGTCATAACAGTTCAACCGATAAAGATCTTCATAGAATATGTAGGAACCAATATGGGCATCCAGGTTCCTCTATTGGTTATTGACGAGAGAGGTGTCTCGGTCATGTCTACATAGTTCTCGAACCCGTAGGGTCTGCACGCTTAACGTTTGATGGCGATATAGTATTATATGAGTTATGTGATTTGGTGACTGAATGTTGTTCGGAGTCCCAGATTAGATCATGAAAATGACGAGGAGTCTCGAAATGGTCGAGAGGCAAAGATTCATATATAGGACGATAGTATTCGAACACAGGAAGTGTTTCGGGGGTACTGGATACTTATCGGGTCACCGAAGGGGTTCCGGGCACCCCGGCAAAATATATGGGCCAAGAGGGGAAACACACCAGCCACAAGGATGGTGCGCCCACCATATGGGCCGGCCTAAGGAGGAGAAGGGAAAGAAAGTGTAGCACCCCGGCCAGTCCGGTTTGAGGCAAAAACCGGACAAGCAATTTTTTTCTTTTTTTTTGCAGAAACCGGGTAAATCTGGCTGGTTTCACGCCAAAGCGACTGGAAAACCGGGTCAAACCGGCCCTGCACTTGAAAAATTAATACGCATGGCCTGGGATTTGATCCGAAGGCCTCAAGCGAGCCTCCCACCACATGTCGGGTGCATCTAACCACTAGAGCAAACTTGGATTTTCGTCCAATTTCAAAGTTTGACGTTTTAGGCCCCACAGATTTCTGTGTTCCAGAGCATTTTTTGGTCCGGCGACGATTTTTGTTTCGTTTCGAAATATCATGTTTTGTGGCCGTTTTCAAAGGGTATAGCCTATGGATTTCAGTGTTTTGGGGTATTTTTTGGACCAGCAAATTTTGATGTTTTCGGGCTGTTTCCAAAGGGTACATCCCACGGATTTCGGTGTTCCGGGGCATTTTTTGGACCAGTGAAGATTTTCGTCCTGTTTCGAAGTTTCACCTTTTTGTGCCATTTCGAAAGGGTATTGCCCACGGATTTTGGTGTTTCGGGGCATTTTCTGGACCTCCGAGGATTTTTTCCCGTTTCAAAGTTTTACGTTTTTGAGCCATTTCAAAGGATATATAGCCCATAGATTTCGGTGTTTCGGGGCATTTTTTGACCGGTGAGCTATTTCGTCCCATTTCAAAGTTTCAAGTTTTTGAGCCATTTCCAAATGGTATTTCAAGTTTTTGGGCCGTTTCCAAAAGGTATAGCCCCTGGATTTCGGTGTTCGAGAGCTTTTTTTTGGACCGGTGAGGATTTCATACCGTTTCAAAGTTTTACATTTTGGGCCATTTCCAAAGGGTAGCCCACGAATTTAGGTGCTCCGGAGCATGTTTTGGACTGACGAGGTTTTTCGTCATGTTTCAAAGTTTCACAATTGTGGCCCATTTCTAAAGGGTATAGACCACAGATATCAGTGCTCCAGAGCATTTTTTGGACCGGCAAAGATTTTTGTCCCATCTAAAAAAAATCGTTTTTGAACGCGTGCGATATTTCATTCACTTTCGAATATGCACATTTTTGGGTCATTTCCAAAGGCTCTAGCCTTCGGATTTTGGTGTTTTAGGGCATTTTTTGGACCCGTGAGGATTTTTGGGTCGTTTCCAAAGGGTATAGCCCACGTATTTTGAAGCATTTTTTGGATTGTTTTCAAAAGGTATAGACCACGGATTTCGGTGATTTGGAGCTTTTTTTGGACTGGCAAGGAGTTTTTTCCAATTTCAAAGTTTCGTGTTTTTGGGCTATATTTTCAAAGGGCATAGCCAAGGGATTTCAGTGTTTCGGGTATTTTTTTAGGCCAATGAACATTTTCATCCCGTTTTCAAGTTTCAAATTTTTTGGCCGTTTTCAAATGGTATAGTAGAAGGAATTTTCGATGTTTCGGGCATCTTTTGAACAAGTAACGATTTTTGTCACGTTTCGAAGTATCAGGTTTTTGGAGGGATTGGAAATAAGAAGCCCACTATAGTGGAAATTATTCATTGTCCCCTTTTGGAGTGATTGGAAATTGAGGAATTCGACATTTGCAAATGTGATCATATTCCTCTAAAGTAATGTATCTGCAGTTGCAGCGGCAACCTATGTTGGGTACGGAAGTTATCGGTGGCTCTGGCAACCTTAGTGTCTGACTAACTTTTAAGGACATCGTTTATAAATGCTTGGGCTTCTGGAAACGCATCCCATCTGAGCTATGCCACATGATCGCTGAACCGAGCTCATCACCCACCGATTGAGTAGCGGCGGTGAGAAGAGAACGAGGCGGCAGATGATCGGAGTGATGTTTGACTGATGCATCACTTCGTCTCAATTTCCATGGTGATATTTTGGTGCTTTTGCAAGATGTGTCGTGCTAATTCATAGCTAGCATGTTGGCTGTTTGAGTCAAGTTCTGCTTGTACTATCGTATTCTGAAGTATTGTGTGCCACTACTAAACTTTTTGATCATTGTCCAACTTTAATTAATGTTCCATCTTTGTATTACTCCTAGTCAGTATTTATTTTGAGTTGTTCCAACTAGTCAATCAGTACTCGGAAATTTTCGCAAGTTGTTATTGTGAGCTCCTCCGGCAACGGGTCCCGTGTGGCATACTTGTTTCCTACCGAGTTTGGATCTCCGAGTTCGCTATGAATGTCTTAGAATTTTCTCAAGTTGTCTTTTATGCAAAGGACGAACTGAACTGCTGAGTTTGTTTGTTGCCTCTCTACCAATTGGTCACGATTACATGGATTTGCAAGACAGAAAAAGAGCAATCTAAATATAACCATCAGCCAGTACCTCAACGTCGCACAGATTCCGCAAGGCTTGGTTGCCATCGTCCTTGACCCGCCTGCCTTTGCACGATACCACCAGCCCGTCGTCATCGCCGGCGAGCATGTACCCCTGCGGCATCGTGAGCATGACGTCGAACGCCGCGAGGGCGTTGAGCGTGGTGCCCGAAACCATTGGTGCATTCAACTCCTGATAGTTTTGGTAAAGCGTTGTAAACTCTCGAGAGAGGCCGCGTGGAATTTATTGAAGGGGACCGATAACTCTGGTCAAGAGATTTACATTGTTACAACCGACTCATATCTCTAGATTAAGTTGGTTAAACTTAATAAACACCTAATCTAGATAGGTGTAGGTTTATAAGACACCGTACACAAGTTATATGACTCTGGTTGGCACCATAATATCTAACAAGCACAACAAGCAAACTTTAACATTCAACCAGTAACGAGATACATTGACTTCACCTTATAGTGATGATATTCTCAATGAGAAAGCATGACATAGAAAATTAATATAATATTAAGTTCTGCATCCTCCTTATTTGTGTAGCTAAGTAGCTTAATTTTCGCCAATGTTTCTGGACCATTTGTGCCAAGTAACAACAGAGATGACATAGACCTTGTCAGATAACTTATCAAGTAACCTGAAATAAGTGTACCTCCATTTCTTCATGAACACAAGGCCACAAAATACCATCCAGAGGCCTACCACAAACCCCACAATCAGGCTAAACAAAATATCCATTTGAGATTGACCATATGTATCCCATCTTACTGAATCTCCTTGAGTTGGTTGATCTCCAAGACATTGCTTTGGAAGGGGACGTCCACAAAGACCAGGGTTGCCAATGTACATAGAAGCTGGATCATCTGTTTTAAGGGTATCTAGTTGACGCCCCAATGGTATTCTACCTGATAGACCATTATATGACAAGTTCATATAGCTCAATGATGTCAAATTTGATAAGCCCAAAGGAATTTCACCAGAAAGCTGGTTCTTTGAGAGATCAAGAGACTCGAGTGCTTGCAGATTTCCAATCTTGTATGGGATATTTCCGCTCAAGAAGTTTGATGACAAATTCAGGTTTATGAGTCCAACAAGAGAGCTAATATCTTCTGGGATTTGTCCAGTTAAACTGTTGCAGGATAAATCAATACTCGTCAAATATACACTATTCTCCCTGTAGGCAAGCACTTGGCCTTTTATGACAACTGATAAACTATCACCAGTCAGCCCCATATTGTCGCATTTACATCGCCTCCAATATATTCTTCTGTGAAAGGATTGTTTTCTGGATCTACAGCTTCATTAATGGCAGTCAAAGCTTTGAAGTTCACTAAACTTTGTGGAATATCCCCATAAAAGGTGTTATTAGCTAGGTCAAGGATGCGAAGAGCAAGAAGTCCAGTTATTTCAATTGGAACGTGACCTGAGAAGTTGTTCGATCTTAAGCGTAGCATGATCAAAGCTGCCATTCGATCACTAATCCATGCAGGTAGGTCTCCACTCAATTTATTTTGAGCTAGGTCGAGGAAAAGAAGATTTTGGCACCGTCGTAGGAGTGAAGGGAATCCACCTGAAAGACTATTGTTGCTTAGAAGGAGAGTACGGACTTCCAAACCGAAATGGCTTGTGATTCTGACCCTTGAAGTGTTGTTGCTTGTGTTATGCCATTGTCTTGGTTCTTTTCTGCCACAGTCAGGAAGTTGCCCTACAAGCAGATTGTTTGAAAGATCTAAGAGCCGCAGATTTGACCACTGACAAAATGACCTTGGAATAGCCCCAATTATACAGTTGGAAAAGAGAACGACAGCCTCTAAAGATGGAGCTTGTGAATTTGATGGCACAAACCCACTTAAACAATTTCTGGAGATGTCCAAGAATACAATTGTTCTTGGTAATTGTGGAAGCAAACCAGTTAGATGATTTGACTGGAGAAGAAGTATTTCCACTGACATGAAGTCCAAATTAGGAGGCAGCTCACCACTAATTTGGTTAAATGAGACATTTAAAAACTGCGCATCCGAAAAGGTAGTCCAGAACCAATATGGGATCCTATCTATGATACCTGCGTTTGAAATATCAAGAAGTACAATGCCTTTTTGCGATCGCAGCCATTTAGGGAACTGGGGGCCCAAATGACAAGATGCAAGCCTTGTCAATTGCAAGTTGAAGGGAGGTTCCCAATCCGAATCCACGATGACTGCCAAACCATTATTGTAAGACAAGTCAAATTCTTTTAAATTCGTCAGACCAGCAAAATGATCCTCGGATATCACACCAGTAAGTTTGTTAAACTTAAGGGACAAGTTGGTCAAATTTGTAAGTGTCCCAATCTCCACGGGCACGGAACCTCTCAAGTGGTTGAAACTAAGTTCAAGCGTGTTTAAGCTGGATGGATTTACAAGTGATTGTAATGTTGTCCCTGCTGTGATGTTGGTCTCTCCCAAAGTCTGGACTTGCAGATTCTTAGAAGAATAATTCGGTAGCCTTTGAATTAGTTCTGATATGTCCCCATCGATGTTGTTCACTTCGAGGTATAGATATCTCAAATTTCACACTTTTTTCCAGAGTCGCCGGTATCATCCCTTTGATGTCGTTGAATGACAGGTCAAGGGTCTGTAATAAGGTCAAGTTTCCCAACTCGTGAGGAAAAGTTCCCCCTAATTCAGCATCGTATATGATTAGGCTTTTGGAGGCTTGTTAAACCCCAAAGCCAATTCTTTACAGCTGGACTGTTTAAATGGTTGTTTGAGAGATCAAGTTTCTCAAGAAGCGTGAGGTTGTGGAGTAGGAGAGACGTACTCCTACTATAATAATCATTAAGGCCACAATAATTGAGTTCCAACACAACCAGGTTCGGAAGCTTGTTTAGTGTCTGAACCGAGTCTACCGCTGCGCTAAGGTTCACACCGCCCATGTCGAGATGCTTGAGTGAGGGGAGGCGGGCTAACCAAGAAGTATCCATTGAGTATGTCATCATATCAGAGTTTATGTCAAGATATACGAGTTTGGATAGGTTGCCTAGCTGAGGAGGCACTCTACCACTAAAATTCAAGGAAGATAGGTCAAGGTGTGTCAATCTCCGGAGGGAACCCATGAACTCTGGTATAGGCCTTCCATCTCCGAGAACCATATTCCCGCTAAGGTTGAGATGCTTGAGATGGGGCAGAGCGAGCAGCGAACAACTTATCTGGCCATGCAGCGAATGGTTACCAGGGAACCAAAAAGAAGCGTAATCTTCTTGGACGAATTCATTGTGGAGGTCGAGCTTGACGACGTGGCCTGTCCGGCTGTGGCACCTCACGCCGCCCCATTGGCAGCAGTCGTGGCCATGCCATGAGCCGAGGAGGTTCGCCGGGTCGCTTGTGATGGCGGCCTTGAAGGCGAGCAGCGCCGCCCTCTCTGCCGGGATGCAGCTCCCGTTTCCACTTCCAGCAGAGGCTGCTAGTGCTAGGGCTAGGATGATGAGCAGGTAGCTCGTGGAAGATGGTGGAGTTGCTGTGGCCATTGTGATGTATGTTTTGCCTTGAGCATCATCGGCACACATGATTTTAAGAAGGCGTTGTCGCAGGTTGGACAAGAAATTAAAGGGATGTTAGCGTCAACCCCTCGGTCGGTCGTCGCATGCTTAGCATCTGCCGTGTTAACAGTCAAGAAGACTAAATTTAATCAACGAGACCACGACTTGTGGGTTGTCCCTAGTAGTCGTTAGGAAATAGAGTATGTCATATGGACGGCAAAAGGAGAACCTCTGTTGTCTGTTCTTGGCGTTTTTTCTGGTTATACTATTTTAGTAGTTTCTGCTGTTTGATCTGTGTGTTTTTCTTTTGATGAACTGGCATTCAAGCTTTGATCAAAGGAAATTTTTGCTTCTGCTGTTTGCTCTTTACTGGGACATGTATGATTAATTATCTCAGGCTGCGTGCATTTTATACTGGATGTGCGATGACCGGTGAGGCCGACTGGCTGGCAGGATGGGTGTTTATGCTCCTTTTGTTCAAGCGACTGGAGAGTGGTATCGTACCTGAACACAATAATGACGCAGTGCTACCTGCAAAGTATTAGAAATATAATTGGGTTTAAGTTAGAGATAAAGAAATAAAGATATAATTAGTTTACACCACATGTAACTTGTCTTATACTCCAAGTCTCTACCCCTCTTGTACTCCTATATATACCCTACACTAGGGTCAGATCAATACAACGAATAACCCAGGTTCTATATTTTCACATGGTATCAAAGCGGTTTGTCCAACGACGCCGATCCTAGGACCTTCTTCTACTTCCGCAGCGCGCCGCCCCCGGAGAGATTAATCTTCTCTTCCCGGGGGCGCGGAACTCGATCAATCAAAGGTCGACCGATTCCGTAGTTTAGATCAATTCCTTATAATAGATCAATTTTCAGTTCTCTAAATTCTCTTAGATTGATTGTTTTCTTGGCCACCAAATAAATGCAGTGACCCTCTTGTCCGGCGATAAATCAAAGCAGTAACCGGTGGAATCCTCCTACGACCGAGCTGAAGATCCGATCCCGCAACTCTCCAATGACACGGAGCAGGACGGCCATTACTCCCAGCGAGTCTGCACCAGCGGACACCAAGTGTGCACTTGGACAGAAGCAGGGCCGGCTACTCTCGCGATCTGCATCGACCTCCCGGGCGACCACGCATCCTCAGCAACTTCTTCGCGCCATCACCGAGTAACACTCCGTCCCCAAGCATCTGCAGCCTCATCGACTCCACAGCATGCACGCGATGCACGCTACACCGACCCGACGCATCCATCTTCAGCGACCTCAAGCTCTGGCCAGCACGCCGGGGACATGTATGGCCGATAGGCAGCACAAGCGCGATCATGTGGCTGGCGATGGGCAGGCAGCCCACACACTCGATCGGCCGCGACACACAGCAATCGCATCAGCAACTCAGACATGGAGCATATCGGTTCCATTGAGCCGGCACTTGCAGCCATCCATCCAGAAATCGTGAAGTGGGCGGCAGCCGCCGGCCAGCCGGCCAGGAGCGCAGAAAACTACATCGACCCGATGGCTTCGATCACGCACAGAACTTCGATAGGACCTGCTGCTTCATCAACCGTCGTGGCCGTCGCGGCCAGCCCGTCTACACCGAGCCGACGTGCAGTACATCGACCGATCACGGGAGGGTCTCGCACGCCGCATCGACACCTTCACCAAGCCGGCTCGCAGCACGGGACACATGAGGGCCCGCAGGTCTTCGACTTCGAGACGCGCACTACGCGATCTTCACCAAGCCGAGTCCATCCACCTCCTGCGGGCATCTTCACCGAGCGATCAGCTGCATTGACCCCTCGCCACGACATGAAGCTGTATGACCACATCGTCTAAAAATGGTTAATCGTCGAGTACATCAATGAGAAGCGACATCAACATGCATCATCTACATGCCAGGCCAGTGTGGAATACGATGCAATCTTCCTCGACTTCTCCGATAGACACGGCATCGACACTTCGTCTCCGCAAGGGATGTCTTCAAGCGATACATTACCGTTGACACGCCGCTGCTACACCATCGCCGACACTTCATCGTCAAGGTCTTCATCAACGTGGTCTTCACCAACATCTTCGTCAACACACCTCCGCCACCTCGTCCACAAGATGGACACGCAGCGTTCTTTGACAGACTTTTCTGAAAGACGCGACCTCGACGACGGCAATAACCGTGTCACGGCGATGCCATCGACCGCGTCATCCACGAGAGCAAGACTGCATCGACACGGCGTCACTATAGTGATGACACCTACACGGCCACACGGTTCTGGAAAAACCGACGTGTGCTCTATGGGTTTGTTTCGGTCTTGGCAAAACCTGTGGACTCATCGCCGACGACACCCTCTGACACCCGCAAGGTGCATCGTCCACGACTGCAACTCCGTCATCTACAACAAAGCGTTTTTTACGCCTCTGGCTTTGTGCGGCTTCATCATCTACGAGGATTACGTCATCAACCACGACTACCTCGACCACGGCTACATCATGATCGGCTACATCGACATCGACATTAATGGCCATGTCTACATCAGCTCGTTGGCAAGAACTCCAGTCAATAGCGTGCACGTCGTCACCAGCGTCCACACCACTCCGCTGTGACTGCGGGAGGGAATAGAGGAGAGTCAAGGGAGGCACCAGAAGGGGACGCAGTCACCGTCCTAGGTGCCAACCAATCATAGACGCAGTTGATGATGGCGCAGCGGAGAAGACGACGAAAGCGCAAGACGTAAAATTCAGTCGTACTCGTGCGCTTCACTCCCGCTACAACTGAGGGGGAATGCTAGAAATATAATTGGGTTTAAGTTAGAGATAAGGAAATAGAGATAGAATTAGTTTACACCACATGTAACTTGTCTTATACTCCAAGTCTCTACCTCTCTTGTACTCCTATATATACCCTACACTAGGGTTAGATCAATACAACGATTAACCCAGTTTTATATTTTCACACAAAGATCGGAGACCAAGTCAATTTGGAGCATGTTGGGGCTCTTGGCTGTAGTAAGATTCTGAAAGTGACGTGACAGGGTGTTCAACTTCCAGCATTTTCACCCATGTTAAGTCAGTTATGCCACGCAGCTTTGAAATGCGTGTGTAGGTGAGGCAACATGTACAATCAGTGGCGGAGCTTCGGCCATATTCTTGGAGGGGCAATGGGCTGGGGGGGCGACCAGAACAAGATTTTGGGCCGATTTTCACTAATATATGGGCCATCTATTATGGGGTAGTCAAAGAAAATCTCATGGGCTGGGGGGGCGATGGCCCAGGATGGCCCTCACTAAGCTCCGCCATTGTGTACAATCATAGTCCAATTTTTGGTACTACTTCCTCCGTCTCTAAATAATTGACGCTATTATTTAAAGACGGAGGAAGTAGGAGAATAAGTATTTGGGTGATTTGTCTTTGCAGAGTGTTCGAGGAGTTGTGTGAGCTCTTCTCTAGTGTGCAATATAATCTCTCTTCCCAGGAGAGTAAAATAAAAAAGAAGTTTGAGTTAACACTCGGTTCAGGAGCGAGCCAACACCATGGCTTTAGTTCATAGCGTACTGGTTATTAGAGATAATGGTTGTTTGAGTTATTAACATCATTGTGAACCCAACAGTTGTGATAAAACTGATTCGGGTAGTTTTTTAGGTATCTGAACCATGTAATTAATAACCTTGTAACAGTTCACGTGCCACATCGCACGCCTCCTATAAATAAATAACGCAGCTTATCATTGTATGATGAGTAGATACGCTTGACCCATTGTTTTACGTGGTATCAAGCTAACCTCTTCCGAGCCATCTTGAGATCGAATCTACCTCCAATCCAATTTACCCACCAGCAGTTGCGAGCTGGTGGGTAACTTTTTTTTACACCGGTGAGGATTTGCGCCCATGGATTTCGCCGTTTCAAGACATTTTTTGGACCTGTGAGGATTTTCATCCCTTTTCGAATATTCACGTTTTTAGCCCGTTTTCAAAGGAGCACACAGATTTTGGTGTTTCAGGGCATTTTTTGGACCGGTGAGGATTTTCGTCCTGTTCCAAAGTTTTACGTTTTCAGCCGTTTCCAAAGGTTATAGACCACATATTTCGCTGTTTCGGCGCATTTTTGTGGAATGGTGAGGATTTTTGTCCCATTTTCAAAGTTTCACGTTTTTTTGGCCGTTTCCAAAGGCTATAGCCCACATATTTTTGTGTTTCTGAGCATTTTTTTTACTGGTGAGGACTTTCGTCTCCTTTCGAAGTTTCACGTTTTAACCGTTTCCAAAGGCTATATCCCATAGATGTGGGTGTTTTGGGTATTTTTTACGCCAGTGATGATTTGCGTCCCGTTTCGAAGTTTCACGGATTGTCCGGTGACGGCCTACTTCACGGGATTATGTTCGTCTCCGAACCCTAATCACGTATCGGGGGGTGGCCATTCGCAGAAACACCCGCTCGACACCGCCACCACCGGAGCGTTTGTAGGGTTTCTCCTCCCTGGAGAGACCTTACAGGGGCTCCTTCCACCATTTCCACCACCAAAACTCGAGGATTCTTTACCAACTCCATCAAGGCATCAAGGGAACATCTTCACCAACCATCTTCACCAACTCCACTGCTCCATCACCATCTCCACTCCATTCTCGTGTCTTGGATTGCAGTTTTATCACATAATTGATGTTGGAAACTTGTTTCTCTCTATGAATTGTTGGTGTATTGAAATGCTTGTGAAGATGCCTATAGTTGTTCGGAATTGTATTTAGATCTTTTCATAAATTTTGGAAAGAGGAACTTGTCTGTTGGTTACCTGTATAACAAAGGTTGCCAACTTCTGCAGAGTGACATCATACACATCATACGGCCATAATTGATAGAAGTCTATGTATGCTATGATAAAAAGATTGTTATGATAAAAAGAAGTCTACAGTTAGCTAATTGCAGAAGAGCATCTGTTTCGGTCTACAAAATAATGCAAGATGAGCCAGCATCTACTAGTTCGAAAGACTTGGCTAGAAGTTATATTGGCTAATCGTCCTATCTCAATAGTGCTTGTTGCAATAATATTATTTTCCTATGTAAAATAATTGTTCTATTGTTGGTTAATGTAGAAATATGTTCAACATCGTGCTCACAACTTAGCACGTTGGATGAATTAGCTAGCCACGGTCCTACTCTGGATCTTCCTAAATCAGCCCAACATACAAATGTTAGATAAATAAATTATTTTTTTGCAATGAATCAGCCTGAGAGCAACCTTATCTTGTACAATTATCCAAAGATAGCACGTAATTACTAAAGAACTAGAGGAGGTCGATTACTGTGGCTTGCAAAAAAAAAGGAACCTGAGACACCAACCACGACCAACTTGTGCCCCATAACATATAGAAATTAACGAAGCCATCAACCGGCCAGGATAAGAACTCCGGATTACAACCACACACCAAACCACAAGGAAAGGAAAAACGAACGACAAAGATACAAGGGCGCCTAGGAGTAGCTCTCAATGGACAAATAACAAGCTAGCTAGAAGATGGACATAGAACACGTAGCTTGGAGATGCCAGGGACCTCTTACACGCTGAAAAACCAAGGCAAAAGCGCTAACCGGCCCAGGGCAGGGCACCGGCGATAAAGCAAAGCACTCTGTTGCCAAACACCTGGGCTTGAAGAAGACACATCCATCCAGATCCATCGTCACAGAAGGCCCCTGCCTCCTCATCTGGCTCGAAGGCGCCGCACCGTTGAACGATGGACATGCTCACCCTAGAACCTGGATGAATGGCATTGAAGGAAACCACGGGGGCGGAACCAGGCGTTCCCATCCTGCCGGCGACGACACACCAAGAGTAGAGCAACACCGAATGCCAAAGTTCAGGCTTTAAAGGGGGCGAGCAGTCAGAATGCACAAAAGGGCAGCAGCAAGAGCCAAGACCAAATCGGGAGCTTCGGCTCGCTCGACGAGCTGAAAAGCAGCCACCGGAGGAGGGGAACCCTATCCCCTCCCGTCCTGGAAAATCCACGGGCACCGGAGGAACACATTGCAGCCCGACGAAGAGTAGCAAAACAGCTTGACCACACACCCAGGGAGACGCCATTGCCGCTGGAGACACGCTGCCTCCACCGACATACGCCACCGACATCACAGCGAAGGCCACAACCCATCTTTGTTCCCAAAACAACGCCTTCAAGAAGGTTATGACGCCAAGGGCGTCGCCGCTGCCCAACAATGTTGAGGATTTCACCCTGGGGACAAAGGGGGAGGGAGTAGGGGGTAGGGGGCAAGACCTGACCGGCGCCTCTAGGAAGGTGAGCGGTGCACGCGGGTGTCGCCGCCGTCGCAGCCGGCACGGCTGGCTAGGGGTTTTCCCCAGTCATGCGTCCCCGTTAACTACTCCCACCCGAAGAAGAGCGGAGCCCCACGATGAAGCAGGCCGGATCAGAGGGGGGGGGGGGGGAGGAGCTCGCTGGAGAAGAGGGGCAGTGGAGGCGGCCAGATCTGACGCGGAAGGAGCCGAAACCGCCGCCGCGCACATGCCCGCATCCGTCGGGGATCTCGCCACCCGCACGACCAAGAAACGCCGACCCGCGCCCACGTCACCGGGAGCCGAAGAGCTGGCCGTGCCACACCTGCCGGGGCCGCCGCCCCGGATCCAAAGGCCCCCCACGGATGAGGCGAAGCGGCGAGGGCCCCGCCGCCACCTTCATTAGCAGCGCGCCGACCTTGCCCGGCATCAGCTGCCTTAGGCGGCGGCGAGTGGAGATCGAGGAGGGGAAGAAGACTGCGGGGCTAGGGATTTCGCCCCTCGGGTCGCCCAAGCAGGGCGACACAAGGGAGGGGGAAGTCCGTTAATCAGCATCCTATACTTTGATATCTAGAGAGGACAGATACCATACGGCACCCAACTTAACTGATCTTACACAGTTTAAATACAGTAATATTCACGTCAGGCCGGAGGCAGGTTACTGTTCTTGATTTGATCGATCATACTTACCGCTTAGTCTGCAATTGGCTGCACTTTATAGAGTGGTACCAACTAAGCGGAGACTTTAGACTATCTAGCGAGCAATGGATGAAAAGGCAAGACCTCATCACAACCAATATGGGTCGTACTCTCTCTGTAAACAAAAAGTAATATTTGTTTACAGAGGGAGTACTTTTTAAGGTGCAATTCGTCAGAAGAGTACTTGAGTTGTTCCAAATAGATTGTCTAGTTAGGCCTAGTTTACAATTAGCTATTCTTTTAAAAGGGTAAGAGTAACAGCTAAGCAAAGACTTTGCACTATCTCTCAACCAATGGATGAAAGAGCAAGACCTCATCACAACCAAGACGAGGTGTAGTTTTTAAAGTGCAATTTCTTGGAAGAGGCCTAGAGTTGTCCAAAATTACATTTTCTAGTTAGCCTGACTTGGCCGCACTACTACCAATTACCCAATACCACCAGCCTGTTCAAAGTTTTTATCAGCTAGGGACGATAGTACACATTTCACATTCTTATGGTGTTCTGTTAGAAATATTGCAATAATAGTTACTTTCGTTATGTCAAATCACTGTTCTATTATTGGTTATCTATGGCAGAATCTTATTCATTATGCTTACACATCAGAATGTTAGATTACTTAGCTATTGTCATATTCTGGATCTTCTTGAAATTATCCCAACATGCATATGTTTAAATAACTCATTTATACAGATAAACAAATTTTAGAGCGGCCTTCTTCCATCCAATATGCAATGATCATGAGGTCGTGTTTTTTTTGTGAGGTATGATCATGAGATCGTTGTGCTCGTACATGCAACGAGAGCCGTGGAATGCGGATCGCCTCTAGGCGCCGCCTTACGCTGGCGCCAGGTTGGTCGCCGGCGACGTCGGCGAGGTCAGGATCCAGGTTCTCGTGTCTGGTGACAACCGATGCGGACGTGGCGCCTCAAGAGGAGGATGGCTCCGCCGTTGTGGATTCTTCAGCGCCGCCAACCACGATACGTCGGAGAAAGACAGACGAGGAGTTGGCCAACGAATTCTGGGTGGATATCGGCTACCCGACGCCGGCGTAGAGGGTATGGGAGAGACCGTCGTCTCGACGGTCAGGTGAGTTTTCTCATATGTGCAGGTCGGAGGCGAGTGGAGATCTGCACCCCAAGCTGGCGCCGGTGAACTCCAACTCTTCTGGGTCTGAGGAGCGCACGGATTTGAACTCGAAGATGGATGCGGCAAACTCCAAGGGGGGTGGGCCGCAGTTTTCACCTATGCTGCCGGCGGCGGATCGGCGAGGCGTCGTCGGGGTGCCGGCCCGGTCTCGGTCGCTCGTCAAGCCGTGGATTGAGCCGATTCCTCCGCCTAGAACTTCACCTCTCCGGACGCTCGGTGATCTGTTACCGCATGCTTGCGGCGTCGATGACAATGCAGGGCCGAGAAACTGTTCGCCGGCATTCACTCCTCCGATGCCAGTGCGGGGGGCCTCGTCGTACACGAGTACCGTTCCTGATACGGAGTTCATGGCGAGACCACACCAGGATGAGTACATGACAAATCATAGGCGTCCACTTCGGATAGTCAATCTAAACCGTTGGCTTGGGCACTTGTGGAACCGGACGGGGTGCGCTGCGAAACCTAACTTCTTTCGCTCCTTTGCGGCCGTCGTCCGCTCCCCTGCTATGACAAGGGGCGATCCGGTCGCGCCGCCCGGTTCCAACTCCGGCCACCATGCCCGACCTCCTCCTGGACCCGTGCAGCCATCCGATCCCATCCCGTCCGGAGGGGCCCCGGGTTTCACCCCAGGGGTTTATCTACCGGTCCAGCCAATGCAACCAAACGCACCGGCGGGATCCTTGGCGTCGGCGCAGCAGCAGGTCGTCTATCAGCCTCCTATGCATCAACAACAAGTATATCAGATGCCGTTCCAGCAGCAGTTCATCGGCAACCCACAGCAGTCGTATATGCTTCGACCTCCGGGTGGCCTTGTGCAGCAACATCAGCAGCTCGCAGTGCCTGTTTTTCAACACGTGAGTAATCAAGGGCAGCAGCTTGGTGCTCCCGCCGGCATGCAACCGGTCGCCGCGTTTAATGTTGGGCCGGCAGTCAAGTCTGCTACCTCCAGTCCCGCTGTTGCTGCTCGTCCTCGCAAACAGAAGGGCGGCAAGGGCGGCCGTCCTAAGTACCAGCAGGGAGCAGCGTCGTCTACTCCGAACCCTTTTGTCCCTATGTCAGTGCAAGGGCAACAGAGTGCGGCACTTGTCTTTGCCTCCACGCCAAACTTGCCCGCGGGAGGCGGCCAGATGGTTCTTATGCAGAGCAATACACCAACCTTGCCTCAATCTTCGGTGACCGCTGGAGTTACAACATCAGCTAAAAAGGTGTGGTGCACTAAATGTCAATCTGCAGGGCATACTGCTGAGGATTGTGTGACACAACAATTTTTTTTATATGTAATAAGCCGAATCATCCGATGACCATGCATCGGTGCCCTGCTCTCAAGATGCCGAAGCCGGTGACGATGCTCTGTGGATATGGTACTGAGAACATGGCTTTTTTTCAGATGCCTGACAATGTCTGTAGGGCGGATCTAGCACAACAAGTCTCCCCAACAGCGCTAGTCACGATCTCCGGTGGCTCTATCACTTCCAGTATTGTGGAGGCAGAGGTTGCCAAGATTGCTCAGTGTCAGCAAGCATGGACTTGGGAGGCCATACCACATGGTCAGAATGCCTTTCTCATGTCATTCCCAAGTGAGGAGGTGCTTCTGCGAGTCACAGGGTTTACTGTTTTTATCAAATCTCACAATGTCATTTTGGAGTTCAAGGCTTGGCAGTCTGAGGAGATACCACACCGCTTTGAATTAATACCTATTTGGGTGCATGTGCACGGGGTCCCTCACGCGCTCCGCCATTTTCTGGGCCTGTGGGCGGTTGGCTCGGTAATTGGCGCAACTATGGATGTGGATCTGCTCTGTTTGCGTCGTCGAGGTATTGTTCGCATACAAGTGGCTGTGCTAAACCTCGATGCTTTCAAGACGAGCACAATTAATTCTCTCTCGTCGGATGTGGTCGTTCAGGCAAGGGGTATGAGTTTCGGTACAGTTTGGAAAACTCAGATTTCCATGTCGATGCTGATTTCGTGCCGCGTGTCTGGGAGCATGGAGATGATCCTGAGGATGACAAGGGGCAGGACAGAGAGGAAACTATGAGGTCTAATGATCCAAGCAAGAGGTCAAAAGCATCGTCGTCATCCAATGCCCAGAAGATTACTCCCACCTCGGGAGGAGTGGTGCCCATGCAGCTTGTCGCATCAACAGCTGATTCGAGCCGGACTGCGTCGCAAAGGAAAATCATCGCTGTTATATCACTGAACCCGCATCGTCGTGCACCAACCATGGAAGGTTCACCGACTATACAGGGGCCGTCTTCGTTGGGCACGCTGCCTCCAGCCACTTATGGTTTGGCGCAGCGGATCATTGAGGCACCAGTTCTTCAAGTGGAGCCTGCTCCTCTGCTGCCATCTACTCCTGGGACGCAGCATCATGGCGACGACCGTGCCCTGGCGCCACCCCTGCTGGATGGGTGTGCGTCATTGGAGGACATTGCAGACGACTCCCTATCATCTCCGACGTCCGGCACTCGGTCTCCTTCCCGTCGGGGTGTGATCTTTTCCCCGGCGGTTAGGGCGGACCATGAGTCGGCGATGGTGGCGCTGCGAGCTTTGTCCTCCACGCCTTCTTTGCCAGGTGGAGCTTTGGCGGCTGAGGCGATCGCCGAGGTGGAGGGCGAGGTGCAGCCCTTGCAGTCTACTTCATCACCTGATCCGTCTACACCGCCTTTCGGAGTTGGTGAGACGGGCTCCGAGGCCGTTGTTACTCCTTCGTCGTTGAGGCGTAGCGGGTGTCATCATGTCGGGACTGATGGATCAGCAGCCACCGACGAGGATTCTATGGTGAAGGCTATGCGTAGGACTGCACGCAACCTCGACTTTGAAGGTACTTCCTCTCGCAAATCTTTTATGTCTTTTGACAATTCCAAATTATCTTCAAATATCACTAGACTTGGGGTGTCACTAGGACGTAATGCGAACGAGATAGATTTTTCGGTCAAGTCTCTAAAACAAGTGGAGTTCGACCGGCTTATGGTTGCTCCCAAGTCTACGAGCTTTGTTGACCCTCTCATGTCAGATGAGGAGGATGAGGACGCTGATGCCAATCATGAAGGCAAGCTTCTCTCCCATCTGGTTAAAGACACGACTGAAGTAGACCTTGATGATACTCAGACGACACTATGCTTTTTGAGCTTGTCGCACAAGGCGCAAGAATAAGTCTAACTCAGCAAAGAAAAGAGGGTGCTCTTCTAAGAAACTAAATGTCTCTAAACATAAAGTTGGTTCATCATGAGAGGCATGTTCTGGAATAGCAGAGGTCTTGGTGACTTGGCTAAACACAAACACATTGCCGATTGTGTAAAGGATCATTCGTTGGACTTTGTGGCTATCACTGAGTCGGGTAAACATGATTTTCCAACACGTGATTAGGACCACTTTTCATGTGGTTTTGATTACGAATGGCACGTCTTACCGCCGACCGGGAGGTCCAGGGGAATATTGCTAGGTATTAACTCTACATACTTGCAACTATTGTCCACGACTAAGGGGGAGTATCATATTAAATTCCACCTTCGAAATAAGTCCGACAACTTCATCTGGAGTCTGGTGGCTGTATATGGTGCCACTCAAGAGGAGTTTAAGTCTGCATTTCTAAAGGAGCTGGTTAATACATGTCGAAACAATCCTCATCCCATGTTAATCGGGGGGGAGGGGGGATTTTAATATCCTTCGATATCAGCAGGAAAAAAACAACGAGCGGTTTGACACTAGGTGGCCTTTCCTCTTTAATGCTGTTATTGACAGCCTCGATCTGAGGGAGATCACGATGTCTGGTCGTCAATATACCTGGGCCAACAACCGTTCGGTGCCGACCTTTGCAAAACTGGACCGGGTGCTAGTTACCACTGACTGGGAGTACAAATATCCCCTAGCATCGGTTCGGGCACTTGAAAGAATTGAGGCCTTATCGGATCACGCTCTATTGCTAACCGATTTTGGTCAACCAATCCTGAAGTCTAATCGCCACCAGTTTAAATTTGAACTTGGATGGCTCACTAGAGAGGGAATTCAGGAGCTAGTTAAGAAAGTGTGGGCACGCCAGCCCCGCGGTAACACACCCATCCAAAGATGGAATAGTCGAATCCGCGCCTTGCGTCGATTCCTTCGAGGATGGGCCAAGCATACTGCTGGAATTTACAAAAAAGAAAAATTGCGTTTGTCTACCCTAATTGATTCCCTTGATAAAATAGCGGAGGTGAGGCCTCTGTCTGCTGTTGAGATCGAGCAAAAAAAGCAATCTTAACAAGCAGATTGCCCGTCTACTACGTGAAGAAGAGATTAAATGGTACCAACGTAGCAAGGCGGATTCGTTAGTGCAAGGTGATGATAATACGAAATACTTTCAGATGCTAGCCAATGGCAGACATAGAAAGAAGCGTATATTCGCCCTTGACCAGGAGGAAGGCCGAATAGAGGGGGACGTACCACTTAGAGATTTTATCACTAAGTTTTACAAAGACCTTTTTGGGCCTTCAGCCGAGACTAATTTTCATCTAGATGAATCCGTTACTCATGACATCACTCAAGTTACGGAAGCGGAAAACGAATTCCTAACCTCTCCGTTTTCTGAGGAGGAAATTCAAACCGCTGTTTTTCTGATGGAACACAACAAGGCGCCGGGTCCAGATGGCTTTCCCGCAGAATTCTATCAATGCTTTTGGGACGTCATTAAGGCAGACTTGGTTCAGTTGTTCAACCAACTGCATTCTGAGGACCTTGATATTTCTCGTTTAAACTTTGGGGAAATTATCCTACTGCCTAAGATTGAGGAGGCTAGTCGTATTCAACAATATCAACCGATTTGCCTTCTCAATGTAAGTTTTAAATTTTTTACGAAGGTAGCGACTAATCGGTTGAACGATGTAGCTGACCATGTCGTAAAACCCACACAGACAGCATTTATGCAAGGTCGTAACATTTTAGATGGAGTGGTCGCCCTGCATTTAAACTGTACATGAACTGCACAGGAAAAAATGAACGGTGTCATTCTTAAAATTGATTTTGAGAAAGCCTACGACAAAGTTAAGTGGCCCTTCCTGTTGCAAACCTTACGCATGAAAGGGTTTTCACAAAAGTGGTGTCGCTGGGTAGAGAGCTTTATCTCTGGCGGTAGTGTGGCCATAAAAGTTAATGAAGATGTTGGCAACTATTTTCAGACAAGGAAGGGGCTTCGTCAAGGCGACCCCGCTTCTCCTATTCTGTTTAACATTATGGCCGACATGCTGGCTACCCTTGTGGAGCGGGCCAAGCTGGATGGTCAAATTAGCGGGGTCATTCCACATCTGGTAGAAGATGGTCTATCCATTCTACAATATGCAGATGACACGATTCTTTTTATGGATCATGATCTAGATAAAGCAAGAAATCTCAAGCTGCTCTTATGTGCCTTTGAGGAACTTTCTGGTCTCAAAATTAATTTTCATAAGAGTGAACTTTTTTGCTTTGGAGATGCTGCAGAATCTGCACCCGAGTATGCTGACATTTTTGGATGCCAGCTCGGGGCAGTTTCCGATAAGGTATCTGGGTATCCCCATACACTATCGGCGTTTAACTATCGCTGAGTGGAAGCATGTGGAAGAGAGACTTGAGAAACGTTTAGCCAGTTGGAAGGCCAAACTCTTGTCTTATGGGGGGAGATTGATCTTGATCAATTCTGTCCTAAGCAATATGGTTTTATACATGTTGTCATTCTTCCACCTGCCGAAAGGGGTTCTACAGCGGCTAGATTACTTTAGATTCAGAATTTTTTTGGCAGTGTGATAATGAAACCAAGAAATATAGACTGGCTAGGTGGAGCGTATTATGCAGACCTAAAAGCCAAGGGGGCCTGGGAATCCAAGACCTTGAGATTAAAAATATCGCTCTTCTCAGCAAGTGGGTCTATAAACGACTCACTGAGAATGGAGTATGGCAGGAAATCATTCGCAACAAGTATGTGGGATCCAATGCCTTTTCTCAAATTCATTGGAAACCTGGGGATTCACATTTTTGGAGTGGTGTCATGAAGGCCAAGGAATTCTTCTTCCAATTTGGGACCTTCTTGGTTAGGGACGGTGCTCAGGTTCGTTTCTGGGAAGATACCTGGCTAGGGAACACTCCACTAATGGTGCAATATCTGAGCTTGTACCGGATCGTCAGACATAAATTTTTCACGATCAAACAAGTATTAGGACAGGAAAACCCCGATAGTTCTTTCCGTAGGGATCTTTTGGGCACTTGTCTGACAGCATGGAATGAATTACTCACTCGCCTGGAGGACATTCAACTGTCAGATGAGCCGGACACTTTTTGATGGAACTTGCATCAGAATGGCAAATTTTCGGTCAAAGTATGATGCAATGGTTCATTGTGATGTTCCTGTAGATAACAGGAAATTGTGGAAACTAAAAATCCCCCTAAGAATGAAGATTTTCCTCTGGTTTCTTAACAAAGGAGTCATCCTAACTAGAGATAATCTGGCACGACGAAACTGGCATGGTTCCAAGACATGTGTCTTTTGCCAACATGACGAGTCTATCAAACACTTATTTTTTGAGTGCAAGGTCGCTCGGGCAGTTTGGGCTATGGTCCAAGTAGCTTCGAATTTATACCCACCACGTAGTGCACGGAATATGTTCGGCAACTGGTTGCGGGGTATAGATAAACAATTTTCTGCCCATGTTCTTGTGGGAGCAGCGGCCTTATGCTGGGCAATGTGGCTTACCAGGAATGATGTGGTTTTTAACAATAAATGTGTCTCGTCTCCTATGCAGGTTATTCATGTTTGTACACGATGGCTCCGTACTTGGTCTATCCTGCAGAAGCCGGAAGACAGGGACATTTTTATGATGGCGTCTACACGGCTGGAGCGTACGGCCAGGGAGGTTTTCTACCCCATGGATGGCGGTGTGATTTACGGATAGGATCTACCGCTCCTTAGGCTGGACACGATTTATTGCTTGGCATTGTATCAAATTATTTTATTTTTAGGGTGCTCTGGACTTTTTGGCTGTGTGCATCTAGCTATGCAGAGGCCGGGATTTCTTTCGATATGATTGTATCACCTCGATATGTCTATTCAATGAAATGTCCTTTATTGGAAAAAATGAGATCGTTGTGCCTTGTAAAATGTTAGATCGCGAGATACCAGCCACACCCTAGCATATGTCCCATGATAGATAAGTTACGAAATCATAAGTGTGTGTCATGATGTAGTTTTGACATCTAAGGCGAAATAATGCTTGTTACACCATATGGCACCCAACTTAATTTGTCACTCATGGTTTACCATAGTAGTACAAACTAGGTTAGTCATGCTTTGTGGCAGGTTGTCATTCTTGATTCGATCGATCATATTAATTCTCTTGTTGTGCAATTGGCTACACTTATTTAAATAGTACTCATTGAGACTTTTGAGTATGACTCAACCAATGGATGAAAGACTACTTAATGCTCGATTGGGGGAGTACTACTTAACCAAAGACTTTTGAGTATGACTCAACCAATGGATGAAAGAATGAAACTTCCTCGCAAGTTCACAACTGTGTACAGAGTTGTACTTTTCTAAAGGTGCAATTTCTTAGAAGATGCCAATAGTTGTTCGGAATCGTATTGCTTGGTCAGCCTGACCGGTCTCACTAATACCCCTTATCTTTTCATAAATTTTTAGAAGAGGAACCTGTCTGTTAGGTTCCTATACAACAAAGCTTGCCAACTTCTGCACAATGACATCATACACATCATACAGCCATAATTGAGCGAAGACTGTGTATGCTATAATACTATATGAAGTACTCCTATTTTATAATACTATATGAAGTAAAAAGATGGCTGCAGTTAGCTAACTGCAGAAAGAGCAACCTTTTCGGTATACAAAGTGATGCAAGATGAGTCAGTATTTCCTAGTTTGAAAGACTTGACTTGAAGTTATATACGCTCCTACCAGTTTCTCGTAAAAAACAAGGATTCTATTAATCTGTTTTCTGTAGCAGACAATATGCTCCTTAATTTGTATTTCATCGTAGATTTTGAGTAGTCCGGCCAACCTGAACATTGGGATGATGTGCCCCTAGTATACCAGCAGGAATAGGAGGATGTGTTGTAGACCAATTTCGCCGTGTTCCGCAGATGCAGACGTTTCGCCCTTCAATGCCATGGTGGCACCTGCGGCGGTGGCAGCGGACTTGTACTGGACGAGCTTTAGTTTAAGAATACTTAGGAATAGAATGAACGGGCATGCCGCGGCCGGGTAGAAAAAGATCGTTAGGTCTTAGTCCGAGCAAAAAGGCCGAATATCTGGATGATAGTCGGGCGAAACCAATATTGGGTTGCCCTGGCCAGGCAAAGGAAGAACATGAGAAATGATCATCGTTATCTGTTGTTGGTAAATATACGGGGCATGTACAGATGCATTACGGACATAATCACTTGCAGACCATTTGAAATAAACATGTTTGAAGTAGTTCATATAGCTTCCTTTTCATTTTTCATGCTTTAAATAGTTCGCTTAGCTTCTGGGCTGCAGTTGGCCTCTGCGTCAATTGACGCAACGGGTCATTTATTATTCATAGAACGAACATTTATTAGGCGTGCTGCCCGTAAGGTTACTTCACTTCCTGGCCAAAAAAACTCAATCCATTTAGCTACTCAAGCAAACGGCTTTTGTGTGGCCAGAAAACATCGTTGAAATAGTTCGCTTACGTTTTAGCCTGTAGTCGGTTTCTGCGCCAACGGTCCTACAACAAGACGAACATTGAGACGAACTTTCCGACCGGTAAGTTGTCCGGCATGCCAAGCGCCAGATCAAGTAGAGCGGCCCCCAGCCATACAGAGGACTATTCATCACTGTCAACACCACCCAGATGCCCCTGCCTGGGCAGGCCGGGTACGTCTGACAGCGCCCTTAGCCCCTGCCCAGGCAATCTTGGTCCGTCAGGCTAGTCGACCCTAGCCCTTGCACGGGCAGACCGGGTCCGTCGAGGGAGAAAGGGGCGGTTTTTGAGTGTGGGATTGATAAGTAGAGAGAGAGAGGGAGAGAGAGAGAGGACAGAGAGAGAGCATTCACGTGCATGAGACATAGGGCAACATGCCTACCAGGTAGAAAGATCAATAACGGCCTTTGGACACTGCGGTCTACCCAGATGGCGTGTTTTTTCATGTCTGTTCGGCCTTTGGACGTTGCACATAGCCTGGTGGTATGTTTTGAAATCTCTGCCCAGCCTTGCCGGTTGGCGTATGCGACTGCATTTTCTTCTTGATCGGGCTTTCCAAGGGCATGTGAATCTTCTTATCGGTTTGTTTGGCTTTACTTCTACTCGTGTTCTTTTGGGTGGGGGTTCATAGTTTCGATGGTTCAGCTCATTTGACATCAGGGTGCAGTTGGGCTTTCTATTGATCCGGCCGTTGGGTTGCCCTGGCCGGCCAACGAAGCACATGCTATTCACCTGCTCAGACAAACGTCTGTGTAACCAATGAAAGCCATCGGAATGATCATCATCAAGGAAAATACCAACACAATACAAACATATCCATTTACAGACGGTTGAGAAAAAAGATCCTTCAAATAGTCGTTGGTAAATGTACGGGACATAAACAAACGCAATATGAAAATGACCACTTTCAGACAATTCATGAGAAACATCCTTCAAATAGTTTACTTAACTTCTGTTTTATGTTTCAAATAGTTCACTTAATTTTTGGATTGCGGTTGGCCTCTGCGTCAATTGGCGCAATGGGTCATCTAGTATTCATAGATGTTGTAGCTCCATGGAAGTCGGCAAGCTAGTCCAATCTGTATTGAATTGTCATTCATGCTCTACAAAAGCCTGCGTCCACGCTGCGCCGGGTAGGCGTATTCTTAGGCTAGTCATAGTGAGTAGTAATTAAGACTAGTGTCAAGCATATGTCACTAGTCTATATTACTACCTTTATAGAGGGTAGTAATATGTGTGTGATATCATGCAAGCCTTCATTTTTTTTATGTAGACTCATCTTGCCTTGAGGTGCGCTATGTTATCGTAACACTCTCTCCTCTTTAATTACATGTCACATAAGCAAATTTATCTTGAGGTGCGTAACATTACTAGCTAAGTCACTCCCACTATGATCAGCCTTATGTTCATTGTTCCTCATACTTCTCGGGGTTCATGTAAAATTTTAACTGGCATATTGTTTGCAGGTTCAAAAATGCCATATAGCAATACATGTTTGAAAGTGCGGAACAATTGCTCCATGTATTACGGCTTGTCTTAGTTTCCCGTTGCCTCCCAAGCCTACTAGCTAACTCAAAAATACATGTACAGACAATGCTTTGTGGCGTCTGCTTTCTTTTTCTTTTTCTCATGTCTTACCATGTAAATACACAATGTTTAATGCAAAGACATAACTCCCGCCATTACAGGTAAAAAAAGATATATGGAGATGTCAAAATTGAGACGATGCTATTGCCAACATATATGGAAATTGAAAATGATGTTCTAACCAAGTCCAGCAAGAACAAAAATCCACTACTAGTTGCTCTAAAATTTCCGACACTAGCATATACGCTACAATTTATACAACCATGTCATGATTGCGTATGTGCATGTGCTAAGAACAGGGGTGTGATCTCTTTCATTATCTAAAATATCCTCCATTTACTTCTTATCTATCTTGTGTCCTAGATTGATGGCTCTCACTGATGCTTGATGGCATATCAATTTGGTGAGTATCAGTTCAGATCAATGGGGGGGACATGTGTTTATTGGCCTGTACTATCATAAATGCAATCTTCAATATGTGCACTGTTCTGTTGCTTGTGTTCTAGTATCACGTTATGGGTTAAGGCTTCACACAAAAAATGTAACCATATCTTGTAAGAGAAAACCAAGAACCTATATTTAGTTCATATTTGCAAAAAGAAAACTTCGCTAATAGACATGGATTGTTTGAAATAGACATTGTTGCATGGTGAAAAAACCATCACGTCTCATATTTTAACATGGTTGCTTGCCCAAATTAGAAGTTTTGCTGCATGAGGTGTTTACCCCTACATGGGTGGCGGTACTGTGGATGGTGCGTCGGGTTCGGGCTTTGAAGTTGATGTGGCAAATTGTGACAACGAAGCCCAATACATGGAGGATGTTCGCCAGCCATCTTGAACATTGGGTTGATGTGACTCTAGTATGCAGGAATAGGAGCATCTGTCATCGATGAATTTCACAGTGTTCTGCAGACGCAGACGTGTTGCCCTTCAATGCCATGATTGGCATCGGTGGCGGCGGCGAACTTGTACTGGACATTGTCGAAGACGGTGATGCACCGTGGACAGCAGCACCTTGAGCGGTTGAGCTTGAATGACTAGCATCACACACAACTAGGATGACACAAGGTGTGGATGTGCACGAAAGCAGTAGTCACAAACTCGAATGCACCACCGCGTCCGTCATTTTATCGACCGGCCTGAGGGTATCGCCATGACGGATGCAAGTGTGTATTTTGCAAAAAAAAAAACAAGAAAGTCCAACGTGTTTGTTGCATGAAAAATGTACCAATCTGCACCCGACGTGCAAGTTCTATGATTAGTTGGGGCGTGTTTGGTTACTTGCACCATTTTTTCAACGTTGCACGGAAAACACGGGTTAGGCTATGTAGAACATGGTTGAGAAGATACATGCCAAAATACGATATTTGCATGTTGATTGGTTACCTGCATATAGGTTGCCTGCATCGCGGAAGCCTCATCTACCCAGTGTTTGGTTGCATATATGCATCGTGAATAGGAGTTAAAATCTGCACTGAACAAAGAAGTTAAAGTAGAATATTCATGACCACTATGACCGAAACCGAGTCTGATCTCTGGTGGCTCCTCCTCCACCGGCTCACTGGCACTTTCACCGCCAGCGCGAGGGGCCATCACGCACGTCCATGGCACCCACCTGCGTGCTCACCACCATAGCCATCCTCGCTGCACTCCTCTTGTTTGTCCTCCTGCTGCCTAGTCGCACCATGGAGCTACGTTTCACGACCAACTATGTGATGGTCAACTACGCCCCGCCCCTGCCTCGGACGACGCCATTGCTGCCGCCTTCCGGGGCACCCTCCTGCCGCTCATGGCCGTGGTGCCCGGAGCGTCTGCCTGGGCGACCCCGAGCCGAGAGACTGCCTGGCTTGCCACGCCGCGGCCGCCAAGAAGCTCACCGGCTGCGGCGCGAGCACGCGGGCCGGTGTTTGGAGGAGCAAGGGCTGCTTCCTGGGCAACATCAACAACAACACCTCCTCTACACACAAAGATGCCTTCTGCGACGTCGTCTCCTTCAGCATGGAGGTCTACTCCGCAGTCATCTTCATCGACGACGGCACGCCGCCCTCCAACCTCCACAGACTGTCACATGTAGATCTACTCATGTATGATTACTGAAACAGAAAACGCACAATATGAAAGTCGAGTGAAACAGCGAGGGGAAACTACTCCTCAAAGGGAACTTCAAACGGTCGTCTATGTCTTACGAATTTGTCAAAATTCATCAAAAATATATTCAAATATGAACATGAAATTTAACATATAGAGTGAATGAAACTACGATCCAATCGTCTGAATGGAATCAAAGCATCGAGGAGCATATGTTTTGTGTACAGCTTATCACAAATCGAAACACGATGTGAACGTTTCCAATGATGCAGGTCCAACAGTGCTTACATATAATCAAACAGCCCAACATGAAAAAAAAGCTGCATCCAGCGGGACTGGAAGGCCGAATGCAGCCTACCAAATGAGCCCTTGATATCACTTTGCAATTTCTACTTTAAGTAATTTGGGACATCAAAAAATTTCTAACATTTAAAAAAACTGAGAATTTTGAAATAAAATGTTCAAGAAAAAATTAAATGATTGTAAATTGAAAAAATGCTCAGGGTTTTTCCTAAAAATGTTAGCGTATTAAAAAAATGTTCACAATTTTGAAAACAATGTTCGTAAAATAAAAAATGTGAGTGTATTAAAAATTGTTAATGAAATTGAACAAAATGTTTGCTAATCCAAAAATGTTCATGAATTTCAAAAATTGTCCTAAAAATTTAAAAACAGTTCCTGAATTACAAAAGAGTTTATTGATTCATAAAGTGTTCGCAGATTCAAAAAAATGTTCAGCCATTTCAAAAAAATCGTGAATTTCAAAAAACAACCACCAATTTTGAAAAGAATGTTTGTCTATTCTAGAATTGTTCGCCGATTCAAAAGAAAATGCTTAAAAAATGTTCACAATTTAGAAAAATGCTTGCAAATAGTGAAAGAAAGTTCAGGATTTTCAATTATGTTCCCAAATTTTTAAAAATCTTCACAAATGATTGAAGGTATGTAGTTAAACAGTAATGCTTCTAATTCTTTGTGACTATATACCTGTGTGGATTTTTGAAGAATTTACTGGGGTGTATATCGGAATATTATATTATGTTTTGAAAAAACATTTCTTGAAATTCAGAAAAAATTCTTTGAATTACCCAGTTTTTTACCACCATGATATTTTTGAAAATGTGAACATTTCTTCAATTTGTGAATAAATTTTAAAAAGGGAACATTTTGTTGCATTTGTGAACAATATTTCCAAAATCATGCGATGAGATGTGAACAAAATGTGGTCATAGCCATTGGAGAATGGAGATTATGTTTTTTTCTCCCATTGCACGCACGGGTCCTTTTGCTAGTAATAATAAGGAAAACACTATCGCTCAACCGACAGATGTTTGTGTGGGCATCCACCTTCTCCGTAGTCGTCGGATTTTATGATTATTGTGCGGCTGAGACTAAGTGGTCCACTAGTCTAATAATACCTTGCGAAGAGAGTATAACACCACATTTCTTCTAAACCTCGATTTGTGCTTTGCTGGCGGTGGCACTGTCCGGATGTCGTAGTGCGCCGGTGGGCGTTTTGAAGGATGTGCGAATAAGTGGGCGATAAAGAGAAATGACAAGCTCTGCAGACATTTCTTATGGACTGCGGATGAGAAGGCGAACGAGAGCAAGTGTCTCGACAATTCGAGGAGAATATGTGCCCCCAAGAAGGTTGGTGGCTTCGGAATCAAGAACATCAAAAGCAGAGCGCTTCGGCTGAGAAGGGCTTGGCTCGAATGGAGCGATGACTTGAGGACATGGAGGGGGGCTGGTACGTCTCCAACGTATCTATAATATTTGAGTGTTTCATGCTATTATATTATCATTCTTGGATACTTTATATGCAATTTTATATCATTTTGGGGGACTAACCTACTAACTCAGTGCCTAGTGCCAGTTATTGCTTTGTGTTTGTTTTTGGTTTTACAGAAAATCCATACCAAACGGAGTTCAAATGCTACGAATTTTTTTGACGATTTTCTTTAGGACATAAGAGAACCTAGAAGCTTCGAGGGTGGACTAGAAGACATGCGAGGATATGGCAAGGCGACAGGGTGCGAGCCCTGCAGGTTAGGCACGCCCTGATGTCTTGTGGGCCTCTCGTGTCTCCATCTGACCTAATTCCACTTCTATAAAACATTAAATATTCCAAAACCCCCGAAGAGCCACCTGAAACAATTTTTCCGCCGCCGCAAGTCTCTGTTCTTCCGCAATCCCATGGGAAGGCCTTTTTCGGTACTCTGCTGGAGGGGGAATCGTTCACGGAGGGCTTCTACATCAACCTTGTTGTCCTTCCGATGATGTGTGGATAGTTCACCACAGACCTCACGAGTCCACAACTAGTAGCTAGATGGCTTTCTCTCTATTTGAACTTCAACACAATGTTTTGTTCGGAGATCGATTCGATATAATCTTCTTATGCAGTGTGTTTGTTGGGATCCGATGAATTATGTGTTTATGACCAGATTATTTATTGAATGTAATTGAGTCTTTTCTAAACTTTATTATGCATGGTTGTTATAGTTATGTAATGCTTTTCAAAATTGGGTTTTCTTTGGCCAAGTTGATCTGTCGATCTTCAGTGGAAATGGTGCATAGTAGTGGGTTCAATCTTGTGGTGTCCTCACGTCGTGATAGAAGGGGTAGCGAGGCACGTATTGTATTGTTGCTACTAAGGATAAAACGACCGGGGTTGACGGGCATTGATATATCGACCGAAGGTGTACTGTATTCAACAGAACCAAAAGAGGGCCAAATGCTTATAAAAATTAATGCAAGCAGCAAAATAAAATTATATATGAAGGGACATAGTGTAAAACATGTGAATGACAACATTCTTAGTTCTCGAGTCAAAAATAAAAAACATAGGATGGTCACAACAAAGTTATTTCCTATTCACTCAAAGAGCATGAGGGAGGTGTGGCCTGTGCATGTGCATAGGATACTTTGGACCAATTGTATTAGAGATTTTATTGTAATAAATGCTCGTGTTAATTATTTTCTTAATTTACCTCATACCTTTTAAACTGGCACGACAATTTTCATAGCCACTGGTGTGTCACCCCTTCGTTCCTCAAAGGTGTGACACTTGTATAACAGGCTAAAATAAAGGTTGGATACAACTTTTCTATTTCTGTCTCCTCATCCGTCCATCCTCCATAGCGTATCGCATTAATTTCTGCCAGGTAACTGCTTTTCTATATCGCGTCCTCTTCCTTCATGTTGCTCCAAAGAAACAAAAGGTAAGCTTTATTCCACCAATTTTTGTCCATGGGTCCTGTACACCTACACCAAGTAATATCACACCATATGTCCATCTGGTGCATGCAACTTTCCTTTTTGCCATGCAACTTTCCTTTTTTTTTCCTCCTCTGGTGCGCGTGCAATGCATGCTATTAATTTTTGAGTTGTGCATTGTATATGTACTTTCACACTCCGTGCTTTGATTTTCTTCAACTCAAATCTACTACTCCTTAATTTGCTTACACTACGTTTTCCAGATCATTGTCGATCATATATGTTGTGCATAGGCGGGATGTTTTGGCATAAAGAACCCTTTGGGATGGGTCAAACTATAGGATACACGCCAAAAAGTCATATGATGATGTGTGGCATGTACATACAACTCTTCATGATCGACGCTCAGGTTAGTGTTGCGAGCGAGGCCAGTAGGCCACTATTCGGTGCAGAAAGAACTGGCCTGTGCAATCCTCATATTCCAGGAAGATTGAAAAAAACAAGATTTTTTAAGTTGAAAAAAGCAAGAATTTCTGACAAGTAGACATACACTAGACATGGGGAGCAAAATAGACAACTAGACAATGAATGTCTCCTTTTATTTGAAGTTCGGAGAGCACATATAAATCTCCTGTCTATAATGGCAATAAAAGGCACACACTGATAGGCAAATGAGCGAAATGTTTGAGAAACGGTGGTTCATGAATGGAAAGTTGAGGCTAGGCTTCAACATATCCTGCTACCAGCTTCAGTCGTACATGGTCAGGTCGATCACCTCCAAATTTTCCATAGCGACGACAAGAGCCTCTCCACTTGTTATACATATATCCTCCATAGGCACCGTGTTCACCGACGCAGCGGATCTAGTAGAGGCAGAGCCACTGGTGCCTCCCTGGTTACTGCCCTCCAAAGACCCTGTTTTCTTTGCGCGAGAAGATTTTCTAGCCTTGCCCTTGTGTTTAGTGCCATTCAGGCCATCAGAGTTTGTAGGATCAACCCGGCACCGCTTGGCATCAGGTGAGCTATCGCCATGGGACATGCCATCTCCCTCCTCAGAATCGGGCGTTGCAGCTTCATCAATGGGACCCTTGTTCTTTTAGCCTGCTCCTCCAGCCTTTTTTCCTTGAAAGAGTAGCCCTGGTCCAGAACCTCTTCCATGGAGGAGTAGAGTTTGCAGTTTCATCATCACCTTCCTCCCGAGGCTGCAACAGTCCTAGGCTTGGTGCGGCTAGCGCCAAGCTGTTGTGAGTGTCATGTCGCCGCCGTCTGGCTAGATTGCTCACCCATCTTCTGAGCCTTCTGTTTGGAAGAGCTCCCACCATCCTTCTTCATTGCAAATTGCCGGATGCCCTTCTGCTTCTTCAGGTCAAGGGTTATCTTGGCTGCAACATCTTTCCTTGCATCTAGATGTATCCATTGCTCCTCACGCCACTCAAATGACTTCCGCAGAGAGTCTACTTTGAGCTCCACAAGTCTCCCCTCCCCTGGAAATTTCGGCAAGCATGCATGCATGCATCGTGAAGAGCTCCATCCAGATATATACTACTATTAATCATGCGAGCTAGGTGATCAAGACAGTAGGCACGCAGTTCACCTTGGAGATAAACTAGGACATGACCAACATTGTCCTGCTGCAACACGATCCCCTCCCACCATCCGCCATTTAGCCACGCATCGACGATGACCCCGGCAGCCACTGGAGACTCGATCTTCCTGTAGCATGTTGGGAGTCAGGGCGGAGCATGGGCCTTTCAGTAAGGCGTATGCCTAGGTGGTCAGGTTCCGCAATTCTTGCAACTTTGAGCCATTCCTGCAAAACAAAAAAAACTCATGTTGAGTACATACATCTTCATCATGAAAACATGCAAGATACTACCAGAGAGAGAAGAGAAAGACCAACCCTGAGTTGTCCTTTATCATCGGAGTTTGAAAGGTCTTGGTACCGCACCCTGACCTTGTTATCTTTCTCCCTCCTCCTGAGTACCACACATTTGAACCAACAGCCCCTCATGCTGCTGTCTTGGCACAGGGCTTCAAGGCAGCAGCCAGGCTGGAACATCTTCTCAGGGTTCACCATGGTTGATGCATCATTGGCTGCCACATTACTAGTACCAGTACCACTTGGTGGCGGCTGATTCTGCGTGGTGGTCTGACTGTTCACCACGCTGCAAGGAATGACACTGCTTTCGACGGTCTGGTCATTGGTGACACTTTGTGGAGTTGCAGTGCATGGAGGGGGCATCTCCCTCTGCTCCTGCTTTTCCTTCTCCATGGTTTTATCAACGACGATAGAGCTGGAAGCAGTTGTGCTGCATGGAGGGGGCATTTCCTTCGATTCTGCTTCGCTTATCCTTGGTTTCATCAACGATAACAGAGCTAGAAGTAGTTGCGCTGCATGGAGGGGGTTCCGCTTCTCCATGGTCTTGTCACCAATAACATAGCTGGAAGGAGTTGCACTGCATGGAGGAGACTTCTGCTTCTGCTTCTCCATGGTTTTGTCACCGATAATAGAGCTAGAACTGAAAGGAGTTGCATTGCATGCAGATGGCTTCTGCTTCTGCATGGTTTTGTCACCGAAGATGCTTGAAAGAACCACCATGGTTCTCAGCGGCCATGCCAGTAATTTCAGCTTTACCTTTGTTATTGGGTGGCTTGGCCTGCACCGCCGTGGACGAGGATGCTGCAACAATTTCCTTTACGATCTCCTGGTTTGCATATCCTTGCAGCTGCGTGATGTCGAAGGGTCCGACAATGTCATCTTCGATCTGCCGACTGCATACATAGGGCTGCCAGCTGTTGTGCCCTCCACTTATTTTGTTGAACATGTCAAAGTGTTGTGGATTCAGGACCGCAGCCGCGCCCTCCACAAATTGAACCCTCAGATCTTGCAGCCCATAGCCAAACAAGATCTCCTTGCGATAAAGATCGGGGGGCAATACAACACCATGTTCACCGTCAGTTCCTCAAACCATCGCATCAAAGCACCATGTTCTTGGCGCTACTATCTTCATACATGTCTTCCACATAGGCAACATGGATCTCTCTCCCTCCACTCTTGATGAACACAAAATCATGAACCTACAAAGACATATAGCGCGTGGCACAATTAATAAGAGATGTAAACCAATATATATAGACTCGTCCGTATGTGAAAACAAAACAAGAAAACAAGTGGACCATCGGTGAACACATACCGAAATTCTCATTCCCTCTCGGCAAAAGGATTTGTAATGCTTCCGATGTTGATCAAGATGGGGCAGTTTGCATATCCATGTGAACCCTTCTTTGTTTGCCTCAAAGAGCAGAAGTGTTGAGAGGGTATCCTAAATGAACAATAGACATTAGTTTCATTGGGAGGAAGCATTTCTCAGGAAGGCGCTTGTGAGATAGTATGTACCTTAGATGCACCATCATGGTTGTCGGGACAAGTGAATCCAAAGGCTCCATACGGAGGATCTACAAAGACAGCAGCAATGGAAGGCAAGTTAGTAGATTTCTTTCCACATCATGTTGGCCTCACAAAACCAACACAAGAGGAAACACATAAGTTAACAAAACACTAATCTCAAAAAAGTTAACCAAACACAAAAGGAAAGAAACACATAAACCATATATAGAAAATTACCAAACATATACATCAGGAATTAAACAAGCCAAGATAGAACACATATAGCGTGATGCGTGAGAAAAGGAGTTGATCTAAAAGATTAGACAAAAGATATCTAACAATAAATTATGTGTCGTGTTGACAAAAAGGAGTGGATCTATTAAATTTGTCAAATTTGCAAAGAGTAGTGCTAATAAAGGAAGGGGATAGAAGGATAGCACTACAAGATAGTCATAGATCTTGGCACTGAAAAAAATGTGATGAAACATGAGAAGAAACTAATCTGGCTGGACATAGGAGAAACGTGTGTATTAATGCTAAAAATCTTCCAAACATTCAGATCCAAACATTAGAAACACAAGACCGGATCTTGCGTTCAAGATGTAAACACCTACTAAACATTAACCAAACATTCAAATCGACCGTCGGAGATGGACGCTGAAAATTCTAGTTGCTCGATCTGTTAGCTTAATCATATGGTACTAAAATCATGAGAAAATTTCACCACTAGGGCATGGAAAAAGGAATACGTAGTACCTAAGACGAAGCGAGGTGAGCCAGTCCATGACCTCCTTCCCGGACTTCCACCGAGCTGAGTGGTCTCCATCGCCACCGTCACCACCCTAGCGGACGGCGACCTGCACTCAGCGCCGTCTGGAGGGACTTCAGAACTGCAAGTCCGCCGAGTAGGCTATGTTCCCAGTCCCCAATACTTGCCCACCACCGCCAGATCCTCTCGCTCTTACCGCCATCCTGGGGTGGTGCGGAGCGGAGGAAGTAGCACACCTTGCACTCCTCGCCGTCATTGTCCTCCATCACGATCTCCTCCTCCCACCGACCCACCCCTCATCGCCATCTTGAGACATTACCCTCATCCACCACTGCTGCCGAAGAGCACGAGCTACTCATGGCCTTCTCACCTGGCTGGCGGTGGACGATAGTGAAATGGGGAAGTAGTGGAGGGTGGAGGGTGCTTCAAACAGGAGGGGGCTAGGGAAAGGGGGCTCGTTAGGGACTACTATTTAGAGAGATGGGGTGTTGGGGGATTTCATTTGAGGAAATGCTGGTGGGTTTGCGGAGTGTGTCCTCAACTTCTGAGGATTTCCACTTCGAGTGAAGCTTGCCCAAAGCTGGGATGTGGCAGTTTAGTCCTCCCTCTAAGAAATGTGGTAGTTTGGTCCTCATTATATTGGGTAGTCTTGTCCAAGGGCTCTGGGCGTGTTGCATCCATGGTGAAAATTGCGTGTATGCTATGTGATTGGGATGGGGATGATATATGGCACGGGATATGCTCTATGATAGATATACAATCTTTGTTTTGGGCACGTATCTTGCTCAAATGCTAACTCCGCCACCATGTGAGGGGAGATGTTGATATATGAACGGTTCATGAGAACATGGTGAGCATGATATGTGATAGTGGGGAAGGGGGTGGTGATTGACGGGCATTGATTTATCAAATGAAGGTGTAGTGTATTCAAGAGTACCAAAAGAGGGCTAAATGCTTATAAAAAGGAATGCAAGGAGCGAAATAAATTTATATATGAAGGGCCAAAGTGTTAAACATGTGGATGACAACATTCTTATTTCTCGGGTCCGAAGTAATAATAAAACATAGGGTGGTCATAAAGTAGTTTGCTATTCACTCAAAGAGCACGAGGGAGGTGTGGTCCCATGCATGTGCATAGGATACTTTGGACCAATTTTATTAGAAATTTTATTGTAATATTTTCTTATTTTACCTCATACATTTTAAACTAGCACGACAATTGTCATAGCCACCGGTGCGTTTAGACCCCTTCATGCTCTACGGTGTGACACTTGTATAACAGGCTAAAAGTAAAGGGTGGATACAACTTTTCGGTTTCTGTCTTCTCATCCGTCGACCCTCCATAGCATATTGCATTAATTTCTGCTAGGTAATTGCCTTTCTATATTTCGTCCTCTTCCTTCATGTTGGTCCAAAGAAAGAAAAGGTAAGCTTTCTTCCACCGAATTTTGTCCATGGGTCATCTACACCTACACCAAGTAACATTGCACCAGATATGTCCATCCGGTGGATGCAACTTCCCTTTTTGCCATCCTCCCACAAGACATTCAATGCATGCTATTAATTACTATGATTTGGGCATTGTATATGTACTTTTTGCACTTCGTGCTTTGATTTGCTTCGATCCAAATCTTCTACCACTCCTTAATTTGCTTACGATGTGTTTTCTGGATCATATGTGATGTGTGTACGTGACATGTTTTGGCAAAAGGCACCCTTTGGGATGGGTCAAACCATAGGATGACGCATAAAAAATCCATTGGATGATGTGTGGCACGTACATACAACTATTTGTTGAAATATGGGAGTGGGCTTTAGGCAACAACAACAACAAAGCCTTTAGTCCCAAACAAGTTGGGGTAGGCTAGAGGTGAAACCCATAAGATCTCGCAACCAACTCATGGATCTGGCACATGGATAGCAAGCTTCCACGCACCCCTGTCCATAGCTAGCTCTTTGGTGATACTCGGAGTGGGCTTTAGGCCCATCTAACAATTTTGAAAAAAAACCCTAAGGGCCCATGTAGATGTCATGACAAGGGATGGTGGGAAGTTTAGTCCCACCCCACTAGTGGAGAAGGAGTTGCACCTCCTTATAAAGGATTCTCTTCCACATGCTATTGGTGCAATCCTCGTGTTCACGGGTGTGTCGGCGTTGATACATCTCCAACGTATCTATAATTTTGATTGTTCCATGTTGTTATATTATAATTCTTGGATGTTTAAATTTTGGTACTAACCTATTGACATAGTGCCAAGTGCCAGTTGCTGTTTTCTGCTTGTTTTTTACATCGCAGGAAATCAATACCAAACGGAGTCCAAACGCAGTGAAACTTTTTGTGGATTTTTTATGGACCAGAAGACACCCAATTGGCGGAGAAGCACTGGGGTGCCCGAGGGGGCACAAACCACCAGGGCACGCCTGGCCCCCCAGGCACGCCCATGTGGGTTGTGCCCACCTTGGTGGCCTCCCTCACCGCCTCTTTGCTCTATAAATACCCTAATATTCCAGAAACCCTAGGGGAGTCGACGAAAGTCAATTCCAGCCACTGCATGTTCCAGAACCACCAGTTCCAATCTAGACACCATCACGGGAGGGGTTCATCATCCTCATTGGTGCCTCTCCGATGATGCCTGAGTAGGTCATTGTAGACCTATGGGTCCGTAGTTAGTAGCTCGATGGCTTCCTCTCTCTCTTTTGATTCTCAATACAATGGTCTCTTCGAGATCTATTTGACGTAACTCTTTTTGTGGTGTGTTTGTTGGGATCCGATGAACTTTGAGTTTATGATCAGTTCTATGTTTTTATCCATGAAAGTTATTTGAGTCTTCTTTGATCTCTTATATGCATGATTACTTATAGCCTCGCATTTCTTCTTCGAATATTTGGTTTAGTTAGGCTAGATCGATTTTTCTTGCCATGAGAAGAGGTGCTTTGTGATGGGTTTGATCTTACGGTGCTTGATCCCAAGAATGTAAGGGGAACCGCTTGGTGGCAAACGACACCAATGGGATCACAAGAATCCCTACTACGGTTGCCGGGCGCGGGGTTGTGAGAAGAGCAGGATTAACAGTCAGCACAAGGATCGTTTACCCAGGTTCGGGCTGCGAGGATGCGTAAAACCCTAGTCCTGCTTTGGTGGATGTATTGAGTGTTCTTGATCTCTCCAACTAGCTATGGTGGCTGCGTAGTTCAAAAGAGCCGAATCCCTCTCAAGCATGCCATGGGCCTCCTTTTATAGTCGAAAGGGGCTGCCACAGGGGTACACAGGAGGTGGAAAGGCATACAGTACTGCGAGTTTATCGCCCGTATTATAGGACAAGACGCATTTAATGCGCCGCTGAGGTGTCCCCTAGCATTACCGGGGATGGGAGCGAGGCCCGTCCTGTCCGTCGCCGCTCCTCCTCGCTTCGACACGCGCCCTGGCCAGCGGTGCATGCGACGCCATGTAGGCTGGCAGGCAGCTGAGGTGGCGCGATGGTAGGGTCTTCACGAAGATCTGCATGCCGCCACGCAGGCGCTTGCTGATCTGGCCTGGAAGCTGCATGTCGCCACGCAGGTGCCAGCCCAGCTGGTTGGGCTGGCAGCTGCATGCGAACGGCGGTGGAAACTTGGCTGGTGCGGGCCTGGCAGTGGCCCCGCTGATGTCCTTGGCAAGGGCCTTGCCGGGGGCCCGACAAGGGTCTTGCCGTGGTGCAGTCGTCCCTGGCAAGGATCTTGCCGGGGGCTTGTGGCTTTCCTCGGCAAGGATCCCGCCGAGGGTCACCGTCTTCTGGTCCTCGTCTGATCTCATATGTCCGTAGTCTTGACAAAGATCTACATGCCACCACAGAGGTGCCTCCCGAGCCCTGGTCCAATTTTAGTTGGTTGGGTTGGAACTTGTGGGCTCAAGGGTGGCTTGCTCTGTTGGTGTTTGGGCAAGTTGCCCCGGCAAGGGCTGAGGGAGTCCTGGATTAGGGGGTATCCGGACAGCCGGACTATATACATCGTCCGGACTATTGAAGCATGAAGATACAAGACTCAAGACTCCGCCCCATGTCCGGATGGGACTCTCCTTTGCGTGGAAGACAAGCTTGGCGATCCGGATATTATGTTTCCTTCCTTGTAACCGACTCCATGTAAACCCTAGCCCTCTCCGGTGTCTATATAAACTGGAGAGGTTGGTCCTTAGAAGGCCGATCACAATTGCAATCATAATCATCATAGGCTAGCTCCTAGGGTTTAGCCTCTACGATCTCGTGGTAGATCTGCTCTCGTACTACTCATATCTTCAATATTAATCAAGCAGGAAGTAGGGTTTTACCTACATCGAGAGGGCCCGAACCTGGGTAAACATTGTGTCCCTTGCTTCCTGTTACCATCAGCCTAAGACGCACATATCGGGACCCCTACCCGAGATCCGCCGGTTTTGACACCGACATTGGTGCTTTTATTGAGAGTTCCTCTGTGTCGTCGCTGCAAGGCTTGATGGCTCGTCTCGTTGTCAAGGACAACATTACCTCTAGGGGAGCTCTGGCTGCAGGCCAAACTCTCCGACTTGGCGGCTTCGTCATGGCCGCCCCATCGGCTTTCGCGCCGACTATGGCCTCTCGGGTCATCACGCATAACCTGTGCGTCAATTCGGAACTCGCCGAACAGATGGATCCGATAGAGCTCTCCTCCCTTAATGGGCTCTTAGATCGCATCGCCGCATTGGGAGTCGTTACGGACTATGACCGGATCGGGCTTAAACCCGACCAAAGGGACATAAAATCCCCGCCGGCCACCCATGAGATAGCGGTAGTGGAGGAACCACACATGGACTACCCCTCAATTCTGAGGACGAATTATGTCCAGATCGCCGAGCTCCCTGAGCCGGACACCCGTCCAAGGGAAGACATGACCCGGATCCCGGACTTAGAATCGGGCATTGGGCCGGAGAAATTGGGCAGCACCCCGGATCCCGAGTCGTCAGGCTTGGAAGCTCCCATGCCCCTGGGTGTTAGATCGGATCAGAATCCGGATTCAGCTATTCCCACCCACACGGACTTAAACCGTCTCTCCCATATCAGGCAAGAGCCCCAGGAGATAGTACATCGTTGCTGGGCCAGATTCCTCCTTGTGCTAAACAAGGTCAAGGACTGCCGTGAGGAGGACGTAGTCTCGCTTTTCTGCAAAAACTGCATGAACAAAGGAATCCTTAATGCTATAAGTCGCCGTGACATCATACACTTTGCGGACTTGGCAATCATAGTACAGAAGTACTGTGCTTTGGAAAGCGCCTGGAAAACCCAAACAGAATTTTGGGATAGTCCGGCTCTCACCAAAACCTTTGTCCGAACCAAACGGGCGAACTCTCGTAAGTCGTTCGATCCAATCCCCAAGAAACCAAAGCCCACCCTAGGGCGGGGAACCGTATTGGAAGAATGGCTCAGTGGGCCATGTAAACTCCACAGTACTCCGGACACAACACCAACTCATAGCCTTAGGGCATGTTGGATACTCCGGCAGGTTGCTAAAAGTGGCGAGGATCTTCTTGCAAGCCATAAAGCAGAACAACATCCCACCAACGGACATAATACGGTACTAACAGTCTTCGAGACTTTTGCCTCAAACAATAGGCGCAAGCGAGCTCATCGAAGCTCCGCTGAAATTTGCCATGTGGCGAAAATAAACCCATGGAACGATGTCGGTGTCAAAACCGGCGGATCTCGGGTAGGGGGTCCCGAACTGTGCGTCTAGGCGGATGGTAACAGGAGACAAGGGACACGATGTTTACCCAGGTTCGGGCCCTCTTGATGGAGGTAAAACCCTACGCCCCGCTTGATTGATATTGATATTGTGGATGTTTACAAGAGTGGATCTACCACGAGATCAAGGAGGCTAAACCCTAGAAGCTAGCCTATGGTATGATTGTAAGGGTTGTTGTGATTCTAGTCCCACGGACTAGAGCCATCCGGTTAATATAGACACCGGAGAGGGCTAGGGTTACATAGAGTCGATTACAATGGTAGGAGATCTACATATCCGTATCGCCAAGCTTGCCTTCCACGCCAAGGAAAGTCCCAAACGGACACGGGGTGAAGTCTTCAATCTTGTTTCTTCATAGTCTTGGAGTGCGGTTGATGATGATAGTCCGCCGATGATAGTCCGGCCGATGATGGTAGTCCGCAATCCGGACACCCCTAATCCGGGACTCCCTCGGTCTCCCTGAACCAGGCTTCAATGACGATAAGTCCGGCGTGTATATTGCTTGGCATTGCAAGGCGGGTTCCTCCTCCAAATGATAGAAGATTGTGAACACCAGGATAGTGTCTAGCTCTGCAAAATAAATTCCACATTCCACCATAGAGAGAATAATAATATATACACGAGTTCGATCTGCTGACGTTTTTTGTGGCATGACGTCACACCACTACCAAGCCATTACTTGAATTGTATTTTACTTTACCACCTTAGCGCATTTAGCGAGGCGGTTTCCTTGGCACGTCTTTGTCGAAGCAGAGATCGTGTTTCCCCTTAATCCGGGATTCTCATTAATACGGACGTGGGTAACCCAACCGCGCCTGCTCGCCACGCCTCTATCGAAGACGAGTCCCAAACGGTCACGGAGACGGCTCTTGGTATTCTCCTCTTTATAACGGGACCAAGGCTCGTTTCTTTTTCTTCAATCTTCCATCGAATCCTCTCCACGCTCCCAGTTCCAGCACCTAGAGCTCCAGATTCGAGCGCTTTGGACCTTCAATGATGTCCGGTTCCGACCTCCAGGGCCGGTGGATGCCCTCCTCCGTCACGGAGGAGGACGTGCTGAAGCTGCGGGAGGCCAAGTACCTGTCTTACGAGATTTCGCACAGGTTGCCTGCCGAAGGGCAGGCCATCCCCACCCCTGAGCCCGGCGAGTATGTCATTTCAGATCCCACCTCCGTGGGGTTTAGGCTTCCCGATGGATCCTTTTGTGAGAGGGCTCATGTTTTACTATGGGTTGGAATTCCACGATTTGGCTCCGGAGTCCATCCTCCATATCTCCGCATTTATTGTCATCTGCGAAGCCTTCCTCCGCGTCACCCCTCACTTCGCCTGTGGGTCAAGACCTTCAATGTGGCGCCAAGATGATCGGGCGCTAAGCGGAGTGTGGCGGGCGGCCATAAGTAGGAGGGCCGATGCCCGTGGGCTCTGCCGGGCTCTTTCCAAGAGGAGCTCGGCCTGTGGCAGCAAGAGTGGTTCTATATTACCGTTCCGAGGGGCCGCAGATAAAAGCCGCCGCCCTTATTCCGCCCGGGACCTCCACGACGGTTGATGTCGTGGGTCAACCAAGGGCTCAACTGGGGGCCGTCAAAGGACGTGCCCCTACTGCAGGGCCGGATTCGAGATCTCCTAACGAGGGAGATCGATATGGTGGTGGTGATGCAGGTTATGCTAATTAGGCGCCTCCTGCCCTGCAAACGCCGTCCTCTCCGGCTATGGGAGTTCAATCCGGAGGGCCCATGGATTCTTCAACACTTCATGGGTATGACACCCCTTGAGATGTATAACTTATTCTTCGGATCGCAAGAGGTGCGTCCGGAATTGACCGAGGATGCTTTGGACTAAGCTGCAATCGCCGGATACTCAAGTAAGTAGTTCCAAGTCCGGACATACCGCTTTGTTTGCCTTTCGATGATCCGCCTTATGACCGATCTCCTTCTACACAGGAGTGGATAGCGGAAGCAAAATTAATACGGTGTCCGGCCCCCCACCCCGAGACCGCGCCGGATCCCGTGCTGGTCCGGATGCTTGAGGTTGCACCTTCGTAGGAAAGCGAAGGGGAAAGCAGGAAAGCTACTGCCTCACCTAAGGAGGATTTTGAACGAGGGGGGATCGAGAATCCCTCCTACCAAGGGGAGAAGAGGACCGCCTCCGAGGACCCGGGGGAAAAAGCCCCTAAACGGGGGAAGAAATCTTCGCCAGAGGGTCCTGCGTCCGGGGGGGCCCCGGCCGCCCCATCTCCCTTAATGAGTCAGCCCTCCAACGAGCCGTAAGTAGAAAGAAAGGAGTTTTATAATAGGGGACATCCCTATTTGTGCTTCTGAGGATAACTAAAGTTTTTACCTTGTAGTTCGGATCTCCGTCCTTCGTAGATGAGCTCTTCTTCGGGGGACCTTCGTCCGGAGATGATAGAGAGCGAGACGCCCCCGTCCGGGGCGCCGTTGGATAGGACGGACGAGCCTGAAGTGTCGTCACGGAGGGAGCCCCCGGGTGTGGCAAACCCGGATAGTTCGGCGCCAACTGGTGTGCGGCTGAAGGATCTGCTTGAGAAGGCGTCTATCTCAGAAGATCAGCACGCATTGATGAGCATGGTGATTGAAAGGATTTCGTCACCAAGGCGGGTTGTATGATGCCGTCGGGAGTTTATCAAGCGGGTTTGAGCTACGTAAAATGACACACCTTGTAACAGTTTTGCATATAGAATGCGCCCTGTATAGATAGTAGCCCCTGAGACTCGGTAGGTTGTCGATATCGACAGCGTGCCGAGGATCAAAATCGCAGGTTTAAATTCCCGTCGTGCCGATGCAGGTGGCGGGTCGTCCGGGGGCTAGCAGGACTGATGGAGTTGCTGAACTAAAGCGGCAATTCGATGTTGCGGATGCGGACATCACGCTGATCAACAGGCGACTTGATGAGTCGCAAGGTAAGTGTTACTGCGCTGTCACTTGGTAAGGGAGCCGAAGCCAACTCCTTACAATATGTGCGTGAAATGCAAATAGTGCCGCTGCCGTGGAGAGTCTTCGGGCCGAACTTGCTCAAGCCAAGGAGCAGGCCAGAGGGAGTAATGCGGCGACCTCGAGGGCGGCCGAGGAGTTAGCGGCCGAAGGACCGCACACCGCCGAGCAGGGAAGAGATAGCCGAAATGGCCGTGAAGTTAAAAGAGGCTACCGACCGCAATGAGGCTCTTGGGAAGGAGCGCTTAGCGGGCAAGAAGACCTGCGGAAGGCCACCGCCGGTTAAGAATGCCCGCTCTGCAATGCGGGCTATGAAGGAAGAGCTGCGCCAGGCCGGGGAGATTGTAGGTGGCAAGCCTTTTCTGCTGCGCCGAAGGTTAACGGATCCAAAATATGCTCAGCTGGGCCAACTGTGGTGTCCGGAGGACCCTTATATGGACTTAGCAGCGAGTGCGGCGGATGCCGTTGTGCATTTTCGAAGCCAGAAGGATCACCAGACGGAAGAGCTGTTTTGGTCTCAATTCCATAGTCCGGAGCGTTCACTTCCGCTGACCGATCGCTTGGCTGAGTGGGCTGAGCTAAATAGGTTGTCCGGGCATGCTATGACGGATATAGTGACTCATATCCGGCCGGATAGACCCCAGCCGAAGAGTTACTTTGGCTTATTGCAGCAATTTCTTGGGGCGGTGCCGCATATCAAGGCGATGAAGCGGTCGGCCTGCATAGAGGGTGCGCGGATGGCGCTCGCCCGTGTGAAGACACATTGGACAGAGATAAATGCCACCGCTGTTGCGACCCCGGGTTCGGATGATAGCCGGTTACCTGCCGAGCACTATTTTGGCGAAGTACTGCGTGGTGCTCGTGTAATAGAGTCACAGTGCTCAAAAAATGTTACGTTCAAATGAACGCTTATATGATGTAAAACGATATTTATGATGTAAGCGCCTTTTATACTTGTGCGTTCAAGTAATAGAATATCTCCTATGCGGCCGTTCATGTATACGTGTGTATAACCTGAAAGATGGCAGTCGTCGGCTTCATTTACGCACAAGGTGCGGGGTGTTCGCAAAAAATAGCGCGTTTTCACACTTAATCCGACGTCTCGGTCCTGTAAAGGAGGTGGTAGCGTAGCAAACGAGGCAACCGGACTATAATGCTTTATCACTTTCACTTAGCCATGGAGTTGGAGGGAGGGGCTACGACATAGCCCCTGGGGGCACCGCGCTCTCCGAATTCGGGGCGCGTATGTGCCTGGCTGGGAAACGGCCCTTCGTCAAAGCGGAGGAATCCTAAACATTCCCAAGGTCGATCGAGTGGTTGACCAGTCTCTCGCTGTATTATGACAGTCAGTTTTCGGCTTTCTCTACTGCGGTGCTCGCCCAGCCGAACTGGGGCACAATCGCAGTAGTTCTCCTGGAGCCGCGTTAGCAGATAGAACTGAACGTAAGGCAGCAAAACACAGGAGCCGGGCAAACCCAACATTTGACCAAAGACATGATTCGGAGCTGATGCATATAAGGCCTAACTCGAGACGCCGAACACTCCCGAAGGTGTTCGGTCTTTATAATAGCGGCCAAAACAAAGCCCTAAGCCCCTTGTGTCCAGTGCAGGCAGGTTCTTCCGGCGCTGCCGATGCCAAAACGCCATCTCCACTCTGGTTATAATGATAAACCAGGGATTATAGCAACAAGAGACAAGAAGAAAGGTTTACGAGGGTCTTAGTCCGAAAAGAGTCCTTGCAACGGGTCCCTCATCGCACGCCTCATACTGGTTCTCCGCGCAGCCGTATCCTCGACGGGTGTGCACGCTGTTCATCTCGTAAAAGAGAAGAACTTGGTTGGAAAAGAAATCGTGCGAGAAAGTGCATAAAAATTGAAATATAGATTAAGAAAGCTGAGCCTATGCTAGCTCATTATGGCTTATATGTGCAAACCCTTGTGAAGGGGTGTGCGGCTAGGTAGCCCCTAGCTTATTTATTCCAGACTCGTCCAGCCGTGTCCGGGGTCTCAGGCGACCTTATAATGAAATGATGCCACGTGGACCGGGCATTTTAAGCGTAAGAGACGCGTAATGTGGTATTGCATTAAAGCGGACGAAAGCTTCCCGTCCCAGTGGTGCTTGATAGCTACTTTTAAATGGGGCGACATAAAGGGTTAGCTTTTCTCGTCGGAAGTTGTCAGGTGACCCGAACACAACTTCTAGTAATAATGAAACTGTGCACCTGGCGTAAGGGCCTGGCGCCACTCCTTTGAAGGAAGTGCGGCTATGCCGAATTCTAATAGGGTTTATCCCCACTTGCGGATTGTGTCCGGATATAGCAGGTTTAAGTCACTGCCGCCGTCCATCAAAACCTGCGTTAATTGCAGTCCGTCTATTATGGGATCCGATATCAGGGCAGGCTATCATGCGCTCCGGATACTTCTGGACTAATCCAGATGGTCAAAAGTGATTGGTTTTGACATCCAATCTTGGTCCACTGGGGTGGATCGTCCGACACTTGTCTTGGCGAGTGCCGTGTTGGCTTTCCGTGTTATCACGTGAAGCAAGTTTACTGTTTTGACTTCTTGAGGGAAAGTCTTTTGACTTCCGGTGCTCTGCTGGTGGGGTTCGTCATCGTCCTCGCTTGGCGTATCGAGCCCCTTGTGTCCGGCGTTAAGTCTGCCGGACTGTTTAAAAACCCAACAATTTCGGTTGGTATGGTTTGCGTGCCTTCCGGGGGTACTGTGGATTTGACATATCCGATCTAAAATTTTGTTTAAATTTGATAGCTCGTCTCTGTTGTCCTTAAGAGGCCGTGTTTTATTGTCTGGCCGCGAGCTTTTGAATCCGGCATTGACCGCCGTGCCATGTGGGCTTTTTTCTTTATTCCGGCGCCGATCTTTCCTGCGCCGTGACTTTCCATTTCCATCTCTGATCTCGGATGTACTCGGGTCGCTGGTGTTGCATCTTGCTAGCCAGCTGTCCTCTCCTGCGCAAAAGCGCATCATGAGGCTTGTTAGTGCGGCCATTGTTCTTGGCTTCTCTTGGCCGAGGTGTCTGGCGAGCCATTCGTCTCGGACGTTGTGTTTAAAAGCTGCTAAGGCTTCCGCGTCCGGACAGTCGACTATTTGGTTCTTTTTGGTAAGGAACCTGTTCCAGAATTTGCGCGCTGACTCTCCGGGCTGTTGGGTTATATGACTCAGATCGTCAGCATCCGGAGGGCGGACATAAGTCCCTTGAAAATTTGCTCTAAACGGCCCTCAAGCTCTTCCCAACTTCCAACGGTGTTTTTGGGAGGCTTTTAGCCAATGCCGAGCTGGCCCTTTGAGCTTGAGGGTAGGTATTTTATGGCGTGGAGATCATCTCCTCTAGCCATGTGTATGTGTAGTATGTAGTCTTCTATCCAGACTCCGGGTGCATTGTGCCGTCAGATGCCTCTATGTTAATGGGTTAGAACCCAGCTGGAAATTCATGATCCAGCACCTCATCGGTAAAACATAGCGGGTGTGCGGCGCCCCGGGATTTAGGTGTGCCGCTGTCTTCGAACACTAGTCGTGTTGTGTTACTTCCTGGGTCCTCTTTTTTGGCCCGTAGATAGACCTAGTTGGGCCGTCCGATTTCCGGGATTATAATTGCTTGTGTGCAGCCCCGCTTGTCGCTTTGGGCCTGTCATCTGGCCGTCTATCCGGCCAGGTGGCCTCTTTATTTTTTGATTGTGAAGGCTCTATGGCTTCCTCGTCAAATTCTGGCAGCAACTTGCGCTTCGGGTAGCTCTTAGTTTGATGGCCATTGCCATATTTGTCTGCGGTCTTGAATACTTTGCTCCACTTCATTCTGAGCGTGTCTTCTGCTGTTTTGAGCTTCCATTTCGCCTTCTTCAAACTTCTTGCAGTGGCGACGAGTTTTTTGCGTATGTTCTTATGCTCTGGTGTTGTGGTCGGACTGTTGATTGCTCCGTGAAGGGGTTGATTATCCGGCTCGCCCTGTTCGTAAATCGCTGGTTTGCCCTGCTCTATTGCTGGGTCGTTAGGAAAGTCTGCTTTGATCGAGGCGGGACTTAGGCGGCGTCTACGCCGCCGCTTTTGATTCTTTATCGGCGAGATTATCCTCGCCGCCGCCCCGTTGTTCCTCGTTATCGCTTCCCTTCGGGGTGTCCACCATGTATATGTCGTATGACGAGGTGGTCTTCCAGTGTCCTGTAGGCACTGGTTCTTGGTAGTCTCCGGCATCGTCGTCCATACCGTCGATGTCTTCGGAGTCGTAGTCAAGTACGTCGGTTAAATCGTCGACGGTGGCTACGAAGTGGGTGGTGGGTGGGGTCTGAATTTCTTCGTCGTCCGCATCCCAACCATCCTGGCCGTAATTCGGCCAGGGCTCTCCGGATAGCGAGAGATGCTTCAGTGAATTTATGATATCGCCGAAGGGCGAGTGCCGAAAGATGTCCGCAGCGGTAAATTCCATGATCGACGCCTTGATCGGATTTGGTAGCGGGCGCGGGAGGTTCGGAGTCCGGCAGGGAGTCCGGCACCTCGGAGTCATGAGCTTTATGCGGGACAAGGTAAGTGTTCGGCTCCATCGCCGTAGGAGTTGCATCACTCGAGGCGGTGTCCAGCCATCCGTCCTCGATCCGAGCGATCGGCTCCGGACTATGAGTCGGAGCGGATTCGTGGGCGGCCTCCAAGGTGCTGTCCGGCGGCAGAGTTAGGTCATGCCCATCGAGACAGCGCGGCACGCTCGGCTGTGGCTCAGATCCATCGAAGATCAAGTCCCCGCGGATGTCGGCCGTGAAGTTTAGGCTTCCAAACCTGACCTGACGGCCAGGGGCGTAGCTTTCGATCTGCTCCAGATGGCCAAGGGAGTTGGCCCGCAGTGCGAAGCCACCGAATACGAAGATCTGTCCGGGGAGAAAGGTCTCACCCAGGACTGCGTCGTTGTTGATTGAAAAGGCCATCAAGCATATCGGTGACGACACAGAGGAACACTCAATGAAAGCACCAATGTCCGTGTCAAAACCGGCGGATCTCGGGTAGGGGGTCCCGAATCTGTGCGTCTAGGCGGATGGTAACAGGAGACAAGGGACACGATGTTTACCTGTGTTCGGGCCCTCTTGATGGAGGTAAAACCCTACGCCCCGCTTGATTGATATTGATATTGTGGATGTTTACAAGAGTGGATCTACCACGAGATCAAGGAGGCTAAACCCTAGAAGCTAGCCTATGGTATGATTGTAAGGGTTGTTGTGCTTCTAGTCCTACGGACTAAAGCCATCCGGTTTATATGGACACCGGAGAGGGCTAGGGTTACATAGAGTCGGTTACAATGGTAGGAGATCTACATATCCGTATCGCCAAGCTTGCCTTCCACGCCAAGGAAAGTCCCATCCGGACACGGGGTGAAGTCTTCAATCTTGTATCTTCATAGTCTTGGAGTCCGGTTGATGATGATAGTCCGGCCGATGATGGTAGTCCGGCAATCCAGACACCCCCTAATCCGGGACTCCCTCAAACGACACTGCTATAACTTTCAATGCCAGTGACGAGCCTCGATTCCAGACTGTCCGGGCACTAGCTGCTCTGGTCCTTAGCCCAATCGTGGACGGCTTTCGGCTCACTAAAGTACTTATGGACGGCGGAAGCGGATTAAACTTGATCTATGAAGAAGCACTCAACAAGATGGGAATTGATAAAAGCCGCATTGAACAAAGCGGCACAACCTTCAGGGGAATTATCCCTAGTCGGGAAGCGCGGTGTGCGGGAAAAATCACACTCGATGTGGTCTTCGGCACCCCGGAGAATTATAGGTCCGAAGAAATCACATTCCAAGTGGCTCCTTTTAGCAGCGGATACCACGCCCTTCTAGGGCGGGACGCATTTGCAAGCTTTCAAGCTATACCCCATTATGGGTACATGAAGCTAAAAATGCCCGGATCCAATGGAGTCATCACTCTAGCCAGTGATCCGGACGTCGCACTTCGCGCCGAAAAGAAAACCGAAGCACTAGCCCTGGAAGCATTATCCGAAGCCCTAGCAGCCGAAGAATTAACAACACTGCAGTCCACCATGGACAGGGACGACGTGATACTCGACAAGCGACCCAAATCCACCTCATTTAAGCTCGCAGACGAGATAGTCAAATTCCAAGTCCATCCAACGGACCCCATGAAGATAGCTTCCATCGGAACATAGTTGAGCCCCGCAATGGACGCCGCACTGCAGGACTTCTTATGCGAAAATTGGGACATTTTCGCCTAGCACCCATCGGACATGCCCGACATCCCACGCAGATTGGCCAAACACAGCCTCAATATACTAAAAGGATACAAACCAGTCAAGCAGACTCTTAGGCAGTTTTCAGAGCCCAAACGGCAAGCCATGGGGGAAGAGCTAGCCAAACTACTCGAGGCCGGATTCATCAGAGATATCAAGCATCCGGATTGGCTGGCAAATCTGCTAATGGTACCAAAGAAGGACAACATCGGGCGCCTATGTGTCGACTTTAAAGACCTCAACAAGGCTTGCCCCAAGGATCCCTTTCCCCTCCCTCGCATCGGTCAAATCATCGACGCCACAGCAGGACACGACTCGCTGTGTTTCCTTGACGCATACTCTGGATACCATCAAATAAAGATGGCAGAGTCTAACCAAGCTGCAACAGCTTTCATAACACCATATGGCCCTTTTTGCTTCAACACTATGCCTTTCGGGCTTAAGAATGCTGGCGCAACCTATCAACGCATGATTCAAACATGCCTGGAAAAGCAAATTGGCAAAACAGTTGAGGCATATGTGGACGGTGTGGTCATAAAAACAAGATACGTCGAAACCCTAATAGATGACTTGAGGATTACGTTCGATAACCTCCGAACATACGACATCAAGCTAAACCTGGAAAAATGCGTTTTTGGCGTCCCCTCGGGGAAACTGCTGGGCTTCGTTGTTTCCAATAGAGGAATTGAAGCGAATCCGGTAAAAAATCTGAGCTCTGTCGCAGTTGGCTACACCAACATACCTCAAGCATATCCAGAAATTAGCTGGATGTGTGGCTGCTTTGAGCCGCTTTATCTCCAGGTTAGGAGAAAAGGCATTACCTCTTTACCGCCTTCTCCGGCGCACCGAACACTTCGTGTCGACGGATGTCGCCGCGTCTGGACTGGACGAAATAAAGACCTTATTGGCCAGTAATCCAGTCCTAACAACGCCAAATATCGGCGAACCTATGCTGCTGTACATAGCTGCAACACATCAAGTGGTGAGCGCAGTGCTCGTCGTCGAACGAGAGGTTGACGGATACAAATTCCCGCTCCAGAAGCCGGTTTATTATGTATCCACGGTACTCACCCCATGCAAATCCCGATACCCAAACTATCAAAAAATAGCATCCCGGAAGCTACGACACTAGTTTCAAGAGTGTTCGATTACGGTGGCCTCCGAAGTACCGCTCAATGACATAATAAATAACAGTGACGCTACGGGCCAGATTGCTAAATGGGCCATCGAGCTCCTTCCGTTCGACATAACATACAAATCACGGCGGGCCATCAAGTCACAAGTACTGGCTGACTTTGTCGCCGAATGGATGTAAGCCAAACTCCCTAAAGAGTACGGCGCGTACTCCAACTGGATCATGAACTTCGACGGCTCTAAAATGCTGGCCGGATTGGGAGCAGGTGTAGTCCTGACGTCTCCCACCGGAGACACGGTCCAGTACGTCCTCCAAATATTATACACAGACTCCAACAATGCAGCCGAATATGAGGCTCTGTTGCACGGTCTTCGGATGGCAGTTTCTATGGGCATCCAACGCCTAGAGGTGCGCGGGGATTCAAACCTCGCAATATCACAAATAAATGGAGACTTTGAAGCCAAGGATCGGAAAATGGCGGCCTACCGTAATGCCGTCCTCAAAATGTCAGCTCGGTTCGAGGGGCTCGTATTCCACCATGTGGCTCGAGAAAACAATCAAGCGGCAGACATCCTCGCCCACATCAGCGCTAAACGCGACCCTGTCCCACCTAACATATTCCTGGAAAGGTTGTTCAAGCCATCCGTAGTATGGGAAGGGGAGTTCGGCAACACTTACACGGATCTGAACACACCCCTAGATTCTGAACCATCGGACGTAATCGGAGGCTCCCCCACCGAAATAACATCTTCGGCCCATGAAATCATGGCTGTAATCGCCCCGTGGAGTGAGCCTTTCTTGGCCTACCTAAATAGGCAGGTGCTCCCAGAAGACCAAAATGAAGCACACTGCATCGTCCGGCGTTCTAAAGCTTACAAAGTCCATGAAGGGTAACTCTATAAGAAAAGTGTGAATGGAGTGCTCCAAAGGTGCATCTCCGAAGAGGAAGGGCGGCAGCTCTGTGATTGTTACTGCCGGTTCAGCCGGATGTGTGCCTCAGACTGGGTGAAGCCGAAAGCTAGCGTCCTTAAGGAAATATTCGATCGGTGAAGAAAAGATGTATTCGTTTATTATAACGTCAATCCCCAGAAGTTTTGTATCATGCGCCCTTGTTCGCAGTCCGGACATGTGCATCGTCGCATGCGTACCCAGGGAAAGGAACCCCTAACGGAACTATTCTCCCTGGAAGATGTTTCTTACTATCCATGTAATATAACATAACTAGTTGGGTACTTATGCATTCAAGCACTTATGACCCCTACGCTTGGTGTCCACGCATACCCCGGTTCTGTATAACTGAGTGGGTATTCGGACACACCCCGGACTATAGGATCCGGGGGCTGAAGCGAAAAGGTCCGCCATGACAAATGATTTTAATCCAGCTAGGGACTATCTATGTCCATTGAATTACACAATCACTTGGACTGACTATATTCCTCCTCTTTACCATCCAATAGGCTATCTAGCTTACAATCCTGTTGAGAATACTTTGCGGCTAATGCTACCTGGTCATATACCAGACTCTCGTGAATTTCTTGCCCATCTGGCCCCGCCGGTCCGACTTCGGCCATATTGTTCGGGTCCAGCTGGTGTAGCGCGTCTTCACCATAGCCCAGGCTTCTCTTGCACCCTGCCGGCAGGCTGACATCTTCCACAATCGGAAGTGCCGCCGTGCTCCTTGCAGCATATCCACAAGCTCCCCCATGCCATTCGGCAGGAAGCTTGATGGCCACAAGGCCTGAGCAACGCCCTGCATCACCCGCCAAGCTCGCTCGTGTAGTTGTGAGAGGTCTTGTAGTAAATCGCCTGCAGATGAGGGCATCTCCTACAAGCAAAATCCTTTCAATATACTTGTGCGCCGAAACTATACTACAGTTCATCTAGGTACTTACCATAAATGCCGCGTCGAAGCCTTTTGTTCTCCTTCACGGAGTCCGCCAGCTGAGCGCGGACATCTTTTAACTCCACATCCAAATTGGACTTTGGCATCTTGAAGATTGTTATTCTCATGCCTAACTTGCGTAAGAATGCGATCGCCAGCATTCAACTGCAGTTAGAGATGTGATTCGTCATCTCTTACGCCTCCGGATTCACCCGGGATTGTCTCAGAATTTTACATTAGACTTGTCATATCAGCCATTTACTACCTGGTGCATCTTCATACAATTGAGACAAATGTTACCAGGTGAGGGCTTTTGGGATTCCTCTAACTTGGCAACTATGGCCCTCAGCTCGGCCTTGCACGCCTCCAGCTCCCGAGACAATTTCTCATTCTTATCTACAAGGACCTGTGTATATGATCCTTAAAACAGTTGTTTCAACCGTTTCAAGTCTCAGGGGCTACTGCTACACATGCTTATCAAATTTTCTTACCCGTATATCTTTGGTATACTGGTCCGTCGCTCGGGCAAGCCCGCCTTGAGCAGCTCGGATGTATGCGTCTCCCGAATTGAAGGCGTTAAATGCCTCTTCGGAAAAGATGTTGTTCCGAAGTACGGCCCGTCGGCAACGGTGATTCATGGCGCTCTCTACTTCGGAATTCGTGGCCGAAAGCATATCCGCATCCTCTGTCGGAGAAATATGTGGCATCGGCCCCGCTCCCGCCTCCACTCTCGAAGCCGGTTCTGGAATCCGGCTAGTGGAGGCGTGGTTGGCAGGATCCCCGGATATAGTCCGGCTGCTCCTCTTCCTGCCAGGACACAAAGGGCGGTGTTATACTTCATAATACCATAATCGCAGAACAGGTTTTTGCCTTACCTCTGTAGCGGCGAGTCGACCCTTACCGCCTTCCTCTTGAGCCTGCCCGATCCGGACACCCTTGGCCGACGAGTCCCTAGGGGCTCGGCCCCACGCTCCGACCGTCGTTTCTGCAAAAACACGACACTTCAAGAGTAAGGCATGTCATCTGAAGGGAGTCCTCTTCGGAGGATAGGGTTTTCCGGCTTGGCTTACGCGCGACGTAGGCAGTGGTCCGGGATAGTCGACAATAATGGCCACTGAGGCGCCATCGCAGCTCGCTTGATAAAATATCCCATTGACAAGCTCCATGGTAATATCCGGATCTTCTTCGAGTCCTGGATCTAGGGCCCTTCCGGGGTCCTCTGGCTGCGGGGAGGGGCTGGAGATTCCTTCTACGACCCTCCTCAGTTCCTGCTCGGGAATATCGAGGCAGATAATCTTAGCAAAGAACGCCACAATAAGCAAAGCGGGGAAGGGAATGACGACTTACCCAGTTTGGGGGGTTGTGCATGGAGAATCCATCTCGCGGTTTGATGTGAAGGAATTCTTCCTCTTCCCCTTTGTATAAATCGGACAATATCCTTGCCAGAGCGGTGACAGAGTCCAGAACCTTACGGCCACAGCGGGTGGCATCATCTTCCTCGTTGAAGTGCCACATGGGCTTCCCCCGATATTGAAGCAGTTGCACTCCCCGTGTTATGCATATTTCCATAACCTCGACTATCGTCGGTCCGGATTTGGCCAGTAACTTTATCCTTCCCATCAGGTAATGTATTTCCGGTATCCTCCTCTTGGGGGCCTCATGGCGCCAGCTTAGGCGTGCCCTCGGTGGGCATGAACTTGGGGAGACCTGTCCGGACTGGATCCGGAAGGGGAACATCGTCAATATAAAACCACTCTGAAGGCCAGTTCTCTGGTGCCTTCTAGGGAGTGCCGGATAAGTATCCGGTCTCGGCAATGCGCCATACTTCGGCCCCGCCCACTTGACATAGGGATTCTCCCTGGTTGCGGGGGACAAGGCAGAACAACTTCTTCCATAACCCGAAGTGAGCCTCACAGCCTAGAAATAGCTCACAAAGGGCAACATACCCTGCTATATGTAGTATGGAGGCAGGGGTAAAGTTGTGCAACTGGAGGCCATAGAACTCCAGGAGCCCGCGAAGGAACGGGTGGATGGGAAACACGACGCCCCTTAGCAGATGCGGGATGAGGCATATTCGCTCCTCTGGAGATGGATTAGGAGATCCCTACGCCTGTTCCCCGCCGTTATAGGTGGCTATTCCGGCTTGGACGGGGACCATGAACACTGGTGGGAGAAACCCTTGGGTTTGTAACTCAATCAAGCGGCTATGGGGAACTGAACACTCTTCCCAGTCCCCCGGCTTGGGGCGAGGAGAGCGAGTAGAGGAGCTGCAACGACCGGCCATGTTGGAATGGTTTTTCCGGAGCGCTCTGTTGGATGCTTGCTCGAGGGGGGAGAGTGAGGTTTGGATCTGAGAATCCCTGTCTCTTCAAATAGACGGTCAGCCCGAAGGATTGGGGGCGGACATGCAAAAATGCCTCGGCTCCTCGCATTCTCTCGACACGTGGAGATGGTCATTATTGAGGCACTCTAGCCAAGGAGTACAACATTGATGGAACGCCGGACACTATTCATCATAACAGGTACTTTGGAGTATTCGGAGATGGAACACGCCCTGCAATGCCGAAGACAAGACTGCGCGCCGGACTCATCGTCATTGAAGCCTGGTTCAGGGGCTACTGAGGGAGTCCTGGATTAGGGGCTATCCGGACAGACGGACTATATACATCGTCCGGACTATTGAAGCGTGAAGATACAAGACTCAAGACTCCGCCCCGTGTCCGGATGGGACTCTCCTTTGCGTGGAAGACAAGCTTGGTGATCCGGATATTATGTTTCCTTCCTTGTAACCGACTCCATGTAAACTCTAGCCCTCTCCGGTGTCTATATAAACCGGAGAGGTTGGTCCTTAGAATGTCGATCACAATTACAATCATAATCATCATAGGCTAGCTCCTAGGGTTTAGCCTCTACGATCTCGTGGTAGATCTACTCTTGTACTACTCATATCTTCAATATTAATCAAGCAGGAAGTAGGGTTTTACCTCCATCGAGAGGGCCCGAACCTGGGTAAACATTGTGTCCCTTGCTTCCTGTTACCATCAGCCTAAGACGCACAGATCCGGACCCCCTACCCGAGATCCGCCGGTTTTGGCACCGGCAAGGGCTTTGCCGGGGGACTCCACCTCGCCCTTTTGCTGTCTTGTGTTTCTGGTCTTGGCGTTGCCTTGATCGTCTTGTGTTGGTCTTCGGCTTCTCTCCGACTTCCCTCCTTTGCCCTACTACATGTGGCCGCGACGCGTGGCTCTAAGTGCCCGTGCACAAGTAAAGGGGTCAAAAGGAGAGCCCCTACTTTTGTACACCGACAGGAACCGACACATATGTATCGTTGGTATTTAGGATAACAAGATGGGGTCTATTTCTACATAAATAGATCTTGTCTACATCATGTCATCGTTCTTATTGCATTACTCCGTTTCTCCATGAACTTAATACACTAGATGCATGCTGGATAGCGGTCGATGTGTGGAGTAATAGTAGTAGATGCACGCAGGAGTCGATCTACTAATCTTGGACATGATGCCTATGTAATGATCATTGCACGGATATCGTCATGATTATTTGAAGTTCTATCAATTGCCCAACAGTAATTTGTTTACCCGCCGTTTGCTATTTTTCTTGAGAGAAGCCACTAGTGAAATCTACGACCCCCGGGTCTCTTCTTTATTATATTTGCCTTTGCGATCTATTTTTATCTGCTTTTATTTTTGGATCTTTTAAACCAACAATACAAAAATACCTTTCTGCAATTTTTATTTATTTATTTTATCTCGCGTTCTCACGAGATCTATTTATCAATCTATTACAATTTTTATCCCGTCTACTTGCCAATTTCTGGCGCCGTTACCCGAAAGGGATTGGCAACCCCTTTAATACATCGGGTTGTGAGTATTTGTTAATTGTGTGCAGGTGTCATTCACGTAGTGTTGCGTGGTTCTCCTACTGGTTCGATAACCTTGGTCTCATAATTGAGGGAAATACCTACCATAGTTGTGCTGCATCATCCCTTCCTCTTTGGGGAAATACCCACGTAGTTACAGCCACATCAAAAGGAATTTCTGGCCCCGTTGCCGGGGAGACATCATCAACATCTACCAGGTTTCTAATCACAAATCTCATCTCCTTGCAATTTACATTATTTTCCATTTGCCTCTCGTTTTCCTTTCCCCCACTTCACAAAAATTTATCGTCTTATTCGCCCTCTTTTTCATTCGCCGTTTTCTCGTCACATCTATCTTTTTTCTTGCAATCATGAGTGATTTAGGTATGGCAGAAACAGATGATGGTCTAACTCCTAAAATTGGACGATCTAGCAATCTGGATGCTAAAACTTTTGTTTTGGGGCAAGGGAATGTTATAGGAAAAGAAAGTATCCAATAATTTTTCAATTGTGTTGTAAATTTCAGTCTTGATGATGTTGCTATAGTTAAGAGGACTAAATCTTATGCTTAAGTTATTTCAGCACAAGTTTTGAAACTTGAAAATAAATTTATCCGTACTCATCCTACCTTGCAAAGATTGTTTTTGAGCTACCCGTTATAAAGAACCCAAAGGCTAAAAAGTTGGCTACTCTTGTTCTTATGAATGAATTTGACTACATAATACAGGAAGCTAGGGAATGCTTTGATCTTTATGGTATAAATCGTGAAAACCCGTGATAGATGAAATTGTTCATAATAGTGACTATGTGTTAAGACATTTTCTTGGGGATAATCAAATCTTTGATGAAAATCTTAAAAAGGAAGTCCCTATTTTAGATATAATCCTTCAAGTTTTCAATGATGTTAATCAACATTATTCTTGGATTGTTGTCAGAAACCAAAGAGGTTATGATGATAAGCAACTTGATCGTGCTAAGGTTTCCATGGATAATGTGTTTTACGTTGTTTTTCCAGAACCTCCCGAGGAATACACCTGTAAGGAAAATAAAACCAAAGATGACAATACCTAGATCTTTGCATTATGCCTAGCTAGGGCGTAAACGGTAGCACTTGTTGGGAGGCAACCCAATGAATAAAATTTATTTTTGTATTTTTCTTTTTGTTCTTGAGTGTTTGCACAATTATGCTACTGTTATGATTGTGTTTTTTGTGTTTTTAATTAGTGTTTGTGCCAAGCAAAGCCTTTAGGATCATGTTGGGTGATAGTTAATTTGCTCTTGCTGAAAAACAGAAACTTTTGCGCTTACGAAAATAATTTACATTCTTAACAGATGTGTGATAAAATACTGATTGTTTCTGTAGAGTATTAATATACAAATTGTGCACATCTTCCTAATTTTTCAGAATTTTTGGAGTTACAGAAGTATTAAAAATATCCAGATTTCTACAAACTGTTCTGTTTTTCACAGTTTCTGTTTTCTTAGCGTTGTGTGCTTGTTTTGATGATTTTGTTGTTTTCTTTGAAGGGTTTTTGCCATAGAAAAGTTGGAATACAGTAGATATAATGCTAAAATAAAATATGAATGGGTTTTCAACAATACTTATAGTAGTGATTTGCTTTCTTATACTAACAGATCTCACGAATGTTTTGTTGAGTTTTGTGTGATTGAAGTTTTGGGTGATATTACGATGGATGAAGGAATAAGGAGTAAGAAGAGCCTAAGCTTGGGGATGCCCATGGCATCCCAAGCTACTATCCAAAGAGAAGCAAGCAACTAAGCTTGAGGATGCCCGAGTGGCGTCCCCTCTTTCTTCTAACAACCATCGATATTTTACTTGGAGCTATATTTTTATTCGTCACATACTATGAGTTTTGCTTGGAGCGTCTTGTATGATGTGAGTCTTTGCTTGTTTTGCCTTTTATTTTGTGTCATGAATCCTTGCTGGACACACCTATTTCATAGAGCCAAAATTATGCCATGAGTTGTTAGAATTGCTCTCTATGCTTCACTTAAATCTTTATGAGATATGGAATTGCTCTAGTGCATCACTTATATCTTTTTTAGCACCGTGTGCTTTAGTATTTTTTGAAGAAATGCTCTCATGCTTCACTTAGATTTATTTGAGAGTTAGTAATTTCTTAAGAATGTCTCTCTTGCTTCACTTAAATTATTTTGAGAGAAATAAATACGATGCTCATGTTATTCACTTATATTTGTTTGTGCTTGATGTCTATTACGCAACCTTCTTCTTGTAGACGTTGTCGGGCCTCCAAGTGCAGAGGTTTGTAGGACAGTAGCAAATTTCCCTCAAGTGGATGACCTAACGTTTATCAATCCGTGGGAGGCGTAGGATGAAGATGGTCTCTCTCAAGCAACCCTGCAACCAAATAACAAAGAGTCTCTTGTGTCCCCGACACACCCAATACAATGGTAAATTGTATAGGTGCACTAGTTCGGCGAAGAGATGGTGATACAAGTGCAATATGGATGGTAGTATAGGTTTTGGTAATCTAAGAATATAAAAACAGCAAGGTAACTAATGATAAAAGTGAGCGTAAACGGTATTGCAATGCTAGGAAACAAGGCCTAGGGTTCATACTTTCACTAGTGCAAGTTCTCTCAACAATAATAACATAATTGGATCATAAAACTATCCTTCAATATGCAACAAAGAGTCACTCCAAAGTCACTAATAGAGGAGAACAAATGAAGAGATTATGGTAGGGTACGAAACAACCTCAAAGTTATTATTTCCAATCAATCCGTTGGGCCATTCCTATAAGTGTCACAAACAGCCCTAGAGTTCATACTAGAATAACACCTTAAAACACAAATCAACCAAAACCCTAATGTCACCTAGATACTCCAATGTCACCTCAAGTATCCGTGGGTATGATTATACGATATGCATCACACAATCTCAGATTCATCTATTCAACCAACACATAGAACCTCAAAGAGTGCCCCAAAGTTTCTACCGGAGAATCAAGACGAAAACGTGTGCCAACCCCTATGCATAAGTTCATGGGCGGAACCCGCAAGTTGATCACCAAAACATACATCAAGTGAATCACGTGATTTCCCATTGTCACCACAGATACGCACGGCAAGACATACATCAAGTATTCTCAAATCATTAAAGACTTAATCCGATAAGATTACTTCAAAGGGAAAACACAATCCATTACAAGAGAGTAGAGGGGGAGAAGAAACATAAGATCCAACTATAATAGCAAAGTTCGCGATACATCAAGATCGTGCCAAATCAAGAACACGAGAGAGAGAGAGAGATCAAACACATAGCTACTGGTACATACCCTCAGCCCGAGGGTCAACTACTCCCTCCTCGTCATGGAGAGCGCTGGGATGATGAAGATGGCCACCGGTGAGGGTTCCCCCCCCCCTCCGGCAGGGTGTCGGAACAGGGTCTCGATTGGTTTTTGGTGGATACAGAGGCTTGCGGCGGCGGAACTCCCGATCTATTCTGTTCCCCGAAGTTTTTTGGGTATATGGGTATATATAGGAGGAAGAAGTACGTCAGGGGAGCCACGAGGGGCCCACGAGGGTGGAGGGCGCGCCCTGGGGGGTGGGCGCGCCCCCCTACCTCGTGCCTTCCTCGTTGCTTCTTTGACATGGAATCCAAGTCTCCCCGGTTGCTTTCCTTCCAAAAATAACTTCTCCAGAAGGTTTCATTCCGTTTCGACTCCGTTTGATATTCCTTTTCTTCGAAACACTGAAACAAGGGAATAAACAGAGGCCGCACTTTGGGCTCTGGGTTAATAGGTTAGTCCCAAAAATAATATAAAAGTGGATAATAAAGCCCAATATTGTCCAAAATAGTAGATAATATAGCATGGAGCAATCAAAACTTATAGATATGTTGGAGACGTATCAGCATCCCCAAGCTTAAATCTTGCTCATCCTCGAGTAGGTAAATGATAACAAAGATAAGTTTTGATGTGGAATGCTACTTGGCATAATTTCAATGTAATTCTTCTTAATTGTGGTATGAATATTCAGATCCAAAAGATTCAAGATAAAAGTTCATATTGACATAAAAATAATAATACTTCAAGCATACTAACTAAGCAATTATGTCTTCTCAAAATAACATGGCCAAAGAATGTTATCCCTACAAAATCATATAGTCTGGCTATGCTCTATCTTCACCACACAAAATATTTAAATCATGCACAACCCCGATGAAAAGCCAAGCAATTATTTCATACTTTTGATGTTCTCAAACCTTTTCAACTTTCACGCAATACATGAGCGTGAGCCATGGACATAGCACTATAGGTGGAATAGAATGGTGGTTGTGGAAAAGACAAAAAAAGGAGAAGATAGTCTCACATCAACTAGGCGTATCAACGGGCTATAGAAATGCCCATCAATAGATATCAATGTGAGTGAGTAGGGATTGCCATGCAACGGATGCACTAGAGCTATAATTATATGAAAGCTCAACAAAAGAAACTAAGTGGGTGCGCATCCAACTCGCTTGCTCACGAAGACCTAGGGCATTTTGAGGAAGCCCATCAATGGAATATACAAGCCAAGTTATATAATGAAAGATTCCCACTATTATATGAAGGTGACAACATAGGAGACTCTCTATCATGAAGATCATGGTGCTACTTTGAAGCACAAGTGTGGTAAAAGGATAGTAGGATTGTCCCTTCTCTCTTTTTCTCTCATTTTTTATATATATTTTTATTTTTTTTATTTGGGCCTTTTCTCTTTTTTTTATGGCCTCTTTTTTCCCTTTTTTTATTTGGGCTTCTTTGGCCTCTTTTATTTATTTATTTCGTCCGAGTCTCATCCCAACTTGTGGGGAATCATAGTCTCCATCATCCTTCCCTCACCGGGACAATGCTCTAATAATGATGATCATCACACTTTTATTTACTTACAACTCAAGAATTACAACTCGATACTTAGAACAAAATATGACTCTATATGAATGCCTCCGGCGGTGTACCGGGATGTGCAATGACTCATGAGTGACATGTATGAAATAATTATGAACGGTGGCTTTGCCACAAATACGATGTCAACTACATGATCTTGCAAAGAAATATGACAATGATGGAGCGTGTCATAATAAACGGAACGGTGGTAAGTTGCATGGGAATATATCTCGGAATGGCTATGGAAATGCCATAATAGGTCGGTATGGTGGTTGTTTTGAGGAAGGTATATGGTGGGTGTATGATACCGGCGAAAGGTGCGCGATATTAGAGAGGCTAGCAATGGTGGAAGGATGAGAGTGCGTATAATCCATGGACTCAACATTAGTCATAAAGAACTCATATACTTATTGCAAAAATCTAGAAGTTATCAAAGTAAAGTATTACACGCATGCTCCTAGGGGGATAGATTGGTAGGAAAAGACCATCGCTCGTCCCCGACCGCCACTCATAAGAAGACAATCAATAAATAAATTATGCCCCGACTTCATCACATAACGGTTCACCATACGTGCATGCTACGGGAATCACAAACTTTAACAGAAGTATCTCTCAAATTCACGACTACTCCACTAGCATGACTCTAATATCACCATCTTCATATCTCAAAACAATTATCAAGCATCAAACTTTTCTTAGTATTCAACACACTCATAAGAAAGTTTTTACTAATCTTGAATACCAAGCATATTCGGATTATTTAAGCAAATTACCAAGCTATTTAAGACTCTAAAAATAATCTAAGTGAAGCATGAGAGTTCAACAGTTTCTATAAAACAAATCCACCACCGTTCTCTAAAATATATAAGTGAAGCACTAGAGCAAATGACAAACTACTCTGAAAGATATAAGTGAAGATCAATGAGTAGTCGAATAATTATGGAACTATGTGAAGACTCTCCCATTTAATAATTTCAGATCTTGATATTTTATTCAAACAGCAAGCAAGGCTAAAAAAAATAAAATGACGCTCCAAGCAAAACACATATCATGTGGTGAGTAAAAATATAGCTCCAAGTAAAGTTACCGATGAACAAAAAAGAAAGAGGGGATGCCTTCCGGGGCATCCCCAAGATTAGGCTCTTGGTTATCCTTGAATATTACCTTGGGGTGCCTTGGTCATCCCCAAGCTTAGGCTCTTGCCACTCCTTATTCCATAGTCCATCGAATCTTTACCCAAAACTTGAAAACTTCACAACACAAAACTTAACAGAAAATCTCATGAGCTCCGTTAGCGAAAGAAAACAAAACACCACTTCAAGGTACTGTAATAAACTCATTATTTATTTATATTCGTGTTAAACCTACTGTATTCCAACTTTTCTATGGTTTATAAACTATTTTACTAGCCATAGAGTCATCAAAATAAGCAAGCAACACAATGAAAACAGAATCTGTCAAAAACAGAACAGTCTGTAGTAATCTATAACTAACGCAAACTTATGGAACTCCAAAAATTCTAAAATTAATTGGTGGACCTGAGGAATTCGTCTAGTAATCATCTGCAAAAATAATCAACTAAATATCTCTCTCCAGTAAAAAGTTGAAGCTAATCTCGTGAGCGCTAAAGTTTCTTTTTTTTACAGAATGATCATAAAGACTTCACCCAAGTCTTCCCAAAGGTTCTACTTGGCACAAACACTAATTAAAACACAAAACCACATCTAACCAGAGGCTAGATGATTTATTTATTACTAAACAGAACCAAAAAGTAAGAAACTAAAATAAAATTGGGTTGCCTCCCAACAAGCGCTATCGTTTAACGCCCCTAGCTAGGCATGATGATTTCAATGATGCTCACATAAAAGATAAGAATTGAAACATAAAGAGAGCATCATGAAGAATATGACTAGCACATTTAAGTCTAACCCACTTCCTATGCATAGGGATTTTGTGAGCAAACAACTTATGGGAACAATAATCAACTAGCATAGGAAGGCAAAACAAGCATAACTTCAAAACTTTAAGCACATAGAGAGGAAACTTGATATTATTGCAATTCCTACAAGCATACATTCCTCCCTCATAATAACCTTCAGTAGCATCATGAATGAATTCAACAATATAACCAGCACCTAAAGCATTCTTTTCATGATGCATAAGCATAGAATTTTTATTACTCTCCACATAAGAAAATCTATTCTCATTAGGAATAGTGGGAGTATCATAAGAGACTTGAATACTATAAACTGTTTTCACAATAAAAGAGTAATGTTCAGAAAAAGGGTAATCATAAGCATGACAAGTTTTAAAATATAATCATCACTACTTTTTATAGCATAAGTTTCATCACAATAATCATCATAAGTAGAAACTTTGTTCTCATCATAATCGATTGAAACCTCTTCCAAAATAGTGGATACATCACTAAATAAAGTCATGACCTCTCCAAATCCATTTTCATCACTATAATCATCATAAATAGGAGGCAGGCTATCATTATTATAAATTTGCATATCAAAACTTGGGAGACTAAAAATGTCATCTTCATTAAACGTAGCATCCCCAAGCTTGGGACAAACATTAATTGCAGCAAATATATTCTAAAAAACATCATCTTCATCAAATATAGCATCCCCAAGCTTGGGCCTTTTCATATCATAAGCATAATCACTCTTATCATTAATAGTATGGATACCACCAATAGTATAGCAATTATCATATTCTTCCAAGCAAGTGCCAAAAAGATTTTCAAGATCATAAGAAGTATCATTATCTTCCGAATCATAATCATCACAAAAAGCAATAGGCATAACGAGATCATCATCAAATGCATCATCTTCCATAATTATTTTTGATTCATTTTCATGGGGCACAACAATAATAGGAGCAACATTATTTGGGAGAGATATCTTTTTACCTCTCTTCCTTTTTATTTTCTTCTTCTTCACCTCATGTATGGGTTCAATCTTCTTTTCGAAGCTCCATATTAATGGGATTGGTCGAATAGAAGGCTCCTCCTCGTTACCTGATTCATCATAAGAAATAATAGGAGAATATTGGGAAGTCTCGTCCCTTTTGTTAGCATTCTCTTCATATTCTATTAGTTTTCTTTTCTTTATGTAATTGGCAATATAAGGATTTTCAATGCAATTCACCTCACAATACATATAAATCTTCTCTAGATCAAAATCAAGAAATCTATCAAGATTAAACTTGGGAATACCCTCAGTTATACGTTTCATTTCCTCATACCCCAAAAGAAGACTAAGCTCTTTATGATGCTCAAGGGTAATCAAATTATCACAATTTTTGGATATGATTCTGTCATGAAACAATTTTCATTGGAGATTTAAATGACCATGTTCATTACAAAGTTCACAAGGGGCGCGAAAAATATTGAATTTTTCAGCACAAACATCAAGACTTTCTTGCAACAATTTAGTTTCTAAATACTTATGCCTCTTGTAATATCTATCTTCCCTATTTGGTGTATACTTGCAAACCCAATGCACTCCACCAAAATTGACATGTTTATAGGAGACATTTTCATCATAACTAGTGCAATCATCATTAGTACCATGGATATTCAAGGAGTTCATACTAACAACATTGCAATCATGCTCATCATTCAAAGATTTAGTGCCTAACATTTTAATGCATTCTTCTTCTAACACTTTGGCACAATTTTCCTTTCCATCATACTCACGAAAGATATTAAAAAGATGAAGCGTATGAGACAAACTCAATTCTATTTTCTTTGTAGTTTTCTTTTATAAACTAAACTACTGCTAAAACAAGAAACAAAAAGATTCGATTGCAAGATCTAAAGATATACCTTCAAGCACTCACCTCACCGGCAACGGCGCCAGAAACTGCTTAGTTGACGGGGCGTGAGTGTCGCTTACCTAGCCTCCCCGGCAACGGCGCCAGAAACTGCTTCATGTCTACTACGCAACCTTCTTCTTGTAGACGTTGTTGGGCCTCCAAGTGCAGAGGTTTGTACGACAGTAGCAAATTTCCCTCAAGTGGATGACCTAAGGTTTATCAATCCGTGGGAGGCGAGGGATATAGATGGTCTCTCTCAAGCAACCCTGCAACCAAATAACAAAGAGTCTCTTGTGTCCCCAACACACCCTATACAATGGTAAATTGCATAGGTGCACTAGATCGGCGAAGAGATGGTGATAAAAGTGCAATACGGATGGTAGATATAGTTTTTTGTAATCTGAAAATATAAAAACAGCAAGGTAACTAATGATAAAAGTGAGCGTAAACGGTATTGCAATGCTAGGAAACAAGGCCTAGGGTTCATACTTTGACTAGTGCAAGTTCTCTCAACAATAATAACATAATTGGATCATATAACTATCCCTCAACATGCAACAAAGAGTCACTCCAAAGTCACTAATAGTGGAGAACAAACGAAGAGATTATGGTAGGGTACGAAACCACCTCAAAGTTATTATTTCCAATCAATCCGTTGGGCTATTCCTATAAGTGTCACAAACAGCCCTAGAGTTCATACTAGAATAACACCTTAAAACACAAATCAACCAAAACCCTAATGCCACCTAGATACTCCAATGTCACCTCAAGTATCCGTGGGTATGATTATACGATATGCATCACACAATCTCAGATTCATCTATTCAACCAACACATAGAACCTCAAAGAGTGCCCCAAAGTTTCTACCGGAGAATCAAGACGAAAACGTGTGCCAACACCTATGCATAAGTTCATGGGAGGAACCTGCAAGTTGATCAACAAAACATACATCAAGTGAATCACGTGATATCCCATTGTCACCATATATACGCACAACAAGACATACATCAAGTGTTCTCAAATCATTAAAGACTCAATCCGATAAGATTACTTCAAAGGGAAAACTCAATCCATTACAAGAGAGTAGAGGGGGAGAAGAAACATAAGATCCAATTATAATAGCAAAGTTCACGATACATCAAGATCGTGCCAAATCCAGAACACGAGAGAGAGATCAAACACATAGCTACCGGTACATACCCTCAGCCCCGAGGGTGAACTACTCCCTCCTCGTCATAGAGAGCGCCGGGATGATGAAGATGGCCACGGTGAGGGTTCCCTCCAACAGGGTGCCGGAACAGGGTCCCGATTGCTTTTTGCTGGCTACAAAGGCTTGCGGCGGCATAACTCCCGATCTATTCTGTTCCCCGAAGTTTTTAGGGCATATGGGTATATATAGGAGGAAGAAGTACTTCAGGGGAGCCACGAGGGGCCCACGAGGGTGGAGGGCGCGCCCACGCCCCCCTACATCGTGCCTTCCTCGTTTCTTCTTTGACGTGGACTCCAAGTCTCCCCAGTTGCTTTCCTTCCAAAAATAACTTCTCCAGAAGGTTTCATTCCATTTCGAATCCGTTTGATATTCCTTTTCTTCGAAACACTGAAACAAGGGAAAAACAGGAACTGGCACTGGGCCCTGGGTCAATAGGTTAGTCCCAAAAATAATATAAAAGTGGATAATAAAGCCCAATATTGTCCAAAACAGTAGATAATATAGCATGGAGCAATCAAAAATTATAGATACGTTGGAGACGTATCAGTGCTTATCAAAGCAACATATGAAACTGTTTCCAAAGTGATAGATATCCAAGGAGGATATACTAAAAACTGGAATGAAGATCATTGGACAAAATAAACTTGATTCTTTGTAATAGTTTTGAGATATCTTGATATAATATGTGAGTCATGTTGATGAGTAATTATGCTTTAGTAAGATTATTGGTGTCAAGGTTTGTGATTTCCTTTGCAAGAACGAAATTCAATAGTTATGCAATGAAATTACATCCTACTTGTAGTGCATTATTCGGTGTTAGTTATGCTTAATGCTCGCTTATGAGATTTTTAGTTTCTTGGTTGGATGCTTCTCAATCTTTTGCTAGCCTTCATTTGCACTAAGTATGATCACTACTTGTGCATCCAAAATCCTTTAAACCAATTTTGACTTATGACTCCACTATACCTACCTATATGCGGTATTCTTTTGCCGTTCTAAGCAAATTTGTATGTGCCATCTCTAATTTTCAAAATAAATTTCTCTTTTGTGTGCTCGTACCGCTCATGAAACTGTAGGGGGTGGCTGATATATTTCCATGCTAGATATGTTATTCTCAAGATGAGTGTTTATTCACTTGACATTGCACGAGAGTACGACAAAGGTATTAGGGATGCCCAGTCCCTAAATGAAAAATGAATTTACTTTATGTTGTCAAACAACAATTTCCTTGGAAAGTGTTGGTATGGAAGGCACCCGTGGATACAGTTAGCCATGGAAAGTGAAAGTATGGTTGAAAAAGGAATAAACTTTATTTTTCATTTGGGAACCGCCTATGATATATCTAGCATGGAAAGTTTTGGGAACTACTCGATCATTTTCGTTGACAGGAAAAGCATGCCACCCAAAATGTTTTATCTCTATCTTTTTCGCTTTGAGCTCTGGCACCTCTAAAAATCCCTACTTCCCTCTGATACGTCTCCAACGTATCTATAATTTTTTATGTGTTCATGCCATGTTTATAATATTTTTACATGATTTTGGTATGATTTGGTTAGAACTAACCCAGACTGACGCTGTTTTCAGCAGAACTACCGTGGTGTTGTTTTTGTGCAGAAATAAAAGTTCTCGGAATGCGCAGAAAATCAACGGAGATTTTTTTTGGAAAATATAAAAAATACTGGAACGAAGAGTTACCAGAGGGGAGTCCCTTGGGCCCCACGAGGTTGGAGGGGCGCCCACCCCGCTGGGGCGCGCTCCCTGCCTCGTGGACTCCCTGTGGGGCCCCCTGACTTGTTCTCGACGCCAACTTCTCCTATGAATATAGAAACCCCTAGAACATAACCTAGATCGGGAGTTCCGCCGCTGCAAGCCTCTGTAGCCACCAAAAACAAATCGGGACCCTTTTCCGGCACCCTGCCGGAGGGGGGATCCCTCACCGGTGGCCATCTTCATCATCCCGGCGCTCTCCATGACGAGGAGGGAGTAGTTCACCCTCGGGGCAGAGGGTATGTACCAGTAGCTATGCGTTTGATCTCTCTCTCTCTCTCTCTCTCTCTCTCTCTCTCTCTCGGGTTCTTGATTTGGCACGATCTTGATGTACATGAGCTTTGCTATTATAGTTGGATCTTATGATGTTTCTCCCCCTCTATCTTCTTGTAATGGATTGAGTTTTCCCTTTGAAGTTATCTTATCGGATTGAGTCTTTAAGGATTTGAGAACACTTGATGTATGTCTTGCATGTGCTTATCTGTGGTGACAATGGGATATTCACGTGATCTACTTGATGTATGTTTTGGTGATCAACTTGCGGGTTCAGTGACCTTGTGAACTTATGCATAGGGGTTGGCACACATTTTCATCTTGACTCTCCGGTAGAAACTTTGGGGCACTCTTTGAAGTTCTTTGTGTTGGTTGAATAGATGAATCTGAGATTGTCTGATGCATATCGTATAATCATACCCACGGTTACTTGAGTTGACATTGGAGTATCTAGGTGACTGTCGGTGTCAAAACCGGCGGATCTCGGGTAGGGGGTCCCGAACTGTGCGTCTAGGCGGATGGTAACAGGAGACAAGGGACACGATGTTTTAGCCAGGTTCGGGCCCTCTTGATGGAGGTAAAACCCTACGTCCTGCTTGACTAATATTGATGATGTGTGTTACAAGAGTGGATCTACCACGAGATCAAAGAGGCTAAACCCTAGAAGCTAGCCTATGGTATGATTGTTGTTCGTCCTATGGACTAAAGCCATCCGGTTTATATAGACATCGGAGAGGGCTAGGGTTACACAGTGTCGGTTACAATGGTAGGAGATCTACATATCCGTATCACCAAGCTTGCCTTCCACGCCAAGGAAAGTCCCATCCGGACATGGGACGAAGTCTTCAATCTTGTATCTTCATAGTCTTGGAGTCCGGCCGATGATGATAGTTCGGCTATCCGGACACCCACTAGTCCAGAACTCCCTCAATGACATTAGGGTTTTGGTTGATTTGTGTCTTAAGGTGTTATTCTAGTATGAACTCTAGGATAGATCGAACTGAAAGAATAGCTTCATGTTATTTTACTACGGACTCTTGAATAGATCGATCAGAAAGGATAACTTTGAGGTGGTTTCGTACCCTACAGCAATCTCTTCGTTTGTTCTCCGCTATTAGTGACTTTTGAGTGACTCTTTCTTGCATGTTGAGGGGTTGTTATATGATCTAATTATGTTATCCTTGTTGAGAGAAATTGCACTGGTGAAAGTATGAACCCTAGGCCTTGTTTCAAAGCATTGTAATACCGTTTGTGCTCACTTTTATCATTAGTTACCTTGCTGTTTGTATATTTTCAGATTACAAAAACCTATATCTACCATCCATATTGCACTTGTATCACCATCTCTTCGCCGAACTAGTGCACCTATACAATTTACCATTGTAATGGGTGTGTTGGGGACACAAAAGACTCTTTGTTATTTGGTTGCAGGGTTGTTTGAGAGAGACCATCTTCAACCTACGCCTCCCACGGATTGATAAACCTTAGGTCATCCACTTGAGGGAAATTTGCTACTATCCTACAAACCTTTGCACTTGGAGGCCCAACAACGTCTACAAGAAGATGGTTGCGTAGTAGACATCACCCTCCACGAAGGGCCTTTCTATTTACTTTATGCAATTTTTTATTTTTATTTGAGTCTCCATCTTCTCTTATAAAGCACCAACTAAGGGGCACTATGATCGTACTTGAGCATTTGGTGTAGCTAATATTTGAGTGTGTTTCATGAATGGATCAATGATTTAGCATAATGGGCTAGGGATAACTTTCTTTAGCGTTGATATTTTGAAAGACATGGTTGCTTGTTGATATGCTTGAGTATGAAAGTCTTCATGTCAAAACTAGTTACTAGACTATTTCTTTGAACCATATGAAAGTCCAAATGTCCATGATATAAAGAAAAGAATATGTGATGAACATGTTAGGCAGCATTCCACATCAAAAATTCTGTTTTTATCGTTTACCTACTTGAGGACGAGAAGGAATTAAGCTTGGGGATGCTGATACGTCTCCAACGTATCTATAATTTTTGATTGTTCCATGCTGTTATGTTATCATTCTTGGATGTTCTACAATCATTTTATATTCATTTTATATAATTTTTTGGTACTAACCTATTGATATAGTGCCAAGTGCCAGTTGTTGTTTTCTGTTTGTTTTTCACATCGCAGGAAATCAATACCAAATGGAGTCCAAACACAGCGAAACTTTTTGCGGATTTTCTATGGACCAGAAGACACCCAATGGGCCGGAGAAGCACCTAGGGGTGCCCTGAGGGGGGCACAACCCACCAGGGGGCGCCCAGGTGGGTTGTGCCCACCTCGGTGGCCTCCCGCACCACCTCTTTGCTCTACAAATATGTAGGATCTTGAGAACAGGTGTCTAGAGGGGGGGGGGGGGGGTGATTAGACACTAAGTACCAAAGTTGCAGTTTTTAATTTCTTTTCGGTTTAAGTGGAGTTTAGGCACAAGTTTAACATTCTCAATACATAACAAGCAAGCATGCAAAGAGTATATAGGCAGCAGAAAATAAAGCATGCAACTTGCAAGAATGTAAAGGGAAGGGTTTGGAGAAATCAAACGCAATTGGAGACACAGATGTTTTTGTCGTGGTTCCGATAGGTGGTGCTATCATACTTCCACGTTGGTGGAGACTTCAACCCACGAAGGATAATGGTTGCGCGAGTCCACGGAGGGCTCCACCCACGAAGGGTCCATGAAGTAGCAACCTTGTCTATCCCACCATGGTCGTCGCCCACGAAGGACTTGCCTCACTAGCGGTAGATCTTCACGAAGTAGGCGATCTCCTTGCCCTTACAAACTCCTTGGTTCAACTCCACAATCTTGTCGGAGGCTCCCAAGTGACACCTAGCCAATCTAGGAGACACCACTCTCCAAGAAGTAACAAATGGTGCGTTGATGATGAACTCCTTGCTCTTGTGCTTCAAATGATAGTCTCCCCAACACTCAACTCTCTCTCATAGGATTTGGATCTGGTGGAAAGAAGATTTGAGTGGAAAGCAACTTGGGAAAGGCTAGAGATCATGATTCATATGGTAGGAATGGAATATCTTGGCCTCAACACATGAGTAGGTAGTTCTCTCTCGAAATAGGATCCGGAAGTGTAGGTTCAGTCTGATGGCTCTCTCCATGAATGAAGAGGAGGTGGAGGGGTATATATAGCCTCCACATAAAATCTAACCGTTACACACAATTTACCAATCTCGGTGGGACCGAATCAACAAACTCGGTCAGACCGATTTTAGTAAACCTAGTGACCGTTAGGGTTTTCGGTGGGACCGAAATGCAACTCGGTAGGACCGATATGGTTAGGGTTAGGGCATAACGTAATCTCGGTGAGACCGATTACACAAACTCGGTGAGACCGATTTTGGTAATTAGCTAACCAGAGAGTTGGTCAGGAAAACTCGGTTGGACCGATTACTCAAACTCAGTGGGACCGATTTTGATAATGGGTCAACCAGAAAGTTTGCATTGTAATCTCGGTAGTACCGATTGCTCAAACTCGGTGAGACCGATTTTGATAATGGACATACACAGAGAGATTACAATCCCATCTCGGTTAGACCGAGATCCCTATCGGTGAGACCGATTTTCCTAGGATTTGTGGCAATGGCTAAGACATCCAAACTCGGTGGGCGCCGGATAGGAAGAATCAGTGGGGCCGAGCTTGACTTTATGTTTTAGGACATATGTGTGGAAGTGGGAAAGTAGTTGAGGGTATTTGGAGCATATCACTAAGCACTTGAAGCAAGAGGCTCATTAAGCAACACCTCATCCCTCCTTGATAGTATTGGCTTTTCCTATATACTCAATGTGATCTTGGATCACTAAAACGTAAAATGAAGAGTCTTGAGCTTGAAGCTTTAGCCAATCCTTTGTCCTTAGCATCTTGAAGGAGTTCCCACATCCTTTAGTCCATGCCACTCCATTGTTGAACTTATCTGAAACATACTAGATAAAAGTGTTAGTCCAACAAGAGATATGTTGACATTAATTACCAAAACCACCTAGGGAGCACTTGTGCTTTCAATCTCCCCCTTTTTGGTAATTGATGACAACATACATCAAAGCTTTGGATAAAGATATAAAGTATAGCAAGCAAAGCGTTGGAAAGACATGTAACAGGCATAGGCTCCCCCTACATGTATGCAATCATGTGAATATTGAATATAGGACCATGTGATAGCATAACCATGATAGATCAGGCAATGTGTTAGATGTATCTTGGCCATATGCATCAGAGCAAAGAATATTAAAGAAAATACCTTCATGCCCATGAGTCCTTCTTGCAAACAGTATGTACATCAGCAAGAATTCCTCATACACATGATTGTGATGCATATACTTACCTTGTAGTCTTGAGGCATAGTATGGAATGAACCTGCGTAAACAAGGTTAGATAACACAGATGCACCTACTAGCCAGAGCAAAAAAAAAAGAAACCACAAGAATACCAAGACTGGGATGACATGTAGAGAGTGAGTACTAAGTACTACATTGGATTTTACATGTCCCCAAGAGTAAAGATATGCAATGAATTTGAATGATTTCTTTCCCTTAGATGCCTTGCTCCCCCTGAATCTAGCATGGGATACTGGGAGAAGTTAGGGAACAGAAAATCAGAGCTGAAAGAAAATCAGAGCTGAAAGATATAAATGAACAAAGCTTAAAGCAAATAAGCACATATGAACATGTCTTTCCCCCAAAAAAGACACGTGGCATCTCTCCTCTTGAACATCAAGCATCTGGGATCCTTGAGAAATACTTTCTACCAGTATTATCTCCCCCTGGAGATCTCTCTCTCTCTCCCCCTGAAGGATCTCTCTCTCCTTCTCTGATGTGATCTCTTTAAGTGATAAGCTTTGATGTGATCTCTCTCTCCCCCTTTGACATCAATTTCCAAGAAGGGCTTGATAAAGATGTGATCTCTCTCTCCCCTATGGAATTTGTCGTGAATGGGTTTGATCCTTGAGTCACAACATAAAGCAATGACAAAAATGTGATGCTTGTAGAGGACAAGATTCATTGAGTGGAGCTAGATCAGAAGAAACACATAATAAGTGGCAAACTGATTTTCCTGTTGTGAAATCGGTGGCACCGAGTGGTATGCTTCGGTAGTACAGAAAGTTTTCGGTTGGACCGAAAATAACAAATCGGTGTAACCGAGTTCATCGCAGAGAAAACACTTGTGACCTCAGATCACTTGACTAATAAGATCTCACAAAGATTTGCAAGGAATTTGTTGAATGATATGCAATGAATTGGAATGCAGAAAATGCGGAGCAAACAGAAAGAAATCTAGATGAAGTTTTTTTTGAAAGGGAAAGCAAATATGCATGTGACAAATGCGAAAACTCAGAAAAGAACACAAGAGAACTTCATCTAGAGATGGTCGGCGACAAAGTCACCTATGTTAGAGTATATTGACTTAGGAGTCAAGTGAGATCACTTGATCATAGGTCATACTCATCGTTTAAGCTCAAAATGGGGTTGCCATTTTTCGTTTAAGCATCTTGATGTATTCACATCTTGTTGAGTTGCTTTAACTCATGACTTGGAGTAAAGCTTCTCTAAGATGGAATAACATACCTTGGTTGGTGGTGTCGTCCATGTAGTTGAACTTGTGTGGGTTGCTCAAGGTTGATGTAATTTTGAGCACCACTTGGAATTTGAGTCCATCTACCTACATGGGTTAGTTCGTGCAAGGAAGAGCACTTGTGTATCCAACAATGACAATCATGAAGCTCAACATAGAATTTGTCAAAGGATATGTTTAAATGGTTTTGTGCTTCCTGGGCTTCAACCACCTTGTGTAGAGACTTGGTGATGTAGAGATTGCTCAAGATATGAGTAGGTTACAACCTCATGGAATTTGTTTCAACCAAGTACCTACATGGGTTAGATAACATGCAAGATACAAATATATCCAAGATATTAGATTTTCATCATAGGAGAGATATCAAGGATTAGGCATAAGCTCATGTCTTGCATGTATCCAATGGAGTTTCTACTCCAAGTTTGAAACATCAATGATGTTCAATTCTCCTCTTAACCTGCAAAACACTTTCTCATCAAGAGGTTTAGTGAATATATACGCTAATTGCTTTTCGATGCGAACATGCTTAAGATCAATGTCACCCTTAGCAACATGATCTCGAATGAAATGATGATGAACTTCAATATGCTTAGTTCAAGATTGTTGCACAGGATTATGACCAATTTTGATAGCACTTTCATTGTCACAAAGCAATGGAACATGTTTCACATATATCCCATAATCTTTAAGAGTTTGGGTCATCCAAAGTAATTGAGCACAACATGAACCAGCGGGTAATGTATTCCGCTTGGTGTAGATAAGGATACCGAGTTTTGTTTCTTGGAGGACCAAGACACAAGAGATCTACCAAGAAATTGACAAGTACCCGAAGTGGACTTTCTATCAACCGTGTCTCCGGCATAGTCCGAGTCAGAGTAGCCAACAAGATCCAAAGAGGCCCTCTTAGGATACCAAATGCCAAAATTTGGTGTATGGATTAAGTATCTCACTATCCTTTTCACGGCCTTAAGGTGACATTCTTTAGGAGCAGCTTGATATCGTGCACACATGCACACACTTAGCATAATATCGGACGTGAAGCACATAGATATAACAATGAACCAATCATAGAGCGATAAACCTTTTGATCAACGGTTCATCATCTTTGGTTAAGTCAAGATGTACACTAGTAGGCATGGGTGTAGTCATACCTTTGCATTCTTGCATATTGAACTTCTTGAATAAGTCCTTGGTGTACTTCATTTGAGAGACAAAAGTACCTTCCTTAGTTTGCTTGATTTGCAACCCAAGAAAGAATTTGAGTTCACTCATCATAGACATCTCAAACTTCTCCGACATTAGCTTCCCAAACTTTTCACCAAAATGAGCGTTAGTTGAACCAAATATAATATCATCAACATAGATTTGGCACACAAAGAGTTCACCATTAACCCTTTTAGTAAAAAGTGTGGAATCAATTTTCCCAATTTCAAAGCCTTTTTCAATAAGGAACTTGGTCAAGCATTTATACCATGCTCTAGGAGCTTGTTTAAGACCATAAAGCGCTTTGTGAAGTTTGTAAACGTGATTGGGTTTCTTAGGATTGACAAATCCGGGAGGTTGCTTAACATAAACTTCCTCCTCTATTTCACCATTTAGAAAAACACTTTTAATGTCCATTTGGTACAAGGTGATATCATGATGATTAGCATAGGCAAGTAAGATGCGAATGGACTCAAGTCTAGCAACGGGGGCGTAAGTCTCACCATAGTCCATACCTTCGACTTGTGTGTAGCCTTGGGCGAAGAGACGTGCTTTGTTGCAAACTACTTGTCCATCTTCATCTTGCTTGTTGCGAAACACCCATTTGGTACCGATGATGTTGTGGTTGTTGTCGAGCTTCTCAACCAATGTCCAAACTTGATTCCTCTCAAAGTTGTGTAGCTCTTCATGCATAGCATTTATCCAATCCGGATCTTCCAATGCTTCTTCAACCTTCATAGGTTCAACGCTAGATATGAAATAATAGTTTTCACAAAAGTTAGCTAAACGAGTTTTAGAGCGAGTGATTCTCCTGGTTTGAATATCATTGTAGATTTGCTCGACGGGATGGTCTTTAGCAATTCTTGCTCGAACTCGTGAAAACTTTTGCTTGGGTATTTGTTGAACATCTTCTTCATCTTGTTCTTCTTCTTGGCCTTCTTCATTGTTGGCGTTGTCGTTCTCTTGTCGAGGTGGAGAAGGGGGTTGTTGACGTTCGTGATGTTCTTCCTCGTTTTCTTCATATTGGTGTGTCCCACTTGTGGATGCTTCCGTATCAACTCTTGGTTCACCTTGTCGTGAAGTAGAAGCTTCCACTTGGACGGAGGAGGTACTCTCCTTCACCTCCGTTGGACGGATCTTGCCAATAGACAAGTCTTGGATTGCTTTCGAAGGGTCTTTCTCTCCTACATCAATTGGCAATTTCTCTATTTGCGAGCCGTTAGATTCATTAAACTTCACATCTACCGTCTCTTCAACCTTTCGGGTGAAATTGTTGTAGACACGGTAAGTGTGAGAGTTTGAGCCATAACCTAGTAGGAAACCTTCATGAGACTTAGGAGCAAATTTAGAACGACGATGCTTATCAAGAATGTAGCACTTTGAGCCAAATACTGAAAGTATCCAACTTGGGGTTTGTTACCGGTGAGGAGCTCGTATGCCGTCTTGCCGAGTAGCTTGTGAAGGTACAAGCGATTTGTTGCATGACAAGCTGTCTCAACCGCTTCGCCTAAAAGTGCTTGATTGTCTTGTACTCATCAAGCATCGTTCTCGCCATTTCGATGAGCGTTCGGTTCTTCCTCTCAACAACTCCATTTTGTTGAGGTGTGTACGTAGCCAAGAACTCGTGTGAAATTCCTTCTTCGTCAAGAAAGGTGTCCACATTTGCGTTCTTGAAATCCGTTCCGTTGTCGCTGTGAACCTTCTTGATCTTCACTTCAAATTGATTTTCGGCCTTTCTAGCGAAGTTTTTGAAGATCTTTTGGACCTGCGATTTATCATCGAGAAAGAACACCCACGTAAATCTTGAAAAATCATCAACTATAACTAAACCAAAAGAATTTCCACCGAGACTCTTGTAGGAGTTGGGACCAAAGAGATCCATGTGAAGTAGCTCGAGTGGCCTCTTTGTGGTCATGATGTTCTTCACGGGATGCCTTCCTCCGACCTGTTTACCTGCTTGACAAGCACTGCAAAGTCTATCCTTATCAAATATGACATCGTTAACTCCAAGGATATGATTCCCTTTAATAAGCTTGTCAAGGTTTCTCATGCCAACGTGACCTAATCGTCTATGCCATAACCAACCTTGTGAGGATTTAGCAATGAAGCAAGTTTTAGGTTGAGCCTTTTTAGTGAAATCAACAATGTACATATCACCTATACGTATACCGTAAAGACAATTTTATGATTGTATCCACGAAACACTTGGCAATCTACTTCAGTAAATAAGACATTGAAACCGAAATCAGCAAGTCTAGATACTGAAAGTAAGTTGTACTCAAGAGACTCAACGAGCATGACATTTTGTATGGAGCTATCATGTTAGATGGCCACCTTACCGAGGCCAACCACCTTACCCTTTGAGTTGTCACCAAAAGTGACATACTTTCGAGGACTATCATTTTCAGCAAGCTCACGAAACATGTCTTTATCTCCGGGTCATGTGATCGGTACATCCACCGTCAAGAACCCATTCCTTTCCTCGACACATATCCCTAAGATTTGCCATAAGACCAAAGTGTCTCATTGCATCATCAAGATCAAGTCACTATCATCATCCTCATCATAGTATCCATGTTCTACATCGTCATGTGGTGGATCAAATCCTAGAGAGGGTAATTCATTAGAGTGAGTTTGACACAGATCTTGCTTATGAATTCTTATAGCTTCGAAATAATATCACTAATAATTCCAACATTTCCTTTGGCACGCATAAGGTCGGTGAGTTCAAATAGACGATCACCAAACGTAGGATCACTAGTATTCATCTTACTCAAGGCAATAGATTTATAGAGAATCTCATCTAGATTTTTCAAGGAATAATTTGGAAAGCGTTCCTCAAGAAATTTCCATATAGTGTAGGCACACTCAAAAGTAGGCAAGATTCTAATCAAGTTTCTAGGCAAGCCTCTAGTGATAAGATTAACAGTTCTAAGATTTCTAGTCATGTCAATAGATTCATCAAGGGTAGGATGCATAGGATCAACATGAGGTGCACAAGGGCTAGCAATGTACTTGTTCAAATGGTATTGATTGAAAATTACAAGCATCTTATTTTTCCACTCATGAAAATACTCTCCATCAAGAATAGGCACTCTATGACTAGGACTCCCAGAAGTAGACTCATCCATCTTCCTCCAATGGTGATTAAACCAAGGCAATGGAGACCAAGGCTCTGATACCATTTGTGGGATCTTGAGAAGAGGTGTCTAGAGGGGGGGGGGGTGATTAGACACTAAGTACCAAAGTTGCAGTTTTTAATTTCTTTTCGGTTTAAGTGGAGTTTAGGCACAAGTTTAACATTCTCAATACATAACAAGCAAGCATGCAAAGAGTATATAGGCAGCGGAAAATAAAGCATGCAACTTGCAAGAATGTAAAGGGAAGGGTTTGGAGAAATCAAACGCAATTGGAGACACGGATGTTTTTGTCGTGGTTCCGATAGGTGGTGCTATCGTACTTCCACGTTGGTGGAGACTTCAACCCACATAGGGTAACGGTTGCGCGAGTCCACGGAGGGCTCCACCCACGAAGGGTCCACGAAGTAGCAACCTTGTCTATCCCACCATGGACGTCGCCCACGAAGGACTTGCTTCAATAGCGGTAGATCTTCACGAAGTAGGCGATCTCCTTGCCCTTACAAACTCCTTGGTTCAACTCCACAATCTTGTCGGAGGCTTCCAAGTGACACCTAGCCAATCTAGGAGACACCACTCTCCAAGAAGTAACAAATGGTGCATTGATGATGAACTCCTTGCTCTTGTGCTTCAAATGATAGTCTCCCCAACACTCAACTCTCTCTCATAGGATTTGGATCTGGTGGAAAGAAGATTTTGAGTGGAAAGCAACTTGGGAAAGGCTAGAGATCAAGATTCATATGCTAGGAACGGAATATCTTGGCCTCAACACATGAGTAGGTAGTTCTCTCTCAGAAATAGGATGCTAGAAGTGTAGGTTCATTCTGATGGCTCTCTCCACGAATGAAGAGGAGGTGGAGGGGTATATATAGCCTCCACACAAAATCTAACCGTTACACACAATTTACCAATCTTGGTGGGACCGAATCAACAAACTCGGTCAGACCGATTTTAGTAAACCTAGTGACCGTTAGGGTTTTTTGTGGGACTGAAATGCAACTCGGTAGGACCTATATGGTTAGAGTTAGGGCATAACATAATCTCGGTGAGACCGATTACACAAACTCGGTGAGACCGATTTTGGTAATTGGCTAACCAGTGAGTTGGTCAGGCAAACTCGGTTGGACCGATTAGTCAAACTCGGTGGGACCGATTTTGATAATGAGTCAACTAGAAAGTTTGCATTGTAATCTCGGTAGTACCGATTGCTCAAACTCGGTGAGACTGATTTGTATAATGGACATACACAGAGATTACAATCCCATCTCGGTGAGACCGAGATCCCTATCACGAGACCGATTTGCCTAGGGTTTGTGGCGGTGGCTAAGACATCCAAACTCGGTGGCGCGGATAGGAAGAATCAGTGGGGCAATGAGTTTGACTTTAGGTTTTAGGACATATGTGTGGAAGTGGGATAGTAGTTGAGGGTATTTGGAGCATATCACTAAGCACTTGAAGCAAGAGGCTCATTAAGCAACACCTCATCCCTCCTTGATAGTATTGGCTTTTCCTATAGACTCAATGTGATCTTGGATCACTAAAACGTAAAATGAAGAGTCTTGAGCTTGAAGCTTTAGCCAATCCTTTGTCCTTAGCATCTCGAAGGAGTTCCCACATCCTTTAGTCCATGCCACTCCATTGTTGAACTTATCTGAAACATACTAGATAAAAGTGTTAGTCCAACAAGAGATATGTTGACATTAATTACCAAAACCACCTAGGGAGCACTTGTGCTTTCAAAATACCACAATATTTCAGAAACCCTAGGGGAGCCGACGGAAATCAATTCCAACTGCCGCAAGTTCCAGAACCACCAGATCCAATCTAGACACCTTCGCGGAGGGGTTCATCATCCTCGTTGGTGCCTCTCCTATGATGCGTGAGTAGTTCATTATAGACCTACAGGTCCGTAGTTAGTAGCTAGATGGGTTCCTCTCTCTCTTTTGATTCTCAATACAACGGTCTCTTGGAGATATATTTGATGTAACTCTTTTTGCGGTGTGTTTGTTGGGATTCGATGAACTTTGATTTTATGATTAGATCAATGTTTTTATCCTTGAAAGCTATTTGAGTCTTCTTTGATCTCTTATATACATCATTACTTATAGCCTCATATTTCTTCTTTGAATCTTTGGTTTAGTTAGGCCAACTAGATCGATTTGTCTTGCCATGGGAAGAGGAGTTGTGTGATGGGTTTAATCCTACGGTGCTTGATCCCAGTGACAGAAGGGGAACTGACACGCATATATCGTTGCTATTAAGGATAACAAGATGGGGTCTATTGATACGTCTCCAACGTATCTATAATTTTGTTGTTGTTCCATGCTATTATATTATCAATCTTGGATGTTTTATAATCATTTTATATCATTTTTTGGTACTAACCTATTGACATAGTGCCAAGTGGCAGTTGCTGTTTTTACGCATGTTTTACATCACAGAAATCAATATCGAATGAGTCCAAACGCAACGAAACTCCACGGAGATTTTTTGGACCTGAAGGAACATAATGGGCCCTGGCTGCTGGGGTGCCTCGAGGAGGGCACAACCCACTGTAGGCTGCTTAGGAGGCCTAGGCGCACCCTGGTGGGTTGTGCCCACATCGGGTGCCCCCGGACCGCCTCTTTGCTCTATAAATACCCCAATATTCCTGAAACCCTAGGGGAGTGGACAAAATAATCATCCTGCCGCCACAGAGTCCAGAACCACCAGATCCAATCTAGACACCATCTCGGATGGGGTTCACCACCTCCATTGGTGCCTCTTCGATGATGCGTGAGTAGTTCATTGTAGACCTTCAGGTCCGTAGTTAGTAGCTAGATGGCTTCATCTCTCTCTCTCTGAATTCTCAATACAATGGTCTCTTGGAGATCCATATGATGTAACTCTTTTGCGGTGTATTTGTTGGGATTGATGAACTTTGAGTTTATGATCAGATCTATCTTTTTATATCCATGAAAGAATTTGAGTTTATTTGATATCTTTTATGCATGATCTCTTATAGCTTCGTATTTCTTCTCCGATATTTGGGTTTTGTTTGGCCAACTTGATTTATTTATCTTGTGAAAGTGCGTTAAGTCGACTAGAGGGGGGTGAATGGGCGATTTTTATGAATTCTTCACTAAGGAATTTCAGGGTGAGGAAATTCCTAAGCGAAGAACTACTTGCAGCAGAATAAATACTCAGATGCAGACCTAACATAACATAAGCACAGACATCATGATGAAATGAAAACAAACACAGAGTACAAAAAGCGCAAGTACATGATAAAACAGGATGAAGACAAACAGACTGAAGAAATTGAACTGAGGAAATTGAGAAAGTCTTCAATCAAAGTCTTCAAACAGATATGAACAAGCACACGACACAGTAATGAGGAAATGGAAGGGTTGAGGAAATAGAACCAGTTAGGTTGGTGAAGACATGCTTTTGTAGACCAGCTCCAACTCCTATGACAGTTGTACGTCTGGTTGGAGCGGCTAGGTATTTAAACCTGAGGACACACAGTCCTCACCGTATTCTTCTTGAGCTAAGGTCACACAGACCTCGACCAATCACTCGTGGTAAGTCTTCAGGTGACTTCCAAACCTTCACAAACTCGGTCCCTCGGCGATCCACAATTTCCTCTTGGATGCTCTAGACCATGACGCCTAACCGTCTAGAAGATGCACAGTCTTCAAAGGTAACAAGCGTCGGATCCACGCAGGATCAATCTCTTCAATGATGCTCAATTGATACGTCTCCAACGTATCTATAATTTTTTATCGTTCCATGCTATTATATTATCTATTTTGGATGTTTAATGGGCTTTAATATGCTCTTTTATATTATTTTTGGGACTAACCTATTAATCGGAGGCCCAGTGCTAGTTGTTGTTTTTTTTTTTGCCTATTTCAATGTTTCGTAGAAAAGGAATATCAAACGGAAAGAAACCTTCGTGAGGATCTTTCCTGGAACGAACGCAATCCAGGAGACTTGGAGTGGAAGTCAGAGACGCGACGAGGCGGCCACGAGGTAGGAGGGTGCGCCCAGGGGGGTAGGCATGCCCCCCACCCTCGTGGGCCCCTCGTAGCTCCACCGACGTACTTCTTTCGCCTATATATACCCATGTACCCTAAAACCATCCAGGAGAGCCATGAAACCACTTTTCCACCGCCGCAACCTTCTGTATCGATCATGGAGGGCTTCTACTCAACACCATAGCCTCTCCGATGATGTGTGAGTAGTTTACCACAGACCTTCGGGTCCATAGTTATTAGCTAGATGGCTTCTTCTCTCTCTTTGGTTCACAATACAATGTTCTCCTCGATGTTCTTGGAGATCTATTCGATGTAATATTCTTTTGCGGTGTGTTTGCGGAGATCCGATGAATTGTGGGTTTATGATCAAGATTGTCTATGAACAATATTTGGTTCTTCTTTGAATTCTTATATGCATGATTTGATATCTTTGCAAGTCTCTTCGAATTATCGGTTTAGTTTGTCCTACTAGATTGATCTTTCTTCCAATGGGAGAAGTGCTTAGCTTTGGGTTCAATCTTGCGGTGTCCTTTCCCAGTGACAGTAGGAGCAGCAAGGCACGTATTGTGTTGTTGCCATCGAGGATAAAAAGATGGGGTTTATATCATATTGCTTGAGTTTATCCCTCTACATCATGTCATCTTACTTAAAGCGTTACTCTGTTCTTATGAACTTAATACTCTAGATGCATCTTTGGATAGCGGTCAATGTGTGGAGTAATAGTAGTAGATGCAGAATCGTTTCGGTCTACTTGACACGGACGTGATGCCTATATTCATGATCATGCCTAGATATTCTCATAACTATGCGCCTTCTTATCAATTGCTCGACAGAAATTTGTTCACCCACCGTAATATATGCTATCATGAGAGAAGCCACTAGTGAAACCTATGGCCCCCGGGTCTACTCTACATCATATAAGTTTCTGAACTACAACTCTAGTTTACTATTTATTTTGCAATCTTTACTTTCCAATATATACAAAAAAAATACCAAAAATATTTATCTTATTATCTTTATCAGATCTCAGTTTTGCAAGTGGCCGTGAAGGGATTGACAACCCATTTATCGCGTTGGTTGCAAGGTTCTTGATTGTTTATGCAGGTACTAGGTGACTTGCGAGTAGTCTCCTACTGGATTGATACCTTGGTTCTCAAAAACTGAGGGAAATACTTACGCTACTTTGCTGCATCACCCTTTCCACTTGAAGGGAAAACCAACACATGCTCAAGAGGTAGCAAGAAGGATTTCTGGCACCGTTGCCGGGGAGATTTGTGCCAAGTCAAGTCAAGATTTGATCTCCCGTCAACTAGCCATTTCTGGCGCCTTTTCGCCGGGGAGATCTACGCTCAAGTCAAGACATACCAAGTACACATCACAAACTCTTATCCCTCGCATTACATTATTTGCCATTTGCCTCTCGTTTTCCTCTCCCCCACTTCACCTTTGCCTTTTCTTCGCCCTTCTTTCGTTCGATCTTTTGTTTGCTTGTGTTACCATGTGCCTTCCTTTTGCTTGCATCTTCGCTTGCTAAAAGTTTATGGATCCTCATCCACTTGCTAATCTTTTTAAGAGATCCAATTATGATGAACCAATTTCTAGTGACACTACAAAAGAAATACACTTCCGTGATGATACGTGTTTGTCACAGTAGGTCGCGTTTTTTGTCATGCATGTACATCCATGACGATTTTATGACAGAATCAAGATAGTCATACCTGTGCTGTCGTAGAAGTGTTCCATGACATTACCAAAATTATCATCACGGAAGTGTCCACTTCCATGACGATAAATTGCGTGTCACAGAAGTGCTTTCGTCAAGGGTGACCGACACGTGGCATCCACCGTAACAGAACGCCGTTAAGCTATCGAGTCCGGTTTTGGATCCGATAACCCGTTAACAGCCCCGACCAATTGGGATTTTCCATATGTAAAATCATCATTGGCTAGAGGAAACACGTGTCGGCTCACCGTTGGAACAGATGTCATCCACTCATTTTACCCAAAGCGCCTATGATACGTCGACACGTGGCACGGCCCAACAGAGGCCCATTCCTGTGAAAAGGCTGGCCCGTTTGACTTGGTCAAAAGGTGGCGGGCTGGGCCACGGCAAGCCTTTTAACGGCATGTTCGCATATCGACCATTTACAACTCGCTAACCCAGGTCCCATTTACGGCCTATCCGAATTAGGCCCAATAGCGTCATCTGGACCGTCCAATATAATTCCAGCCCATTTTAACTTCCGACCCATGTATGGCCCATGACGTCTTTCAGCCTATATGAGGCCCTTAGTAACTCTCGGCCCATTAAAGGCCCGTGGTAAAACTGGCCCGTAATGAACAGTGTATCACTTTATACCCATTAACGGCACATGGTGAAATCGGCCCCATAATGAACAAAGTGTATCACTTTATACCCATTAACGGCCCATTATTCTGTTGGGCCGTTTCCAGCCCATGTTATCTTTCGGCCTTCTCAGGGCCCATTTATTCTTGGGCTCATTTCCAGCATTCGTTTACATATGGCCCGTTAATACGTTGGGCCGTTTTCATAGCGTCATCAAATACGGCCGATTAATGATGGCCCGTTATGGTCGGCCCATGAACGGACGATTTCAACTCTAGCCCATTTACAGCCATAATGTGGTCTGTTATTGGCCCATTTTTGGCCGACCGGTCATACGGCCCGTAGATGGCCCATTGATGATACGGCCCGTAGAAGGCCCATTGTGTCTACGGCCCGTATAAGGCCCATTGTTTCTACGCCCCGTAGAAGGCCCATTGTTTCTACGACCCTTAGAAGGCCCATTGATGATACGACCCGTAGAAGGCCCATTGTGTCTACGGCACGTATAAGGCCCATTGTTTCTACGCCCCGTAGAAGGCCCATTGTTTCTAGGACCCTTAGAAGGCCCATTGTTTCTACGGCCCGTAGGAGGCCCATGTTAACTACAGCCGGTGGGCATCAAAGTTTGCCACCAGTGCAAATATAGGAAACACCCTACACTATACAAAAATGGCTTGCTGTTTTATTCAGCCGGTGGCTGCACGTTAAGAACAAATTTTGTATCGCACCAAAACAAATTACAACTTTAAAACAAAAGGAAGGTTGGCATAAAAGTTCACAGTCTAGCAGATAAATGCACCACCAGAAGTTTAGAAGCTCAGTTCATTTGACCTGACTGTTACGTTTTAATGTTGTATTGTCCGATGGAGCACCATAACCTTCGCCTTCAGTTATCCTAGGCTCCTGAACAACATAGCAAATGTCTGATAGTCTGGTTTCAAAACCATGCATATCTTGACAACATCGAACAATGTCTCTCCTTGTTTCACAAAGGGTCTCTGTTAGGGAATGGACTTGTGTCTAGAGCGCAGATACAACGTCGTTTTGATCTTGCATATCTTCATCATGAGGCAGTTTGGAAGAGGTTTCCTTAACAACCAACCCAGTATTACGCAGGAACATGCTTTTGGCACTGTTAGTGGACAAGTACTGACCCACTGCAGCAAGAGCTGACATTGCGGTTATAGTTGCCTCGCCACCTTCAGAAGGTGGTGGTTCTATCATTTTTTCCATAGCTCGCTGAAAAGTTGAGGTTTTACATTAGTAGTACCGGAAGAGAAGATATTAAGGAGGCAGCAAAACTAGACAAAATAGCTTTGGTCTATATACATAACTTATTCCGGTGAACCCATGTAATATACTAGTTGCATTTTATTGCAAAGTACATAATAAAACCAGGTTCCAAACATATGACCATGTACCATTGCTAATGTATTATCTATTTCTTCACATTGTATTGAGGGCTAAGGATAAAGAGACGAAGTTTATAATACGGTAAGCATAGTTTGACATCATTCATATCACAAAACAACTGAGAACAAACAAACAGGCAATTGTAACATTGTGTGGGCAAGTCCAGCACAGAACTAGATTACAGGTCAAGATCAAAGGAACATCACTCCTCTCTTTTAAACCTTGTAAGGTGCAATGATACGCTAAGACAATTGTGTATAAAATTGAAAAGAGTAATAGACATTGGCTGCAAACCAAGCAGTTCAAGGCACAAGTCAGAGTAAGTAGTAGTTAAAAGGCATGAGGATTAAGGACTTACAACAACGGCTTTGACTGGTGTAGTCATGCCCTTCTTCTTGCTGGTGTGACAGTCCTTGAAGATTTCCACATCATTTGGTTCAAGTACTTTTTGGACCTTGCGGGCTTTCCTCTGCATTTGGAACAAGTCAATATAGATATGATAATATGGTACAGCGAAAAGAGTGAAACAACAGCTAATGGCAAGAGCCTCGTAGTGTGCAATATAGCTACGAGATCCTGTCGTCTGTTGGAATTTCTCTTTTGTACGGTTGGCCTTGTTCTTTGAACAGTTCACCTATAAGAAGATAGATTTGTGTGGCACATGCGTAAATAGGACTTCAACGTGTGATCTGATCACATATATATAATGTACCTGATACTTCGGATCGGACCAGTGTTTAACGAGGCCTCTCCAGTCTTCATCAGATATATTTTCCACTGGAGATGTTTGGGCAAGTTCACTGTTAGCCTTGCCTTCAAAGTGAGTTTTCCTCAAGTTATACCAATACTGTCACAGAGCAGACTTGAAAACATGGGTGCAAGCTTGTCTGGTTGCATCATCTTGGCTATCCAACTTGAACCTCATCTGTTGAAAATTATGGGAGTCTCATTATCAGCAACCTAGAAAGTATTAGACAGAGCAAGACGATATTACTACTTTCCATACATAACCATACTTACAGATAAATGGTCGAGGAAGGTGTTGAACTGGGTTTCGTCTTTGTCATTCCTGTACTGAATCCATGTTGGGAGGATACGTACATGACACCTAACAACAACCGCTGCCTCTGATACTAACTTGGCTGACTCACGTGCCTATCGAGCATTATCCCTGAAATAAACATGTTTGAAATAGTTCATATAGCTTCCTTTTCATTTTTCATGCTTCAAATAGTTCGCTTAGCTTCTGGGCTGCAGTTGGCCTCTGCGTCAATTGGCGCAACGGGTCATTTATTATTCATAGAATGAACATTTATTAGGCATGCTGCCCATAAGGTTACTTCACTTCCTGGCCAAAAAAACTCAATCCATTTAGCTACTCAAGCAAACGACTTTTGTGTGGCCAGAAAACATCGTTGAAATAGTTCGCTTACGTTTCAGCCTGTAGTCGGTTTCTGCGCCAACGGTCCTACAACAAGACGAACATTGAGATGAACTTTCCGACCTAAGGTAAGTTGTCCGGCATGCCAAGCGCCAGATCAAGTAGAGCATCCCCCAACCATACAGAGGACTATTCATCACTGTCAACACCACCCAGATGTCCCTGCATGGGCAGGCCGGGTACGTCTGTCAGCGCCCTTAGCCCCTGCCCAGGCAAGCTGGGTCCGTCGGGCTAGTCGACCCTAGCCCTTGCACGGGCAGACCGGGTCCGTCGAGGGAGAAAGGGGCGGTTTTTGAGTGTGGGATCGATAAGTAGAGAGAGAGAGAGAGGGAGAGAGAGAGAGGGGACAGAGAGAGAGAGAGCATTCACGTGCATGAGACATAGGGCAACGTGCCTACCAGATAGAAAGATCAATAACGGCCTTTGGACACTGCGGTCTACCCAGATGGCATGTTTTTTCATGTCTGTTCGGCCTTTGGACATTGCACATAGCCTGGTGGTATGTTTGGGAATCTCTGCCCAGCCTTGCCGGTTGGCGTATGCGACTGCATTTTCTTCTTGATCGGGCTTTCCAGGGCATGTGAATCTTCTTATCAGATTGTGTGGCTTTCCTTCTACTCGTGTTCTTTTGGGTGGGGGTTCATAGTTTCGATGGTTCAGCTCATTTGACATCAGGGTGCAGTTGGGCTTTCTATTGATCCGGCCGTTGGGTTGCCCTGGCCGGCCAACGAAGGACATGCTATTTACCTGCTCAGACAAACGTCCGTGTAACCAATGAAAGCCATCGGAATGATCATCATCAAGAAAAATACCAACACAATACAAACATATCCATTTGCAGACGGTTGAGAAAAAAGATCCTTCAAATAGTCGTTGGTAAATGTACGAGACATAAACAAACGCAATATGAAAATGACCACTTTCAGACAATTCATGAGAAACATCCTTCAAATAGTTTACTTAACTTTTTTTTATGTTTCAAATAGTTCACTTAATTTTTGGATTGCAGTTGGCCTCTGCGTCAATTGGCGCAATGGGTCATCTAGTATTCATAGATGTTGTAGCTCCATGGAAGTCGGCAAGCTAGTCCAATCTGTATTGAATTGTCATTCATGCTCTACAAAAGCCTGCGTCCACGCTGCGCCGGGTAGGTGTATTCTTAGGCTAGTCATAGTGAGTAGTAATAAAGACTAGTGTCAAGCATATGTCACTAGTCTATATTACTACCTTTATAGAGGGTAGTAATATATGTGTGATATCATGCAAGCCTTCATTTTTTTTATGTAGACTCATCTTGCCTTGAGGTGCGCTTATGTTACCGTAACACTCTCTCCTCTTTAATTACATGTCACATAAGCAAATTTATCTTGAGGTGCGTAATATTACTAGTTAAGTCACTCCCACTATGATCAGCCTTATGTTCATTGTTCCTCATACTTCTCGGGGTTCATGTAAAATTTTAACTGGCATATTGTTTGCAGGTTCAAAAATGCCATATAGCAATACATGTTTGAAAGTGCGGAACAATTGCTCCATGTATTACGGCTTGTCTTAGTTTCCCGTTGCCTCCCAAGCCTACTAGCTAACTCAAAAATACATGTACAGACAATGCTTTGTGGCGTCTGCTTTCTTTTTCTTTTTCTCATGTCTTACCATGTAAATACACAATGTTTAATGCAAAGACATAACTCCCGCCATTACAGGTAAAAAAAGATATATGGAGATGTCAAAATTGAGACGATGCTATTGCCAACATATATGGAAATTGAAAATGATGTTCTAACGAAGTCCAGCAAGAACAAAAATCCACTACTAGTTGCTCTAAAATTTCCGACACTAGCATATACGCTACAATTTATACAACCATGTCATGATTGCGTATGTGCATGTGCTAAGAACAGGGGTGTGATCTCTTTCATTATCTAAAATATCCTCCATTTACTTCTTATCTATCTTGTGTCCTAGATTGATGGCTCTCACTGATGCTTGATGGCATATCAATTTGGTGAGTATCAGTTCAGATCAATGGGGGGGACATGTGTTTATTGGCCTGTACTATCATAAATGCAATCTTCAATATGTGCACTGTTCTGTTGCTTGTGTTCTAGTATCACGTTATGGGTTAAGGCTTCACACAAAAATGTAACCATATCTTGTAAGAGAAAACCAAGAACCTATATTTAGTTCATATTTGCAAAAAGAAAACTTCGCTAATAGACATGGATTGTTTGAAATAGACATTGTTGCATGGTGAAAAAACCATCACGTCTCATATTTTAACATGGTTGCTTGCCCAAATTAGAAGTTTTGCTGCATGAGGTGTTTACCCCTACATGGGTGGCGGTACTGTGGATGGTGCGTCGGGTTCGGGCTTTGAAGTTGATGTGGCAAATTGTGACAACGAAGCCCAATACATGGAGGATGTTCGCCAGCCATCTTGAACATTGGGTTGATGTGACTCTAGTATGCAGGAATAGGAGCATCTGTCATCGATGAATTTCACAGTGTTCTGCAGACGCAGACGTGTTGCCCTTCAATGCCATGATTGGCATCGGTGGCGGCGGCGAACTTGTACTGGACATTGTCGAAGACGGTGATGCACCGTGGACAGCAGCACCTTGAGCGGTTGAGCTTGAATGACTAGCATCACACACAACTAGGATGACACAAGGTGTGGATGTTCACGAAAGCAGTAGTCACAAACTCGAATGCACCACCGCGTCCGTCATTTTATCGACCGGCCTGCGGGTATCGCCATGACGGATGCAAGAGTGTATTTTGCAAAAAAAAAAAAAAAACAAGAAAGTCCAACGTGTTTGTTGCATGAAAAATGTATCAATCTGCACCCGACGTGCAAGTTCTATGATTAGTTGGGGCGTGTTTGGTTACTTGCACCATTTTTTCAATGTTGCACGGAAAACACGGGTTAGGCTATGTAGAACATGGTTGAGAAGATACATGCCAAAATACGATGTTTGCATGTTGATTGGTTACCTGCATATAGATTGCCTGCATCGCGGAAGCCTCATCTACCCAGTGTTTGGTTGCATATATGCATCGTGAATAGGAGTTAAAATCTGCACTGAACAGAGAGGTTAAAGTAGAATATTCACGACCACTATGACCGACACCGAGTCTGATCTCTGGTGGCTCCTCCTCCACCGGCTCACTGGCACTTTCACCGCCAGCGCGAGGGGCCATCACGCACGTCCATGGCACCCACCTGCGTGCTAACCACCATAGCCATCCTCGCTGCACTCCTCTTGTTTGTCCTCCTGCTGCCTAGTCGCACCATGGAGCTACGTTTCATGACCAACTATGTGATGGTCAACTACGCCGCGCCCCTGCCTCGGACGACGCCATTGCTGCCGCCTTCCGGGGCACCCTCCTGCCGCTCATGGCCGCGGTGCCCGGAGCATCTGCCTGGGCGACCCCGAGCCGAGAGACTGCCTGGCTTGCCACGCCGCGGCCGCCAAGAAGCTCACCGGCTGCGGCGCGAGCACGCGGGCCAGTGTTTGGAGGAGCAAGGGCTGCTTCCTGGGCAACATCAACAACAACACCTCCTCTACACACGAAGATGCCTTCTGCGACGTCGTCTCCTTCAGCATGGAGGTCTACTCCGCAGTCATCTTCATCGACGACGGCACGCCGCCCTCCAACCTCCACAGACTGTCACATGTAGATCTACTCATGTATGATTACTGAAACAGAAAACGCACAATATGAAAGTCGAGTGAAACAGCGAGGAAACTACTCCTCAAAGGGAACTTCAAACGGTCGTCTATGTCTTACGAATTTGTCAAAATTCATCAAAAATATATTCAAATATGAACATGAAATTTAACATATAGAGTGAATGAAACTACGATCCAATCGTCTGAATGGAATCAAAGCATCGAGGAGCATATGTTTTGTGTACAGCTTATCACAAATCGAAACACGATGTGAACGTTTCCAATGATGCAGGTCCAACAGTGCTTACATATAATCAAACAGCCCAACATGAAAAAAAGCTGCATCCAGCGGGACTGGAAGGCCGAATGCAGCCTACCAAATGAGCCCTTGATATCACTTTGCAATTTCTACTTTAAGTAATTTGGGACATCAAAAAATTTCTACCATTTAAAAAAACTGAGAATTTTGAAATAAAATGTTCAAGAAAAAATTAAATGTTTGTAAATTGAAAAAATGCTCAGGGTTTTTTCTAAAAATGTTAGCGTATTAAAAAATGTTCACAATTTTGAAAACAATGTTCGTAAAATAAAAAATGTGAGTGTATTAAAAATTGTTAATGAAATTGAACAAAATGTTTGCTAGTCCAAAAATGTTCACGAATTTCAAAAATTGTCCTAAAAATTTAAAAACAGTTCCTGAATTACAAAAGAGTTTATTGATTCATAAAGTGTTCGCAGATTCAAAAAAATGTTCAGCCATTTCAAAAAAATCGTGAATTTCAAAAAACAACCACCAATTTTGAAAAGAATGTTTGTCTATTCTAGAATTGTTCGCCGATTCAAAAGAAAATGCTTAAAAAATGTTCACAATTTAGAAAAATGCTTGCAAATAGTGAAAGAAAGTTCAGGATTTTCAATTATGTTCCCAAATTTTTAAAAATCTTCACAAATGATTGAAGGTATGTAGTTAAACAGTAATGCTTCTAATTCTTTGTGACTATATACCTGTGTGGATTTTTGAAGAATTTACTGGGGTGTATATCAGAATATTATATTATGTTTTGAAAAAACATTTCTTGAAATTCAGAAAAAATTCTTTGAATTACCCAGTTTTTTTTACCACCATGATATTTTTTGAAAATGTGAACATTTCTTCAATTTGTGAATAAATTTTAAAAAGGGAACATTTTGTTGCATTTGTGAACAATATTTCCAAAATCATGCGATTAGATGTGAACAAAATGTGGTCATAGCCATTGGAGAATGGAGATTATGTTTTTTTTCTCCCATTGCACGCACGGGTCCTTTTGCTAGTAATAATAAGAAAAACACTATCGCTCAACCGACAGATGTTTGTGTGGGCATCCACCTTCTCCGTAGTCGTCGGATTTTATGATTATTGTGCGGCTGAGACTAAGTGGTCCACTAGTCTAATAATACCTTGCGAAGAGAGTATAACACCACATTTCTTCTAAACCTCGATTTGTGCGCCTGCTTTGGCGGCAGTGGTGGCACTGTCCGGATGTCGTAGTGCGCCGTGGGCGTTTGAAGGATGTGCGAATAAGTGGGCGATAAAGAGAAATGACAAGCTCTGCAGACATTTCTTATGGATCATGGATGAGAAGGCGACCTAGAGCAAGTGTCTCGACAATCGAGGAGAATCTGTGCCCCCAAGAAGGTTGGTGGCTTCGGAATCAAGAACATCAAAAGCAGAGCGCTTCGGCTGAGAAGGGCTTGGCTCGAATGGAGCGATGACTTGAGGACATGGAGGGGGGCTGGTACGTCTCCAACGTATCTATAATATTTGAGTGTTTCATGCTATTATATTACCATTCTGGGATACTTTATATGCAATTTTATATCATTTTGGGGGACTAACCTACTAACTCAGTGCCTAGTGCCAGTTATTGCTTTGTGTTTGTTTTTGGTTTTACAGAAAATCCATACCAAACGGAGTTCAAATGCTACGAATTGACGATTTTCTTTTGGACATAAGAGAACCTAGAAGCTTCGAGGGTGGACTAGAAGACATGCGAGGATATGGCAAGGCGACAGGGTGCGAGCCCTGCAGGTTAGGCACGCCCTGATGTCTTGTGGGCCTCTCGTGTCTCCATCTGACCTAATTCCACTTCTATAAAACCTTAAATATTCCAAAACCCCCGAAGAGCCACCTGAAACAATTTTTCCGCCGCCGCAAGTCTCTGTTCTTCCGCGATCCCATGGGAAGGCCTTTTTCGGTACTCTGCTGGAGGGGGAATCGTTCACGGAGGGCTTCTACATCAACCTTGTTGTCCTTCCGATGATGTGTGGATAGTTCACCACAGACCTACGAGTCCACAACTAGTAGCTAGATGGCTTTCTCTCTCTATTTGAACTTCAACACAATGTTTTGTTCGGAGATCGATTCGATATAATCTTCTTATGCAGTGTGTTTGTTGGGATCCGATGAATTATGTGTTTATGACCAGATTATTTATTGAATGTAATTGAGTCTTTTCTGAACTTTATTATGCATGGTTGTTATAGCTATGTAATGCTTTTAAAAATTGGGTTTTCTTTGGCCAAGTTGATCCGTCGATCTTCGATGGAAATGGTGCATAGTACTGGGTTCAATCTTATGGTGTCCTCACGTCGTGATAGAAGGGGTAGCGAGGCACGTATTGTATTGTTGCTACTAAGGATAAAACGACCGGGGGGGGGGGGGGGTTGACGGGGCATTGATATATCGACCGAAGGTGTACTGTATTCAACAGAACCAAAAGAGGGCTAAATGCTTATAAAAATTAATGCAAGCAGCAAAATAAAATTATATATGAAGGGACATAGTGTAAAACATGTGAATGACAACATTCTTATTTCTCGAGTCAAAAATAAAAAACATAGGATGGTCACAACAAAGTTATTTCCTATTCACTCAAAGAGCATGAGGGAGGTGTGGCCTGTGCATGTGCATAGGATACTTTGGACCAATTGTATTAGAGATTTTATTGTAATAAATGCTCGTGTTAATTATTTTCTTAATTTACCTCATACCTTTTAAACTGGCACGACAATTTTCATAGTTATCGGTGTGTCACCCTTCGTTCCTCAAAGGTGTGACACTTGTATAACAGGCTAAAATAAAGGTTGGATACAACTTTTCTGTTTCTGTCTCCTCATCCGTCCATCCTCCATAGCGTATCGCATTAATTTCTGCCAGGTAACTGCTTTTCTATATCGCGTCCTCTTCCTTCATGTTGCTCCAAAGAAACAAAAGGTAAGCTTTATTCCACCAATTTTTGTCCATGGGTCCTGTACACCTACACCAAGTAATATCACACCATATGTCCATCTGGTGCATGCAACTTTCCTTTTGCCATGCAACTTTCCTTTTTCCTCCTCTGGTGCGCGTGCAATGCATGCTATTAATTTTTGAGTTGTGCATTGTATATGTACTTTCACACTCCGTGCTTTGATTTGCTTCAACTCAAATCTACTACTCCTTAATTTGCTTACAATACGTTTTCCAGATCATTGTCGATCATATATGTTGTGCGTAGGCGGGATGTTTTGGCATAAAGAACCCTTTGGGATGGGTCAAACCATAGGATACACGCCAAAAAGTCATATGATGATGTGTGGCATGTACATACAACTCTTCATGATCGACGCCCAGGTTAGTGTTGCGAGCGAGGCCAGTAGGCCACTATTCGGTGCAGAAAGAACTGGCCTGTGCAATCCTCATATTCCAGGAAGATTGAAAAAAACAAGATTTTTTAAGTTAAAAAAAGCAAGAATTTCTGACAAGTAGACATACACTAGACATGGGGAGCAAAATAAAAAACTAGACAATGAATGTCTCCTTTTATTTGAAGTTCAGAGAGCACATATAAATCTCCTGTCTATAATGGCAATAAAAGGCACACACTGATAGGCAAATGAGTGAAATGTTTGAGAAACGGTGGTTCATGAATGGAAAGTTGAGGCTAGACTTCAACATATCCTGCTACCAGCTTCAGTCGTACATGGTCAGGTCGATCACCTCCAAATTTTCCATAGCGACGACAAGAGCCTCTCCACTTGTTATACATATATCCTCCATAGGCACCGTGTTCACCGACGCAGCGGATCTAGTAGAGGCAAAGCCACGGGTGCCTCCCTGGTTACTGCCCTCCAAAGACCCTGTTTTCTTTGCGCGAGAAGATTTTCTAGCCTTGCCCTTGTGTTTAGTGCCATTCAGGCCATCAGAGTTTGTAGGATCAACCCGGCACCGCTTGGCATCAGGTGAGCTATCGCCGCGGGACATGCCATCTCCCTCCTCTGCAACTGGCGTTGCAGCTTCATCAGTAGGACCCTTGTTCTTTTTAGCCTGCTCCTCCAGTCTTTTTTCCTTGAAAGAGTAGCCCTGGTCCAGGAACCTCTTCCATGGAGGAGTAGAGTTTGCAGTTTCATCATCACCTTCCTCCCGAGGCTGCAACAGTCCTAGGCTTGGTGCGGCTAGCGCTGCGGCTGTGAGTGCTGCGGTCGCCGCCGTCTGGCTAGATTGCTCACCCATCTTCTGAGCCTTCTGTTTGGAAGAGCTCCCACCATCCTTCTTTATTGCAAATTGCCGGATGCCCTTCTGCTTCTTCAGGTTAAGGGTTATCTTGGCTGCAACATCTTTCCTTGCATCTAGAGGTATCCATTGCTCCTCACGCCACTCAAATGACTTCCGCAGAGAGTCTACTTTGAGCTCCACAAGTCTCCCCTCCCCTGGAAATTTCGGCAAGCATGCATGCATGCATCAGGAAGAGCTCCAGTCCAGATATATACTACTATTAACTGCGAGCTAGGTGATCAAGACAGTAGGCACGCAGTTCACCTTGGAGATAAACTAGGACATGACCAACATTGTCCTGCTGCAACACGATCCCCTCCCACCATCCGCCATTTAGCCACGCATCGACGATGACCCCGGCAGCCACTGGAGACTCGATCTTCCTGTAGCATGTTGGGAGCTGTGGGCGGAGCATGGGCCTTTCAGTAAGGCGTATGCCTAGGTGGTCAGGTTCCGCAATTCTTGCAACTTTGAGCCATTCCTGCAAAACAAAAAAAACTCATGTTGAGTACATACATCTTCATCATGAAAACATGCAAGATACTACCAGAGAGAGAAGAGAAAGACCAACCCTGAGTTGTCCTTTATCCTCGGAATTCGAAAGGTCTTGGTACCCCACCCTGACCTTGTTATCTTTCTCCCTTCTCCTGAGTACCACACATTTGAACCAACAGCCCCTCATGCTGCTGTCTTGGCACAGGGCTTCAAGACAGCAGCCAGGCTGGAACATCTTCTCAGGGTTCACCATGGTTGATGCATCATTGGCTGCCACATTACTAGTACCAGTACCACTTGGTGGCGGCTGATTCTGCATGGTGGTCTGACTGTTCACCACGCTGCAAGGAATGACACTGCTTTCGACGGTCTGGTCATTGGTGACACTTTGTGGAGTTGCAGTGCATGGAGGGGGCATCTCCTTCTGCTCCTGCTTTTCCTTCTCCATGGTTTTATCAACGACGATAGAGCTGGAAGCAGTTGTGCTGCATGGAGGGGGCATTTCCTTCTGATTCTGTTTCTGCTTATCCTTGGTTTCATCAACGATAACAGAGCTAGAAGTAGTTGCGCTGCATGGAGGGGGGTTCTGCTTCTGCTTCTCCATGGTCTTGTCACCAATAACATAGCTGGAAGGAGTTGCACTGCATGGAGGAGACTTCTGCTTCTGCTTCTCCATGGTTTTGTCACCGATAATAGAGCTGGAACTGAAAGGAGTTGCATTGCATGCAGGTGGCTTCTGCTTCTGCATGGTTTTGTCACCGAAGACAGTGCCGAAAGAACCACCATGGTTCTCAGCGGCCATGCCAGTAATTTCAGCTTTACCTTTGTTATTGGGTGGCTTGGCCTGCACCGCCGTGGACGAGGATGCGGCAACAATTTCCTTTACGATCTCCTGGTTTGCATATCCTTGCAACTGCATGATGTCGAAGGGTCCGACAATTTCATCTTCGATCTGCCGACTGCATACATAGGGCTGCCAGCTGTTGTGCCCTCCACTTATTTTGTTGAACATGTCAAAGTGTTGTGGATTCAGGACCGCAGCCGCGCCCTCCACAAATTGAACCCTCAGATCTTGCAGCCATAGCCAAACAAGATCTCCTTGCGATAAAGATCGGGGGGCAATACAACACCATGTTCACCGTCAGGTTCCTCAAACCATCGTACCAGCACCATGTTCTTGGCGCTACTATCTTCATACATGTCTTCCACATAGGCAACATGGATCTCTCTCCCTCCACTCTTGATGAACACAAAATCATGAACCTACAAAGACATATAGCGCGTGGCACAATTAATAAGAGATGTAAACCAATATATATATAGACTCGTCCGTATGTGAAAACAAAACAAGAAAACAAGTGGACCATCGGTGAACACATACCGAAATTCTCATTCCCTCTCGGCAAAAGGATTTGTAATGCTTCCGATGTTGATCAAGATGGGGCAGTTTGCATATCCATGTGAACCCTTCTTTGTTCGCCTCAGCAACAGCAAGTGTTGAGAGGGTATCCTAAATGAACAATAGACATTAGTTTCATTGGGAGGAAGCATTTCTCAGGAAGGCGCTTGTGAGATAGTATGTACCTTAGATGCACCATCATGGTTGTCGGGACAAGTGAATCCAAAGGCTCCATACGGAGGATCTACAAAGACAGCAGCAATGGAAGGCAAGTTAGTAGATTTCTTTCCACATCATGTTGGCCTCACAAAACCAACACAAGAGGAAACACATAAGTTAACAAAACACTAATCTCAAAAAAGTTAACCAAACACAAAAGGAAAGAAACACATAAACCATATATAGAAAATTACCAAACATATACATCAGGAATTAAACAAGCCAAGATAGAACACATATAGCGTGATGCGTGAGAAAAGGAGTTGATCTAAAAGATTAGACAAAAGATATCTAACAATAAATTATGTGTCGTGTTGACAAAAAGGAGTGGATCTATTAAATTTGTCAAATTTGCAAAGAGTAGTGCTAATAAAGGAAGGGGATAGAAGGATAGCACTACAAGATAGTCATAGATCTTGGCACTGAAAAAAATGTGATGAAACATGAGAAGAAACTAATCTGGCTGGACATAGGAGAAAGCGTGTGTATTAATGCTAAAAATCTTCCAAACATTCAGATCCAAACATTAGAAACACAAGACCGGATCTTGCGTTCAAGATGTAAACACCTACTAAACATTAACCAAACATTCAAATCGACCGTCGGAGATGGACGCTGAAAATTCTAGTTGCCTGATCTGTTAGCTTAATCATATGGTACTAAAATCATGAGAAAATTTCACCACTAGGGCATGGAAAAAAGGAATACGTAGTACCTAAGACGAGCGAGGTGAGCCAGTGCATGACCTCCTTCCTGGACTTCCACCTGAGCTGAGTGGTCTCCATCGCCACCGTCACCACCCTAGCGGACGGGCGACCTGAGACTCCAGCGCCCTGGAGGGACTTCAGAACTGCAAGTCCGCCGAGTAGGCTATGTTCCCAGGTCCCCAATACTTACCCACCACCGCCAGATCCTCTCGCCTCCTACCGCCATCCTGGGCGGTGCGGATGGAGGAAGTAGCACACCTTGCACTCCTCGCCGTCATTGTCCTCCATCACGATCTCCTCCTCCCACCCGACCCACCCCCTCACTGCCATCTTGGCATTACCCTCATCCACCACTGCTGCCGAAGAGCACGAGCTACTCATGGCCTTCTCACCTGGCTGGCGGTGGACGATAGTGAAAGGGGGAAGTAGTGGAGGGTGGAGGGTGCTTCAAACAGGAGGGGGCTAGGGAAAGGGGGCTCGTTAGGGACTACTATTTAGAGAGATGGGGTCTTGGGGGATTTCATATGAGGAAATGCTGGTGGGTTTGCGGAGTGTGTCCTCAACTTCTGAGGATTTCCACTTCGAGTGAAGCTTGCCCAAAGCTGGGATGTGGCAGTTTAGTCCTCCCTCTAAGAAATGTGGTAGTTTGGTCCTCATTATATTGGGTAGTCTTGTCCAAGGGCTCTGGGCGTGTTGCATCCATGGTGAAAATTGCGAGTATGCTATGTGATTGGGATGGGGATGATATATGGCACGGGATATGCTCTATGATAGATATACAATCTTTGTTTTGGGCACGTATCTTGCTCAAATGCTAACTCCGCCACCATGTGAGGGGAGATGTTGATATATGAACGGTTCATGAGAACATGGTGAGCATGATATGTGATAGTGGGGAAGGGGGGGTGGTGATTGACGGGGCATTGATTTATCAAATGAAGGTGTAGTGTATTCAAGAGTACCAAAAGAGGGCTAAATGCTTATAAAAAGGAATGCAAGGAGCGAAATAAATTTATATATGAAGGGCCAAAGTGTTAAACATGTGGATGACAACATTCTTATTTCTCAGGTCCGAAATAATAAAAAAAAATAGGGTGGTCATAAAGTAGTTTGCTATTCACTCAAAGAGCACGAGGGAGGTGTGGTCCCATGCATGTGCATAGGATACTTTGGACCAATTTTATTAGAAATTTTATTGTAATATTTTCTTATTTTACCTCATACATTTTAAACTAGCACGACAATTGTCATAGCCACCGGTGCGTTTAGACCCCTTCGTGCTCTACGGTGTGACACTTGTATAACAGGCTAAAAGTAAAGGGTGGATACAACTTTTCGGTTTCTGTCTTCTCATCCGTCGACCCTCCATAGCATATTGCATTAATTTCTGCTAGGTAATTGCCTTTCTATATTTCGTCCTCTTCCTTCATGTTGGTCCAAAGAAAGAAAAGGTAAGCTTTCTTCCACCGAATTTTGTCCATGGGTCATCTACACCTACACCAAGTAACATTGCACCAGATATGTCCATCCGGTGGATGCAACTTCCCTTTTTGCCATCCTCCGGCGCACATTCAATGCATGCTATTAATTACTATGATTTGGGCATTGTATATGTACTTTTTGCACTTCGTGCTTTGATTTGCTTCGATCCAAATCTTCTACCACTCCTTAATTTGCTTACGATATGTTTTCTGGATCATATGTGATGTGTGTACGTGACATGTTTTGGCAAAAGGTACCCTTTGGGATGGGTCAAGCCATAGGATGACGCATAAAAATTCCATTGGATGATGTGTGGCACGGACATACAACTATTTGTTGAAATATGGGAGTGGGCTTTAGGCAACAACAACAACAAAGCCTTTAGTCCCAAACAAGTTGGGGTAGGCTAGAGGTGAAACCCATAAGATCTCGCAACCAACTCATGGATCTGGCACATGGATAGCAAGCTTCCACGCACCCCTGTCCATAGCTAGCTCTTTGGTGATACTCGGAGTGGGCTTTAGGCCCATCTAACAATTTTGAAAAAAACCCTAAGGGCCCATGTAGATGTCATGACAAGGGATGGTGGGAAGTTTAGTCCCACCCCACTAGTGGAGAAGGAGTTGCACCTCCTTATAAAGGATTCTCTTCCACATGCTATTGGTGCAATCCTCGTGTTCACGGGTGTGTCGGCGTTGATACATCTCCAACGTATCTATAATTTTGATTGTTCCATGTTGTTATATTATAATTCTTGGATGTTTAACAATCATTTTATAATCATTTTATATCAAATTTTGGTACTAACCTATTGACATAGTGCCAAGTGCCAGTTGCTGTTTTCTGCTTGTTTTTTACATCGCAGGAAATCAATACCAAACGGAGTCCAAACGCAGTGAAACTTTTTGTGGATTTTTTATGGACCAGAAGACACCCAATGGGCCGGAGAAGCACCTGGGGGTGCCCCGAGGGGGGCACAACCCACCAGGGCACGCCTGGCCCCCCAGGCACGCCCATGTGGGTTGTGCCCACCTTGGTGGCCTCCCTCACCGCCTCTTTGCTCTATAAATACCCCAATATTCCAGAAACCCTAGGGGAGTCGACGAAAGTCAATTCCAGCCGCTGCAAGTTCCAGAACCACCAGTTCCAATCTAGACACCATCACGGGAGGGGTTCATCATCCTCATTGGTGCCTCTCCGATGATGCCTGAGTAGGTCATTGTAGACCTATGGGTCCGTAGTTAGTAGCTCGATGGCTTCCTCTCTCTTTTGATTCTCAATACAATGGTCTCTTCGAGATCTATTTGACGTAACTCTTTTTGTGGTGTGTTTGTTGGGATCCGATGAACTTTGAGTTTATGATCAGATCTATGTTTTTATCCATGAAAGTTATTTGAGTCTTCTTTGATCTCTTATATGCATGATTACTTATAGCCTCGCATTTCTTCTTCGAATATTTGGTTTAGTTAGGCTAGATCGATTTTTCTTGCCATGAGAAGAGGTGCTTTGTGATGGGTTTGATCTTACGGTGCTTGATCCCAGTAACAGAAGGGGAACTGTCGGTGGGAAATGACACCTATGGGATCACAAGAATCCCTACTACGGTTGCCGGAGCGCAAGGTTGTGAGAAGAGCAGGGATAATAGTCAGCACAAGGATCGTTTACCCAGGTTCGGGTTGCGAGGATGCGTAAAACCCTAGTCCTGCTTTGGTGGATGTATTGAGTGTTCTTGATCTTTCCAACTAGCTATGGTGGCTGCGTAGTTCAAAAGAGCCGAATCCCTCTCAAGTATGCCATGGGCCTCCTTTTATAGTCGAAAGGGGCTGCCATAGGGGTACACAGAAGGTGGAAAGGCATACAGTACTGTGAGTTTATCGCCCGTATTATAGGACAAGACGCATTTAATGCGCCGCTGAGGTGTCCCCTAGCATTACCGGGGATGGGAGAGAGGCACGTCCTATCCGTCGCCGCTCCTCCTCGCTTCGACACGCGCCCTGGCCAGCGGTGCATGCGACGCCATGTAGGCTGGCAGGCAGCTGAGGTGGCGCGATGGTAGGGTATTCACAAAGATCTGCATGCCACCACGCAGGCGCTTGCTGATCTGGCCTGGAAGCTGCATGTCGCCACGCAGGTGCCAGCCCAGCTGGTTGGGCTGGCAGCTGCATCCGAACGGAGGTGGAAACTTGGCTGGTGCGAGCCTGGCAGTGGCCCCGCTGATGTCCTCGGCAAGGGCCTTGCCTGGGGCCCGGCAAGGGTCTTGCCGTGGCGCGCAGTCGTCCCTAGTAAGGATCTTGCCGGGGGTCTTGTGGCTTTCCTCGGCAAGGATCCCGCCGAGGGTCACCGTCTTCTGGTCCTCATCTGATCTCATATGTCCGTGGTCTTGACAAAGATCTGCATGCCACCACAGAGGTGCCTCCCGAGCCCTGGTCCAATTTTAGTTGGTTGGGTTGGAACTTGTTGGCTCAAGGGTGGCTTGCTCTGTTGGTGTTTGGGCAAGTTGCCCCGGCAAGGCTCTTGCCAGGGCCGCCCCGGCAAGGGCTGAGGGAGTCCTGGATTAGGGGGTATCCGGACAGCCGGACTATATACATCGTCCGGACTATTGAAGCATGAAGATACAAGACTCAAGACTCCGCCCCATGTCCGGATGGGACTCTCCTTTGCGTGGAAGACAAGCTTGGCAATCCGGATATTATGTTTCCTTCCTTCTAACCGACTCCATGTAAACCCTAGCCCTCTCCGGTGTCTATATAAACCGGAGAGGTTGGTCCTTAGAAGGCCGATCACAATTGCAATCATAATCATCATAGGCTAGCTCCTAGGGTTTAGCCTCTACGATCTCGTGGTAGATCTACTATTGTACTACTCATATCTTCAATATTAATCAAGCAAGAAGTAGGGTTTTACCTCCATCGAGAGGGCCCGAACCTGGGTAAACATTGTGTCCCTTGCTTCCTATTACCATCAGCCTAAGACGCACATATCGGGACCCCCTACCCGAGATCCACCGGTTTTGACACCGACATTGGTGCTTTCATTGAGAGTTCCTCTGTGTCGTCGCTGCAAGGCTTGATGGCTCGTCTCGTTGTCAAGGACAACATTAGCTCTAGGGGAGCTCTGGCTGCAGGCCAAACTCTCCGACTTCGCGGCTTCGTCATGGCCGCCCCATCGGCTTTCGCGCGGATTATGGCCTCTCGGGTCATCACGCATAACCTTCGCGTCAATTCGGAACTCGCCGAATAGATGGATCCGATAGAGCTCTCCTCCCTTAATGGGCTCTTGGATCGCATCGCCGCATTGGGAGTCGTTACGGACTATGACCGGATCGGGCTTAAACCCGACCAAAGGGACATAAAATCCCCGCCGGCCACCCATGAGATAGCGGTAGTGGAGGAACCACACATGGACTACCCCTCAATTCTGAGGACGAATTATGTCCAGATCGCCGAGCTCCCTGAGCCGGACACCCGTCCAAGGGAATACATGACCCGGATCCCGGACTTAGAATCGGGCATTGGGCCGGAGAAATTGGGCAGCACCCCAGATCCCGAGTCGTCAGGCTTGGAAGCTCCCATGCCCCTGGGTGTTAGATTGGACCAGAATCCGGATTCAGCTATTCCCACCCACACGGACTTAAACTGTCTCTCCCATATCAGGCAAGAGCGCTAGGAGATAGTACATCGTTACTGGGCCAGATTCCTCCTTGTGCTAAACAAGGTCAAGGACTGCCGCGAGGAGGAAGCAGTCTCGCTTTTCTACAAAAACTGCATGAACAAAGGAATCCTTAATGCTATAAGTCGCTGTGACATCATACACTTTGCGGACTTGGCAATCATAGTACATAAGTACTGTGCTTTGGAAAGCGCCTGGAAAACCCAAACAGAATTTTGGGATAGTCCGTCTCTCACCAAAACCTTTGTCCGAACCAAACGGGCGAACTCTCGTAAGTCGTTCGATCCAATCCCCAAGAAACCAAAGCCCACCCCAGGGCGGGGAACCGTATTGGAAGAATGGCTCAGTGGGCCATGTAAACTCCACAAGATTACTCGGACACAACACCAACTCATAGCCTTAGGGCATGTTGGATACTCCGCAGGTTGCTAAAAGTGGCGAGGATCTTCTTGCAAGCCATAAAGCGTAACAACATCCCACCAACGGACATAATACGGTACTAACAGTCTTCGAGACTTTTGCCTCAAACAATAGGCGCAAGCGAGCTCATCGAAGCTCCGCTGAAATTTGCCATGTGGCGAAAATAAACCCATGGAACGATGTCGGTGTCAAAACCGACGGATCTCGGGTAGGGGGTCCCGAAATGTGCGTCTAGGCGGATGGTAACAGGAGACAAGGGACACGATGTTTACCCAGGTTCGGGCCCTCTTGATGGAGGTAAAACCCTATGTCCTGCTTGATTGATATTGATATTGTGGATGTTTACAAGAGTGGATCTACCACGAGATCAAGGAGGCTAAACCCTAGAAGCTAGCCTATGGTATGATTGTAAGGGTTGTTGTGATTCTAGTCCTACGGACTAAAGCCATCCGGTTTATATAGACACCGGAGAGGGCTAGGGTTACATAGAGTCGGTTACAATGGTAGGAGATATACCTATACAAATCGCCAAGCTTGCCTTCCACGCCAAGGAAAGTCCCATCCGGACACGGGGTGAAGTCTTAAATATTGTATCTTAATAGTCTTGGAGTCCGGTTGATGATGATAGTCTGGCCGATGATAGTCCGGCCGATGATGGTAGTCCGGCAATCCGGACACCCCCTAATCTGGGACTCCCTCAGTAGCCCCTGAACCAGGCTTCAATGACGATAAGTCTGGCGTGTATATTGCTTGGCATTGCAAGGCGGGTTCCTCCTCCAAATGATAGAAGATTGTGAACACCAGGATAGTGCCCGGCTCTGCAAAATAAATTCCACATTCCACCGTAGAGAGAATAATAATATATACACGAGTTCGATCTGCTGACGTTTTTTGTGGCATGACGTCACACCACTACCAAGCCATTACTTGAATTGTTTTTTACTTTACCACCTTAGCGCATTTAGCGAGGCGGTTTCCTTGGCACGTCTTTGTCGAAGCAGAGATCGTGTTTCCCCTTAATCCGGGATTCTCATTAATACGGACGTGGGTAACCCAACCGCGCCCGTTCGCCACGCCCCCTCTATCGAAGACGAGTCCCAAACGGTTACGGAGACGGCTCTTGGTATTCTCCCTCTTTATAACGGGACCAAGGCTCGTTTCTTTTTCTTCAATCTTCCATCGAATCCTCTCCACGCTCCCAGTTCCAGCACCTAGAGCTCCAGATTCGAGCGCTTCGGACCTTCAATGATGTCCGGTTCCGACCTCCGTGGCGGTGGATGCCCTCCTCCGTCCACGGAGGAGGACGTATAAAGCTGCGGAGGCCAAGTACCTGTCTTACGAGATTTCGACAGGTTGCCTGCCAAGGGCAGGCCATCCCACCCCTCGAGCCCGGCGAGTATGTCGTTTCGTATCCCACCTCCGTCGGGGTTTAGGCTTCCCGATGGATCCTCTTGTGAGAGGGCTCATGTTTTACTATGGGTTGGAATTCCACGATTTGGCTCCGGAGTCCATCCTCCATATCTCCGCATTTATTGTCATCTGCGAAGCCTTCCTCCGCGTCACCCCTCACTTCGGCTTGTGGCTGAAGACCTTCAATGTGGCACCGAAGATGATCGAGGCGTCAGCGGAGTGTGGCGGGCGGCCATAAGTAGGAGGGCCGATGCCCGTGGCCCGCTGGCTCCTTCCAAGAGGAGCTCGCCTGTGGCAGCAAGAGTGGTTCTATATTACCGCCCGAGGGGCCGCAGACAAAAGCCGCCGCCTTATTCCGCCTGGGACCTCCACGACGGTTGATGTCATGGGTCAACCAAGGGCTCAACTGGGGTCACAAAGGACGTGCCCCTACTACAGGTCGGATTCGAGATCTCCTAACGAGGGAGATCGATATGGTGGTGGTGATGCAGGTTATGCTAATTAGGCGCCTCCTGCCCGCAAACGCCGCCCTCTCTCCGGCTATGGGAGTTCAATCCGGAGGGCCCACGGATTCTTCAACACTTCATGGGTATGACACCCCTGGAGATGTATAACTTATTCTTTGGATCGCAAGAGGTGCGTCCGGAATTGACCGAGGATGCTGGACTAAGCTGCAATCGCCCGGATGCTCAAGTAAGTAGTTCCAAGTCCGGACATACCGTTTTTTTGCCTTTCGATGATCCGCCTTATGACCGATCTCCTTCTACACAGGAGTGGATAGCAGAAGCAAAATTAATACGGTGTTCGGCCCCCCTCCCCGAGACCGCGCCGGATCCCATGCTGGTCCGGATGTTTGAGGTTGCACCTTCGGAGGAAAGCGAAGGGGAAAGCAGGAAAGCTACTGCCTCACCTAAGGAGGCTCTTGAACGAGGGGGGATCGAGAATCACTCCTACCAAGGGGAGAAGAGGACCGCCTCCGAGGACCCGGGGGAAAAAGCCCCTAAACGGGGGAAGAAATCTTCGCCAGAGGGTCCTGCGTCCGGGGAGGCCCCGGCCGCACAATCTCCCTTAATGAGTCAGCCCTCCAACGAGCCGTAAGTAGAAAGAAAGGAGTTTTATAATAGGGGTCATCCCTATTTGTGCTTCTGAGGATAACTAAAGTTTTTACCTTGTAGTTCGGATCTCCGTCCTTCACAGATGAGCTCGTCTTCGGGGGACCTTCGTCCGGAGATGATAGAGAGCAAGACGCCCCCGTCCGGGGCGCCGTTGGATAGGACGGACGAGCCTGAAGTGTCGTCACGGAGGGAGCCCCCGGGTGTGGCAAAGACGGATAGTTCGGCGCCAACTGGTGTGCGGCTGAAGGATCTGCTTGAGAAGGCGTCTATCTCAGAAGATCAGCACGCATTGATGAGCATGGTGATTGAAAGGATTTCGTCCGCCGAAGGCGGGTTGTACGATGCCGTCAGGAGTTTACTGGCAGGGTTTGAGGTATGTAAAAATGACACACCTTGTAACAGTTTTGCATATAGAATGCGCCCTGTATAGATAGTAGCCCCTGAGACTCGGTAGGTTGTCGATATCGACAGCGTGCCGAGGATCAAAATCGCAGTTTTAAATTCCGCCGTGCCGATGCAGGTGGCGGGTCGTCCGGGCCAGCCAGACTGATGGAGTTGCTGAACTAAAGCGGCAACTCGATGTTGCGGATGCGGACATCACGCTGATCAACAGGCGACTTGATGAGTCGCAAGGTAAGTGTTACTGCGTGGTCACTTGGTAAGGGAGCCGAAGCCAACTCCTTACAATATGTGCGTGAAATGCAAATAGTGCCGCTGCCGTGGAGAGTCTTCGGGCCGAACTTGCTCAAGCCAAGGAGCAGGCCAGAGGGAGTAATGCGGCGGCCTCGAGGGCGGCCGAGGAGTTAGCGGCCGAAAGGACCGCACACTGCCGGAGCAGGGAAGAGATAGCCGAAATGGCCGTGAAGTTAAAAGAGGCTACCGACCGCAATGAGGCTCTTGGGAAGGAGCGCCTAGCGGGGCAAGAAGACCTGCGGAAGGCCACCGCCGGTTAAGAATGCCCGCCTGCAATGCGGGCTATGAAGGAAGAGCTGCGCCAGCCGGGAGATTGTAGAAGCAAGCCTTTTTCGCTGCGCCGAAGGTTCACGGATCCAAAATATGCTCAGCTGGGCCAACTGTGGTGTCCGGAGGACCCTTATATGGACTTAGCAGCGAGTGGGCGGATGCCGTTGTGCATTTTCGAAGCCAGAAGGATCACCAGACGGAAGAGCTGTTTTGGTCTCAATTCCATAGTCCGGAGCGTTCACTTCACCGACCGATCGCTTGGCTGAGTGGGCTGAGCTAAATAGGTTGTCCGGGCTTGCTATGAGGGATATAGTGACTCATATCCGGCCGGATAGACCCCAGCCGAAGAGTTACTTTGGCTTATTGCAGCAATTTCTTGGGGCGGTGCCGCATATCAAGGCGATGAAGCGGTCGGCCTGCATAGAGGGTGCGCGGATGGCGCTTCGCCTGTGAAGACACATTGGACAGAGATAAATGCCACCGCTGTTGCGACCCCGGGTTCGGATGATAGCCGGTTACCCGCCGAGCACTATTTTGGCGAAGTACTGCGTGGTGCTCGTGTAATAGAGTCACAGTGCTAAAAAAATGTTACGTTTGAATGAACGCTTATATGATGTAAAACGATATTTATGATGTAAGCGCCTTTTATACTTGTGCGTTCAAGTAATAGAATATCTCCTATGCGGCCGGTCATGTATACGTGTGTATAACCTGAAAGATGGCAGTCGTCGGCTTCAGCCCCCACGCACAAGGTGCGGGGGTGTTCGCAAAAAATAGCGTGTTTTCACACTTAATCCGACGTCTCGGTCCTGTAAAGGAGGTGGTAGCGTAGCAAACGAGGCAACCGGACTATAATGCTTTATCACTTTCACTTAGCCATGGAGTTGGAGGGAGGGGCTATGACATAGCCCCTGGGGGCACCGCGCTCTCCGAATTCGGGGCGCGTATGTGCCTGGCTGGGAAACGGCCCTTCGTCAAAGCGGATGAATCCTAAACATTCCCAAGGTCGATCGAGTGGTTGACCAGTCTCTCGCTGTATCATGACGGTCAGTTTCGCTTTCTCATCTGCGGTGCTCGCCCAGCCAACCGGGGCACAATCGCAGAGTTCTCCGGAGCCGCGTTAGCCGATGATACTGAACGTAAGGCAGCAAAACACGTGAGCCGGGCAAACCCAACATTTGACCAAAGACATGATTCAGAGCTGATGCATATAAGGCCTAACTCGAGACGCCGAACACTCCCGAAGGTGTTCGGTCTTTATAATAGCGGCAAAACAAAGCCCTAAGCCCCTTGTGTCCAGTGCACGGCAGGTTCTTCCGGCGCGGCCGATGCCAAAACGCCAGTCTCCACTCTGGTTATAATGATGAACCAGGGGATTATAGCAACAAGAGACAGTAAGAAAGGTTTACGTAGGGTCTTAGTCCGAAAAGAGTCCTTGCAACGGGTCCCTACTGCACGCCTGCGCGCTGTGTCTCCGTTGTGCAGCCGTATCTCGACGGGTGTGCACGATGTTCATCTGTAAAAAGAGAAGAACTTGGTTGGAAAAGAAATCGTGCGAGAAAGTGCATAAAAATTGAAATATAGATTAAGAAAGCTGAGCATATGCTAGCTCATTATGGCTTATATGTGCAAACCCTTGTGAAGGGGTGTGCGGCTAGGTAGCCCCTAGCTTATTTATTCCGGACTCGTCCAGCCGTGTCCGGGGTCTCAGGCGACCTTATAATGAAATGATGCCACGTGGACCGGGCATTTTAAGCGCAAGAGACGCGTAATGTGGTATTGCATTAAAGCGGACGAAAGCTTCCCGTCCCAGTGGTGTTTGATAGCTACTTTTAAATGGGGCGACATAAAGGGTTAGCTTTTCTCGTCGGAAGTTGTCAGGTGACCTGAACACAACTTCTAGTAATAATGAAACTGTGCACCTGGCGTAAGGGTCTGGCGCCACTCCTTTGAAGGAAGTGCGGCTATGCCGAATTGTAATAGGGTCTATCCCCACTTGCGGATTGTGTCCGGATATAGCAGGTTTAAGTCACTGCCGCCGTCCATCAAAACGTGCGTTAATTGCAGTCCGTCTATTATGGGATCCGATATCAGGGCAGTCTATCCTGCTCTCCGGATACTTCTGGACTAATCCAGATGGTCAAAAGTGATTGGTTTTGACATCCAATCTTGGTCCACTGGGGTGGATCGTCCGACACTTGTCTTGGCGAGTGCCGTGTTGGCTTTCCGTGTTATCACGTGAAGCAAGTTTACTGTTTTGACTTCTCGAGGGAAAGTCTTTTGACTTCCGGTGCTCTGCTGGTGGGGTTCGTCATCGCCTCGCCATGATCGAGCCTTTGTGTCCGCATTAAGTCTGCCGACTGTTTAAAAACCCAACAATTTCGGTTGGTATGGTTTGCGTGCCTTCCGGGTACTGTGGATTTGACATATCCGATCTAAAATTTTGTTTAAATTTGATAGCTCGTCTCTGTTGTCCTTAAGAGGCCGTGGTTTTATTGTCGGCATGAGCTTTTGAATCCGGTGTTAACCGCCGTGCCCTGTGGGCTTTTTTCTTTATTCCGGCGCCGATCTTTCCTGCGCCGTGACTTTCCGTTTCCATCTCTAATCTTGGATGTACTCGGGTCGCTAGTGCTGCATCTTGCTAGCCAGCTGTCCTCTCCTGCGCAAAAGCGCGTCATGAGGCTTGTTAGCGCGGCTATTGTTCTTGGCTTCTCTTGGCCGAGCTGTCTGGCGAGCCATTCGTCTCGGACGTTGTGTTTAAAAGCTGCTAAGGCTTCCGCGTCCGGACGGTCGACTATTTGGTTCTTTTTGGTAAGGAACCTGTTCCAGAATTTATGCTACCGACTCTCCGGGGCTGTTGGGTTATATGACTCAGATCGTCAGCATCCGGAGGGCGGACATAAGTCCCTTGAAAATTTGCTCTAAACGCGTTCTCAAGCTCTTCCCAACTTCCAACAGTGTTTTCTGGGAGGCTTTTGAGCCAATGCCGAGCTGGCCCTTTGAGCTTGAGGGTAGGTATTTTATGGCGTGGAGATCATCTCCTCTAGCCATGTGTATGTGTAGTATGTAGTCTTCTATCCAGACTCCGGGGTTTGTTGTGCCGTCATATGCCTCTATGTTTATGGGTTTAAACCCTGCTGGAAATTCATGATCCAGCACCTCATCGGTAAAACATAGCGGGTGTGCGGCGCCCCTGTATTTGGGTGTGCCGCTGTCTTCGAACACTTGTCGTGGTGTGTTACTTCCTGGGGTCCTCTTTTTTGACCCGTAGATGGACCTAGTTGGGCCGTCTGTTTTCCCGGGATTATAATTCGGCTTGTGTGCAGCCCCGCTTGTCGCTTTGGGCCTGTCATCTGGCCGTCTATCCGGCCAGGCGGCCTCTTTATTTTTTGATTGTGAAGGCTCTATGGCTTCCTCGTCAAATTCTGGCAGCAACTTGCGCTTCGGGTAGCTCTTAGTTTGATGGCCATTGCCATATTTGTCTGCGGTCTTGAATACTTTGCTCCACTTCATTCTGAGCGTGTCTTCTGCTGTTTTGAGCTTCCGTTTCGCCTTCTTCAAACTTCTTGCAGTGGCGACGAGTTTTTTGCGTATGTTCTTATGCTCCGGTGTTGTGTCCGGACTGTTGATTGCTCCGTGAAGGGGTTGATTATCCGGCTCGTCCTGTTCGTCGTCCGCTGGTTTGCCCTGCTCTATCGCTGGGTCGTTAGGAAGGCTGCTTTTGAGGCGGGACTTAGGGCGGCGTCTACGTCGCCGTTTTGATTCTTTATCGGCGAGATTATCCTCTGTCGCGTCCCGTTGTTCCTCGTTATCGCTTCCCTTCGGGGTGTCCACCATGTATATGTTGTATGACGATGAAGGAAATATGCCCTAGAGGCAATAATAAAGTTATTATTTATTTCCTTATATCATGATAAATGTTTATTATTCATGCTAGAATTGTATTAACAGGAAACATAATACATGTGTGAATACATAAACCTACAGAGTGTCACTAGTATGCCTCTACTTGACTAGCTCGTTAATCAAAGATGGTTGTGTTTCCTAACCATGAACAAGGAGTTGTTATTTGATTAACGGGATCACATCATTGGTTGAATGATCTGATTGACATGACCCATTCCATTAGCATAGCACCTGATCGTATAGTTTGTTGCTAGTGCTTTTCTTCATGACTTATACATGTTCCTATGACTATGAGATTATGCAACTCCCGTTTGCACGAGGAACACTTTGGTGCTACCAAACGTCACAACGTGAATCGGGTGATTATAAAGGTACATTACAGGTGTCTCCGAAGGTACATGTTGGGTTGGCATATTTCGAGATTAGGATTTGTCACTCCGATTGTGGGAGAGGTATCTCTGGCCCTCTCGGTAATGCACATCACATAAGCCTTGCAAGCATTGCAACTAATGAGTTAGTTGTGAGATGATGTATTACGGAACGAGTAAAGAGACTTGCCGTAACGAGATTGAACTAGGTATTGGATACCGACGATCGAATCTCGGGCAAGTAACATACCGATGACAAAGGGAACAACGTATGTTGTTATGCGGTCTGACCGATAAAGATCTTCAGAGAATATGTAGGAGCCAATATGGGCATCCAGGTCCCGCTTATTGGTTATTGACCAGAGAGGTGTCTCGGTCATGTCTACATAGTTCTCGAACCCGTAGGGTCCGCACGCTTAACGCTTCGATGGCGATTACTATGAGTTGTTATGATGTTTCTGTACCGAAGGTTGTTCGAGTCCCGGATGAGATCACGGACGTGACGAGGAGTCTCGAAATGGTCGAGACATAAAGATTCATATATTGGAAGTCTATGTTTGGACATCGGAAGTGTTCCGGTGAAATTAGGAATTTTACCAAGTACCGGAGGTTACCGAACCCCGGAATACTAATGGGCCAACATGGGCCTTAGTGGAAAGGAGAGAAGGGGGCCCAAGTGCTGGTCGCACCTTCCCCCTTCCCTAGTCCTATTAGGACTAGGAGAAGGGGCGCCTCTCTCTCCCTTCCCACTTGGGGAAACCTAGTTGGACTAGGATTGGGGAATCCTACTCCTAGTAGGAGTAGGACACCCTGGCGCACTCCCCTTGGCCGGCCAGCCCCTCCTCCTTCCCTCCTTTATATACGGGGCAGAGGGCACCTCATGACACACAAGTTGATCCTTGAGATCTTTCCTTAGCTGCAGCGGTGCCCCCTTCCACCATATTACACCTCGAGAATACCGTAGCAGAGCTTAGGCGAAGCCTCGCGCCGGTGGAACATCATCATCGCCACCACGCCGTCAGTGTCGACGTAAACTCTCCTCAACACTCGGCTGGATCGGAGTTCGAGGGACGCCATCGAGCTGAACGTGTGCAGAACTCGGAGGTGCCGTACATTCGGTACTTGGATCGGTTGGATCGTGAAGAAGTACGACTACTTCCTCTACGTTGCGCCAACGCTTCACTGTAGGTCTACGAGGGTACGAGACAACACTCTCATCTCGTTGCTATGCATCACCATGATCTTGGCGTGATCGTGAGGAAAATTTTTGAAATTACTACGTTACCCAACGGTGGCATCCGAGCCTGGTTTTATGCGTAGATGTCATATGCACGAGTAGAACACAAGTGAGTTGTGGACGATACAAGTCATACCGCCTACCAAAGATGTCATACTTTGGTTCAGCGGTATTGTTGGAAAGACGATCCAGACCAACCTTACGCTGCATTTCCACGCTGAGACCGTTCCTCGACGTGCTTTGCACATAGATGGCTTGTGGAAGACTGTCTCTCCAACTTTAGTTGAACTGAGTGGCTACGCCCGTCCTTGAGAAGGTTAAACGGAGTCTATTTGACGAAGTATCGTTGTGGTTTTGATGCGAGGTAAGAACGGTTCTTGCTCAGCCCGTAGCAGCCACGTAAAACTTGCAACAACAAAGTAGAGGACGTCTAACTTGTTTTTGCAGGGCATGTTGTGATGTGATATGGTCAAGACGTGATGCTATATTTTATTGTATGAGATGATCATGTTTTGTAACCGAAGTTATCGGCAATCGGCAGGAGCCATATGGTTGTCGCTTATTGTATGCAATGCAATCGCCTGTAATGCTTTACTTTATCACTAAGCGGTAGCGATAGTCGAGAAGCATAAGTTTGGCGAGACGACAACGATGCTACGATGGAGATCAAGGTGTCGGCGCCCGGTGACGATGGTGATCATGACGGTGCTTCGAGATGGAGATCACAAGCACAAGATGATGATGGCCATATCATATCACTTATATTGATTGCATGTGATGTTAATCCTTTATGCATCTTATCTTGCTTTGATTGACGGTAGCATTATAAGATGATCCCTTACTAAATTATCAAGAAGTGTTCTCCTGAGTATGCACCGCTATGAAAGTTCTTCGTGGCCGAGACACCACGTGATGATCGGGTGTGATAGGCTCTACGTTCAAATACAACGGGTGCAAAACAGTTGCACACGCAGAATACTCAGGTTATACTTGACGAGCTATGCATATAAGATATGACCTCGGAACACAGAGACCGAAGGTCGAGCGTGAATCATATAGTAGATATGATCAACATATTGATGTTCACCATTGAAACTACTCCATCACACGTGATGATCGGTCATGGTGTAGTTGATATGGATCACGCAATCACTTAGAGAATTGGAGGATATTTTTCTAAGTGGGAGTTCTTAAGTAATATGATTAATTGAACTTAAATTTATCATGAACTTAGTACCGATAGTATCTTGCTTGTCTATGATGTGTAGATAGATGGCTCGTCTTGTTGTTCCGTTGAATTTTAATGCGTTCCTTGAGAAAGCAAAGTTGAAAGATGATGGCAGCAATTACACGGATCGGGTCCGTAATTTGAGGATTATCCTTATTGCTGCACGGAAGAATTACGCCCTGGAAGCACCGTTAGGTGCCAGGCCTGGTGCAAGGGCTGCGCCAGATGTTGTGAACGTCCCGCAAAGCAAAGCTGATGACTACTCTATAGTTCAGTGTGCCATGCTTTACGGCTTAGAACCGGGACTTCAACGCTGCTTTTGAACACCATGGAGCATATGAGATGTTCCAGGAGTTGAAGTTAATATTCCAAGCGAATGCCCGGATTGAGAGATATGAAGTCTCCAATAAGTTCTATAGCTGTAAGATGGAGGAGAACGGTTCACAAGGAGCATATACTCAGAATGTCTGGATATAACAATCACTTGATTCAACTGGGAGTTAATCTTCCGGATGATTGCGTCATTGACAGAATTCTCCAATCACTGCCACCAAGCTACAAGAGCTTCGTGATGAATTATAATATGCAAGGGATGACCAAAACAATGCCCGAGCTCTTCGCAATGCTGAAAGCCGCGGAGGTAGAAATCAAAAAGGAGCATCAAGTGTTGATGGTTAACAAAACCACTAGTTTCAAGAAAAAGGGCAAAGGAAAGAAAAGGAAACTTCAAAAGAACGGCAAGCAAGTTGCTGATCAAGAGAAGAAACCCAAGTCTGGTCCTAAGCCTGAAACCGAGTGCTTCTATTGCAAGCAGGCTGGTCACTGGAAGCGGAACTGCCCCAAGTATTTGGCGGATAAGAAGGATGGCAAGGTTAACAAAGGTATATGTGATATACAAGTTATTGATGTGTACCTTACTAATACTCGCAGTAGCACCTGTTGGGGAACGCAGTAATTTCAAAAATTTTCCTACGCACACACAGGACCATGGTGATGGCATAGCAACGAGAGGGGAGAGTGTTGTCTACGCATTCTCAGAGACCGTAAGCGGAAGCGATCACAACGTAGAGGAAGTAGTCGCATTTCTTCACGATCCAACCGATCCAAGTACCGAACGACGGCACCTCCGAGTTCTGCACACGTTCAGCTCGATGACGTCCCTCGAACTCCGATCCAGCCGAAAGTGTTGAGGAGAGTTTCACAAGACGACGTGGCAGGACGATGATGATGATGTTCCATCGGCAGGCTTCGCCTAAGCTCGCTACGGTATTCTCGAGGTGTAATATGGTGGAAGGGGCACCGCACACGGCTAAGGAAAGATCTCAAGGATCAACTTGTGTGTCATGGGGTGCCCTCTGCCTGTGATATAAAGGAGGGAAGGAGGAGGGCTGGCCGCCAAGGTAGGTGCGCCAGGGTGTCCTACTCCTACTAGGAGTAGGATTCCCCCCCCCCAAATCCTAGTCCAACTAGGTTTCCCCAAGTGGGAAGGGAGAGAGAGGGGGGCGCCTCCTTCTCCTAGTCCTAATAGGACTAGGGAAGGGGGGAAGGTGCGGCCAGCACTTGGGCCCCCTTTTCTCCTTTCCACTAAGGCCCATGTTGGCCCATTAGTATTCCGGGGTTCCGTAACCTCCCACTTGGTAAAATTCCTAATTTCACCCGGAACACTTCCGATGTCCAAACATAGACTTCCAATATATGAATCTTTATGTCTCGACCATTTCGAGACTCCTCGTCACGTCCGTGATCTCATCCGGGACTCGAACAACCTTCGTACAGAAACATCATAACAACTCATAGTAACTGCCATCGAAACGTTAAGCGTGCGGACCCTACGGGTTCGAGAACTATGTAGACATGACCGAGACACCTCTCTGGTCAATAACCAATAGCGGGACCTGGATGCCCATATTGGCTCCTACATATTCTACGAAGATCTTTATCGGTCAAACCGCATAACAACATACGTTGTTCCCTTTGTCATCGGTATGTTACTTGCCCAAGATTCGATCGTCGGTATCCAATACCTAGTTCAATCTCGTTACGGCAAGTCTCTTTACTCGCTCCGTAATGCATCATTCCGTAACTAACTCATTAGCTACATTGCTTGCAAGGCTTATAGTGATGTGCATTACCGAGAGGGCCCAGAGATACCTCTCCGACAATCGGAGTGACAAAACCTAATCTCAAATACGCCAACCCAACATGTACCTTTTGGAGACACCTGTAGTACTCCTTTATAATCACCCAGTTACGCCAGGACGCTTTGGTAGCACCCAAAGTGTTCCTCCGTAAACGGAGTTGCATAATCTCATAGTTACAGGAACATGTATAAGTCATGAAGAAAGCAATAGCAACATACTAAACGATCGGGTGCTAAGCTAATGGAATGGGTCATGTCAATCAGATCATTCAACCAATGATGTGACCTTATTAATCAAATGACAACTCCTTTGTCTATGGTTAGGAAACATAACCATCTTTGATTAACAAGCTAGTCTAGTAGAGGCATACTAGTGACACTGCTTGTCTATATATTCACACATGTATTATGTTTCCTGTTAATACAATTCTAGCATGAATAATAAACATTTATCATGATATAAGGAAATAAATAATAACTTTATTATTGCCTCTAGGGCATATTTCCTTCAGTCTCCCACTTGCACTAGAGTCAATAATCTAGATCACATCACCATGTGATTAACATCGATAGTTCACATCATCATGTGATTAACACCCATAGTTCACATCGCCATGTGACCAACACCCAAAGGGTTTACTAGATTCAGTAATCTAGTTCACATCGCTATGTGATTAACACCCAAAGAGTACTAAGGTGTGATCAATTTTTGCTTGTGAGAGAATCTTAGTCAACGGGTCTTTCATATTCAGATCCGTTATGTATTTTGCAATTTTCTATGTCTACAATGCTCTGCACGGAGCTACTCTAGCTAATTGCTCCCACTTTCAATATGTATCTGGATCGAGACTTAGAGTCATCCAGATCGGTGTCAAAACTTGCATCGACGTAACCCTTCTGACGAACCTTTTTCACTTCCATAATCGAGAAACATATCCTTATTCCACTAAGGATAATTTTGACCGCTGTCGAAAGTGATCTACTCCTAGATCACTATTGTACTCCTTGCCGACTCAAAGTGTAGGGTATACAATAGATCTGGTATACGCATGGCATACTTTATAGAACCTATGGCTGAGGCATAGGGAATGACTTTCATTCTCTTTCTATCTTACTGCCGTGGTCGGGTTTTGAGTCTTACTCAATTTCACACCTTTGTAACACAGGCAAGAACTTTTCTTTGACTGTTCCATTTTGAACTACTTCAAAATCTTGACAAGGTATGTATTTATTGAAAAACTTATCAAGCCGCCTTGATCCATCTCTATAGATCTTGATGCTCAATATGTAAGCAGCTTCACCGAGGTCCTTCTTTGAAAAACTCCTTTCAAATACTCCTTTATGCTTTGCAGAATAATTCTACATTATTTCCGATCAACAATATGTTATTCACATATACTTATCAGAAATGTTGTAGTGCTCCCACTCACTTTCTTGTAAATACAGGCTTCTCCAAAAGTCTGTATAAAACCATATGCTTTGATCACACTATCAAAGCGTTTATTCCAACTCCGAGATGCTTGCACCAGTCCATAGATGGATCATTTGGAGCTTGCACATTTTGTTAGCTCTTTTAGGATTGACAAAACCTTCTGGTTGCATCATATACAACTCTTCTTTAATAAATCCATTAAAGAATGTAGTTTTGACATCCATTTGCCAGATTTCATAAAATGTGACAATTGCTAACATGATTCGGACAGACTTAAGAATCGCTACAGTTTGAGAAAATCTCATTGTAGTCAACACTTTGAATTTGTCGAAAACCTTTTTGCGACAAGTCGAGCTTTGTAGATAGTAACACTACTATCATCATCTGTCTTCCTCTTGAAGATCCATTTATTTAACTTGACTTGCGATCATCGAGCAAGTCAACCAAAGTCCACACTTTGTTCTCATATATGGATCCTTTCTCAGATTTTATGGCCTCAAGCCATTTCGCGGAATCTGGGCTCATCATCGCTTCCTCATAGTTCGTAGGTTCATCATGGTCTAGTAACATGACTTCCAGAATACGATTACCGTACCACACTGGTGCGGATTTTGCTCTGGAAGACCTACGAGGTTTGGTAGCAACTTGATCTGAAGTTTTATGATCATCATCATTAACTTCCTCACTAATTGGTGTAGGAATCACTGGAACTGATCTACTGTGATGAACTACTTTCCAATAAGGGAGAAGGTACAATTACCTCATCAAGTTCTACTTTCCTCCCACTCACTTCTTTCGAGAGAAACTTCTTCTCTAGAAAGGATCCACCTTAGCAACGAATAACTTGCCTTCGGATCTTGTGATAGAAGGTGTACCCAATAGTTACCTTTGGGTATTCTATGAAGACGCACTTCTCCGATTTGGGTTCGAGCTTATCGGGTGAAAACTTTTTCACATAAGCATCACAACTCCAAACTTTAAGAAACGACAGCTTAGGTTTCTTTGTTAAACCATAGTTCATACGGTGTCGCCTCAACGGATTTAGATGGTGCCCTCTTAAACGTGAATGCAGCTGTCTCTAATGCATAACCCCAAAACGATATTGGTAAATCGGTAAGAGACATCATTGATCGCACCATATCAAAATAAAATGCAGTTACGATGTTCGGACACACCATAACGTTGTGGTGTTCTGTGGCGTGAGCTGTGAAACTATTCCACTTTGTTTTAATTGAAGACCAAACTCGTAACTCAAATATTCATCTCCACGATCAGATCGCAGAAACTTTATTTTCTTGTTACGATGATTTTCTACTTCACTCTGAAATTCTTTGAACTTTTCAACTATTTCAGACTTATGTTTCATCAAGAAGATATACGCATATCTGCTCAAATCATCTGTGAAGGTCAGAAAATAATGATACTTGCCACGAGCATCAACACTCATTGAATCGCATACATCGGTATGTATTATTTCCAATAAGTCAGTAGCTTGTTCCATTGTTAGGAGAACGGAGTTTTTGTCTTCTTGCCCAAATGGCACGGTTGGCTAGCTTCATATTATTCTAAATCAAGTGTTTCCAAAATTCCTTCAGCATGGATTTTTCTTCATGAGCTTTAAACCATTATGTCCTAAACGGCAAGTGCCACAAATAAGTTGCACTATCATTATTAACTTTGCATCTTTTGGTTTCAATATTATGAATATGTGTATCACTATGATCGAGATCCAATGAACCATTTTCATTGGGTGTGTAACCATGTAAGGTTTTATTCATGTAAACAGAACAACAATTTATTCTCTTACTTAAATGAATAATCAGTATTGCAATAAACATGATCAAATCATATTTATGCTCAACACCAAATAACACTTATTTAGGTTCCACACTAATCCCGAAAGTATAGGGAGTGTGCGATGATGATCATATCAATCTTGGAACTACTTCCAACACTCATCGTCACTTCTCCTTCAACTAGTTTACATTCATTACGCAACTCCGTTTCAAGTTACTAATCTTAGCAACCTAACAAGTATCAAATACTCGGGGCTACTATAAACACTAGTAAAGCACACATCAATAACCTGTATATCAAATATACTCTTGTTCACTTTGCCATCCTTCTTATCCACCAAATAATTGGGGTAGTTCCGCTTCGATGACTAGTTCCATTGCAGAAAAAGCACTTAGTCTCGTGCTTAGGTCTAGACTTGGGCTTCTTCACTCGAACAACAACTTGCTTGCCGTTCTTCTTGAAGTTCCCCTTTCTTCCCTTTGCCCTTTTCCTTGAAACTAGTGGTCTTGTCAATCATCAACACTTGATGCTCTTTTCTTGATTTCTACCTTCGTCGATTTCAGCATCACGAAGAGCTTGGGAATCGTTTTCGTCATCCCTTGCATACTATAGTTCATCACGAAGTTCTAGTAACTTAGTGATGGTGACTAGAGAATTACATCAATCACTATCTTATCCGGAAGATTAACTCCCACTTGATTCAAGCGATTGAAGTACCCGGACAATCTGAGCACATGCTCACTAGTTGAGCGATTCTCCTCCATCTTTTAGCTATAGAACTTGTTGGAGACTTTATATCTCTCAACTCGGGTATTTGCTTGAAATATTAACTTCAATTCCTGGAACATCTCATATGGTCCATGACGCTCAAACGTCTTTGAATTCCCGATTCTAAGCCTTTAAGCATGGTGCACTAAACTATCAAGTAGTCATCATATTGAGCTAGCTAAACGCTCATAACGTGCGCATCTGCTCCTCGCAATAGGTGCATCACCTAGCGGTGCATCAAGGACATAATTCTTACGTGCAGCAATGAGGATAAACCTCAGATCACGGATCCAATCCGCAATATTGCTACTAACATTTTTCAATACAATTTTCTCTAGGAACACATATAAAAACATAGGGAAGCAACCACGAGAGCTATTGATCTACAACATAATTTGCAAAATACTACCAGGACTAAGTTCATGATAAATTAAAGTTCAATTAATCATATTACTTAAGAACTCCCACTTAGATAGACATCTCTCTAATCCTCTAAGTGATCACGTGATCCAAATCAACTAAACCATGTCCGATCATCACGTGAGATGGAGTAGTTTCAATGGTGAACATCACTATGTTGATCATATCTACTATATGATTCACGCCGACCTTCGGTCTCCGTGTTCCGAGGTCATATCTTATATGCATAGCTCGTCAAGTATAACCTGAGTATTCGCGTGTGCAACTGTTTTGCACCCGTTGTATTTGAACGTAGAGCCTATCACACCCGATCATCACGTGGTGTCTCAAGACGAAGAACTTTCGCAACGGTGCATACTCGGGAGAACACTTCTTGATAATTAGTGAGAGATCATCTTATAATGCTACCGTCAATCAAAGCAAGATAAGATGCATAAAGGATAAACATCACATGCAATCAATATAAGTGATATGATATGGTCATCATCATCTTGTGCTTGTGATCTCCATCGCCAAGCACCGTCATGATCCCCATCGCCACCGGCGCCGACACCTTGATCTCCATCGTAGCATCGTTGTCGTCTCGCCAATCTTATGCTTCCACGACTATCACTACCGCTTAGTAATAAAGTAAAGCATTACATCGCGATTGCATTGCATACAACAAAGCGACAACCATATGGCTCCTGCCATTGCCGATAACTTCGGTTACAAAACATGATCATCTCATACAATATAGCATCATGTCTTGACCATATCACATCACAACATGCCCTGCAAAAACAAGTTAGACGTCCTCTACTTTGTTGTTGCAAGTTTTACGTGGCTGCTACGGGCTGAGCAAGAACCGTTCTTACCTACGCATCAAAACCACAACGATAGTTTGTCAAATAGACTCCGTTTAACCTTCTCAAGGACGGGCGTAGCCACTTTTCAGTTCAACTAAAGTTGGAGAGACAGTCTTCCATAAAGCCATCTATGTGCAAAGCACGCCGAGGGAACCGGTCTCGCGTAAGCGTGACGCTGTAAGGTTGGTCCGGATCGTCTCGTCCAACAATACCGCTGAACCAAAGTATGACATCTTTGGTAGGCAGTATGACTTGTATCGTCCACAACTCACTTGTGTTCTACTCGTGCATATGACATCTACGCATAAAACCAGGCTCGGATGCCACTTTGTTGGGGAACGCAGTAATTTCAAAAATTTTCCCTCGCTTTTACGGGACCATGGTGATGGCATAGCAACGAGAGGGGAGAGTGTTGTCTACGTACCCTCGTAGACCGTAAGCGGAAGCGATCACAACGTAGAGGAAGTAGTCGCACTTCTTCACGATCCAACCGATCCAAGTACCGAACGTACGGCACCTCCGAGTTCTGCACACGTTCAGCTCGATGACGTCCCTCGAACTCCGATCCAGCCGAGTGTTGAGGGAGAGTTTCGTCAGCACGACGGCGTGATGACGATGATGATGTTCCACCGACGCAGGGCTTCGCCTAAGCTCGCTACGGTATTCTCGAGGTGTAATATGGTGGAAGGGGCACCGCTGCAGCTAAGGAAAGATCTCAAGGATCAACTTGTGTGTCATGGGGTGCCCTCTGCCTCGTGATATAAAGGAGGGAAGGAGGAGGGGCTGGCCGGCCAAGGTAGGTGCGCCAGGGTGTCCTACTCCTACTAGAGTAGGATTCCCCCAATCCTAGTCCAACTAGGTTTCCCCAAGTGGGAAGGGAGAGAGAGGGGCGCCCCTTCTCCCTAGTCCTAATAGGACTAGGGAAGGGTGGAAGGTGCTGACCAGCACTTGGGCCCCTTCTCTCCTATCCACTAAGGCCCATGTTGGCCCATTAGTATTCCGGGGGGGTTCCGGTAACCTCCCGGTACTTGGTAAAATTCCTAATTTCACCCGGAACACTTCCAATGTCCAAACATAGACTTCCAATATATGAATCTTTATGTCTCGACCATTTCGAGACTCCTCGTCACGTCCGTGATCTCATCCGGGACTCCGAACAACCTTCGGTACAGAAACATCATAACAACTCATAGTAACTGACATCGAAACGTAAAGCCTCCGGACCCTACGGGTTCGAGAACTATGTAGACATGACCGAGACACCTCTACGGTCAATAACCAATAGCGGGACCTGGATGCCCATATTGGCTCCTACATATTCTACGAAGATCTTTATCGGTCAAACCGCATAACAACATACGTTGTTCCCTTTGTCATCGGTATGTTACTTGCCCAAGATTCGATCGTCGGTATCCAATACCTAGTTCAATCTCGTTATCGCAAGTCTCTTTACTCGTTCCGTAATGCATCATTCCGTAACTAACTCATTAGCTACATTGCTTGCAAGGCTTATAGTGATGTGCATTACCGAGAGGGCCCAGAGATACCTCTCCGACAATCGGAGTGACAAAACCTAATCTCAAATACGCCAACCCAACATGTACCTTTTGGAGACACTGTAGTACTCCTTTATAATCACCCGATTCACGTTGTGACGTTTGGTAGCACCAAAGTGTTCCTCCCAGAAACGGGAGTTGCATAATCTCATAGTTACAGGAACATGTATAAGTCATGAAGAAAGCAATAGCAACATACTAAACGATCGGGTGCTAAGCTAATGGAATGGGTCATGTCAATCAGATCATTCAACCAATGATGTGACCTTATTAATCAAATGACAACTCCTTTGTCTATGGTTAGGAAACATAACCATCTTTGATTAACAAGCTAGTCTAGTAGAGGCATACTAGTGACACTCTGTTTGTCTATATATTCACACATGTATTATGTTTCCTGTTAATACAATTCTAGCATGAATAATAAACATTTATCATGATATAAGGAAATAAATAATAACTTTATTATTGCCTCTAGGGCATATTTCCTTCACACTGGTATTTGATACTGGTTACATTTGCTAATATTTGCAACTCGAAGCAGGGGCTACGGATTGCGAAGATTGGCTAAGGGCGAGGTGGCGATGCGCGTGGGAAATGGTTCCAAAGTCGATGTGATCGCGATCGGCACGCTACCTCTACATCTACCTTCGGGATTAGTATTAGACCTAAATAATTGTTATTTAGTACCAGCGTTGAGCATGAACATTATATCTGGATCTTGTTTAATGCGAGACGGTTATTCATTTAAATCGAGAGAATAATGGTTGTTCTATTTATATGAATAATATCTTTTATGGTCATGCACCATTGAAGAATGGTTTGTTTTTACTTAATCTCGATAGTAGTGATACACATATTCATAACGTTGAAGCCAAAAGATGTAGAGTTGATAATGATAGTGCAACTTATTTGTGTACCGCCGTTTAGGTCATATCGGTGTAAAGCGCATGAAGAAACTCCATCTTGATGGACTTTTGGAGTCACTTGATTATGAATCACTTGGCACTTGCGAACCGTGCCTTATGGGCAAGATGACTAAAACACCGTTCTCCGGAACTATGGAGAGAGCAACAGATTTATTGGAAATCATACATCTTGATGTATGTGGTCCAATGAATGTTGAGGCTCGTGGCGGATATCGTTATTTTCTCACCTTCACAGATGATTTGAGCAGATATGGGTATATCTACTTAATGAAACACAAATCTGAAACATTTGAAAAGTTCAAAGAATTTCAGAGTGAAGTGGAAAATCATCGTAACAAGAAAATAAAGTTTCTACGATCTGATCGTGGAGGAGAATATTTGAGTTACGAGTTTGGCCTACATTTGAAACAATGCGGAATAGTTTCGCAACTTACGCCACCCGGAACACCACAACGTAATGGTGTGTCCGAACGTCGTAATCGTACTTTATTAGATATGGTGCGATCTATGATGTCTCTTACTGATTTACCGCTATCGCTTTGGGGTTATGCTTTAGAGGCGGCTACATTCACTTTAAATAGGGCACCATCTAAATCCGTTGAGACGACGCCTTATGAACTGTGGTTTGGCAAGAAACCAAAGTTGTCGCTTCTGAAAGTTTGGGGCTGCGATGCTTATGTGAAAAAGCTTCAACCTGATAAGCTCGAACCCAAATCGGAGAAATGTGTCTTCATAGGATACCCAACGTAGTCTGTTGGGTACACCTTCTATCACAGATCCGAAGGCAAGATTTTTGTTGCTAAATTCGGAAACTTTTTGGAGAAGGAGTTTCTCTCGAAAGAAGTGAGTGGGAGGAAAGTAGAACTTGATGAGATAACTGTATCTACTCCCTTATTGAGAAGTAGTACATCACAGAAAACAGTTTCGTGACACCTACACCAAATAGGGAAGAAGCTAATGATGATGATCATGAAACTTCAGATCAAGTTTCTCTGAACTTCAGAGATCAACCAGAGCAAGATCCGCACTGCAGTGGTACGGTAATCCTATTACGGAAGTCATGTTCTTTGGAACATGATGAACCTACGAACTATGAAGAAGCGATGGTGAGCCCAGATTCCACAAAATGGCTGGAGGCCATGAAATCTGAGATGGGATCCATGTATGAGAACAAAGTGTGGACTTTGGTTGACTTGCCCGATGATCGGCAAGCAATTGAGAATAAATGGATCTTCAAGAAGAAGACCGACGCTGATGGTAATGTTCTTTGTCTATAAAGCTCGACTTGTTGCAAAAGGTTTTCGACAAGTTCAAGGGATTGACTACGATGAGACCTTCTCACCCGTAGCGATGCTTAAGTCCGTCCGAATCATGTTAGCAATTGCCGCATTTTATGATTATGAAATTTGGCAAATGGATGTTAAAACTGCATTCCTGAATGGATTTACGGAAGAAGAGTTGTATATGATGCAACGAGAAGGTTTTGTCGATCCAAAAGGAGCTAACAAAGTGTGCAAGCTCCAGCGATCCATTTATGGACTGGTGCAAGCCTCTCGGAGTTGGAATAAACGTTTTGATAGTGTGATCAAAGCATTTGGTTTTATACAGACTTTTGGAGAAGACTGTATTTACAAGAAAGTGAGTGGGAGCTCTGTAGCATTTACGATATTATATGTGGATGACATATTACCGATCGGAAATGATATAGAATTTCTGGATAGCATAAAGGGATACTTGAATAAGAGTTTTTCGATGAAAGACCTCGGTGAAGCTGCTTACATATTGGGCATTAAGATCTATAGAGATAGATCAAGACGCTTAATAGGACTTTCACAAAGCACATACCTTGACAAAGTTTTGAAAAGTTCAAAATGGATCAGTGAAAGAAAGGGTTCTTGCCGGTGCTACAAGGTGTGAAGTTGAGTAAGACTCAATGCCCGACCACCGCAGAAGATAGAGAGAAAATGAAAGATGTTCCCTATGCTTCAGCCATAGGCTCTATCATGTATGCAATGCTGTGTACCAGACCTGATGTGTGCCTTCTTTGTAAGTTTGGCGGCAGGTACCAAAGTAATCCAGAGTGGATCATCGACAGCGGTCAAGAACATCCTTAAGTACTTAAGAAGGACTAAGGATATGTTTCTCATTTATGGCGGTGACAAAGAACTCGTCAGAAATGGCAGTTACGTCCGACTAAGCTTTGACATCGATCCGACGATTCTAAATCGCAAACCGGATACGTATTTACATTAAGCGGAGGAGCTGTCGGTTAGTGCAGTTCCAAACAAAGCGTCGTGGCGGGATCTACATGTGAAGTTGAGTACATAGCTGCTTGGAAGCAGCTAATGAAGGAGTCCGGATGAAGGAGTTCATAACCGATCTAGGTGTTGTACCTAGTGTATCGGGTCCAATGAAAATCTTTTGTGACAATCTTGGTGCAATTGCCTTAGCAAAGGAATCCAGATTTCACAAGAGAACCAAGCACATCAAAAGACGCTTCAACTCCATCCGGATTTGGTCCGTGGGAGACATAGAGATATGCAAGATACATACGGATCTGAATGTTGCGAGACCGTTGACTAAGCCTCTTCCACGAGCAAAACATGATCGGCACCAAGACTCCATGGGTGTTAGAATCATTCTTGTGTAATCTAGATTATTGACTCTAGTGCAAGTGGGAGACTGAAGGAAATATGCCCTAGAGGCAATAATAAAGTTATTATTTATTTCCTTATATCATGATAAATGTTTATTATTCATGCTAGAATTGTATTAACAGGAAACATAATACATGTGTGAATACATAAACCTACAGAGTGTCACTAGTATGCCTCTACTTGACTAGCTCGTTAATCAAAGATGGTTGTGTTTCCTAACCATGAACAAGGAGTTGTTATTTGATTAACGGGATCACATCATTGGTTGAATGATCTGATTGACATGACCCATTCCATTAGCATAGCACCTGATCGTATAGTTTGTTGCTAGTGCTTTTCTTCATGACTTATACATGTTCCTATGACTATGAGATTATGCAACTCCCGTTTGCACGAGGAACACTTTGGGTGCTACCAAACGTCACAACGTAATCTGGGTGATTATAAAGGTACATTACAGGTGTCTCCGAAGGTACATGTTGGGTTGGCATATTTCGAGATTAGGATTTGTCACTCCGATTATGGAGAGGTATCTCTGGGCCCTCTCGGTAATGCACATCACATAAGCCTTGCAAGCATTGCAACTAATGAGTTAGTTGTGAGATGATGTATTACGGAACGAGTAAAGAGACTTGCCGTAACGAGATTGAACTAGGTATTGGATACCGACGATCGAATCTCGGGCAAGTAACATACCGATGACAAAGGGAACAACGTATGTTGTTATGCGGTCTCGACCGATAAAGATCTTCGTAGAATATGTAGGAGCCAATATGGGCATCCAGGTCCCGCTTATTGGTTATTGACCAGAGAGGTGTCTCGGTCATGTCTACATAGTTCTCGAACCCGTAGGGTCCGCACGCTTAACAACGTTTCGATGACAGTTACTATGAGTTGTTATGATGTTTCTGTACCGAAGGTTGTTCGAGTCCCGGATGAGATCACGGACGTGACGAGGAGTCTCGAAATGGTCGAGACATAAAGATTCATATATTGGAAGTCTATGTTTGGACATCGGAAGTGTTCCGGGTGAAATTAGGAATTTTACCAAGTACCGGAGGTTACCGGAACCCCGGAATACTAATGGGCCAACATGGGCCTTAGTGGAAAGGAGAGAAGGGGCCCAAGTGCTGGCCGCACCTTCCCCCTTCCCTAGTCCTATTAGGACTAGGAGAAGGCGCCTCTCTCTCCCTTCCCACTTGGGGAAACCTAGTTGGACTAGGATTGGGGGGAATCCTACTCCTAGTAGGAGTAGGACACCTGGCGCACCTCCCTTGGCCGGCCAGCCCTCCTCCTTCCCTCCTTTATATACGAGGCAGAGGGCACCTCATGACACACAAGTTGATCCTTGAGATCTTTCCTTAGCCGTGCGGTGCCCCTTCCACCATATTACACCTCGAGAATACCGTAGCGAGCTTAGGCGAAGCCCTCGCGCGGTGGAACATCATCATCGTCACCACGCCGTCAGGTCGACGAAACTCTCCCTCAACACTCGGCTGGATCGGAGTTCGAGGGACGTCATCGAGCTGAACGTGTGCAGAACTCGGAGGTGCCGTACATTCGGTACTTGGATCGGTTGGATCGTGAAGAAGTACGACTACTTCCTCTACGTTGCGTCAACGCTTCCGCTGTAGGTCTACGAGGGTACGTAGACAACACTCTCATCTCGTTGCTATGCATCACCATGATCTTGCGTGATCGTAGGAAAATTTTTGAAATTACTACGTTACCCAACAGACGAGGTGGTCTTCCAGTGTCCTGTAGGCACTGGTTCTTGGTAGTCTCCGGCATCGTCGTCCATACCGTCGATGTCTTCGGAGTCGTAGTCAAGTACGTCGGTTAAATAAATCGGCGGTGGCTACGAAGTGGGTGGTGGGTGGGGTCTGAATTTCTTTGTCGTCCGCATCCCAACCATCCTGGCCATAATTCGGCCAGGGCTCTCCGGATAGCGAGAGATACTTCAGTGAATTTATGATATCGCCGAAGGGCGAAGTCTTTGAAAAGATGTCCGCAGCGGTAAATTCCATGATCGGCGTGATCGGATTTGGTGGCGGTAGGGGAGGTTCGGAGTCCGGCAGGGAGTCCGGCACCTCGGAGTCATGAGCTTTATGCGGGACAAGGTAAGTGTTTGGCTCCATAGCCGTAGGAGTTGCATCTCTCGAGGCGGTGTCTAGCCATCCGTCCTCGATCCGAGCGATCGGCTCCGGACTATGAGTCGGAGCGGATTCGTATGACCTCCAAGGTGCTGTCCGTGGCAGAGTTAGGTCATGCCCATCGAGACAGCGCTGCACGCTCGGCCGTGGCTCAGATCCATCGAAGATCAAGTCCCGCGGATGTCGGCCGTGAAGTTTAGGCTTCAAACCTGACTGACGGCCAAGGGCGTAGCTTCGATCTGCTCCGGATGGCCAAGGGAGTTGGCCGCGGTCTGAAGCCGCCGAATCTGTAAGATCTGTCCGGGAGAAAGGTCTCACCCAGGACTGCGTCGTTGGTGATTGAAGAGGCCATCAAGCCTATCGGTGGCGACACGGAGGAACTCTCAATGAAAGCACCAATGTCGGTGTCAAAACCGGCGGATCTTGGGTAGGGGGTCCCGAACTGCGTCTAGGCGGATGGTAACAGGAGACAAGGGACATGATGTTTACCTGTGTTCGGGCCCTCTTGATGGAGGTAAAATCCTCGTCCCGCTTGATTGATATTGATATTCGGATGTTTACAAGTGTGGATCTTCCACGAGATCAAGGAGGTTAAACCCTAGAAGCTAGCCTATGGTATGATTGTATGGGTTGTTGTGATTCTAGTCCTACGGACTAAAGCCATCCGGTTTATATAGACACCGGAGAGGGCTAGGGTTACATAGAGTCGGTTACAATGGTAGGAGATCTACATATCCGTATCGCCAAGCTTGCCTTCCACGCCAAGGAAAGTCCCATCCGGACACGGGGTGAAGTCTTCAATATTGTATCTTCATAGTCTTGGAGTCCGGTTGATGATGATAGTCTGGCCGATGATGGTAGTCCCAAGCAATCCGGACACCCCTAATCCGGGACTCCTCAAATGACACTGCTATAACTTTCAATGCCAAAGGATTTGAGCCTCGATTCTCATTTGTCGGGCACTAGCTGCTCTGGTCCTTAGCCCAATCGTGGACGGCTTTCGGCTCACTAAAGTACTTATGGACGGCGGAAGCGGATTAAACTTGATCTATGAAGAAGCACTCAACAAGATGGGAATTGATAAAAGCCGCATTGAACAAAGCGGCACAACCTTCAGGGGAATTATCCCTAGTCGGGAAGCGCGGTGTGCGGGAAAAATCACACTCGATGTGGTCTTTGGCACCCCGGAGAATTATAGGTCCGAAGAAATCACATTCCAAGTGGCTCCTTTTAGCAGCGGATACCACACCCTTCTAGGGCGGGACGCATTTGGAGGCTTTCAAGCTATACCCCATTATGGGTACATGAAGCTAAAAATGCCCGGATCCAATGGAGTCATCACTCTAGCCAGTGATCCGGACGTCGCACTTCGCCAAAAAAGAAAACCGAAGCACTAGCCCTGGAAGCATTATCCGAAGCCCTAGCAGCCGAAGAATTAATAACACTGCAGTCCACCATGGACAGGGACGACGTGATACTCGACAAGCGACCCAAATCCACCTCATTTAAACTCGCAGACGAGATAGTCAAATTCCAAGTCCATCCAACGGACCCCATGAAGATAGCTTCCATCGGAACACAGTTGAGCCCCGCAATGGACGCCGCACTGCAGGACTTCTTACGCGAAAATTGGGACATTTTCGCCTAGCACCCATCGGACATGCCCAACATCCCACGCAGATTGGCCGAACACAGCCTCAATATACTAAAAGGATACAAACCAGTCAAGCAGACTCTTAGGCGGTTTTCAGAGCCCAAACGGCAAGCCATGGTGGAAGAGCTAGCCAAACTACTCGAGGCCGGATTCATCAGAGATATCAAGCATCCAGATTGGCTGGCAAATCTGGTAATGGTACCAAAGAAGGACAAATACTGGCGCCTATGTGTCGACTTTAAAGACCTCAACAAGGCTTGCCCCAAGGATCCCTTTCCCCTCCCTCGCATCGGTCAAATCATCGACGCCACAGCAGGACACGACTCGCTGTGTTTCCTTGACGCATACTCTGGATACCATCAAATAAAGATGGCAGAGTCTAACCAAGCTACAGCTTGACTTTCATAACGCCATATGGCCCTTTTTGCTTCAACACTATGCCTTTCGGGCTTAAGAATCTTTGGCGCAACCTATCAACGCATGATTCAAACATGCCTGGAAAAGCAAATTGGCAAAACAGTTGAGGCATATGTGGACGACGTGGTCATAAAAACAAGACACGTCGAAACCCTAATAGATGACTTGAGGATTACGTTCGATAACCTCCGAACATACGACATCAAGCTAAACCTGGAAAAATGCGTTTTTGGCGTCCCCTCAGAAAACTTTGGGCTTCGTTGTTTCCAATAGAGGAATTGAAGCGAATCCGGTAAAAAATCTGAGCTCTGTCGCAGTTGGCTACACCAACATACCTCAAGCATATCCAGAAATTAGCTGGATGTGTGGCTGCTTTGAGCCGCTTTATCTCCAGGTTAGGAGAAAAGGCATTACCTCTTTACCGCCTTCTCCGTGCAAGACCGAACACTTCGTGTCGACGGATGTCGCCGCGTCTGGACTGGACGAAATAAAGACCTTATTGGCCAGTAATCCAGTCCTAACAGCGCCAAATATCGGCGAACCTATGCTGCTGTACATAGCTGCAACACATCAAGTGGTGAGCGCAGTGCTCGTCGTCGAACGAGAGGTTGACGGATACAAATTCCCGCTCCAGAAGCCGGTTTATTATGTATTCACGGTACTCACCCCATGCAAATCCCGATACCCACACTATCAAAAAATAGCATCCCGGGAGCTACGACACTACTTTCAAGAGTGTTCGATTATGGTGGCCTCCGAAGTACCGCTCAATGACATAATAAATAACACTGACGCTATGGGCCAGATTGCTAAATGGGCCATCGAGCTCCTTCCGTTCGACATAACATACAAATCACGGCGGGCCATCAAGTCACAAGTACTGGCTGACTTTGTCGCCGAATGGACAGAAGCCAAACTCCCTAAAGAGTACGGCGCGTACTCCAACTGGATCATGAACTTCGACGGCTCTAAAATGCTGGCCGGATTGGGAGCAAGTGTAGTCCTGACGTCTCCCACCGGAGACACGGTCCAGTACGTCCTCCAAATATTATACTACAGACTCCAACAATGCAGCCGAATATGAGGCTCTGTTGCCTGATCTTCGGATGGCAGTTTCTATGGGCATCCAACGCCTAGAGGTCTTGTGAGGATTCAAACCTCGCAATATCACAAATAAATGGAGACTTTGAAGCCAAGGATCGGAAAATGGCGGCCTACCGTAATGCCGTCCTCAAAATGTCAGCTCGGTTCGAGGGGCTCGTATTCCACCATGTGGCTCGAGAAAACAATCAAGCGGCAGACATCCTCGCCCGCATCAGCGCTAAACGCGACCCTGTCCCACCTAACATATTCCTGGAAAGGTTGTTCAAGCCATCCGTAGTATGGGAAGGGGAGTCCCGCAACACTAGCACGGATCCGAACACACCCCTAGATTCTGAACCATCGGACATAATCGGAGGCTCCCCCACCGAAATAACATCTTCGGCCCATGAAATCATGGCTGTAATCGCCCCGTGGACTGAGCCTTTCTTGGCCTACCTAAATAGGCAGGAGCTCCCAGAAGACCAAAATGAAGCACACTGCATCGTTCGGCGTTCTAAAGCTTACAAAGTCCATGAAGGGTAACTCTATAAGAAAAGTGCGAATGGAGTGCTCCAAAGGTGCATCTCCGAAGAGGAAGGGCGGCAGCTCTTTGCTGAAATCCATGCCGGACTGGGCGAGCACCACGCCGCGACTCGAGCACTAGTCAGCAAGGCCTTTCGTACAGGCTTCTATTGGCCGACGGCCCGAGCAGACGCACAAGATCTTGTCCAACACTGCATCGTTTGCCAGCTCTTTGCTAATCAGAGTCATATGCCCCCTACCGCTCTACAAACAATCCCCATAACTTGGCCCTTCGCGGTATGGGGGCCGGATATGATCGGACCTCTTAAAGGGGGAAGCCATAAGAAAAAATACTTATTGGTCATGGTGGACAAGTTCACCAAATGGATAGAAGCCAAACCAGTCAAGACGGTCGAATCCGGACAAGTAATAGACTTCATATCCGGGTCATTACACCGTCTGGTGTCCCCACACATCATCATCGATAATGGCTCAAATTTCACAGCCGATGAAGTGAAAACTTGGTGCTTGACAAAATGGGCATTAAGCTTGATTACGCTTCCGTCTACCATCCCAAACAAGCGGCCAGGTCGAGCGGGCAAGCGGTCTCATCATGAGCGGCATCAAACCCAGACTAGTGCGATCCTTGACAGAGTCGGATACGCACTGGGTCGAAGAGCTCGACTCTGTACTCTGGGGGCTGCGGACCACGCCGAATCGCACCACCGGATATACACCATTTTTTATGGTGTACGGCACGGAAGCAATACTACCCTGTGACATAATACATGATTCGCCACGCATACGCATGTACGAAGAGAAGGAAGCCGAGTTAGATCGGTAGGATAACTTGGATGCCCTGGAGGATGAGCGCGACGTCGCAAAAGCCCACTCCGCATTCTATCAACAGCAGGCTCGACAATACCAAAGCAGAGAAGTGCATGCCAAAACTTATAAAATTGGCGAGCTCGTTCTACGCCTACCGGAGAAGAAGAAGGAGAAGCTCAAACCCAAGTTAAAAGGTCCCTTCGTCATTGACAAAGTTCTCACCGGAGGAGCGTACCACTTACGTAATGCATCCGATAACAGACTCGAGCCGAACCCATGGAACGCGGCCAGACTCCGGAGATTCTACGCCTAGCGGCGAACTTAGTGTTCGTCTCCTTACCCCCTCCTTTTTAATTATGCTCCCTCCCTTTTCCTTTCTCGACCTTTTTTCCTCTTCACACAAAGTATTTAATACTGATCACGGACTCCCGGATCCTTCCGGCCGCACTATGTGTGCAAGTAATACCTAGGGGCTTCCTATTTCAGAAGCTAAATATAATTACTTTAACGGCTTCTCGCCCATCACATATGCGTTCTTTTTCCATAGGTGCCTTTTCTTCACCATTATATGCATCGATATGACTTAAGATGTGGCCAAGCTGGGTTGCCTGGCTCTTGTGTTTATGCCCTATGTTCCCGTTAATTCTGCTAGGGCATAAGGGGAGCACCTCTGTGATTGTTACTGCCGGTTCAGCCGGATGTGTGCCTCAGACTGGGTGAAGCCGAAAGCTAGCGTCCTTAAGGAAATATTCGATCGGTGAACAAAAGATGTATTCGTTTATTATATCGTCAATCCCCAGAAGTTTTGTATCATGCGCCCTTGTTCGCAGTCCGGACATGTGCATCGTCGCATGCGTACCCAGGGAAAGGAACCCCTAACGGAACTATTCTCCCTGGAAGATGTTTCTTACTATCCATGTAATATAACATAACTAGTTGGGTACTTGTCTGTTCAAGCACTTATGACCCCTACGCCTGGTGTCCACGCGTACCCGGTTCTGTATAACTGAGTGGGTATTCGGACACACCCCGGACTATAGGATCCGGGGGCTGAAGCGAAAAGGTCCGCCATGACAAATGATTTTAATCCGGCTAGGGACTATCTATGTCCATTGAATTACACAATCACTTGGACTGACTATATTCCTCCTCTTTACCATCCAATAGGCTATCTAGCTTACAATCCTGTTGAGAATACTTTGCGGCTAATGCTACCTGGTCATATACCAGACTCTCGTGAATTTCCTGCCCATCTGGCCCCGCCGGTCCGACTTCGGCCATATTGTTCGGGTCCAGCTTGGTGTAGCGTCTCTTCACTATAGCCGAGGCTTCTCTTGCACCCTGCCGGCAGGCTGACATCTTCCACAATCGGAAGCGCCGCCGTGCTCCTTGCAGCATATCCACAAGCTCCCCCATGCCATTCGGCAGGAAGCTTGATGGCCACAAGGCCTGAGCAACGCCCTGCATCACCCGCCAAGCTTGCTTGTGTAGTTGTGAGAGGTCTTGTAGTAAATCGCCTGCAGATGAGGGCATCTCCTACAAGCAAAATCCTTTCAATATACTTGTGCGCCGAAACTATACTACAGTTCATCTAGGTACTTACCATAAATGCCGCGTCGAAGCCTTTTGTTCTCCTTCACGGAGTCCGCCAGCTGAGCGCGGACATCTTTTAACTCCACGTCCAGCTGGACTTTGGCATCTTGAAGATTGTTCTTCTCCTGCCTAACTTGCGTAAGAATGCGCTGGCCAGCCTTCAACTGCCTTTTGAGATGTGATTCGTCATCTCTTACGCCCTCCGGATTCACCCCGGGATTGTCTGCAGAATTTTCTGTTAGACTTGTCATATCAGCCATTTACTACCTGGTGCATCTTCATACAATTGAGACAAATGTTACCAGGTGAGGGCTTTTGGGATTCCTCTAACTTGGCAACTATGGCCCTCAGCTCGGCCTTGCACGCCTCCAGCTCCCGAGACAATTTCTCATTCTTATCTACAAGGACCTGTGTATAAATTGATCCTTAAAACAGTTGTTTCAACCGTTTCAAGTCTCAGGGGCTATTGCTACACATGCTTATCAAATTTTCTTACCTGTATATCTTTGGTATACTGGTCCGTCCCTCGGGCAAGCCCGCCTTGAGCAGCTCGGAGGTATGCGTCTCCCGAATTGAAGGCGTTAAATGCCTCTTCGGAAAAGATGTTGTTCCGAAGTACGGCCCGTCGGCAACGGTGATTCATGGCGCTCTCTACTTGAATTCGTGGCGAAAGCATATCCGCATCCTCTGTCGGAGAAATATGTGGCATCGGCCCGCTCCGCCTCCACTCTCGAAGCGGTTACGGAATCCGGCTAGTGGAGGCGTGGTTGGCAGGATCCCCGGATATAGTCCGGCTGCTCCTCTTCCTGCCAGGACACAAAGGGCGGTGTTATACTTCATAATACCATAATCACAGAACAGGTTTTGCCTTACCTCTGTAGCGGCGAGTCGACCCTTACCGCCTTCCTCTTGAGCCTGCCCGATCCGGACACCCTTGGCCGACGAGTCCCTAGGGGCTCGACCCCACGCTCCGACCGTCGTTTCTGCAAAAACACGACACTTCAAGAGTAAGGCATGACATCTGAAGGGAGTCCTCTTCGGAGGATAGGGTTTTCCGACTTGGCTTACGCGCGACGTAGGCAGCGGTCCGGGATAGTCGGCAATAATGGCCACTGAGGCGCCATCGCAGCTCGCTTGATAAAATATCCCATTGACAAGCTCCATGGTAATATCCGGATCTTCTTCGAGTCCTGGATCTAGGGCCCTTCCGGGGTCCTCTGGCTGCGGGGAGGGGCTGGAGATTCCTTCTACGGCCCTCCTCAGTTCCTGCTCAGGAATATCGAGGCAGATAATCTTAGCAAAGAACGCCACAATAAGCGAAGCGGGGGAGGGAATGACGACTTACCCAATTTGGGGGGTTGTGCATGGAGAATCCATCTCGCGGTTTGATGTGAAGGAATTCTTCCTCTTCCCCTTTGTATAAATCGGACAATATCCTTGCCAGAGCGGTGACAGAGTCCGGACCCTTACGGCCACAACGGGTGGCATCATCTTCCCCGTTGAAGTGCCACATGGGCTTCCCCCGATATTGAAGCAGTTGCACTCCCCGTGTTATGCATATTTCCATAACCTCGACTATCGTCGGTCCGGATTTGGCCAGTAACTTTATCCTGCCCATCAGGTAATGTATTTCCCTGGTATCCTCCTCTTGGGGGCCTCGGGGGCGCCAGCTTAGACGTGCCCTCGGTGGGGCGTTACTGAACTTGGGGAGACCTGTCCGGACTGGATCCGGAAGGGGAACATCGTCAATATAGAACCACTCTGAAGGCCAGTTCTCCGGTGCCTTCTAGGAGTGCGGATAAGTATCCGGTCTCGGCAATGCGCCATACCGCCCCGCCCACTTGACATAGGGATTCTCACAGTTGCGGAAGGACAAGGCAGAACAACTTCTTCCATAACCCGAAGTGAGCCTCACAGCCTAGAAATAGCTCACAAAGGGCAACGTACCCTGCTATATGTAGTATGGAAGCAGGGGTAAAGTTGTGCAACTGGAGGCCGTAGAACTCCAGGAGCCCGCGAAGGAACGGGTGGATGGGAAACACGATGCCCCTTAGCAGATGCGGGATGAGGCATATTCGCTCCTCTGGAGATGGATTAGGAGATCCCTATGCCTGTTCCCCGCCGTTATAGGTGGCTATTCCGGCTTGGACGGGGACCATGAACGCCGGTGGGAGAAACCCTTGGGTTTGTAACTCAATCAAGCTCCCAGTCCCCCGGCTTGGAGCGAGGACAGCGAGCAGAGGAGCTGCGACGACCAGCCATGTTGGAATGGTTTTTCCGGAGCGCTCTGTTGGATGCTTGCTCGAGGGGGGAGAGTGAGGTTTGGATATGAGAATCCCTGTCTCTTCAAATAGACGGTCAGCCCGAAGGATTGGGGGCGGAAATGCAAAAATGCCTCGGCTCCTCCCATTCTCTCAACACGTGGAGATGGTCATTATTGAGGCACTGTAGCCAAGGAGTACAACATTGATGGAACGCCGGACACTATTCATCATAAAAGGTACTTTGGAGTATTCGGAGATGGAACCCGCCCTGCAATGCCGAAGACATGACTGCGCGCCGGACTCATCGTCATTCAAGCCTGGTTCAGGGGCTACTGAGGGAGTCCTGGATTAGGGGCTATCCGGACAGACGGACTATATATATCGTCCGGACTATTGAAGCGTGAAGATACAAGACTCAAGACTCCGCCCCGTGTCCGGATGGGACTCTCCTTTGCGTGGAAGACAAGCTTGGTGATCCGGATATTATGTTTCCTTCCTTGTAACCGACTCCATGTAAACCCTAGCCCTCTCCGGTGTCTATATAAACCGGAGAGGTTGGTCCTTAGAATGCCGATCACAATTACAATCATAATCATCATAGGCTAGCTCCTAGGGTTTAGCCTCTACGATCTCGTGGTAGATCTACTCTTGTACTACTCGTATCTTCAATATTAATCAAGCAGGAAGTAGGGTTTTACCTCCATCGAGAGGGCCCGAACCTGGGTAAACATTGTGTCCCTTGCTTCCTGTTACCATCAGCCTAAGGCGCACAGATCGGGACCCCCTACCCGAGATCCGCAGGTTTTGACACCGGCAAGGGCTTTCTTGGGGACTCCACCTCGCCCTTTTGCTGTCTTGTGTTTACGGTCTTGGCGTTGCCTTGATCGTCTTGTGTTGGTCTTGGCTTCTCTCGACTTCCCTCCTTTGCCCTACTACATGTGGTCATGACAGCGTGGCTCTAAGTGCCGATGCACAAGTAAAGGGGTCAAAAGGAGAGCCCCTACTTTGTACACCGAGGAACAAACACATATGTATCGTTGGTATTTAGGATAACAAGATGGGGTCTATTTCTACATAAATAGATCTTGTCTACATCATGTCATCGTTCTTATTGCATTACTCCGTTTCTCCATGAACTTAATACACTAGATGCATGCTGGATAGCGGTCGATGTGTGGAGTAATAGTAGTAGATGCACGCAGGAGTCGATCTACTAATCTTGGACATGATGCCTATGTAATGATCATTGCACTGGATATCGTCATGATTATTTGAAGTTCTATCAATTGCCCAACAGTAATTTGTTTACCCGCCGTTTGCTATTTTTCTTGAGAGAAGCCACTAGTGAAATCTCGACCCCGGGTCTCTTCTTTATTATATTTGCCTTTGCGATCTATTTTTATCTGCTTTTATTTTGGATCTTTTAAACCAACAATACAAAAATACCTTTCTGCAATTTTTATTTATTTATTTTATCTCGCGTTCTCACGAGATCTATTTATCAATCTATTACAATTTTTATCCCGTCTACTTGCCAATTTCTGGCGCCGTTACCCGAAAGGGATTGGCAACCCCTTTAATACATCGGGTTGTGAGTATTTGTTAATTGTGTGCAGGTGTCATTCACGTAGTGTTGCGTGGTTCTCCTACTGGTTCGATAACCTTGGTCTCATAATTGAGGAAATACCTACCATAGTTGTGCTGCATCATCCCTTCCTCTTTGGGGAAATACCCACGTAGTTACAGCCACATCAAAAGGAATTTCTGGCCCGTTGCCGGGAGACATCATCAACATCTACCAGGTTTCTAATCACAAATCTCATCTCCTTGCAATTTACATTATTTTCCATTTGCCTCTCGTTTTCCTTTCCCCACTTCACAAAAATTTATCGTCTTATTCGCCCTCTTTTTCATTCGCCGTTTTCTCGTCACATCTATCTTTTTTCTTGCAATCATGAGTGATTTAGGTATGGCAGAAACAGATGATGGTCTAACTCCTAAAATTGGACGATCTAGCAATCTGGATGCTAAAACTTTTGTTTTGGGGCAAGGGAATGTTATAGGAAAAGAAAGTATCCAATAATTTTTCAATTGTGTTGTAAATTTCAGTCTTGATGATGTTGCTATAGTTAAGAGGACTAAATCTTATGCTTAAGTTATTTCAGCACAAGTTTTGAAACTTGAAAATAAATTTATCCGTACTCATCCTACCTTGCAAAGATTGTTTTTGAGCTACCCGTTATAAAGAACCCAAAGGCTAAAAAGTTGGCTACTCTTGTTCTTATGAATGAATTTGACTACATAATACAGGAAGCTAGGGAATGCTTTGATCTTTATGGTATAAATCGTGAAAAACCCGTGATAGATGAAATTGTTCATAATAGTGACTATGTGTTAAGACATTTTCTTGGGGATAATCAAATCTTTGATGAAAATCTTAAAAAGGAAGTCCCTATTTTAGATATAATCCTTCAAGTTTTCAATGATGTTAATCAACATTATTCTTGGATTGTTGTCAGAAACCAAAGAGGTTATGATGATAAGCAACTTGATCGTGCTAAGGTTTCCATGGATAATGTGTTTTACGTTGTTTTTCCAGAACCTCCCGAGGAATACACCTGTAAGGAAAATAAAACCAAAGATGACAATACCTAGATCTTTGCATTATGCCTAGCTAGGGGCGTAAAACGGTAGCACTTGTTGGGAGGCAACCCAATGAATAAAATTTATTTTTGTATTTTTCTTTTTGTTCTTGAGTGTTTGCACAATTATGCTACTGTTATGATTGTGTTTTTTGTGTTTTTAATTAGTGTTTGTGCCAAGCAAAGCCTTTAGGATCATGTTGGGTGATAGTTAGTTTGATCTTGCTGAAAAACAGAAACTTTTGCGCTTACGAAAACAATTTACATTCTTAACAGAAGTGTGATAAAATACTGATTGTTTCTGTAGAGTATTAATATAAAAAATTTTCACATCGTCCTAATTTTTCAGAATTTTTGGATTTACAGAAGTATTAAAAATATCCAGATTGCTACAAACTGTTCTGTTTTTGACAGTTTCTGTTTTCTTAGTGTTGTGTGCTTGTTTTGATGATTTTGTTGTTTTCTTTGAAGGGTTTTTGCCATAGAAAAGTTGGAATACAGTAGATATAATGCTAAAATAAAATATTAATGGGTTTGCAACAATACTTATAGTAGTGATTTGCTTTCTTATACTAACAGATCTCACGAATGTTTTGTTGAGTTTTGTGTGATTGAAGTTTTGGGTGATATTACGATGGATGCAGGAATAAGGAGTAAGAAGAGCCTAAGCTTGGGGATGCCCATGGCATCCCCAGCTACTATCCAAAGAGAAGCAAGCAACTAAGCTTGAGGATGCCCGAGTGGCGTCCCCTCTTTCTTCTAACGACCATCGATATTTTACTTGGAGCTATATTTTTATTCGTCACATACTATGAGTTTTGCTTGGAGCGTCTTGTATGATGTGAGTCTTTGCTTGTTTCGCCTTTTATTTTGTGTCATGAATCCTTGCTGGACACACCTATTTGAGAGAGCCAAAATTATGCCATGAGTAGTTAGAATTGCTCTCTATGCTTCACTTAAATCTTTATGAGATATGGAATTGCTCTAGTGCATCACTTATATCTTTTTTAGCACCGTGTGCTTTAGTATTTTTTGAAGAAATGCTCTCATGCTATACTTAGATTTATTTGAGAGTTAGTAATTTCTTAAGAATGTCTCTCTTGCTTCACTTAAATTATTTTGAGAGAAATAAATACGATGCTCATGTTATTCACTTATATTTGTTTGTGCTTGATGTCTATTACGCAACCTTCTTCTTGTAGACGTTGTTGGGCCTCCAAGTGCAGAGGTTTGTAGGACAGTAGCAAATTTCCCTCAGGTGGATGACCTAAGGTTTATCAATCCGTGGGAGGCATAGGATGAAGATGGTCTCTCTCAAGCAACCCTGCAACCAAATAACAAAGAGTCTCTTGTGTCCCCGACACACCCAATACAATGGTAAATTGTATAGGTGCACTAGTTCGGTGAAGAGATGGTGATACAAGTGCAATATGGATGGTAGATATAGGTTTTTGTAATCTGAAAATATAAAAACAGCAAGGTAACTAATGATAAAAGTGAGCGTAAACGGTATTGCAATGCTAGGAAACAAGGCCTAGGGTTCGTACTTTCACTAGTGCAAGTTCTCTCAACAATAATAACATAATTGGATCATATAACTATCCTTCAATATGCAACAAAGAGTCACTCCAAAGTCACTAATAGTGGAGAACAAATGAAGAGATTATGGTAGGGTACGAAACAACCTCAAAGTTATTATTTCCAATCAATCCGTTGGGCCATTCCTATAAGTGTCACAAACAGCCCTAGAGTTCATACTAGAATAACACCTTAAAACACAAATCAACCAAAACCCTAATGTCACCTAGATACTCCAATGTCACCTCAAGTATCCGTGGGTATGATTATACGATATGCATCACACAATCTCAGATTCATCTATTCAACCAACACATAGAACCTCAAAGAGTGCCCCAAAGTTTCTACCGGAGAATCAAGACGAAAACATGTGCCAACCCCTATGCATAAGTTCATGGGCGGAACCCGCAAGTTGATCACCAAAACATACATCAAGTGAATCACGTGATATCCCATTGTCACCACAGATACGCACGGCAAGACATACATCAAGTATTCTCAAATCATTAAAGACTTAATCCGATAAGATTACTTCAAAGGAAAACACAATCCATTACAAGAGAGTAGAGGGGGAGAAGAAACATAAGATCCAACTATAATAGCAAAGTTCGCGATACATCAAGATCGTGCCAAATCAAGAACACGAGAGAGAGAGAGAGATCAAACGCATAGCTACTGGTACATACCCTCAGCCCCGAGGGTCAACTACTCCCTCCTCGTCATGGAGAGCGCTGGGATGATGAAGATGGCCACCGGTGAGGGTCCCCCCCCCCTCCGGCAGGGTGTCGGAACAGGGTCCCGATTGGTTTTTGGTGGATACAGAGGCTTGCGGCGGCGGAACTCCCGATCTATTCTGTTCCCCGAAGTTTTTTGGGTATATGGGTATATATAGGAGGAAGAAGTACGTCAGGGGAGCCACGAGGGGCCCACGAGGGTGGAGGCGGCATACAGGGGTGGCGCGCCCCCTACCTCGTGCCTTCCTCGTTGCTTCTTTGACATGGAATCCAAGTCTCCCCGGTTGCTTTCCTTCCAAAAATAACTTCTCCAGAAGGTTTCATTCCGTTTCGACTCCGTTTGATATTCCTTTTCTTCGAAACACTGAAACAAGGGAATAAACAGGAACTGGCACTGGGCTCTGGGTCAATAGGTTAGTCCCAAAAATAATATAAAAGTGGATAATAAAGCCCAATATTGTCCAAAATAGTAGGTAATATAGCATGGAGCAATCAAAACTTATAGATATGTTGGAGACGTATCAGCATCCCCAAGCTTAAATCTTGCTCATCCTCGAGTAGGTAAATGATAACAAAGATAATTTTTGATGTGGAATGCTACTTGGCATAATTTCAATGTAATTCTTCTTAATTGTGGTATGAATATTCAGATCCGAAAGATTCAAGATAAAAGTTCATATTGACGTAAAAATAATAATACTTCAAGCATACTAACTAAGCAATTATGTCTTCTCAAAATAACACGGCCAAAGAATGTTATCCCTACAAAATCATATAGTCTGGCTATGCTCTATCTTCACCACACAAAATATTTAAATCATGCACAACCCCGATGAAAAGCCAAGCAATTATTTCATACTTTTGATGTTCTCAAACCTTTTCAACTTTCACGCAATACATGAGCGTGAGCCATGGACATAGCACTATAGGTGGAATAGAATGGTGGTTGTGGAGAAGACAAAAAAAAGGAGAAGATAGTCTCACATCAACTAGGCGTATCAACGGGCTATAGAAATGCCCATCAATAGATATCAATGTGAGTGAGTAGGGATTGCCATGCAACGGATGCACTAGAGCTATAATTATATGAAAGCTCAACAAAAGAAACTAAGTGGGTGCACATCCAACTCGCTTGCTCACGAAGACCTAGGGCATTTTGAGGAAGCCCATCATTGTAATATACAAGCCAAGTTATATAATGAAAGATTCCCACTAGTATATGAAGGTGACAACATAGGAGACTCTCTATCATGAAGATCATGGTGCTACTTTGAAGCACAAGTGTGGTAAAAGGATAGTAGGATTGTCCCTTCTCTCTTTTTCTCTCATTTTTTTATATTTTTTATTTTTTTATTTGGGCCTTTTCTCTTTTTTATTGCCTCTTTTTTCTCTTTTTTTATTTGGGCTTCTTTGGCCTCTTTTATTTATTTATTTCGTCCGGAGTCTCATCCCGACTTGTGGGGGAATCATAGTCTCCATCATCCTTTCCTCACTGGGACAATGCTCTAATAATGATGATCATCACACTTTTATTTACTTACAACTCAAGAATTACAACTCGATACTTAGAACAAAATATGACTCTATATGAATGCCTCCGGCGGTGTACCGGGATGTGCCATGACTCATGAGTGACATGTATGAAATAATTATGAACGGTGGCTTTGCCACAAATACGATGTCAACTACATGATCTTGCAAAGAAATATGACAATGATGGAGCGTGTCATAATAAACGGAACGGTGGTAAGTTGCATGGCAATATATCTCGGAATGGCTATGGAAATGCCATAATAGGTAGGTATGGTGGTTGTTTTGAGGAAGGTATATGGTGGGTGTATGATACTGCGTGAAAGGTGCGCGATATTAGAGAGGCTAGCAATGGTGGAAGGATGAGAGTGCGTATAATCCATGGACTCAACATTAGTCATAAAGAACTCATATACTTATTGCAAAAATCTAGAAGTTATCAAAGTAAAGTATTACACGCATGCTCCTAGGGGATAGATTGGTAGGAAAAGACCATCGCTCGTCCCCGACCGCCACTCATAAGAAGACAATCAATAAATAAATTATGCTCCGACTTCATCACATAACGGTTCACCATACGTGCATGCTACGGGAATCACAAACTTTAACACAAGTATCTCTCAAATTCACGACTACTCCACTAGCATGACTCTAATATCACCATCTTCATATCTCAAAACAATTATCAAGCATCAAACTTTTCTTAGTATTCAACACACTCATAAGAAAGTTTTTACTAATCTTGAATACCAAGCATATTCGTATTATTTAAGCAAATTACCAAGCTATTTAAGACTCTAAAAATAATCTAAGTGAAGCATGAGAGTTCAACAGTTTCTATAAAACAAATCCACCACCGTTCTCTAAAATATATAAGTGAAGCACTAGAGCAAATGACAAACTACTCTGAAAGATATAAGTGAAGATCAATGAGTAGTCGAATAATTATTGAACTATGTGAAGACTCTCCCATTTAATAATTTCAGATCTTGATATTTTATTCAAACAGCAAGCAAGGCTAAAGAAAATAAAATGACGCTCCAAGCAAAACACATATCATGTGGTGAGTAAAAATATAGCTCCAAGTAAAGTTACCGATGAACAAAAAAGAAAGAGGGGATGCCTTCCGGGCATCCCCAAGATTAAACTCTTGGTTATCCTTGAATATTACCTTGGGGTGCCTTGGTCATCCCCAAGCTTAGGCTCTTGCCACTCCTTATTCCATAGTCCATCGAATCTTTACCCAAAACTTGAAAACTTCACAACACAAAACTTAACAGAAAATCTCATGAGCTCCGTTAGCGAAAGAAAACAAAACACCACTTCAAGGTACTGTAATAAACTCATTATTTATTTATATTCGTGTTAAACCTACTGTATTCCAACTTCTCTATGGTTTATAAACTATTTTACTAGCCATAGAGTCATCAAAATAAGCAAGCAACACAATGAAAACAGAATCTGTCAAAAACAGAACAGTCTGTAGTAATCTATAACTAACGTAAACTTATGGAACTCCAAAAATTCTAAAATTAATTGGTGGACCTGAGGAATTCGTCTAGTAATCATCTGCAAAAATAATCAGCTAAATATCTCTCTCCAGTAAAAAGTTGAAGCTAATCTCGTGAGCGCTAAAGTTTCTGTTTTTTTACAGAATGACCATAAAGACTTCACCCAAGTCTTCCCAAAGGTTATAGTTGGCACAAACACTAATTAAAACACAAAACCACATCTAACCAGAGGCTAGATGATCTATTTATTACTAAACAGAACCAAAAAGTAAGAAACTAAAATAAAATTGGGTTGCCTCCCAACAAGCGCTATCGTTTAACGCCCCTAGCTAGGCATGATGATTTCAATGATGCTCACATAAAAGATAAGAATTGAAACATAAAGAGAGCATCATGAAGAATATGACTAGCACATTTAAGTCTAACCCACTTCCTATGCATAGGGATTTTGTGAGCAAACAACTTATGGGAACAATAATCAACTAGCATAGGAAGGCAAAACAAGCATAACTTCAAAACTTTAAGCACATAGAGAGGAAACTTGATATTATTGCAATTCCTACAAGCATACATTCCTCCCTCATAATAACCTTCAGTAGCATCATGAATGAATTCAACAATATAACCAGCACCTAAAGCATTCTTTTCATGATGCATAAGCATAGAATTTTTATTACTCTCCACATAAGAAAATCTATTCTCATTAGGAATAGTGGGAGTATCATAAGAGACTTGAATACTATAAAATGTTTTCACAATAAAAGAGTAATGTTCAGAAAAAGGGTAATCATAATCATGACAAGTTTTAAAATATAATCATCACTACTTTTTATAGCATAAGTTTCATCACAATAATCATCATAAGTAGAAACTTTGTTCTCATCATAATCGATTGAAACCTCTTCCAAAATAGTGGATACATCACTAAATAAAGTCATGACCTCTCCAAATCCATTTTCATCACTATAATCATCATAAGTAGGAGGCAGGCTATCATTATTATAAATTTGCATATCAAAACTTGGGAGACTAAAAATGTCATCTTCATTAAACGTAGCATCCCCAAGCTTGGGACAAACATTAATTGCAGCAAATATATTCTAAAAAACATCATCTTCATCAAATATAGCATCCCCAAGCTTGGGCCTTTTCATATCATAAGCATAATCACTCTTATCATTAATAGTATGGATAGCACCAATAGTATAGCAATTATCATATTCTTCCAAGCAAGTGGCAAAAAGATTTTCAAGATCATAAGAAGTATCATTATCTTCCGAATCATAATCATCACAAAAAGCAATAGGCATAACGAGATCATCATCAAATGCATCATCTTCCATAATTATTTTTGATTCATTTTCATGGGGCACAACAATAATAGGAGAAACATTATTTGGGAGAGATATCTTTTTACCTCTCTTCCTTTTTATTTTCTTCTTCTTCACCTCATGTATGGGTTCAATCTTCTTTTCGAAGCTTCTTATTAATGGGATTGGTCGAATAGAAGGCTCCTCCTCGTTACCTGATTCATCATAAGAAATAATAGGAGAATATTGGGAAGTCTCGTCCCTTTTGTTAGCATTCTCTTCATATTCTATTTGTTTTCTTTTCTTTATGTAATTGGCAATATAAGGATTTTCAATGCAATTCACCGCACAATACATATAAATCTTCTCTAGATCAAAATCAAGAAATCTATCAAGATTAAACTTGGGAATACCCTCAGTTATACGTTTCATTTCCTCATACCCCAAAAGAAGACTAAGCTCTTTATGATGCTCAAGGGTAATCAAATTATCTCAATTTTTTGATATGATTCTGTCATGAAACAATTTGCATTGGAGATTTAAATGACCATGTTCATTACAAAGTTCACAAGGGGCGAGAAAAATATTGAATTTTTCAGCACAAACATCAAGACTTTCTTGCAACAATTTAGTTTCTAAATACTTATGCCTCTTGCAATATCTATCTTCCCTATTTGGTGTATACTTGCAAACCCAATGCACTCCACCAAAATTGACATGTTTATAGGAGACATTTTCATCATAACTAGTGCAATCATCATTAGTACCATGGATATTCAAGGAGTTCATACTAACAACATTGCAATCATGCTCATCATTCAAAGATTTAGTGCCTAACATTTTAATGCATTCTTCTTCTAACACTTTGGCACAATTTTCCTTTCCATCATACTCACGAAAGATATTAAAAGATGAAGCGTATGAGACAAACTCAATTCCATTTTCTTTGTAGTTTTATTTTATAAACTAAACTAGTGCTAAAACAAGAAACAAAAAGATTCGATTGCAAGATCTAAAGATATACCTTCAAGCACTCACCTCACCGGCAACGGCGCCAGAAACTGCTTAGTTGACGGGGCGTGAGTGTCGCTTACCTAGCCTCCCCGGCAACGGCGCCAGAAACTGCTTCATGTCTACTACGCAACCTTCTTCTTGTAGACGTTGTTGGGCCTCCAAGTGCAGAGGTTTGTACGACAGTAGCAAATTTCCCTCAAGTGGATGACCTAAGGTTTATCAATCCGTGGGAGGCGTAGGATATAGATGGTCTCTCTCAAGCAACCCTGCAACCAAATAACAAAGAGTCTCTTGTGTCCCGAACACACCCTATACAATGGTAAATTGCATAGGTGCACTAGATCGGCGAAGAGATGGTGATAAAAGTGCAATACGGATGGTAGATATAGGGTTTTGTAATCTGAAAATATAAAAACAGCAAGGTAACTAATGATAAAAGTGAGCATAAACGGTATTGCAATGCTAGGAAACAAGGCCTAGGGTTCATACTTTGACTAGTGCAAGTTCTCTCAACAATAATAACATAATTGGATCATATAACTATCCCTCAACATGCAACAAAGAGTCACTCCAAAGTCACTAATAGTGGAGAACAAACGAAGAGATTATGGTAGGGTACAAAACCACCTCAAAGTTATTATTTCCAATCAATCCGTTGGGCTATTCCTATAAGTGTCACAAACAGCCCTAGAGTTCATACTAGAATAACACCTTAAAACACAAATCAACCAAAACCCTAATGCCACCTAGATACTCCAATGTCACCTCAAGTATCCGTGAGTATGATTATACGATATGCATCACACAATCTCAGATTCATCTATTCAACCAACACATAGAACCTCAAAGAGTGCCGCAAAGTTTCTACCGGAGAATCAAGAAGAAAACGTGTGCCAACCCCTATGCATAAGTTCATGGGAGGAACCCGCAAGTTGATCAACAAAACATACATCAAGTGAATCACGTGATATCCCATTGTCACCATAGATACGCACAACAAGACATACATCAAGTGTTCTCAAATCATTAAAGACTCAATCCGATAAGATTACTTCAAAGGGAAAACTCAATCCATTACAAGAGAGTAGAGGGGGAGAAGAAACATAAGATCCAACTATAATAGCAAAGTTCACGATACATCAAGATCGTGCCAAATCCAGAACACGAGAGAGAGAGAGATCAAACACATAGCTACTGGTACATACCCTCAGCCCCGAGGGTGAACTACTCCCTCCTCGTCATAGAGAGCGCCGGGATGATGAAGATGGCCACCGGTGAGGGTTCCCCCCTCCAACAGGGTGCCGGAACAGGGTCCCGATTGCTTTTTGCTGGCTACAAAGGCTTGCGGCGGCATAACTCCCGATCTATTCTGTTCCCCGAAGTTTTTAGGGCATATGGGTATATATAGGAGGAAGAATTACTTCAGGGGAGCCATGAGGGGCCCACGAGGGTGGAGGGCGCGCCCACGCCCCCCTACATCGTGCCTTCCGCGTTTCTTCTTTGACGTGGACTCCAAGTCTCCCCAGTTGCTTTCCTTCCAAAAATAACTTCTCCAGAAGGTTTCATTCCATTTCGAATCCGTTCGATATTCCTTTTCTTGAAACATCAAACAAGGAAAAAACAGAACCGCTTGGGCCCTGGGTCAATAGGTTAGTCCCAAAAATAATATAAAAGTGGATAATAAAGCCCAATATTGTCCAAAATAGTAGATAATATAGCATGGAGCAATCAAAAATTATAGATACGTTGGAGACGTATCAGTGCTTATCAAAGCAACATATGAAACTGTTTCCAAAGTGATAGATATCCAAGGAGGATATAATAAAAACTGGAATGAAGATCATTGGACAAAATAAACTTGATTCTTTGTAATAGTTTTGAGATATCTTGATATAATATGTGAGTCATGTTGATGAGTAATTATGCTTTAGTAAGATTATTGGTGTCAAGTTTTGTGATTTCCTTTGCAAGAACGAAAGTCAATAGTTATGCAATGAAATTACATCCTACTTGTGGTGCATTATTCGGTGTTAGTTATGCTTAATGCTCGCTTATGAGATTTTTAGTTTCTTGGTTGGATGCTTCTCAATCTTTTGCTAGCCTTCATTTTCACTAAGTATGATCACTACTTGTGCATCCAAAATCCTTTAAACCAATTTTGACTTATGACTCCACTATACCTACCTATATGCGGTATTCTTTTTCCGTTCTAAGCAAATTTGTATGTGCCATCTCTAATTTTCAAAATAAATTTCTCTTTTGTGTGCTCGTACCGCTCATGAAACTGTAGGGGGTGGCTGATATATTTCCATGCTAGATATGTTATTCTCAAGATGAGTGTTTATTCACTTGACATTGCACGAGAGTACGACAAAGGTATTAGGGATGCCCAGTCCCTAAATGAAAAATGAATTTACTTTATGTTGTCAAACAACAATTTCCTTGGAAAGTGTTGGTATGGAAGGCACCCGTGGATACATTTAGCCATGGAAAGTGAAAGTATGGTTGAAAAAGGAATAAACTTTATTTTTCATTTGGGAACCGCCTATGATATATCTAGCATGGAAATTTTTGGGAACTACTCGATCATTTTCGTTGACAGGAAAAGCATGCCACCCAAAATGTTTTATCTCTATCTTTTTCGCTTTGAGCTCTGGCACCTCTAAAAATCCCTACTTCCCTCTGATACGTCTCCAACGTATCTATAATTTTTTATGTGTTCATGCCATGTTTATAATATTTTTACATGATTTTGGTATGATTTGGTTAGAACTAACTTGATCGACGCTGTTTTCAGCAGAACTACCGTGGTGTTGTTTTTGTGCAGAAATAAAAGTTCTCGGAATGCGCAGAAAATCAACGGAGATTTTTTTTTGGAAAATATAAATATACTGGAACGAAGAGTTACCAGAGGGGAGTCCCTTGGGCCCCACGAGGTTGGAGGGGCGCCCACCCCGCTGGGGCGCCCACCCCGCTGGGGCGCGCTCCCTGCCTCATGGACTCCCTGTGGGGCCCCCTGACTTGTTCTCGACGCCAACTTCTCCTATGAATATAGAAACCCCTAGAACATAACCTAGATCGGGAGTTCCGCCGCTGCAAGCCTTTGTAGCCACCAAAAACAAATCGGGACCCTGTTTCGGCACCCTGCCGGAGGGGGGATCCCTCACTGGTGGCCATCTTCATCATCCCGGCGCTCTCCATGACGAGGAGCGAGTAGTTCACCCTCGGGGCAGAGGGTATGTACCAATAGCTATGCGTTTGATCTCTCTCTCTCTCTCTCTCTCTCTCTCTCTCTCTCTCGGGTTCTTGATTTGGCACGATCTTGATGTATCGCGAGCTTTGCTATTATAGTTGGATCTTATGTTGCTTCTCCCCTCTATCTTCTTGTAATGGATTGAGTTTTCCTTTGAAGTTATCTTATCGGATTGAGTCTTTAAGGATTTGAGAACACTTGATGTATGTCTTGCATGTGCTTATCTGTGGTGACAATGGGATATTCACGTGATCTACTTGATGTATGTTTTGGTGATCAACTTGCGGGTTCAGTGACCTTGTGAACTTATGCATAGGGGTTGGCACATTTTTTCATCTTGACTCTCCGGTAGAAACTTTGGGGCACTCTTTGAAGTTCTTTGTGTTGGTTGAATAGATGAATCTGAGATTGTGTGATGCATATCGTATAATCATACCCAGGGATACTTGAGTTGACATTGGAGTATCTAGGTATTTGTCGATTGTCAAAACCGGCGGATCTCGGGTAGGGGGTCCCGAACTGCGTCTAGGCGGATGGTAACAGGAGACAAGGGACACGATGTTTTACCCAGGTTGGGCCCTCTTGATGGAGGTAAAACCTTACGTCCTGCTTGATTAATATTGATGATGTGTGTTACAAGAGTGGATCTACCACGAGATCAAAGAGGCTAAACCCTAGAAGCTAGCCTATGGTATGATTGTTGTTCGTCCTATGGACTAAAGCCATCCGGTTTATATAGATACCGGAGAGGGCTAGGGTTACACAGAGTCGGTTACAATGGTAGGAGATCTACATATCCGTATCGCCAAGCTTGCCTTCCACGCCAAGGAAAGTCCCATCCGGACCACGGGACAAATTCTTCAATCTTGTATCTTCATAGTCTTGGAGTCCGGCCGATGATGATAGTTCGGCTATCCGGACACCCCCTAGTCTGGAACTCCCTCAGTAGCCCCCGAACCGGGCTTCAGCGACGACGAGTCCGGCGCGTATATTGTCTTCGGCGTTGCAAGGCGGGTTCTCCTTCAAACTTCATGTTCCCGTCAAATAGTGTCCGGCTTCCTTATAAATGTTGCGCTCCTTGGCTTCTACGCCCAATAATGGCCTTCTTCCACGTGTCGTACGAATGCGAAAGGCTGGGGTATTTTTACATTTTACCCCCTAGCCATGCGAACGAGCCGCCTATAAGAGAGGCGAGGATCTAGATCCAGCTCACACCATCCTCCATCCATGAAGTTCTCATCAAGCGCCTCGACAAAAATCCATTCCATCATGGATAGCCGACGCGGCTCCTCCTCTCGCGCTCCCAGCCCTAAGCCAGGAGATTGGGGGAGATGCTCAGTCCCACACAGCGAGCTAGTGGCACTCCAAACCAAGGGATATCATCCCCCAGCTTTCATGGTTCTGGTTCGAGCCGGACTAGCCACTTACAAGGGTGGAAGGCAGGCAGAGAGCGTCCCCAACCCTTCCAAAGGGGAGCGGGTATGCTTTGTCCCCTATCTAATAAGGGGACTCGGATTTCCCATACATCCTTTTCTCCAGGGGCTCCTAGAGTTCTACGGACTCCAGCTTCACCACCTCACGCCCGCCTCCATTTTGCACATCGCGGGCTTCGTAGCTCTTTGCGAGCTGTTCTTGGGCATTGAGCCCCATTTTGCACTGTGGAAGAGATTGTCTTGTCTCGTACCTCGTTCTCATGAGGGGTCGATATATCAAGTGGGCGGAGCCGAAATATGGCGCATCGCCGGGACCGGATATCTCTCCGGCACCCCGAAGAAGGCGTCCGAAGACTGGCCTTCGGAATGGTTCTACATGGAGGACGCCCCTCTGCCGGATCCAGTTCGGATCGGCCTCCCGGAGTTCAACAATGCTCCCTTGAAGAAACGCCTGAGTTGGCGCCCGCGGAGCCCTCAACGGGAAGATGACAGCGTCCATTATCTGATGGGCCGGATTAGGTTACTGGCCCACTCCGGATGACCATGATTGGAGTCACGGCCCCGTGCATTATGCGAGGGGTGCAGCCACTCCATTATAGGGGCCACCCTATGTGGGATTTCAATGGGGAAGATGACGCCACCCGTCATGGCCGCAAAGGGCCAGGCTCGGCAGCCGATCTGGCAAAGATCCTGTCCGGCTTGTACAAGGGAGAGGAGGAGGACTTCCTCCGCACGAATCCGTTAAATGGGTTTTCTATGAATAACCCTCGGAGCTGGGTAAGCGGATATTCATCTACCTGATCCATACTTTTAAAGTCAAGTATCTTACTCTGTGATTTCGACGCAGGAGCTGCGCCGGGACGTGGAGGGCATACGAAGCCTAACTCCACAACCCGAGGATCCGGAACGATCCCTTGATCCGACCTCCAAAGAGGATCCGGACATAAAGGTGGAGCTGATTGACGGGGTGTTCGACCAACGTAGCATAGACAATGCCCTAGTCGCCATTACGGCTGACTACCCCGGTTTGTTTCCGGCCTCCCAGGTGACTACGACCGAGGTCATGACACCATCATTTGATCCGCGCTCAATTCTGGCCATCCCATACTGATGGTGCATCGCAGGAGGTGCCTTTAAGGCGGGAAGCCGAACCTGCGGCGGCCGACCAACAAGGGTCAGTCCGGCCCAGCAGGCGGAAGAGGAGTGCGACATGAACCGAAACGTCGCTGCAACGGTACGGAGCACCGCTATTTTTAAGGGAAGGATCCCCAGGAGGTATATTAATGCTCATAACTTTTCCAGAAAGAACGCTCGCCGGACAGTGTCCGGACAGGTTGCCAATCAAGCCTCCGCTAGCAATGCTCCAACGCATGGTCCGGGAGGGGAGGCGAATACAAGGCATGAGCCGGACGCTCCTTCGATGGAGGATGCCGACAGGCTGTCCGCCACCCGGTCTGAGGTGGAGAGCGCCATGAATCACAGGCGTCGCCGGACAGTTCTTCGTGACGCGTGTATCTCCCGGGCGTTAAATGCCTTTGATGCGATGTACGCACCTCCGTGCCGCTCAAGATGGGTTAACCAGAGCCACGGGCAGTATGTGAATGACATATGGGTAAGTAATTTTAATAGTTATATATGCCAAGAGCCTCGAGACTTAAAATAGTTGAAATAACTGATTTAAGGATCAATTATTATCTTCCAGGATCTTACGGAGAAGAATACCCATCTGTCCCAGGAGCTCCAAGAGTGCAAGGCCCAACTTGAGGTCAAGATCGCCGCCTGTGGGGGAGCCACAGAGACCCCCACTGGTAAGACGTACTTTGAAAAGATAATTATTTAACAAAGTGCGCGTGAATCGACAATAATATTGCAGAGGGCGCCAGACAAGATCCGGACAAGCAACAGCTACTGCGTCAGCTAAAGGCCGGCGAGAGGGTGCTTATGAAGGTGCAGCAGGAGAGAAACAAGCTCCAAGATGCCCACACCCAGCAAGGAGAATAGCTGAAAGGTGTTCGGGCCGAGCTGTCTGGCTCCATGAAGGAGAATCAGCGGCTTCGTCGCGGCATTTATAGTAAGTGCTTGAACAAATTCCTTTGAAAAGAAGAATTCGGCGAGGAAGTCGATTGACAGAAATATGTCTTTAGGTGTGCTCACAGGTCGCCCTGCGGAGGAAATGCCTGGGTCAACGGGTGACCAACTTCCCGAGCTGGTGCAATTGCTCGAACGTGTTCGGCAGGCGATGAGTGGCGTCGTTCATGCTTTATGGCCATCCGTCTCCCTACCCGAGGGCCTTGGTGAGCTTGCTGAGAAGCTTGAGGGAGCACGGCGACGCCTCCGTTTGTGGAAGATATCGGCTGCCGTCGAGCGCCCGAGGAGGCTGGGCCATGGTGAAGACGTTACAGAAGGCTGACCCAAACCACATGGCCGAGGTCGGACTGCGGGCCTGATGGGAAGGAGATCCCTGTGAGCTTGATGTACGGCCAAGTAGAACAGGCCGCGAAATATTCCCAACGGGACTGTAAATTAGACAGCATGTTAGATGGGATTGAGGAGGAGTACAATCAGTCGGTTTGACGATGTAATTTGAAATGACATGTAAAATGCCTTCTAGCCGGACTGTAGATCGTTTGTCTTTGCGGACCGTTTCGCTTCAACCTCGGGACCCAACAGTCCGGAGTGTGTCCGAATACCCTTACGGTTATAAAAGAACCGGGGCATGCATGGAGACAAGGCGTCGGGGTCGTAATTGCTTTATCAGACAAGTGCCCAACTAGTTATGTTATATTACATGGTTAGTAAGAAACATCTTCCGGGAGAATAGTTCCGTTAATGGTTCCTTTCCCTGGGAGGCATGCCCTAAAGTGCAATGCCGGACTGCAAAAATAGAAGAAAAAAGCATCTGGGGGCAGATAAATAAGTAAGTAATAAATCATCTTTCAAGTCACCGACCGAATATTCTCTTAAGAACGCTAGCTTTCGGCTTCACCCAGTATGAGGTACACATCCGGCTGACCCGGCAGCAGCAGTCGCAGAGGTGCTCCCTTTACCTCCTAGCCGAACAATCGGGAACGTAGGGGTAAGCACAGGAGCCAGGCAACCTAGCTTGGCCAAAACTTAAGTCATATCGATGCATACGATGGTGAATAAAAGGTACATGCGGAAGTATGACACATGTATTGGGCATGAAGCACGTATGAATAAGCTTTTGTTGAAGAAGCCCCCAGGTATAATGAGTGCCAGGAGCACATCAAGTGTGTGCGAACAAAGCGCAAATCAGCCTATAAAAGGTATTGAAAAAAAAGTGGGAAGAAGGAAGGGGACAAGAGACAGTACAAAATATAAAAAGGTGGGCCGGGGAGTGAGGCGAACTCGAGTCCGGCGTTAAGCGAGAATCTTCGGAGACGGGCTGCGTTCCATGGGTTCGGCTCGAGTCGGTTGTCGGATGCGTTACGTGAGACGGTATGCTCCGGGTCAGGACTTGGTCGATGTTGAAGGGACCTTCCCACTTGGGCTTAAGTTTGTCCTTTTTCTTGTCCGGCAGGCGAGAACAAGTTCGCCAACATTGTAAGTTTTGGCCCGTACTTCTCTGCTTTGATATCTTCGAGCCTGCTGCTGATAAAATGCGGAACGAGCCTTTGCCACGTCCCGCTCCTCCTCTAAGGCGTCCAAACTGTCCTGCCGAGCCAACTCGGCTGCTCTTTCTTCGTACATGCGCTTTACGAGGTGAGTCATGAATTATATCGCAGGGCAGAACTGCCTCTGCGCCGTATACCATGAAAAATGGTGTGAATCCAGTAGTTCGGTTTGGCGTGGTCTGCAGCCCCCAGAGTACGGAGTCGAGCTCCTCTACCCAGTGCGTGTTACATTCCTTGAGGGACCGCACTAGTCTGGGTTTGATGCCGCTCATGATTAGACCATTTGCTCGCTCGACTTGACCGTTAGTTTGGGGGTGATAGACTGAAGCGTAATCGAGCTTGATGCCCATGTTTTTGCACCAGAGTTTAACCTCGTCGGCCGTGAAGTTCGTGCCGTTATCAGTGATGATGCTGTGGGGGACGCCAAAACGGTGTAATACCCCGGATATGAAGTCTATCACCGGTCCGGATTCTGCCGTTTTAACCGGCTTGGCCTCAATCCTTGGTGAATTTGTCCACCATGACCAATAAGTATTTGTGCTTGTGGGTTCCCCCTTTAAGGGGTCCAACCATGTCAAGCCCTGCATCATGAACGGCAAGGTAATGGGTATAGTTTTGAGGGCGGTGGGTGGCATGTGGCTCGATTAGCAAAGAGCTGGCAACCGATGCATCGTTGGACTAAGTCCTGAGCATCTGCCCGGGCTGTCGGCCAATAAAATCCTGTACGGAAGGCCTTGCCTACAAGGGCCCGGGCTGTAGCGTGGTGCCCGCCGAGTCCGGCATGAATTTTAGCCAGGAGATTTCGCCCTTCCTCTTCGGAGATACACCTTTGAAGGACTCCGGTTGTGCTTTTCTTATAAAGTTCTCCCTCATGTACCTTGTAGGCTTTAGATCGCCGAACTATGCAGCAGGCCTCATTTTGGTCTTCGGGAAGTTCCTGCCGCATTAAGTAAGCTAGGAATGGTTCTGTCCACGGGGCAATTACTGCCATTATTTCGTGAGCTGAAGGTGTTATTTCATTGGGTGAGCCGCCCGATTGTGTCGAGAATGGTGCGAGTTAGGTGATGCTGTTGGCTCCGGATTGTTATTTCCGGACTCCTCTTCCGTTATCTGGATGTCTTAAAGAGCCGTTCCAGGAAGATGTTTGGAGGACGGCGTCTCGTTTCGGCGCCGATGCGTGCTAACACATCTGCTGCTGGTTATTATCCCGGGCTACATGGTGGAATTCGAGTCCTTGAACCGAGCTGACATTTTTAGGACGGCGTTGCGTAAGCTGCCATTTTGGATCTTTGGCGTCAAAGTCTCCATTTACTTGGGATATTGCGAGGTTTGAATCGCGCACCTCTAGGCGTTGAATGCCCATGGAGATTGCCATCCGGAGGCCATGTAGAAGGGCCTCGTATTCGGCTGCGTTGTTGGAGTCCATGTACATTATTTGAAGTACGTATTGGATTGTGTCTCCAGTTGGGGACGTCAGGACGACGCCAGCCCCCAAGCCAGCCAACATTTTGGATCCGTCGAAATGCATGATCCAGTTGGAGTACACGCCGTACTCTTTAGGGAGTTCGGCTTCGGTCCATTCGGCGACGAAGTCAGCCAGAACCTGCGACTTTATAGCTCGCCGTGGTTTCTAGGTTATGTCAAATGGTAAGAGCTCGATAGCCCATTTTGCAATCCTGCCTGTTGTGTCGCGATTGTTTATAATATCGTTGAGAGGTACTTCGGAGGACACCGTTATTGAACACTCTTGAAAGTAGTGTCGCAGCTTCCGGGATGCCATGAACACCGCATACGCTATCTTTTGATAATGTGGATACCGGGATTTGCATGGAGTTAGAACAGTGGATACGTAGTACACTGGTTTTTAAAGAGGGAATCTCGCCTTCGCTTTCGCTCAACGACGAAAGTACCGACCGACAACTTGATGTGTTGCTGCGATATATAATAACATAGGTTCGCCCGGGTTGGCGCGGCGTAACCGGATTTGTTGCCGTGATGGCCTTTATTTCTTCGAGTCATTTGTGGCAGCATTCGTCCATTCGAAATGTTCGGTACGCCGAGGAGGCGGTAGAGGGCGAGCCTTTTCTCCCAAGCGAGAGATGAAGCGACTTAAGGCCGCTACGCATCCGGTTAGTTTTTGTATCTTCACGAGGTCTTTTGGAATATCCAATTGTGACAGAGCTCGGATTTTGGCGGGTTTGCTTCAATTCCTCTACGGATACGGTGAAGCCCAAGAGCTTTCCGGCTGATGCGCCGAAGATGCATTTTTCCGGATTGAGCTTAATGTCATATGCTCGGAGGTTGTCGAATGTCACCTCAAGTCTTCTACTAGAGTTCCGACATGTTTGGTCTTGGCGACCACATCGTCTCACGTATGCCTCTCTTGTTTTGCCTACCGGTAGCGGACATGTTTGAATCATGCGCTGATATGTTGCACCGGCGTTTTTGAGTCCGAAGGGCATTGTGTTGAAGCAGAATGGCCCATATGGAGTAATGAATGCCGTTGCGGCCTGGTCTTTCTCCGCTATCTTGATTTGATGGTATCCGGAGTATGCGTCGAGGAAGCACAATGAATCGTGCCCTGCGGTAGCATTGATGATTTGGTCGATGCGAGGGAGGGGGAAAGGGTCCTTTGGACATGCCTTGTTAAGGTCTTTAAAATCGACGCAGAGGCGCCAGGATTTGTCCTTTTTTGGTACCATTACTAGATTGGCTAGCCAGTCCGGATGTTTTATATCTCCGATGAATCCGGCTTCTAAGAGTTTGGCTAGCTCCTCTCCCATTGCCTGTCTTTTGGGTTCGGAAAATCGCCAAGAGCTTGTTTGGTGGCTTGAATCCTTTTAGGATATTTAGGCTGTGCTCTGCCGACTGCGTGGGATTCTGGCATGTCCGAAGGGTGCTAGGCAAAATGTCCCAATTTTCGAAGGAATTCTCGTAGTGCGGCTTCGACATCGGGACTTAATTGTGCCCCAATGGACGCCGTCTTTGTGGGGTCCGTTGGATGGACCTGAAATTTGACTATTTAAATCTGCTGGTTTAAAAGAGGTGGACTTGGACCTCTTATCGAGTATTACATCGTCCCTATCCACCGTGGAGCGCAGCGTAGTTAGTTCCTCTGCCGCTAGGGCTTCGGACAATGCCTCTAGGGCCAGTGCGGCTGTCTTATTTTCAGCGCGGAGTGATGTATCTGGATCGCTGGCGAGAGTGATTATCCCATTGGGTCCGGGCATTTTGAGGTTCATGTACCCGTAGTGGGGTATAGCTTGGAAGATTGTGAATGCCTCTTGCCCTAACAAAGCGTGATATCCGCTGCCGAATGGGGCCACTTGGGCGTGACCTCCTCGGACCTGTAATTGTCCGGTGAGCGAACACTACATCTAGTGTGATTTTTCCTGCAGCGTACTTCTCGACTAGGGATTATCCCTCACGAAGGTTGTGCTGCTTTGCTCAATGCGGCTCGATCAATTTCGATTTTGAAGGGTTTCCTCATAGATGAGGTTTAATCCGCTGCCGCCATCCATGAGTACCTTAGTAAGGCGAAAATCGTCCACTATCGGACTGAGGACCAATGCGGCTGGTGCTCTAGCTGTTTGGAATTTAGGTTCGTCGCTGGCATTAAAGGTGATAGCCGTGTCGCTCCATGGATTTGTTGTTGCTACTTGGTAGACTTCGGCGAGGCTGCAGATTGTTCGTTTCCGCATGTTATTTGATGTGAAAGTCTCGAAGACTGTTAATACCGTACTGGCACTGCTGGGTTGGTTGCCCGGGGCTAAAAAGCCTACGCCACTTTTGGCCACCTGCTGTAGTATCCAACATGCTCGAAGGCTGTGTGTTGGAGTGGCGCCCTCCGTATTGTGGATTTTGCAGGGTCCATTGAGCCATCCCTCCAGTACAGTTCCGTACCCCTTAGGGGGTTTTTGCTTTTCGGTTTTTAACCCAGGTGCTTGAGTATGAAGCACCCTTTTATTTCAGACTGGGTTTGTATTCAGGGCCGGATTGTCCCAAAACCTAGTTTCGGTTTTCCAGGCACTCTCCATCGCGCAGTATTTTTGTACGATGGTCGCTAGGTCGGCGAGGCGTGAAACTTCACGACGATCGATGGCTTTATGATTCCCTTGTCCGTGCAATTGTTGCAGAAGATTGAAATCGCGCTTTCTTCACGGCAGTCCTTTATCTTGTTCATAACCAGGAGGAGTCTGGCCCAGTAATGATGTACTGTTTCATCAGGCTCTTGCCTATTTGAGATAGATCGCTTATGTTTGGGTGGGCGGGTGGAATTAAGTTCGGAACCCCGCCCGGTCTGAGGCTCAAAGGCCAAGAAGCTTCCGGATTCGGAAGCTTGGTTTGCTGAGCGCTTTCCAACAAATCTGGTCCGATGCCTGACTTTAGGTTCAGTATTTGATTAGCGTCCGTCCCTCCGCGGGAATCCGGCATGGAGGGATCCGGAATCCGGACATAGTTGGATTTTAACATAGAAGAAGAGTCGCCGCATTGTTCCTCTACCACGACAACGTGGTGGGTAACCTGGGGAGAGTTGATTTCTCTCAGATCGGTTTTAAGCCCAATCTGATCGTAGTCGGTAGCGACTCCAGGCGGCGATCACGATCCAAGAGCTCGTTTACGGAGGAGAGCTCAATCGGATCTAGCTGCTCGGCGAATTCCGAGCTGACGAGAAGATCACTTTTAATGACTTGAGAGGTCATTGTCGGGGCGGTGGCCGAACAGGCGGTCATGAGAAAACCGCCTAGCCGGATAGTCTGGCCGGCGGCCAAAGCTCCCTTGACAACGGTGCCGTCTTTAAAGACGGGAAAAGGCATCCTTCCTGATGGTGACGGCACAGAGGAACTCTCAATGAAAGCACCAATGTCGGTGTCAAAACCGGCGGATCTCGGGTAGGGGGTCCCAAACTGTGCGTCTAGGCGGATGGTAACAGGAGACAAGGGACACGATGTTTTAGCCAGGTTCGGGCCCTCTTGATGGAGGTAAAACCCTACGTCCTGCTTGATTAATATTGATGATGTGTGTTACAAGAGTGGATCTACCACGAGATCAAAGAGGCTAAACCCTAGAAGCTAGCCTATGGTATGATTGTTGTTCGTCCTATGGACTAAAGCCATCCGGTTTATATAGACACCGGAGAGGGCTAGGGTTACACAGAGTCGGTTACAATGGTAGGAGATCTACATATCCGTATCACCAAGCTTGCCTTCCATGCCAAGGAAAGTCCCATACGGACATGGGACGAAGTCTTCAATCTTGTATCTTCATAGTCTTGGAGTCCGGCCGATGATGATAGTTCGGCTATCCGGACACCCACTAGTCCGGAACTCCCTCAGCGACATTAGGGTTTTGGTTGATTTGTGTCTTAAGGTGTTATTCTAGTATGAACTCTAGGATAGATCGAACTGAAAGAATAGCTTCGTGTTATTTTACTACGGACTCTTGAATAGATCGATCAGAAAGGATAACTTTGAGGTGGTTTCGTACCCTACAGTAATCACTTCGTTTGTTCTCCGCTATTAGTGACTTTTGAGTGACTCTTTCTTGCATGTTGAGGGGTTGTTATATGATCTAATTATGTTATCCTTGTTGAGAGAAATTGCACTGGTGAAAGTATGAACCCTAGGCCTTGTTTCAAAGCATTGTAATACCATTTGTGCTCACTTTTATCATTAGTTACCTTGCTGTTTGTATATTTTCAGATTACAAAAACCTATATCTACCATCCATATTGCACTTGTATCACCATCTCTTCAATAACTAGTGCACCTATACAATTTACCATTGTAATGGGTGTGTTGGGGACACAAAAGACTCTTTGTTATTTGGTTGCAGGGTTGTTTGAGAGAGACCATCTTCAACCTACGCCTCCCATGGATTGATAAACCATAGGTCATCCACTTGAGGGAAATTTGCTACTATCCTACAAACCTTTGCACTTGGAGGCCCAACAACATCTACAAGAAGATGGTTGCGTAGTAGACATCACCCTCCACGAAGGGCCTTTCTATTTACTTTATGCAATTTTTTATTTTTATTTGAGTCTCCATCTTCTCTTATAAAGCACCAACTAAGGGGCACGATGATCGTACTTGAGCATTTGGTGTAGCTAATATTTGAGTGTGTTTCATGAATGGATCAATGACTGAGCATAATGGGCTAGGGATAACTTTCTTTAGCGTTGATATTTTGAAAGACATGGTTGCTTGTTGATATGCTTGAGTATGAAAGTCTTCATGTCAAAACTAGTTACTAGACTATTTCTTTGAACCATATGAAAGTCCAAATGTCCATGATATAAAGAAAATAATATGTGATGAACATGTTAGGCAGCATTCCACATCAAAAATTCTGTTTTTATCGTTTACCTACTTGAGGACGAGCAGGAATTAAGCTTGGGGATGCTGATACGTCTCCAACATATCTATAATTTTTGATTGTTCCATGCTGTTATGTTATCATTCTTGGATGTTTTACAATCATTTTATATTCATTTCATATAATTTTTTGGTACTAACCTATTGATATAGTGCCAAGTGCCAGTTGTTGTTTTCTGTTTGTTTTTCACATCGCAGGAAATCAATACAAAATGGAGTCCAAACACAACGAAACTTTTTGTGTATTTTCTATGGACCAGAAGACACCCAATGGGCCGGAGAAGCACCTAGGGGTGCCCTGAGGGGGGCACAACCCACCAGGGGGCGCCCAGGTGGGTTGTGCCCACCTCGGTGGCCCCCCGCACCACCTCTTTGCTCTACAAATTTGTAGGAACTTGACAACAGGTGTCTCGCGGGGGGGGGGGGGTGATTAGACACTAAGTACCAAAGTTGCAGTTTTAATTTCTTTTCGGTTTAAGTGGAGTTTAGGCACAAGTTTAACATTCTCAATACATAACAAGCAAGCATGCAAAGAGTATATAGGCAGCAGAAAATAAAGCATGCAACTTGCAAGAATGTAAAGGGAAGGGTTTGGAGAAATCAAACTAATTGGAGACACAGATGTTTTTGTCGTGGTTCCGATAGGTGGTGCTATCATACTTCCACGTTGGTGGAGACTTCAACCCACGAAGGATAATGGTTGCGCGAGTCCACGGAGGACTCCACCCACGAAGGGTCCACGAAGTAGCAACCTTGTCTATCCCACCATGGCCGTCGCCCACGAAGGACTTGCCTCACTAGCGGCAGATCTTCACGAAGTAGGCGATCTCCTTGCCCTTACAAACTCCTTGGTTCAACTCCACAATCTTGTCGGAGGCTCCCAAGTGACACCTAGCCAATCTAGGAGACACCACTCTCCAAGAAGTAACAAATGATGCGTTGATGATGAACTCCTTGCTCTTGTGCTTCAAATGATAGTCTCCCCAACACTCAACTCTCTCTCATAGGATTTGGATCTGGTGGAAAGAAGATTTGAGTGGAAAGCAACTTGGGAAAGGCTAGAGATCATGATTCATATGGTAGGAATGGAATATCTTGGCCTCAACACATGAGTAGGTAGTTCTCTCTCAGAAATAGGATACTGGAAGTGTAGGTTCAGTCTGATGGCTCTCTCCACGAATGAAGAGGAGGTGGAGGGGTATATATAGCCTCCACATAAAATCTAACCGTTACACACAATTTACCAATCTCGGTGGGACCGAATCAACAAACTCGGTCAGACCGATTTTAGTAAACCTAGTGACCGTTAGGGTTTTCGATTGGGACGACATGCAACTCGGTAGGACCGATATGGTTAGGGTTAGGGCATAACGTAATCTCGATGAGACCGATTACACAAATTCGGTGAGACCGATTTTGGTAATTAGCTAACCAGAGAGTTGGTCAGGCAAACTCGGTTGGACCGATTACTCAAACTTAGTGGGACCGATTTTGATAATGGGTCAACCAGAAAGTTTGCATTGTAATCTCGGTAGTACCGATTGATCAAACTCGGTGAGACCGATTTTGATAATGGACATACACAGAGAGATTACAATCCCATCTCGGTTAAACCGAGATCCCTATCGGTGAGACCGATTTTCCTAGGATTTGTGGCAATGGCTAAGGCATCCAAACGCGGTGGCGCCGGATAGGAAGAATCAGTGGGGCCGAGCTTGACTTTATGTTTTAGGACATATGTGTGGAAGTGGGAAAGTAGTTGAGGGTATTTGGAGCATATCACTAAGCACTTGAAGCAAGAGGCTCATTAAGCAACACCTCATCCCTCCTTGATAGTATTGGCTTTTCCTATATACTCAATGTGATCTTGGATCACTAAAACGTAAAATGAAGAGTCTTGAGCTTGAAGCTTTAGCCAATCCTTTGTCCTTAGCATCTTGAAGGAGTTCCCACATCCTTTAGTCCATGCCACTCCATTGTTGAACTTATCTTAAACATACTAGATAAAAGTGTTAGTCCAACAAGAGATATGTTGACATTAATTACCAAAACCACCTAGGGAGCACTTGTGCTTTCAATCTCCCCCTTTTTGGTAATTGATGACAACATACATCAAAGCTTTGCATAAAGATATAAAGTATAGCAAGTAAAGCTTTGGAAAGACATGTAACAAGCATAGGCTCCCCCTACATGTATGCAATCATGTGAATATTGAATATAGGAGCATGTGATAGCATAACCATGATAGATCAGGCAATGTGTTAGATGTATCTTGGCCATATGCATCAGAGCAAAGAATATTAAAGAAAATACCTTCATGCCCATGAGTCCTTCTTGCAAACAGTATGTACATCAGCAAGAATTCCTCATACACATGATTGTGATGCATATACTTACCTTGTAGTCTTGAGGCATAGGATGGAATGAACCTGCGTAAACAAGGTTATATAACACAGATGCACCTACTAGCCAGAGCAAAAAAAAAAAGAAACCACAAGAATACCAAGACTGGGATGACATGTAGAGAGTGAGTACTAAGTACTACATTGGATTTGACATGTCCCCAAGAGTAAAGATATGCAATGAATTTGAATGATTTCTTTCCCTTAGATGTCTTGCTCCCCCTGAATCTAGCATGGGATACTGGGAGAAGTTAGGGAACAGAAAATCAGAGCTGAAAGAAAATCAGAGCTGAAAGATATAAATGAACAGAGCTTAAAGCAAATAAGCACATATGAACATGTCTTTCCCCCAAAAAAGACACGTGGCATCTCTCCTCTTGAACATCAAGCATCTGGGATCCTTGAGAAATACTTTCTACTAGTATTATCTCCCCCTGGAGATCTCTCTCTCTCCCCCTGAAGGATCTCTCTCTCCTTCTCTGATGTGATCTCTTTAAGTGATAAGCTTTGATGTGATCTCTCTCTCCCCCTTTGACATCAATTTCCAAGAAGGGCTTGATAAAGATGTGATCTCTCTCTCCCCTATGGAATTTGTCGTGAATGGGTTTGATCCTTGAGTCACAACATAAAGCAATGACAAAAATGTGATGCTTGTAGAGGACAATATTCATTGAGTGGAGCTAGATCAGAAGAAACACATAATAAGTGGCAAACTGATTTTCCTGTTGTGAAATCAGTGGCACCGAGTGGTATGCTTCGGTAGTACCGAAAGTTTTCGGTTGGACCGAAAATAACAAATCGGTGTAATCGAGTTCATCGCAGAGAAAACACTTGTCACCTCAGATCACTAGACTAATAAGATCTCACAAAGATTTGCAGGGAATTTGTTGAATGATATGCAATGAATTGGAATGCAGAAAATGCGGAGCAAACAGAAAGAAATCTAGATGAAGTTTTTTTTGAAAGGGAAATCAAATATGCATGTGACAAATGCGAAAACTCAGAAAAGAACACAAGAGAACATCATCTAGAGATGGTCGGCGACAAAGTCACCTATGTTAGAGTATATTGAATTAGGAGTCAAGTGAGATCACTTGATCATAGGTCATACTCATTGTTTAAGCTCAAAATGGGGTTGCCATTTTTCGTTTAAGCATCTTGATGTATTCACATCTTGTTGAGTTGCTTTAACTCATGACTTGGAGTAAAGCTTCTCTAAGATGGAATAACATACCTTGGTTGGTGGTGTCGTCCATGTAGTTGAACTTGTGTGGGTTGCTCAAGGTTGATGTAATTTTGAGCACCACTTGGAATTTGAGTCCATCTACCTACATGGGTTAGTTCATGCAAGGAAGAGCACTTGTGTATCCAACAATGACAATCATGAAGCTCAACATAGAATTTGTCAAAGGATATGTTTAAATGGTTTTGTGCTTCCTGGCTTCAACCACCTTGTGTAGAGACTTGGTGATGTAGAGATTGCTCAATATATGAGTAGGTTACAACCTCATGGAATTTGTTTCAACCAAGTACCTACATGGGTTAGATAACATGCAAGATACAAATATATCCAAGATATTAGATTTTCATCATAGGAGAGATATCAATGATTAGGCATAAGCTCATGTCTTGCATGTACCCAATGGAGTTTCTACTCCAAGTTTGAAGCATCAATGATGTTCCATTCTCCTCTTAACCTGCAAAACACTTTCTCATCAAGAGGTTTAGTGAATATATACGCTAATTGCTTTTCGATGCGAACATGCTTGAGATCAATGTCACCCTTAGCAACATGATCTCGAATGAAATGATGATGAACTTCAATATGCTTAGTTCAAGAATGTTGCACATGATTATGACCAATTTTGATAGCACTTTCATTGTCACAAAGCAATGGAACATGTTTCACATATATCCCATAATCTTTAAGAGTTTGGGTCGTCCAAAGTAATTGAGCACAACATGAACCAGCGGCAATGTATTCCGCTTGTGATGAATAAGGATAACGAGTTTTGTTTCTTGGAGGACCAAGACACAAGAGATCTACCAAGAAATTGACAAGTACCCGAAGTGGACTTTCTATCAACCTTGTCTCCGGCATAGTCCGAGTCAGAGTAGCCAACAAGATGAAAGAGGCCCTCTTAGGATACCAAATGCCAAAATTTGGTGTATGGATTAAGTATCTCACTATCCTTTTCACGGCCTTAAGGTGACATTCTTTAGGAGCAGCTTGATATCGTGCACACATGCACACACTTAGCATAATATCGGGACGTGAAGCACATAGATATAACAATGAACCAATCATAGAGCGATAAACCTTTTGATCAACCGGTTCATCATCTTTGGTTAAGTCAAGATGTACACTAGTAGGCATGGGTGTAGTCATACCTTTGCATTCTTGCATATTGAACTTCTTGAATAAGTCCTTGGTGTACTTCGTTTGAGAGACAAAAGTACCTTCCTTAGTTTGCTTGATTTGCAACCCAAGAAAGAATTTGAGTTCACTCATCACAGACATCTCAAACTTCTCCGACATTAGCTTCCCAAACTTTTCACCAAAATGAGGGTTAGTTGAACCAAATATAATATCATCAACATAGATTTGGCACACAAAGAGTTCACCATTAACCCTTTTAGTAAAAAGTGTGGAATCAATTTTCCCAATTTCAAAGCCTTTTTCAATAAGGAACTTGGTCAAGCATTTATACCATGCTCTAGGAGCTTGTTTAAGACCATAAAGAGCTTTGTGAAGTTTGTAAACGTGATTGGGTTTCTTAGGATTGACAAATCCGGAGGTTGCTTAACATAAACTTCCTCCTCTATTTCACCATTTAGAAAAACACTTTTAATGTCCATTTGGTACAAGGTGATATCATGATGATTAGCATAGGCAAGTAAGATGCGAATGGACTCAAGTCTAGCAGCAGGCGTAAGTCTCACCATAGTCCATACCTTCGACTTGTGTGTAGCCTTGGGCGAAGAGACGTGCTTTGTTGCGAACTACTTGTCCATCTTCGTCTTTCTTGTTGCGAAACACCCATTTGGTACCGATGATGTTGTGGTTGTTGTCGGGCTTCTCAACCAATGTCCAAACTTGATTCCTCTCAAAGTTGTGTAGCTCTTCATGCATAGCATTTATCCAATCCGGATCTTCCAATGCTTCTTCAACCTTCATAGGTTCAACGCTAGATATGAAAGAATAGTTTTCACAAAAGTTAGCTAAACGAGTTTTAGAGCGAGTGATTCTCCTGGTTTGAATATCATTGTAGATTTGCTCGACGGGATGGTCTTTAGCAATTCTTGCTCGAACTCGTGAAAGCTTTTGCTTGGGTCTTTGTTGAACATCTTCTTCATCTTGTTCTTCTTCTTGGCCTTCTTCATTGTTGGCGTTGTCGTTCTCTTGTCGAGGTGGAGAAGGGGGTTGTTGATGTTCGTGATGTTCTTCCTCGTTTTCTTCATATTGGTGTGTCCCACTTGTGGATGCTTCCGTATCAACTCTTGGTTCACCTTGTCGTGAAGTAGAAGCTTCCACTTGGACGGAGGAGGTACTCTCTTTCACCTCCGTTGGACGGACCTTGCCAATAGACAAGTCTTGGATTGCTTTCGAAGGGTCTTTCTCTCCTACATCAATTGGCAATTGCTCTATTTGCGAGCCGTTAGATTCATTAAACTTCACATCTACCGTCTCTTCAACCTTTCGGGTGAAATTGTTGTAGACACGGTAAGTGTGAGAGTTTGAGCGATAACCTAGTAGGAAACCTTCATGAGACTTAGGAGCAAATTTAGAACGACGATGCTTATCAAGAATGTAGCACTTTGAGCCAAATACTCGAAAGTATCCAACTTGGGGTTTGTTACCGGTGAGGAGCTCGTATGCCGTCTTGCCGAGTAGCTTGTGAAGGTACAAGCGATTTGTTGCATGACAAGCTGTCTCAACCGCTTCGCCCAAAAGTGCTTCGTGTCTTGTACTCGTCAAGCATCATTCTCGCCATTTCGATGAGCGTCGGTTCTTCCTCTCAACAACTCCATTTTGTTGAGGTGTACGTAGCCAAGAACTCGTGTGAAATTCCTTCTTCGTCAAGAAAGGTGTCCACATTTGCGTTCTTGAAATCCGTTCCGTTGTCGCTGTGAACCTTCTTGATCTTCACTTCAAATTGATTTTCGGCCTTTCTAGCGAAGTTTTTGAAGATCTTTTGGACCTGCGATTTATCATCGAGAAAGAACACCCACGTAAATCTTGAAAAATCATCAACTATAACTAAACCAAAAGAATTTCCACCGAGACTCTTGTAGGAGTTGGGACCAAAGAGATCCATGTGAAGTAGCTCGAGTGGCCTCTTTGTGGTCATGATGTTCTTCACGGGATGCCTTCCTCCGACCTGTTTACCTGCTTGACAAGCACTGCACAGTCTATCCTTATCAAATATGACATCGTTAACTCCAAGGATATGATTCCCTTTAATAAGCTTGTCAAGGTTTCTCATGCCAACGTGACCTAATCGTCTATGCCATAACCAACCTTGTGAGGATTTAGCAATGAAGCAAGTTTTAGGTTGAGCCTTTTTAGTGAAATCAACAATGTATATATCACCTCTACGTATACCGGTAAAGACCATTTTATGATTGTATCCACGAAACACTTGGCAATCTACTTCAGTAAATAAGACATTGAAACCGAAATTAGCAAGTCTAGATACTGAAAGTAAGTTGTACTCAAGAGACTCAACGAGCATGACATTTTGTATGGAGCTATCGTGTTAGATGGCCACCTTACCGAGGCCAACCACCTTACCCTTTGAGTTGTCACCAAAAGTGACATACTCTCGAGGACTATCATTTTCAGCAAGCTCACGAACCATGTCTTTATCTCCGGTCATGTGATCGGTACATCCACTGTCAAGAACCCATTCCTTTCCTCCTGACACATATCCTAAGATTTGCCATAAGACCAAAGTGTCTCATTGCATCATCAAGATCGAAGTCACTATCATCATCCTCATCATAGTATCCATGTTCTACATCGTCATGTGGTGGATCAAATCCTAGAGAGGGTAATTCATTAGAGTGAGTTTGACACAGATCTTGCTTATGAATTCTTATAGCTTCGGAAATAATATCACTAATAATACCAACATTTCCTTTGGCACGCATAAGGTCGGTGAGTTCAAATAGACGATCACCAAACGTAGGATCACTAGTATTCATCTTACTCAAGGCAATAGATTTATAGAGAATCTCATCTAGATTTTTCAAGGAATAATTTGGAAACCGTTCCTCAAGAAAATTCCATATAGTGCAGGCACACTCAAAAGTAGGCAAGATTCTAATCAAGTTTCTAGGCAAGCCTCTAGTGATAAGATTAACAGTTCTAAGATTTCTAGTCATGTCAATAGATTCATCAAGGGTAGGATGCATAGGATCAACATGAGGTGCACAAGGGCTAGCAATGTACTTGTTCAAATGGTATTGATTGAAAATTACAAGCATCTTATTTTTCCACTCATGAAAACACTCTCCATCAAGAATAGGCACTCTATGACTAAGACTCCCCGAAGTAGACTCATCCATCTTCCTCCAATGGTGATTAAACCAAGGCAATGGAGACCAAGGCTCTGATACCACTTGTGAGATCTTGAGAAGAGGTGTCTAGAGGGGGGGGGTGATTAGACACTAAGTACCAAAGTTGCAGTTTTTTATTTCTTTTCGGTTTAAGTGGAGTTTAGGCACAAGTTTAACATCCTCAATACATAACAAGCAAGCATGCAAAGAGTATATAGGCAGCGGAAAATAAAGCATGCAACTTGCAAGAATGTAAAGGGAAGGGTTTGGAGAAATCAAACGCAATTGGAGACACGGATGTTTTTGTCATGGTTCCGATAGGTGGTGCTATCGTACTTCCACGTTGGTGGAGACTTCAACCCACAAAGGGTAACGGTTGCGCGAGTCCACGGAGGGCTCCACCCACGAAGGGTCCACGAAGTAGCAACCTTGTCTCTCCCACCATGGCCGTCGCCCACGAAGGACTTGCCTCAATAGCGGTAGATCTTCACGAAGTAGGCGATCTCCTTGCCCTTACAAACTCCTTGGTTCAACTCCACAATCTTGTCGGAGGCTCCCAAGTGACACCTAGCCAATCTAGGAGACACCACTCTCCAAGAAGTAACAAATGGTGCATTGATGATGAACTCCTTGCTCTTGTGCTTCAAATGATAGTCTCCCCAACACTCAACTCTCTCTCATAGGATCTGGATCTGGTGGAAAGAAGATTTTGAGTGGAAAGCAACTTGGGAAAGGCTAGAGATCAAGATTCATATGCTAGGAATGGAATATCTTGGCCTCAACACATGAGTAGGTAGTTCTCTCTCAGAAATAGGATGCTAGAAGTGTAGGTTCATTCTGATGGCTCTCTCCACGAATGAAGAGGAGGTGGAGGGGTATATATAGCCTCCACACAAAATCTAACCGTTACACACAATTTACCAATCTCGGTGGGACCGAATCAACAAACTCGGTCAGACCGATTTTAGTAAACCTAGTGACCGTTAGGGTTTTTTGTGGGACAGAAATGCAACTCGGTAGGACCTATATGGTTAGGGTTAGGGCATAACGTAATCTCGGTGAGACCGATTACACAAACTCGGTGAGACCAATTTTGGTAATTAGCTAACCAGAGAGTTGGTCAGGCAAACTTGGTTGGACCGATTAGTCAAACTCGGTGGGACCGATTTTGATAATGAGTCAACTAGAAAGTTTGCATTGTAATCTCGGTAGTACCGATTGCTCAAACTCGGTGAGACTGATTTGTATAATGGACATACACAGAGAGATTACAATCCCATCTCGGTGAGACCGAGATCCCTATCGGTGAGACCGATTTGCCTAGGGTTTGTGGCAGTGGCTAAGACATCCAAACTCGGTGGCGCTGGATAGGAAGAATCAGTGGGGCCGAGTTTGACTTTAGGTTTTAGGACATATGTGTGGAAGTGGGATAGTAGTTGAGGGTATTTGGAGCATATCACTAAGCACTTGAAGCAAGAGGCTCATTAAGCAACACCTCATCCCTCCTTGATAGTATTGGCTTTTCCTATAGACTCAATGTGATCTTGGATCACTAAAACGTAAAATGAAGAGTCTTGAGCTTGAAGCTTTATCCAATCCTTTGTCCTTAGCATCTTGAAGGAGTTCCCACATCCTTTAGTCCATGCCACTCCATTGTTGAACTTATCTGAAACATACTAGATAAAAGTGTTAGTACAACAAGAGATATGTTGACATTAATTACCAAAACCACCTAGGGAGCACTTGTGCTTTCAAAATACCACAATATTTCAGAAACCCTAGGGGAGCCGACGGAAATCAATTCCAAGCTGCATAAGTTCGAACCACGGATCCAATCTAGACACATTCGCGTAGGGGTTCATCATACTCGTTGGTGCCTCTCCTATGATGCGTGAGTAGTTCATTATAGACCTACAGGTCCGTAGTTAGTATCTAGATGGCTTCCTCTCTCTCTCTTTTGATTCTCAATACAATGGTCTCTTGGAGATATATTTGATGTAACTCTTTTTGCGGTGTGTTTGTTGGGATTCGATGAACTTTGATTTTATGATTAGATCAATGTTTTTATCCATGAAAGTTATTTGAGTCTTCTTTCATCTCTTATATACATCATTACTTATAGCCTCATATTTCTTCTTTGAATATTTGGTTTAGTTAGGCCAACTAGATCGATTTGTCTTGCCATGGGAAGAGGTGTTGTGTGATGGGTTCAATCCTACGGTGCTTGATCCCAGTGACAGAAGGGGAACTGACACGCATATATCGTTGCTATTAAGGATAACAAGATGGGGTCTATTGATACGTCTCCAACGTATCTATAATTTTGTTGTTGTTCCATGCTATTATATTATCAATCTTGGATGTTTTATAATCATTTTATATCATTTTTTGGTACTAACCTATTGACATAGTGCCAAGTGGCAGTTGTTGTTTTCTGCATGTTTTTACATCACAGGAAATCAATATCAGACGGAGTCCAAATGCAACGAAACTCCACGGAGATTTTTTTGGACCTGAAGGAACATAATGGGCCCTGGCTGCGCCTGGGGGTGCCTCGAGGAGGGCACAACCCACCGAGGCGCTTAGAGGCCTAAGCGCACTGGTGGGTTGTGCCCACATCGGGTGCCCCGGACCGCCTCTTTGCTCTATAAATACCCCAATATTCCTGAAACCCTAGGGAGTGGACAAAATAATCATCCTGCCGCCACGAGTCCAGAACCACGGATCCAATCTAGACACCATCTCGGATGGGGTTCACCACCTCCATTGGTGCCTCTTCGATGATGCGTGAGTAGTTCATTGTAGACCTTCAGGTCCGTAGTTAGTAGCTAGATGGCTTCATCTCTCTCTCTCTGAATTCTCAATACAATGGTCTCTTGGAGATCCATATGATGTAACTCTTTTGCGGTGTATTTGTTGGGATTGATGAACTTTGAGTTTATGATCAGATCTATCTTTTTATATCCATGAAAGAATTTGAGTTTCTTTGATATCTTTTATGCATGATCTCTTATAGCCTCGTATTTCTTCTCCGATATTTGGGTTTTGTTTGGCCAACTTGATTTATTTATCTTGTGAAAGTGCGTTAAGTCGACTAGAGGGGGGTGAATGGGCGATTTTTATGAATTCTTCACTAAGGAATTTCAGGGTGAGGAAATTCCTAAGCGAAGAACTACTTGCAGCAGAATAAGTACTCAGATGTAGACCTAACATAACATAAGCACAGACATCATGATGAAATGAAAACAAACACAGAGTACAAAAAGCGCAAGTACATGATAAAACAGGATGAAGACAAACAGACTGAAGAAATTGAACTGAGGAAATTGAGAAAGTCTTCAATCAAAGTCTTCAAACAGATATGAACAAGCACACGACACAGTAATGAGGAAATGGAAGGGTTGAGGAAATAGAACCAGTTAGGTTGGTGAAGACAATGATTTGGTAGACCAGTTCCAACTCCTATGACAGTTGTACGTCTGGTTGGAGCGGCTAGGTATTTAAACCTGAGGACACACAGTCCCGGACACACAGTCCTCACCGTATTCTTCTTGAGCTAAGGTCACACAGACCTCGACCAATCACTCGTGGTAAGTCTTCAGGTGACTTCCAAACCTTCACAAACTCGGTCCCTCGGTGATCCACAATTTCCTCTTGGATGCTCTAGACCATGACGCCTAACCGTCTAGAAGATGCACAGTCTTCAAAGGTAACAAGTGTCGGATCCACGCAGGATCAATCTCTTCAATGATGCTCAATTGATACGTCTCCAACGTATCTATAATTTTTTATCGTTCCATGCTATTATATTATCTATTTTGGATGTTTAATGGGCTTTAATATGCTCTTTTATATTATTTTTGGGACTAACCTATTAATCGGAGGCCCAGTGCTAGTTGTTGTTTTTTTTGCCTATTTCAATGTTTCGTAGAAAAGGAATATCAAACGGAATCCAAACGGAACGAAACCTTCGTGAGGATCTTTCCTGGAACGAACGCAATCCAGGAGACTTGGAGTGGAAGTCAGAGACGCGACGAGGCGGCCACGAGGTAGGAGGGTGCGCCCAGGGGGGTAGGCATGCCCCCCACCCTCGTGGGCCCCTCGTAGCTCCACCGACGTACTTCTTTCGCCTATATATACCCATGTACCCTAAAAACATCCAGGAGAGCCACGAAACCACTTTTCCACCGCCGCAACCGTCTGTATCGATCATGGAGGGCTTCTACATCAACACCATAGCCTCTCCGATGATGTGTGAGTAGTTTACCACAGACCTTCGGGTCCATAGTTATTAGCTAGATGGCTTCTTCTCTCTCTTTGGTTCACAATACAATGTTCTCCTCGATGTTCTTGGAGATCTATTCGATGTAATATTCTTTCGCGGTGTGTTTGCGGAGATCCGATGAATTGTGGGTTTATGATCAAGATTGTCTATGAACAATATTTGGTTCTTCTTTGAATTCTTATATGCATGATTTGATATCTTTGCAAGTCCCTTCGAATTATCGGTTTAGTTTGTCCTACTAGATTGATCTTTCTTGCAATGGGAGAAGTGCTTAGCTTTGGGTTCAATCTTGCGGTGTCCTTTCCCAGTGACAGTAGGAGCAGCAAGGCACGTATTGTGTTGTTGCCATCGAGGATAAAAAGATGGCGTTTATATCATATTTCTTGAGTTTATCCCTCTACATCATGTCATCTTACTTAAAGCGTTACTCTGTTCTTATGAACTTAATACTCTAGATGCATGCTGGATAGCGGTCAATGTGTGGAGTAATAGTAGTAGATGCAGAATCGTTTCGGTCTACTTGACACGGACGTGATGCCTATATTCATGATAATGCCTAGATATTCTCATAACTATGCGCCTTCTTATCAATTGCTCGGCAGTAATTTGTTCACCCAACGTAATATATGCTATCACGAGAGAAGCCACTAGTGAAACCTATGGCCCCCGGGTCTACTCTACATCATATAAGTTTCCGAACTACAACTCTAGTTTACTATTTATTTTGCAATCTTTACTTTCCAATATATACAAAAAAATACCAAAAATATTTATCTTATTATCTTTATCGGATCTCGGTTTTGCAAGTGGCCGTGAAGGGATTGACAACCCATTTATCGCGTTGGTTGCAAGGTTCTTGATTGTTTATGCAGGTACTAGGTGACTTGCGAGTAGTCTCCTACTGGATTGATACCTTGGTTCTCAAAAACTGAGGGAAATACTTACGCTACTTTGCTGCATCACCCTTTCCTCTTGAAGGGAAAACCAACACATGCTCAAGAGGTAGCAAGAAGGATTTCTGGCGCCGTTGCCGGGGAGATTTGTGCCAAGTCAAGTCAAGATTTGATCTCCCGTCAACTAGCCATTTCTGGCGCCGTTGCCGGGGAGATCTACGCTCAAGTCAAGACATACCAAGTACCCATCATAAAATCTTATCCTCATGACCATTTGCCTCTCGTTTTCCTCTCCCCACTTCACCTTTGCCTTTTCTTAGCCCTTCTTTCGCTCGATCTTTTGTTTGCTTGTGTTACCATGTGCCTTCCTTTTGCTTGCATCTTCGCTTGCTAAAAGTTTATGGATCCTCATCCACTTGCTAATCTTTTTAAGAGATCCAATTATGATGAACCAATTTCTAGTGACACTACAAAAGAAATACACTTCCGTGATGATACGTGTTTGTCACAAGATGGGTCGCGTTTTTGTCATGCATGTACATCCATGACGATTTTATGACAGAATCAAGATAGTCATACCTGTGCTGTCGTAGAAGTGTTCCATGACATTACCAAAATTATCATCACGGAAGTGTCCACTTCCATGACGATAAATTGCTTGTCACAGAAGTGCTTTCGTCAAGGGTGACCGACACGTGGCATCCACCGTAACAGAACGCCGTTAAGCTATCGAGTCCGGTTTTGGATCCGATAACCCGTTAACAGCCCCGACCAATGGGGATTTTCCACATGTAAAATCATCATTGGCTAGAGGAAACTGCGATGTCGGCTCCTTTGTTGGAACAGATGTCATCCACTCATTTTACCCAAAGCGCCTATGATACGTCGACACGTGGCACGGCCCAACAGAGGCCCATTCCTGTGAAAAGGCTGGCCTGTTTGACTTGGTCAAAAGGTGGCGGGCTGGCCCACGGCAAGCCTTTTAACGGCATGTTCGCATATCGACCATTTACAACCCGCTAACCCACGTCCCAGTTACGGCATATCCGAATTAGGCCCGATGGCGTCATCTGGACCGTCAATATAACTCCAGCCCATTTTAACTTCCGACCCATGTATGGCCCATGACGTCTTTCAGCCTATATGAGGCCCTTAGTAACTCTCGGCCCATTAAAGGCCCGTGGTAAAACTGGCCCGTAATGAACAGTGTATCACTTTATACCCATTAACGGCACATGGTGAAACTGGCCCATAATGAACAGTGTATCACTTTATACCCATTAACGGCCCATTATTCCATTGGACTGTTTCTCGACCATGTTATCTTTCGGCCTTCTCAGGGCCCGTTTATTCTTGGGCTCATTTCCAGCATTCGTTTACTTATGGCCCGTTAATACGTTGGGCCGTTTTCATAGCGTCATCAAATACGACCGATTAATGATGGCCCGTTATGGTCGGCCCATGAACGGACGATTTCAACTCTAGCCCATTTACAGCCATAATGTGGTCTGTTATTGGCCCATTTTTGGCCGACCGGTCATACGGCCCGTAGATGGCCCATTGATGATACGGCCCGTAGAAGGCCCATTGTGTCCCGTATAAGGCCCATTGTTTCTACGCCCCGTAGAAGGCCCATTGTTTCTACGGCCCTTAGAAGGCCCATTGATGATACGACCCGTAGAAGGCCCATTGTGTCTACGGCCCGTATAAGGCCCATTGTTTCTACGCCCCGTAGAAGGCCCATTGTTTCTACGACCCTTAGAAGGCCCATTGTTTCTACGGCCCGTAGGAGGCCCATGTTAACTACAGCCGGTGGGCATCAAAGTTTGCCACCAGTGCAAATATAGGGAACACCCTACACTATACAAAAATGGCTTGCTGTTTTCTTCAGCCGGTGGCTGCACATTAAGAACAAATTTTGTATCGCACCAAAACAAATTACAACTTTAAAACAAAAGGAAGGTTGGCATAAAAGTTCACAGTCTAGCAGATAAATGCACCACCAGAAGTTTAGAAGCTCAGTTCATTTGACCTGACTGTTACGTTTTCATGTTGTATTGTCCGATGGAGCACCATAACCTTCGCCTTCAGTTATCCTAGGCTCCTGAACAACATAGCAAATGTCTGATAGTCTGGTTTCAAAACCATGCATATCTTGACAACATCGAACAATGTCTCTCCTTGTTTCACAAAGGGTCTCTGTTAGGGAATGGACTTGTGTCTAGAGCGCAGATACAACGTTGTTTTGATCTTGCATATCTTCATCATGAGGCAGTTTGGAAGAGGTTTCCTTAACAACCAACCCAGTATTACGCAGGAACATGCTTTTGGCACTGTTAGTGGACAAGTACTGACCCACTGCAGCAAGAGCTGACATTGCGGTTATAGTTGCCTCGCCACCTTCAAAAGGTGGTGGTTCTACCATTTTTTCCATAGCTCGCTGAAAAGTTGAGGTTTTACATTAGTAGTACCGGAAGAGAAGATATTAAGGAGGCAGCAAAACTAGACAAAATAGCTTTGGTCTATATACATAACTTACTCCGGTGAACCCATGTAATATACTAGTTGCATTTTATTGCAAAGTACATAACAAAACCAGGTTCCAAACATATGACCATGTACCATCGCTAATGTATTATCTATTTCTTCACATTGTATTGAGGGCTAAGGATAAAGAGACGAAGTTTATAATACGGTAAGCATAGTATGACATCATTCATATCACAAAACAACTGAGAACAGACAAACAGGCAATTGTAACATTGTGTGGGCAAGTCCAGCACAGAACTAGATTACAGGTCAAGATCAAAGGAACATCACTCCTCTCTTTTAAACCTTGTAAGGTGCAATGATACGCTAAGACAATTGTGTATAAAATTGAAAAGAGTAATAGACATTGGCTCCAAACCAAGCAGTTCAAGGCACAAGTCAGAGTAAGTAGTAGTTAAAAGGCATGAGGATTAAGGACTTACAACAACGGCTTTGACTGGTGTAGTCATGCCCTTCTTCTTGCTGGTGTGACAGTCCTTGAAGATTTCCACATCATTTGGTTCAGGTACTTTTTGGTCCTTGCGGGCTTTCCTCTGCATTTGGAACAAGTCAATATAGATATGATAATATGGTACAGCGAAAAGAGTGAAACAACAGCTAATTACAAGAGCCTCGCAGTGTGCAATATAGCTACGAGATCCTGTCGTCTGTTGGAATTTCACTTTTGTACGGTTGGCCTTGTTCTTTGAACAGTTCACCTATAAGAAGATAGATTTGTGTGGCACATGCGTAAATAGGACTTCAACATGTGATCTGATCACATATATATAATGTACCTGATACTTCGGATCGGACCAGTGTTTAACGAGGCCTCTCCAGTCTTCATCAGATATATTTTCCACTGGAGATGTTTGGGCAAGTTCACTGTTAGCCTTGCCTTCAAAGTGAGTTTTCCTCAAGTTATACCGATACTGTCACAGAGCAGACTTGAAAACATGGGTGCAAGCTTGTCTGGTTGCATCATCTTGGCTATCCAACTTGAACCTCATCTGTTGAAAATTATGGGAGTCTCATTATCAGCAACCTAGAAAGTATTAGACAGAGCAAGACGATATTACTACTTTCCATACATAACCATACTTACAGATAAATGGTCGAGGAAGGTGTTGAACTGGGTTTCGTCTTTGTTATTCATGTACTGAATCCATGTTGGGAGGATACGTACATGACACCTAACAGCAACCGCTGCCTCTGGTACTAACTTGGCTGACTCACGTGCCTATCGAGCATTATCCCTGAAATAAACATGTTTGAAATAGTTCATATAGCTTCCTTTTCATTTTTCATGCTTCAAATAGTTCGCTTAGCTTCTGGGCTGTAGTTGGCCTCTGCGTCAATTGGCGCAACGGGTCATTTATTATTCATAGAATGAACATTTATTAGGCATGCTGCCCATAAGGTTACTTCACTTCCTGGCCAAAAAAACTCAATCCATTTAGCTACTCAAGCAAACGGCTTTTGTGTGGCCAGAAAACATCGTTGAAATAGTTCGCTTACGTTTCAGCCTATAGTCGGTTTCTGCGCCAACGGTCCTACAACAAGACGAACATTGAGATGAACTTTCCGACCTAAGGTAAGTTGTCCGGCATGCCAAGCGCCAGATCAAGTAGAGCGTCCCCCAGCCATACAGAGGACTATTCATCACTGTCAACACCACCCAGATAGCCCTGCCTGGGCAGGCCGGGTACGTCTGATAGCGCCCTTAGCCCCTGCCCAGGCAAGCTGGGTCCGTCAGGCTAGTCGACCCTAGCCCTTGCACGGGCAGACCGGGTCCGTCGAGGGAGAAAGGGGCGGTTTTTGAGTGTGGGATCGATAAGTAGAGAGAGAGAGAGAGAGAGGGAGAGAGAGAGGACAGAGAGAGAGAGCATTCACGTGCATGAGACATAGGGCAACATGCCTACCAGATAGAAAGATCAATAACGGCCTTTGGACACTGCGGTCTACCCAGATGGCATGTTTTTTCATGTCTGTTCGGCCTTTGGACATTGCACATAGCCTGGTGGTATGTTTGGGAATCTCTGCCCAGCCTTGCCGGTTGGCATATGCGACTGCATTTTCTTCTTGATCGGGCTTTCCAGGGGCATGTGAATCTTCTTATCAGTTTGTGTGGCTTTCCTTCTACTCGTGTTCTTTTGGGTGGGGGTTCATAGTTTCGATGGTTCAGCTCATTTGACATCAGGGTGCAGTTGGGCTTTCTATTGATCCGGCCGTTGGGTTGCCCTGGCCGGCCAACGAAGCACATGCTATTTACCTGCTCAGACAAACGTCTGTGTAACCAATGAAAGCCATCGGAATGATAATCATCAAGAAAAATACCAACACAATACAAACATATCCATTTGCAGACGGTAGAGAAAAAAGATCCTTCAAATAGTCGTTGGTAAATGTACGGGACATAAACAAACGCAATATGAAAATGACCACTTTGAGACAATTCATGAGAAACATCCTTCAAATAGTTTACTTAACTTCTTTTTTATGTTTTAAATAGTTCACTTAATTTTTGGATTGCAGTTGGCCTCTGCGTCAATTGGCGCAATGGGTCATCTAGTATTCATAGATGTTGTAGCTCCATGGAAGTCGGCAAGCTAGTCCAATCTGTATTGAATTGTCATTCATGCTCTACAAAAGCCTGCGTCCACGCTGCGCCGGGTAGGTGTATTCTTAGGCTAGTCATAGTGAGTAGTAATTAAGACTAGTGTCAAGCATATGTCACTAGTCTATATTACTACCTTTATAGAGGGTAGTAATATATGTGTGATATCATGCAAGCCTTCATTTTTTTTATGTAGACTCATCTTGCCTTGAGGTGCGCTATGTTACCGTAACACTCTCTCCTCTTTAATTACATGTCACATAAGCAAATTTATCTTGAGGTGCGTAATATTACTAGTTAAGTCACTCCCACTATGATCAGCCTTATGTTCATTGTTCCTCATACTTCTCGGGTTCATGTAAAATTTTAACTGGCATATTGTTTGCAGGTTCAAAAATGCCATATAGCAATACATGTTTGAAAGTGCGGAACAATTGCTCCACGTATTACGGCTTGTCTTAGTTTCCCGTTGCCTCCCAAGCCTACTAGCTAACTCAAAAATACATGTACAGACAATGCTTTGTGGCGTCTGCTTTCTTTTTCTTTTTCTCATGTTTTACCATGTAAATACACAATGTTTAATGCAAAGACATAACTCCCGCCATTACAGGTAAAAAAGATATATGGAGATGTCAAAATTGAGACGATGCTATTGCCAACATATATGGAAATTGAAAATGATGTTCTAACCAAGTCCAGCAAGAACAAAAATCCACTACTAGTTGCTCTAAAATTTCCGACACTAGCATACACGCTACAATTTATACAACCATGTCATGATTGCGTATGTGCATGCTAATAACAGGGGTGTGATCTCTTTCATTATCTAAAATATCCTCCATTTACTTCTTATCTATCTTGTGTCCTAGATTGATGGCTCTCACTGATGCTTGATGGCATATCAATTTGGTGAGTATCAGTTCAGATCAATGGGGGGACATGTGCCTGTACTATCATAAATGCAATCTTCAATATGTGCACTGTTCTGTTGCTTGTGTTCTAGTATCACGTTATGGGTTAAGGCTTCACACAAAAAATGTTACCATATCTTGTAAGAGAAAACCAAGAACCTATATTTAGTTCATATTTGCAAAAAGAAAACTTCGCTAATAGACATGGATTGTTTGAAATAGACATTGTTGCATGGTGAAAAAACCATCACGTCTCATATTTTAACATGGTTGCTTGCCCAAATTAGAAGTTTTGCTGCATGAGGTGTTTACCCCTACATGGGTGGCGGTACTCTGGATGGCGTGTCGGGTTCGGGCTTTGAAGTTGATGTGGCAAATTGTGACAACGAAGCCCAATACATGGAGGATGTTCGCCAGCCATCTTGAATATTGGGTTGATGTGACTCTAGTATGCAGGAATAGGAGCATCTGTCATCGATGAATTTCACTGCCATGATTGGCATCGGTGGCGGCGGCGAACTTGTACTGGACATTGTCAAAGACGGTGATGCACCGTGGACAGCAGCACCTTGAGCGGTTGAGCTTGAATGACTAGCATCACACACAATTAGGATGACACAAGGTGTGGATGTGCACGAAAGCAGTAGTCACAAACTCGAATGCACCACCGCGTCCGTCATTTTATCGACCGGCCTGCGGGTATCACCATGACGGATGCAAGTGTGTATTTTGCAAAAAAAAAATAAACAAGTCCAACGTGTTTGTTGCATGAAAAATGTACCAATGTGCACCCGACGTGCAAGTTCTATGATTAGTTGGGGCGTGTTTGGTTACTTGCACCATTTTTTCAACGTTGCACGGAAAACACGGGTTAGGCTATGTAGAACATGGTTGAGAAGATACATGCCAAAATACGATGTTTGCATGTTGATTGGTTACCTGCATATAGGTTGCCTGCATCGTGGAAGACTCATCTACCCAGTGTTTGGTTGCATATAAGCATCGTGAATAGGAGTTAAAATCTGCACTGAACAGAGAGGTTAAAGTAGAATATTCACTGGCACTATGACCGAAACCGAGTCAGATCTCTGGTGGCTCCTCCTCCACCGGCTCACTGGAACTTTCACCGCTAGCGTGAGGGGCTATCACGCACGTCCATGGCGCCCGCCTGCGTGCTCACCACCATAGCCATCCTCGCTGCACTCCTCTTCTTTGTCCTCCTGCTGCCTAGTCGCACCATGGAGCTACGTTTCATGACCAACTATGTGATGGTCAACTACGCCCCGCCCCTGCCTCAGACGACGCCATTGCTGCCGCCTTCCGGGGCACCCTCCTGCCGTTCCTGGCCGCGGTGCCCGGAGCGTTTGCCTGGGCGACCCCGAGCCGAGAGACTGCCTGGCTTGCCACGCCACGGCCGCCAAGAAGCTCACCGGCTACGGCGCGAGCACGCGGGCCGGTGTTTGGAGGAGCAAGGGCTGCTTCCTGGGCAACATCAACAACAACACCTCCTCTACACACGAAGATGCCTTCTGCGACATCGTCTCCTTCAGCAAGGAGGTCTACTCCGTAGTCATCTTCATCGACGACGGAACGCCGCCCTCCAACCTCCACAGACTATCACATGTAGATCTACTCATGTATGATTACTGAAACAGAAAACGCACAATATGAAAGTCGAGTGAAACAGCGAGGGGAAACTACTCCTCAAAGGGAACTTCAAACGGTCGTCTATGTCTTACTTAATTTGTCAAAATTCATCAAAAATATATTCAAATATGAACATGAAATTTAACATATAGAGTGAATGAAACTACAATCCAATCGTCTGAATGGAATCAAAGCATCGAGGAGCATATGTTTTGTGTACAGCTTATCACAAATCGAAACACGATGTGAACGTTTCCAATGATGCAGGTCCAACAGTGCTTACATATAATCAAACAGCCCAACATGAAAAAAAGCTGCATCCAGTGGGACTGGAAGGCCGAATGCAGCCTACCAAATGAGCCCTTGCTATCACTTTCCAATTTCTACTTTAAGTAATTTGGGACATCAAAAAATTTCTACCATTTAAAAAAATTGAGAATTTTGAAATAAAATGTTCAAGAAAAAAATTAAATGTTTGTAAATTGAAAAAATGCTCGGGGTTTTTTCTAATAATGTTAGCATATTAAAAAAATGTTCACAATTTTGAAAACAATGTTCGTAAAATAAAAAATGTGAGTGTATTAAAAATTGTAAATGAAATTGAACAAAATGTTTGCTAATCCAAAAATGTTCATGAATTTCAAAAATGCCCTAAAAATTAAAAACAGTTCCTGAATTACAAAAGAGTTTATTGATTCATAAAGTGTTCGCAGATTCAAAAAAATGTTCAGCCATTTCAAATAAAATCGTGAATTTCAAAAAACAACCACCAATTTCGAAAAGAATGTTTGTCTATTCTAGAATTGTTCGCCGATTCAAAAGAAAATGCTTAAAAAATGTTCACAATTTAGAAAAATGCTTGCAAATAGTGAAAGAAAGTTCAGGATTTTTAATTATGTTCCCAAATTTTTAAAAATCTTCACAAATGATTGAAGGTATGTAGTTAAACAGTAATGCTTCTAATTCTTTGTGACTATATACCTGCGTGGATTTTTGAAGAATTTACTGGGGTGTATATCGGAATATTATATTATGTTTTGAGAAAAACATTTCTTGAAATTCAGAAAAAATTCTTTGAATTACCCAGTTTTTTTTACCACCATGATATTTTTTGAAAATGTGAACATTTCTTCAATTGGTGAATAAATTTTAAAAAGGGAACATTTTGTTGCATTTGTTGCATTTTCTCCCATTGCACGCATGGGTCCTTTTGCTAGTAATAATAAGAAAAACACTATTGCTCAACCGACAGTGTTTGTGTGGGCATCCACCTTCTCCGTAGTCGTCGGATTTTATGATTATTGTGCGGCTGAGACTAAGTGGTCCACTAGTCTAATAATACCTTGCGAAGAGAGTATAACACCACATTTCTTCTAAACCTCGATTTGTGCGCCTGCTGGCCGGCGGTGGCACTGTCCGGATGTCGTAGTGCGCCGGTGGGCGTTTTGAAGGATGTGCGAATAAGTGGGCGATAAAGAGAAATGACAAGCTCTGCAGACATTTCTTATGGACTGCGGATGAGAAGGCGAACGAGAGTCTCGACAATTCGAGGAGAATCTGTGCCCCCAAGAAGGTTGGTGGCTTTGGAATCAAGAACATCAAAAGCAGAGCGCTTCGGCTGAGAAGGGCTTGGCTCGAATGGAGCGATGACTTGAGGACATGGAGGGGGGCTGGGACGGGTCCAACGTATCTATAATATTTGAGTGTTTCATGCTATTATATTACCATTCTTGGATACTTTATATGCAATTTTATATCATTTTGGGGGACTAACATATTAACTCAGTGCCTGCCAGTTATTGTTTTGTGTTTGTTTTTGGTTTTACAGAAAATCCATACGAAACGGAGTTCAAATGCTACGAATTTTTTTGACGATTTTCTTTTGGAGATAAGAGAACCTAGAAGCTTCGAGGGTGGACTAGAAGAAATGCGAGTATATGGCAAGGCAACAGGGTGCGAGCCCTGCAGGTTAGGCACGCCCTGATGTCTTGTGGGCCTCTCGTGTCTCCATCTGACCTAATTCCACTTCTATAAAACCTTAAATATTCCAAAACCCGCGAAGAGCCACCTGAAACAATTTTTCCACCGCCGCAAGTCTCTGTTCTTCCGCGATCCCATGGGGAGGCCTTTTCCGGTACTCTGCTGGAGGGGGAATCGTTCACGGAGGGCTTCTACATCAACCTTGTTGTCCTTCCGATGATGTGTGGATAGTTCACCACAGACCTACGAGTCCACAACTAGTAGCTAGATGGCTTTCTCTCTCTATTTGAACTTCAACACAATGTTTTGTTCGGAGATCGATTCGATATAATCTTCTTATGCAGTGTGTTTGTTGGGATCCGATGAATTATGTGTTTATGACCATATTATTTATTGAAAGTAATTGAGTCTTTTCTGAACTTTATTATGCATGATTGTTATAGCTATGTAATGCTTTTCAATATTGGGTTTTCTTTGGCCAAGTTGATCTGTCGATCTTCAGTGGAAATGGTGCATAGTAGTGGGTTCAATCTTGTGGTGTCCTCACGTCGTGATAGAAGGGGTAGCGAGGCACGTATTGTATTGTTGCTACTAAGGATAAACGACTGGGGGGGGGGGGGGTTGACGGGGCATTGATATATCGACCGAAGGTGTACTGTATTCAACAGAACCAAAAGAGGGCTAAATGCTTATAAAAATTAATGCAAGGAGCAAAATAAAATTATATATGAAGGGACATAGTGTAAAACATGTGAATGATAAGATTCTTATTTCTCGAGTCAAAAATAAAAAACATAGGATGGTCACAACAAAGTTATTTGCTATTCACTCAAAGAGCATGAGGGAGGTGTGGCCCGTGCATGTGCATAGGATACTTTGGACCAATTGTATTAGAGATTTTATTGTAATAAATGCTCGTGTTAATTATTTTCTTATTTTACCTCATACCTTTTAAAATGGCACGACAATTTTCATAGCCACTGGTGTGTCACCCCTTCGTTGCTCAAAGGTGTGACACTTGTATAACAAGCTAAAATAAAGGTTGGATACAACTTTTCCGTTTCTGTCTCCTCATCCGTCCATCCTCCATAGCGTATCGCATTAATTTCTGCCAGGTAATTTCTTTTCTATATCGCGTCCTCTTCCTTCATGTTGCTCCAAAGAAACAAAAGGTAAGCTTTATTCCACAAATTTTTGTCCATGGGTACTGTACACCTACACCAAGTAATATCACACCATATATGTCCATCTGGTGCATGCAACTTTCCTTTTTGCCATGCAACTTTCCTTTTTTTTCCTCCTCTGGTGCGCGTGCAATGCATGCTATTAATTTTTGAGTTGTGCATTGTATATGTACTTTCACACTCCGTGCTTTGATTTGCTTCAACTCAAATCTACTACTCCTTAATTTGCTTACAATATGTTTTCCAGATCATTGTCAATCATATATGTTGTGCATAGGCGGGATGTTTTGGCATAAAGAACCCTTTGGGATGGGTCAAACCATAGGATACGCGCCAAAAATCCATATGATGATGTGTGACATGTACATACAACTCTTCATGATCGACGCCCAGGTTAGTGTTGCGAGCGAGGCCAGTAGGCCACTATTCGGTGCAGAAAGAACTGGCCGGTGCAATCCTCATATTCCAGGAAGAATGAAAAAAAAACAAGATTTTTTAAGTTGAAAAAAGCAAGAATTTCTGACAAGTAGACATACACTAGACATGGGGAGCAAAATAGACAACTAGACAATGAATGTCTCCTTTTATTTGAAGTTCAGAGAGCACATATAAATCTCCTGTCTATAATGGCAATAAAAAGCACACACTGATAGGCAAATGAGCGAAATATTTGAGAAACGGTGGTTCATGAATTGAAAGTTGAGGCTAGACTTCAACATATCCTGCTACCAGCTTCAGTCGTACATGGTCAGGTCGATCACCTCCAAATTTTCCATAGCGACGACAAGAGCCTCTCCACTTGTTATACATATATCCTCCATAGGCACCGTGTTCACCGACGCAGCGCATCTAGTAGAGGCAGAGCCACTAGTGCCTCCCTGGTTACTGCCCTCCAAAGACCCTGTTTTCTTTGCGCCAGAAGATTTTCTAGCCTTGCACTTGTGTTTAGTGCCATTCAGGCCATCAGAGTTTGTAGGATCAACCCGGCACCGCTTGGCATCAGGTGAGCTATCGCCGTGGGACATGCCATCTCCCTCCTCTGTAACTGGCGTTGCAGCTTCATCAGTAGGACCCTTGTTCTTTTTAGCCTGCTCCTCCAGTATTTTTTCCTTGAAAGAGTAGCCCTGGTCCAGGAACCTCTTCCATGGAGGAGTAGAGTTTGCAGTTTCATCATCACCTTCCTCCCGAGGCTGCAACAGTCCTAGGCTTGGTGCGGCTAGCTCTGCGGCTGTGAGTGCTACGGTCGCCGCCATCTGGCTAGATTGCTCACCCATCTTCTGAGCCTTCTGTTTGGAAGAGCTCCCACCATCCTTCTTCATTGCAAATTGCCGGATGCCCTTCTGCTTCTTCAGGTCAAGGGTTATCTTGGCTGCAACATCTTTCCTTGCATCAAGAGGTATCCATTGCTCCTCACGCCACTCAAATGACTTCCGCAGAGAGTCTACTTTGAGCTCCACAAGTCTCCCCTCCCCTGGAAATTTCGGCAAGCATGCATGCATGCATCAGGAAGAGCTCCAGTGCAGATATATACTACTATTAACTGCGAGCTAGGTGATCAAGAGAGTAGGCACGCAGTTCACCTTGGAGATAAACTAGGACATGACCAACATTGTCCTGCTGCAGCACGATCCCCTCCCACCATCCGCCATTTAGCCACGCATCAACGATGACCCCGGCAGCCACTGGAGACTCGATCTTCCTGTAGCATGTTGGGAGCCAGGCGGAGCATGGGCCTTTCAGTAAGGCGTATGCCTAGGTGGTTAGGTTCCGCAATTCTTGCAACTTTGAGCCATTCCTGCAAAACAAAAAAAAACTCATGTTGAGTACATATATCTTCATCATGAAAACATGCAAGATACTACCAGAGAGAGAAGAGAAAGACCAACCCTGAGTTGTCCTTTATCCTCAGAATTTGAAAGGTCTTGGTACCGCACCCTGACCTTGTTATCTTTCTCCCTCCTCCTGAGTACCAAACATTTGAACCAATAGCCCCTCATGCTGCTGTCTTGGCACAGGGCTTCAACACAGCAGCCAGGCTGGAACATCTTCTCAGGGTTCACCATGGTTGATGCATCATTGGCTGCCGCATTACTAGTACCAGTACCACTTGGTGGCGGCTGATTCTGCGTGGTGGTCTGACAGTTCACCACGCTGCAAGGAATGACACTGCTTTCGACGGTCTGGTCATTGGTGACACTTTGTGGAGTTGCAGTGCATGGAGGGGGCATCTCCTTCTACTCCTGCTTTTCCTTCTCCATGGTTTTATCAACGACAACAGAGCTGGAAGCAGTTGTGCTGCATGGAGGGGGCATTTCCTTATGATTATGTTTCTGCTTATCCATGGTTTCATCAACGATAACAGAGCTGGAAGTAGTTGCGCTGCATGGAGGGGTTTCTGCTTCTGCCTCTCCATGGTCTTGTCACCAATAACATAGCTGGAAGGAGTTGCACTGCATGGAGGAGACTTCTGCTTCTGCTTCTCCATGGTTTTGTCACCGATAATAGAGATGGAACTGAAAGGAGTTGCATTGCATGCAGGTGGCTTCGCTACGCATGGTTTTGTCACCGAAGACAGTGCCGAAAGAACCACCATGGTTCTCAGCGGCCATGCCAGTAATTTCAGCTTTACCTTTGTTATTGGGTGGCTTGGCCTGCACCGCCGTGGACGAGGATGTGGCAAAAATTTCCTTTATGATCTCCTGGTTTGCATATCCTTGCAGCTGCGTGATGTCAAAGGGTCCGACAATGTCATCTTCGATCTACCGACTGCATACATAGGGCTGCCAGCTGTTGTGCCCTCCACTTATTTTGTTGAACATGTCAAAGTGTTGTGGATTCAGGACCGCGGCCACGCCCTCCACAAATTGAACCCTCAGATCTTGCAGCCCATAGCCAAACAAGATCTCCTTGCGATAAAGATCGGGGGGCAATACAACACCATGTTCACCATGAGGTTCCTCAAACCATCGCACCAGCACCATGTTCTTGGCGCTACTATCTTCATACATGTCTTCCACATAGGCAACATGGATCTCTCTCCCTCCACTCTTGATGAACACAAAATCATGAACCTACAAAGACATATAGCGCATGGCACAATTAATAAGAGATGTAAACCAATATATATAGATTCATCCGTATGTGAAAACAAAACAAGAAAACAAGTGGACCATCGGTGAACACGTACCGAAATTCTCATTCCCTCTCGGCAAAAGGATTTGTAATGCTTCCGATGTTGATCAAGATGGGGCAGTTTGCATATCCATGTGAACCCTTCTTTGTTCGCCCCAGTAGCAGCAAGTGTTGAGAGGGTATCCTGAATGAACAATAGACATTAGTTTCATTGGGAGGAAGCATTTCTCAGGAAGACGCTTGTGAGATAGTATGTACCTTAGATGCACCATCATGGTTGTCGGGACAAGTGAATCCAAAGGCTCCATATGGAGGATCTACAAAGACAGTAGCAATGGAAGGCAAGTTAGTAGATTTCTTTCCACATCATGTTGGCCTCACAAAACCAACACAAGAGGAAATACATAAGTTAACAAAACACTAATCTCAAAAAAAGTTAACCAAACACAAAAGGAAAGAAACACATAAACCATATATAGAAAATTACCAAACATTTTCATCAGGAATTAAACAAGCCAAGATGGAACACATATAGCGTGCTGCATGAGAAAAGGAGTTGATCTAAAAGATTAGACAAAAGATATCTAACAATAAATTATGTGTCGTGTTGACAAAAAGGAGTGGATCTAATAAATTTGTCATATTTGCAAAGAGTAGTGCTAATAAAGGAAGGGTATAGAAGGATAGCACTACAAGATAGTCATAGATCTTGGCACTGAAAAAAATGTGATGAAACATGAGAAGAAACTAATCTGGCTGGACATAGGAGAAACATGTGTATTAACGCTAAAAATCTTCCAAACATTCAGATCCAAACATTAGAAACACAAGATCGGATCTTGCGTTCAAGATGTAAACACCTACTAAACATTAACCAAACATTCAAATCGACCGTCGGAGATGGACGCTGAAAATTCTAGTTGCCTGATCTGTTAGCTTAATCGTATGGTACTAAAATCATGAGAAAATTTCACCACTAGGGCATGGAAAAAAGGAATACGTAGTACCTAAGACGAGCGAGGTGAGCCAGTCCATGACCTCCTTCCTGGACTTCCACCTGAGCTGAGTGGTCTCCATCGCCACCGTCACCACCCTAGCGGACGGCGACCCAGACTCCAGCGCCGTCTGGAGGGACTTCAGGAACTGCAAGTCCGCCGAGTAGGCTATGTTCCAAGGTCCCCAATACTTACCCACCACCGCCAGATCCCTCTCGGTCTTACCGCCATCCTGGGGTGGTGCGGAGCGGAGGAAGTAGCACACCTTGCACTCCTCGCCGTCATTGTCCTCCATCACGATCTCCTCCTCCCACCCGACCCACCCCCTCACTGCCATCTTGGCATTACCCTCATCCACCACAGCTGCCGAAGAGCACGAGCTACTCATGGCCTTCTCACCTGGCTGGCGGTGGACGATAGTGAAACAGGGAAGTAGTGGAGGGTGGAGGGTGCTTCAAACAGGAGGGGGCTAGGGAAAGGGGGCTCGTTAGGGACTACTATTTCGAGAGATGGGGTGTTGGGGGATTTCATTTGAGGAAATGCTGGTGGGTTTGCGGAGTGTGTCCTCAACTTGTGAGGATTTCCACTTCGAGTGAAGCTTGCCCAAAGCTGGGATGTGGCAGTTTAGTCCTCCCTCTAAGAAATGTGGTAGTTTGGTCCTCATTATATTGGGTAGTCTTGTCCAAGGGCTCTGGGCGCGTTGCATCCATGGTGAAAATTGCGAGTATGCTATGTTACTGGGATGGGGATGATATATGGCACGGGATATGCTCTATGATAGATATACAATCTTTGTTTTGGGCACGTATCTTGCTCAAATGCTAACTCCGCCACCATGTGAGGGGAGATGTTGATATATGAGCAGTTCATGAGAACATGGTGAGCATGATATGTGATAGTGGGGAAGGGGGTGGTGATTGACGGGCATTGATTTATCAAATGAAGGTGTAGTGTATTCAAGAGTACCAAAAGAGGGCTAAATGCTTATAAAAAGGAATGCAAGGAGCGAAATAAATTTATATATGAAGGGCCAAAGTGTTAAACATGTGGATGACAACATTCTTATTTCTCGGGTCTGAAATAATAAAAAAACATAGGGTGGTCATAAAGTAGTTTGCTATTCACTCAAAGAGCACGAGGGAGGTGTGGTCCCATGCATGTGCATAGGATACTTTGGACCAATTTATTAGAAATTTTATTGTAATAAATGAGTTAATTATTTTCTTATTTTACCTGATACATTTTAAACTGGCACGACCATTGTCATAGCCACCGGTGCATTTAGACCCCTTCGTGCTCTACGGTGTGACACTTGTATAACAGGCTAAAAGTAAAGGGTGGATACAACTTTTCGGTTTCTGTCTTCTCATCCGTCGACCCTCCATAGCATATTGCATTAGTTTCTTCTAGGTAATTGCCTTTCTATATTTCGTCCTCTTCCTTCATGTTGGTCCAAAGAAAGAAAAGGTAAGCTTTCTTCCACCGAATTTTGTCCATGGGTCATCTACACCTACACCAAGTAACATTGCACTAGATATGTCCATCCGGTGGATGCAACTTCCCTTTTTGCCATCCTCTGGCGCGCATTCAATGCATACTATTAATTCCTATGATTTGGGCATTGTATATGTACTTTTTGCACTTCGTGCTTTGATTTGCTTCGATCCAATTCTTCTACCACTCCTTAATTTGCTTACGATATGATTTCTGGATCATCTGTGATGTGTGTAGGTGACATGTTTTGGCAAAAGGCACCCTTTGGGTTGGGTCAAACCATAGGATGACGCATAAAAAATCCATATGATGATGTGTGGCACGTACATACAACTATTTGTTGAAATATGGGAGTGGGCTTTAGGCAACAACAACAACAAAGCCTTTAGTCCCAAACAAGTTGGGGTAGGCTAGAGGTGAAACCCATAAGATCTCGCAACCAACTCATGGATCTGGCACATGATAGCAAGCTTCCATGCACCCCTGTCCATAGCTAGCTCTTTGGTGATACTCGGAGTGGGCTTTAGGCCCATCTAACAATTTCGAAAAAAAAACCCTAAGGGCCCATGTAGATGTCATGACAAGGGATGGTGGGAAGTTTAGTCCCACCCCACTAGTGGAGAAGGAGTTGCACCTCCTTATAAAGGATTCTCTTCCACATGATATTGGTGCAATCCTCGTGTTCACGGGTGTGTCGGCGTTGATACATCTCCAACGTATCTATAATTTTGATTGTTCCATGTTGTTATATTATAATTCTTGGATGTTTAACGATCATTTTATAATCATTTTATATCAAATTTTGGTACTAACCTATTGACATAGTGCCAAGTGTCAGTTGCAGTTTTCTGCTTGTTTTTTACATCGCAGGAAATCAATACCAAACGGAGTCCAAACGCAGTAAAACTTTTTGTGGATTTTTATGGACCAAGACACCCAATGGGCGGAGAAGCACTGGGGTGCCCCGAGGGGGCACAACCCACTGTGGCACGCCTGGCCCCTGTGCACGCCCATGTGGGTTGTGCCCACCTTGGTGGCCTCCCTCACCGCCTCTTTGCTCTATAAATACCCCAATATTCCAGAAACCCTAGGGGAGTCGATGAAAGTCAATTCCAGCCGCGGCAAGTTCCAGAACCACCAGTTCCAATCTAGACACCATCACGGAGGGGTTCATCATCCTCATTGGTGCCTCTCCGATGATGCGTGAGTAGGTCATTGTAGGCCTATGGGTCCGTAGTTAGTAGCTAGATGGCTTCCTCTCTCTCTTTTGATTCTCAATACAATAGTCTCGTCGAGATCTATTTGACGTAACTCTTTTTGCGGTGTGTTTGTTGGGATCCGATGAACTTTGAGTTTATGATCAGATCTATGTTTTTATCCATGAAAGTTATTTGAGTCTTCTTTGATCTCTTATATGCATGATTACTTATAGCCTCGTATTTCTTCTTTGAATATTTGGCTTAGTTAGGCTAGATCGATTTTTCTTGCCATGAGAAGAGGTGCTTTGTGATGGGTTTGATCTTACGGTGCTTGATCCCAGTAACAGAAGGGGAACTGTCGGTGGGAAATGACACCTATGGGATCACAAGAATCCCTATTATGGTTGCCGGGGCGCAGGGTTGTGAGAAGAGCAGGGATAATAGTCAGCACAAGGATCGTTTACCCAGGTTCGGGCCGTGAGGATGCGTAAAACCCTAATCCTGCTTTGGTGGATGTATTGAGTGTTCTTGATCTCTCCAACTAGCTATGGTGGCTGCGTAGTTCAAAAGAGCCGAATCCCTCTCCAGTATGCCATGGGACTCCTTTTATAGTCGAAAGGGGCTGCCACAGGGGTACACATGAGGTGGAAAGGCATACAGTACTGCGAGTTTATCGCCCGTATTATAGGACAAGACGCATTTAATGCACCGCTGAGGTGTCCCCTAGCTTAACCGGGGATGGGAGCGAGGCCCGTCTCGTCCGTCGCCGCTCCTCCTCGCTTCGACACGCGCCATGGCTAGCGGTGGATCCGACACCATGTAGGCAGGCAGGCAGCTGAGGTGGCGCGATGGTAGGGTCTTCACAAAGATCTGCATGCCGCCACGCAGGCGCTTGCTGATCTGGCCTGGAAGCTGCATGTCGCCACGCAGGTGCCAGCCCAGCTGGTTGGGCTGGCAGCTGCATCCGAACGGTTGTGGAAACTTGGCTGGTGCGAGCCTGGCAGTGGCCCCGCTGATGTCCTCGCAAAGGCCTTGCCTGGGGCCCGGCAAGGGTCTTGCCGTGGCACGCAGTCGTCCCCAGCAAGGATCTTGCCGGGGGTCTTGTGGCTTTCCTCGGCAAGGATCCCGCCGAGGGTCACCGTCTTCTGGTCGTCATCTGATCTCATATGTCTGTGGTCTTGACAAAGATCTGCTTGCCACCACAGAGGTGCCTCCCGAGCCCTGGTCCAATTTTAGTTGGTTGGGTTGGAACTTGTGGGCTCAAGGGTGGCTTGCTCTGTTGGTGTTTGGGCAAGTTGCCCCGGCAAGGCTCTTGCCAGGGCCGCGAAGGCCGCCCCGGCAAGGGCTGAGGGAGTCCTGGATTAGGGGGTATCCGGACAGCCGGACTATATACATCGTCCGGACTATTGAAGCATGAAGATACAAGACTCAAGACTCCGCCCCGTGTCCGGATGGGACTCTCCTTTGCGTGGAAGACAAGCTTGGCGATCCGGATATTATGTTTCCTTCCTTGTAACCGACTCCATGTAAACCCTAGCCCTCTCCGGTGTCTATATAAACCGGAGAGGTTGGTCCTTAGAAGGCCGATCACAATTGCAATCATAATCATCATAGGCTAGCTCCTAGGGTTTAGCCTCTACGATCTCGTGGTAGATCTACTCTTGTACTACTCATATCTTCAATATTAATCAAGCAGGAAGTAGGGTTTTACCTCCATCGAGAGGGCCCGAACCTGGGTAAACATTGTGTCCCTTGCTTCTTGTTACCATCAGCCTAAGACGCACATATCAGGACCCCCTACCCGAGATCCGCCGGTTTTGACACCGACATTGGTGCTTTCATTGAGAGTTCCTCTGTGTCGTCGCTGCAAGGCTTGATGGCTCGTCTCGTTGTCAAGGACAACATTACCTCTAGGGGAGCTCTGGCTGCAGGCCAAACTCTCCGACTTGGCGGCTTCGTCATGGCCGCTCCATCGGCTTTCGCGCCGACTATGGCCTCTCGGGTCATCGCGCATAACCTTCGCGTCAATTCGGAACTCGCCGAACAGATGGATCCGATAGAGCTCTCCTCCCTTAATGGGCTCTTGGATCGCATCGCCGCATTAGGAGTCATTACGGACTATGACCGGATCGGGCTTAAACCCGACCAAAGCGACATAAAATCCCTGCCGGCCACCCATGAGATAGCGGTAGTGGAGGAACCACACACGGACTACCCCTCAATTCTGAGGACGAATTATGTCCAGATTGCCGAGCTCCCTGAGCTGGACACCCATCCAAGGGAAGACATGACCCGGATCCCGGACTTATAATCGGGCATTGGGCCGGAGAAATTGGGCAGCACCCCGGATCCCGAGCCGTCAGGCTTGGAAGCTCCCATGCCCCTGGGTGTTAGATCAGATCAGAATCCGGATTCAGCTATTCCCACCCACACGGACTTAAACCGTCTCTCCCATATCAGGCAAGAGCCCCAGGAGACAGTACATCATTACTGGGCCAGATTCCGCCTTGTGCTAAACAAGGTCAAGGACTGCCGCGAGGAGGACGCAATCTAGCTTTTCTGCAAAAACTGCATGAACAAAGGAATCCTTAATGCTATAAGTCACCGTGATATCGTACACTTTGCGGACTTGGCAATCATAGTATAGAAGTACTGTGCTTAGGAAAGCGCCTGGAAAACCCAAACAGAATTTTGGGATAGTCCGGCTCTCACCAAAACCTTTGTCCGAACCAAACGGGCGAACTCTCGTAAGTCGTTCGATCCAATCCCCAAGAAACCAAAGCCCACCCCAGGGCGGGGAACCGTATTGGAAGAATGGCTCAGTGGGCCATGTAAACTCCACAGTACTCCGGACATACAACACCAACTCATAGCCTTAGGGCATGTTGCTAAAAGTGGCGAGGATCTTCTTGCAGGCCATAAAGCAGAACAACATCCCACCAACAAACATAATATGATACTAAAAGTCTTTGAGACTTTTGCCTCAAACAATAGGCGCAAGCGAGCTCATTGAAGCTCTGCTGAAATTTGCCATGTGGCGAAAATAAACCCATGGAACGACACTGCTATAACTTTCAATGCCAGTGACGAGCCTTGATTCCAGACTGTCCGGGCACCAGCCGCTCTGGTCCTTAGCCCAATCGTGGACGGCTTTCGGCTCACTAAAGTACTTATGGACGGCGGAAGCGGATTAAACTTGATCTATGAAGAAGCACTTAACAACATGGGAATTGATAAAAGCCGCATTGAACAAAGCGGCACAACCTTCATGGGAATTATCCCTAGTCGGGAAGCGCAGTGTGCGGGAAAAATCACACTCGATGTGGTATTCGGCACCCCGGAGAATTATAGGTCCGAAGAAGTCACATTCCAAGTGGCTCCTTTTAGCAGCGGATACCATGCCCTTCTAGGGCGGGACGCATTTGCAAGCTTTCAAGCTATACCCCATTACGGGTACATGAAGCTTAAAATGCCCGGGTCCAATGGAATCATCACTCTAGCCAGTGATCCAGACGTCGCACTTCGCGCCGAAAAGAAAACCGCAGCACTAGCCCTGGAAGCATTATCCGAAGCCCTAGCAGCCGAAGAATTAACAACACTGTAGTCCACCATGGACAGGGACGACGTGATACTTGACAAGCGACCCAAATCCACCTCATTTAAACCCGCAGACGAGATAGTCAAATTCCAAGTCCATCCAACGGACCCCACGAAGACAACTTCCATCGGAACATAGTTGAGCCCCGCAATGGACGCCGCACTGCGGGACTCCTTACGCGAAAATTGGGACATTTTTGCTTGGCACCCATCGGACATGCCCGGCATCCCACGCAGATTGGCCGAACACAACCTCAATATACTAAAAGGATACAAACCGGTCAAGCAGACTCTTAGGCGGTTTTCGGAGCCCAAACGGCAAGCCATGGGGGAAGAGCTAGCCAAACTACTCGAGGCCGGATTCATCAGAGATATCAAGCATCCGGATTGGCTGGCAAATCTAGTAATGGTACCAAAGAAGGACAAATCCTGGTGCCTATGTGTCGACTTTAAAGACCTCAACAAGGCTTGCCCCAAGGATCCCTTTCACCTCCCTCGCATCGATCAAATCATCGACGCCACAGCAGGACACGACTCGCTGTGTTTCCTTGACGCATACTCTGGATACCATCAAATAAAGATGGCAGAGTCTAACCAAGCTGCAACAGGTTTCATAACGCCATATGGCCCTTTTTGCTTCAACACTATGCCTTTCCGGCTTAAGAATGCTGGCGCAACCTATCAACGCATGATTCAAACATGCCTGGAAAAGCAAATTGGCAAAACAGTTGAGGCATACGTGGACGACGTGGTCATAAAAACAAGACACGTCGAAACCCTAATAGATGACTTGAGGATTCCGTTCGATAACCTCCGAACATACAACATCAAGCTGAACCTGGAAAAATGCATTTTCGGCGTCCCCTCGGGGAAACTGCTGGGCTTCATTGTTTCCAATAGAGGAATTGAAGTGAATCCGGCAAAAAATCTGAGCTCTGTCGCAGTTGGCTATACCAACAGACCTCAAGCATATCCAAAAATTAGCTGGATGTGTGGCTGCTTTGAGCCGCTTTATCTCCAGGTTAGGAGAAAAGGCATTACCTCTTTACCGCCTTCTCCGGCGCACCGAAAACTTCGTGTCGACGGATGTCGCCGTGTCCGGACTGGACGAAATAAAGACCTTATTGGCCAGTAATCCAGTCCTAACAGCGCCAAATATCGGCGAACCTATGCTGCTGTACATAGCTGCAACACATCAAGTGGTGAGCGCAGTGCTCGTCGTCGAACGAGAGGTTGACGGATACAAATTCCTGCTCCAGAAGCCGGTTTATTATGTATCCACGGTACTCACCCCGTGCAAATCCCTATACCCACACTATCAAAAAATAGCATACGCAGTCTTCATGGCATCCCGGAAGCTACGACACTACTTTCAAGAGTGTTCGATTATGGTGGCCTCCGAAGTACCGCTCAATGACATAATAAATAACAGTGACGCTACGGGCCAGATTGCTAAATGGGCCATCAAGCTCCTTCCGTTCGACATAACATAAAACCACGGCGGGCCATCAAGTCGCAAGTACTGGCTGACTTTGTCGCCGAATGGACAGAAGCCAAACTCCCTAAAGAGTACGACGCGTACTCCAACTGGATCATGCACTTCGACGGCTCTAAAATGCTGACCGGATTGGGAGCAGGTGTAGTCTTGACGTCTCCCACCGGAGACACGGTCCAGTACGTCCTCCAAATATTATACACAGACTCCAACAATGCAGCCGAATATGAGGCTCTGTTGCACGGTCTTCGGATGGCAGTTTCTATGGGCATCCAACGCCTAGAGGTGCACGGGGATTCAAACCTCGCAATGTCACAAATAAATAGAGACTTTGATGCCAAGGATCTGAAAATGGCGGCCTACCGTAATGCCGTTCTCAAAATGTCAGCTCGGTTCGAGGGGCTCGTATTCCACCATGTGGCTCGAGAAAACAATCAAGCGGCTGATATCCTCGCCCGCATCAGAGCTAAACGCGACCCTGTCCCACCTAACATATTCCTGGAAAGGTTGTTCAAGCCATCCGTAGTATGGGAAGGGGAGTCCGGCAACACTAGCACGGATCCGAACACACCCCTAGATTCTGAACCATCGGACATAATCGGAGGCTCCACCACCGAAATAACATCTTCGGCCCATGAAATCATGACTGTAATCGCCCCGTGGACTGAGCCTTTCTTGGCCTACCTAAATAGGCAGGAGCTCCCAGAAGACCAAAATGAAGCACACTGCATCGTCCGACGTTCTAAAGCTTACAAAGTCCATGAAGGGGAACTCTATAAGAAAAGTGCGACTGGAGTGCTGCAAAGGTGCATCTCCGAAGAGGAAGGGCGGCAGCTCTTGGCTGAAATCCATGCCGGACTGGGCGGGCACCACGCCGCGGCTCGAGCACTAGTCAGCAAGGCCTTTCATACAAGCTTCTATTGGCCGACGGCCTAAGCAGACGCACAGGATCTTGTCCAACACTGCGTCAGTTGCCAGCTCTTTGCTAATCAGAGTCATATGCCCCCTACCGCTCTCCAAACAATCCCCATAACTTGGCCCTTCGCGGTATGGGGGCTGGATATGATTGGACCTCTTAAAGGGGGAAGCCATAAGAAAAAATACTTATTGGTCATGGTGGACAAGTTCACCAAATGGATAGAAGCCAAACCAGTCAAGACGGCCGAATCCGGACCAGTAATAGACTTCATATCCGGGGTCGTACACCGATACGGTGTCCCCCACAACATCATCACTGATAATGGCTCAAATTTCACAGCCGATGAAGTGAAAACTTGCGCGACAAAATGGGCATTAAGCTTGATTACGCTTCCGTCTACCATCCCCAAACAAACGGCCAGGTCGAACGGGCAAACGGTCTCATCATGAGCGGCATCAAACCCAGACTAGTGCGATCCTTGACAGAGTCGGATACGCACTGGGTCGAAGAGCTTGACTCTGTACTCTGGGGGCTGCGGACCATGCCAAATCGCACCACCGGATATACACCATTTTTTATGGTGTACGGCACGGAAGCAATACTACCCTGCGACATAATACATGATTCGCCACGCATACGCATGTACGAAGAGAAGGAAGCCGAGTTAGATCGGTAGGATAACTTGGATGCCCTGGAGGATGAGCGCTTCGTCGCAAAAACCTGCTCCGGATTCTATCAACAACAGGCTCGACGATACCAAAGCAGAGAAGTGCGGGCCAAAACTTATAATATTGGCGAGCTCATTCTACGCCTACCGGAGAAGAAGAAGGAGAAGCTCAAACCCAAGTGAAAAGGTCCCTCCGTCATTGACAAAGTTCTCACCGGAGGAGCGTACCACTTACGTAATGCATCCGATAACAGACTCGAGCCGAACCCATGGAACGCGGCCAGACTCCGGAGATTCTACGCCTAGCGCCGAACTTAGTGTTTGTCTCCTTACCCCCTCATTCTTAGTTATGCTCCCTCCCTTTCCCTTTCTCGACCTTTTTTCCTCTTCACACAAAGTATTTAATACAGTACGGACTCCCGGATCCTTCCGGCCGCACTATGTGTGCAAGTAATACCTAGGGGCTTCCTATTTCGGAAGCTAAATATAATTACTTTAACGGCTTCTCGCCCATCACATATGCGTTCTTTTTCCATATGTGCCTTTTCTTCACCATTGTATGCATCGATATGACTTAAGATGTGGCCAAGCTGGGTTGCCTGGCTCTTGTGTTTATGCCCTACGTTCCCGTTAATTCGGCTAGGGCATAAGGGGAGCACCTCCGTGATTGTTACTGCCGGTTCAGCCGGATGTGTGCCTCAGACTGGGTGAAGCCGAAAGCTAGCGTCCTTAAGAAAATATTCAATCGGTGAACAAAAGATGTATTCGTTTATTATAACGTCAATCCCCAGAAGTTTTGTATCATGCGCCCTTGTTCGCAGCCCGGACATGTGCATCGTCGCATGCGTACCCGAGGAAAGCAACCCCTAACGGAACTATTCTCCCTGGAAGATGTTTCTTACTATCCATGTAATATAACATAACTAGTTGGGTACTTGTCTGTTCAAGCACTTATGACCCCTACGCCTGGTGTCCACGCATACCCCGGTTCTGTATAACTGAGTGGGTATTCGGACTCACCGCGGACTATAGGATCCGGGGGCTGAAGTGAAAAGGTCCGCCATGACAAATGATTCTAATCCGGCTAGGGACTATCTATGTCCATTCAATTACACAATCACTTGGACTGACTATTCCTCCTCTTTACCATCCAATAGGCTATCTAGCTTACAATCCTGTTGAGAATATTTTGCGGCTAATGCTAACTGGTCATATACAAGACTCACGTGAATTCCTTGCCCATCTGGCCCCGCCGGTCCGACTTCGGCCATATGGTTTGGGTCCAGCTTGGTGTAGCGTGTCTTCAACATAGCCCAGGCTTCTCTTGACTCTGCCGGCAGGCTGACATCTTCCCCCATGCCATTCGGTAGGAAGCTTGATGGCCACAAGGCCTGAGCAACGCCCTGCATCACCCGCCAAGCTCGCTCGTGCAATTGTGAGAGGTCTTGTAGTAAATCGCCTGCAGATGAGGGCATCTCCTACAAGCAAAATCCTTTCAAGCAAAATCCTTTCAATATACTTGTGCGCCGAAACTATACTACAGTTCGTCTAGGTACTTACCATAAATGCCGCGTCGAAGCCTTCTGTTGTCCTTCACGGAGTCCGCCAGCTGAGCGCGACCATCTTTTAACTCCACGTCCAGCTGGACTTTGGCATCTTGAAGATTGTTCTTCTCCTGCCTAACTTGCGTAAGAATGCGCTGGCCAGCCTTCAGCTGCCTTTTGAGATGTGATTCGTCATCTCTTACGCCCTCCGGATTCACCCCGGGATTGTCTGCAGAATTTTCTGTTAGACTTGTCATATCAGCCATTTACTACCTGGTGCATCTTCGTACAATTGAGACAAATGTTACCAGATGAGGGCTTTTGGGATTCCTCTAACTTGGCAAGTATGGCCCTCAGCTCGGCCTTGCACGCCTCCAGCTCCCGAGACAATTTCTCATTCTTATCTACAAGGACCTGTGTATAAATTGATCCTTAAAACAGTTGTTCCAACCGTTTCAAGTCTCAGGGGCTACTGCTACACATGCTTATCAAATTTTCTTACCCGTATATCTTTGGTATACTGGTCCATCGCTCGGGCAAGCCCGCCTTAAGCAGCTCGGAGGTATGCGTCTCCCGAATTGAAGGCGTTAAATGCCACCTCGGAAAAGATGTTGTTCCGAAGTACGGCCCGTCGGCAACGGTGATTCATGGCGCTCTCTACTTCGGATTTCGTGGCCGAAAGCATATCCGCATCCTCTGTCGGAGAACTATGCGGCATCGGCCCCGCTCCCGCCTCCGCTCTCGAAGCCGGTTCTGGAATCTGGCTAGTGGAGGCGTGGTTGGCAGGATCCCCGGATATAGTCCGGCTCCTCCTCTTCCTGCCAGGACACAAAGGGCGGTGTTATACTTCATAATACGCAGCACAGGTTTTTGCCTTACCTCTGTAGCGGCGAGTCGACCCCTACCGCCTTCCTCTTGAGCCTGCCCGATCCGGACACCCTTGGCCGACGAGCCCCTAGGGGCTCGGCCCCATGCTCCGACCGTCGTTTCTGCAAAAACACGACACTTCAAGAGTAAGGCATGACATCTGAAGGGAGTCCTCTTCGGAGGATAGGGTTTTTCGACTTGGCTTACGCGCAACGTAGGCAGCGGTCCGGGATAGTCGGCAATAATGGCCACTGAGGCACCATCGCAGCTCGCTTGATAAAATATCCCATTGACAAGCTCCATGGTAATATCCAGATCTTCTTCGAGTCCTGGATCTAGGGCCCTTCCGGGGTCCTCTGGCTGCGGGGAGGGGCTGGAGATTCCTTCTACGGCCCTCCTCAGTTCCTGCTCGGGAATATCGAGGCAGATAATCTTGGCGAAGAACGCAACAATAAGCGAAGCGGGGAAGGGAATGACGACTTACCCAGTTTGGGGGTTGTGCATGGAGAATCCATCTCGCGGTTTGATGTGAAGGAATTCTTCCTCTTCCCCTTTGTATAAATCGGACAATATCCTTGCCAGAGCGGTGGCAGTGTCCGGACCCTTACGGCCACAGCGGGTGGCATCATCTTCCCCGTTGAAGTGCCACATGGGCTTCCCCCGATATTGAAGCGGTTGCACTCCCCGTGTTATGCATATTTCCATAACCTTGACTATCGTCGGTCCGGATTTGGCCAGTAACTTTATCCTGCCCATCAGGTAATGTATTTCCCTGGTATCCTCCTCTTGGGGGCCTCGGGGGCGCCAACTTAGACATGCCCTCAGTGGGGCGTTACTGAACTTGGGGAGACCTGTCCGGACTGGATCCGGAAGGGGAACATCGTCAATATAAAACCACTATGAAGGCCAGTTCTCTGGTGCCTTCTTGGGAGTGCCGGATAAGTATCCGGTCTCGGCAATGCGCCATACTTCAGCCCCGCCCACTTGACATAGGGATTTTCCCTGGTTGCAGGGGACAAGGCAGAACAACTTCTTCCATAACCCGAAGTGAGCCTCACAGCCTAGAAATAGCTCACAAAGGGCAACGTACCCTGCTATATGTAGTATGGAGGCAGGGGTAAAGTTGTGCAACTGGAGGCCGTAGAACTCCAGGAGCCCGCGAAGGAACGGGTGGATGGGAAACCCGACGCCCCTTAGCAGATGCGGGATGAGGCATATTCGCTCCTCTGGAGATGGATTAGGAGATCCCTACGCCTGTTCCCCGCCGTTATAGGTGGCTATTCTGGCTTGGACGGGGACCATGAACGCCGGTGGGAGAAACCCTTGGGTATGTAACTCAATCAAGCGGCTATGGGGAACTGAACACTCTTCCCAGTCCCCCGGCTTGGAGCGAGGAGAGCGAGCAGAGGAGCTGCGACGACCGGCCATGTTGGAATGCTTTTTTCCGGAGCGCTCTGTTGGATGCTTGCTCGAGGGGGGAGAGTGAGGTTTGGATCTGAGAATCCCTATCTCTTCAAATAGACGGTCAGCCCGAAGGATTGGGGGCGGAAACGCAAAAATGCCTCGGCTCCTCGCATTCGCTCGACACGTGGAGATGGTCATTATTGAGGCACTGAAGCCAAGGAGTACAACATTGATGGAATGCCGGACACTATTCATCATAACGTGTACTTTGGAGTATTCGGAGATGGAACCCGCCCTGCAATGCCGAAGACAAGACTGCGCGCCGGACTCATCGTCATTGTAGCCTGGTTCAGGGGCTATTGAGGGAGTTCTGGATTAGGGGCTATCCGGACAGCCGGACTATATACATCGTCCGGAATATTGAAGCGTGAAGATACAAGACTCAAGACTCCGCCCCGTGTCCGGATGGGACTCTCCTTTGCATGGAAGACAAGCTTGGTGATTCGGATATTATGCTTCCTTCCTTGTAACCGACTCCATGTAAACCCTAGCCCTCTCCGGTGTCTATATAAACAGGAGAGGTTGGTCCTTAGAAGGCCGATCACAATCATCATAGGCTATCTCCTAGGGTTTAGCCTCTATGATCTCGTGGTAGATCTACTCTTGTACTACTCATATCTTCAATATTAATCAAGCAGGAAGTAGGGTTTTACCTCCATCGAGAGGGCCCGAACCTGGGTAAACATTGTGTCCCTTGCTTCATGTTACCATCAGCCTAAGACTCACAGATCAGGACCCCTTACCCAAGATCAGCCGGTTTTGGCACCGACAAGGGCCTTGCCGGGGGACTCCACCTCGCCCCTTTGCTGTCTTGTGTTTCTGGTCATGGCATTGCCTTGATCGTCTTGTGTTGGGCTTCGGCTTCTCTCCGGCTTCCCTCCTTTGCCCTGCTACGTATGGCCGCAGCGCGTGGCTCTGACTGCCCGTGCACAAGTAAAGGGGTCAAAAGGAGAGCCCCTACTTTTGTATACCGACAGGAGCCCCCGGGCCCTGGCCACACATAAGCGCAACACGTTGTTGGGCCAGGCCCAAAAAGGTGCGCGGGCAGACGGGGCGGATTTTATCGTAGTAATTTTTCGTCCGCTGCACTTCCCCACGACCCGCGTTTAACGCGTGACGTGGGGGGGGGGGGGGCATGTGTGACTGATACGTCTCCAACGTATCTATAATTTATGAAGCATTCATGCTATATTTACTATGTGTTTTGAATGATTATGCACTTGATTATACACTTTTATATTACTTTTGGGACTAACCTATTAACCGGAGGCCCAGCCCATATTGCTGTTTTATTGCCTGTTTCAGTATTGCGAAGAAAAGGAATATCAAACGGAGTCCAAACAGAATGAAACCTTCGGCAACGTTATTTTTGGGAAGAATATCATCCTGGAGACTTGGAGATAGGGGGCACACCCACCCTACTTGGCGCGCCCCCTGTCTCGTGGGCCGCTCGAGCACATCCCGACCGACTTCTTTCACCTATATTTGCCTACGTACCCTAAAACCATCAGAAATCAAGATAGGTCAGGAGTTCCGCCGCCGCAAGCCTCTGTAGCCACCAAAAACCTCTCGGGAGCCCGTTCCGCCACCCTGCCGGAGGGGGAACCCATCACCGGTGGCCATCTTCATCATCCCGGCGCTCTCCATGATGAGGAGGGAGTAGTTCACCCTCGGGGCTGAGGGTATGTACCAAAGAGCTATGTGTTTGATCTCTCTCTCTCGTGTTCTCTCTCGTGTTCCCTCTATGGAACGATCTTGATGTATCTCGAGCTTTGCTATTGTAGTTGGATCTTATGATGTTTCTCCCCCTCTACTCTCTTGTGATGAATTGAGTTTCCCCTTTGAAGTTATCTTATCGGATTGAGTCTTTTATGAGAACACTTGATGTATGTCTTGCCGTGTTATCTGTGGTGACAATGGGATATCACGTGCCTCTTGATGTATGTTTTGGTGACCAACTTACGGGTTCCGCCCATGAACCTATGCATAGGGGTTGGCACACGTTCTGGACTCTCCGGTAGAAACTTTGGGGCACTCTTTGAAGTACTTTGTGTTGGTTGGATGAATCTGATATCGTGTGATGCATATCGTATAATCATGCCCATGGATACTTGAGGTGACAATGGAGTATCTAGGTGACGTTAGGGTTTTGGTTGATTTGTGTCTTAAGGTGTTATTCTAGTATGAACTCTTTTATAGATTGATCCGAAAGAATAACTTTGAGGTGGTTTCGTACCCTACCATAATCTCTACGTTTGTTCTCCGCTATTAGTGGCTTTGGAGTGACTCTTTGTTGCATGTTGTGGGATTGTTCTATGATCTATCTATGTTATTATTGTTGAGAGAACTTGCACTAGTGAAAGTATGAACCCTAGGCCTTGTTTCCTATCATTGCAATACCGTTTACACTCACTTTTATTATTAGTTACCTTGCTGTTTTTATATTTTCAGATTGCAAAAACCTATATCTACCATCTATATTGCACTTGTATCACCGTCTCTTCGCCAAACTAGTGCACCTATACAATTTACCATTGTATTGGGTGTGTTGGGGACACAAGAGACTCTTTGTTATTTGGTTGCAGGGTTGTTTGAGAGAGACCATCTTCATCCTACGACTCCTACGGATTGATAAACCTTAGGTCATCCACTTGAGGGAAATTTGCTATTGTCCTACAAACCTATGCACTTGCAGGCCCAACAACGTCTACAAGAAGAAGGTTGTGTAGTAGACATCAGTGACGTGGGTGGCATGCGTAGGGCGGTTTCTGCATGCATGCGTCACATCGTGGTAAAGAGGGAGGCATGGAGGCGCGGCTCATTTACTGGATGGACCGGGGTCGCAGTCTTCAAGGTGCCCACCCCCCCCCCCCCCGATTACGGGGCGGGGAATGGTCGGCTCACCCGTCCTTTCGATCCTGCGCGTTCGCCATGCGTCCTTCATGCAAGTGGCGGGTAGTGGAGGCGGGAAACCGGACCGTCGCTGATTGGGGTGGCGGGTCGGTCCTGATTCCCTGCGCCTCCGACGGCTGGATTGGCTGAGTGGGGCGGCCGAGCCTTGACCTCGCTCCTTTATAAGGAGGAGGAGGGAGGGAGTCGTCCCGCATTCTTCCAGCACCCATCCTCCTTCATCTTTGCTTCTTTCTTCCACCTGCCATGGCGAAAGACGTCGGTGGTAAACGACACCTATGGGATCACAAGAATCCCTACTATGGTTGCCGGGGCGCCGGGTTGTGAGAAGAGCAGGGATAATAGTCAGCACAAGGATCGTTTTCCCAGGTTCGGGCCGCGAGGATGCGTAAAACCCTAGTCCTGCTTTGGTGGATGTATTCAGTGTTCTTGAGTTCTCCAACTAGCTATGGTGGCTGCGTAGTTCAAAAGAGCCGAATCCCTCTCCAGTACGCCATGGGCCTCCTTTTATAGTCGAAAGGGGCTGCCACAGTGGTACACAGGAGGTGGAAAGGCATACAGTACTGCGAGTTTATCGCCCGTATTACAGGACAAGACGCATTTAATGCGCCACTGAGGTGTCCCCTAGCTTTATCGGGGACGGGAGCGAGGCCCGTCCCGTCCGTCGCCCCTCCTCCTCGCTTCGGCACGTGCCCTGGCCAGCGGTGCATGCGACGCCTTGTAGGCATGCAAGTAGGCAGCTGAGGTGGCGCGGTGGTAGGGTCTTCACGAAGATCTGCATGCCGCCATGCATGCGCTTGCTGATCTGGCCTGGAAACTGCATGTCGCCACACAGGTGCCAACCCAGCTGGTTGGGCTGGCAGCTGCATGCGAACGGCGGTGGAAACTTGGTTGGTGCAGGCCTGGCAGTGGCCCCGCTGATGTCCTCGGCAAAGGCCTTGCCGGGGGCCCGGCAAGGGTCTTGCCGTGGCGCGCATTCGTCCCCGGCAAGGATCTTGCCGGGGGTGTGGCTTTCCTCGGCAAGGATCCCACCGAGGGTCGCCGTATTCTGGTCCTCATCCGATCTCATATGTCCGTGGTCTTGACAAAGATCTGCATGCCACCACAGAGGTGCCTCCCAAGCCTTGGTCCAATTGTAGTTGGTTGGGTTGGAACCTGTGGGCTCAAGGGTGGCTTGCTCTGTTGGTGTTTGGGCAAGTTGCCCCGGCAAGACTCTTACCGAGGCCGCGGAGGCCGCCCCGGCAAGGGCCTTGCCGGGGGACTCCACCTCGCCCCTTTGCTGTCTTGTGTTTCTGGTCTTGGCGTTGCCTTGATCGTCTTGTGTTGGGCTTCGGCTTCTCTCCGGCTTCCCTCCTTTGCCCTGCTACGTGTGGCCGCGACGCGTGGCTCTGACTGCCCGTGCACAAGTAAAGGGGTCAAAAGGAGAGCCCCTACTTTTGTACACCGACAGGAACCGACACATATGTATCGTTGGTATTAAGGATAATAAGATGGGGTCTATTTCTACATAAATTGATCTTGTCTACATCATGTCATCGTTCTTATTGCATTACTCCGTTTCTCCATGAACTTAATACACTAGATGCATGCTGGATAGCGGTCGATGTGTGGAGTAATAGTAGTAGATGCACGCAGGAGTCGATCTACTAATCTTGGACATGATGCCTATGTAATGATCATTGCCTGGATATCGTCATGATTATTTGAAGTTCTATCAATTGCCCAACAGTAATTTGTTTACCCGCCGTTTGCTATTTTTCTTGAGAGAAGCCACTAGTGAAATCTACGACCCCCCAGGTCTCTTCTTTATTATATTTGCCTGTGCGATCTATTTTTATTTGCTTTTATTTCTGGATCTTTTAAACCAACAATACAAAAATACCTTTCTGCAATTTTTATTTATTTATTTTATCTCACGTTCTCGCAAGATCTATTTATCAATCTATTACAATTTTTATCCCGTCTACTTGCCAATTTCTCGCCACATTCGAAGGGATTGGCAACCCCTTTAATACATCGGGTTGTGAGTATTTGTTAATTGTGTGCAGGTGTCATTCACGTAGTGTTGCGTGGTTCTCCTACTGGTTCGATAACCTTGGTCTCATAATTGAGGGAAATACCTACCATAGTTGTGCTGCATCATCTCTTCCTCTTTGGGGAAATACCGACGTAGTTATAGCCACATCAAAAGGAATTTCTGGCGCCGTTGTCGGGGAGCCATCATCAACATCTACCAGGTTCCTAATCACAAATCTCATCTCCTTGCAATTTACATTATTTTCCATTTGCCTCTCGTTTTCCTCTCCCCCACTTCACAAAAATTTATCGTCTTATTCGCCCTCTTTTTCATTCGCTGTTTTCTCGTCACATCTATCTTTTTTCTTGCAATCATGAGTGATTTCGGTATGGCAGAAACAGATGATGGTCTAACTCCTAAAATTGGACGATCTAGCAATCTGGATGCTAAAACTTTTGTTTTGGGGTGAGGGAATGTTATAGGAAAAGAATGTATCCAATAATTTTTCAATTGTGTTGTAAATTTCAGTCTTGATGATGTTCCTATACTTAAGAGGACTAAATCTTATGCTTAAGTTATTTCAGCACAAGTTCTGAAACTTGAAAATAAATTTATCCGTACTCATCCTACCTTGCAAAGAATGTTTTTGAGATACCCGTTATAAAGAACCCAAAGGCTAAAAAGTTGGCTACTCTTGTTCTTATGAATGAATTTGACTACATAATACAGGAAGCTAGGGAATGCTTTGATCTTTATGGTATAAATCGTGAAAAACCCGTGATAGATGAAATTGTTTATAATAGTGACTATGTGTTAAGAAATTTTCTTGGGGATAATCAAATCTTTGATGAAAATCTTAAAAAGGAAGTCCCTATTTTAGATATAATCCTTCAAGTTTTCATTGATGTTAATCAAGATTATTCTTGGATTGTTGTCAGAAACCAAAGAGGTTATGATGATAAGCAACTTGATCGTGCTAAGGTTTCCATGGATAATGTGTTTTACGTTGTTTTTGCAGAACCTCCCGAGGAATAAACCTGTAAGGAAAATAAAACCAAAGATGACAATACCTAGATCTTTGCATTATGCCTAGCTAGGGGCGTAAAACGGTAGCACTTGTTGGGAGGCAACCCAATGAATAAAATTTATTTTTGTCTTTTTCTTTTTGTTCTTGAGTGTTTGCACAATTATGCTACTGTTATGATTGTGTTTTTTGTGTTTTTAATTAGTGTTTGTGCCAAGCAAAGCCTTTAGGATCATGTTGGGTGATAGTTAATTTGATCTTGCTGAAAAACATAAACTTTTGCGCTTACGAAAATAATTTTCGTTCTTAACAGAAGTGTGATAAAATACTGATTGTTTTTTTAGAGTATTAATATACTAATTGTTCACATCGTCCTAAATTTTCAGAAGTTTTGGAGTTACATAAGTATTCGAAATATCCAGATTGCTACAAACTGTTTTGTTTTTGACAGATTCTGTTTTCTTAGCATTGTGCGCTTGTTTTGATGATTTTATTGTTTTCTTTGAAGGGTTTTGCCATAGAAAAGTTGGAATACAGTAGATATAATGCTAAAATAAAATATGAATGGGTTTGCAACAGTACTTATAGTAGTGATTTGCTTTCTTATACTAACAGATCTCACGAAGGTTATTTTGAGTTTTGGGTGATATTACGATGGATGAAGGAATAAGGAGTAAGAAGAGCCTAAGCTTGGGGATGCCCATGGCATCCCAAGCTACTATCCAAAGAGAAGCAAGCAACTAAGCTTGAGGATGCCCGAGTGGCGTCCCCTCTTTCTTCTAACGACCATCGATATTTTACTTGGAGCTATATTTTTATTCGTCACATACTATGAGTTTTGCTTGGAGCGTCTTGTATGATGTGAGTCTTTGCTTGTTTTGCCTTTTATTTTGTGTCATGAATCCTTGCTGGACACACCTATTTGAGAGAGCCAAAATTATGCCATGAGTTGTTAGAATTGCTCTCTATGCTTCACTTAAATCTTTATGAGATATGGAATTGCTCTAGTGCATCACTTATATCTTTTTTAGCACCGTGTGCTTTAGTATTTTTTGAAGAAATGCTCTCATGCTTCACTTAGATTTATTTGAGAGTTAGTAATTTCTTAAGAGTGTCTCTCTTGCTTCACTTAAATTATTTTGAGAGAAATAAATACGATGCTCATGTTATTCACTTATATTTGTTTGTGCTTGATGTCTACTACGCAACCTTCTTCTTGTAGATGTTGTTGGGCCTCCAAGTGCAGAGGTTTGTAGGACAGTAGCAAATTTCCCTCAAGTGGATGACCTAAGGTTTATCAATCCGTGGGAGGCATAGAATGAAGATGGTCTCTCTCAAGCAACCCTGCAACCAAATAACAAAGAGTCTCTTGTGTCCCCAACACACCCAATACAATGGTAAATTGTATAGGTGCACTAGTTCGGCGAAGAGATGGTGATACAAGTGCAATATGGATTGTAGATATAGGTTTTTGTAATCTGAAAATATAGAAACAGGAAGGTAACTAATGATAAAAGTGAGCGTAAATGGTATTGCAATTCTAGGAAACAAGGCCTAGGGTTCGTACTTTAACTAGTGCAAGTTCTCTCAACAATAATAACATAATTGGATCATATAACTATCCTTCAACATGCAACAAAGAGTCACTCCAAAGTCACTAATAGTGGAGAACAAACGAAGAGATTATGGTAGGGTACGAAACAACCTCAAATTTATTCTTTCCAATCATTCCGTTGGGCTATTCCTATAAGTGTCACAAACAGCCCTAGAGTTCATACTAGAATAACACCTTAAAACACAAATCAACCAAAACCCTAATGTCAACTAGATACTCCAATGTCACCTCAAGTATCCGTGGGTATGATTATACGATATGCATCACACAATCTCAGATTCATCTATTCAACCAACACATAGAACCTCAAAGAGTGCCCCAAAGTTTCTACCGGAGAATCAAGACGAAAACGTCTGCCAACCCCTATGCATAAGTTCATGGGCGGAACCCGCAAGTTGATCACCAAAACATACATCAAGTGAATCACGTGATATCCCATTGTCACCACAGATACGCACGACAAGACATACATTATGTATTCTCAAATCATTAAAGACTTAATCCGATAAGATTACTTCAAAGGGAAAACTCAATCCATTACAAGAGAGTAGAGGGGGAGAAGAAACATAAGATCCAACTAAAATAGCAAATTTCGCGATACATCAATATCGTGCCAAATCAAGAACACGAGAGAGAGAGAGAGATCAAACACATAGCTACTGGTACATACCCTCAGCCCCGAGGGTCAACTACTCCCTCCTCGTCATGGAGAGTGCTGGGATGATGAAGACGGCCACCGGTGAGGGTTCCCCCCCTCCGGCAGGGTGCCGGAACAGGGTCCCGATTGGTTTTTGGTGGCTACAGAGGCTTGCGGCGGCGAAACTCCCGATCTATTCTGTTCCCGGAAGTTTTCAGGGTATATGGGTATATATAGGAGGAAGAAGTACGTCAGGGGAGCCACGAGGGGCCCACGAGGGTGGAGGGCGCACCCGGGCGCACCCCCCTACCTCGTGCCTTCCTCGTTTCTTCTTTGACATGGACTCCAAGTCTCCTCGGTTGCTTTCCTTCCAAAAATAACTTCTCCAGAAGGTTTCATTCCGTTTCGACTCCGTTTGATATTCCTTTTCTTCGAAACACTGAAACAAGGGAAAAAACAGGAACTGGCACTGGGCTCTGGGTCAATAGGTTAGTCCCAAAAATAATATAAAAGTGGATAATAAAGCCCAATATTGTCCAAAACAGTAGATAATATAGCATGGAGCAATCAAAAATTATAGATATGTTGGGGACGTATCAGCATCCCCAAGCTTAATTCTTGCTCGTCCTCGAGTAGGTAAATGATAACAAAGATAATTTTTGATGTGGAATGCTACTTGGCATAATTTTAATGTAATTCTTCTTAATTGTGGTATGAATATTCAGATCCGAAAGATTCAAGATAAAAGTTCATATTGACATAAAAATAATAATACTTCAAGCATACTAACTAAGCAATTATGTCTTCTCAAAATAACATGGCCAAAGAAAGTTATCCCTACAAAATCATATAGTCTGGCTATGCTCTATCTTCACCACACAAAATATTTAAATCATGCACAACCCCGATGACAAGCCAAGCAATTGTTTCATACTTTTGATGTTCTCAAACCTTTTCAACTTTCACGCAATACATGAGCGTGAGCCATGGACATAGCACTATAGGTGGAATAGAATGGTGGTTGTGGAGAAGACAAAAAAGGAGAAGATAGTCTCACATCATCTAGGCGTATCAACGGGCTATAGAGATGCCCATCAATAGATATCAATGTGAGTGAGTAGGGATTGCCATGCAACTGATGCACTAGAGCTATAATTATATGAAAGCTCAACAAAAGAAACTAAGTGGGTGCGCATCCAACTAGCTTGCTCACGAAGACCTAGGGCATTTTGAGGAAGCCCATCATTGGAATATACAAGCCAAGTTCTATAATGAAAGATTCCCACTAGTATGAAGGTGACAACATAGGAGACTCTCTATCATGAAGATCATGGTGCTACTTTGAAGCACAAGTGTGGTAAAAGGATAGTAGGATTGTCCCTTCTCTCTTTTTCTCTCATTTTTTATATATATTTTTATTTTTTTTATTTGGGCCTTTTCTCTTTTTTTTATGGCCTCTTTTTTCCCTTTTTTTATTTGGGCTTCTTTGGCCTCTTTTATTTATTTATTTCGTCCGGAGTCTCATCCCGACTTGTGGGGGAATCATAGTATCCATCATCCTTTCCTCACTGGGACAATGCTCTAATAATGATGATCATCACACTTTTATTTACTTACAACTCAAGAATTACAACTCGATACTTAGAACAAAATATGACTCTATATGAATGCCTCCGGCGGTGTACTGGGATGTGCAATGACTCATGAGTGACATGTATGAAAGAATTATGAACGGTGGCTTTGCCACAAATACGATGTCAACTACATGATCATGCAAAGCAATATGACAATGATGGAGTGTGTCATAATAAACGGAACGGTGGTAAGTTGCATGGCAATATATCTCGGAATGGCTATGGAAATGCCATAATAGGTAGGTATGGTGGCTGTTTTGAGGAAGGTATATGGTGGGTGTATGATACCGGCGAAAGGTGCGCGGTATTAGAGAGGCTAGCAATGGTGGAAGGATGAGAGTGCGTATAATCCATGGACTCAACATTAGTCATAAAGAACTCATATACTTATTGCAAAAATCTACAAGTTATCAAAGCAAAGTATTACACACATGCTCCTAGGGGGATAGATTGGTAGGAAAAGACCATCAATCGTCCCCAACCGCCACTCATAAGAAGACAATCAATAAATAAACTATGCTCCGACTTCATCACATAACAGTTCACCATATGTGCATGCTACGGGAATCACAAACTTTAACACAAGTATCTCTCAAATTCACAAATACTCCACTAGCATGACTCTAATATCACCATCTTCATATCTCAAAACAATTATCAAGCATCAAACTTTTCTTAGTATTCAACACACTCATAAGAAAGTTTTTACTAATCTTGAATACCAAGCATATTAGGATTATTTAAGAAAATTACAATGCTATTTAAGACTCTAAAAATAATCTAAGTGAAGCATGAGAGTTCAACAGTTTCTATAAAACAAATCCACCACCGTGCTCTAAAAGATATAAGTGAAGCACTAGAGCAAATGACTAACTACTCTCAAAGATATAAGTGAAGATCAATGAGTAGTCGAATAATTATGCAACTATGTGAAGACTCTCCCATTTAATAATTTCAGATCTTGATATTTTATTCAAACAGCAAGCAAGGCTAAAGAAAATAAAATGGCGCTCCAAGCAAAACACATATCATGTGGTGAGTAAAAATATAGCTCCAAGTAAAGTTACCGATGAACGAAGACGAAAGAGGGGATGCCTTCCGGGGCATGCCCAAGCTTAGGCTCTTGGTTATCCTTGAATATTACCTTGGGGTGCCTTGGTCATCCCCAAGCTTAGGCTCTTGCCACTCCTTATTCCATAGTCCATCACATCTTTACCCAAAACTTGAAAACTTCACAACACAAAACTTAACAGAAAATCTCATGAGCTCCGTTAGCGAAAGAAAACAAAACACCACTTCAAGGTACTGTAATAAACTCATTCTTTATTTGTATTCGTGTTAAACCTACTGTATTCCAACTTCTCTATGGTTTATAAACTATTTTACTAGCCATAGAGTCATCAAAATAAGCAAGCAACACAATGAAAACAGAATCTGTCCAAAACAGAACAGTCTGTAGTAATCTGTAACTAACGCAAACTTATGGAACTCCAAAAATTCTAAAATAAATTGGTGGACCTGAGGAATTCGTCTAGTAGTCATCTGAAAAAAGAATCAACTAAATATCTCTCTCCAGTAAAACGTTGAAGCTAATCTCGTGAGCGCTAAAGTTTCTGTTTTTTTACAGAATGATCATAAAGACTTCACCCAAGTCTTCCGAAAGGTTATACTTGGCACAAAAACTAATTAAAACACAAAACCACATCTAACCAGAGGCTAGATGATTTATTTATTACTAAACATAACCAAAATGTAAGAAACTAAAATAAAATTGGGTTGCCTCCCAACAAGCGCTATCGTTTAACGCCCCTAGCTAGGCATGATGATTTCAATGATGCTCACATAAAAGATAAGAATTAAAATATAAAGAGAGCATCATGAAGAATATGACTAGCACATTTAAGTCTAACCCACTTCCTATGCATAGGGATTTTTTGAGCAAACAACTTATGGGAACAATAATCAACTAGCATAGGAAGGCAAAACAAGCATAACTTCAAAACTTTAAACACATAGAGAGGAAACTTGATATTATTGCAATTCCTACAAGCATACATTCCTCCCTCATAATAACCTTCAGTAGCATCATGAATGAATTCAACAATATAACCAGCACCTAAAGCATTCTTTTCATGATGCATAAGCATAGAATTTTTATTGCTCTCCACATAAGAAAATCTATTCTCATTAGGAATAGTGGGAGTATCATAAGAGACTTGAATACTATAAACTGTTTCCACAATAAAAGAGTAATGTTCAGAAAAAGGGTAATCATAATCATGACAAGTTTTAAAATATAATCATCACTACTTTTTATAGCATAAGTTTCATCACAATAATCATCATAAGTAGAAACTTTGTTCTCATCATAATCGATTGAAACCTCTTCCAAAATAGTGGATACATCACTAAATAAAGTCATGACCTCTCCAAATCCACTTTCATCACTATAATCATCATAAGTAGGAGGCATGCTATCATTATTATAAATTTGCATATCAAAACTTGGGAGACTAAAAATTTCATCTTCATTAAACGTAGCATCCCCAAGCTTGGGACAAACATTAATTGCAGCAAATATATTCTAAAAAACATCATCTTCATCAAACATAGCATCCCCAAGCTTGGGCTTTTTCATATCATAAGCATAATCACTCTTATCATTAATAGTATGGATAGCACCAATAGTATAGCAATTATCATATTCTTCCAAGAAAGTGCCAAAAAGATTTTCAAGATCATAAGAAGTATCATTATCTTCCGAATCATAATCATCACAAAAAGCAATAGGCATAACGAGATCATCATCAAATGCATCATCTTCCATAATTATTTTTGATTCATTTTCATGGGGCACAACAATAATAGGAGCAACATTATTTGGGAGAGATATCATTTTCCCTCTCTTCCTTTTTATTTTCTTCTTGTTCACCTCATGTATGGGTTCAATCTTCTTTTCGGAGCTCCTTATTAATGGGATTGATCGAATAGAAGGCTCCTCCTCGTTACCTGATTCATCATAAGAAATAATAGGAGAATATTGGGAAGTCTCTTCCCTTTCGTTAGCATTCTCTTCATCTTCTATTTGTTTTCTTTTCTTTATGTAATTGGCAATATAAGGATTTTCAATGCAATTCACCGCACAATACATATAAATCTTCTCTAGATCAAAATCAAGAAATCTATCAAGATTAAACTTGGGAATACCCTCAGTTATACGTTTCATTTCCTCATACCCCAAAAGAAGACTAAGCTCTTTATGATGCTCAAGGGTAATCAAATTATCACAATTTTTGGATACGATTCGGTCATGAAACAATTTGCATTGTGGATTTAAATGACCATGTTCATTACAAAGTTCACAAGGGGCGCGAAAAATATTGAATTTTTCAGCACAAACATCAAGATTTCTTGCAAAAATTTAGTTTCTAAATACTTATGCCTCTTGCAATATCTATCTTCCCTATTTGGTGTGTACTTGCAAACCCATGCACTCCACCAAAATTGACATGTTTATAGGACACATTTTCATCATAACTAGTGCAATCATCATTAGCACCATGGATATTCAAGGAGTTCATACTAACAACATTGCAATCATGCTCATCATTCAAAGATTTAGTGCCAAACATTTTAATGCATTCTTCTTCTAACACTTTGGCACAATTTTCCTTTCCATCATACTCACGAAAGATATTAAAAAGATGAAGCGTATGAGACAAACTCAATTCCATTTTCTTTGTAGTTTTCTTTTATAAACTAAACTAGTACTAAAACAAGAAACAAAAAGATTCGATTGCAAGATCTAAAGATATAACTTCAAGCACTCACCTCCCCGGCAACGGCGCCAGAAACTGCTTAGTTGACGGGGTGTGAGTGTCGCTTACCTAGCCTCCCCGGCAACGGCGCCAGAAACTGCTTCATGTCTACTACGCAACCTTCTTCTTGTAGACGTTGTTGGGCCTCCAAGTGCAGAGGTTTGTAAGACAGTAGCAAATTTCCCTCAAGTGGATGACCTAAGGTTTATCAATCCGTGGGAGGCGTAGGATGAAGATGGTCTCTCTCAAGCAACCCTGCAACCAAATAATAAAGAGTCTCTTGTGTCCCCAACACACCCTATACAATGGTAAATTGTATAGGTGCACTAGTTCGGCGAAGAGATGGTGATACAAGTGCAATATGGATTGTAGATATAGGTTTTTGTAATCTGAAAATATAGAAACAGGAAGGTAACTAATGATAAAAGTGAGCGTAAACGGTATTGCAATTCTAGGAAACAAGGCCTAGGGTTCATACTTTCACTAGTGCAAGTTCTCTCAACAATAATAACATAATTGGATCATATAACTATCCCTCGACATGCAACAAAGAGTCACTCCAAAGTCACTAATAGTGGAGAACAAACGAAGAGATTATGTTAGGGTACGAAACCACCTCAAAGTTATTCTTTCCAATCAATCCGTTGAGCTATTCCTATAAGTGTCACAAACATCCCTAGAGTTCATACTAGAATAACACCTTAAAACACAAATCAACCAAAACCCTAATGTCACCTAGATACTCCAATGTCACCTCAAGTATCCGTGGGTATGATTATATGATATGCATCACACAATCTCAGATTCATCTATTCAACCAACACATAGAACCTCAAAGAGTGCCCCAAAGTTTCTACCGGAGAATCAAGACGAAAACATGTGCCAACCCCTATGCATAAGTTCATGGGCGGAACCCGCAAGTTGATCACTAAAACATACATCAAGTGAATCACGTGATATCCCATTGTCACCACAGATACATACGACAAGACATACATCAAGTGTTCTCAAATCATTAAAGACTCAATCCGGTAAGATTACTTCAAAGGGAAAACTCAATCCATTACAAGAGAGTAGAGGGGGAGAAGAAACATAAGATCCAACTATAATGGCAAAGTTCGCGATACATCAAGATCGTGCCAAATCAAGAACACGAGAGAGAGATCAAACACATAGCTACTGGTACATACCCTCAGCCCCGAGGGTGAACTACTCCCTCCTCGTCATGGAGAGCGCCGGGATGATGAAGATAGCCACCGGTGAGGGTTCCCCCTCCAGCAGGGTGCCGGAACAAGGTCCCGATTGCTTTTTGCTGGCTACAGAGGCTTGCGGCGGCGTAACTCCCGATCTATTCTGTTCCTCGAAGTTTTTAGGGTATATGGGTATATATAGGAGGAAGAAGTACGTCAGGGGAGGCACAAGGGGCCCACGAGGGTGGAGGGCGCGCCCACGCCCCCTGTCGGTGTCAAAACCGGCGGATCTCGGGTAGGGGGTCCCGAACTGTGCGTCTAGGCGGATGGTAACAGGAGACAAGGGACACAATGTTTTTACCCAGGTTCGGGCCCTCTCGATGGAGGTAACACCCTACTCCTGCTTGACTAATATTGATGATATGGGTAGTACAAGAGTAGATCTACCACGAGATCAAAGAGGCTAAACCCTAGAAGCTAGCCTATGGTATGATAGTTGTTCGTCCTACAGACTAAAACCCTCCGGTTTATATAGACACCGGATAGGGTTAGGGTTACACAGAGTCGGTTACAATGGTAGGAGATCTACATATCCGTATCACCAAGCTTGCCTTCCACGCCAAGGAAAGTCCCATCCGGACACGGGACGAAGTCTTAAATCTTGTATCTTAATAGTCTTGGAGTCCGGCCAAAGATGATAGTTCGCTATCCGGACACCCCTAGTCCAGGACTCCTCAAGAGCTCTCGAACCAGGCTTCAATGACGACGATTCTGGCGCGCATATTGTCTTCGGCATTGCAAGGCGGGTTCCTCTTCCGAATACTTCATAGAAGGTTTTGGACACCAGGATAGTGTCCGGCTCTGCAAAACAAGTTCCACATGCCACCGTAGAGAGAATAACTTTTACACAGATCTGCTGACGTATTCCGCGGCGTGACATCACACCACGGCCAGGCCTTTATACGAATCGTTTTTTTACCGTCTCCGCCTTTAACGCTGCTTAGCGAGGCGGTTTCCTTGGCACATCTTATCAAAGCGGAGATCGTGCCCCCTTATTCCGGGATTCCCATCAATACGGACGTGGGTAACCCATCCGCGTCATTGATTACGGCGCTTGGGGGATAAGCGAGTTTTACCAGGCTGGCGGGGGACGCATAGCTTCATCCGTAAATATAAGGGGATAAGGATCCTCCTTTTCACCTACACCTTCTTCCTCCTTTGCTCATCCATTTCCGCGCACTCGAGCTCCAGCGCCCAAGTCCGCACATCCCACCTCAACCTTCTCCAACTATGTCCGGAGCGGGAGGCAGGTGGATGGCCTCCTCCTTCACGGAGAGGCACATTACAAACCTACGGGAGGCCGGATACTTGTCCGGCGACATCGCGTGTCGGCTCCCCAACAAGGGGCAGCTCACTCCAACCCCGAGGCCCCATGAGAGGGTGGTGTTTATCCCCCACTTCCTGCGGGGACTAGGTTTTCCACTTCACCCATTTGTCCGGGGGCTCATGTTCTACTACGGCCTGGACTTCCACGATCTGGCCCCGAATTTCATCCTCAATATCTCGACATTTATTGTCGTGTGCGAGGCTTTCCTCTGCATCCAACCACACTTCGGTTTATGGTTGAAGACCTTTAGCGTCAAGCCGATGATAGTGGGCGGCCGACAGGCGGAGTGCGGAGGCGCCATGGCGGGCAGGATGCCCAATGTTCTATGGCTCGAGGGCTCTTTCGTGGAGACAGTAAATGGGTGGCAATTGGGGTGGTTCTACATCACCGAGTCGCGCGACTCCAAATGGGCGGCGGCCCCCGAATTCAGATATGGCTCCCCCACACGGCTCACATCATGGAAAGAGACGGGCTGGCTTGGGGTGATTCGGAAGAGCTGACGAGACTCCAAAACTGTGTCTGAAACCTGGTGGACAAGAAGCTCAAGCTTGTCAACGTAGTCCAGGTTATGCTCATCCGCCGGATTCTCCCGTGCCAGCAACGGGCCTTCAATTTGTGGGAGTTCGATCCGGCACAGCACCAGACCTTGAGCCGGCTCTTCGACACTACGTACAAAGATGCCTGGAAGGTGCTGTTCAAGGGCGCCGAAGCCCCCGCATCCGCTACCGAAGATCGCAGATTCAGCTCGCAGCGTCAAGCCAGTGAGGTAAGTTATTTTACCCTTTACGAGACTCTTTTTTCATAGATTGACTCTATGTGGGATCTAAAACTCCCTAACCTTTGACAGGACTGGCTGAAGACGTCCGGACAGATTAACTGTCCGGCTCCATTGCCAGAAGACCCAGCGGACGCCCGATTGACGGGACTGATGGCTCCGGCACCTCACGTGGTGACGGAGAAGAAGACCAAGAAGGAGGCCACGGGAACTCCAAGGAGCTCCCGGCGCCAAGCGCTGTCAGATTCTGAAGCAGAATCCTCTCCTGAGAACGAGGAGGTGGAGAAAGAAGCCTCTCCCCCAGCGGGGGAAGAGAGGAAAAGGAAGGCCGCCCCAACCGGTGAGGCCGGAGGGTCCAATAAGGGAAGGACCCATCCTCCGGACTTCTCCACCAACACCGACAACGACGAGGAGGAGTGGACAACAAGGGCCAAGCCCTAGCGAGATCGTAAGTGTCCGGATACCCATGGCTTTTTTTCATTGCATAGTGTTCTCTAATGCCGAACAATCATGCAGCCCGCCCAAGGGCGAGCTCGCCGCTTCGTCGAGCGGGTCCGTGAGTTCGTCGGAAACGGAGAGTACTTCACTTCCGGCCTCCTCGTCACCTCACGCTGCGGACGACGCTGAGGTGGGGCCCCAAGGGTGGCCTGGTCAAGAGGAGGTGGCGCAGGAGGCGCCGCAAGGCGACCTCCCGGACTCCAGGCGCATGGGGGGCGAGACCCCCAGGGGCTCTAAGCCCGACCTCGTCCGGACTCCATACCGAACCTTCAGCGGTTCGAAGTCCGCAAGCGCCCTTCAGAGGAAGGGTAAGACGCCTGTGTCCTCCATCCAACCGGAGGCACTGGATAGCTTACTGGAGGCGCTTAACGGCGCCTCCATCGACGAGGAGCACCGCACTGTTACAAGTGTGGTGATCTAGAAAGTTCAGTCCGCCAAGAGCGGGCTGACCGAAGCCTGTACCAGCCTTCTAACAGGATTTGAGGTAAGTTTAGAATATGTAAAAATATTACCGCATAGACAGTAGCCCCTGATGCTTAGTTCGGTGTTCGGAAAGAAAAGCCGGACTAAGGATCTAAAAAGATATACGCAGGAGTCTAACATAAGTATGTCAATATGGGAATGCAGGCTGCGCTGCTGACCTCTGCCGCACTGACTGTGGAGGTCAATGCATTGAAGCAGAGCCTCGAGCGGTCCGAGAATGAGCTCGGCCTTGCCAAGAAGCAGCTCGAGGACAAGGAAGGTAAGTAATACCGTATTAAAGAAATACCTTATAGAAAGTATTTGGTTGCAAAAAGATAACAGGAATAACATGGGTACAGCAGGTGCCACGAGCGAGGTAGCGACCCTGAAGGAGGCGGTGTCCGCGGCCGAAAACAAAGCGGCTGTGGAGCGCACCGAGCGAGACAAGGGGGAGGCACAATTGGCGAAGGTACGGCAAGAGCTCCAGGCTCTCGTGGAAAAACACGAGAGTTTGGAGCGTGACTCGAAGACTCGAGAGTCCGAGCTCGCCTCGGCTCTTGAGAGTGCCAAAGCCGCTAAGGCCGAAGCCCAAAAAGCCCTCCAAGAAATTGAATCATTAAAGAATATAGCGGCGGGTAAGGCATTCTTTATGCAAAGCAAGCATGTGAAAGTGAATTACCTATTACTTACCCGGATTCGGAGCTCTCCAGGAGCATTCGCAGATCTGCCCCGTAGTGTGTCTGATGCTGCCGCGTTCTACCGCGCCAAGGAGGGGAGCTCGACGGAAAAGGTGTTCTGGTCTCAATATGCTGAGGACGGACATCCGGTGCCCCTAATCGACCAGCTGAAGCAACTGGTCGAGCTCCACAAGGTCGCCGAACAGGCCATGAAGGGCCTCATAGTTCGGCTGTGGCCATTGGAAGCCATGCCTGGGAGCTACTTTGGGCTAGTGCGGCGGCTGGTGGACGCCTGTCCATGGATTGAAGTCATCAAGCGCTCCGTCTGCATTGAAGGTGCCCGTCGGGCCCTTGCCCGTGCTAAAGTGCACTGGGGCAAGCTGGATGCGGAGAAGCTTGTGACGGACGGGCCACCAAAGGGCAAGGAGCATCGCACGCCCAAAATGTACTATGAGGGCGTCCTGAAGGGTGCCCGCCGTATAGCGGATGAATGCTCCAAAGATGTAATTTTTGAATAGACTCGCATTTGTAATCCTGTACGCTGAAAACTTGTTCATATGCGCTAAGCAACGCTTGTTAATTTAAGGTATTACCTTCTGTGCGGCCGTTTATCAAATTTGAGAGATGGCAAGTCGTTGGCTTCAGCCCCCATGCCACGAGTGCTGGGGTGTTCGGGATAAACTTGAGCACTGTTGTTCCCATTCTTGGGTCCATCGAGTGAGGCGCTCAACGCAACGAACAAGGCAACCGGACTTATAATGCTTGAGCACTCTCACTTAGCCATAGAATTCTATAATTTTAAATTTCTGAAGCCCCTAGTATTCGGAAGACCGAGTTCGGGGCGCTTATACACGCTTTGGCCGGACAATGCCGGTTCCTCGCTCTAAGCGGCATAAGTCTTTAGGGACCAAAAACCTCTCGAACAGCGATCGCTCTCGCCCTATCATGACAGTCATTTTTAGCTTTCTCCATCGAGGTGCTCAACCCAGCTCAACCGGGCACAATCGCAGTGGTTCTCCTAGTGCTACCTTAGCCGATATAACGGAACGTAAGGTACCAAAACATTGGAGCCGGCAAACCCAACTATTGACCCAAGACATGATCCGGAGCCGATGCATATAATGCTATAAGTTCGGGTGCCGCACTTGTGAAAGTTTTCGGACTTATCACACCATAATTTTGGGGTTCTTAAGCCCCTGGTGTATTGGCCGTACCAAAGTGTACGGTTGCATCATGTCATGAAATGAACTTATATATAGTTAAAGAAAGTATTGCAATATTAGGCAAAAGCTATGTATTGTTTATTCGAAAAGGTACTGCAATGAAAGCGTAACGATACAAATAGTGCGATAAGCAAGGGATGGGACTATTTAACATGTCCCCCTCCGTGGGTAAGCTGCGGGATGGTATGTAAAACAGGTATAATGCTTGTAATAGAGACCACCGAACACTGACGTAGCTCGCTTCCCTGGCTGTTGCATCGTGAGTTCGGCAATTCTAGTGCCGGACAGGACTTCTGGAAAATGGAGTCCTGAAAGTAAGAAAAAAGAAGAAAGAAAAAGAATGACACAATTGGGAGCCCCTGGTGCGGTTGAGCCGCATTCTGGGCGTGCCGTGGTCGTGCCCCTCCCCTTATGCCCATGGTATCTCCAGAGCGTAGTTATGTACGCGTAGTACTGGCTTCGCGGTTTCGCGAGGGCTGGGGTTGGGGCCGGATTGCTACGCGTGCTTGGATCGTGCCAGGCGGTCTTGTTGTAGGTTACTCCGGGCGCGCTTGACAGTGTCCGGACGTTTAGTGGCCGGACTCGAGAATTGCTGTGAGAGGCTTCTTTGCACCTCCGCCGCGAGGGCCGCCGTGTGCTCCTCTGTTCGGAGAGAGCGTTCGGTGTTTCCATTGATCGTGATTACTCCTCGAGGGCCTGGCATCTTGAGCTTCAGGTATGCGTAGTGCGGCACCACATTGAACTTTGCAAATGCGGTTCGTCCGAGAAGTGCGTGATAGCCGCTGCTGAACGGGACTATGTCGAAGATTAACTCTTCGCTTCGGAAGTTATCCGGGGATCCGAAGACCACTTCGAGTGTAACTGAGCCTGTACAGTTGGCCTCTACACCCGGTATGACGCCTTTAAAGGTCGTCTTTGTGGGTTTAATCCTTGAGGGGTCTATGCCCATTTTGCGCACCGTATCCTGATAAAGTAGGTTCAGGCTGCTACCTCCGTCCATCAGGACTCTGGTGAGGTGAAATCCGTCAATAATTGGGTCAACAGCCAATGTGGCGAATCCGCCGTGACGGATGCTAGTGGGGTGGTCCCTTTGATCAAAGGTGATCGGGCAGGAGGACCATGGGTTGAACTTCGGGGCGACTGGCTCCATCGCATATACGTCCCTTAGTGCACGCTTCCACTCCCTTTTGGGTATGTGGGTTGCGTATATCATGTTCACCGTCCGCACTTGTGGGGGAAGCCCTTCTGTCCTCTATTGTTCGGCGGCCGGGGCTCTTCCTCGTCATCGCTATGCAGCCCCTTGTCATTGAGTTCGGCACTTAACTTTCCTGCTTGCTTGAACACCCAACAATCCCTGTTGGTGGGATTGGCTGGTTTTTCGGGGGTGCCATGTATCTGGCACAAGCGATCGAGTATTCGGTCAAAGTTGGACGGGCCCTGGGTATTTCTTTTGAATGGCTTCTTCCGCTGACCTGGTTTAGAGCCTCTGAATCCGGCATTGACTGCAGTATCTTCAGCATTATTGCCGTTAATGCGGCGCTTGTTCTTGTTGCGACGCGACCTGCCATTGTTGTCCTTGGTATCCGAACTACCAGGGTGTTTGGCCAAGTTGTTGCTTCGAGCTAGCCAGCTGTCTTCTCCCGCGCAAAAGCGGGTCATGAGTGATGTGAGGGCTGCCATGGATTTCGGCTTTTCCTGTCCTAGGTGCCGGGCAAGCCACTCGTCGCGGATGTTATGTTTGAAGGCTGCAAGGGCCTCTCCATCCGGATAGTCAACGATTTGATTTTTCTTGGTTAAGAACCGCTTCCGTAATTGTCCGGCTGATTCTTCCGGCTGCTGAATTATATGGCTAAGGTCATCGGCGCCCGGTGGTCGCACATATGTGCCCCGGAAGTTATCAAGGAATGCGGCTTCCGTGTCCTCCCAACAACCAATTTATTCTGGCCGCAAGCTGTTAAGACAATGCCGAGCTGGTCCTTTAAGCTTGAGTGGGAGGTATTTGATGGCGTGTAGATCATCACCGCGGGCCATGGGGATATGGAGGAGGTAGTCCTCGATCCAAACCGCAGGATCTGTTGTGCCATCGTATGATTCGATGTTTACGGGTTTGAAACCCTCGGGGATTTGTTGATCCATTACTTCATCTGTGAAGCATAGTGGGTGTGCGGCGCCTCTGTATTGGGCAATATCATGACGTAGCTCATATGAGCTTTGTCTACTGTGTTCGGCCCGGCCGGAGTTGCTGTATCTGGCGTGACGGTTATCATCACATGTCGTTGGGCGCCCACGCGATCCGTAGATCGATCTTGTATGCCTTGCCTTGTCCTCCAATATGTCTCGCAGGTCTGGCGCGTTTCCCCGTGCCTTGGTACTTTTCGAGCGACGCCAGAGTACGACTTGAATGGAGGGTCTAGAGGCCTCTCTGTAGCGACCACGGGGTGGCCGGTCAGTTGCTTCATGCGCTGGTGATGTAGGTTTGGGTGCTGCTTCCTCTAATTGGGGTAGCAGCCTGCGTTTTGGGTATCTCTTGGAGGGGCGTTCGAGTTCATACTCTTCGGCTGCAAGGACTTCAGTCCATTTGTCAGCTAGCAAGTCTTGGTCAGCTCTAAGCTGCTGCTGCTTTTTCTTGAGGCTGCTTGCTGTGGCCATACGCCTGCGTTTGAAACGCTCCTGTTCGGCGGGATCCTCAGGCATGACGAATTCCTCGTCGTTGAGGCTTGCCTGATCTTCGGAGGGAGGCGCATAATTATCGTCCTCTAACTCTCTTTCTGCCGCACTATCGTGCGGACTTGCTTCTCCCTCCTCCCGTGCTGAGTCCTGCTGGAGGGGGTTGTCTTCGGCACTGTCCGGGGTGTTATTATCTCCCGTGCCGGAATCACCCTGTGGCGGGATTTAGAGCGGCGCCGCTGACGTCAGCGATACGGTTGCTTCTTGGAGGGGTCATCCTCCGTTGTTCCATCGCCGTTCCCATCTTTTGGGATGTCCACCATGTTTATGTCGTATGACGAGGTGGCCTTCCAGTGCCCTGTAGTCGCTGGTTCTTGGTCGTCTCCAGCATTGTCGTCCATACCGTCAATGTCTTCGGAGTCGAAGTCGAGCATGTCGGTTAAATCATCGACTGTGGCTACAAAGTGGGTGGTGGGTGGGTGTTGAATTTCTTCGTCGTCCGCATCCCAACCTTCCTGACCGTAGTCCGGCCAGGGCTCTCCGGATAAAGAGAGAGACTTTAGTGACCGGCAGTGAACTCCATGACCGGCGCCCAATCGGATTCGATTGGCAGGGGCGCGGAGGGTTCGGAGTCCGGAGAGGAGTCCGGCACCTTGGAGTCACGGTCTTCGCAAAGGACAGGGATCGTGTTCGCTCAATCGCCAGAGAGATTTCAGCCCCCGAGGTGGTGTCCAACCAACCATCCTCGATCGGCGAGATCGGCTCCGAATCAATGTTCGGAGAAGACACTAGTGCGGCCTCCAGGACACTGTTCGACGGCAGAGTTAGATCATGTCCATCGAGATAGTGCGGCGCGCTTGGCTGCGGGTCGAATCCGTCGAAGATCAAGTCTCCGCGGATGTCGGCCGTGTAGTTTAAACTTCCAAATCTGACCTGATGGCCAGGGGCGTAGCTTTCGATCCGCTCCAGATGGCCTAGCGAATTGGCCTGCAGTGCAAAGCCGCCGAATATGAAGATCTGTCCGGGGAGAAAAGTCTCACCCTGGACTGCGTCGTTGCTGATGATCGAAGGAGCCATCGGGCCTATAGGTGACGACCCAAAGGAACTCTCAATGAAAGCACCAATGTCGGTGTCAAAACCGGCGGATCTCGGGTAGGGGGTCCCGAACTGTGCGTCTAGGCGGATGGTAACAGGAGACAAGGGACACGATGTTTTTACCTGTGTTCGGGCCCTCTCGATGGAGGTAACACCCTACTCCTGCTTGATTAATATTGATGATATGGGTAGTACAAGAGTAGATCTACCACGAGATCAAAGAGGCCAAACCCTAGAAGCTAGCCTATGGTATGATTGTTGTTCGTCCCCACGGACTAAAACCCTCCGGTTTATATAGACATCGATAGGGTTAGGGTTACACAGAGTCGGTTACAATGGTAGGAGATCTACATATCCAGACGCCAAGCTTGCCTTCCACGCCAAGGAAAGTCCCATCCGGACACGGGACAAAGTCCTCAATCTTGTATCTTCATAGTCTTGGAGTCCGGCCAAAGATGATAGTTCGGCTATCCGGACACCCCCTAGTCCAGGACTCCCTCACCCCCCTACCTCGTGCCTTCCTCGTTGCTTCTTTGACGTGGACTCCAAGTCTCCCCGGTTGCTTTCCTTCCAAAAATAACTTCTCCAGAAGGTTTCATTCCATTTCGAATCCGTTTGATATTCCTTTTCTCCGAAACACTGAAACAAGGGGAAAACATGAACTGGCACTGGACCCTGGGTCAATAGGTTAGTCCCAAAAATAATATAAAAGTGGATAATAAAGACCAATATTGTCCAAAACAGTAGATAATATAGCATGGAGCAGTCAAAAATTATAGATACGTTGGAGACGTATCAGTGCTTATCAAAGCAACATATGAAACTGTTTCCAAAGTGATGGATATCCAAGGAGGATATAATAAAAACTTTCATGAAGATCATTGGACAAAATAAACTTGATTCTTTGTAATAGTTTTGAGATATGTTGATATAATATGTGAGTCATGTTGATGAGTAATTATGCTTTAGTAAGATTATTGGTGTTAAGGTTTGTGATTTCCTTTGCAAGCACGAAAGTCAATAGTTATGCAATGAAATTACATCCTACTTGTGGTGCATTATTCGGTGTTAGTTATGCTTAATGCTCGCTTATGAGATTTTTAGTTTCTTGGTTGGATGCTTCTCAATCTTTTGCTAGCCTTCATTTGCACTAAGTATGATCACTACTTGTGCATCCAAAATCCTTTAAACCAATTTTGAGTTATGACTCCACTATACCTACCTATAGGCGGTATTCTTTTGCCGTTCTAAGCAAATTTGTATGTGCCATCTCTAATTTTCAAAATAATTTTTTCTTTTGTGTGCTCGTACCGCTCATGAAACTGTAGGGGTGGCTGATATATTTCCATGCTAGATATGTTATTCTCAAGATGAGTGTTTATTCACTTGACATTGCACGAGAGTACGGCAAAGGTATTAGGGATGCCTAGTCCCTAAATGAAAAATGAATTTACTTTATGTTGTCAAACAACAATTTCCTTGGAAAGTGTTGGTATGGAAGGCACCCGTGGATACAGTTAGCCATGGAAAGTGAAAGTATGGTTGAAAAAGGAATAAACTTTATTTTTCATTTGGGAACCGCCTATGATATATCTAGCATGGAAAGTATTGGGAACTACTAGATCATTTTCGTTGACAGGAAAAGCATGCCACCCAAAATGTTTTATCTCTATCTTTTTCACTTTGAGCTCTGGCACCTCTAAAAATCCCTACTTCCCTCTGACACGTCTCCAATGTATCTATAATTTTTTATGTGTTCATGCCATGTTTATAATATTTTTACATGATTTGGTTAGAACTAACCCAGACTGTCGCTGTTTTCAGCAGAACTATCGTGGTGTTGTTTTTGTGCAGAAATAAAAGTTCTCGGAATGCGCAGAAAATCAACTGAGATTTTTTTTGGAAAAGATAAAAAATACTGGAACGAAGAGTTACCAGAGGGGAGTCCCGTGGGCCCCACAAGGTTGGAGGGGCGCCCACCCTGCTGGGGCGCGCTCCCTGCCTCGTGGACTCACTGTGGGCCCCCTGATTTGTTCTCGATGCCAACTTCTCCTATGAATATAGAAACCCCCAGAACATAACCTAGATCGGGAGTTCCGCCGCTGCAAGCCTCTGTAGCCACCAAAAACAAATCGGGACCCTGTTCCGGCACCCTGCCGGAGGGGGGATCCCTCACCGGTGGCCATCTTGATCATGCCGACGCTCTCCATGACGAGGAGGGAGTAATTCACCCTCGGGGCAGAGGGTATGTACCAGTAGCAATGTGTTTGATCTCTCTCTCTCTCTCTCTCTCTCTCTCTCTCTCTCGTGTTCTTGATTTGGCACGATCTTGATGTACCGCGAGCCTTGCTATTATAGTTGGATCTTATGATGCTTCTCCCCCTCTATCTTCTTGTAATGGATTGAGTTTTCCCTTTGAAGTTATATTATCGGATTGAGTCTTTAAGGATTTGAGAACACTTGATGTATGTCTTGCATGTGCTTATCTATGGTGATAATGGGATATTCACGTGATCTACTTGATGTATGTTTTGGTGATCAACTTGCGGGTTCAGTGACCTTGTGAACTTATGCATAGGGGTTGGCACACGTTTTCATCTTGACTCTCTGGTAGAAACTTTGGGGCACTCTTTGAAGTTCTTTATGTTGGTTGAATAGATGAATCTAAGATTGTGTGTAACATCCCAAATTTCCTATTTGGAATGTTTTACAAATTATAGCTAAGCATCTATGCATTTTGTTTGAAATTTGAGTGGCATTTGAAGTTTCAGAAGTTTTGGAGTTGTTGGAATTTGAATTCAAAGTTTGGCAGTTGAAATTTATTCCAAACCAATGCCTGACAAATACTTGAGACAAAGTATGAGAGGAGTAAACATGACCCTCCAAAAATGTCAGATGAAAAACATTGCCAAAAAAAAGTTTGAATTCAAATTTGGATTTTATTTGGAATTTTAGAAAAATGATTTTTTATAAAGTTTGAGTTTTGCCCCTGGAAAAATGTTCAAATTATAGGGAATATTCCCCTGATCATTTTGATATATATATGTCCTATATAAAATATTTATATTTATATATTTTTCCCTCTCTAAAAAAATTCAAAAAAAAAGAAAAAAAAGGGACCCAGGCGCCAGCCAGGCCAACCGGCCCAGCCAGCGCCGAGGCCCACCCACGGCGGCTCAAAGAAGGCGCAGCCCATACCGATCGAGCCCACGCCCGAGCCGCCTCGAGCTGAACCCCTAGCCACCGGTCGACCGACCCGATCCCCTCTCTCCCTCTCACGACACCGGCCCCACCACCTTCTTCTTCCCTCACCCATGCTAAACCCCGCCGCCGCCGAATCCTCAAGGATCCGGGATCCTCCCGATCCTCGCCCGATCGCCTCGTCCAAGTCGACGCCCCTATATATACCCCCCTCGCCCGTTTCCCCCCTCGCCCGCCTCGACCCCTCCCTCTCGCCACAATCGCTCATGAGCACCCGAGAGCCGCCGCCCATTGCCACCGTGACCGGTCGTCCCTAACCACCCCGAGCTCCATCGACTCGACCCCGAGCTCCCTTGCTCCACCGCACCTCCCGACACCTCCGCCGACGTCCCCGACCACCGAGCCACCGAGCCATCGTCGCCCGAGCCGCCGCCGACCATCGCCGCCGCCGCCACGCGACGCCACCGAGAACCCTCCGCCGTCCGATTCAAATTGACGCTTTAGATTAGATGCGCGAAGGGTTAGGTTTATTTTAAATGAACCGGTTTTAGTTCCGGTTAGTTCCGGTTTATTTTGGTTTTAATTAGGTTAGATTAGACCGGCCCGAAGCAGTTTATTGTCTTGGGCGCGTTTTAGTTATATTACGCCCGAAGCGTTAGATAGGCCCATTAGCCAGTTTTTCTTTTTAGTTAATATTTTTCGTTTCTGTTTTTAACAGAATAGTTTCAGTTTTGTAAAATTCATATCTTTTAATCTACTTAGTATTTTTAAGTGATTCTTTTTTTGTTGGTTTGCAAATTTATTGTAGTTTCTGTAGAAAATATAATTAGTCATGTTAAAGTTATTTAAAATTGTTTTATTTTAGATTTAGACAGAATAGTAATTCTGCAATAAAGTGAGTTAGGAATATTATTTTTTAGTGATTCTTTTTGTAACAACTTTGTTTTCACCTTACCTAACCGTAGGTATTTATTTGGGCATTTTAGAATTAATAAAAAAATATTTTTAATCAGAATCATGTTATTCCTATTTATTTAACTAGCTACTGTTTTCCTATTGTTTTAATTAGCAAATAATTTTATTTTTCCTATGTGATAGTTTATTCTAGGTTAGTTTCTGTAACTTTAGAGCATGAACTTTTATTTACAATAAATAAAACTTTAATTTTATTTTTCTTGCTAGGGATTGTTTTAGGCATAATAGGAGTTTTATAATAGCTTTTAATGTGATTCTTTTTGCTCCTAGTTGCTTGATGAATTCTTTTCTGTTAATTAGCAAAAAACCATGCTTAGGTTCTGTTAAGAAAAATTTTGTTGTGCAAAACTATTTCTTGGTTGTTGTTTGATGTGGTAAAAACTTTGATTTGGATTTCTTCGAGTTTGTCTTTGGGTTTTGATTCGATTGTTTTGTGTGTTTCATATTAGTATGCTGTTATGTTAAGTGATCATATGTTTGTATGCTTATATGATTGCTGTTTGCCTCGGTAGAATTTCCGGAGTGCGAAGCTTGCTACCACGAGTCCCTAGTTTTCGAAGATCGTCAGCAAGGCAAGTTCACTTTGACCATGTTTTTCATACCTATGTGTTTTATTGCATCTAGTGTCATCTTCGCAACAATCCCTCCAAAGAGTGACATTGAATCCTTGTAGTTGAGTAGTATGCATGAGGTAGGAACCCATCACCCTGTTACCAAGCCCGGGACGATATTTTATTTTAATGCTACGCTATAGTAGACGGGTTGGTATGAGTGCACGGAGTGGTGTGAGAATGGAGGATCTACGTCAATGACGACAACTCCATGATGGAATCTGCAAGGACTGCATCTTCAAGGCCTCAAGACTTCAAGACTCGAGACAAGAATTCAATACACACTACTGGGTGAAGGATGGTTGACGGGCACCCTGGAGAATCCAGTGGTTGGCCGGGATGCATGGAGAAGCGCCATGACATCTTGCGGAAAGCTTCACCCAGAGTCAAAGAGACGGAAGAATACTTCATGCCCGGAAGCTTACCTGTGCAACCGCAAGTCACTATGGGCTCTGGCTTGGTTGACCTTAGTTGTGACTCTGGCTAGGACGGTGCTAGCAGATGTAGAACTACGGTAGGATTGGATGAGCACCGGACAGTGGTCAGAGGAACTCTTCGGAAGACCATGTTTCGGTCATCTTGTTCTCAAACACCCTGAAGTGCGAGAACGTAAAAAGAGGGATCGAATCTTGCGGGTAAAGTGTATGCACCTCTGCAGAGGGTTTAAACCTAATCGATTAGCCGTGTCCCCGTTACGGACAATTTGAGCCTCGGACTTGGATCTATCTCGGAACTCTCAACACCGGATTGATAACTTAATTGTGGGCAACTTATGATGATTTTGGGCTATGAGACATCGGTTGGCGGAACCATGTCATGGTAGAAAACTCCATAGTACAGACTTCATTTATTCCTTTGATGTAGGGAAAATAAATCCGCTTTTACGCAAAACAAAACTCGCATACGAGCCACAAAGCCATACCGCATATAGTATAGTTTATCATCTGTTTTCTCTTATTGTGATCTTCCGGTACATTCAATGTACTGACCTACACGGCTGCAATGTATCATGTTGCAGATATTTCCTCGATTTGTGCAACAGATTACGATACAGGGTTACGGTCTACACTCAACCTGCCGATGGCGTTGATGGGACTCCACACCCGTTTGATTGTTTCCGCTGAGTATTATGAGGTATATATCAGTTTTACGTTATTTATACATGTGATTGCACTTTGATATATACATTGATGTACTGTGTGTGCCAGCATACTGATCTAGGGATGGCACGGATACACAGAGGCTTGAACGTCTGAGGTCGGGTCGCTACATTGTGTGATGCATATCGTATAATCATACCCATGGTTACTTGAGTTGACATTGGATTATCTAGGTGACATTAGGGTTTTGGTTGATTTGTATCTAAAGGTGTTATTCTAGTATGAACTTTAGGATAGATCTAACTGAAAGAATAGCTTCGTGTTATTTTACTACGGACTCTTGAATAGATCGATCAGAAAGGATAACTTTGAGGTGGTTTCATACCCTACAACAATCTCTTCGTTTGTTCTCCGCTATTAGTGACTTTGGAGTGACTCTTTCTTGCATGTTGAGGGGTTGTTATATGATCTAATTATGTTATCCTTGTTGAGAGAAATTGCACTGGTGAAAGTATGAACCCTAGGCCTTGTTTCAAAGCATTGTAATACCGTTTGTGCTCACTTTTATCATTAGTTACCTTGCTGTTTGTATATTTTCAGATTACAAAAACCTATATCTACCATCCATATTGCACTTGTATCACCATCTCTTCGCGGAACTAGTCCACCTATACAATTTACCATTGTAATGGGTGTGTTGGGGACACAGGAGACTCTTTGTTATTTGGTTGCAGGGTTGTTTGAGAGAGACCATCTTCAACCTACGCCTCCCACGGATTGATAATCCTTAGGTCATCCACTTGAGGGAAATTTGCTACTGTCCTACAAACCTTTGCACTTGGAGGCCCAACAACGTCTACAAGAAGATGGTTGCGCAGTAGACATCACCCTCCGCGAAGGGCCTTTCTATTTACTTTATGCAATTTTTTATTTTTATTTGAGTCTCCATCTTCTCTTATAAAGCACCAACTAAGGGGCACTATGATCGTACTTGAGCATTTGGTGTAGCTAATATTTGAGTGTGTTTCATGAATGGATCAATGATTGAGCATAATGGGCTAGGGATAACTTTCTTTAGCGTTGATATTTTGAAAGACATGGTTGCTTGTTGATATGCTTGAGTATGAAAGTCTTCATGTCAAAACTAGTTACTAGACTATTTCTTTGAACCATATGAAAGTCCAAATGTCCATGCTATAAAGAAAAGAATATGTGATGAACATGTTAGGCAGCATTCCACATCAAAAATTCTGTTTTTATCATTTACCTACTTGGGGATGCTGATACGTCTCCAACGTATCTATAATTTTTGATTGTTCCATGCTGTTATGTTACCATTCTTGGGTGTTTTACAATCATTTTATATCATTTTTTGGTACTAACCTATTGACATAGTGCCAAGTGCCAGTTTTGAAGGAAATATGCCCTAGAGGCAATAATAAAGTTATTATTTATTTCCTTATTTCATGATAAATGTTTATTATTCATGCTAGAATTGTATTAACCGGAAACATAATACATGTGTGAATACATAGACAAACAGAGTGTCACTAGTATGCCTCTACTTGACTAGCTCGTTAATCGAAGATGGTTATGTTTCCTAACCATAGACATGAGTTTCATTTGATTAACGGGATCACATCATTAGGAGAATGATCTGATTGACATGACCCATTCCGTTAGCCTAGCACTTGATCGTTTAGTATGTTGCTATTGCTTTCTTCATGACTTATACATGTTCCTACAACTATGAGATTATGCAACTCCTGCCATCGGAGGAACACTTTGGTACTACCAAACGTCACAACGTAATCGGGTGATTATAAAGGAGTACTACAGGTGTCTCCAAAGGTACATGTTGGGTTGGCGTATTTCGAGATTAGGTTTTGTCACTCCGATTGCCTGGAGAGGTATCTCTGGGCCTTCTCGGTAATACACATCAGATAAGCCTTGCAAGCATTGCAACTAATAAGTTAGTTGCGAGATGATGTATTACGGAACGAGTAAAGAGACTTGCCGGTAACGAGATTGAACTAGGTATTGGATACCGACGATCGAATCTCGGGCAAGTAACGTATCAATGACAAAGGGAACAACGTATGTTGTTATGCGGTTTGACCGATAAAGATCTTCAGAGAATATGTAGGAGCCAATATGGGCATCCAGGTCCCGCTTATTGGTTATTGACCGAGAATAGTTCTAGGTCATGTCTACATAGTTCTCGAACCCGTAGGGTCCGCACGCTTAAGGTTTCGATGGCGATGTTATATTATGAGTTTATGAGTTTTGATGTACCGAAGGAGTTCGGAGTCCCTGATGAGATCGGGGACATGACGAGGAGTCTCGAAATGGTCGAGACGTAAAGATCGATATATTGGACGACTATATTCGGAGTTCGGAAAGGTTCCGAATGATTCGGGTATTTTTCGGAGTACCAGAGAGTTGCGGAATTCGCCGGGGAGAAGTATTGGGCCTTATTGGGCCCTGCGGGAAAGAGAGAGGGGCTGCCTAGGGCAGGCCGCGCGCCCCCCATGGCCTAGTCCGAATTGGACTAGGGGGAGGGGCCGCACCCCCTCCTTCCTTCCTTTCTTCCTCTTCCTTGTCTCCTACTCCTAATACATGGAAGGACTCCTAGTTGGACTAGGAAAGGGGAATCCTACTCGGTGGGAGTAGGACTCCCCATGGCGCGCCTCACTAGGCCGGCCTCCTCCTCCCTCCCTCCTTTATATACGGGGGCAAGGGGGCACCCCATGACACACAAGTTGATCTACGGATCGTTCCTTAGCCGTGTGCGGTGCCCCCTTCCACCATATTCCACTTCGGTCATATCGTCGTAGAGCTTAGGCGAAGCCCTGCGTCGGAGAAGTCATATCGCCACGGAGCTTAGGCGAAGCCCTCGCGCCGGTGAAGTCATATCGTCGCGAGCTTAGGCGAAGCCCCGCGCCGGTGGAGCATCATCATCGTCACCACACCGTCAGGTTGACGGAACTCATCCCCGACACTTTGCTGGATCGGAGTCCGGGATCGCCATCGAGCTGAACGTGTGCAGAACTCGGAGGTGCCGTACGTTCGGTACTTGGATCGGTCGGATCGTGAAGACGTACGACTACATCAACCGCGTTGTTATAACGCTTCCGCTTACGGTCTACGAGGGTACGTAGACAACACTCTCCCCTCTCGTTGCTATGCCATCACCATGGTCCTGTGTGTGCGTAGGAAATTTTTGAAATTACTGCGTTCCCCAACAAGTTTCTGTTTTCTGTTTGTTTTTCACATCGCAGGAAATGAATACCAAATGGAGTCCAAACACAGCGAAACTTTTTGTGGATTTTTTATGGACCAGAAGACACCCAATGGGCCGGAGAAGCACCTGGGGGTGCCCCGAGGGGGGCACAACCCACCAGGGGGCGCCCAGGTGGGTTCTGCCCACCTCGGTGGCCTCCCGCACCACCTCTTTGCTCTACAAATATGTGGGATCTTGAGAAGAGGTGTCTAGAGGGGGGGGGGTGATTAGACACTAAGTACCAAAGTTGCAGTTTTTAATTTCTTTTCGGTTTAAGTGGAGTTTATGCACAAGTTTAACATGCTCAATACATAACAAGAAAGCATGCAAAGAGTATATAGGCAGCGGAAAATAAAGCATGCAACGTGCAAGAATGTAAAGGGAAGGGTTTGGAGAAATCAAACGCAATTGGAGACACAGATGTTTTTGTCGTGGTTCCGATAGGTGGTGCTATCATACTTCCACGTTGGTGGAGACTTCAACCCACGTAGGGTAACGGTTGTGCGAGTCCACGGAGGGCTCCACCCACGAAGGGTCCACGAAGTAGCAACCTTGTCTATCCCACCATGGCCGTCGCCCATGAAGGACTTGCCTCACTAGCGGTAGATCTTCACGAAATAGGCAATCTCCTTGCCCTTACAAACTCCTTGGTTCAACTCCACAATCTTTTCGGAGGCTCCCAAGTGACACCTAGCCAATCTAGGAGACACCACTCTCCCAGAAGTAACAAATGGTGCGTTGATGATGAACTCCTTGCTCTTGTGCTTCAAATGATAGTCTCCCCAACACTCAACTCTCTCTCATAGGATTTGGATCTGGTGGAAAGAAGATTTGTGTGGAAAGCAACTTGGGAAAGGCTAGAGATCAAGATTCATATGGTAGGAATGGAATATCTTGGCCTCAACACATGAGTAGGTAGTTCTCTCTCAGAAATAGGATGCTGGAAGTGTAGGTTTAGTCTGATGGCTCTCTCCACGAATGAAGAGGAGGTGGAGGGGTATATATTGCCTCCACATAAAATCTAACCGTTACACACAATTTACCAATCTCGGTGGGACCAAATCAACAAACTCGGTCAGACCGATTTTAGTAAACATAGTGACCGTTAGGGTTTTCGGTGGGACCGAAATGTAACTCGGTAGGACCGATATGGTTAGGGTTAGGGCATAATGTAATCTCGGTGAGACCGATTACACAAACTCGGTGAGACCGATTTTGGTAATTAGCTAACCAGAGAGTTGGTCAGGCAAACTCGGTTGGACCGATTACTCAAACTCGGTGGGACCGATTTTGATAATGAGTCAACCAGAAAGTTTGCATTGTAATCTCGGTAGTACCGATTGCTCAAACTCGGTGAGACCGATTTTGATAATGGACATACACAGAGAGATTACAATCCAATCTCTGTGAGATCGAGATCCCTATCGGTGAGACCGATTTGCCTAGGGTTTGTGGCAATGGCAAAGACATCCAAACTCGGTGGCGCCGGATAGGAAGAATCAGTGGGGCTGAGTTTGACTTTAGGTTTTAGGACATATGTGTGGAAGTGGGAAAGTAGTTGAGGGTATTTGGAGCATATCACTAAGCACTTGAAGCAAGAGGCTCATTAAGCAACACCTCATCCCTCCTTGATAGTATTGGCTTTTCCTATAGACTCAATGTGATCTTGGATCACTAAAACGTAAAATGAAGAGTCTTGAGCTTGAAGCTTTAGCCAATCCTTTGTCCTTAGCATCTTGAAGGAGTTCCCACATCCTTTAGTCCATGCAACTCCATTGTTGAACTTATCTGAAACATACTAGATAAAAGTGTTAGTCCAACAAGAGATATGTTGACATTAATTACCAAAACCACCTACGGAGCACTTGTGCTTTCAATCTCCCCTTTTTTGGTAATTGATGACAACATACATCAAAGCTTTGGATAAAGATATAAAGTATAGCAAGTAAAGCTTTGGAAAGACATGTAACAGGCATAGGCTCCCCCTACATGTATGCAATCATGTGAATATTGAATATAGGAGCATGTGATAGCATAACCATGATAGAGCAGGCAATGTGTTACATGTATCTTGGCCATATGCATCAGAGCAAAGAATATTAAAGAAAATACCTTCATACCCAAGAGTCCTTCTTGCAAATAGTATGTACATCAGCAAGAATTCCTCATACACATGATTGTGATGCATATACTTACCTTGTAGTCTTGAGTTGGCATAGGATGGAATGAACTCATGTAAACAAGGTTAGATAACACAGATGCACCTACTAGCGAGAGCAAACAAAAGAAACCACAAGAATACCAAGACTGGGATGACATGTAGAGAGTGAGTACTAAGTACTACATTGGATTTGAAATGTCCCCAAGAGTAAAGATATGCAATGAATTTGAATGATTTCTTTCCCTTAGATGTCTTGCTCCCCCTGAATCTAGCATGGGATACTGGGAGAAGTTAGGGAATAGAAAATCAGAGCTGAAAGAAAATCAGAGCTTAAAGATATAAATGAACAGAGCTTAAAGCAAATAAGAACATATGAACATGTCTTTCCCCCAAAAAAGACACGTGGCATCTCTCCTCTTGAACATCAAGCATCTGGGATCCTTGAGAAATACTTTCTACTAGTATTCTCTCCCCTGGAGATCTCTCTCTCCCCCTGAAGGATCTCTCTCTCCTTCTCTGATGTGATCTCTTTAAGTGATAAGCTTTGATGTGATCTCTCTCTCCCCCTTTGACATCAATTTCCAAGAAGGGCTTGATAAAGATGTGATCTCTCTCCCCTCTGGAATTTGTCGTGAATGGGTTTGATCCTTGAGTCACAACATAAAGCAATGACAAAAATGTGATGCTTGTAGAGGACAAGATTCATTGAGTGGAGCTGGATCAGAAGAAACACATAATAAGTGGCAAACTGATTTTCCTGTTGTGAAATCGGTGGCACCGAGTGGTATGCTTCGGTAGTACCGAAAGTTTTCGGTTGGACCGAAAATAACAAATCGGTGTAACCGAGTTCTTCGCAGAGAAAACACTTGTCACCTCAGATCACTTGACTAATAAGATCTCACAAAGATTTGCAAGGAATTTGCTGAATGATATGCAATGAATTGGAATGCAGAAAATGTGGAGCAAATAGAAAGAAATCTAGATGAAGTTTTTTTGGAAGGGAAAGCAAATATGCATGTGACAAATGCGAAAACTCAGAAAAGAACACAAGAGAACTTCATCTAGAGATGGTCGGTGACAAAGTCACCTATGTTAGAGTATATTGACTTAGGAGTCAAGTGAGATCACTTGACCATAGGTCATACTCATCGTTTAAGCTCAAAATGGGATTGCCATTTTCGCTTTAACATCTTGATGTATTCACATCTTGTTGAGTTGCTTTAACTCATGACTTGGAGTAAAGCTTCTCTAAGATGGAATAACATACCTTGGTTGGTGGTGTCGTCCATGTAGTTGAACTTGTGCGGGTTGCTCAAGGTTGATGTAATTTGGAGCACCACTTGGAATTTGAGTCCATCTACCTACATGGGTTAGTTCGTGCAAGGAAGAGCACTTGTGTATCCAACAATGACAATCATGAAGCTCAACATAGAATTTGTCAAAGGATATGTTTAAATGGTTTTGTGCTTTCTTGGCTTCAACCACCTTGTGTAGAGACTTGGTGATGTAGAGATTGCTCAAGATATGAGTAGGTTACAACCTCATGGAATTTGTTTCAACCAAGTACCTACATGGGTTAGATAACATGCAAGATACAAATAGACCTAAGACATTAGATTTTCATCATAGGAGAGATATCAAGGATTAGGCATAAGCTCATGTCTTGCATGTATCCAATGGAGTTTCTACTCCAAGTTTGAAGCATCAATGATGTTCAATTCTCCTCTTAACCTGCAAAACACTTTCTCATCAAGAGGTTTAGTGAATATATACGCTAATTGCTTTTCGGTGCGAACATGCTTAAGATCAATGTCACCCTTAGCAACATGATCTCAAATGAAATGATGACGAACTTCAATATTCTTAGTTCGAGAATTTTGCATGTGATTATGACCAATTTTGATAGCACTGTCATTGTCACAAAGCAATGGAACATGTTTCACATATATCCCATAATCTTTAAGAGTTTGGGTCATCCAAAGTAATTGAGTACAACATGAACCAGCGGCAATGTATTACGCTTCAGCGGTAGATAAGGATACCGAGTTTTGTTTCTTGGAGGACCAAGACACAAGAGATCTACCAAGAAATTGACAAGTACCCGAAGTGGACTTTCTATCAACCTTGTCTCCGGCATAGTCCGAGTCAGAGTAGCCAACAAGATCGAAAGAGGCCCTCTTAGGATACCAAATGCCAAAATTTGGTGTATGGATTAAGTATCTCACTATCCTTTTCACGGCCTTAAGGTGACATTCTTTAGGAGCAGCTTGATATCGTGCACACATGCACACACTTAGCATAATATCGGGACGTGAAGCACATAGATATAACAATGAACCAATCATAGAGCGATAAACCTTTTGATCAACCTGTTCATCATCTTTGGTTAAGTCAAGATGTCCACTAGTAGGCATGGGTGTAGTCATACCTTTGCATTCTTGCATATTGAACTTCTTGAATAAGTCCTTGGTGTACTTCGTTTGAGAGACAAAAGTACCTTCCTTGGTTTGCTTGATTTGCAACCCAAGAAAGAATTTGAGTTCACTCATCATAGACATCTCAAACTTCTCCGACATTAGCTTCCCAAACTTTTCACCAAAATGAGGGTTAGTTGAACCATATATAATATCATCAACATAGATTTGGCACACAAAGAGTTCACCATTAACCCTTTTAGTAAAAAGTGTGGAATCAATTTTCCCAATTTCAAAGCCTTTTTCAATAAGGAACTTGGTCAAGCATTTATACCATGCTCTAGGAGCTTGTTTAAGACCATAAAGAGCTTTGTGAAGTTTGTAAACGTGATTGGGTTTCTTAGGATTGACAAAGCCGGGAGGTTGCTTAACATAAACTTCCTCCTCTATTTCACCATTTAGAAAAACACTTTTAATGTCCATTTCGTACAAGGTGATATCATGATGATTAGCATAGGCAAGTAAGATGCGAATGGACTCAAGTCTAGCAACGGGGGCGTAAGTCTCACCATAGTCCATACCTTCGACTTGTGTGTAGCCTTGGGCGAAGAGACGTGCTTTGTTGCGAACTACTTGTCCATCTTCATCTTGCTTGTTGCGAAACACCCATTTGGTACCGATGATGTTGTGGTTGTTGTCGGGCTTCTCAACAAATGTACAAACTTGATTCCTCTCAAAGTTGTGTAGCTCTTCATGCATAGCATTTATCCAATCCGGATCTTCCAATGCTTCTTCAACCTTCATAGGTTCAACGCTAGATATGCAAGAATAGTTTTCACAAAAGTTAGCTAAACGAGTTTTAGAGCGAGTGATTCTCCCGGTTTGAATATCATTGTAGATTTGCTCGACGGGATGGTCTTTAGAAATTCTTGGTCGAACTCATGAAAGCTTTTGCTTGGGTCTTTGTTGAACATCTTCTTCATCTTGTTCTTCTTCTTGGCCTTCTTCATTGTTGGCGTTGTCGTTCTCTTGTCGAGGTGGAGAAGGGGGTTGTTGACGTTCGTGATGTTCTTCCTCGTTTTCTTCATCTTGGTGTGTCCCACTTGTGGATGCTTCCATATCAACTCTTGGTTCACCTTGTCGTGAAGTAGAAGCTTCCATTTTGACAGACGAGGTACTCTCCTTCACCTCCGCTGGACGGACCTTGCCAATAGACAAGACTTGGATTGCTTCCGAAGGGTCTTTGTCTCCTACGTCAATTGGCAATTGCTCTATTTGCGAGCCGTTAGATTCATTAAACTTCACATCTACCGTCTCTTCAACCTTTCGGGTGAAATTGTTGTAGACACGGTAAGTGTGAGAGTTTGAGCCATAACCTAGTAGGAAACCTTCATGAGACTTAGGAGCAAATTTAGAACGACGATGCTTATCAAGAATGTAGCACTTTGAGCCGAATACTCGAAAGTATCCAACTTGGGGTTTGTTACCGGTGAGGAGCTCATATGCCATCTTGCCGAGTAGCTTGTGTAGGTACAAGCGATTTGTTGCATGACAAGCTGTCTCAACCGCTTCGCCTAAAAAGTGCTTGATTGTCTTGTACTCATCAAGCATCGTTCTCGCCATTTCGATGAGCGTCCGGTTCTTCCTCTCAACAACTCCATTTTGTTGAGGTGTGTACGCAGCCGAGAACTCGTGTGAAATTCCTTCTTCGTCAAGGAAGGTGTCCACATTTGCGTTCTTGAACTCTGTTCTGTTGTCGCTGCGAACCTTCCTAATCTTCACTTCAAATTGATTTTGGGCCTTTCTAGCGAAGTTTTTGAAGATCTTTTGGACCTGCGATTTATCATCGAGAAAGAACACCCACGTAAATCTTGAAAAATCATCAACTATAACTAAACCAAAAGAATTTCCACCGAGACTCTCACTACTACGAAAAGGCCTACTAATGGCGCACCTGTTTTGCCTACTAATGGTGCACTACGGGTGCGCCATTAGTATCACGCCACTAGTATTTTTTACTAATGGCGCACCAGTGGTGCGCCATTAGTATCTGGTATACTAATGGCGCACCACGTAGTGCGCCATTAGTTTTGCCCACAAAGGCGCCACTAGTAAACGCTATACTAATGGCGCACCACATGGTAGTGCGCCATTAGTAACAAGTTTTTTTTGTTTTTTCTTAATCTCAGGTCACTATTTCACATATGAGATATCCAACACATATATATACAACAAGCATCCATATAAAAATCATAGCCAACACACAAGTTCCATCATATATACATACATAGCCAACACATAGTTCCATCTTTACATATTACAAAAGTTTCACATTGTTCATCCAACACCGTTATCCATCAATTCACAAAAGTTTCACATTGATACAAAATAAAACACAAATGGAAAAGAAGCACTCCATCCATGCAAGCTTCCGTGAATTAAATCAAATCTGCAAAATGATAAACAAGAAGTTAGAAGAAGAAGAAGAAGACTAGAAGAATACTAGAAGAAGAAGAACACTAGAAGAAGAATAAGAAGAATTTTGGAGCCAACTTAGGTAAAATGAAGCTAACCTATGTCATTTTGGAAAATAAGAAGAATAAGAAGAAGACTATAAGCTAAGTATGTAAACTTGATCATTTTGTGCTAACATAAGTTATTTTGGAGCTAACCTATAGGAAACTAAGCATATAAGCTCTAAGTTAGCATATTAGAGCCATCTTAGGTAAAATGAAGCTAACCTATGTCATTTTGGAAAAGAAGAAGAATAAGAAGAAGACTATAAGCTTACTATGTAAACTTGATCATTTTGTGCTAACATAAGTTATTTTGGAGCTAACCTATAGGAAACTAAGCATATAATAAGCTCTAAGTTAGCATATTAGAGCCAACTTAGGTAAAATGAAGCTAACCTATAGGAAACTGAGCATATTAGAGATAACATAGGTAACTAAGTATATATATATCATTTTGGAGATCTGACACACCTGACATAGTTCAGTTCTCATTGTTCTTCTTCTCCTTCCTCAAATGATGCGCCAAGAGCGGGCGAGGCGGTGGAGGCAAGTGGAGGCAAGTGGGATGTAGTCTTCACGACAATTGGCTTGGTCATGTCGCCCACCGTGGAATCGCCGGCGCCACCACCGTGCGTGGTCATTGTCGAGCACCACCACCATCGCGAGGCCACCTTCAGCAGACGGGCACGACCATCGCTAGGTCATCCTCAGCCACCTCCATCTCTTGCCCATGGTCAGCCACCACCACCATCTCCCGCCCATGGTCACCACCACCATCTCTTGCCCTTGGTCAGCCACCACCAGCGCTAGGTCATCCTTAGCCTGATGCCCATCGTCATCCTGCATCTCCTCATCCCCACTCTGCTCCTCTTCTCCTGCACTCCAGTCCGGATCATCCTTCTTGTTGTCTATGCTGCTGCCAGAATCGCTGCTACTTTCGCTACAGCCAGAATCGCTGCTGCTTTCGCTACAGCCATAGTCGCTGCTGCTTTCGCTACATCCATAGTCGTTGTAGCCAGTGTCGCTGCTGCTGCTCCCATTACCTGTCCAAATGCAACCATGACCGTTAACAATCGATGTGAGACAAAGCCAAATGTAGAGGAATAAGAAGAGGCAGAACGTACCGGCATCATCATCGTCAGCGTTGAACACCTTCACGATGAGCATGTTGGCGTCGTCGTCGTACCTGAAGAGAAGGAAGTACCCCAGCCGCAGGTCATAGGCACGGTAGAACTTCTCCCACTCACGAGACAAGTACATGTGGCCCTCCTTGATCACCAACTCCACATCCCATCGCTGCGAAACCCGCTGCCGTCGTCAGCCTTCACATTATTTGGCGGATCTTCACCCATCGGCATGTTCATAAACTGTCAGCAGCCTCTGCAGTTTGGGACAATGAGTGATGTAGCAAACAACAGATATCATAATGAGATGGGTGAAGGGAAGATCTCTGCTTTATATACTGCGTCATGGATGATCTGAAGTCCCAAGTATGATAATCAAGAACTCGAAGCATCCAGCTAAATTGATGTGTCGCAGAGCGGCGGTGGCTGCTTCCCGCCATCTCTGATAAGCAGCAGAAGAGACCAATTAGTACCCTTACAACAGATCATAAAACATGCATGATAACAGGCTATACTGAAAGGCCAATTGTACCCCTACTTAATTAAGTACTAAGATACCCCGACCCATGCATTAGTAGCAAGTACCCCATATGTCCGATTTTTAGCAAAGTCATGCTAAAATTCACGAAAAATTTCAGCATGACCTTTGATGAAAATAGGACATATGGAGTACCCGAATTTGCCGGAACGGAAGTAAATCCACATTCCGGCAAACTCAAGGGCCTCTCGGGGTACCTGCAAAATCATCACGACACGAAGGGCCTCTCAAGGGCCTCAAGCAGTGGCGTCTCCCAGGACCCCATTTTTTTTGCTAAATTTCTTTGAGCAATAATCAGAGCAGAAAATTCAGCATATTTCTATACAACAGCACTGTAAAGATGAAGAACAGTTCTACAGCACCCCATTTATATACAATAGCATCTTTGGTCATACCAATTTTCTGAAACAATTCAAATCTGAACTGTATCTTGCGTAGGCACCACTACTGCAAGTGCCATACTACTGCAAGTGCCATACTACTGCAAGTGCCATACTACTGCAAGTGCTATACTACTGTAGGAAAGGAGGATCATCATACACATGTATAGGAAAGGAAGCCCATTCCTATTTTAGGAAGCAAACAGATGTACACATAAGATAAAAATGTAGTGCTGAAAGTTTAATGCTTACAAAAGACTTGCTGAAATAGTGAAAAATATGGAGTCACTAAGCTGGCTAAGAAACTCCCAAAGTCCACTAGCAAATCCAAGATATAATCCTGTTACACACATCATAACAATTTAAGATAATTAGGATAAGGATAGTAGGAAATGAAAAAGAAAGAGCTCAAAAAACTCACTAATTGGGAGATTTGTATTTGCACCATCTTTCATATCAAATCATATACACATGGAGATGGTGTCATTCAACTTGAGCATGAGCTAGTTTAGTCATCCAGACTTCTTTGCATACACATGGAGATGGTGTCATTCAACTTGGAACACATCAAACTTTTGTTCCGTGCTACTTCACCTCAAAACTCACAGCTTTTTCAGAACAAAAACTGATGAATAATAACACACATCAGATATATGAATGAGTTCCATGGTGGATCTGCTATGTTCACGGCACAGTAATTCAACAAAACCTTTTTATGGACCAAGGGAAACACAAATCAAGTGTTCAGCAAAAATATGACCCTGAATGCAAATGGAGCTTAGGTCCCAACAAATGCAGGTAGCTACTGGGAACAGAATATAAGTGAATTAACAACAGCAGCCTAGGTATTGTAGGTATTGAAGACTACAAGTTCCGACACGGTAACCTTGCAACACAGTGATAGAGTTTAGCTCTGAATCATCAAAGTAAGGAACGTTGGCAATAATCAAACACAGTGTATGTAGAAAGTGGCAACTTCCAGTTGAGACCACCATTTCCATGCTAAACACTAATCAGCAGGCACTCTCCTGCTACAGCTAACCAAAATCTGCTAGCTGATTCTCAAATCAGACATTTTGAGAACTACAATTTTCACAAGATCTGCAATAGGCATTTACTATTAAAATGTTAGGCATTTGTAGGCATTTGTCATGTTCGGCATTTACTGAACATGTTTACTGAACATGTTAGGCATTTACAACTCATTTGTCTGTTTGAGCACTACAATCAGACAGTTTACTGAACATGTTAGGCATTTGTCATGTCATAATCTTTGCCATTTTACAATTAAAATGCACTTGTTTGTGTGGACTAATTTTGAAGCAGTTTGTAGAGTACTGTCAAAATTCATAATGGTGACTGAATTTAACTGACAAACAAGAACCTAACGCGCATTCCCCAACTAATTAAACCGATCAAGAAGCAGCAGCAGCGGCACGACGGGGTGGCGGCGGCGAGCTCCTGCTCCTAACCCTAGGTCGCCGCTCCGTGGGGGCATGGGGATGAGCGGGGGAGAGAGGGAGGGAGGGACAGAGACTAACCGTCGTCGATGAGCAGCAGCCGCGCAGGGAGGCTCGCGCCGCCATCGAGGAGCGCGTCCGACGAGGCTAGCCGCCGTCCGTCCGTCCGTCGAGGAGCCGTCGAGGAGCGCGGGGAGGCTCGCGCCGCCGTCTGTCCGAGGAGGTCGCGGGCTCGAGGGGGAGGAAGGGGAGAGGGAGGCGGCGGGGGCGCGTGGGCAGCTGTGGCGCAGTGGGTCTGGGCAGCGGCGGCGGCGGCGCGATGGAGAGAGGGACGAGGGAAGGAGCGGCGCGGTGGATCGATGGAGAGGGAACTGGCGAGGGGGAGAGGGAAGGGGGGATCGGGAGAAGGGGTACACACTATAGCAATGGCGCACCACCCTCTGGTGCGCCATTAGTAACTTTTTTTCTGACAGCAATGGCGCACCCACCTAGGGTGAGCCATTATTAATTTTTTTCATTATTTCTTGTTGCATCTAATAATTTGTTTTTTTATCAAATTTGTTATTTTCATGAGGACTAGAACAGAAGATATCATCAAATATCATCAAATTTTTTTTGAGAATATCATCAATTTTTGTTAATTGAAAATATCATCAAATTTGTTATTTGAAAATATCATCAAAAAGTGGGGGAGGGTGCGGGGTGTCGGCAGCGGCGGTGGAGCGGGCGAGGGTGCGGGGTGTGCTCGGCGGCGGTGGAGCGGGGGAGGGTGCGGGGGGTGCTCGGCGGGGAGGGGGGTCTGGCGAGGGGGATCGGATAGCTATCGAGAGGTAGGGGGATCGAGTTCGAGTGTCCTCATGAATATTCAATATTTTTTCATATTGAATATGAAAAAATATCATCAAATTTGAAACAATATTCATGAATTCAAAAAGTGCCCATGAAATTTAGAAATATTCATGATATCAAAAAGTGCCCGAGAAATGAAGACTACGATTTAAATACAATCGATCTTAGCTAGCTATCTATTCACTATATTCTTTCCCTTCTTTTTCGCAAATGGAGTTCTTCTGTGGAACGGACGTCCTTTAGGTAGGGTGGTCCTGCTTCTTCTTGTGGTGTGTGCTGCTACTTCATCGTCGTCGTCATGTTCGATCTTCGGGTCGCCGTACTTGTCGAAGTCTTGCTCATTGGCTACTCCATCCATTCCTATGATCTTCCTTTTGCCTCTCCTCACGACAACACGACTGGGCTTTGGCGGGTCGGTAATGAAGAAGCATTGGTCCACTTGGGAAGCCAGTACCCATGGCTCATTTTTCGCGGTGACGTTTGCGCCCGCGGTCTTGGATTTGGCTTCGGGTATAACCATGGTGGTGAAATACTGGTCTTCTTTTAGGACGCTCTTGGCCCATCTGACACGGAACATCGGGACCTTCTCTCCAGCGTAGCTCAGCTCCCAGATCTCCTCGATCCTTCCGTAGTATCTGTCCTTGTCGTTGCCGGTGTAGGATTCCATCGTTACCCCGGAGTTCTGATTGATGGGGAACGTAGTAATTTCAAAAATTTCCTACGCACACGCAAGGATCATGGTGATGCATAGCAACGAGATGGGAGAGTATTGTCCACGTACCCTCGTAGACCGTAAGCGGAAGCGTTATGACAACGCGGTTGATGTAGTCGTATGTCTTCATGATCCGACCGATCCAAGTACCGAACGTACGGCACCTCCGAGTTCAGCACACGTTCAGCTCGATGACGATCCTGACTCGATCCAGCAAAGTGTCGGGGATGAGTTCTGTTAGCACGACGGCGTGGTGACGATGATGATGCTCTACCGGCGCAGGGCTTCGCCTAAACTCCACGACGATATGACCGAGGTGGAATATGGTGGAGGGGGGCACCGCACACGGCTAAGGAACGATCACGAAGATTACCTTGTGTGTTCATGGGGTGCCCCCTGCCCCCGTATATAAAGGAGTGGAGGAGAGGAGGGTCGGCCCTCTCTATGGCGCGCCCTAGGGGAGTCCTACTCCCACCGGGAGTAGGATTCCCCCTTTCCTAGTCCAACTAGGAACCCTTCCATGTAGTAGGAGTAGGAGAGAAGGAAAGGGAAGAGAGAAGGAGAAGGAAGGAAGGGTCCCCCTCCCTAGTCCAATTCGTACTAGTCCAAGGGGAGGGTGCGCCACTCTTTTGGCCCTTTCTCTCCTTTCCCTGTATGGCCCAAAGAGGCCCAATACGAATTCCCGTAACTCTCCGGTACTCCCAAAAATACCCGAATCACTCGGAACCTTTCCGAACTCCGAATATAGTCGTCCAATATATCGATCTTTATGTCTCGACCATTTCGAGACTCCTCGTCATGTCCCCAATCTCATCCGGGACTCTGAACTCCTTCGGTACATCAAAACTCATAAACTCATAATAAAACTGTTATCGTAACGTTAAGCGTGCGGACCCTACGGGTTCGAGAACTATGTAGACATGACCTAGAACTATTCTCGGTCAATAACCAATAGCGGAACCTGGATGCCCATATTGGCTCCTACATATTCTACGAAGATCTTTATCGGTCAAACCGCATAACAACATACGTTGTTCCCTTTGTCATCGGTATGTTACTTGCCCGAGATTCGATCGTCGGTATCCAATACCTAGTTCAATCTCGTTACCGGCAAGTCTCTTTACTCGTTCCGTAATGCATCATTCCGTAACTAACTCATTAGCTAAAATTCTTGCAAGGCTTATAGTGATGTGCATTACCGAGAGGGCCCAGAGATACCTCTCCGACAATCGGAGCGACAAAACCTAATATCGAAATACGCCAACCCAACATGTACCTTTGGAGATACCTGTAGTACTCCTTTATAATCACCCAGTTACGTTGTGACGTTTGGTAGCACCCAAAGTGTTCCTCCGTAAACGGAGTTGCATAATCTCATAGTTACAGGAACATGTATAAGTCATGAAGAAAGCAATAGCAATATACTAAACGATCAACTGCTAGGCTAACGGAATGGGTCATGTCAATCACATCATTCTCCTAATGATGTGATCCCATTAATCAAATAACAACACATGTCTATGGTTAGGAAACATAACCATCTTTGATTAATGAGCTAGTCAAGTAGAGGCATACTAGTGACTATATGTTTGTCTATGTATTCACACATGTATCATGTTTCCGTTAATACAATTCTAGCATGAATAATAAACATTTATCATGAAATAAGGAAATAAATAATAACTTTATTATTGCCTCTAGGGCTTATTTCCTTCAGTCTCCCACTTGCACTAGAGTCAATAATCTAGTTCACATCATCATGTGATTCAACACTTATATTCACATCTGTATGTGATTAACACCCATAGTTCACATCGTCATGTGACCAACACCTAAAGGGTTTACTTGAGTCAATAATCTAGTTCACATCGCTATGTGATTAACACCCAAAGAGTACTAAGGTATTATCATGTTTTGCTCGTGAGAGAAGCTTAGTCAACGGGTCTGTCACATACTGAGCCGTATGTATTTTGCAAATATTCTATGTCTACAATGCTCTGCACGGAGCTACTCTAGCTAATTGCTCCCACTTTCAATATGTATCCAGATTGAGACTTAGAGTCATCTGGATCAGTGTAAAAAGCTTGCGTCGATGTAACTATTTACGACGGGCTCTTTTTATCACCTCCATAATCGAGAAATATTTCCTTAGTCCTCACTAAGGATGTTCTTGACCAATGTCCAGTGATCTACTCCTAGATCACTATTGTATTCCCTTGCCAAATTCAGAGCAAGGTATACAATAGGTCTGGTACATAGCATAGCATACTTTATAGAACCTATGACTAAGGCATAGGGAATAACTTTCATTCTCTTTTCTATTTTCTGCCGTGGTCGGGATTTGAGTCTTACTCAATTTCACACGTTTGCAACACAGGCAAGAACTTTTCTTTGACTATTCCATTTTGAACTACTTCAAAATCTTGACAAGGTATGTACTTATTGAAAAACTTATCAAGCGTCTTGATCTATCTCAATAGATCTTGATGCTCAATATGTAAGTAGTTTTATTGAGGTCTTTCTTTGAAAAACTCCTTTCAAATACTCCTTTATGCTTTGCAGCATAATTCTACATTATTTCCGATCAACAATATGTCATTCACATATACTTATCAGAAATGTTGTAGTGCTCCCACTCACTTTCTTGTAAATACAGGCTTCTCCAAAAGTCTGTATAAAACCATATGCTTTGATCACACTATCAAAGCGTTTTATTCCAACTCCGAGATGCTTGCACCAGTCCATAGATGGATCGCTGAAGCTTGCACATTTTGTTAGCTCCTTTAGGATTGACAAAACCTTCTGGTTGCATCATATACAACTTTTCTTTAATAAATCCATTAAAGAATGCAGTTTTGACATCCATTTGCCAGATTTCATAAAATGTGGCAATTGCTAACATGATTCGGACAGACTTAAGCATCGCTACAGTTGAGAAAATCTCATTGTAGTCAACACCTTGAACTTGTCGAAAACCTTTTTGCGACAAGTCAAGCTTTGTAGATAGTAACACTACTATCAACATATGTCTTCCTCTTGAAGATCCATTTATTTAACATGGCTTGCTGATCATCGAGCAAGTCAATCAAAGTCCATACTTTGTTCTCATACATGGATCCTATCTCAGATTTCATGGCCTCAAGCCATTTCGCGGAATCTGGGCTCATCATCGCTTCCTCATAGTTCGTAGGTTCATCATGGTCTAGTAACATGACTTCCAGAACATGATTACCGTACCACTCGGGTGCGGATCTTACTCTGGAAGACCTTCGAGGTTTGGTAGCAACTTGATCTGAAGTTTCATGATCATCATCATTAACTTCCTCACTAATTGGTGTAGGAATCACTGGAACTGATTTATGTGATGAACTACTTTCCAATAAGGGAGAAGCTACAATTACCTCATCAAGTTCTACTTTCCTCCCACTCACTTCTTTCGAGAGAAACTTCTTCTCTAGAAAGGATCCATCTTAGCAACGAATAACTTGCCTTCGGATATGTGATAGAAGATGTACCCAATAGTTACCTTTGGGTATTCTATGAAGACGCACTTCTCCGATTTGGGTTCGAGCTTATCAGGTGAAAACTTTTTCACATAAGCATCACAACTCCAAACTTTAAGAAACGACAGCTTAGGTTTATTGTTAAACCATAGTTCATACGGTGTCGCCTCCACGGATTTAGATGGTGCCCTATTAAACGTGAATGCAGCTGTCTCTAATACATAACCCCAAAATGATAGTGGTAAACCGATAAGAGACATCATAGATCGCACCATATCCAATAAAGTGCGGTCACGACTTTCGGACACACCATTATGCTGTGGTGTTCCATATGGAGTGAGTTATAAACTATTTCACATTGTTTCAAATGAAGACCAAACTCAGAACTCAAACATTCATCTCCACGATCAGATCGTAGAAACTTTATTTTCTTGTTACGATGATTTTCCACTTCACTCTGAAATTCTTTGAACTTTTCAACTATTTCAGACTTATGTTTCATCAAGTAGATATACGCATATCTGCTCAAATCATCTGTGAAGGTCAGAAAATAATGATACTTGTCACGAGCATCAACACTCATTGGATCGCATACATCGGTATGTATTATTTCCAACAAGTCAGTAGCTCGTTCCATTGTTCCGGAGAACGGAGTTTTAGTCATCTAGCCCAAAAGGCACGGTTTGCAAGCATCAAATGATTCATAACCAAGTGATTCCGAAGATCCATCTTTATGGAGTTTCTTCATGTGCTTTACACCAATATGACCTAAACGGCAGTGCCACAAATAAGTTGCACTATCATTATTAACTTTACATCTTTTGGTTTCAATATTATGAATATGTGTATCAAACGATCGAGATCCAACAAACCATTTTCATTGGGTGTATGACCATAGAAGGTTTTATTCATGTAAACATAACAATAATTATTCTCTAACTTACATGAATAACCGTATTGCAATAAACATGATCAAATCATATTCATGCTCAACGCAAACGCCAAATAACATTTATTTAGGTTCAACACTAATCCCGAGAGTCTAGGAGTGTGCGATGATGATCATATCAATTTTGGAACTACTTCCAACACTCATCGTCACTTCCCCTTCAACTAGTCTCTGCTTATTCCGTAACTCATGTTTCGAAGTTACTAATCTTAGCAACCAAACAAGTATCAAATACTCAGGGGCTACTATAAACACTAGTAAGGCACACATCAATAACCTGTATATCAAATATACCCTTGTTCACTTTGCCATCCTTCTTATCCACCAAATATTCAGGGCATTTTCGCTTCCAGTGACCATTTCCTTTGCAGTGTAAGCACTTAGTTTCAGGCTTTGGTCCATCTTTGGGCTTCTTCGCAGGAGTGACAACTTACTTGTCTTTCTACTTGAAGTTCCCTTTCTTTCCCTTTGCCCTTCTCTTGAAACCAAAGTGGTCTTGTCAATCATCAACACTTGATGCTCTTTCTTGATTTCTACCTTCGTCGATTTCAACATCATGAAGAGCTCGGGAATCGCTTTTCGTCATCCCTTGCATCTGTAGTTCATCACGAAGTTCTAGTAACTTAGTGATGGTGACTAGAGAATTATGTCAATCACTATCTTATCCGGAAGATTAACTCCCACTTGATTCAAGCGCTTGAAGTACCTGCACAATCTGAGCACATGCTCACTAGTTGAGCGATTCTCCTCCATCTTTTAGCTATAGAACTTGTTGGAGACTTCATATCTATCAACTCGGTATTTGCTTGAAATATTAACTTCAACTCCTGGAACATCTCATATGGTCCGTGGACGTTCAAAACGTCTTTGAAGTCCCGATTCTAAGCCGTTAAGCATGGTGCACTAAACTATCAAGTAGTCATCATATTGAGCTAGCCATACGTTCATAACGTCTGCATCTGCTCCTGCAATAGGTCTGTCACCTAGCGGTGCATCAAGGACATATTTTTCTGTGCAGCAATGAGGATAAGCCTCAGATCACGGATCCAATCCGCATCATTGCTACTAACATTTTTCAACTTAGTTTTCTCTAGGAACATATCAAAATAAAATAGGGGAGCTAAACGCGAGCTATTGATCTACAACATAGATATGCTAATACTACCAGGACTAAATTCATGATAAATTTAAGTTCAATTAATCATATTACTTAAGAACTCCCACTTAGATAGACATCCCTCTAATCTTCTAAGTGATCACGTGATCCATATCAACTAAACCATGTCCGATCATCACGTGAGATGGAGTAGTTTCAATGGTGAACATTACTATGTTGATCATATCTACTATATGATTCACGCCGACCTTTCGGTCTCCGTGTTCCGAGGCCATATCTGTTATATGCTAGGCTCGTCAAGTTTAACCTGAGTATTCCGCGTGTGCAACTGTTTTGCACCCGTTGTATTTGAACGTAGAGCCTATCACACCCGATCATTACGTGGTGTCTCAGCATGAAGAACTTTCGCAACGGTGCATACTCAGGGAGAACACTTATACCTTGATAAGTTAGTGAGAGATCATCTTATAAAGCTACCGCCGAACTAAGCAAAATAAGATGTATAGAAGATAAACATCCCATGCAATCAAAATATGTGACATGATATGGCCATCATCATCTTGTGCCTTTGATCTCCATCTCCAAAGCATCGTCATGATTTCCATCGTCACCGGCATGCCACCATGATCTCCATCATCTTGATCTATATCAATGTGCGCCACATGGTCGTCTCGCCAACTATTGCTCTTGCAACTATTGCTATCGCATAGCGATAAAGTAAAGCAATTATTTGGCGCTTGCATCTTATGCAATAAAGAGACAACCATAAGGCTTCGCGATTGCCGATAACTTCAACAAAACATGATCATCTCATACAACAACTTATATCTCATCACGTCTTGACCATATCACATCACAACATGCCCTGCAAAAACAAGTTAGACGTCCTCTACTTTGTTGTTGCAAATTTTACGTGGCTGCTACGGGCTGAGCAAGAACCGTTCTTACCTACGCATCAAAACCACAACGATAGTTTGTCAAGTTGGTGTTGTTTTAACCTTCGCAAGGACCGGGCGTAGCCACACTCGGTTCAACTAAAGTGAGAGAGAGAGACACCCGCCAGTCACCTTTAAGAAACGTGTGCTCGCAGCGGTGAAACCAGTCTCGCGTAAGCATACGCGTAATGTCGGTCCGGGCCGCTTCATCTCACAATACCGCCGAACCAAAGTATGACATGCTGGTAAGCAGTATGACTTGTATCGCCCACAACTCACTTGTGTTCTACTCGTGCATATAACATCAACGCATAAAACCAGGCTCGGATGCCACGATGGGGAACGTAGTAATTTCAAAAATTTCCTACGCACGCGCAAGGATCATGGTGATGCATAGCAACGAGAGGGGAGAGTATTGTCCACGTACCCTCGTAGACCGTAAGGCGGAAGCGTTATGACAACGCGGTTGATGTAGTCGTACGTCTTCACGATCCGACCGATCCAAGTACCGAACGTACGGCACCTCCGAGTTCAGCACACGTTCAGCTCGATGACGATCCCCTGACTCCGATCCAGCAAAGTGTCGGGATGAGTTCTGTCAAGACGACGGCGTGGTGACGATGATGATGCTCTACCGGCGCAGGGCTTCGCCTAAACTCCACGACGATATGACCGAGGTGGAATATGGTGGAGGGGGGCACCGCACATGGCTAAGGAACGATCATGAAGATCAACTTGTGTGTTCATGGGGTGCCCCCTGCCCCCGTATATAAAGAAGTGGAGGAGAGGAGGGCCGGCCCTCTCTATGGCGCGCCCTAGGGGAGTCCTACTCCCACCGGGAGTAGGATTCCCCCTTTCCTAGTCCAACTAGGAACCCTTCCATGTAGTAGGAGTAGGAGAGAAGGAAAGGGAAGAGAGAAGGAGAAGGAAGGAAGGGTCGCCCCCCTCCTAGTCCAATTCGGACTAGTCCAAGGGAGGGTGCGGCCACTCTTTGGCCCTTTCTCTCCTTTCCCGTATGGCCCAAAGAGGCCCAATACGAATTCCCGTAACTCTCCGGTACTCCCAAAAATACCCGAATCACTCGGAACATTTCCGAACTCCGAATATAGTCATCCAATATATCGATCTTTATGTCTCGACCATTTCGAGACTCCTCGTCATGTCCCCGATCTCATCCGGGACTCCGAACTCCTTCGGTACATCAAAACTCATAAACTCATAATAAAACTGTTATCGTAACGTTAAGTGTGCGGACCCTACGGGTTCGAGAACTATGTAGACATGACCTAGAACTATTCTCGGTCAATAACCAATAGCGGAACCTGGATGCCCATATTGGCTCCTACATATTCTACGAAGATCTTTATCGGTCAAACCGCATAACAACATACGTTGTTCCCTTTGTCATCGGTATGTTACTTGCCCGAGATTCGATCATCGGTATCCAATACCTAGTTCAATCTCGTTACCGGCAAGTCTCTTTTCTCGTTCCGTAATGCATCATTCCGTAACTAACTCATTAGCTACATTGCTTGCAAGGCTTATAGTGATGTGCATTACCGAGAGGGCCGAGAGATACCTCTCCGACAATCGGAGTGACAAAACCTAATCTCGAAATACGCCAATCCAACATGTACCTTTGGAGATACCTGTAGTACTCCTTTATAATCACCCGATTACGTTGTGACGTTTGGTAGCACCAAAGTGTTCCTCCGTAAACGGAGTTGCATAATCTCATAGTTACAGGAACATGTATAAGTCATGAAGAAAGCAATAGCAATATACTAAACGATCAACTGCTAGGCTAACGGAATGGGTCATGTCAATCACATCATTCTCCTAATGATGTGATCCCATTAATCAAATAACAACACATGTCTATGGTTAGGAAACATAACCATCTTTGATTAATGAGCTAGTCAAGTAGAGGCATACTAGTGACTATATGTTTGTCTATGTATTCACACATGTATCATGTTTCCGGTTAATACAATTCTAGCATGAATAATAAACATTTATCATGAAATAAGGAAATAAATAATAAATTTATTATTGCCTCTAGGGCATATTTCCTTCACTGATAACCATCGCTCTTGATGTACTTGTTCTCGGTGTAGAATGTGTAGCCGTTGATATCGTACGCCTCATAGGTCATCAGGTTGAGCTCGGCGCCCTGTGACAAGGCGAATATGAGTTGTTCTTCTGCGGAAGAATCCTCATGTAAAGGGTACGACAGAAGCTTCTGCTTGAACCAACGAGTGAAACATGAGGTGTGCTCTTTGATTATATCTCCGTCCGTCCTCTGTTGGCCTCGGTCATTGTACGTCTTCTCAATAAAGGTTTTGTGCTCTACCACCCAAGGATCGACCACGTCTATGTGTTGTAGCGCGACTAGGTTTCCTCTTTCAAAGTCGGCGAGTCGACCGTCGAAGTCGACATGCATTTTGCGGCGACCCTCACGGTGACCCCATCCAGCGAGCCTGCCGAGGTGCCTGTTGACGGGCAGACCAACGGGGTTCTCGATGCCTAGATAATTCGTGCTGTAGGAGATGCACTCTTCGGTCAGATAGCCCCTGGCTATACTTCCCTCTGGACGTGACATGTTGCCACTGGCTCGCATCCTTAGGGTGACTCAGCATCTTGTCTTTTTTATTTATCTCCGGATCATTTCCGTCATCTTCCCGCTTCATCTCCTCCCTATCCGCGTGCCATGGACGACTTCATCACCTTGCCACCGATAGCCATCCATGAAACCACGCAAGAGCATGTGGTCCCGCACCTGCCAGGAATCCGGGTCCGCAACAAGGCTCTTCAGCTTGCATCTTCAACACGGACATCTTATCTCCGTCTCGTTCTTTTGAAGCATCTCGGCCTTCGCGGAGCTAAAAAACTTATTCACGATGCCTTCAGTCATCGTGCGGACCATGGTCGCCTGTGGGGTAGAGCAAAACGATATTTTAGAACCAAGAAAAAATTTGGCATGACCTTCCCTAAAAATAGGACAAAAAAAATGCATAGTGCCAAAATTCTCGCTGAAACGGAAATGAATCAACATTCTGGCAAAATATTGGCAACTATCGCATTTCAAATACCGGTACCTGCAAACACAAATATATATGCAACACCACAAACATATGCAACATCACAAACATACATAGATCTAGCTAGTCCACAAAAAGTGCATGTGCACGTTGTTGGAGCGAGCTAGGGAGAAAAAAAGTAGATCTACAACATGAAGATAGCTTTCCCTTACTTACCTATCAAAACAGGTAATTTCACCACTTAATTTTGATGAATCTATGGTGCAAATGAGGTGAGGAGGAGGAGGCAGCCGAAAGTTTGGAGAAGGAGGTGGAGGGAATGAAGTGGGGAAAGTGAGTGGGTAGGTATGGCTGTCCAAAATATCTTGTTGGGGTCCCAGGTTACTAATGGCGCACCACCAGCAAATGCGCCATTAGTATGCCTGCTTACTAATGGCGCACCTACAGGTGGTGCGCCATTAGTAGTTTTGCAAAAAAGTAAAAAAAAAATATACTAATGGCGCCCTGTCTGCACTGTGCGCCATTACTAGTTAGAACTAATAATGGCGCACTTCGGTCGGATGCGCAATTAGTATGTATGTAAAAATGAAAAAAACTTTATTACTAGTGGCGCACTGCTTTTGCAGTGCGCCATTAGTGTCTTCCACACTAATGGCGCATCACCAACTAGTGCGCCATTAGTATATAGTAGTGGCGCACTACATCCCTGGTGCGCCATTAGTGTCAATCCTATCTATAGCCCTTTTCCTAGTAGTGTCTTGTAGGAGTTGGGACCAAAGAGATCCATGTGAAGTAGCTCGAGTGGCCTCTGTGTGGTCATGATGTTCTTCACGGGATTCCTTCCTCCGACCTGTTTACCTGCTTGACAAGCACTGCACAGTCTATCCTTATCAAATATGACATCGTTAACTCCAAGGATATGATTCCCTTTAATAAGCTTGTCAAGGGTTCTCACGCCAACGTGACCTAATCGTCTATGCCATAACCAACCTTTTGAGGATTTAGCAATGAAGAAAGTTTTAGGTTGAGCCTTTTTAGTGAAATCAACAATGTATATATCACCTCTACGTATACCGGTAAAGACCATTTTATGATTGTCTCGACGAAACACTTGGCAATCTACTTCAGTAGATAAGACATTGAAACCGAAATCAGCAAGTCTAAATACTGAAAGTAAGTTGTACCCAAGAGACTCAACGAGCATGGCATTTTGTATGGAGCTATCATGTGAGATGGCCACCTTACCGAGGCCAACCACCTTACCCTTTGAGTTGTCACCAAAAGTGACATACTTTCGAGGACTACCATTTTCAGCAAGCTCACAAAACATGTCTTTATCTCCGGTCATGAGATCGGTACATCCAGTGTCAAGAACCCATTCCTTTCCTCCTGACACATATCCCCGAAGATTTGCCATAAGACCAAAGTGTCTCATTGCATCATCAAGATCGAAGTCACTATCATCATCCTTATCACAGTATCCATGTTCTACATCGTCATGTGGTGGATCAAATCCTAGAGAGGGTAATTCATTAGAGTGAGTTTGACACAGATCTTGCTTATGAATTCTTATAGCTTCGGAAATAATATCACTAATAATACCAACATTTCCTTTGGCATGCATAAGGTCGGTGAGTTCAAATAGACGATCACCAAACGTAGGATCACTAGTATTCATCTTACTCAAGGAAATATATTTATAGAGAATCTCATCTAGATTTTTCAAGGAATAATTTGGAAAGTGTTCCTCAAGAAATTTCCATATAGTGTAGGCACACTCAAAAGTAGGCAAGATTCTAATCAAGTTTCTAGGCAAGCCTCTAGTGATAAGATTAACAGTTCTAAGATTTCTAGTCATGTCAATAGATTCATCAAGGGTAGGATGCATAGGATCAACATGAGGTGCACAAGGGCTAGCAATGTACTTGTTCAAATGATATTGATTGAAAATTACAAGCATCTCATTTTTTCACTCATGAAAATACTCTCCATCAAGAATAGACACTATGACTAAGACTCAACGAAGTGGACTCATCCATCTTCCTCCAATGGTGATTAAACCAAGGCAATCGAGACCAAGGCTCTGATACCACTTGTGGGATCTTGAGAAGAGGTGTCTAGAGGGGGGGGGGGATGATTAGACACTAAGTACCAAAGTAGCAGTTTTTAATTTCTTTTCGGTTTAAGTGGAGTTTAGGCACAAGTTTAACATTCTCAATACATAACAAGCAAGCATGCAAAGAGTATATAGGCAGCGGAAAATAAAGCATGCAACTTGCAAGAATGTAAAGGGAAGGGTTTGGAGAAATCAAACGCAATTGGAGACACGGATGTTTTTGTCGTGGTTCCGATAGGTGGTGCTATCGTACTTCCACGTTGGTGGAGACTTCAACCCACGAAGGGTAACAGATGCGCGAGTCCACGGAGGGCTCCACCCACGAAGGGTCCATGAAGTAGCAACCTTATCTATCCCACCATGGCCGTCGCCCACGAAGGACTTGCCTCACTAGCGGTAGATCTTCACGAAGTAGGCGATCTCCTTGCCCTTACAAACTCCTTGGTTCAACTCCACAATCTTGTCGGAGGCTCCCAAGTGACACCTAGCCAATCTAGGAGACACCACTCTCTAAGAATTAACAAATGGTGCGTTGATGATGAACTCCTTGCTCTTGTGCTTCAAATGATAGTCTCCCCGACACTCAACTCTATCTCATAGGATTTGGATCTGGTGGAAAGAAGATTTGAGTGGAAAGCTACTTGGGAAAGGCTAGAGATCAAGATTCATATGGTAGGAATGGAATATCTTGGCCTCAACACATGAGTAGGTAGTTCTCTCTCAGAAATAGGATGCTGGAAGTGTAGGTTCAGTATGATGGCTCTCTCCACGAATGAAGAGGAGGTGGAGGGGTATATATAGCCTCCACACAAAATCTAACTATTACACACAATTTACCAATCTCGGTGGGACCGAATCAACAAACTCGGTCAGACCGATTTTAGTAAACCTAGTGATCGTTAGGGTTTTTGGTTGGACCGAAATGCAACTCGGTAGGACCGATATGGTTAGGGTTAGGGCATAACGTAATCTCGGTGAGACCGATTACACAAACTCGGTGAGACCGATTTTGGTAATTAGCTTTCCAGAGAGTTGGTCAGGCAAACTCGGTTGGACCGATTATTCAAACTCGGTGGGACCGATTTTGATAATGAGTCAACCAGAAAGTTTGCATTGTAATCTCGGTAGTACCGATTGCTCAAACTCGGTGAGACCGATTTTGATAATGGCCATACACAGAGAGTTACAATCCCATCTCGGTGAGACCGAGATCCCTATCGGTGAGACCGATTTGCCTAGGGTTTGTGGCAGTGGCTAAGACATCCAAACTCGGTGGCGCCGGATAGGAAGAATCAGTGGGGCCGAGTTTGACTTTAGGTTTTAGGACATATGTGTGGTAGTGGGAAAGTATTTGAGGGTATTTGGAGCATATCACTAAGCACTTGAAGCAAGAGGCTCATTAAGCAACACCTCATCCCTCCTTGATAGTATTGGCTTTTCCTATAGACTCAATGTGATCTTGGATCAAGAAACGTAAAATGAAGAGTCTTGATCTTGAAGCTTTAGCCAATCCTTTGTCCTTAGCATCTTGAAGGAGTTCCCACATCCTTTAGTCCATGCCACTCCATTGTTGAACTTATCTGAAACATACTAGATAAAAGTGTTAGTCCAACAAGAGATATGTTGACATTAATTACCAAAACCACCTAGGGAGCACTTGTGCTTTCAAAATACCGCAATATTTCAGAAACCCTAGGGGAGTCGACGAAAATCAATTCCAACTGCCGCAAGTTCCACAACCACCAGATCCAATCTAGACACCTTCGCAGAGGGGTTCATCATCCTCGTTGGTGCCTCTCCTATGATGCGTGAGTAGTTCATTGTAGACCTACAGGTCCGTAGTTAGTAGCTAGATGGCTTCCTCTCTCTCTTTTGATTCTCAATACAATGGTCTCTTGGAGATATATTTGATGTAACTCTTTTTGCGGTGTGTTTGTTGGGATCCAATGAACTTTGATTTTATGATCAGATCAATGTTTTTATCCATGAAAGTTATTTGAGTCTTCTTTGATCTCTTATATACATCATAACTTATAGCCTCATATTTCTTCTTTGAATCTTCAGTTTAGTTAGGCCAACTAGATCGATTTGTCTTGCCATGGGAAGAGGTGTTGTGTGATGGGTTCAATCCTACGGTACTTGATCCCAGTGACAGAAGGGGAACTGACACGTATGTATCGTTGCTATTAAGGATAACAAGATGGGGTCTATTGATACGTCTCCAACGTATCTATAATTTTTTATTGTTCCATGCTATTATATTATCAATCTTGGATGTTTTATAATCATTTTATATCATTTTTTGGTACTAACCTATTGACATAGTGCCAAGTGGCAGTTGCTGTTTTCTGCATGTTTTTACATCACAGGAAATCAATATCAGACGGAGTCCAAACGCAACGAAACTCCACGGAGATTTTTTTGGACCTGAAGGAACATAATGGGCCCTGGCTGCGCCTGGGGGTGCCTCGAGGAGGGCACAACCCACCAGGGCGCGCTAGGAGGCCTAGGCGCACCCTGGTGGGTTGTGCCCACATCGGGTGCCCCCCGGACCGCCTCTTTGCTCTATAAATACCCCAATATTCCTGAAACCCTAGGGGAGTGGACAAAATAATCAACCTACCGCCACAGAGTCCAGAACCACCAGATCCAATCTAGACACCATCTCGGATGGGGTTCACCACCTCCATTGGTGCCTCTCCGATGATGCGTAAGTAGTTCATTGTAGACCTTCAGGTCCGTAGTTAGTAGCTAGATGGCTTCATCTCTCTCTCTCTCAGAATTCTCAATACAATGGTCTCTTGGAGATCCATATGATGTAACCCTTTTGCGGTGTATTTGTTGGGATTGATGAACTTTGAGTTTATGATCAGATCTATCTTTTTATATCCATGAAAGAATTTGAGTTTCTTTGATATCTTTTATGCATGATCTCTTATAGCCTCGTATTTCTTCTCCGATATTTGGGTTTTGTTATGGGCGATTTTTATGAATTCTTCACTAAGGAATTTCAAGGTGAGGAAATTCCGAAGCGAAGAACTACTTGCAGCAGAATAAGTACTCAGAAACAGACCTAACATAACATAAGCACAAACATCATGATGAAATGAAAACAAACAGAGTACAAAAAGCGCAAGCACATGATAAAACAGGATGAAGACAAATAGACTGAAGAAATTGAGAAAGTCTTCAGTCAAAGTCTTCAAACAGATATGAACAAGCACACGACACAGTAATGAGGAAATGGAAGGGTTGAGGAAATAGAACCAGTTAGGTTGGTGAAGAAAATGATTTGGTAGACCAGTTCCAACTCCTATGACAGTTGTACGTCTGGTTGGAGCGGCTAGGTATTTAAACCAGAGGACACACAGTCATCACCGTATTCTTCTTGAGCTAAGGTCACACAGACCTCGACCAATCACTCGTGGTAAGTCTTCAGGTGACTTCCAAACCTTCACAGACTCGGTCACTCGGTGATCCACAATTTCCTCTTGGATGATCTAGACCATGACGCCTAACCGTCTAGAAGATGCACAGTCTTCAAAGGTAACAAGCATCGGATCCACGCAGGATCAATCTCTTCAATGATGCTCAATTGATACGTCTCCAACGTATCTATAATTTTTTATCGTTCCATGCTATTATATTATCTATTTTGGATGTTTAATGGGCTTTAATATGATCTTTTATATTACTTTTGGGACTAACCTATTAACCGGAGGCCCGGTGCTAGTTGTTGTTTTTTTTGCCTATTTCAGTGTTTCGTAGAAAAGGAATATCAAACGGAATCCAAACGGAACGAAACCTTCGTGAGGATCTTTCCTGGAACGAACGCAATCCAGGAGACTTGTAGTGGAAGTCAGAGACGCGACGAGGCGGCCACGAGGTAGGAGGGTGCGCCCAGGGGGGTAGGCATGCCCCCCACCCTCGTGGGCCCCTCGTAGCTCCACCGACGTACTTCTTTTGCCTATATATACCCATGTACCCTAAAACATCCAGGAGAGCCACGAAACCACTTTTCCACCGCCGCAACCTTCTGTATCGATCACGGAGGCTTCTACATCAAAACACCATAGCCTCTCCGATGATGTGGGAGTAGTTTACCACAGACCTTCGGGTCCATAGTTATTAGCTAGATGGCTTCTTCTCTCTCTTTGGTTCTCAATACAATGTTCTCCTCGATGTTCTTGGAGATCTATTCGATGTAATATTCTTTTGCGGTGTGTTTGCTGAGATCCGATGAATTGTGGGTTTATGATCAAGATTATCTATGAACAATATTTGGTTCTTCTTTGAATTCTTATATGCATGATTTGATATCTTTGCAGGTCTCTTCGAATTATCGGTTTAGTTTGTCCTACTAGATTGATCTTTCTTGCAAAGGGAGAAGTGCTTAGCTTTGGGTTCAATCTTGCGGTGTCCTTTCCCAGTAACAATAGGAGCAGCAAGGCACGTATTGTGTTGTTGCCATTGAGGATAAAAAGATGGGGTTTATATCATATTGCTTGAGGTTATCCCTCTACATCATGTCATCTTACTTAAAGCGTTACTCTGTTCTTATGAACTTAATACTCTAGATGCATGTGGATAGCGGTCAATGTGTGGAGTAATAGTAGTAGATGCAGAATCGTTTCGGTCTACTTGACACAGACGTGATGCCTATATTCATGATCATGCCTAGATATTCTCATAACTATGCTCCTTTCTATCAATTGCTCGGTAGTAATTTATAGAATTCTATGGCTAAGTGAGAGTGTTCAAGCACTATAAGTCCGGTTGCCTTGTTTGTTGTGTTGAGCGCCTCCCTAGATGGACCCAAAAATGGGAACAAGAGTGCTCAAGTTTATCCCGAACACCCCAAAGACTCGTGGCATGGGGGCTGAAGCCGACGACTTGCCATCTCTCAGATTTAATAAACGCCGCACGAAGGTAATATTTTAAATTAACAAGCGTTGCTTAGCGATATGAACAAAGTTTTCAGTATTGTGATAACACATTGCGAATTTACTCAATAATTACATCCTTGGGGCACTCATCCGCAATCTTGCGGGCGCCCTTCAGGACAGTCTTATAGTACATCTCGGGCGTACGATATTCCTTGCCCGCTGGTGGCGCGTCAGTGATTAGCTTCTCCGCATCCAGCTTGCCCCAATGCACCTTTGCGCGGGCAAGGGCCCGACGAGCACCTTCAATACAAAGCGGAGCGCTTGATAACCTCCACCCAGGCACGCATCCACCAGCCGTCAGACGAGGCCGAAGTAGCTCCTGTGCATGGCCTCTCCAGCCACCGGACTATGAGGCCCTTCATGGCCTGCTCGGCCACCTTAGGAAGCTTCGACCACCGCTGCTTGGTGGTCGCCAGGGCACGGATGGCCGGCCTCAAAGATACCGAGACCAAGACCTTCTCCGTTGAGCTCCCTCCTCGGCTCGGTAGAATGCGGGCATCGGACTCGCCGCGAGGCAGATCTGCAACGCCTCGGAGAGCTCCGTATTTGGGTAAGTAACACATAATTTACATTCACATGCTTGCTTTGCATGAAAAATGCCTTACCCGCCGCTATCTCCCTCATCAACTCAATCTCCTGAAGGGACTTATGGGCATCGGCCTTGGCAGTTTTGGCACTTTCGAGAGCCGAGGCAAGCTCGGACTCTCGAGTCTTTGAGTCACGCTCCAAACTCTCATGCTTTTCCATGAGAGCCTGGAGCTCTGGTTGAACCACCGCCACCCGCGCCTCCTGCTTTTCTCGCTCTGCCCGTTCCGTGGCCGCATTGCGTTCGATCATGACACGGCCTCCTTCTGTGGTCGCCACCTCGCTCGTGGCCCCGCAGCACCCATGTTATCCTTGTTATTTTTTGCAACCTAAATCCTTTTCAGAAGGTACAAGTTCAAAGTGGTGTTACTCACCTTCTTTGTCCCGAGCTGCTTCACAGCACGGCCGAGCTCTTGCTCGGACCGCCGAGCTCTGCTTCAAAGCACCGACCTCCGCAGCCAAGGCGGGCAGAGGTCCGCAGTGCAGCCTGCAACCCATATTGACATAATTTTTAGCAATCCTGCGTATATCTTTTTTCAGATCCTCGGTCCGCTTTTCTTGCGAACACCGAACCGAGCATCAGGGGCTACTGTCTATGCGGTATTACATTGCATATTTTAAACTTCTTACCTCAAAGCCTGATAGAAGGCTACTGCAGGCTTCGGTCAGCCCGCCCTTGGCGAGCTGCACCTTCTGAATCACCGCACTCATAATAGTGCGGTGTTCTTCCTCGATGGAAGCACTCTGCAGCGCCTCCAACAAATTCCCGGCGCCTCCGGTTGGACAGAAGCCGCCGGCGTCACGGTCTTGCCCTTCGTTCGAAGGGGCCGTCGGCCGGACTCCGGAACCACTGCGGGTTCTGATGTGGAGTCCGGCGCAAAGTCCGGGAGGACGCCTTGTGGCGCCTCCGGAGCCTCCCCCCGACGGGTCCCTTCTTGGGATCCCACCTCGGCGTCCTCGGTGTCGCGAGGGGTGGAGGCGGTCGGGATGGAGTCTACATTCGACGGAGCCAACGACCCGCTCGAAGAAGCGGGGAGATCATCACTGGCCGGACTACAGGCAGCATGCGGCATTAGAATGACACCATCTCACGCAGAAAAAGAAATTATAAATCATTCAGGAATCCGGATACTTACGATCTCGCCGGAGGCCTGGCCCTTGAAGGCCATTCTTCCTCGCCAACGTTGATGTTGGCGGAGCTGTCCGGGGGAATAGTCCTTCCCCTCTTGGACCCTTCGGCCTCCCCTGTTGGGGAAGCCTTCCTCTTCCTCTCTCCCTCCTCCGGGAGAGAGTCCTCTTTCTCCTCCTCGTTTTCGGGGGAGGAGTCCGCCCCGGAGTCGTCGGACACCTGAAAACGGGAGCTCTTTCGAGCACCCGTGGCCTCCTTCTTGGCCTTCTTCTCCGGCACCACGTGCGGTGCCAGAACCAGCAGCCTCGCTAGACGAGCTTCTACTGGATTTTCTGGCATAGGAGCCGGGCAGGTAATCTGCTCCGCCTTCCTCATCCAGTCCTGTCAAAGGAGAAGGGGAAATTAAAACCCGCATAGAGTCAAACTTTAAAAACAAGTGTCCCGTAAAGGGGTGGAATCACTTACCTCGTCGGCCTGGCGCTGCGAGCGAAATCCGCGATCTTCAGTAGCGGATGCGGGGGCTTCGGCGCCCTTGAACAGCACCTTCCAGGCGCCTTCGTACGTCGTGTCGAAGAGCCTGTTCAGCGCCTGGTGCTGTTCCGGGTTGAACTCCCACAGATTGAATGCCCGCTCTTGGCATGGGAGAATCCGGCGGACGAGCATGACTTGGACCACGTTAACCAGCCTGAGCTTCTTCACCAGCTTCTGGATGCAGGCTTGGAGTCCCGTCAGCTCCTTCGAACTACCCCACAGCAAGCCCTTCTCTTTCCAGGAGGTGAGCTGTGTGGGGATACCAGATCTAAACTCGGGGGCCGCCGCCCATGTAGGGTCACGCGGCTCGGTGATATAGAACCACCCCGATTGCCACCCCTTGACGGATTCCACGAAGGCCCCATCGAACCAAAGGACATTGGGCATCTTGCCCAACATGGCGCCTCCGCACTCCGCTTGAGTGCCCTTCACTACCTTCGGCTTGACATTGAAGGTCTTGAGCCACACGCCGAAGTGGGGCTGGATGCAGAGGAAGGCCTCGCACACGACGATAAACGCCGAGATGTTGAGGATGAAGTTCGGCGCCAGATCATGGAAATCCAGGCCGTAGTAGAACATGAGCCCCCGGACGAAGGGGTGAAGTGGAAAGCCCAGTCCGTGGAGGAAGTGGGGAAGAAATACGACCCTCTCATGGGGCCTGGGGGTGGGGATGAGCTGCCCCTCGTTGGGCAGCTGGTGCGCGATGTCGCTGGACAGGTATCCGCGCCGCTGAAGTTTATGATTTGCTCCTCCTTAACGGAGGAGGCCAACCATTTACCTCCCGCTCCGGACATGGTCGGAGAAGGTTGAGACGAGATGCGAACTTGGGCGCTGGACCTCGAAAAGTCGGCGGAGATGGATAAGCAAAGGAGGAAGAAGGCGAGGGTGAGAAGGTAAATCCTTATCCCTTATATGGGCGGGCGAAGTCTACGCGTCCCCACCGCCCGGTAAAACTCGCTTATCCCCAAGCGCCACCATCAATGGCGCGGTTGGGTTACCCACATCCGTATTGATGAGAATACCGGATTAAGGGGAAACACGATCTCTGCTCGACAAGACGCGTGCAAGGAAACCGCTTCGCTAAATGCTACCGAGGTGGTAGAGTAAAAAACGATTTAAATAATGGCTTGGTAGTGGCGTGACGTCATACCACGTAAAACGCCGCAGATTGAACTTGTGTATATATTATTCTCTCTACGGTGGAATGTGGAATTTATTTTGCAGACGGACACTATCCTGGTGTTCACAATCTTCTATCATTCGGAGGAGGAACCCGCCTTGCAATGCCAAGCAATATACGCCACCGGACTTATCGTCATTGAAGCCCGGTTCGTGGGGCTCTTGAGGAGTCCTGGATTAGGGGGTGTCCGGATAGCCAGACTACCATCATCAGCCGAACTATCACCTGCCGGACTATCGTCATCGACCGGACTCCAAGACTATGAAGATACAAGATTGAAAACTTCTCCCCGTGTCCGAATGGGACTTTCCTTGGCGTGGAAGGCAAGCTTGGCGATACGGATATGTAGATCTCCTACCATTGTAACCGACTCTATGTAACCCTAGCCCTCTCCGGTGTCTATATAAACCGGATGGCTCTAGTCCGAGGGATGTAAGAACAACCCTTACAATCATACCATAGGCTAGCTTCTAGGGTTTAGCCTCCTTGATCTCGTGGTAGATCCACTCTTGTAAACATCCACAATATCAATATCAATCAAGCAGGACGTAGGGTTTTACCTCCATCAAGAGGGCCCGAACCTGGGTAAACATCGTGTCCCTTGTCTCCTGTTACCATCTGCCTAGACGCACAGTTCGGGACCCTCTAACCGAGATCCGCCGGTTTTGACACCGACAAGCACCTTCATCCCTTGCCTTGTTAACTTCCTTCCGCTTTATTGATTTTGAATTTTCAAGTAAAACCGACAAGAAAAAGCAATAAAATTCACTCTTCAGAACTCATTCGTGCATGATACTGACAATCACTACTTTGATGTAAGGCAAACACATGATTCCAGGATGGAATAATACGAAAAACAGGACGACATGGCATATTCACAACTGTTTGTGTAAACTAAGCAGAAACCATTTCACCAAATAAGAAGCAATGCAAGCTAGACACCACGTGAAAGATGCAACCAATATGACTCTGCCAAGTTAAAAGTGTCCCATCATAAATGGCATTTCAACAAATTAGAAGCGGTAGATGCTATAAATCATATCAAAGATGCAACTAATATCACACTGCATATACTGAAGGTGTCTCGTCATATTGATTTCTGCGGGATACAAAAAGACAATAGTTTTATGTGAGGACATGCTTAATAGACAGATGTAGTATGTACTAAAAACAGGAAGACATGTCACATTAACAGGTATAATGTATAAACTAAGCAGAATAGCATGCAATTTAACCAGATTTGAAGAATTACAATCTAGACACCATATGCAGCATGCAACCACATATCACGCTTCCAAGTTAGAGCAAGCACCTGCGAGGCTAGTGTAGGGGAAATGCAGTAATCAACTATAGAGCTACGTTCACTATCTTCATCTAGCCTTGCTGTTTCTTGAGAATCATGTGGGGAGGCTGACGGTGCATTCTTTAAATGAGGACCTTTTATCACAGTAGTCCACTGGCCTGACTGCCTCATCATAAGTGATTGATGAGGGATACACAAGAACATTAGTTTGATGTAAGAACATGGTTAATAGACAGATGTACTAGTATGTACCAAAAACAGGAAGGCGTGTCATATTCAAAGGTATAGTGTGTAAGCTAAGCAGATGCAATTTAACCAAATTGGAAGCAATACAAGCTAGACATCCGGCTGGAGTGGTGAGCATGATCATCTAGGACCTGAGAGCCTGGTGGGAGGCGGGCTTCTTCGCCACCATCGTGGCTTTTTAGTTGGCTTCCAGGTGATGCATGTCTGTGCTGGGCTTGTCACTCGGTCGGCCAGTGCCCTGACTAGCTATATTTGTCTTCTGGTGCTCCCGGGATGGTGGTCCATGTAAAAATATCTTTCCTTATCTTGATAAAGACCGACTTCGTCCTTTCGAATACAAGCTAGACACCATATGCAACATGCAACCACATATGACACCGTGAAGTTAAAGCAAGCACCTGGGATGGTGGTTCACGGCGAGCGAGATCATCAACTCTAGAGCTACGTTCTCCGTCTCCATATCCTGACACTACACTCTTTAAAGCCTTCAAACGTGTCTGGCCTAGCCGCGTACCATGCCGGAGCGACTTCTCTCTATTCTATTCTGCTTCTGTGAAGGCAGGGTCTGAAATACCCTTGCATAAAAACACAATAGTGAGAGTATGGGTGAAGTGTGTGTGCAGAACTAGTGCACTGTAAAAGTAGCAGATAGCAGGTGGCTGAAAATTAAATGACATGAGACATACGATAGCTCTACAACATTGCATGACAAACAAAATTAGATTCTACTCCGTATGATTTTGTAATATATGAGCACAGGAAATGCAGGTACTCCTCCAGCACACCACCACATGTGGTCCTATCAAGAAAACAGTCGACAGAAATAAATAGGTCGGTCGATTTTTTTATGAACCGTCCGATCTATAAGGAACGGGTGGATGGCCTCCGTCTACCTCCCGGCAGTCACTGTTGACGATCTTTCTCGAACCGCCAGCGACCACCGGCCCAGACCCATGCCTCCTCCGTCCTGCCCTCCCCTCGAACTCACACCAACGCCGTGCTTGGCAGCCCCCCCAGGCCATCCCTTTAATCCATGCCGACGTCCAGATCCGCCAGCAGCTCTAGGCCCCACACGCCCCTAAGATAAACACCGAGGCGCTGCTTCCCCGGCGTAATAGGTGGACCAACACCTGTTACGCCGGGGAATGCTTCCGTTAATTGGGAATCAACTGACCAGGAATTGAAATCCAGGGGGGCGACGGACCTCTAGCTAAGGTGAAATAGTATATGAGGAGAAACCTTGTGCATCGCGAGTAACTAGGAACAACTAGTATCAAGAAGAAGTGGCCAACTAGTGTCTTCTGTGGGATGAATACCGTGCAAGCATACACATAAGATTTGCACAAATAAGGGAAGAGGAGTACCATTTTCGGTTGTCGATATGGTCGTCTCCACATGTCGCGCCGATCTTCTTCTTTTTGCCTGGGAAACCGATGTCCTGGAGGAGGGTGCAGGCTTGGACGAACCCATGGCCAAATTGTTGACTGTGTTGCCGTGGCCGTATGTCGACGGAGGGGAAGCAGATCCGAGGCGGCGAACGACGGCGTAGCAGGAACAGCTCCGGTGCGGTGGAGGGTGGTGAAGTTGGAGCGGCAGCGGTGAGGCACAGGACATCATGGTTGAACTGGCTCGGGTACGGACGGCTCGGCCTCGGCTTCAACTACTAGCCGTGGAGGGCGTTGCGGTTGAGGTTGCGGTGGACGATGACGTCGGGGTATCGGCTTCGGCGTGATGGAAGAGGGCGGCGGTTGATGGGTGGAATGGGGTGGCGGACGGAGGACGCCGGGGTTTCACGGCTGGTGGAGAGGTAGTTTTTGCACCCACGGAGTACGAATGGGGAATCGGAAGGGTAGGCGGGGGGGGGGGGGGGGGGGGGGGAGAACCAAATTTCGGTCTAGGACGCACTTGTTTTTGGCTTTCTTGAACAGAAGATGGGGCACGCTTGTTTGAAATTTGGGGAAAGTACAAACTTTGCCCCCCTCTTAAATTTCGGACTCATCATGGTCGGGGGTAGGATGGTAATCCCAGGTGTCCCAAATAGTGGGCGGGAGAGATTTCAGCCACGCGCATATGTGCTTAGGCGGCCATTGTGTATGAATGTTTTTCGGACGCGGTTGCGTGGCATCTAGATGAAGCTACAAACCTACCCCGGTTTAGACCTTTGGACGTCAGGCCGGTAGGTTTCACGGGTCGGAGTTATTAGAAAAGTAATTTCCTTGTACTATCAAACATTGGTCTCACGCGGTTTCGGGCGAGTAGAGGCTCTTTTGGCGCTTCGTTTGAAATTTTGAAGCACAAGGATTCACGTTTAGAGTACTCTTGAACTTTGAGGATTGACCTAAATAGACAACGTTAAATTTGACCTTGTATGTTTGAAACCCTCATTAAATTATCCGCTTCTTTTTGAAATTTTGACACTTGAAAATCCTATAACTACGATTATTTTGGAATGGAGGAGCTAAATTTGAATCTATTTTTTACACGACTACATATGCTATTATGTACAAAATCAGAGCAAAGATTGGTGCCCCCATAATTTAGGTATGATTAACAAATGCCATGATATCAAATTCAAATAATTGAATGGACTTCATGTTGAATTTGATTTTTTAAACCACCTTAAGTTGAATTCAAATGTATGCTAGTCCATAGGTAGCTATTTATAATGTTCATTGTGTAACTTTCGTATGTATAATGTGCTTTACACACACAACATGAACTATACTCACGTTTATATTCGATTGCTAAAGCGATGCATTGTCTGGAGTTCAAAATACTAATTATGTGGCTCAATTGTGTCGAATAATAACATAGGCATGCTCAAATTCGATAGAATCTAGATGTCTGATGGATCAATGACCGTTCCTTACGCGAATTGCAAATATCATGATCCCATCCTAATATTTGGATACAATTTATATCTTTAATCAATGTGTACAAGAGTCTTTTACGTGTAGTTTCACTCTCCATCGGTGGTCTCTCACACATGCTCACACACTCTCTCCCGAGGTGTCTTTCTTGCACACATGCTCTCGATATAACGCTCCCTCCCTCTCGTAACCATTTACGACTGTTTTCACTAACCTTTATCAGAAGCACTCTTCCTCTCGCAAGCATACACACGCACAATCCCCGTCGACCCTTTCTATATACATAGACCTGCCTACGTGTCTCCTGTATGCACATTATCTTTAGGCATGTCTCTCACGCATTGTCTCACACCTCTCCTCCTAATCGACGAGTATGATTCCAGCAGAGCATTCTATAGGATGCCCCTTAAAGTTAGGCTAGCTGAATAGTAATATCAGAGATAAAGGGGTTACCTTAGTCTGAGAACCTAGGGTTACAAATCCTAGCCGGCTTTGTCAGTGGACATAGAGTCCTTCACAATTCTGCTATCTTTGTCTTGTACGACTAGTCATCCATGGGTCTCCCTAAATGCATCACGGGCCGAGCAATGTGGAGCAGGATGGAACCGAACGAAGGGCCTGACCTCGACCCACCGGACCTCACGCGGTGACACACCCTCTGCCCCCATGTCTCGTTATCTTCTCACCCCACACATACCAACACAGAGACCACACACACACAAAAAATTCTCCTGGTGCCTCTATCCACTCCCCCTTGCATATACACACTCAAGGAATCTCTTGCCGTGACGTCATATTCGTCTCTCTCTCTAGACCACTCTCATTTCTCGTGCAATCTCTCCCATGCCCCCCCCCCCCCGCCGGCCCCTTTATCTATGCCTCTCTCGAATACGTAATACACACACATACCTCTCCAGGCCCTGCCGAATGCATCGAGTACACATTCACACATGTTACATCACGTACCCCATTGATCTAAAAAGCCCTCTCTTCACGTTTATTTCACATACAACATTCCTTTTGAATAAAGTGTGGCCAAAAAAATATTTTTGAATTTCTACATATATACAACATTACAAACTTATATGGAGGAGTATGAACGCTTGCATTGCATGGTGCCCACAATGATATTTATTCCGCACTATGAATTTGTATATTTTTATACTATATATAAAGTTAGTCATAATAAAGAGAAGCGAAGAGCATCTCTCTCTCCATCGTGATACCCCCTTTACGCCTCTTTCACGACGACGCATAAACTATCTCCAGGTCCTCTAAAAGTAAGCCCCCAGCACATTCACACATGTATCATCTTTCTCTCGCAATATATACAGTGACGATCATTGTATTTGAAGCGAAAGCACGATACATACATTGGACTTCAGAATCCACTCATTATGGTCACATCTAGGTTTTGTGGTTATTATACAGTCACGGGCTCACCGTACAACTCTGTATTTGCTCAAGACACGACTAGTTGACCAGTTAAGCGCTCCACGTGGCACTTCTAGTGTTGCATCACATTATCTTCACTACCATCGGGCCCACCTTTCGGCTTGTATCTACTCTACATCTACACTCTTATAAAAATACTAGCAAGATGCCCATGCATTGCACGGAACATCAAGATGCATTTGTATGAGTAGTTTATCTTGTGGGAGAAAAGGATGAACAAGGAAAGGCCTTATTTGCAAGTGTGGAGAGGGGTGTTGGTATCTTTTTGCAAAATTGCCATAGTTTCCTTCCTATCCATCAGATATAGATCGTACGGCCTATATTGCAGGATGGCAGGCACACGATCATCACCGACTATGCTTTTTATAAGAGTAGGGATAAAATACACTCATTTAAAAAATAGAGTTGGTGATGATGGTGTGCCTGCCATCCTGCAATATAGGTGTCCGATTTATATCTGACGGATAGGAAAGAAACTATGGCAATTTTGCAAATAGGTACCCACGCACCTCTCCACATTTGCAAATAAGTCCTTCCCTCGCTCATCCTTTTCTCTCACAAGATAAACTAGTCATATAAATGCATCTTGATGTTACGTGCAACGCATGGGCATCTTGCTAGTAAGAATGAAAACAAACGACAAAAAAATATTGGACGGTGGTTCGAAGTCATGACCGCGGGCACAGCGGACAAGGTGGCCTTGTATTGGTATGCCGAGCCATCTTTTTTAACACACAGGAGCTGGTGTGGTGATTATACACACACGCACGGATGTACATGAACTGCATGCACACAACACTCACACGAACACATGCACCCACCCACGCATGCAACACTCACACGTACACATGCAGCCACGCACGCACGAAACACTCACATGCACGCACGCACGCATGCATGCACACACCAGTACACCACACGACCAACACACACTCTCACGCTCAAGTGCTCAACCTACATGTGCATGCGCACACATCAGGCCCTGACAGACACATACACAACCATGTGATTCCCGCGCACGGGGTGGAGTCTTGTCGCACCTGCATAAATTTATGTTTATCTGACCTTTTCCCTATGTGAACAGACAGGTGGTACCCACAAGGAACCTGATAAATTTAACTAGTCAACATGGTGCCACGCAGACTATTTGGTCGGTCAACAAAGTGCAATCTGATGCTGAACCGTGAGCAAGTGACCGTATAATCACCGCAAAACGTATATAGTGACCGTAATCAGCTTATTCTGAAGTTCGGTGAACGTATTATGCTTTTCTCTCTGTAGGCCCTCCAAAACTAAATCTCTACACGTTCTCGCATGTTACATCTAACAACTATGCAATACAGCACTACTACTATACTCTGACACAATAAATCATATTTGTTTTTAGTTTTACTAGATATCATATTGTTACTTAATTATTCAGTTTGCATATATTAAAATTGCCTTTGAAATGTATGGCCAGTATCATATACCGCGCGGGAAAAATCCCGCCCTTTCCTGTTTAATCAGGTTTGTATCGATGGATCGTGCGAAACAACAAAACTATAGTACTATATACAGTACAAGTGACAGTTCATTGGGCCGTTGCTTCATGTACTCCTCCGTCAGAAGAGTGGAGCACTCGCTTTCATAAATCTTCTAGTCCCTTTCACGACATGTGGGACATCAAGCTACCGGGTCCACGTGCCATACCGAATACAAAGGCAGAGCAACCGGGGTGAAGCACCCAGTCATGGCGCCGGCATAGTAATGGGCAATGAGGCATCAAATCACAAAGCTGCACCTTTCCCGCAGTTAAGTTCAAGGGACGAAGTAATAATGCTAAAAAAAGAAGTTGGAGGAACGAAGCAACCATCATTTCACTCGTTGCTGAATCTGCTTCTCCCTCATCTTCTTCAAGTTAACCACGTGTTGCTTCTCCCTCATCTTCTTCAAGTTAACCATGTGTTGCTTCTGCCATTGTTCTGCCTCATGTGGGAAGCGGATCGGCTTGGTAAAGCACTGACACGTGGGACCGCATGTTAGCAAACCGCCAGGACAACGTCCTCTAAAAATGAGAAACCTCCCCTGCCTTCTGCGCGGCAAAATCACCTCCTTTTTACTAATCTTGATTGTATAATTTTTTAGATCAATATAATTGAGATTTGTATAGATAGCACACAGGAGCAAAACCAAGTGGTACGGTTAAGGGCATCCACAATGTGTAGACAGATGTGAAAATAGCTTTTGGCATCGTGGGAACCATTGTGGACAGTGTTGCCAAAGCCAAAAGAATGGAACCGAAGCTCCCTGATTGATTGATTGAAGGAATAGAAAAATGCAACGTCTCTCCTCTTTCTCCCGTGCTTGGACGCATGTACATCATAGAGCATGGAGTCTACTCCCCTGTCCCTTCTATCACAAATCACAAAGCAGTGAGGCGTCAAATTATAAAGAACGGACGAAGCAACCATCATTTCACTCTTCGCTGACTCCGCTTCTCCATCGTCTTCTTCGAGAAACCATCTCACCGCACTAAGCTGGGCGGACGACGCTATTGTGTACGAGTTGTAATAGTACATTTAAGCATCCTTTGGTTCAACGAACTTCCTGGATGCAAATAAGGCGGTTGTCTCGTCTTGCAGGAAACACTTGCGAACGACTTACCGTGGTCTCCCTCAATGGTGTTCTCCGTTGAACGCACTTCGCCAAACCACAACTTTCGAGATATCGTCGACGTCACCGCGAAGGGGAAGGAAGTCAAATATAGTTACTACCTCCATTTTTTTGTACACGAGGCCAGTATTATCAAAATTACAATTTGCAAAAGGCCACTAACACTAATCGAGGCATAATTGATGGAGTTTGCCTCGTACAAGCAACCAAGGACATTAATATCCCCTGCATGCATGCGGAAGTGAGAAGGTTGGTTTGCATGGCGCTGCATTAATCAAGCGATGAGGAGTGAGATGGTTAGCTCTTTGGGCTTTAGAGAAAAATACACATTAGTTGACACATGAAAGGACGATTTGTATCGATTAATCCCGCGAAGGAAAACCTCGCCTTTCTTTTTTTAACACTAGTACTCCTAGTACATAGTACTACGTACTTATCCTGTTTGGGTCTAGTAGTGAGAAGTGATATTTTTCTTTATGTTGTTGTTTTTATCGATGGCAGCGGCATCCGCACGCTCCGCGTCGAGTCGAGCCTCCGCCGCCCGGTTCAAGTCCAGGACATTTGGTTCCACCTGTAGGAGGGCCTCGATGAGAGCGGCATCCGCGCGCTCCGCGTCGAGTTGAGGCTCTGCCTCCTGGTTCAAGTCCAGGACGTCCGGTTCCGCTTGCAGGAGGGCCTAGATGGCAGCGGCATCCGCGCGCTCCGCCTCAAGTTGAGCCTCCGCCGTCCGGTTCACATCCACGACATCCGGTTCCGCCTATAGGAGAGCCTCGATGGCAGCAGCATGCGCACGGTCCGCGTCGAGTTGAGGCTCTGCCTCCCGGTCCTCCTTTAGTATCGCCAGGTTGAACCACTGGTCCGCCTGCATATTGGGGGACTTGGACGCCGGCACGAAGTCGACGTCCATCATCCCATACCAATCGGGGGCCTTCTGCGCCGCGACCTCCGCCATGAACATTGGATCGGCTTCCCCCTCCTTGTTGCTTGGCTCCAGAGAACTCGGGGATTGGCCCGCCGCAAAGCGAGCTTGGGAACGAAGGTCTGTGGCGCCGACCGCCCCCGTGATTTCTGCGCGGCGCTCCGGCGTCAGCATCTTGTAGTACGTGATCTTGCAGTGCACCATGGCTTTCCGACGAACTAGGGGATGCTTGATGCGGGCTAGGGGATCGAAAGGTGGGGGGAGGTGCTGGAGATTAGGTGTGGTTTTAGGGCAATGGCTGGCGTAGGCCGAGTAGCAAATGTTCTGGTGTGAATAGTGGTTCCAATGACGACCGGTCAATCGGTTTTGACTGTAAATCGCTCTTGTTGCGTTTGCGTTGCAGCCTAGCACACTGGACCCTCCACGTCGCTCACCGAATGGAACGCGCTTCATCTTGCGTTTTCACTCGCTTGTGGGACCGCGAGAGCAAACCGACGTCCCTCCTCCTCCCCCGCCCGCGTCATTTTATGCAGAGTAAATAAAAACAGAGGGAGTATACTACAGATGAGGATCCCCTGACGTGGCCGAACCAATTGAGTAACTGACATGCGGGGCCTAGCAAGCATGGGGTCCGCCAGTAAGTGACCGAATGGGAGGTTAAGGCAGGGATACCTACGACGGAGGATCCACTTCCACTACTACTCCCTCCTTCCATTTACTATACAGGGCCTAATGCGTTTTTCAAGGCTAACTTTGACCAAATGTTAGTGTAATATTATATGACATGCAACTTACACAAAGTATACGGTAAAATTCGTGTGTGAAAGGAGTTTCCAATGATATAATTTTCACATTATACATCTCATGTACTATTAATCTTGTCAATAGTCAAATGCGGTTTTGAAAAACACATTAGAGCATGGTTAATAATATAGCTAGTCGATGGCTATAAGGAACTGCCATGTCATCTATAGCCATCATCTATTATATGCACTCATACAGTAGTGTGGGCTATAAGGTTGGCTATTTCCCGCAAAAAAATTATAAGGTTGGCTATTGTATTAGTAATTTTGTCCATATCCTCTCCATCTCGTTCTTCATATTATTGTATTTAACAAGGAATGTGTATATAGCTAGGCTCTTGCATGAGAGCTCACTCCCCTTACTTTTTCACATCTCTCTCCTCCACATAGGCCCTATATAAATGGAAGGAGGGAGTACAACTATGAGCACTTGCATACTCTAGTACAGATGTTGTCAAGTACTCCACTAGTACTATTGGACAGGAGCTTAAAAAGTTACTATTGGACTGGCTTTACGTGGCGTAATCCTAGTAGGAAGAGCTTGCGCGAGAACTAGCACATTCACTTGGTTGAAATCGAATTGGAAACCATCTCGAGTACAAATCTAGGAGTACGCATTTAATCTAACAATATTGATTGGGCGTTGTTGAATGTTGATACTTTTTTTATCACAGTAGAGATACTTTGACTACACATAAAACTTATATGTAAACTAGAAAAGGATAGGAGGGAGTATATTGTACGTTCAAAACTGAAACGAACATTGAATAACCTTTATATATGATTTGCGGATGCTATGATCACCGGTTCAAAATTTTGAATACGCCTTAGGTATCACACATGCCCCCACTCGTTCTCTCTCGATTTCACCTCGGGGTCCGGAGATCGATTGAAAGAGGAATAGGGTGGGTACAACACGTTCTTGTCGCTTATCAACGTACAATATACTACCTCTGATCCCCACAGACCCCCACCCCGAGGGTCATTTCTATCATAGAAACGGACCAAACCTTTATCTCCTTGCATGCCATGTAATTGATCTATGAACATCAATCGATCTCGTCAACATGTGTCGGGGCATGAACCGAATGGGATGTCAAAACTAAGACGTGAAGCGACACGTAGTGGAGGCAAAGTGAAACTTTAAACGAACTGTTTGTTTGTATGCATGTCAAACAAATTACAAAACATTGGAAATACAAGCATGGTCTAGGCCCACATGCGAATGATACTCGGCGGAATGATCAAATGAGGCATGCGGGAGGACGGACTCGACCGGAGGGCGACATGATCGATGGAGAAGAGGGTTGGAGAGGAATGAGAAATAAGCAAATGCCACATGATTTTAGTTGAACGACTCAAATAAAAAATAAGTTGTCTCGCTTGGCCTACATAGTGAAAGGCCTAATGCGCAACGCGGAGCACTGACGCTCGAATATGGCCGGTAAAACAGGGAAACCGACATGTGGGGCACACCTGTCGGGACGATGTAGCGCAAACTAGTCCAATGGAGGAGCTGGCCCACGACCTCCTCGCCACCGGCAACCATTCATGTGGGTCGTGGGGGCCAACAACGTGACACAGCTCCAGCACCGCCTCTGGACACGGCGACCGCAGTGAGCGACACAGTCATCATTGCTAGACACGGTGGGTTTCAGTGTGCCGAGGGTGGCGTTAGTGTTGTGGCACGACCAACAGTATGTTTGGTTTGTGCCCAAGGTTGCCCCATCAAAGCATTGGGTAGCCAAAACTTTGATTGAGGTTTTGGTTGCCCATGATTTGGCCGACATCGGCAAGAAAAATGAACTAGAGTTGGCTAGAGTTCATTGGCATGCCAAAAAAATGGCAACCATCCAGACAAAGATCAATCTTTGGGTCATGACCAAAATTTTGGTAAGGTGCACTTTGGCCACAATCCAAACACACCCCAACACCCGGCTCGTCGAGGATGCACGGGCGCTGGACGCGGCCCGTCAAGTGGTGTAGCGCCAACTGCATCCTCGTGGACACGAGACCATGCCGGGTCGTCTTGCTTTTTCAATGACATGCGTCGACCGCATGTGAGAAAGGGGCATCTCCAACGTTGCCACGACCGCAGCTGACTACCCTAGCACACCAAAAACCCTCGTCCCTCGCGCCGTCATGCGGTGCCTTCCCAGCCGGCGCCAGCTGCCCGCATTCATGCCGTCCATATATATGCCGTCGTTAAGAGGCTCGGTGCCTAAGGAACCAACTCCAGTGACTTAATGACGCACCAAGACGCTTGGCCTCACCGGAATGCGCTACTTAAAGCGGCAACGCCCAGCTAACCTCCACACCATAGCGCATCGTCCTCCTACCTGGCACCACTTCCGCCATGACCGCAAGCGCGAATGCTCTGCGGGAGAGCTTGTCTTCAGAGATGAAGCTCGAGGTCACCTCCCTCGCTCAAGTTGCCGCACAAGAGGTGGCCACGCTGGCGGCCGACGACGGGAGCACCGTCAGCCACGCGTCCTACTTGCCACCGTCCAACGTCCGGCACTGCCGAGGTCTGGGAATACTCCGAGGATGAGTAGAGCATGGGAGGCGGCAGGGCATGGTGTGCCAACTGGCCGGTCTGTCTCCCGTTTTCTACTTTTCCTCGCCGGAGACCGCACCTTCACTTCAGGGTCTTGAACCCCGCCCCCGTACATGGAGATCGCAGATGGAGGACGTCGGTCGCCGCCGTAGAATGGGTTTAGGGTCGAGTTTCTTTTATTTTTCTGTCTTATAAAAGTTCAAAATGTAATGAAAATCTGCCGTGTTTGCATTAATCCCGGCTGGTGTATATGAACTTTAACAATAATATAGTATATTGTAGGAGTACTAGCAAGATGCTCGTGCGTTGCACGGAAGATCAAGATCTTGTGCGAGAAAAGGATGAACGAGGGAAGGCCTTATCTGCAAATGCACATTCACGCATTTCACATCTTTCTACATCTACGGGAACCTACGAAAGGGTTAACATAAATTGCCTCTCTCTCTCCTCCCTTGATTTTCATGGCGGTGGGCCCCTCCCTCCCCCTAATCTACAATCAACAGCTCACACGTTTCACATTATGTTAATTACGTAACTGGGACTACGTAGGTGTAGCATTACTCGTCCTAAAAAACCAAACTAAGCCAACCTCCCAGCATATCGCGCGGGAAAAGACCCGGCCGCGCCGCTTTAGTTCGGATTACCGGATTACTACTAGAGATGCAATGAATGCTTTGTGTGCGGGTGAGACATAAGAGTCACT